>OZ020623.1:7292590-8731684 GCA_963971575.1 Liopterus haemorrhoidalis | reverse complement strand
ATTCTGAGGATACTGTAAGCTGTAATCAGAACGAGAAGATCGTGAAAACACTCAAGATTAAGTAATACCCAACCCCCATTTTAACGAGGGAGGTAAATGCCTACAGAGTATTTCAGATGAAGACTGGTTGATGTTCAATATCTTTCTGGTTCTCCTGTCGATGTCCTTAAGATCATCAACATTCATTACACCAAAAGTTTATGAAATTAACTATTATACACCAAAAGTGTGTATGACTTAAGAAACGAGAACGTGAGTCCGGTGGACAACTCTAGACTTTTAAAATGTTTGAATAACACAGAGTACTTTTACTTATGTATTCTTTAGTCTCCCCACGTTTCATCAAAATGGTAACTCCATTGTATGTCTCCCAAGAAAGTTGTACTCCAGAGTTTTCCGTGACTTGACACAAATTTGCCAGGTTAAATCTCATTATTCTTCGCGCTACCTGGTAAAGAAACGCCCCTTTGCCACTAAATTCGTGCTCACTAATAAATTAGAATTTTTGTGTTCTTCAAATATTCTGCTAAACAAAATTTCGGTCATATTGCAGTACATTCCCGAACTCATAATTGGGAAATAAAATAAAGGTAGAGAATAAAATAGGTACATAAAGGTAGCAATAAAGTCCTTTATGAGGTTATATGAAGTAAAGATATAAAAAAAATATTTTTTTTATCCATGGCAAGAGTACATTAATTTTGAGAGCCATACAGCACGTCCCTGGAATGACCCTAAAACAACATTTGGAATACGTGTCCTTCTCCAGTGTTCATTTCGCACATTATGTACTTGGATATAATGTAATAATATAGCAGTGGCCCTCTCGGAGCTAGAGGTTCGCAGGGGAAATGGTGTGTTGAATAATTATTTTATAAATGTTATTTGTGTGTAGAGACCGACTGTTAGGCCCGTTTCTAAAATGTCATGTTTGTTAAATTATAATTTCAGACAAATTCTTTTGTGGTAAATCTCAAATTGCCCCCCTATGAATTTTATATGCAGGGTGATAAATTTATTATTAAGGCTCGGTCTTTCCACCTTCAGGTAATTCTCTAGCTAACTATCTGACAGTTAAAGTTACCTGAAACTTCATCTTCTGAATAAATGTTAATACCAATCAGTGAATTCAATACATCAGTCTAATTATCCGTTAGATAACTATCCGATAGATAAATTTGTATTGGCAGACGGGATGACATTTATTCAGCACAGAAAGTATCACATAATCTTATCTGTCAGATAGCGTTATGTGATAATTACCTAGAGCAGTATTTCTCAACCAAAACCGCACCGCGGACCAGTAAAATACATAATTTTCTAACGCGGACCACTAATAATAATTGTAGGTTAATTTTTTTGCAAGAAAACAAATATATTTAATGTGCTACTAAATATATTTATTTTATTTGTAGAAAATCACAGAAAGGTTACAGAAACTAAACAAAAGATAAATTATTTACATAAAAAATGTGCATAAAAATAACAAAGTAACTGCAAAAAACATATACAAAAACTTTACACCTGTTGAGAAACACTGACCTAGAGGTTTACCGGAGTACTTTTCACGAGAAGAATTCGTCGCTGAGCACTATCGTTGCTATAGTATATATAGCAACACTAGTAGATCGGAGTTTTGTTGAATTTTGTACAGAAAAATGTGCGATAATCGTCAAAGAAGGCCAAATTCCAATATTACCGAAACAAGGCAACTTGTAAATCTTGAGTTAATGGAAAAATGGTATGGAAAATCTAAAAGATAAACAAGAGGCCTGGGAAAAAATTATATTATGTTCAATGCATCCTGCGTACAGAAAAGAAATGCAAAATCACTCAAAATGAAATACGACAGTTAAAAAAAAAAAAAAGAAATCGTGGAGTAGGTACTTGGTGGTATATTTGGTAGAGCAGGATATTAAATGCATTTTTCGCTAAGCGATATCATTTAATAAATTCTTGCTCATCCCATGGGTCCATATGATTTGGTCTAACAAGAACTATGGACGTTCTAAATAGTCTACAATTTCATCATCGTCTGCTAGCAAATCTTCAAAATCAGAATCCTTGATTCTTTAACAATAAATGTAAATTATCTAAAAATAATCGACAATATTTTTTTTATTTTAGTATAAATTAAAGTAGATTACTCAATTATTTTGAATTTATTTTGATGTAGGTAATTATACGAGGTGTTTAAATTAAGTAAATTTTTTTTGTTCGAATAGCATTACAATTCAATATAGTCTCCCTCAAATCAACTTCCATGGGAAGCCGCACAGCGCTGGAGACGGTTCTTCCAATCCTCATTGCAGTGCTGGAACTTTTTTTTTGCCATCACTGCAATCCGTCTTCCTTTTTCATTTAGTTAAGAATGGGGGCACAAGACTAGTTATCTTGCCTCAGGCGTAGATATAACTTTGCTCGGCTTTGTGACGATCTCTTGAAAAGATCTAGATATATATATATATATATATATTTTTAATTTTTACTTGCCCGACCTTAATATATAAGGGGCAAGTATTGTAATCGCGAAAATTTTCGATGTCGAGATTTTGACGGATGACCACGTTTCATGGTCCAGGGAATCCAAAAAACCTATTTTCGAAGTGCCGTCCGTATGTGTGTGTGTGTGTGTGTGTGTGTGTGTCTGTCTGTCTGTCTGTGTGTATACACGATAACTCAAAAACGGTTTAACTTAAAGAGTTCGTTCTGGTACTAAAAAATTCTCCTATTAAATGGGAAGAACCCTATTGTTTTTTATGAAAATCGGTTGACTAGAAATGGGAGTTTACTCGTGTCGATTTTAAGATTTTTGCGAATATTTAGCAACAGAAAAATATTTCGAAAAAATTTATTGAACAAAAGTTACTATAAATGCAATAACTAATAACTTTTATTTGAGACGTTTTTTGATAAAACGAAAAATTTTTTTTGTAAAATTATTTAGTCTCAATTTTTTCATACTTATATGTAACGTTTCCATGGTCATGATAATTAATTCGTAACTAGTAAAGCAAGCCTTGGACAAAAATTTGTATAGAACATAATTTGATGTATTTTTGAAGATTTATCTAAATATTATTATTTTTTTTTTTAAATTTACATTTTATTTTTAAATATTTTTTTATGGGAGGGCAAGTCTAGCGGAGGTTTCCCTTCGCCACTGGTTTAAAACGTAATACTTTTTTTAATTTTCTAAAAAATGCTTTAAAATTACCTATTATTCCTCTCTCACTCTCTTGTTTTTATGAAACATTATTTAATTTAGTTGAGAAACGCCTACATGGCAAATAAAAACGTATTATAATTATTAACAAATATTAGCATGTATAAATATTAATAAATAAAATACTCGTTTGAATACATGAAGAGTGTTCGTGAAGTATAATTTATTAAAAATATGATGAAAATTATGTAAATGAATGAATTTGAGCTTTTAACAAAATATCAAAAGAAATTAATGTGTAAAGTGAAATGGCAGCCAACTGAATATTTCAAAAATATCATGTCAAAACATATTTTATTTTATTTTTGAAATGATGAACCCTGCCACATCCTATTAAATACAAATATTTTGAATAAATGATTTAACGTCCAATACACATTTATTTTTTATGGTAGCAAAAAGCAGATATATTTTTATACTTTATTGATGAAAATTTTTTAATTTAAAATTTCCTTTTGTAATAAGTAAAAATTTTAAAGTATATTCAGTAAAATGAATCCGTTTCTAGAAATATAGACAGGGGTCGGGGTTTATATATTTTTTTATTCAAAGTATTATTTACCTTTATTTATCATTTTTCACTTTTACCGTATTTTTCGGACCACAAGACCTTTTTACGCAAAAAGATCGTCTTAAAATTGGGGTGCGTCTTATGGTCCGAATGTATAGGTAAGTTTAAAAAGTGTGTGATGTAAGTGTGGAATCAGGTCAGAGCGCATAAAACAGAATCAACCAAGAAAATATAATAGAAATGAATACAGAATTAGCTGTCATTTCTGGAGGATTTACAAGTCAACCACCCTTTGATGTGTCGATTAATAATTTTATGCGGGAAAAGTGGAACAAACGGATGATAAAGTCATATCACGATGTTAGCAACAGGCGTATGAAACAGACAATTTCAGAAGTATCTGGGTAAAAAATTCATTGGAAGCTGTAAAAGAAAAGACGATTATAAAGTATTTTAAGAAATGCGGTATAAGCAACGCATTGGATGGTATCGAATATGACTTGGTTTTTGAAGAGATTAACAATAGTTCAGACGAATATAATACGAACAGCAACATTAACGAGACGAGTGATAGTACAGAGAAAATGAACAGAATGTTGCTGGTACAAGTTATAGTAATAATAAATATTTTTTCTAAAAATTGTCTCATCAATTTAGGGTGCGTCTTATCAACTGGTGCGTCTTATCGTCCGGTGCGTCTTATGGTCCGAAAAATACGATGTCTTCTTTTATTTGCCAGCACCGCCACAGAAAGAGAATAACAACTGGAAGTTCATTTGGAAAATTAAGTTGACGTGGCAACTTCATGTGTTATTCTGTCTTGCCATGTAACCCTACAACTTCTACAATATTTAATTTTAGTTAGTTGGATTTTTTTAATTTTTTTTATTTAAGATGATTATTGGCTTCTGTCGGATTTCTCCAGTGAGCCAGTTTCTATTACTATTTTTAATGTAGATGTATGTAAATGATGAGGGGGAGTGGGGTAGAGGAATAGTACGGGAGCAGGATGTTGCCGAGAGGCCGTCACGGCAGGACTGAGGTTCAGGAGGTAGCCATGTTGGGGTGACAATAGAGGGGGGAGTTAGTAATGAATGTGATATTTATGTTTTTAAAGTTGTATGTCGGTGCTTGTGAGATATTCTGAGAGTGCGTTGTAAATATTTTTGTTGTCTTTAGATAATATAGTTGCTATATTGGTGGGGAGTTCGATTTTTTCTCTGAGTAATGTGGCCATTAATTTGTCTTGTTCCTTTTTGAAATTTATACATGCGAACATTAGGTGGTTCGGGTCGCCGACTTGGTCGCAATAACTGCATTTGTCGTTATCCACAATGTTAAATTTCTTGAGGTGGGCTGGGCAGCTGGTGTGGGACAGCCTAAGTCTCCAGATTTTAATTATGGAGCTTCGTGGTAAATTGTGCTTATAAAACCATGGTTTAGTTTGAATTTTTTGTGAGATTTTATAGTATGCTATGCCTTTATTAATGCTAGTTTTTACGTATTCCAATTGCCACTCTTGTTTAATAAGCTCATTGCTTCTTTTCATGTATTCCTCAATGGTTAGTTAGTTGGTTAGTTAGTAAAAAATCTGTGTCAAAATTCAAATGAAATTGTTTCGTCAACTTAAGTTTCCAAATGACATTCCAAGTTGTACCCTTTTTTATACTTGAATCACTTTAGTCCTTCTACTCAATACTGTATTTATTTGTATTTGTCCATGCAAGATTTCTTTTATTGCGTATGCGTTATTTTCATGATTTTATTAATTTATTTATTGTCTAATTTATTGTTTTTATTATGTAGCTTAAACATTTAGATGGGCTGCGTTAGGCGCAAATAGCATTTGTGCTGTGTGTTAAAAATTTTAACCAACTAACTACAGCAAATCTATTTAGTACTGGCGTGTGGGAAATCAGTTTCGCGCAGAGGAAGAACGCATTCGGAAAGAAAGAGAGGCTCGAGCGCTTGGACTGTACAGTACGAGACACAAGTTTTCATCAAAATATTAATTTTTTCCACAATTTAATGGATTACTTTTTACATTTCATATTTTCTGTTCACTTCTTTCTTTTTGTTTTCTAGGTGACGAAAATGTGGAATATTCACCTGAATTTAGAAAATAATAATGTATAAATAATATAACAATGAAATAAAAATGAAAAGCCTGTTAAGAACTGAACTAAGTTTACCAAACAAAATAAATGTTTTTGTTGAACAGCTTTGTTGCGTCTTATAACAAAGATATTTATTATGATTGTTAATTTAGAACGTGAAATTTCGGATTCTTTTGTTCAAAATATTTGTTCCGTCCGTGTCTCATCTTTGTATTAAAGTTATATTGTATTACAACTTTTAACTTGTCTAACCTGCAGACAATTTTTTTTTTCCATGTTAAATCCACTTAAACTTCTTGCAGAAACGCCTGTGCATGCTGAAACTCGATCCAAAATATTCTTCAAAGGTATAATCACGTTCCCTGCTGCAGCTTACTTAGTCATAAAGTCAATCACATTACTAATAATCTCCTTACACTGACTATGGTTTACGCGCCCGCATAATTTCGTCTTAAATTCCATTATACTTTTTCATCCGAATGTACTTTTACTGATGCTTGCAGCAAGACAGTCTGAAGTCAACTGACGTCCCCACTCCAATTTCTAGTGATTGCTACTGCGCACCCAAGGTCATCTGCCAAGCTTAAATAGATGGACTGTAACTAACTACTCAATACTGAAAGTGGTGACTTCCCCACATACACATGTGTAGTGCGTGTTGCAGGTATCACAGATAAATGGACTTACACTTTTAACGTGTATTCTGAACCACTTTTATTTGTTTTTATGTAAATTCTTGCGGGCAAATTTACCAAACCCTCCACTCTTCGAGTGAGAACTACAGAGAAACTATTTGAAACATGTAACCAACTACGATAGAGTTGTCCCCTAGTTGTACTTCAGGAGACTCCATTCAATGAAATAAATATCCAGTTGCTATTGTCCTTTTAAACATTTTGATTTTTTTCTGTTTTATTTAATTCAACGTATCTATTTATACCCCAAATCTATTAAATTATTCTTTCCAATCGTTTAAACCTAAAATATCTCCAATATTTAATTTCCGTTAGTTGGCATTGCAGTACTTGAGCCTGAGAAAATTTTGCAGACCCTGAAAACTTTTTGTGGAGGTGTCCACAAAGATCACAGGAATAGTTTTGCAGGTGTTAATTAAGTGTATGTATCAATTAACCTGATACAATCAGGTCATACGATAGTATCACTAATTTTATCAGATAAACTGGATACTTCCCTATACGATAGGCATGATAGTTTCTCTACGCAAATAGGTCGTCATTCACTTCGTTTCGAAGGAGTAGCGTTTCCACTTTGTTGATATTTCTTCATTATACATTTTGCTCCAGCTTAAGAGATATTCTTCATAGCAGGACTTGAAAATTCGATCACAAATATCTATTTAGTCTCGATATCCAGGAGGGCTCTGTCCGGCTTAGTGGCTGTCAGTAACCTCGAGGTGGGGAAGGAGTAATTCCAATAAATGTGACACTTGGAGTGTTTCATCATCGATTCTATGTTATAAGGAAGGTACGGTATAACTGAAATTGGGTTAATACCATAGGTATGTCTAAGATGGTAGTATAACCCGCGGAGAGCAGCACCATGTTGAGAGACACGTAGCGTTGAGGACTCTACAAGATATGAACAAAATGTGCATAATGGTTTCAGGATGGTGGTGGCATAATCTACAGAGAGTAGACACCGCAATTTGGATTAGGTGGGCCGTGTATTAATAACACTATCCTGACACGCAAACACAAAACCTTCCATCTCTGATTTCAATCCAGCTGATTTAAGAAACGAGGACGTGCGCGCGGTTGAAAAACTCTAGATTTATAATGTATTGGAAGAACACAGAGTGCATATTTTTACTCTTTTGTTGTTTTGTCTATATGTTCGTTTATCATTAATCACCATTGGTGCGACAGCCCCAGTTGAGCCTAGGCTTCCTGTTTCAAGGTTTCATGACCATGCTTTCAATCTATGTACATTCAGAAGTAATATGGTCAGTATTACGTCCATTTTTAAGTGTACACAGAAAGGCACCTACAGTTTATAGCCGGTTGCGAACGGCTAAGCAGAACCTGTAATATGTATGAATAATTTTACACAAATTATTTGACATAAGCAGGAGTTGAACTTACGTCCTTGCCTTTCTTAGCAGCCAAACAGCAGATGCACACAATTTAACGCTTGCAGCCACAGCCTTGCCATTTTATCATTATTAATATTATCATGTTACGCTGAGAAAATGTTAACATTTTAATTTACTGGAAAGGAAGAAAATGCATTTGATATTTCAAGGAGTCATAACAGCGGAAAATGTTAAAAACCACTCATGTAGAGAATTAACTAGAACGAGAAAAAGAGACAATCATCAGTATACTAGTAGTAGCAAAAACAAAGCCACTAGGGTATAACAACACCCTCCACTACTGGTTGAGTGTAAAGAATCAACAAATTCGCTTATTTGACAAAATTCCACTTTAACAAAATTATACTCCTTGCCCATTCAATTACATTTTCAATTTCTCTATTCCCTTGATTCTTTTACTTACATTTCCTTCCTTTCATTTTCTTTCTACTCACGCATTTTCTAAGCGGGTCATCTTCTCTTATCTCGTCCGTTAATAATTTTGAGGCAATTTCTTCGCTCGTCCCCTGGGAGAGAGCATTAGGCGAAACATCACATAAATAAGTTCTTTTATTACACCTGTTACCTGTTGGAGTAAGGGAGATCACGCTCTCTACCGTTCTCTTGTGACCCTACGAAAATCTCTTTCCGATTTTTTCGAGTGACCGAGCTTGAACTCTCAACTTGAGCTTCAAACTTCCGGTAGGCTATTTCAGACCTAGAACACGGAAAATTCGTACACCAACTGGGAGTTCTTATGCTATTTTAAGAAAATATATATGTCAGGTAACGAAAGTTTCATGGTTTCATAAGTCTATATTTGTGAAATCAAAAAAAAAAAAAACTTTTTCTCATATATTATTTTTATAGTAACGTTTCCAATACTAAATATATTTACATGTTATTTTGTGTGTATTGCAGTGGCGTGGAGCGACTTTCTGATCAGGGATGCAGTAAAAATAAAACATGTTGCAAAAATAGGTAGCAGCCAAGTGGATCTGTGGGTAGCTACGATATATAAATATGAAATATCACGGTTGGCTTTATTTATTTCATTTGTACTTACTCTGTACATCCCTCAACTCTAAGTCTCCCTCACATTATTAGTATCCAGACTTGCGAGCGGATCAAGTCTGGACCCCTCCCTATTGGTCCGCTAGCTGATTGCTATGATTCTTGGAAGGAATTACGGGTTTGATTAATTAAACTCAACATTTTAGCTAATCTACTTTAATTGTGATACGGTTTAAATATTTACACTAATTACACTAGACTTACAATTACGATACAGCTAAATACAAATGAGACATCACAAACACTAAACACTAGATTCTTTAGCACTAATCACTAATTTGTCCACTGGACACCACTGACATCCTTTAAACCATTTATCTCTCACATGTTTTTAGCTGGGCACTACACTTACGTTCATACGGAATTACTTGTTTACATTAACTCGACTCGTCCGAACACTCTAATTGTCTCTAACCCATGATTAACAAAATCTCACTCTACTTAAAACTCGACTTAACTTCTTCACTATTTAGACTCAACTTTTAAACATGGTCTTAACCATACAATGGTTTAAGCTCAACTACCCATGAAAAGAGAACCACCCTGAAAAGCTTACATCGCCCAACTGTTAAATATCATTTCACACCCACTTGACTGTCCGTCTTGTACTATCTTAAAATTCACAATTTATTGGTGATCACTTAGAGAAGTATCCCATTAGAAAATAACCCAACCATAATATTTATATTTCAGACAAAAATTAATTATTATTTATAATAATAATAATAATAATAATAACACATTGCAGGCAAACCTGAACGGTACTGGCGAGACTACAAACCCCCTTCTTTAATAATAATAATAATAATAATAAAAATAATAATTTTTATTTATATTTTTGTTTATTTTTATTTTTTTATGTGCTTACGGTTGACGTATATTTTTAACACAACAATTTACGATTCACTTTTCATGTTACATTTTCAAAAGTCTTAAGTTACAATAATAAACAAGTCTACCCTTATCCTGAAAGCCCTTTCTAAGAAATAGATTATTTTTTATCATTTAACATTTTAAATATTTTACTCTAATTGAATGATTATACTGAATTTATTTATGAAATAATACCAAAATTACCTCCCTTACAGCTCACCATTGCTATATTTCTTAATATTATAGATAGAGATTCGGTTAAATGGACAAAGTTCGAGTATATTACATGGGAAATATCACGACAGACTCAAAAATATTTTTAGTTGTTTCATTGACAAGATATTTTAAAAATAAACATTTTTTTAAATGGAATATCCTGTATATTGTTAGGCCATTGAAACAACGATTTTTTTGTCTGTATAAAAAACTAAACATGTTTATAATGAAATTTATTTATTAACGGAGATATCAACGTTACAAACTTATAAAAATAGTACCATTAAAAACTTACATAAAATAAAAACAAAAGTAAAAATTACCAAGTATTTTGGTTACAAATATTGTTTGAATAAATATCCATTATTGTTTAAACACAATCTTATTCTTTATTTTATGTTTCGCATTACATTGCGTAACATATTTTTAGAAATTTTTCTGATAGCGATCTGAAATACAGTCGAGGGCCAGAACATTTTAAGGATCTTTTTTTAGAATCATCAGTTTTTTCACTGAAATTGTCTTTATTATAAAAAATAAAACATTCTTAATTTTCTAAAATTCTAAACTATACAAAAAAATTTAGTTCATAACATTCATAAACCAGTGGCGAAGGGAACCTCCGCTAGACTTGCCCTCCCAAAAAAAAAAAAAAATAAAAAAATATATATATATATATTTTTTTTTAATATTTAGATCTTCAAAAATACATCAAATTATGTTCTATAAAAATTTTTGTCCAAGGCTTGGTTTACTTGTTACGAATTAATTATCATGACCATGGAAACGTTACACGAAAAAATTGAGACTTGGAAAAATCTTAAATCAGTAAATTTCAAAATTTTTCGTTTTATCAAAAAACGTCTCAAATAAAAGTTATTAGTTACTGCATTTATAGTAACTTTTGTTCAATAAATTTTTTTTTTTCGAAATATTTTTCTGTTGCTAAATATTCGCAAAAATCTTAAAATCGACACGAGTAAACTCCCATTTCTATTCAAACGATCTTTATATAAAACAATAAGGTTCTTCCCATTTAATAGGAGAATTTTTTAGTACCAAAACGAATTCTCTAAGTTGAACCGTTCTTGAGTTATCGTGTATACATACAGACACACACACAGACACACACACACAGACACACACACATACGGACGGCACTTCGAAAATAGGTTTTTTGGATTCCCTGGACCATGAAACGTGGTCATCAGTCAAAATCTCGACATCGAAAATTTTCGCGATTACAATACTTGCCCCTTATATATTAAGGTCGGGCAAGTAAAAAATACTAGAAAATATGCAAGAATAAAACATCTTTTATAATTAAAATATTGTTAAATAAGAACAAGATGTTTATTTAATTTTAATGGGATGGTTGGGACTTCATAATGCTCACAAGTTTGTTAATGTTCGGGGAAACAACTGATGTAGCAGCACGCAACGTGTTTTCTAGCTGCGAATTCGTTATTTGCGTCCTTATTTTTGATTTAACGAACTTCAACCGAGAAAATATCTGCTTACATTTGTAAGTGCTTCCAAAGAGCGTAATTTTCCTCTGAGCAAGAGAAATTTGTCAACTAGGAAATATTTCTTATAAAACTCAATTAGTAAATTCTCCTTCATTTTTGACTTCAAATCTGAGTTCTTCTGCAGCTCAAGTAGTACCATTTGCAGAGGAAGTGGCGCTTGTTGCACATCAACACCAACCGTATAACCGCATTTGATCTCTGAAAACAAAGATACACTCGTGGGCCTGGTTCAATGGAATTTTGGATAATTATTGCGGGTTGGACAACATGGGGCACCGGGTCATATCCGACCCGTGGGCCGTAGGTTGCACATGCCTGTCCTACACTATCAAATTTTTATCGCTCGTGTTAAATTACACATGATCTTTAAGATAGACGTCAATTTCTTTTACCTAGACCTGTAGATGTTTATCGACTATAATGTGATATTCTAAAGCAAATTAGCCTTCGGGATCATATTACAATCTAGATAAATGTGTAGACGATATGCGATAAGTCTATATTATGGGTGTTGTAATTCATGTTCATAATTTTGTAGTAATTTAAAGCAATCGATTCATTCCATCACATTACAATAATTGAGTATATGATTTCAAGAAGAAATGATAAAATCAGTAGTGGTTGGTGTTGAAATGAATATAATGAAATTATAATGTTTTCATGTTGGTATTTGATAAAACTATTGATAAAATTTTAGTCATGCGAAAGAATACGATATGTTACAACTTTATATAAAATTATGAATAAATAAAATACCTTATAATCTGATTGATATGTTGATTCGATTTTAAGGAAACATGGAATTATATTAGTAGCTTTGTTGGAGGATGAAGTTTTGAACAAGGTAACAGTTAAGAGGGTACTTACCAGGTCTACAAGTATGAAATGCGGATTTTTTTCAAACTTGCCGCGCAAACAGTGTGTATAGTTCAAAGTTTCAACACATATGGCGTTTTTTTAAGTTATCATTAAGTGTTAAATGCGTATAGGTTATAATTTTAAAAGTGATCATATAGTTTTGTTTTACTGTGTTAAAAATGTCAAATGTTGTGCCAAATAAAGAGCATTCGCGGACAGTACTACTGTTTTGTTTTCATTTGAAAAAAAACTGCTGCTGAATCATACCGACTGCTTCGAGAAGCTTATGGTGAATATGCTCCATCGCAAGATACGTGTGAACGATGGTTTTGGCGTCTCAAAAGTGGTGACTTTGATCTTACAGACAAAGAACATGGAAAACCTCCAAAAAAATATGAAGATACAAAATTGGAAACATTGCTACAGGAAGACGATAGTCAATCACAAAAACAACTAGCAGAGCAGTTAGGCGTTAGTCAACAAGCTGTTTCCAATCGCCTACGAGAGATGGGTAAGATCCAGAAAGTCGGCAGATGGGTTCCACATGCATTGAATGAGAGGCAGATGGAAAAACGCAAAAACACTTGTGAAATTTTGCTTGCACGATACAAAAGAAAGTCTTTTTTGCATCGTATCATTACTGGCGATGAAAAATGGATTTATTTTGAAAATCCCAAACGCAAAATAATGGGTGAACCCAGGCTCACCATCCACATCAACTGCAAGACCGAATCGCTTTGGCAAAAAGACAATGCTCTATACTTGGTGGGACCAAATGGGTGTGGTCTATTATGAATTGTTAAAACCTGGTGAAACAGTTAATACCCAACGCTACCAACAACAACTGATCGAATTGAACCATTCGCTGCTCATAAAACGACCAAAATACGAAAGAAGACAGCACAAGGTAATCTTTCTTCACGATAACTCTCCATCGCATAAGGCAAAAGCAGTTTGCAACACATTGGAGGCACTCAAGTGGGAAGTGCTACCCCATGCCGCTTACTCACCAGACTTGGCTCCTTCAGATTACCACTTGTTCGCATCGATGGGTCACGTACTTGCCGAGCAGCACTTTTGTTTATATGAAAATGTGAAAGAATGGCTCGATAAATGGTTTGCGGGGAAAGGGGAAGAGTTCTACTGGCGAGGTATTCACAAATTGCCTGAAAGATGGGAAAAATGTATAACTTCTAATGGAGCATACTTTGAATAAATAAATTTTTACTGTTCTTTTGAGTTTAATGTGTTTTATTTTTTAAAAAATCCGCATTTCATACTTGTAGACCTGGTAAATTCGAAAGGCAACTAGCAAGAAAATATAATTTAAAAATGTTTTATTTCTTAGAATATTGAATTTTAAGAATTTTTGTTAGATGTGTCATGTAGCATCTGCCACTATAATTCAATTTTAACACGGTTGATAGATTGTTTCATATACTTACATATATTGTAACAAAATTTCCGACATTAACAATGTAATAGTTCGTTTTCACAGCTCTACATACGAGCCCTGTCCACTATCAGTTGGCCCAGCTACGAAATTTTTACTTATTGGTGTTCAATTAACAGAATGCGAATAGCTTATGAAATCTAGGTAATATTTTATTTTCAATTAAACATTTTAGAGATTTACGAGTAATATTTACAACTATTAAAGTAAATTAATAAGAAAAAAATAATATTTCCATTGGAAAGCCATTAACTTGGAAACCTATTTCAGAAGTTACCACTGGGTAACGTCACCTTTCATTTTTATAACGGCATTAATTCTTCCAGGCATAGTATCTACAAGGTCTTAGAATTGTCGAGGAGTAAAATTATCCCATATTTCTTGAAGATTTAGTCTTAATTCTGGAATTGTTCTAGCTGGTGTTATACGCAATCGTTTTTTCATTTCGTGCCAAAGTGTCTCGATGTGGGATAAGTCTGGGCTACTTAAAACCCACTCTAAAAGTGGAATAGAATGATCACGGAACCATTTCAAAGATTTTTTTGACGTATAGCAAGCGGCTCCATCTTGTTGAAAAATAAAATCCTCTCCAGAGATTAACGCATGTTCCATAGTTGGCAACAGAGACTCCTCTAAAATACTTAAATATTTGGCTGTGTTAACAATGCCATCGATAAAGTGAAGTTTTCCTACACCTCTTGCAGACATTGAACCACACACCATGACAGATGCTGGAAATTTTTTAGCTTCCTTATGACTAGTAGACCTTGAAACACGTCTTCCAACAATATCGCTCCACAGTACACTCAATTGACTGTAGTTAGCACGTCTGTTATCCTTAATAATTCTTTTCAATGCACGTTTGTCATTGTCCGTCAGTGTAGTTTTCTTCACGTACTGGGGCTTTGGAGCAACTGAACGACTTGTTTTGTACAATTTTACAATATTTCTAATTCTGTATCTTGACAAACCTAATAATTTTCCGATTTCGGAATTGGTTTTTCCTGTTTTTGCTAAGTTCACAATGATTAACCGAATTTTTCATCAATAGCTTTGCCTCTGCCCATGTTTTAAAATTATTTAGACACTTTTAATACATCACAGTCAATAAACAAACTTTGTTTTCCAACGCCTACTACGCATAGCTACCGCAAAAACCCAGTTATTTTATATACAGTACAAGAATACATGAACTCAAAAAATACGTTTCATTTACGAATATTATTTTTATAATCACAAATTAAATATTACGGAACAAATTTTGACTCCTTTGCTTCTAATATGATTATATTGTCAAAAAATGTACAAAGCAGCATTTACTTTTACTTATTATTTAATAATTTCTAAAGAAACTGAAAATTTCATAGCTGGGCCAACTGAAAGTGGACAGGGCTCGTACACGAACCCATTGAATAAAAAGTTTAAAGGCCAAGATGGTCTGCGAATACACTAAATATACTATAACTAAAACATGTTGTCAAGAACTCTAGTGATGGTATGGACCTTTTTTTTGTAGTATTAAGGAATAAAAATGTATTATCAAAATCAGAAACATGTATCCTGGTTAAGGGCCATAGTTGCTAAGACCAAATAAATAAATTTAAAAACAAGTAAAACAAAACATATTTAATTGAAAATAATTAACGTTATTGGTTACGAAGAAAATAATTAAAGTTGCATTTAACAGGAATGCAACCTAAAATTTAATTTAAAATGTAATCGATTTTCTGTTTTCTGTCTTGGAAGGAAATGAGCTTTACAACATTCCAGAAATTGGCCATTTGATGGCAGTTTGAAAATGTCGTGTATACGACAACAGGAAGGGTCGAATTTAACGCACCATTAAAATTCTGTTACAATCGTTTCTTTTACAGCTTCGACACTTTATGACATTATTTTCAATGTTCCAAACATTCTACAGAAACAGAAAATATATGGCATTTGTAACTGTTTGTTTTGAAAATATACAAGATGTTTTTGAGAACTGTTTAAGCATTGTTAACTTCTTTATTACGAGAGTAGGTCAATCAGTTCTTACAATACAAAAGAAAAACACATTACTCTGGGTTGATTCATTTTAATATCTCAACATAGTCTCCTTTTAGCTCGATACACTTCGTCCAGCGTTCCTCTAACTTTTTCAAGCCATCCAAAAATAAGATTCTTGAAAGCTTTCAAAATAGGCTTCTCTTTCGGCGATGTCCTCCTCGTTTGACGTGAATCTTTTCCAGTAAGCCATTTCTTCATGGTTTTGAAACAGGAAAGAGTCGCTAAGGGCCAAATCTAGTAAATACGATGAATGCGGCAATAATTCGAAGCGTAATTCACGCATTTTCGCCATCGAAACAGCACAAGTATGACCCGTGCATTGTCTTGATGAAAGAGCACTTTCTTCTTGACCAAATGTGGGAGTTTATTTTTGATTTCTTCGCTCAATCGGTTCAATAACAACGCATGTTCGTCCTTTTTCCAAGTAGTCAATGTGGATGATTCCGCGTGCATCCCAAAAAAACCTTGCAGGCCGATTACATTGTCTTCGTCTTCTTTGGAACTGGATCGCCTCCAGAAACCCGTTTCGAGTGATCCTTTATCTCTGGAGTGTAGTAGTGGATCTATGTTTTATTAACGGTTATGTATTGATGCAGAAACTCGTTAGGATTCAGACGGAAAAGCGCCAAACCAGCCACTGAATCGACCACACGATTGCGTTTATTCTCCACTGTGAGAAAACCGCTGCACCCATCCTGCCGATATCTTTTTTCCTTTATCCTTTTAATTTTTCGTGCAAAATTGAAATCACTGAACCATGTGATATGCCTGTGGCCTCAACAAGTTCGCGTACTTTTACTCGTCGATCACTCAAGACTATAAGTGGATTTTGTCAATCATTTCCCAATTGCAATTACGGACATGAGTCCGGTTTAATACTGTTTTTTCTTGTAGCGAAGCAGCGGGTATATTGCTAGTATTATATAATTTTATAATAAGTAATTTTTATTTGATGTTTTATCTTTTTTTTCATATCAGATCGCAAGTAGCAATTTCACTTGAGTTAACCAACCAAATAGCAGAGATAATATGATTAATGGAAAAACAATTCGACCGTTAAAGTATAAAGTTTTTTTCTTTAATATAAAAAGATCAAAGCCACATCTTTTTCTCATAAGTTCGTTCTGAAATCCATTTCACAGGAAAAATCATCAGTTAAATATTTGATATAACGATATCAACTTTGACCTACGAACAAAGGGAAAACCACAGAAAAAATAATTAACTTCTTTCCGATTCTATCTCCGGTACTTCAAATATTAATATCATAATCTGAACTCTGAGGAAAGGATATCTCAGATCTTGTAGACCTATAGTCCGGATAGATATCTGGGAAGAATACTGCAGCTAAAATAAAATACATTAGAGCTGGTATATTAAAGAATACAAAATTGTTTCAAAGATATCGCGGAGTAATAGGTATTGGGCAAAACCAGAGGATAGGCTATGCAGAATGTATAGGGAGGAGGAAGAATCCTTGGAACACCTAACAAAAAGATGTGGAAAGATGATAAAATGGGAGGAAGAGATAAAGGAGCTGTTGAGTGAAGAAGGAAAGGGAGAAAGGTGGGTGAGAGTACTCGAGGAAAGAAGGAAGGAATGCGGTGAGGTAAGACAGAACTGAGAACAGGTAGGAAGAGAGAGGCAAAAAAGGAGGAAAGAAAAAAGGGAAGAGAAGCGAAAAAGAGACGAAAGAGGGGAAGAAGAACTGGAATCAAGAAGGAAGGAGACCGGAGTCGGAAGCCGAAAAGAGAATAGGAAGAAAGAGAGGAACACCGGAGGAAGAATGTAGAAGAAAGAAAGTCATAAACTGTATTATTATTATTATTATGATTATTTTTCTAATGTATAAGTTAAAACCCTAAACGCCGCAAGGCCTAGGGGAAATAAGCAATTATATATTTCGTTTTCGTTAAGAACGGAACCGAATGGTATTTTTCCCCTGTTGCTAACATTCATTAGTTAAAATTTCAGCCAAATCAAAAACGGTGGAGTGTGAGTTATAAAAACACCTAACATGGAATAACCTTATTTCTAAATAAATGCCCTATTATAAAATATGTAAATGTGGGTTCATATATATTGAGCATTTTTGGTCTTTTAAAAAGTCATGTTCCATCAGTTTACTCTTGTATTTTGAATAAGAACAAAGCCTACAAGAGAAGATGTAAAAAGATTAAAAGGAACTTTACAACCGTCAATTATGGATATGCTAAACATTCAAATACAAGTCTTCAAACATTGCTAAACATTTTTTCAGTTGTCCGTGTTGAATTTTCATGAATTTTGCATCTTATTCTATCTTTCTTGTTGTACACTTTCCCGTGAGACACATAGAATAGAATGTAAGATTTGTGCTTGGAGTAAAAGCCGGAAGACCCGAATTTTCGCTTGTTTAAAATTCAATTAACATATTACGTGGTAGGGCAACAGAGAATTCTCATATTCCGCCCTCGATAACTGCTTTTTACGTCACTTCTCTTTTCTAATATTTTACTTCTTTGAATACCTCGGTGTTAATAAAATATCATTATTATGAGCAGTAGTTTGGATAAAAGAACATAGGTTGATTAATGTACAGGGCCGATTCAAAGGTACCTGGCGCTCCGATGCAAAATTAGATTGGGCGCCCCCCGCCCCACTTTTTTTAAAAATAATTTCTTTGATAACTATTATAAATAGAGAAAATTCACAACTCAAAAATGGTTAGAAAAAACAATCTGACGCTAGAATTTTTAGATTCCTCGTAGTTTATTAAGTCTAGAAAAAATTTGAGGCCTTACTCGTTTTGCGTATTTTAAAATTATGACATATTTTAATATGGCGTGATTTATAGAAATATTCATTCGGAAAAAAAAGAATAATTGCAAGGTTTAGATGTGGGAATGAAGAAAAGGCGAATAAATTTTTGTTAAAAGAGGAGGATAAACGATGTAGAATGTGCAGAGAAGAAAGGGAGACGATTGAACATATGCTGGAAGGATGTGAAGAAATGAGAAGCAAAGGAGGGACAAGAGAAGATATTTTAATAATAATAATAATGATAATATTTTATTTAAGTTGAGGTACAAAATATACATAACTTATGTCATAATATGATTACTAATCAAACTTTACAGAATATGGTCTGCTACCCCGTTTAAAGTCCATGTATTCCTGTATACTATAGACAGCTTTTTTTATGAGAAACATTTTTAAACACTTCTTAAATTTTGCTGTGTTTAGCCTTTGTATACATTCGGGCAATTTATTGAAAAGTTTTGCTCCAATATAGCTAGGCAAATTTTTTGTCACCTTGTATTTCACTAGTTGAATACGAATATCAGTTTTATGCCTAGTATTGTGATAATGTAGGGAATTATTTTTTGGGAACATACTGATATTTTCTTTGATATATATTAGCAAATTTAAGATGTATAGCGATGGAAAAGTTAAAATATCAAGCTCCGAAAATAATTTCCTACAGGATTCCCTTCTACCGATTTTGCAAATGATTCGTATCGACCGTTTTTGTAGTTTGAAAATTCTGATCCAATCCACAGAATTTCCCCACAATATTATGCCGTATTGCATAGCCGATTGTATATAGGCAAAATACACTATTTTAGCTACATGGAACGATACATTATTGATGATCTTGCTTAACATAAAGTTGTAGGTATTCATTTTTTTAGCAACACAATTTATGTGATCTTTCCAGTTAAGCTGGGCATCTAAATAGAAACCAAGAAACTTTACATTGTTACACCTATAGTGAGTATCATCAGAAACAGTTATATTTAGACTAAATACTATAGATTCTGTTTTTGATGAATTTAGGCTTAGACTATTAGCGATGAACCATTGCGTTGCTTCATTTAATGCATCCTGTAAAACTGTATTTATGTCATCATGGTCAACCCCCCTACATAAGAACGTAGAATCGTCAACGTAAATAATAGATGTTGCATTTACATTCTTGGGTAGGTCATTAATATATAATATAAAAAGATAAGGTCCCAGTATTGTACCTTGTCCGATTCCAACATCCACATTTAGCATTTTTGACAATACGTCATTGACATAAACACATTGTTGTCTATCGTTAAGAAAGTCATCAATTAGATTTAGTGCAATTCCCCTTATGCCGTAAAATTCAAGCTTATGTACCAAATCTGCGCGTGGAACACAGTCAAACGCCTTAGAGAGGTCACATAATATTGCCGCAATGTGTTCGTCTTGTTCTAAATTATCCATGACTTCGGACAGTAATCTTATTGCAGCTGTAGTGGTAGAGTACCTAGATCTGTAACCAAACTGACTATCCGAAAACAAGTTGTATTATCAAACTCAAATGGCTGCGGATACACATGGATGAAAGAGATAATGGAGAGAAGAAAAATAAAATAATAGGAAAATTGTTGATTCAAAAACAAAGCAAATCCGACAGGTAGAAATTAGATTTATATTTTATTTAAGACTTGTTATGTAGGGAATAAACAGATATATAATAAAATGTAAAAATCACTGAAAAATGTTCAAAAATCACAGAAAACGAACAAAAGATCATAAAAAAATTGATGTGAAGTGTGAATTTTCACACATTTCTGGGTTTTGCAGGTATTTAGTAACTGAACGATGATTATTTGGGATGCCAAAACAAATTTTATGTCAAAATATTTTTTTATGAATTTTAATTCGAATGCCTAATACCATTATTAGAGTTTCTAAATATATGCAGTATTTTTTTTATATAGCAAAGTTCATTAAGATTTTGAAAATTGCACCTATGGCTTCCATTGGTTGCTTACATCATAAGTCCCGCCCTTTGATTTCGTCAAACATACAATTAAATTATAATTTCAACACTTTCCACTGGTTATTAAATTTACGCTTTTAAAAATTAAATGCACTATTTACCAAATATAACTAGAATTTTAACAAAATAATTTAAACAAAATAAAAATGCAAAAAAAAAAATAAAAAATAAAATCAACAGGATTCGAACCCTAGTTTGCAAGTTAACTTATATTATTAAGCGCATGACGAATCCAACCACGCCACGAGAGTTATTGTTGTGATAAGTTACACAACGTATTAAATAGTTAACATATTTTAGTTAAAAACACAAAAAATGCGTTATTTTCCGAAAACATAATCTGATCAAAAATTCCTGTTGTACTATTCCGATTCACACCAATGTACATTACTTAGAATTTTTTCAGATTTTTAGTTTAAACCATCTGGGCTACAGGGTGTGGGACAAAATTTTTTTTGCACAATTTTGGCAAAAATCGCATCAAAATAATTTATTTTGCAAAAATAAAATTTTGATCGTTAATCCACGTACTAAGGGCTTTCATTTGATACCCTACTCAGAATTAAAAAAAAAATTTTTTTTTTTCGATGAGCACATATTTGTTTATATTTTTAGAGGGATATGTTTTTTAGATGTTTTAGTATTTTTCCTATGTGCGGGTCAACGAGTTGTATAAGCATGCCAAATTTCAACTCTCTAGGTTTAGCCGTTTGGCTACAATTTTGACCGAACAGACAGACAGACAGACAGACAGACAGACAGACAGACAGACAGACAGACAGACAGACGACAAAATGACGGTATAAGGGTTTTTTGGTCATACCTACAAAACCCTAAAAATTAACAAAATATCTCAAAAATAATTATTCTTTAGCCTTTCGCGGGCCACTAAAATTTTGCTGAGTACCACCAGTGGTCCGCGGACCACCGGTTGAGAAACACTGCTCTAAGTCACGTTGCCTATAAGATCTATTGAAATAGCCAAAGTGGTATTTCGATTTATTTACCTGTGTCTATAGAAATTTGGCGGATCAAATTTCTATAAACTGCGTTGCCATTAAACCGTTGGATCTTTGAAACATTCAAATAATGTTTCGTCCTTTTAAATTTTTATTTAAATTTGAATTTATATTTAGTATTATAATGACCAATATACAAAGCAAATATCAAAGAATATACACATTAGATACAAAATATGATTGAAACTTAACATATTTGATTTGTTACAAAGATTAGATTTACAATCTTTACAATATTCCACTTTTTTCTCTATTCTTCGGTCGTTGCAAAAATGCCATTGATTTTTACCACCGGCATCAAAACATGTTCGAACAATACCACCTAAAACAATATTCATTTTATTATTATTATTATTATTATTTTTTTTTTCATGAATCACATCAAATTTTGATCTTTCCGTGTATTATGCAGTTCAAAGTAAAGTCACTAGATTATAAAAAGTAGCGCAACGGCGGCCATACTAGGGCTAAAAATGTCGCCAACACAAATGATGTCCTATGATTTAGTCTAAGAGCTAGCAACGTCACAAAAAAGTTTATTTTAGGTCGGCTGGTTTTTCGATATTTCTCTTTCTTATTGAAGTTAGGTAGGGAAGCGGTACGTCTGGCACCTGGGAGCGGTTGCGTTTACCTCTGCGCAACTCGCCTGTATAGGTAAAAAGTGGATATTTTGAAATCATTTTAAGACTTTTTTTTTTTTAATATAGTTTTCTATGTCTTTTTAGCATTATAAATTTATAGTTGCCAGACACTTTCGTTGTTGCTAACATTGCGCCAGATCTAATTTAATTATTTAAAAAATAATATTTTTCAAACCATTTTAGTATAGCTGTAATTTTAATAGGATATAGTTCTGTAATCAAAGAATACAATATTAATTTGCCAGACGGAAATTCCGTTGTTTAACTAGGAACCAGACCAATTTAAGTCCCGGTGAGAATAGGTGAGTTAGAAGAGATAACAGTAAAACAATCACAGCTGCTATTTTTTAAGTTGGCGTCGTCCACATGAGTGTTTATGTTTGCTTGTTTTTATAAATTAAAATAGAAGCAGAATTTTATCGTGATGAGTGAGGAAAAAGAAAAATGTGTTTTTTGTTCAAACAAAAGTGGTAAAATAATAAAATTTAAAAAATAATAATAATTTAATTTAATTTTTTTTAAATTTTTTATTTTTAATTTTTTTTAAAATTTTTTTAACAGATACTCAGGTCATTGCATTGTGACAGAATTATTCAATAAAAATACTGAATTACATTTTATGTTTAATTTCCTACATGTTTAAAATAAATGATTTGTTTTATTTTGCTAATAATATTTATATCAGTTGTTCTCATCTCATTTTACTTTAATTATTATTTTGCTCTATTTTTTTATGAAATTCTAACCTATATAACCTGTCTCTCTCTAACGCCCTCTGTTGCAGCTAACTCTCTCACGCAACCAACGAATAAGCTGCCACACTCTTCTAACTCACCTATTCTCCCCGGGACTTAAATTGGTCTGGTTCCTAGTTAAACAACGGAATTTCTGTCTGGCAAATTAATATTGTATTCTTTGATTACAGAACTATATCCTATTAAAATTACAGCTATACTAAAATGGTTTGAAAAATATTATTTTTTAAATACTTAAATTAGATCTGGCGCAATGTTAGCAACAACGAAACTGTCTGGCAACTATAAATTTATAATGCTAAAAAGACGTAGAAAATTATATAAAATAAATAAAATGTCTTAAAATGATTTCAAAATATCCACTTTTTACCTGTACAGGCGAGATGCGCACAGGTAAACGCAACCGCTCCCAGGTGCCAGACGTACCGCATCCCTACCTAACTTCAATACGAAAGGGAAATATCGAAAAACCAGCCGACCTAAAATTCTTTCTCGAAAACGTTGCTAGCTCTCGGACTAATTCCAACAGTACAAAAATAAGAAACTATGGTCTATTTCAAAGTAGAAAAATGTGTGTAAGAAGATAGGAGCTGTTTGTCCTTGTTTCGGATTGGTTTAGATCGTCATCCCTATTACACTGTAAAAATATTGTTTTTAGTCCAAGTTGACAGATGTTCAGTGTCGTACATTGGAAATATATATTATTTATATTATTTAATTTTTCTCATATATTTTGTTATTATTTACATATTTAGACATTTATTTATATTCTTGGCGTAGATTTTATGGAGAAAATTCTCCACGATATTTGTTTTTACGCAGTTATATATTTTTTAGGTTATCTGACATATAAATATTTTTGACACTTGACAATTAACATATCAAGAGAGAGGACTAATGTGAGGCCAAAAGACAGCCCAGTTGATTGTGCCCAAAGAAGAAGTTAAAGATATAATTTTTAGACCTTCATATATACATATATTTTTAATTTTTATTTACAATAATTATTTAAATAAGAAACTTTAGCTCTGAAGATATATTGTTTGTTTTATTGCTTTGTTTAATCTCTCTTTTTATATATAGTACATAATTTTTAAAATTAATATTTTTTTAACTTTTTCAAATTTCCCATTAAACTGAATTTATGTCGTATAAATAACGTAAGTGTATTATCTGCCTTGTTTATTTCAATATCTTTTTAACCTTTTTTATATTAAAAAAATCACTTGCTAACCCAGTTGCTACGCCCATGCCCTAGTTGTAACTTATTTTAAATTTCCCGCTATACTGTATTTGATCAGTGTAAATCGTACTCGGTTCGCAGCGCTATCTACTTTTTTCTACTTTGAAATAGACCATAGTACTACCAATAATTTTTATTTTAAACATTGTAATCACGATTTTTTTAATCAAAGATGCACTATAACAAAATTGTGTTACAATTTCAATTATGTGGAAAAATGGATATAATATATAAATTTAAATGAAACTTAACCTTAAATATTCAAACCGCTGACAAAGAAGGTTATTAAATTAGAGCGAGAAAGAGAGATGTGACAGCGCAGACGCAAACTTAAGAACGTAAAAATTGCTGTTTTAGTTTGCTTAACAGAGGAACGAATGTTGCCAATCAAACTTTGGGGTCTGTCGGCTTTTTCAAAGGCTTGCGCTACTTTGTATAATCCAGTAACTTTAGTTCAAAGGGTTGTTTTGTCAAGGTCTCGGGTATTGTCAAAAAACCATTGACCTTAACTCTGGTGGGTAAGTTAAAAACTTAGTTTCTGTGATTATTAACGGCCAAAAATATGTGAAGAGTAAGTTTTAACATATTTCATTGCATCGTAACTATCAATTATCAATTATTCGACTTTAATGAATATGCGGATATCGAATACAGAAAATTCAAAGTATTCGGGTGTATCCAGATATCCGGATAACAAATAAGAAATTAAAGATAATAGATTAAATCCAATATTTATGGTGTTTTATAACTCATTTATTTAATTTAACCCTTTACTGCATGAATTTTTATTTTTGGCTGAAATAATTCATCAGCATTAGGAATTGGTTCTTATTGATAGAAAAATGAATTTAAAAAATATATTTAAAATATTTAAAAAAATAATAATTAAAATAATAATTTAGAGTTTGTGCCATACATGAAACATTATGATTCTACATTATGTTACAAAAGAAAATGATTCCGTATTATTTGCTCGTCAATTGCTAGGTGTTCTTCATTAGGGATTAAAAGTAGTCGCCCTCGAATTTTTGAAAGAAAAGGTCGTATCTTCTAGTTGTCCTTTCTCAATAAATTCAGAGTTATCGTTGAAGTGCAAATTCCGCTTGATATCCTCAAATCTATTGCAGCGCATCACTTGAGATACTGCGGGATCCATTGCTGTGAATGTGGCATATACAGTCTGTTTCAAACGCTTAGGCGGAACTAGATTTTGCAATTTAGTTACTTTCATCACTTAAATCGTGCTTTTCGGCCGTTTTGTTTAAGCTTTGTAAATCATACTTACAATAAACATTTTTGGTTAAAGTTAATATCATTTTAAAATGTCATTTTCTTTATATTTTGATTTTTTGTGTAATTCTTAATACAAATTTTCCATTTATTTATTTTTTTGTCATTAAAATATATAAAAAAATAATTTAATTTTGACATAGGTCATTCGTTTCCATGGTTTCATTGTTGTAATATTAAATTTTGACATTCTAACGTGAAAAATGAAATAACCCAAGAAAGGTCCCTTGTCGTGACAACTTAAAAGAACGAAATTCCCATTTAGTTCCGCCTAAGCGTTTGAAACAGACTGTATGAACATTCATGAAGTACAGTCTGTTCCAAACGGTTAAGCGGAACTAAATGGGATTTTCGTTCTTTTAGGTTGTCACGAGAAGGGACCTTGCTGGGGTTATTTAATTTTTCACGTTGGAATATCAAAATTTAAAATTCCAACAATGAAACCCTAGAAACGAATGACATGTCAAAATTAAATTATTTTTTTTTTACAAATTTTAATGACAAAAAAATAAACAAATGGGAAATTTGTATTAAAGTCTGTTCCAAACGGTTAGGCGGAACTAGATTTTGCAATTTAGTTACTTTCATCGTTTAAATCATGCCTTTCGGCCGTTTTGTTTAAGCTTTGTTAATCATACTTGCAACAAATATTTTTTGGTTAAGGTTAATATAATATTAAAATGTCATTTTCTTTAAATTCTGATTTTTTGTGTCATTCTTAATACAAATATCCCATTTATTTATTTTTTTGTCATTAAAATATGTAAGAAAATTAATTTAAGTTTGACATGTCATTCGTTTCCATGGTTTCATTGTTGGAATTTTAAATTTTAACATTCCAACGTAAAAAATGAAATAACCCAAGCAAGGTCCCTTTTCGTGACAACCTAAAAGAACGAAATTCCCATTTAGTTCCGCCTAACCGTTTGTAACAGACTGTAGGAATGCACAAAATATCAAAATATAAAGAAAATGACATTTTAAAATGATGTTAACCTTAACCAAAAAATGTTAATTGTGAGTATGATTTACAAAGCTTAAACAAAACGACCGAAAAGCACGATTTAAGCGATAAATGTAACTAGATTGCAAAATATAGTTCCGCTTAACCGTTTGGAACAGACTGTAACGTTCTAATTCAGTTTTAAAAGTAAAATAAAAATCGGAATGTGCCATATATGACACACTATGCGGTAAAGGGTTAAGGAATTGTAGACGTTAGCCTATTTGATTGAGGTGTCAATTCTTACATTTATTTAATTCAACAATGTTTATTTTTGATGCATAATATTTCTAATTTAAGATTGATCTTAACCCATTAGCGCCCAGTGTCCTATACATAGGACAGCATGATAAAAAAATCCATACAAGAAAACAATATTATTTATGGTTAAGTTTTCTTATCAGTATGAATGTTCAAGCACTTATTAACATACTAACATGGTTTTAGTCAATGTAATTAAAATATCAGATAAAAAAATTATATATATAAAAAGCGAATATTTACTGTCCCTGTTATTGTTTGACAAATATTTATAATTCAAAATAAAAAAATGTTTAAAAAATATTATGTAGCTCAATTCTTGTTACCAAAGTATGTAGTTCTCAGTATCCGTATCTAAATTTATTTATTTTTTTTCTTTCGTCAAAATATAAACCAACAAAAATGCTGTCATATGTATAGGACACTGGACAGATGTGTTATCTCTCTGTTCGCTGAGCAGGAACATGCCTGCATGCTTGTTTATATGCAAGTCTATGCGAATCTATTAAAAACTTAGATCATTTCAGAATTATCTTGCAAAGAGTTAACTAGTGCAGTATTTTGGAAGATAAATATTATATTTTTAGTGAGTGTGTTGGTTTTTTATTCAAGGAAAATAATACAAGGTATGTAAAATTTTTAACTTTTGCAGTTATTTCTGTACATTTTTAGTTTAATTTATTTTAGAAAATGGTGTCAAAAGAAGCGCTCACTCTTCAAGAAATGGAAGAAATTATAAATGATGATGATTTTTGGCTTGATCTTGACGATAATCGTAAGACTGTAGATGTGATTGTGGTACCACCAGAACCAAATTATCTGACCGACGAAGATGAAGGCGATGATGATGAACTTGGTTTTGTGGAAGTTGTAGATATTCCAGGGACAGTGGAAGTTGAATTTGACATTGCTCAACCCAGCACTTCACAACCACAAAGTGCAAAAAGGAAGAGATTTTCTCAATCAATACAATCCAAACTAATACAATCTTATAATAAAAATATGGGGGGTGTTGATCACCATGACTGGCTAGTAAGTAAATACGGAGTTAAAATACGAGGGAAAAAGTGGTACTAGCCGATGTTTACTCGCATTCTAGACATGGCGTTGACAAATGCATGGATTTTGTATCAAAACATCAGCAAATCTTCAGCACAAACACCACAAGAGACTGTTCGGTACGATGGCAGAGATCATCTCATTCAGCATCGCGACAAGCAAAGAAGATGCCAACGACAAGGGTGTAAAAGCAAACCTACTAGTTTTTGTGTGAAATGTGACGTAACTTTGTGTTCAGCTTGTTTCTTGCCATATCACATGAAATAATTTCCATATTTTTAAAAGGTTAAAATTAAATTTTGACGTTTTCTTTCTATTATTTTCTGTTTATTATGAATTTACTTTTTTTGTAATATTCTGAATAAATGTTATAATAAAGGGGGGCGGAGTGAACATATCCACCCCAATCTTTAGAAATGACAATGGTTTTACTTTTAAACTAAGAGTAAATATGCATTATATACGTTCAAGTAAAATTATTTATAAATACATCATCATACGTCACAAATATATCATATGTGTCCAGTGTCATATACATAGGACAGGCAATTCTAATTAACCAGGGCACAGTAAATTTTTTTCAATAATTTTCTCGTGTTTATAGTATTAATATTACCTCAAAATTTGTTTTTGAGTGCATAATTCAAAAAAAAATATCTCTGGGCGCTAATGGGTTAAGTTGAATTTTAATAAGTTGTCACCATATTGTTGTTCAATTCTTACTATTTTTCTAAGCTCTCTTTAAAATTAATTCATATTTACATATAGTGGTTTATTACTTTGAATTTTTATTCCATCTGGTGTTGTAATTTCTTCAATGACTTTGTAATGAAGACAACCAACGTCAGTACCACATTCTATTACAATATCGTCTTTATATATATCATCACAGGTCCCGTAGCAATCATAACACTTATACCCCACTGAAAATTAATAGCTTTATTAATTAAGTATAAGTTAATTCTCTTAATTTAAAAAAAAATGCAATTTCTGTATCGTGTTCTATAAAGTGACATCTGTCAAAATTTTAACGAAAATCGAAGTATGCTAATCAGTTTTTACTAACATTTTTTGCATAAATTTATTTCAAAACATACCTGCTTCGTTTATTAGATATAGTAACGTAAAAGGATATATGAAATTCATTTTATCGTATCTCATCTCAGTACCATTTTGCAAGGTTTACCTGGTCACAACTGTCATACATAAATCTGACATCTCAGTAGAAATTTCTGAAGATTCATCAAAATAAATTTAGAATGCATCTGTAAAATACTATTTTATAGTCTGCAATATCCCACAATTTTCGAAAGTGCAGAACGTTTCCCGCCATTGTACTCAATCTAAAAGCCATAGCTCTTAAATACAGGCTCGACTGCAAAACAAATGTAATCAAGTATGCTAAGCGCACCAAATCGAATAAATTTGAGCGTATAGAACGTTCGGAGCCTCAAACTGAACGCACCCATTATAATCAAAAATTTGTCACGTGGTGTAATGTATAGCCGGTTCACCTTTGTAAGAACAAACTAAGAGGGAATTTTGTTTTCAATAGTTTGCACCTTTGAAGCTGTATGTCATGTTGGTATTAAAAAATGTCACTTTTTTTAAAATGTTGATCCATTTGACATATGTCATATTGAAAAATGATATCTTAATTATAATGATCATAACCTTATCAACCTAAAGTCGGTTTTACAGCGTAAGGAATATTTTTAATTGACATTTTAAGTCAGTAACACACCATAAAAGTACCAAATTCCTGGTTTGATAGTCAATTTTATAAATATTATTTTTGACAGGTTTTTTCCAAAAATGCCTACAGTCTGTTCCAAACGGTTAGGCGGAACTAAATGGGAATTTCGTTCTGTTAGGTTGTCACGAGAAGGGCCCTTGCTTGGGTTATTTAATTTTTCACGTTGGAATGTCAAAATTTTAAATTCCAACAATGAAACCATGGAAACGAATGACATACAGTCTGTTTCAAACGGTTAGGCGGAACTAAATGGGAATTTCGTTCTTTTAGGTTGTCACGATAAGGGACCTTGCTTGGGTTATTTCATTTTTCACATTGGAATGTCAAAAATTAAAATTCCAACAATGAAACCATGGAAACGAATGACATATGTCAAACTTAAATTAATTTTCTTACATATTTTAATGACAAAAAAATAAATAAATGGGATATTTGTATTAAGAATGACACAAAAAATCAAAATATAAAGAAAATGACATTTTAAAATGATATTAACCTTAACCAAAAATGTTTGTTGCAAGTATGATTTACAAAGCTTAAACAAAACGGCTGAAAAGCATGATTTAAACGATGAAAGTAAAATAACCAAACCTTAACAAAAAATGTTTGTTGCAAGTATGATTTACAAAGCTTAAACAAAACGGCTGAAAAGCATGATTTAAACGATGAAAGTAACTACAGTCTGTTTCAAACGGTTAGGCGGAACTAGATTTTGCAATCTAGTTACTTTCATCGTTTAAATCATGCTTTTCGACCGTTTTGTTTAAGCTTTGTAAATCATACTTACAATAAATTTTTTTTGGTTAAGGTTAATATCATTTTAAATTGTCATTTTCTTTATATTTTGATTTTTTGTGTCATTCTTAATACAAATTTCCCATTTATTAATTTTTTTGTCATTAAAATATATAAAAAATAATAATTTATTTTGAATTAAGTCATTCGTTTCCATGGTTTCATTGTTGGAATTTTAAATTGTGACATGCCAACATGAAAAATTAAATAACCCAAGCAAGATCCCTTCTCGTGACAACCTAAAAGAACGAAATTCCCATTTAGTTCCGCCTAACCGTTTGGAACAGACTAGATTGCAAAATCTAGTTCCGCCAAACCGTTTGGAACAGACTATGTCAAAATTAAATTAATTTTTTTACATATTTTATTGACAAAAAAATAAATAAATGGAGAATTTGTACTAAGAATGACACAAACAATCAAAATATAAAGAAAATTACATTTTAAAATATTAACCTTAACCAAAAAATGTTTTTTGTAAGTATGATTTACAAAGCTTAAACAAAACGGCCGAAAAGCACGATTTAAACGATGAAAGTAACAAGATTGCAAAATCTAGTTCCGCCTAACCATTTGGAACAGACTTTATTTCCAAAAATTTACTGTTTCGGTAAAAATAATTTTATTTCTCCATTTAAAATTATAGCTACCACATTTATTTGGACTCCTGATGGCGACCATTAGGGCCAATGGTCTGGCTAATGGTCACCATTCCGTTGGTATTTTTATTCAATTAAAAATGTTTATAACAAAAACCGTACGAAGTACGAACACACCAGCTAGTTACTGAATATATTTATAAATTAATACAAGAATTACAAAATACAGTGGACTTATGTAATGCAGAATACACTTGTTACACCATTCATAGTAGCAGTCATAACATTCTTTAATGCTCTTCGCTTTCATCTCTTTGTTGCAGTCCTTCAACATGTCCTTCCCCGCTATTTGGTCTCGGCACATGTACTCATATTTACCTAAAAAACAAAGTAAAAAATAAATAGGTTAGTTATTTGTTTAACTAGGATTTTCGCTGTTGATTCATAGCATCGGCTTCGCCTTGTCTTATCGTATAACAATATCATAAAAAAACTAAAGAAGCTGTTCAAAATTACTACTGTTTCCCTGCCGACACAAATTGTCTTTTCATACTATTAAAAGCATTTATAAGAATTTGAGGAGTTATATTAGCACATAATGGTCGATAATTTTGTTTTGCAGTTCCTCGATATTGTTAATAGGGGTCTTGTATACATTATTTTTCAGATAAGGGAATATAAAGTAATCTAAAATAGTCAAGTCTGGTGATCTATGGTCTATTTCAAAGTAGAAAAATGTGTTTATGAGATAGGAGCTGTTTGTCCTTGCTTCGGATTGGTTTAGATCTTCATCCCTATTACACTGTAAAAATATTGTTTTTAGTCCAAGTTGACAGATGTTCAGTGTCGTACATTGGAAATATATATTATTTATATTATTTAATTTTTCTCATATATTTTGTTATTATTTACATATTTAGACTTTTATTTATATTCTTGGCGTAGATTTTATGGAGAAAATTCTCCATGTAATTGGTTTTTACGCAGTTATATAATTTTTAGGTTATCTGACATAAATATTTTTTGACACTTTATGATACTTTTTGACACTTGATAATTAACAGCTCAAGAGAGAGGACTAATGTGAGATCAAAAGTCAGCCCAGCTGATTGTGCCCAAAGAAGAAGTTATTGATATAATTTTTCATATATACATATATTTTTAATTTTTATTTACAATAATTATTTAAATAAGAAACTTTAGCTCTGAAGATATATATATATATATATATATATATATATATATATATATTGTTTGTTTTATTGTTTTATTTAAACTCTTTTAGCCAAATCTCTCTTTTTATATATAGTACATAATTTTTAAAATTAATATTTTTTTAACTTTTTCAAATTTCCCATTAAACTGAAATTATGTCGTATAAATAACGTAAGTGTATTATAAGCAATTCACTTTTGTAAGAACTAACTAAGAGGGAATTTTGTTTTCAATAGTTTGCACCTTTGAAGCTGTATGTCATGTTGGTATTAAAAAATGTCACTTTTTTAAAATGCCGATCCATTTGACATATGTCATAATGAAAAATGATATCTTAATTATAGTGATCATAACCTTATCAACCTAAAGTCGGTTTTACAGTGTAAGGAATATTTTTAATTGACATTTAAAGTCAGTAACACACCATAAAAGTAACCAAAATAACCAGATCTAGTGTGTTCTTACAAAAGTGAACAGCTTATATCTGCCTTGTTTATTTCAATATCTCATTAAACTTTTTATATTAAAAAAAAAAAAAAATCACTTGCTAACCCAGTTGCTACGCCCATGCCCTAGTTGTAACTTATTTTAAATTTCCCGCTATACTATATTTGATTAGTGTAAATCGTACTCGGTTCGCAGCGCTATCTACTTTTTTCTACTTTGAAATAGACCATAGGTGGAAATTCTAGATTGTAACTAATTATTCGATCGTCAAAAAATTCACGAAGGTAATTGATGGTCTATTGAGCTGTGTCTCCATCTTGTTGGAAGTAGGCTTGCTTGGAAATTTTCTGAAAATTACAGCGATATTGTGAATGAACTACTTGATGCGTAGAAAGAAATGGGATGTAGAATGTCTTTAAAAATGGACTTTCATCTAGATTTCGTCCCAGATCTGGGTGCAGTAAGTGATGAACATAGGAAACGGTTCCACCAAGACATTTCCGCCATGGAAAAGCGATATCGAGGTAAATTGATCCCAAATTGCTGATTACTGCTGAACATTAATAAGGTATGCCTCGGAAACAAAATATCGATGTAAAACATCAAAAACAATATTTTGGGGTAAGTTAAAATTAATAATAATACGTCTATCGTTATATTTTATTAGAAACCAACAATACCTCATAGCAAAATATGTTGGGTGATAGGAAAAATCTGGTCATTTTCGATGTTTAGGTCAAATTTTACGTGAGATATACCCAGTGATGGGATTCAATTTGCTCAACAACCGGTTCGCAGGGGTATTTGTTTAAAAACACAAAATTTTCACAAAATTCAAAATAGTATATTTATTTAAATTAAACATTAAGGGCCGAGAATTCCAGTTGGTAATAAACTGTCCAATAAGTTTATTAGCAACATCTTTTTTTTTTTTTTTTCGAGAGTTCCACCCCGAAATAGTTTTTAGGTTGCTAATAAATAGGCTTATTTGTCTAATAACTTATAGGCAACATGAAGTGCTTAATAAAGTGACATATAACCAAAAACAAGTTCACAAAATGTGTTAATATTTCAATTTTAATTGAAAAACAGTATAATTTTAAAAGAATGTACGAATGTGTAGTTTTTAAACATTTCTATAATGGTGATTTTAGTGTTTTATATACATTTTAGTTGTATTTTGACGAAATCGACGATCTGTTTGGATGAATTTATAAATTATGAACAACCGTTTTTAGAATATTTTGGACATTTATTGTAAATGTGATATATAAAGAACAAAATATAAATATATATTTTTTAATAAACATTGTCTTTTATTTTTATATATGTATTTATTTCAATTACGATTACAACACATTACAAACAATACTTTAAGCATTACTATTTATATAAAAATGATAGGAAATAAGAAGACAGACGCAATTATTGACAGAATAATAAAGATGTGTGTCTGAAAATTGCTGATAATTCATATAGTTTAAGGAATGTAAAATAAAGCAAAATATGGCTGTCTTCTTATTTTTATTCACTTTTGTATTATAAAATGATATTTTTATTAACTTCTCTTCTATCTATATTGTCCTCTTTTTCTGTGATAAAATTTGTGGAATGCCGTTTAATTGTTATTTTAACAGTAACACAAAAAATATACGAATTGAATGTCATTGAATGTAATGTCAAATTATTTATTGTCAAAATATTTAATGTCAAAATTTCATCTCACTTTAGCTCTACAAATTTACGTATAGCTCTATCCCTCTTGCACCGTGTTACTATCTTCATAAAAAATACCAATACAAAAACAAAAAATTATGTTGCTAATAAACTGTTAGAAGGATTTTGTAACTTGGAAATCATCAATAAATTTATTAGCTTCATAAATATATTATGTGTTTAATAACTATTAGGGAGTTTATTAGGAACTGGAACTCTCGGCCCTAAGATATGTAATTATTTTTTAAATATTTAAATATTGCCAAATACAGTCTGTTCCAAACGGTTAAGCGGAACTAGATTTTGCAATCTAGTTACTTTCATCGTTTAAATCGTGCCTTTCGGCCGTTTTGTTTAAGCTTTGTAAATCATACTTACAATAAACATTTTTTGGTTAAGGTTAATATCACTTTAAAATGTAATTTTCTTTATATTTTGATTTTTTGTGTCATTCTTAATACAAATTTCCCATTTATTTATTTTTTTGTCATTAAAATATCTAAAAAATATTTAATTTTGACATATGTCATTCGTTTCCATGGTTTCATTGTTGGAATTTTAAATTTTGACATCCCAAACTGAAAAATGAAATAACCCAAGCAAGGTCCCTTCTCGTGACAACCTAAAAGAACTAAATTCCCATTTAGTTCCGCTTAACCGTTTGGAACAGACTGTAGCCCTCTCGTTTTCAGTCACTTTTACTCCCGTTTTGGTTTTTACACTAGGATCATTCGAACTGTGGTTGATTCTTAATTAATTTAGCACTATTTGGCAAACCATTCAAATTAATAACCATAATATTACCTTTATTTAAACGATCAGTCTGTTTCGTTTTTCTGTGCATATATTATTCATAAGGCTAAAGCCTCTTTCAACTTCTGCTGAACTGACGGCTATGGTCATTCCCTCTATCTAAAGTATTTTAACGAGCGGTTCGCCAAACTTAAAATTTCTTAACAAACGGTTCGTGCGAACCGGGTGAATCCCATCACTGGATATATCATGTTTTGTCCATGTCACAAAAAATAAGTTCATTTTTGCTCACCAGTGTAATTGTTGAGCTTGTTAGATTTTAATGTAACGATATTATTGTAAATATTTGTAAAAAAATTAGTGGAAACTTCACTGGGTTCGTTTTGTTTGTGTTAAATAAGTTAAAAAATAAATAAATTAAAATAATATGCATACCTGCTGGTACCGCTGGTTCAGCAGTTGTTGTCAGTATAGTAGTTGTTTCAGGATCTTCTCTTTTTTCTCTTATCATTGGAAATTGCATATCTTCTAAGATACGAAATCTCCTAACAGTTTTAACAGTAGTAGCAGGAGCTCCTGCACTTGGAACATAATTTGAAAATTCTATTCGCAAACATCCCTTATCAGTTTGGCAATAATTTACATTCTGCTGTTTTGTTGTATCGCAATTTGAACAAGAATAGCATTTATATTTCTTTATACCTAAAATTTATTTAAAAATAATTTGACACTATAGTACAATCAACTACTCACATGACTCAACAGTGAACAATAGTGTTTTCTATAGTGTAAAGCCGCATTCAGAGCTCTTAAATCAATAGCTTATAGACTGTATCTTGTACTCTGTTGACTGTCAAGTTTGTCATATGCTAAGACGTGAAACCGTCCAGACCTCTAAATTTAATACGTTGTTCGTTGTGAATTATGAATAATATTCTAAACCTATAGCTAGTGAGTTGTTTTAATGAGACAGACATATAAACACATTGGTTATCTCAGTCTATCAGAGACACCATAGATATTGTATGCCTTTACATAACCTAACAAAATGTCATCATTAACAAATCTTGCTCAAAATTACAAAGACGGACAGTAAATATGATCAATTTACGTTTAGTTAGTTAAAATCTAGAACAGCAGAATTATAAAAACGATAATAGATAGAAAATATTTTACGAAGCCATGTAGTTGGTTTAAAGATACACAGATGTCAGACTATTCGTAACTCACTAATTTCTAACTGCTCTAAACGGTACGTAAAACGTTAAAACAATGCATAAAAACATAACGCACAACGTGACAACGAACAGTTTACATGTTAATTTAAAGAACTCTGAATGCGGCTTAAGAAGTATTAAGTTAAAGCAAAAGTTTATAAGATTTTTGCAATTTTCAGGGTTTTGTAGGTATTACTACCAAAAAACCTTTATAACGTCACTCATGTGTCTGTCTGTCTGTACGGTAGAAATTGTAGCCAAACGGCTGAACATAGAAAGTTAAAATTTGGCATACTTGTACAATTTTTTGACCCACATATAGGAATACTATAAAGCAGTGTTTCCCAAAGTGGGTTCCGTGGAACCCTGGGGTTCCGTGAGACAAGTTGTGAATTTGTATTGAAAACGCTATGTACGCGAAAATCACTCAGATATCAACACTGATGTCAACGCTTGTATCTCTGTCTAGAATACTGACTAATCTAATTTATAACAGCTTTAGGTATGGCAAGGGTTCCATGATCCGCAAAAAAATGCCTAAGAGTTCCACAAGATAAAAAGTTTGGGAAACTCTGCTATAGAGACTTCAAAAAAATACAGCGCGGGATAAATATAAACAAATATGTATTTAATAGGACCATAAATAATTTTTTTAAATTTTGAATGGGACATGAAATGGAACCTTATAATGCGTGGATCTTTTGGTAAAGTGACAATGTATTTTTCAAATTACATTTATGTACGTCTTAAGAGCTTTCTTGGACAATATTTACAATATCCCACTTCAAACTCTATACAGATGGCAGCACATAACGACTATACTAATGGTCGATTGCTAAAGTAAGAATTTTCTCTAACTCGAGTTAAAATCATTTGTTTTTGTATGTTGTAGCATACAAAAACAAATGATTTTAACTCGAGTTAGAGAAAATTCTTACGTTAGCAACTCCCCATAAATAATTCAAAAATTATAAGTGGCTCTAAAACAATGGTTTCTGGAAGCGAGCTAACCATCTTCTAGTTTAATGACAAAACACTATCTTAAGTTAGGTTAGGTAAGTAAGTTTTTGGTTAGAAGAAGCCGAGCGAAGCGAGCTACCCATCTTCTAGTTTAAGGACATAAATAAAAGTTCTGCACAGTCCCACCTGTTTAGAATCTCTGTATATTGAACAAATGACGTGTGTGTGACGCATTCGCAGTGTGCAGTGGGATGTTGTAAATCTACACCAAAAAAATTTTTATGGGATTTTGACAATAGAGAGATATTGCAACCTCTGTTCTTCTGATCTTTTAATAAAGTTTTCCTTTATTTGACATGTACGCATGCGCAGTTGATATATCCTTAATTTCTTTCTTTTGTTAAAATACAGGCTACCTTTATTTAATTTAAATAACGGCAACGCATTTTTATTTAAAGTTCTTTAATTTTGACAGATCTTCTGTCAATTTAACCTCAAAATTAACAACGGAGTAAATTCGAACATAAAATTTGTTGAGTTTTCTTGTGAGTTCTTGTGAGTAATGATGCAAGTTAAATATAAAAAACGTTTACGATTTAAATACGAGGACGATGTTATTCTTCTCCGAGAAATTGTGTCAGGAAACCCTTTTGCGAATGGTTGTGCAGTGTGGGAAGAAGTTAAAAATAGTCTGATGCAGTTAACTCATATAAGGGTTGCAGTTAACTTCTATATTCATTACGATTTCGATTTATCAATTTGGCATATTTGTCAAAATAAAGTATGAAGCAAGAGCACCGTTGCAATAACACTCTTTAAAACATTAGGAAAAATTTTAGTACAGGATACTTTATTAGAGGTTTCTTTTAATAAAGTCAGATTTTTTTCACTTTGCAATATCTCTCTAATATAATGGCAAAAAACTTTTGTCCCCTGCCCCATCTCCCAGAGGGGTTGAACTCAAAATCTGAAAAAATCTCAATAATGCACAATAATGGGAACCGGAATAGTTGGTTTTTCGCAAAATATTTTTTAAAAATTTATTGTGTGGTATCAAAAGAAAGCTCTTAAGACGTACATAAATATAATTTGAAAAATACATTGTCACTTTACCAAAAGATCAAGATCGTACTGCTTTATATTTGACAGGAATGTGGAATAGACATAATTTTGACATTAAACAATATAAGAAAACATAATTAAAATAATAGTATTACTTACATTCGGACATGTGTATCATATACAATAAAACTGGAATATATATGCAAATATTCATTATCATACCATAATACTTTTATTGAAATTAATGATACATGTAACCAAAAACAGGCAATTGTTATAAATTTTAAAACACAAAAATTTTAATACAGGAACTTTTGCTTAGTTACGTTTTCAGAACCGTCTATATTAATATATTATTACCAGTGCCGCAACAACATAAATTGGCACCTGGTGTGTAAAATTATTTGCCCCCCCCCCTCTCTAATTACAAACGCAATTTTTAAAATTTTATGGTAGGGTGATGCATCAGTAAGGGATCTTTTAAGACTTTATTTAAGGCGCAATTCCACTGAGGCAACTTTTAGGCAACATGTAGCATGCGCCATTGACGCATGCTACACACAGTCTTTCCATTGAAGGAACACGAAGCCACAAGAAACAAGTCTCCTTGCCGCATGCTACAAGTTGATTGTTGTTGCCGGATCGCATGCGTCACCTCTCGACATGATTCAACGTGTCGAACAGTGTCGTCGTTATCCAACAGCCAACGGATCCGTGCGGCTTGTATCGTGCGACATGGACTGGAATAATGAAAAAACTACATTATTTATTGAAGATTACCATAATTCACTCGAATTATGGAACAATAAAATTAGTAATTATAAAGACATTAGAATTAAAAATGATAAGTTAAAGCAATTGGCGAATAAATACAATTGTAAGGTGGCTGAGGTAAAAAATAAAATCAAGAATTTACGTTCAGCATTCCATCGTGAGCGAAAAAAACTGCAATCAAAAAAGAGTGCTTCACGAAAGTTGGTATCATATTTTTGTATAGTAAGTGAGACTTTCTCAAGCAAGTACTCAAAATCTTCTTTACTCATTCGTGTAATATTTTTAAATAAAGCTTCATCGTCAGCAACTAAGTTGTTGTATAAATTATAATGAGTTTCTTGAACACCAACATATAGTTCTCTTCTCCACCACCGTGGCTTTCTTCTTTTTTTTTTCGATTCAGAGCTATTACTAAATAAGCAGCTGCCGCGACTGTTTGTAAAGACATGATACACCAAACTGAAGTTGCCTGAATGGAATCGTTTTAGACGCATGCTACAAGCATAGACGACAAAGCGCATGCGATTGGGGAGACAATTTCCGCATGCGACATTATTGAATTTTGTGACATATAGTCGCATACCTATAATCAGGCGACACTAGGAAACAAGTATCATGCCTCACGTCGTTCAGTGTTGCCTCACTGGAATTCCGCCTTTACATTGTTTTCTTTATTCATAAAAATCACAAAATCACCAGTAAAGGAACACTTACTCCTAATAAAGGAACTATCTTATTACCAGTAAAGGAACATAAAAAATATATATTATAAAGTCATTTTTAGGGTTTTGTAGGTGTGACCAAAAAACCCTTATACCGTCATTTTGCTGTCTGTCTCTCTGTCTGTCTGTCTGCCTGTCTGTTCGTTAAAAAATGTAGCCAAACGGCTAAACCTAGAGAGTTGAAATTTGGCATGCTTATACAACTCTTTAACCCTCACATAGAAGAAATACTAAAACATCTAAAAAACATATCCCTCTACAGAGGCGAATTAAGCGGTGGGCGGACTGAGCGCCGCCCGGGGCCCACGAAGTCGGGGGGGGGGGGCTACCGAAGCCTATATACAAATATTTCCATTCTATTTAAAATAATAGAGGGCCCATTTTCATTTTACCGCCCAGGGCCCCCAATCAACTTAATTCACCACTGCTCTAGCCGGTTTATGACTATGACTAGCTGGAATGTGATCGGCGAGATGCATTTTTGTTTGAATATTCTGCGTGTATTTTGATTATTTTTTTCATTTTATAAAAATCTGTCTATCTATCAATATGTGAGCTGTGAAAGAGAAAAGTGAATTTATATTAACTAAAAAATCTACCCCCTCCCTCGTAACATTACTTCTAAACACCATTAATTTGTAAGACATAGGGTAGGCCTAGGGGCTCCGTCATAGAAATTGATTCAGGGGAAATAAATTAATTAAAAAAGGGCTCCGCAAGTAAAAAAAGTTTGGGAACCACTGGTCTAGAGAAATACTGGGGAGAAATACAATTTTTTGAATGGCATAATTTACATTATTTGTGAACATTGTAAAATTAAAAAAATCACAACTCAAAAATGGTTAGAGATAGCGACCAGCGGTTGAAATTTTTGGATTCCTTGTAGTTTATTTAGTGTAGAAAAAATTTGAGGTCTTACTCGTTTTGCGTATTTTAAAATTATGACAAATTTTAATATGGCGTGATTTATAGAAATATTCATCTTTCCATGAATATATCTCAAAAACGAAATGCAATAAAGACCTGCGGTTGAAATTTTTGAAATCTTGAGGTCCTAATTTACTTGTAACCAGATTTTGAAAGAAAAAATTTTTTTGAAGTTTTTTCATTTTTTTAAATTTTTTTTGAAAATTTTGAAAATTGCTAACAAAAAAATGGTTAGGGATATAAATATGCGGCTTGAAATTTTAAAATTCTACTACACTGTTTAGTCTGAGAAATAAATTGGGCTTAAATAAACATATTATTAAGTTTTGTAGGGGCAGTAATCCAAAATCCTTGAAAATGGCCAAAAATCGAAAAAATCGTAAGGGGTACCCCTTAAGAAAATCGTGATTTTGAAGTAAAAAATTATTGTCTCCAATTTTATTGAAAATTGGTAAAAGTATACATTTTTGGTCAGAGATCAAGAAAAATTGGTCCATTTTGAAGTTTGGGCAAAAGTTTTTCAATTATAGGCAAAAAACTGACCTAAATCAGCTCTTACTTAAAAACTAGGAAAGCATGAATTTTTTAAATATTTTTTTCATAATTCTCATCCCAAAATTAGCCTAAAACTATATTTTGGCTAAAATCTAAGTCAAAAAAATTTGGACCAAAATTTACAAATATTGGAGGATTTTTTTTTTAATTTTTGTTCGAAAATTGGTGTACTTATATATTTTTAGCTTTAGATCACAAATATATGGTGAGTTTTGAGTTACGGTCTAAAATTTTGACATTTTCGGCAAAAAAAGTAAAAAAAAAGACAGTCCACAAAATGGCACAGAACCGATGAAATGTTAGCCTGCCCCTTTTTTTAATCTTTATACACTAATACTTATCTATATCAGCGGTTCCCAACCTGTACTCCGCGGAGCCCTAAGTGTTCCGCGTGCACTTCTCAGGGGCTCTTCAGCCGTTCCAGGAAATAAAATAAATAAGAATTGAATAAAATCAAAAGTATTAGATATAAAAAACAGAATCACAATAATAAAACTGGAGATGACATTCTGAAAGAAAATTGGCCAAGTTGTATGTACGGAGTGATTATTTAATGGCGATACGACGTCACTGGAAGTTTTAATAATTTGCCGTTTCATACACATCGTAACAGGCGATTATGCGCGCATTCGCATAATCTTTTTTTCTTCATAATCAAATTTTCTTCAAGGTTATTATAGTCATAGTATTCTGCTAGGAGGCACGTAAAATTCGGTGACGTCGTCTCGCCATTAAATAATCACTCTGTATGTCCAAGTGATTTCTGACTCTAGCCCAGTGGCGAATTAAGGGGTGGGCGGACTGGGCGGCCGCCCGGGGCTCACGAAGCCGGCGGGGGGTCTACCGAAGTCTATATACAAATATTTCCATTATATTTAAAATAATAGAGTGCCTATTTTAATTTTATCGCCCAGGGCCCCCAAACAACTTAATTCGCCTCTGTCCCTCTAAAAATATTGAATAAATTTTTTGTTTACTGAAAAAATGTCGGTATGTTGTATTTTATGACTGACAATAATAAAGAGAGTAAGAAAGTATTTTAATAACTATCATTACACGATTTCCTCCTTATTGATTTTGTTTAAAGGTTCTGACATTTAAATATACTCATCTATGTACCCTACCTCCTAAAATATTTACCGTCCAACAAGTGATCCAGCAAGCTTCGTATACATTTAACTCCTTCGAAATCCTTTGGGACTCAAGTTTTTGGACATATTTTTTAGTAAAATATGTCTAAATAAATGTATAAAAAAAAATCCGCTAGTTAAAATAATAAGAATAATCACGACATTATTGACAAATCAAATCAAATAAGACAAAACTTAGTAACACATGATCTGACAAAATTGATCCAAAAACAATAAGGAACTAAAAACCAGTGTTGTCTTCTTACACAAGTCTTAATTTTAAGATAAAACAATAAGATAAATTATAAAATATACGAAAACAGTAACAACGAAACGTTTAGTTGAACAGTTATGTAGCAAGAAGTGAAAGAAACTTTAATATTAGAATTATGGAACATATAAGGGCATAGAAACTCAACAAAACTTATTCTAATGTTGCCAAAACAACAATAATTCCATTAACATCAATTTCAATAGGTTCATCTTCAAAAATATTAAAATATTACATGTACAACCTAAGGTATTAAAACTGCATATATTAAAGGGGTTAGAGATTAAAAAATCTATTTCTAAGAAGAAAAATTTAAATGAATAACCAGAGTTTATTAGTTGTCCGCTTCTAACTCCTTTTTAATCTTTAGGTTTTTTTTTTCTTATAAATATTGTTTGTTATACCTATTAGTTACTAGTTTTATGTATATATTTCAAATATGTAAAATTGTTCATTATAAAGAACATATAACAGTGTGTGATCATGAATGGTTTTCCTTCTAGATGCGTTATTGTTAAAACAGGTGTGCCACAGGGCTCTTCTTTAGGCTCGTTACTTCTCGTGCTTATTCTAGACAGAGATATAAGCTTTGACATCAGTGTTGATATCTGAGTGATTTTCGCGTAAATTAGAACTTATTAAACAGTAACTTATATAACAGTGTGTGATCATGAATGGTTTTCCTTCTAGATGCGTTATTGTTAAAACAGGTATGCCACAGGGTTCTCATTTAGGCTCGTTACTGTTTAATATATTTGTACATGATATAGTCGGATTGCTGATAGGTGACTGTTACATGTATGTATCAAGAAGTGCATTCATATAATAATCTAGTTACCATTCTTCAGCGATTTTAAAAATGTTTTTTGTTATTTGTCTTAACTGTCAATGTCTGGTAATAAATATTAATTAAAATATGGCTTGCGACCAATTATTAAATTCACAAATTTTAAATCTGCTGGAATAAACAACAAATTATAATCCAAAATTTACGTATGAGTATAAATTTTTCCTTATTTATAATTATAACCTAAAAATTAATAATTTTGTTTGAGTACTGCTGTAAATTTATTTTCGCGCTCTAATTAGTAAAGATATCTACGAATCTGTTTCTTTCTAATGCTTTGTTTTTTATTCAAATAATTTTGAACGTTAGTTGTCAACTTGGATCACTATACGTTACTATGGGTATGCAAATAATTATAATGATGTAGACAGAAAAAGCATATAGTATTGAATATTGATACTTGTATCAACGAACTGTCACTTATCAGCAATCCGACTATATTACTAATTGTTTTGTGGATTCTAAATTTCTAATATTTGCAGTTGACCTTAAATTATTTTCTAAAGTTACAAATGTACAGGAATGTTTAAATATGCAAGAATACTTAAGCAGACTGTATGATTGTTGTTGTGATAATAAATTAATACTGAATTTATCAAAATGTTCAAAAATATCTTTCACTAGAAATAGAAATGTTTTAAAATACAATTACAAAGTAAATAACTACATTTTGTCAGATTCTACTCACGTAAAAGATCTTGGACTCACTCTTGACTGTAAACTTATTTTCTATGCTCATGTTAATGAGATATTTAAAAAGGCTTATCTTATGTTGGGTTTTGTAAGGCTACTTTTAAGAAATTAGCGTAAAAACTTAATTGATCTTCTCAAAATAGTTGGTGTTAATAGATCCCGAATAATGAACTAGTGGCCTGTCATTGTATCTTGTTAGGGTAGTATCAGTAGAGAGAGCATTCATTATTTATAAGATTTAACAAGCGTAGTTAGGAAGTTGTATTGGATATTTGGAACTGGTCCATGTATTATACGAAGTTTCATGTGGACATAAGTTAACTCCATAATTAGCTGATCAAACACTGGCTGATCATTGATTGGATGAACAACGTACGTCAAGTGCAATCAAGTGTGCTACTATGCGATTAGAGATGGTGTCAAAGTGCTCTCAAATTAATAATAATCAAAGTTGAAAAGTTCCACAACAATTTTTACTGATAATCTTTTTGTGTTAGATTAGTGCAAAAGTTCTGGTAATATAATTTAAATTTTGTTATATATATATATATATATATATATATATATATATATATATATATATATATAGATTTGGATATTTGGTTCTTGACGAGTATTATATGAAATAAAACGCAGGTTCTCTTTTATTCGTCAGTTTATTAAAATGTTCTTGTGAATTTATAAAATATGAAACGTTTCGTGCATGGGTAGTATGCACATCTTCAGTCAGTCAATCAGATAAAATAAAATCACCACGTAGTCAATTCGAAGTTAAAAAAGTGTGTGACACAACTTCGAATTGACTACGTGGTGATTTTATTTTATCTGATTGACTGACTGAAGATGTGCATACTACCCATGCACGAAACGTTTCATATTTTATAAATTCACAAGAACATTTTAATAAACTGACGAATAAAAGAGAAGCTGCGTTTTATTTTATATATATATATATATAATAGTGTTTCTTTTTTAAATCGTCGTGTAGGTGAAATAAATAGTTAAGTCATGGAACGTTTCGCATTTATTTCAGTAAATGCATCTTCAGCCTGTGATATTCAGTTATCATGAACTGTGAAGAAAGATGTGAAAAGTCATATACCAATCCTAGGTAAAAAACGAGGACCTTTTTAAAAATAGTGTATTGGGTCCGGTAGTTCAATTTCAACCACCTGTATACTATTGATAAAATATTAATATATGTGTTTATTCTCATAAAGAATTATTTTAAGCAATTCTGTTCCTTATTTATTAGTTGTTAATGATTATATTCCTTAATGAGCTTTATCATGATTAACCATCTTGATATGTAGTGATACGTGATTTTTGTGGCGTCTTCATTTTTTTCTGACGTTTTTAGTTATTTTTAAGTGATAAAAGTGCAGAAAATACTTGAAATAGTGTCCTATAATGTGTATTTAGTGTTTGGACTCCATGCAGACCAAAATTGGAGCGACTGGAAAGGTATTTGTAGAAATTTTTGTTAATTTTATAATGTAAGTCATTGTTATGTAAAATGTGCTTCTATGGACAATATGGAAACACATACATGCATACACTATCGGCTATAACTAGAGAAACAAAACTATTTTTTAAATCATATTGGTATAGCAACAACTATTTATAAGTTAGAACCTGCTCTTCAAAATATTTGTTGTACTGGTACAATAAATAAAATAATTAACTTTCTGCTGCAGCAGACCAACTGCATATTTCTTTTGTAAGACTTAATAATAAAACAATTTTTTGTGGTTAAATTTTTTCCTATACCCTAAGCTCCCGTTCTTGTCCCGGTTTAGAGTTTCATAATTATGGTAAGCCTATATATATATATATATATATATATATATATATATAGGCTTACCATATATATATATATATAAAGAACGGGAGCTTAGGGTATAGGAAAAAATTTATATATGTATATATGTATATATATATATATATATATATATATATATATATATATATATATATATATATATATACAGTATTGGCCATAAAGATTGCAACTTTTAACATCTTTCAATTTTTCAAATTTTAATAATAATATTGGAAAATAAATACTCTTTATTCTATAATTTAATCATATTTTGTTTGTTACATCAATCAATAATCAAATAATCTGACTTACAGATTAATAATAAATTATTTCTTCATTTTTGCTTGGACAAAAATATTGCAACTACTTGAATTTTCTTGTTATATGCAGATTTTATCCATAAATAACATGTTGTGCACAAGTAATATTTCAGTTTATATTTGTCAATCATGGGTCGTAGTAAAACTGTTTCAAGTGAAATTAGAAACTTCATAATTTCTGGTTTTAAAGACGGGCTGCTGCAAAATGTGATTTCACAAAATTTAAATGTTCATAAATCTACTGTGTCGCGAATTATAAAACGATTTTGAGAAGAAGGTATGTTTGAAGTTTCAAAAGTTCCAGGACGGCCACGAAAAACTACAAAACGAACTGATAAAAAAATTATTTATTTATCTACCAATAACCCCTTTCTGTCATCGGAGAAAATTTTGGGCCTTTTGCCACAAATGGATCAAGAAAACATTTCAACAAGAACTATTCGCAGAAGATTAGTTAGTGAGGATCTTTTTAGTCGCCTTCCTGCTAAAAAACCACTTCTATCCAAAAAGAATGTGAAGGCCCGATTAAAATTTGCTAAAAATCATATTGACTGGACTGTGGATCAATGGAAAAAAGCTATTTTTAGTGATGAATCTAAGTTCAATTTGTTTAAAAGTGATGGTGTAAGTTGCGTTAGGAGGCCTGCTAATAAAAGATTTGTTCAAAAATACACCTTGCCAACAGTTAAACATGGCGGAGGCGGTGTAATGGTATGGGGCTGTTTCTCGGGATATGGTATGGGTCCTCTATACCACATTGAAGGAATTATGGATCGATTTAAATATATAGACATCCTTCAAAATGTTATGAAACCTTATTCTGATGAGTTCATGCCTTTAAAACATATTTTTCAGCATGATATTGACACAAAACATTCTTCGAAGTTGGTAAAAAAAATGGTTCGAGGATTCAAAAATTAACGTAATGACTTGGTCGTCACAGTCACCCGATTTAAATCCAATAAAAAACCTTTGGGAGATTGTCAACAGAAAGATTCGAAACAAAACACATTCAAATATTGAAGAATTGTTTAAAGCTTTGCAGGGTGCCTGGTCTAATATTGATAATGAAATGATCACGAAATTATTAGAATCAATGGCGAAAAGATGTCGGGAAGTTATAAATACTGGTGGTTACTATACAAAATATTAAAAATGATCTGTTAATAATAATTCATTTTCTTAATTAATAAAAAAAAAGATTTTTTTAAGAGTAGTTGCTATCTTTATGCCCAGGTAAAAATAATAAATATTATAAAAAAAAATAGAATTTACTATTAAAATTTAATTTTTTACTATAATATATGTAGAGGATTGTTAAAGGTAAGAATTAAATTTTTTTAATTTTAAAAATATTGAATAGAATAAAAATAAAATAGGATTATCAAAAGTTGCTATCTTTATGGCCAATACTGTATATATATATATATATATATATATATATATATATATATATATATATATATATATATATATATATATATATATATATATATATATATATATATATATATATATATATATATATATATATACATATATATATATATTGTGCTGCTGCCACAACACAATAAAAAATCAACTGTGGCCACCACAGGACCGACCTCCATCATAAAGTACTTGTATAAAATACATTCTAGCGGCAGAGTAGAAATAACTTGGCCTAATATTTTCTAACAGAGATATTATTTATCATGACCATGGAAACGTTACACGTAAGTATGAAAAAATTGAGACTTATTGAATATTTGAATTTCGGAAAATTTTACAAAAAATGAGAACGAAATATAACGAACATTTTAATAACCTATATATTGAATATATTTGTGTCGTTGTATTAGTTTAGGGTTTTCCCATGAGCGTGTGTGTGTCTCCACTTGTCTGCAGCAGGAATCCCAAGTGTGGCGAGTTCGGGATGCAGCCATAGGCGGTATGCGACAAGAGGACCGGTTTATGCATTACTCACTCTTGTCACGACTCCACCACTTCTTCTTTATCTCGCTAGATATGGTGGATGGACAAGAATTTAAATGTGGTTGAAGCTTTCTCTGTTTGTTTCAACTTGTTACGTTACTGACTACTGGTTTGCTGACTACTGGAGCTTCCAACTTGCTTCTATGAAATTATATAATATGAAATTTTAGTTATCTATTTGTGGAATTATGTGACATATAGCAATTGATGGGCTGACAAAATTGTAACAAACGGTTCTCTGAGAAACATTTTACTTCTCAAATATTTAAGTAATATTTATTTAGAACTAGGATATCCGATATAAATTAGTGAAATGTGCAATAATTATAACCATTTGTTTTATTACATTTAACCATTTTGCATTATGCATAAATACACACATCGGAAAAGTCTAGGGATATTTAAAAAAATATGGAAATATATTGCTTATTGTACATTTAATGTTGTATTGGAAAACAAGTATTGGACTATGGAAAACAAGTAAAAATAATAACCAACAAGACAAAACAAATACAAATTTGACAAATTTTATTCAGTACATGATCCGTAGGTTGATCACATGTTTCATTTTAATTCGATTTAAAATGTTTATATTAAGGGGGGGGTAGGGCCTGATAACCACATTTTAAGCATATTTTTGTGATTTTTTTTCAAATCTATGGTTAAATTTATTCATTTTCAAACTAAGTACATATATAAAGTATGTTTTGAAGAAGATACAAAAAAATTTTGAAAGCAAAATATGGCGAAATGAGCCAGCTGTGGCAAATCTTCTCAGACTCCGGGAAAAAAATTAAATTTTGCGGTGACCAGCATAACTCGTCACTGGATTGACTCTTTTTGAGAGATTTTTTATGATCCAGTGACGAGTTATGCTGGTCACCGCAAAATCTAATTTTTTTTCCCGGAGTCTGAGAAGATTTGCCACAGCTGGCTCATTTCGCCGTATTTTGCCTTCAAAATTTTTTTGTATCTTCTTCATAACATAATTTATATATGTACTTAGTGTGAAAATGAATAAATTTAACCATAAATTTGAAAATATTCACAAAAATATGCTTAAAATGTGGTTATCAGACCCTACCCCCCTTAATAATTGCAGTGTTTTTAAGTAGTGGCATTCTTTTTACCGACTGCCAACAAATATAAGGGAGGCTGTTCTTTGACATTTCGAGATTTCGATGGATCTCCACGAATAGGTCCCTACATAACGTTTTGACTATTTTTAACATGATGTCTCTCTGTCCGTTCGTCTGTCCGTCCGTCCGTCCGTCCGTCTGTCTGTCTGTCTGTGTACACGTGCAGAGCAAATTTGGCGGAATTTGGATTGTTATGAATCCTCATATTTAAGCTTCTGTCATCAATGGCACGAGTTGATCAACTTTTGGTAAAAATCGGTTGACTAAAAATGGGAGTGTACTCGTGTCGATTTTAAGATTTTTGAGAATATTTCATAACTTTTATTTGATACATTTTTTGATAAAACGAAAAAAAATTGATTTTTTTTTAATAATGGAGCGACAGCATTTAACTATCCACGAAATTAATCATGTGGTGGAACTTCTCCAAGCTGGCTTCAGGCAAGTTGATGTAGCCAAGCGGATAGGAGTTTCTCAAAGTGTCATCAGTCGGTTATGGAGGCGTTACAGGGAAACAGGGAGTCCAGCCGAACAATATCCGGAACGTGGTCGCTGTACAACAGCAGGTCAAGACAGGCTTTTGGTCTTAACTGCTAGAAGACAACCTACTATTACAGCACCCGAATTGGTAAGGGAGTTACAGCGAGCGCCTAACTTAACCGTTAGTCGCGATACTGTAAGAAATCGTCTCTACGAAGCTAATATTCTATCTCGAAAACCAATCAGATGTCAACCATCTCTAGAGGCAATCGCAGAGCAATCTTTAAAAAGATTCGCATTTCCCACCTCAAGTGGACAGTAAAATTTGGATATTCCTACGTGTGGTGTTAGGTTTTTTTTTTACCATAATACGGCTTATTTTTCAACATAGTTTCCTTTTAGCTCGATACCTAATAGTCCAGTAACCTTGTCATGATTATGGGGCAAAAGTTGCATCAAGTGGGGGTAGTTAGTTTCGTCATTTTTTCTTGTATGGGATATGCCTGAGATGCAAAATCCAAGTTTTCGACCTCGGCAGCCCTCCGGAACACTTTTGAATTTCTCAAAAACTACTAAATTTTCGAACAATTTTCGGTTTCTTACCATTATGACCATAAAGGAACACGTTTTTGACAAACATTATTCAATGCATTTTTAAACTAGATTAAATTTGCTACAATTTAAGACCAGAATGGGTTCAGTAGCTTCAATAGTTTCTGAGATACAGCTAACTTTCAACTACAATACGAGTGTAACAGTTTTTCGACGAAAAATTCGATGTTTTTAAAAAGTTTTTTGCGAATAACTCGAAAAATATGCATTTTATCAAAAAAACTGTAGAAAGCAAAATTGTAGCTTTAAAAAAAAAATCCTTTTTTTATTATTTTTCTACGACCAATACGAACCGAGATACGGCATGTTAATGGTTAACTTTTTTTCGCCAAATGCATAATTTGAAAGATTCAAAGTCAAATAACAGGAAAAATGTGCATTTTTCGAAGAAAACTCATTGAATCTTTTTTAAAGTATTTTATTAGACCTTTCAAACAAAAAAAAAAAGTCTCTAGTATAAAAATTAAGCGACTTATGATCAAAATAAGGTCGGTACCTACTTTTTTCTACGAAAAAATCAGTGAAAACAACCCCCTATTTACCCCCCGAATTAAAATTGATCCTCACCCTTCTGTGGTTCTCTTCATATATGTATTTTCAGTACACCCAAGAAGTTTGATCAATTTAAAATGCCTAATTTTAGAAAAATTGGAGTTTAAAGAAAAAACGATTTTTTGCGATTTCGTATTTTTCACCCTTTTCTTCAAAATATCTCCGAAATTACTGGAGATACGAAAAAAATGATAGAGCACTAAATTGTAGCTTTTTTAATGACTTAAATTTCCTTGTGCATATATTTTCTGTACAGTGAATATTTAGCGAGATATAGCCGTTTAAAACCTCTATTTACAAGCGAACACCACCTTATTCGAGCCCTTCAAACTCACCCCATTTAAAAACTAAGGGATCTAAAGGAATTTTATTTACACAGTCTTATAGCTCTTGAAAAGCCCTACAAAATCGTTTTTGAAAAAACTTTCACTAAAAATGAAGGAGCTATGTTTAAAAAACTAATAAATTTTTTTTCGAAACATCTACATAACCAGTATTTTCGGCAGCAATATAAGGTTTTGCAATGTTATTTTATAATTTTTGACAATAAGGAGTAGTTTTCACTTCTAAAAATAAACAGTGCCCATGAGCATGATATAGCATACAATTTTCAAGTTTGGAGATTATTTCAAACTTTGAAAAGCTGTATCTCGGAAACTATCAATACTACCGAGCCCATTTTGGTCTCAAATTGTAGAAAATTTAATCTAGTTTAAAAATACATAGAATAGTTTTTGTCGAAAACATGCTCCTTTATGGTCAAAATGGGCAGAAACCGAAAAGAGTGCGAAAATTTAGCAGTTTTTGCGAAATTCAAAAGTGTTCCGGAAGGCTGCCGCGGTCGAAAACTTGGATTTTGCATCTCAGGCACAACCCATACAAGAAAAAAAAAACGAAACTAACTACCCCCACTTGATGCAACTTATGATGTACTAAGTTACTGGACTATAAGGATATTCGTACTAATAAAATTTAAAAAGGAACAATCATGTTGATAATGTTGATTTTTTAAATTTTACAATTACAATAAAGTTGGTAGTGAACGAAATACGGTATACTAAAATAAATCTCAAATATTTACTAAGCAATAAGATTATAAACAAATACTGTAAAATATTTTTATGTTTTTCAATGAAACTGATATAAAATTCTTTGTTCAATTTTCCTTTTATTTTATGTAAAAGTGCAAATATATGTAAATACCCTCCTACCTTTTTATCGCGTTATCGTGTATTTTCCTTTCATATTATTATCGTATTCTCTTTCCCGGCTTTTCGCTCCAGTCTAAATGGAATAGTTGTTACCGAATTCCTCGCAGTCAAACCACTTCCAATAAAATAAAAATAAACTCGATTGAAAATAAATGCGTACTAAATAATTTATACAATAACATTAATTGAAATAGTTGTAGGCACTTGAAACATTTAAAAGCACATTGATACATTTAAAAAAATTAAATAATAAAAACACACGGTTTTTTGTATCAAAATTTTTAAAATACTGTACGAGGTTTGCGTTTTATATTTCGGGATTTGAGATCAAAAACAATTATTTATCAACAAAAGTGGCTTTATTGTTTTTCAAAATATTCTCCATGAAAATCATTCACATTTTCATGCATTAGAAGCAATTTTCGAAGCTCTTTTTCCACTCCGATTAAGGTTTTTCCACTGCGATAGTCAAATTATGTGGGTTCCAACGAGAACAAATCTTTTTGACGGCCAAATGTTCATGCAGTAGTGAATGTTTGCTGGTCCCGTTAATGCTCAAGGATACCTCAATCTCACGATAAGTCATATGACGATCTTGCAGTATCAGTTCACGCACAGCATCAATGTTTTCCGGAACAACAACCGATTTTGGACGACCTTCACTATATTCGTCCTTAAGCGAACTACAGCCACGATTAAAGTCGACAAACCATCGATAAACAGTAGTTTATCGATGGTTTGTCGATGCTTCTTCGCCAATAGTCGAATTAATTTAATCTATACACTGTTTTTGGGTTAATCCACGACGAAAGTTGTAAAAAATTGATGTGAAGTGTGAAGTTCCGCCTCTCTGATTTCGTGTAGATTGAAACAGAATTAAATTATAATTTAAACAATTTCCACTGGTTATTAAATTTACGCTTTTAAAAATTAAATGCAACATTTGCTAAAATATAACTAGAATTTTGAAAAAATAATTTAAACAATATAAAAATTAAAAAAAAAAGTAAATAATATAGTCTCTTCTCACAGGGTTCGATTCCTTTCGGATCGGGTTAATTGGTTGAAAAATCAGCGACTAATACCACTACACCAGCATACACGTTCCAGTGTGGCGTGTTACAAAGCTATAACTTGTGTACATTATTAGCCAAAAATCACAAAAAATGCGTTTTTCTCCAAAAACATAATCTGATCAAAAATTCCTGTTGTACTATTCCGGTTCACACCAATGTACATTACTTAGAATTTTTTCAGATTTTTAGTTTAAACCATCTGTTCTACAGGGTGTGGGACAAAAAATTTTTTGCACAATATTTGCAAAAATCGCTTCAAAATAATTTATTTTGCAAAAATAAAAATTTGATCGTTAATCCACGATTTTTTTTTTCGATGAGCACATATTTGTTTATATTTTTAGGGGGATATGTTTTTTAGATGTTTTAGTATTTTTCCTATGTGCGGGTCAAAGAGTTGTATAAGCATACCAAATTTCAACTCTCTAAGTTTAGCCGTTTGGCTACAATTTTTACCGAACAGACAGACAGACAGACAGACAGACGACAAAATGACGGTATAAGGGTTTTTTGGTCATACCTACAAAAGCTTAAAAATGATCGCTCGAAAATGTTCACGATTTAATTCCATTTTTAGCCGAGATGAATTTTTTTTAGTAGTTTAGAGATGAAAATAAGACATCACATTCATCTTTATAAAATTTACAACATTTAACCAACCCAAAGCTTTTAGCTATTGTTAGACACATATCCGTTATTCTGGAGTATCTACTTTGTTTTAAAATCACCCTCATACTTCTCTTTTGCAGAATTTGCAAACGTTTAATTTGAGATTTGCTGAAGATATATAAAAAGGTAGACATTTTTGTTTTTTTATTTTAGAGAGAAATTAATAGATTTTCCCATATGGTCCTAATACTTAATAGATTAAGGATTTACGATTCACTTTTCATGTTAAGTTTACAAAAGTCTCAATTTACAATCATAAACAATTCTACCCTTATCTTAAATGCCCTTTCTAAGAAATAGATTTATAGAACAAATTTATAGAAATAGAAATAAAACAATATTGAAAATGGTGGTTTTATTATTGCTTCGCATATTTGCTGAGCATACTAGAGTGACACGTGGCGTCGTCTTCTTTTTAAATAATTATTTTAGAAATATAATTTACATGATTATACCCGATATATTTTCGTCGATAATTAATCCTAAATATTTAAATACTGATATTAGATTTATTTTTTCTCCTCCCATTTCTATTTTAAAACCATTGAATTTTTTGTTGTCCTATTTCCGATTAACATTCCCTTCGATTTTTTTAAATATTAAGTTTGAGCTTATTTTTAGTCATCCATTTTTCAACATTAATAAGTTCAGTGTTTACTGTGCACTGAATATTCTTAAAATCGTCATTCGTGTATTAAATCGAGGTATCATCAGCGAATAGGTATATATTACAATTTTTGAACACGTTTTTATTGTCATTTACAAATATAATAAAGAACAGTGGCCCTAGAACAATACCTTGAGGCAGTCCAATATCATCCTCACGAAAGTTTGATTGATGGTTATGAAATTTGACGGCTTGCATGCTGTCTGATAATTTTTCATCTATATCTCAAGTTGGACGTCTTTTTAGAAGACCCAACATTAATTTACCTCGCCGCGCTCGGCGACTATTACCTCGCCAATAGACGGAGATAACCTCTCTCTCTGTAACTCTTTTATTTTTAATGCTCGTAGTGTAATTTAAGTTGAAAAATAAAATGGTCTTAATGTACTTAGAACATTTTGAAAATAATGGACTATAATAACCCTTGTAACCGTAGCAGCAACAGAAAAAGCTTTTCTATTTCTCTCATATCTTGCCGCAAGCCTAATTATAATTAAATGCATTAAGGAAATTCAAAAAATAAAACCGTGCATTTACACCGTCGGCATTTAAAGTGTTTATAATTTAATTTTCTCATTTATAAATTATGCAAGTAGCTAGTTAAGATAATGAGCATAATGACGTCGTGTAACCTTTAAAAAATCATTACAATAATGGTCTTGAAAATCAATATGAGGCATCTGTTATCTGCGGCGAGACCGTTGCAAGTAATAAGGACGTGGCCTCATTATCAGTCCAACGACGACTAAAGTGTAAAATAACGATGTCTTAAATTGTCAGTTATTGATACTATGAGCCTGGTATCTATTGAATCGAAACGAAACAGTGCAGTAGGGTGCAACATAATATTATTCTAAGAAGAAGAAGAAGAAATAATAAGTAATACTGTAGAAACAAACATATAAATTTTAAAATATTTATTATGTACTCCTTTAATTTTTATTTACTTATAGTTTGTTGGCTTTCGAAGTTTTAGCAGCTTTAGCTATTAACCAGGTAATAAAAGCTTAATTTTTCTGATTTAATATAGTTAAAAATAAATTCATAAATATCTAGAGTATATCTACCAGGTCTACAAGTATGAAATGCGGATTTTTTTTAAATAGAACACATAAACTCAAAAGAACAGTAAAAGTTTATTTATTCAAAGTATGCTCCATTAGAAGTTATACATTTTCCCATCTTTCAAGCAATTTGTGAATACCTCGCCAGTAGAACTCTTCCCCTTTCCCCGCAAACCATTCATCTAGCCATTCTTTCACATTTTCATATGAACAAAGGTGCTGTTCGGCAAGTGCGTGACCCATCGATGCGAGCAAGTGGTAATCTGAAGGGGCCAAGTCTGGTGAGTAAGCGGCATAGGGTTGCTCTTCCCACTTGAGTGCCTCCAACGTGTTGCAAACTGCTTTTGCCTTATGTAATGGAGCGGTATCGTGAAGAAAGATTACCTTGTGCTGTCTTCTTTCGTATTCTGATCGTTTTATGAGCAGCGAATGGTTCAATTCGATCAATTGTTGTTGGTAGCGTTGGGTATTAACTGTTTCACCAGGTTTTAACAATTCATAATAGACCACACCATTTTGGTCCCACCAAGTACGGAGCATTGTCTTTTTGCCAAAGCGATTCGGCCTTGCAGTTGATATGGATGGTGAGCCTGGGTTCACCCATGATTTTTTGCGTTTGGGATTTTCAAAATAAATCAATTTTTCATCGCTAGTAATGATACGATGCAAAAAAGACTTTCTTTTGTATCGTGCAAGCAAAATTTCACAAGTGTTTTTGCGTTTTTCCATCTGCCTCTCACTCAATGCATGTGGAACCCATCTGCCGACTTTCTGGATCTTACCCATCTCTCGTAGGCGATTGGAAAAAGCTTGTTGACTAACGCCTAACTGCTCTGCTAGTTGTTTTTGTGATTGACTATCGTCTTCCTGTAGCAATGTTTCCAATTTTGTATCTTCATATTTTTTTGGAGATTTTCCATGTTCTTTGTCTGTAGGATCAACGTCACCACTTTTGAAACATCGTTCACACGTAACTTGCGATGGAGCATATTCACTATAAGCTTCTCGGAGCAGTCGGTATTTTCGGAGCAGTCGGATTCAGCAACAGTTTTTTTCAAATGAAAACAAAACAGTAGTACTGTCCGCAAATGCTCTTTATTTGGCACAAAATTTGACATTTTTAACACAGTAAAACAAAACTATAAGTTCACTTTTCAAATTATAACCTATATGCATTTGACACTTAATGATAACTTAACAAAACGCCATATGTGTTGAAACTTTGAACTAAACACTATGTTTGCGCGGCAAGTTTAAAAAAAATCCGCATTTCATACTTGTAGACCTGGTATACACAAGCGCAAGCTTTACAGTGGTTCACCAGTAATGGCCTCAGTCCAAATCGTGACAAGACCAAAACCAAGTCATTTTCAGTATGAATAGACAACTTAGCAATAATGCACTCTACCAGGATACCACTGTTAAGCTTAGCTGGACAGACCACATTGGCTACATTTCCAATAAATTAAACAGCATAGTATACATGATCAAAAAATTAAAATATAATGTGTCAGATGAGATCGTTAGAATGGTTTAATTCTCCCACTTCCAATAAATAATTAATTATGGAATTATGTTGTGGGGTAGCGCATTTTGTTCTGTTAGAATCTTTAAAATACAGACACGCATTTTCAGAATAATGTCTGGTGCAAAACCCTATGCCCATTGCAAGGAATTATTTAAATAGCTCGCCATCAGTTCATATTTTAAATGTACCACTATATGTAAGGGAAAATTATTGTACAATCAAAAAAAAAAAATTAACAATCATAATTATGACACTAGGAATAAGGATAGCTTTATAGTGCCATTTTGTAGATATGAAGCAAGTAGGAAGCTGCCTCTGTTTATAGGCATTGACCTGTACAACAAGGTGCCTACATCATTAACCAGTCTTAATAAGAACCACTTTAAGAGGAAAATTAAAAAATTTCTCTTAAAACACCATCTCCAGCACGAGGTTAAGCAGAAAAGGTGAAGTAGCATCGCCTTGTACGACTCCAATATCACTTTCGAAAGGCTGTGACAAGAATTTTCCTACTTTCACTCTGCTTATGATTCTCGTCACAAATCATTGTTATCTTTATAAGTTTACTGGGATGTTAAATTCTTCGATAATTTCCAGAGTTTTACAAGCACAGTGCTGTCATAGTCTTTCCTGAAATCAATAAAAACACTGTCTGTGTTATGGTCTCAACATTTTTCAAGGATTTGTTTTTAATTTGATCTGTTGTCAGTCTGTTAGATCGAGAACCCATCTGGTAATCAATAAGTTCTTCTGAATATTTTGCTGTATATGGTAATAATCTTATATTCACTAAATCTAAATATGAGTATCATCATAATAAGAATAAAATCATTTATTCGAAATTGATAGCTACTTAAAACCTGCAAATGCTATAAAAATAATGTTTTACATTTCCTGAAACACCGTGTTTCATAAAATAAAAAATATATGACATACCATTGAAAATCGTAACACAATCTTATCAGTTACCCTGCATTGAAAAACACGACCCTACTGCCATGTACAGAATTCGCCGTTATTAAACATCGATTTAAAATTTTATCGTACATTTTGTGGGGACAAGATCGGTAGAGGGGTGCTTGAAAGGTAAATGTGAAGAAAATATAGAAACTTAACAGCATCTAGGGGTGAAAATGTCTTAAAGATACCAAGAAAATTACCGGAAATTTCACCATGTTCACGCACATAAAACCCACAATGTTGTTTAATATTGAATTTCACACCACTGAGAAAAAGTGCTTGTGTGAATTAATACATATTTAAAAGTATAATTTAACGCGGTCTCAATTTGTAGTAATTTTGCTTAAATATGGTTATGTAAATTTTAATACTTACATCAGTTTTAATGTCTTAATTTTAAATTCATTTCAAAATGCAAATATCGCGAGAATCTGTTGAGATAATATTTCAGTACCTTATGGTTTCTTCATACTCGGTTAGGAAAGGAAACAAAGTTGTAAGAAGGTTACTCTAGAACAGCAATGGCGAAACATTCCCCCCCGACAGGTCAAAACTGAATTTGAAATTTTGTAGATTCAAATAGCGAGTAAAATACCATGTGTTCAAAAAGAAATTACATACGGGTTGACTGTGGAAAAATAAAATAATTAACTGTCATCACTGTTCTTGTCATAAGTTTCTATTGAAAATTCAATTAAGCTAAAATTCTAATGGTTTTTACAATAGAACACAAAAAATTTATGATTGAATCATATATTCGAAATGGTGTTTTAGTGAATGGCGAATGGATTTACAGTGCGGTGTCATGTTTAGAGGAATTTCGGCTACAATTTCCAGATATTGCTTACCTTGAAGGAGATTTTTACAGCGCACTTAGAAGATGTGTTGATTTATTCCAAGATACAGGGAGCATTACTCATAGAGATAGAACTGGAAGGCCAAGAGTTCGTACTCAAAATACAGTTGATGATGTTCGTCAATGTAGGAACGAGCAACCCACTACATCACTACGTACACTGTCGCAAGAGACTGGTTTATCATTAGGAACTTGCCATACTATTGTCAAAAAAGATTTAAAGCTATTCCCATACAAAATTCTTGCTTTACATGAGTTGCTGCCAGCAGATCACAACAGGCGAATTGTGTATTGCCACTGGTTTCAACAAAATTTAATTAATAATGATGATTTGTGAAATTTAACGTTTTTTTCTAACGAGGCCTGGTTTACCCTTTCGGGGTATATTAATTCACAAAATATGAGGTTATGGAGTGCTCAAAATCCTCTTACATTTCGTGAAACTCCCCTTCACTCGTTAAAAGTTAGTGTTTGGATTGCTCGAAGACGTATTATCGGACCCATATTTTTCCACGAAACTACCCGAATATTGTACGTGAATTTATTAATCAGCTTCATGACGATGAGCTCCAGCAATGCTACTTCCAACAGAATAGTGCGACTGCCCACACAGCTCAAGAGACCATCAATTACCTTCGTGAATTTTTTGACGATCGAATAATTAGTTTACGTTCAAATCCAGAATTTCCACCTAGATCACCAGACTTGACTATTTTAGATTACTTTATATTCACTTATCTGAATATATACAAGACTCCTATTAACAATATCGAGGAACTGCAAAACAGAATTACCGAACAGTGTGCCAATATAACTCTTCAAATTCTTATAAATGCTTTTAGTAGTATGAAAAGACGAGTAAATTTGTGTCTGCGAGAAAACGGTGGTCATTTTGAACAGCTTCTTTAGTTTTTATGTTTATTTTTCTGTACCTGTGAAATCAAAAAATATATTGTATATAATGTACACATTAGTTTTAATCAAATTTCAATTCTCTAGGTTTAGCCGTTTGACTACAATTTTTACCGAACAGATAGACAGACAGGCAGGCAGACAGACAGACAGGCAAACGACAAAATGACGGTATAAGGGTTTTTTGGTCATACCTACAAAATCCTAAAAATTACCCTCATATATTAACCGTATTAAAATATTGTTTTTTCTTTTAACGAAAGACCATCGTTATAACGTAACACCACAAAAGCAGATGTCCTTTACTAAGGACAAATATTTGATAACCATCGTTTGTGAATGACTAGAACATAATAACTCCGCTTTGTTGAGGAGTCAATATAAAGACAATCGTCGATGAACTTGTCGTTATGGTGTTACAGAATAGACCTGTTAATCAAACTGCGCAAAAAAGAAAAATTGGGATCCAAAAAGTAAATTTTTCGGATTTCTCAGCTCTGCAGCTTTTCTGTACCACCCACCACTGATAGAAAAAAACAAATACATAAAAAAGCAAATGAAATGGAAACACTTGATTGAGACAAGGTACATACGAATACAACGCGTTTTAACGTGTGGGTTGGTCCCATAGGGTTCTATGTTAATTCAGTAGATTAGTGATCAATACAGCAAAACACTGCCCATCCATTTCGTAATCATTAAACAGAGAGAGTTAGTGTGATAGAAAAGGCTAACATTCGCTTGAATTCACCTGTCAGGTTTGCACTTTGTGTAGGCTATAGTAATGAAAATAAAAAAGAGAAGATTATAAATAGCTTGCTTTTGAAATAAATTATTTTAAACCACGTATAGTAGAGTTATTAATTTTTTATAAATAACTATAAAATGGATGAAAGAATATGTTTAGGGCGAAAGGAATGCATGATATTGTCACGTGGGTGGTTTGGTTGACAAACAACTCCTGGTTTTAACAAATTTATTAATTTTAAATCCCAATTAAAATGTAAGGTATGAATTTGTCCATGGAGTTGGGGAAGTCTTCGGTCAACCCTGTATTGGACAAGATTGGACCTATCTCCGAGGCGGGGGCTACCCATCAGGGAGTCAAGGAGCCTGGAGAAGCATTCTCCCACTCAAATGGTAACGCTTGCTTTGCTCACCAGCTGTACGAGTATCTGGCGTCGATGTCTTGGTCGTCACCGTGTGGACTAGTACGTGTAGAGGAGTTGGCTACGTTTCTCCGCCTCGATACTGTTCTACATCCATCTATTTGTACTGAAGATTAACCCAGTTCCAATATTCATTCGTCATGACAAATATTTCCTCATTACGATAATGCGGCGTATGCATTTCATAATCAGGCCGCATACGTCAGACGCTAACAAATAGTTTTTTAATCAGACAGCTGAGCGTCACAATGTCTAGATGTCGCAATCATGACCTTGAATTACCTGTGTGAGAATATATTTTAGAAATTAAAATAAATAAATAGATAATACACAACTTGTGTATGAGGAGATAGAATTCAAAATGAGATTTGTTATATAAAATTAAAAATTGAAATATTGGTATCAGTGTCTCCCTATTTGTTAAATAATAATATATAATCATTAACACCAAGACAGGCGCATAGGGGCAAAGGAGGTATCTTCTAGACCACCGGTCACAGATATGAAATTCACGTGGTCAGTGTGACGTTTTAACCGATCCCACGGAGTTCAAAACTACATTACTGTGACAATCACGAATGTTATCTCCCCAAATATACATTTTCAAATACATAAAACTAAAAATGTGTTTTTGGTACTTGATTATAAACGTTCCTGCTATTTTTGTCTACCCCTTGACCTTAAAAAGAAAGTCAATGAAAATCCTACCACAGAATTACACTTCCGCCTGTTTGAAACTCATTTAGTATAACATTTGAGGAAAATTCTACCATTAGTTTATGTCAAATTTATTATTGATAACAATCCATAGCACCACAATATTGTGTCAGGTTTGTTTGCGAGATTTATCTGGTGTTTAGATATTGATTTTTTTAGTAAGAATGTTAGTAACTAAAGCTATTAAAAATTTAGCGACTAATAAGAATCCACTACGATACAAATCTTTTCCAATAATAAATAAGTTGTGTATTTTTTCTTATCTATACGAGGTGTGATAAAAAAATTCGTACAATTTTTTAAGTTACAAAACAATTTTTATTTATTCATCAATTTTTATGTTGTCTCTTTCAAAATCGGAAATAATGCACTTGTGCTTCCGTTTTTTCTAGTCTTCAAAACACTTATGAATTGCAGATTTCGGTATAGCGTTCATCTCCTCCAGCTATTTTGTTTTATTTCTTCAATGGTCATAAAACGTTGTCCTTTCATTGTTTTTTTTTTATATCATTAAGAAGAGAAAAAAGTTACTTGGGACCATATCTGGTGAATAGGGTAGTTGTTGTATTATTACTGTGCTATTGGACAGAATATTTCGAACAAGCAATGAAGTATGAGCTGATGTGTTATCATGGCGCAATTTTCAATAATTGTCCTTTCATAAATCCGTTATCAACGAAATGATTCACGCAGCCGACGCAACAAGCACAAATAGTATTCTTTAGTAACTGTAAAACCTAAAAAGCCATGGTAAGTAACAGTGAGAAGAACTTTAACATTTGATCCAACTTGTCCTGTTTTTTGGGTCTTTGTTCATTTGAAAGCTCCCACCTCGACTCATCTTCTACCATGTCTTTTTCGGTGATTGAAGTGCTAAATCCTTCTTGTCTAAGCATCTGTATGCTTTGATTTTGCTGGTGGAGTACTAGCACATTTTTGGCTAAAAAGCACAAATCGTGCGTCCTTCTGTAGAATATATTATAAATCATAAAGAAACCAAATCTGAAACACTAATTAAAGAAGGTCTAAATTATACCTTCCTGGCAATACATTTGCATAATTTTATCTCTGTAGTGCGTTATAGTTGTTTTACGAAAAAGGCATTTTTAACTAGTTGTAAAAAACAAAATAATTAGCAAATTTAAAATGTGCTTCCAAGTTTCGTTCTAGTTCTTCAAAGAAAAATTTTTCTACAAAATTAAAAAATGTGGGCTCAAGAGAGATGCACAAACGATCCTATTTGACGTAACATTGTACTGGGTAGCTCATCCTCTTAATAACAAAAGTTTCGGATTCAGGTTTTGGTTCATGGAACTTGAAATATATAGGTTCGAAGCAGGTTCAAGTTCTCGAAAAATAGAAATTTTGTCGGGATTTTGTTCGGTTTCGGGTTGCTTTAACTTCCTGGTCCCCACATCATACAGACAGACACATAACTGACTATATAAGGGTTTCTTCGTTGTACTTACGAAATCCGAAAAGTTAATCCACCAATAAAGGTTACGAATATAACGCGATATTTTTTTACTACTTATTTTCTGTGAAAAAAAAAATGACTCGCACTAAATTCGAGGTCTAGGTAATGGAATGTAATATAAACAATCCTTCTTATTAGTACGCCTATGCCTCCGCACCACCATAAGAAAGCTAAAAAACTGTCTTAGTGAAGTCTGGTTACGATAAGTCCAGAATTACTGTTATGCTTGCCATTACTGCTGATGGACAGAAGGTTCGACCTTACGATATATTGAAACGTAAAACAATGCCTAATGAAAAGCTGCATCCAGGATAAATTTTTTGGGACCAAGAAAAAAGTTGGATGACAGAGTAATTGGTATTAGACTGGTTTAATGTGACATGGGGAAAACGATCAGGTTCTTTGATAAAATCTCGCTCCTTAATACATTTCGAGGCTACCTTACGTCAGGTGTTAAGGAAAAGATTCAGGCACTGAACTCCGATCATACCAGGTGGTATGTCGTCTCAGTTGCAAGTCTTGGATTTGGTGGTCAATAGACCATGTAAAGATTCACGAAAATAAACAATTGGGTATTAGCGGGAAATCACTCATTGAGACCTTCAGGAAAAATAAAGAAATCCTCAGTCTCACTTTTAGGAGTCTCACTTAATGGGTTGCAACCGCCTGGCAGAAGATCGAACCTGAATCGATAGTGAAAGTTTTAAGTAATATGCATTTCCCATAATTTAAATGGGTCTGAAGACGACATTTTGTGGGAAACTGAAAGCGTGAACGAGCATACTGAAGATACCGATGCGATTTTCGGATTAATTTTTTTCTAAATATCTTCATAAAAAAATTCGGTGTTGCGTTATATTTGGGGTCGCGTTATATTCGAGCTAATACCATAGGTTTTTGCGGGTTATCGGTTCGGTTTTGCGTTAAGCTTTAGTTTACTGGTCTCCACACCATTGAGACAGACACATAACTGACGATATAAGGGTTTCTTGGTTGTACTTACGTAATCCTTTAAGTCAATCCTTCAATAAAGGTTCACGAATAATACGGTTTGTTCGGATTCGGGTTTAGCTTTAGTTTCCTGGTCCCCACATCATACAGACAGATACAAGGTGTCTCAAAAGAAGTTTTATATTTATTTAGCTTACTGCGTGAACGCAACGTATCCGAGGGGCGCGGGGGTTATGTCAATCGGTAGCCTGGCTCTTGGGAATGCAGTCGCTATGGAGCGTTTCTCGGGAGCAAACCGCGCGTTATGCGTGGGAGAGTTTTACAAAAACGGTGATTCGGCGACTGTAGCGCGTAGAAAATTTTGCAGTATTCGAGGTTTTCGCCACTTAAATGTTGCGCCAAGCATTCCTCTCATTCGACATTGGGTTAAAAAGTTTGAAGAGACTGGTACAACGCTGGATAAATCAAAATCCGGGCGACCTAGATCATCAAGAACGGTAGAAAACGTGGAGAATGTTAATCAGTCTGTTCGTGACGACCCGAACCTTTCAATTCGGAAGCGCGCAAGTGCTTTAAATGTGCATAGATCATCATTACATCGCATTAAAGCTGCACCCCTACAAAATTCAATTAGTGCAAGAATTAAAGCGCCAAGATGCCAGTCAGAGGCTTAATTTCGTAAATCAGGTGATTGAGCGATTTTCAACGTTTACCAACATTTTGTTTTCGGATGAAGCTCATTTTCATCTTAATGGCCACGTAAATAAGCAGAACTGCCGCTACTGGAGTGCAACGAATCCGAAACGCAAACATCAGAAACTCCTACATTCGCCTAAAGTGACCGTATGGGCTGCGATGTCGGCGCGAGGAATTATCGGCCCTTACTTTTTCTAAGACAAAAGGGGGCGTGAAGTTACAGTGAATTCAGAGCGTTATGTGGAGATGTTAGACAACTTCTTGGTACCTGAACTGCCAAACTTTCCTGGCTATAACCAAAGAACATGGTTCCAACAGGACGGAGCAACTTCACACACGTCCAATATGTCTCTGCCACGTGTTCGTGAAATTTTCTCAGGCAAATTGATCTCCCGGAGAGGTGACATAAATTGGCCTCCACGCAGTCCAGATTTAACCCCTATGGACTTTTTCCTATGGGGTTATCTTAAATCTAAAGTTTACGCCAATAAACCGACTTCACTGGCGCATTTGAAAGAAAATATCCGTCACGAAATGGCAGCCATCCCTGAGTCCACCTGCCGAGACGTCATAAGTAATTCTACTGTTCGATTAAATGAGTGCCGAGAACGCGAGGGTCTACATTTAGACGATATTATTTTTAAGAAATAAATCCCCAAAAAGTGTATTTTAATAATTAATAAACATTTTTTCTATATACGGCTTACTTTTTTTTTTAATCGATCCACTAAATATAAAATTTCTTTTGAGACACCTTGTATAAGGGTATCTTTTGTTTTTACCAACGAAATCCTAAAAATCAATCCATCAATACTTTCCACAAACCTTTCAGATAAATAAAATATAATCTTATATTCTTTTTCACGTTCAAAACTAAAGGTAAAAATGTGAAATTATTCATGAAATCTATTATTTAGAAACTTGTTTATAATACTTATCGGACTTCTCAAAATACTTTACAAATAAACAGTGTTTAACTTCAATATAGAGCGGTGAGGTGTCGGATCATTGTGACAGACAACGTCGAATATATTCGGTCCTCGATCGTGGATACCTCGTATCGCATGTCAACTCGTCATTACCTTCAAACAGTAGCAGCACAGTTTATAGTTGTAGGTGTGTGTTATTCTCTATTCCATTCTCACCCTCTCTATTCTCTATCTCTCATTTTCTGTCACTCTTATTATTTACTATCTCTGTCACCGTCAAATATTTAAAGAGAAACATATCTGACGGATAAACAAAACGTTGGGTATTTATTGACGTAATGTGAGACCGATATTTTCGTATCTAAATAAAAAATCGTTTGAACATATATTTTTATTATCCAAACACCGGTTTTTTATGTTTTGTTTTTGATTTGTCTCATTTGCATAAAATAACTTCAACTAACTTCAAGCACTATAGTTAAGTTACAGAATACCAACAAGATTTAAAAATATTTAGAACAATATCTTCTTTAACGGATTGTGTCATAATGCAACAGGAACTGTCTAACTTACATACTTACTGCGTTAATAATAAACTTCATCTCAACTATGAAAAATGTTATCAAATAACGTTTTCCAAAAATATTAACTTAATCCAGAATCACTATAACATCGATACCAACTTGCTAAAGGAAGTATCTGTTATAAAAGACTTGGGAATGTATTTTGATCAAAAATTTCTATTCAATGTACATATTGATCATGTGTGTAAGAAAGCGTACCAGAATCTAGGATTTATATTTAGAACATGCAAAATATTTAAAAATCACCATACATTTACAACACTTTATAACGCCTTTGTCTTATGCCATTTAAATTATTGTTCCGTTATATGGAATCCCAGATATAATGTATATGATCGTCGCTTAAAATCAATTCAAAAGAAATTTCTGAATTATTTGAGTTATCGCTTCCCAATATCACATGTTTCATACTTATCAAGATGTTATTATTTCAAAATGATTACCTTGCATTGCAGACGCATGAACAATGATGTAATTTTTCTTACTAAAATTATTAAAAACTTAATTGATTCACCGTATCACCTTATGAATATAAATTTAAATATACCACTTCGCAACTTAAGAAATAAATACCTTTTTAGACAACCTTTTGCTAGGAGTAACTATGCCCAAAACCGATTAGTTTCTACATTTAATAATATATTATTGGAGGCAGATCCGTTTCATTTGAGTTTAAACACTATAAAACGTCGCCTTCATACATTTAGTGTTCAAAGCACTATTAATGAAAATTAATTCATTCTTCTGTATATATATTTGTTTTTTTTTATTTATCAATTATCCAATACCGTCTTAATGGCTTAATTTGTTAAATATTAAGTTACTATATTGTAATGTATAGCAATCGAAGTTGTAGTTTTTAGGTTCGTCCTGTATACAACTCAATTACATAAATAAATAAATAAATAAATAAATAAATAAGACGTGTTGAAAATCGGAACTTTTAACAGATTAAAATCATTGTTGAAAAGCTCTACAGAATAGTCCCTCAGCCCAAAATATCCCGAGATGTGTGAAAATTCACAATATTATTTAAGTTATTTAATAATAAATACATGAAGAAACATTGGTTCAACAAGTTTATTGAGTCGTGTACCACAAAAACCAACAAAGAGTTCATTTCTTTAAAGAAACTTTCCCAAATTAACGCTCTAATTTTGGAAAGTTTTGGTTTAAATATTTTACTTTTAAAAGTTCGAAGTTCGAAGTACAAAAGTAGGAGTTGAAAAATAACACTATTACGAAGTTTACGCATTTAAATATAAATGTTAATGTGTCCGATGGGAACCGATAGAAGCTATATTACTTGTAGGGGTGTACAGAATTTCTAAAGGTGGATTGGGTCATTTTTTCCACCATGATCAGAAATTTTCATAAACAATGTGTGTTAAATTAAGGGTTGTACGTAGGAATAACAAACATTACAATTTGATAAAGAAAATCTCGATTATAAACATCTGTTCTGGTATCCTGATTGTGAGGGCATTTCTAGGATCGGTTGAAACGTCAAGGTTGGCTAAATGATTTTAAATAATTACATTTTTACTTCATGGTACTTACTTTGAAGGGCCCTCCACATAGTGGATTCCAAGACTTGCGAGCGGTATCAAGTCTGAAAACCTAAAGGATCCGCCGGTTGGTTGCTTAGATTCTTTATGAGAGGAATAAGGGTGTTTGAATTAAAGTCTGCATTTTACTTAAACTACGTTTAATGTTCAGTTAGAATCGAAAGGTTATTAATTACATTAGAACTTACAATTTATCACTGGCTACAAAATCCCATGACAGACACTCAAACACAAAACCTCACAATCACCGTATTCACCTCACAAGCCGCTAAACACCTCACAACACTCACGGTGTTTAACCCGTTAACGAGGTTCGTTTATTTCATCTAAAACTGACCTCAACACTTCCAGATTACTTCTCGTTTACCCACTACAAACAACCGGGTTTCTCTACCAAACATGCATTGGGAGGTTCGTCTGTACACGGCAACGGTTTGCTCGTCACAAGATTTTTCCAACTCTTTTCTTAAACTAATAATCGGATCTCTGACCCCATTTTTGGTCGTTGTAAAAATAATCAGCTCTCCACATTAACAACAAACCCCTTTATAAACTTATCTTTCTATGACCAATAAATTATAAACCCATGTAATTAATTGTGACTCTAATTACTACGCGGTCCATATCACTGAAAATACATTGTCGCCTTCTGTGTAAACATTTGACCATTGCTATTTGATCGAAACAATATTTTCTACTATGTTTCTAAGTACTGGGGCCTGGATCTTCCATATTTTATATACTTTAATATAAAATTTAATTCTGTAAACATGTATAAATTGTTTTTATTTTTTATAGAATTAAACTTTATTTTAATTAAAATCACTCTAACTTTACATAACCTATAAAAGTTATACAAGCAAATAAGTTCACAACAGACTATATAGGATGCACGCTGTACACTGGGTAGGCTGTACGCAGTACACTGGGTAGGCTTGTAGTGTACTGCGTCACTTAGAAAGGGTATGACGTCACACGTCGTTTTCGCGCGCTACTTACATTTACGATTTTATTGAGCCTTCAAATTAAAAAAAAAAATGCAAAACGGTTTTTAGGGTTTTGTAGGTATGACCAAATAACCCTTATACCGTCATTTTGTCGTCTGTCTGTCTGTCTGTCTGTCTGTCTGTCTGTCTGGAAAAATACTAAAACATCTAAAAAACATATCCCCCTAAAAATATAAACAAATATATGCTCATCGAAAAAAAATATATTTTTTTACAATTCTGTGTAGGGTATCAAATGAAAGCCCTTGGTACGTGGATTAACGATCAAAATTTTATTTTTGCAAAATAAATTATTTTGAGGCGATTTTTGCCAAAATTGTGCAAAAATTTTTTTGTCCCACACCCTGTAGCCCAGATGGTTTAAACTAAAAATCTGAAAAAATTCTCAGTAATGTACATTGGTGTGAACCGGAATAGTACAACAGGAATTTTTGATCAGATTATGTTTTCGGAAAATAACGCATTTTTTGTGTTTTTAAGTAAAATATGTAATATATTTAATTCGCTATTTAACATAGTAAACGAGTGATCCTGTATAGCACAGTGGTAGCGTTTTCGCTTAGTGAGTTGAAACTACTGTAAGAAACTGTGTTCGAATCCCGTCAATTTTTATTTTTTCAGTTTTTTTTGCATTTTTATTTTGTTTAAATTATTTTGTCAAAATTCTAGTTATATTTTGGTAAATGGTGCATTTAATATTTAAAAGCGTAAATTTAATAACCAGTGGGAAGTGTTGAAATTATAATTTAATTCTATATTTGAAGGTATCAGAGGGCGAGGCTTATGATTTAAGCAACCAATGGAAGCCATAGGCGCAATTTTCAAAATCTTAATGAACCTTGCTATATAAAAAAAAATACTGCACATATTTAGAAACTTAAATAATGGTATTAGGCATTCGAATTAAAATTCATAAAAAAATATTTTGACATAAAATTTGTTTTGGCATCCCAAATAATCATCACACAGTTAATAAATACCTGCGAAACCCTGAAATGTGTGAAAATTCACACTTCCCATCAATTTTTTATGTTTATATGCAACAAGAGGAATATAATAAAAAATTAAAATAAAATCATGCCTATCCCCTATTGTACATAAAATTAGATACAGGAATGTTTTACCCAACCGGGTATTAGTGATCATTCTATACATTACAGATGAGCAGTTTTCCCTGTCAGTGTGGGGGAGTTTTCTGTTTTCAACATACGCACGAATATCACAGCAAGTTCAATTCCCGGCTTTCACTCACTATGTTTGCTTTCAGTAAACATTTCTAAATTGACTCATATTTATTTCATGGTTCTTTCCAGTTCCACGCAGAACAATTAGCTTCATTTAATGGCCGTAAGTTTAGAAACGACAGAGTTACAGAACAAGATTAAAGTAGATCACATTCCAAATTTATAAAATTAAATGAGTAAAATTTGAATTAATGTTTTATATAGGGCGTTTTAATTTGTCCATTATTGTTTTCTCGGGAACTAGAAATAAGACCTACGATGTTGCCTATATTGGAGGGGTTCTAATCAACGGTTGAAAGATCAATAGATAGATAAATAGATATATACTTTATTCTTGCCTTTCGGCTTTGAATGGAGTACAGTAATTAGGGGAGATGTGGGGACGGTGGCACACATTTTGGTTTTCTGTACATAACATCTTCAATTTTGAATTTTTTAAATAAATCTCTTCGCCACTTAATACTTATAATGTCGTTGTTTAAATAACCTGTAAAATTAATGTCCTTATCACGTGCCATTTATAATTAATATTTTTGTTGACCTCTGTAATTGTGCCACTGTACCTATACGTGAGTGTACAGTGAAACAGCATTAGGGATACAGTGGAACAGTAAATATAATAGGTATCCAAAAAATCTGTATATGTATTAATAATTTTTATTGAAACTTCAATTGAATGTCTTTCAAAATAAATCATCTGAAAGGTACTGAAAAATTAATAATATTGTAAAAAAATCAAATTTTTTGGAACAAACTACGAAGTAATTAAATAATGTATATAAATATATAAATGTAAATTTATTATTAATATAAAAAAATAAACTTTGGTAAGTTCCTTGGAAGCAGTAAGTTTTGATAGTTTTTATTTTAATGTTAATTATATTTCATTAAATTTACTGTAAAAATCCAAACGTCTAAACGGTGTTTTGTGCTACCAGACGGAGCAGGAGATGGTAAAACTTTTATCAGCTCTGATTTCTTAAATGTGTAATTTTCATTTGTTTTAATAAATATAAAGAGTAGAGTCAGCCGTCGGAGATATGTTACAAAAATATCGTCAGTCGTTATTTCTGTGCTTACCCCTATAGAGTGGCTCTTCATTTTATTCTTTCCGTATCCTTCAAATATTAAGGCATATTGCCTTACTTTAATATCCTTGTTTACGTAGTCTGTCGAATCTGTATCACATTCAGATTCAACATTATCATCTGAGTTTGAATTCTCTTCAATATTGACATAAGTATCAAATGTGTCTGAACTTACAAAAATATCTTTGAATTTTCTAATCTTTTTTATTTTGCGCAGCTTGGAATTGTTATTCTAATTCGTAGCCATGTATGTGGATACAGTGGCTCACTGTACCACTGTATCCACATAACACGTGTGCCACTGTTAGCCTAACCCTATTTTCACGAACATTTTATCAAATATAATAAATGATATAGTTTAGAACATTAGTAATTGCTTTACACTGTAGACAAATGACCAATTTACAACATGTAATACAAATTTTCTTACTTATTTAGTTGTGTCTCGTTCAAATAAAAAATTTCTTGTTATGATAAACTTTAGTTTTCAAATTAGTTTTAGTATCTCAAATCAACATTTTCATCATAAATGGTGGGACTTACATTTATAGACTCAAAATGTGGATAGTATAATTTCTCAGTACCAGAGGGGCTTATATATACCCAAACAGACATGAAAATATTCTATATTTCAAAGATATTTTAAATGTTCCACTGTACCAATTGTGCCACCGTCCCCACATCTCCCCTACATTAATTTCCAAACTTAACTATAAAAATAATAATCAGGGCTAGGACGTTTTTAAGTAAATCTGCACTAACGATATTATCAATGAGATGTTCATAGACGTAGAAAAATTCAAATCATAATATCAATAAATGGGTACTCGTTATCTAAAAACATTCCTGTCTTATTAATACAAATGCTACTATATATGTTTTCCATAATGTGCATTGTTGAATGCAATGTCATTGTGAGATGTTATCATTGTTAAGAAATGTTATTTAAGTCTTTTAGTGCAAACTTCAAATACATTCAAACCTGTAATATTTTGAATCGTTATTTAATCTGTATAAACTTTGCAAGCCCTACCAACTATTTATTTTTCTTATTATTAATAATAATAATAATAATAATAATAATATCTTTATTTCCGTCAATGATAATACATTATGGAATTGTCACAAGATTCTACTCGTAATACAAAGATAAATTTTGATACAATAAGTAAAGTTGAGAAAAAAATAATATAATAATTAAATGTACAAGTTAAGAAAAAAACAATTATTAATTACACATATAAAAATAAATAGTACATCCATAATTACATTAACTTTGCTCTGTTAGTTTACACAACAATTACCACTTAGCTCTTCCAACACAAACATAAATATATCCTAGGATAATGGGTCATCAATGTACTCATTAATAGAGTAATATGCTTTATTAACTAAAATCTCTTTTATTTTTCTTTTAAAGCTGTTTAAACCTAAACTCTTTAATTCTTCACTAAGATTATTAAAGAGCTTAGGAACCCAGTAACTAGTACTATTTTTGCTAGATTTAAGTCTGAGCTTAGGGATTTTTAGGTTGTTACCATACCTAGTTACAATCCTATCACCCGGATTTATTTTAATGAAGTTTAAGGCATGTTTTTTGACATAAATTAAGCAATAGTATATATACATACAGGGGACAGTTAATATTTTTAATGTTTTAAAATAAAGTCTGCAGGAAGACATGTTATTTAAATTGCATAAGATTCTTATGGCTTTCTTTTGCGCTATGAAAACATCTTTGGCGGAAGGGGATGCTCCCCATAACAGAATGCCATAAGAAAGCTGGCTGTTAATGAGGGAATGATACGCTACTATAGCTGTTTCTCTTGTTACTATTGGAGTAAGTTTCTTTAAAGCAAAGAGAGACTTTGAAACTTTACTTATTAGTGACACACAATGATTTTTCCACGATAATTTTAAGTCTATTGTTAGGCCTAAAAAACGGATCTCTTCATCAGATTCATGGGTAATGCTTGCATGAAATTGAAAGTTTTTAGTTTTTTCTAAGTTTAATTTCAGATAATTATTGCTAAACCAATTTTCTGCTTGTGCCAGTTCTAATTGGGAGACTGATACTGCTGTATTTGTATTTAAGTTGGTATTTAAAATGGTAGTGTCATCGGCGAACATAATAGTTTTAGAATATTTAAATACATCGGGGAGGTCATTTATGTAAATTAGAAAAAGAATTGGTCCTAAAATTGAGCCTTGGGGAACTCCGGATTTTATTTCAAGAAAATTAGAGCGTATATTGAAAAAATAACGTGTGGCTCGCAAGCGACAGTGACGTCTTAGGCCTAGCTATGTCCTAGCTCTAATAATAACATAAATTATAATCTAATAATTATCATAATTTAATAATTTAATAATTAATATTATTTAATAATCTTATAATTAATATACTAATATAAAAACATCTAAAAACAAAAAGAACAACGTACATATAATTAACAAAAAAAATAGTTTTTTATGTTTCTTTTTCCAGTTCCTTTACTCTTCTTTTCTGTAACACCTTTTTCATCCATGTCATCCCGGCACGCGACTCTTCCAGCAATTTTTGTATTCTCCTTCTCTTTTCCTATCTTTGTACAGATTTTTAGATGACCTATTGTTCCTTGCATTTCACCGCATGTTCTGCACAATCTCCCGTTTTCTTCCAGTATTAACTTGCCTCTGTTTCGTTCCAGCACCTGAATCTTGCTATTGATTTTTGGTGCTTGTGGTTTTCTTGCAGATATTGTGGCACCCATTGAGTTTGTATGCTCCCATATTCTTTAAAGTGCCTGGTCTATCTTATTCTGCTATTTCTGCAGCTGTACCTCTCTCTCTCTTTCTATAATTATTTTTTCAACTGCGGCTCCATCTTCCTGAGTTCTTCTTATTTTTTACTTGCTGTAGCCGTTTCTCGCATAGTATTTCCTTTGTTCCGTTTCCTAATTTGTTTCTGTATTGTTTTCCTTTCTTTTCAGCATTCCTTTAGGTTTTCGTTGCTGCAAAATTTTATTTTTCGTTCGTATTTTACAGCTCGAGTTCCGGTTTTTAGCCTTATTTTTTCTCTCTTCGTTTCTTTTAAAATTATATAACTTCCTGTTTGCCTGTCTAATCCCAATTCCAACGGTTGAAAGATCAATAGTTTAAGGTACGCTGACGACAACATTCTATTTACCAAGTCAGAAGAATAACTAGAGGAATTGGTCAATAATTTGGTTTTAAAGAGCAGACAACTTAGTCTGCACATCAATCGAACCAAAACGAAGGTCATGATTAATAATAATAATATTTATTTGTGTTTGAAATTTTACATTTTTACTCACGTCAACATCAGTACAATTGAAAAAATATTTTATTATAATTTAAATAAAAATATATGTTTACATATCATAAGTTATTAAAATCGTTAGCTGAGCTGAGAGGCAAGCACTTAATATTTTCTGGCAAGATATTATAAAATTTGGTGGAGTAATAATTGACCGAATATCTGGTACAACTGAGTCTGGTGTATGTTGGCCGTATTAAGTGTTTTGTCTCATATCTATGGATTTCTTGTTGGCTGTTGAACTTATTTTTATTTATGTGCATGTAAATCAGGCAGTGAAAAATGTACAGACACGGCAAAGTAATTATTCCTAAAATGTTAAAATATTTTCGACAGTCCTGTCTATACTTTAGATCACAAATAATTGTAACAAACCGTCGCTGCAAGCGAAAAATTCGCTGGGTATGGGTAGAATGTCCCCAAGCCAGCAACGCATACGTGATATGGGATTCGAACAGCGCATAGTAAGCAGTTAATAGAACATTTTGAGTCACGTTGGATTTTAAGTTTCTTATGCAGTATACCGATCTGCATAATTTCTGAGCGATCTGTCCAATATGACTTTCCCAACTGAGGTTAACGCCAATGGTAACGCCCAAAAATGTTACAGGGTCTTGGCTAATGTCATATGGTATATCCCGTAGGGAAAATAATAAATGGTTGGTTTTCGTCTCATTTAGGCTTAATCTATTCGCTAAAATGATTGCTGACAGAGATTGGTTTTTCACAGATTTTCTTGGTATTTTTCCTTGGTGGTGGATATATATTTTTTTATAAGATTAATAAATAAAACACTCGGTAAGTTTCACAAATATCAGTTTAATATACTCTATACGTATTTCGGCAGTGACGCCATCAACAGGAGTTGCAATTACAAACTAAACTTATTTTTTAACAAATACATTCAGTGGGAACAAATATTATGGTAGGGAATAGAAGTGTAAACTATATTAGCAGATAAGGGAAAAAGGGAAAAAAGTTATTTACCGATTTATTAGGGGTGAGTTGTAAACGTCAATCTGGTCATTCATTAAGGGAATTCCAGAGTTAATATTTTATTAATTTTTTATTAATAGATTATTAAAAGTTCCACTCTCTGATGAAGACTACAATCTGGAATTACAATATATTTACAAAATCGCTATTAATAACGGTTATAACAAGGCTGAAATTGACAAAATTATTAGAAAAAAGCGCAAAAAACTTTTATTAACATATTTTTATCCCCCAAGTATACCTGATACAAAAATTTATAAAAAAATACCCTTTCACGGCCAGGTTAGTTTCAAAATAGGATCAAAATTAAAGAAATCAAATATAACCCCAGCCTTTTATAATAAACATACAATTAAAAATTTACTCGTTAATAATAAACTAGATAAAACTGATTTACACAACAAAAGTGGAGTTTATCAAGCATCGTGCCAAGATGCTCAACAATATATGTAGGCCAAACTGGTCGAAAATTTGCTACAAGATTTGGTGAACATTTGAAAGCCATCCAAAATAAAAAAGTAGAACAGTCCAACATAGCAGAACATATGATCTCCAATAATCATAACCTTTCCGTCAATGACTTCAAAATCCTACACATACACAATAAAAGCCTTAAAAACTGAACCTTTTAGAATACCGAGAAATTCACAAAAATATTAACTCTGGAATTCCCTTAATGAATGACCAGATTGACGTTTACAACTCACCCCTAATAAATCGGTAAATAACTTTTTTCCCTTTTTTCCTTATCTGCTAATATGGTTTACACTTCTATTCCCTACCATAATATTTGTTCCCACTGAATGTATTTGTTAAAAAATAAGTTTAGTTTGTAATTGCAACTCCTGTTGATGGCGTCACTGCCGAAATACGTATAGAGTATATTAAACTGATATTTGTGAAACTTACCGAGTGTTTTATTTATTAATCTTATTTTAAATATGTTTCACCGAGAATACACGGACTCCTCTGTCAATTATATATATTTTTTTAATTGAATTAGGTGTAGATTTGTAGTTGGTAGGTATATTTCCCATGGAGGTATAGTGTGATAAGTGGTTTTATCTAGTTTGTTTAATTTATTAAGGATTGTGAGGCAATCATTGACATATTTTTGGATAAAATTTTCTGATTTTGAAGAAAAGTCTTTTATTATTTTAATTCTTAAGTGGATTATTTCGATTATTGACCAGTTTATTTTAAATTATCTCTGCTTATTTTGAGATAAAGTATAAAATATATAAAGATGTTATCTTTGATCAACCCTAAAATCATAATGTTATACGCAGTAGTACTGTTCCGTGGTTTGTTTTTAGAGTCAGGCTCACGCACAATGGTCTTGTATTATGGAAGTTTACATTTCGTGACGGTTTATTTCCACATCAACTCATTTTGTATGTGTGCCGCAAGCTATTCCCGCAACTGGAAATGACAGAATCATTATAAAATTATTAAAACTTTCTTAATAAATTTATATACATATAAATGGTTTAGGAATAATTTTACCCATTGTCATCGCATGCAATATTTCATTTAATTTAATTGTAAATGTTTAAATAATGTTCAAAACTCAATAGATTTTGATTGGTAATTTGTCTCGATTTAGTTTCTCTTTTCTATTTGTTAAAATATGTCCTACTAGCTGGAGTACCCGTACCTCATACGGTATTTGTAATATATATTTTGCTGTAACTTAAATGATAAGTGAGATATTTCAGTTTCAAGTAGAACACAAATTAATCGTTTCTTTATTTGAATGGTAGATTACGAAAATGCATTTTTTATTCAAAAGTCTTCGACATTGCCTCAATATTGATAGCCTAAGGATTATTTACTTAAGTTTAGTGCAGTCTATACTTAAATATGGCATTTTAGCTTGGGACACCGCAAGACTATAATATCGAAAATTAAATTTTCTCAGAAGCTTTTACTTAAACTAATCTTAAAAAAACCTTTAGATATCCAACATCCAGGTTATTTGTGCTTGCTAATATACGCATTTCTCTTGTTGTTCTTATGATCTTTGGCCCAGTTTATCTTTAAAGCGAGGTTGCTCATGAGACACTTATTGCTTCCACCGAATTATGTTTACAGCACAAGAGGCAGAACTAATAAATTTAGTAAAATATTGAAATCAAAAAAAGCAATAGGTATGATTTATTTTTTTTTTTTTATTATATTCCTCTTGTTGCATATAAACATGAAAAACAGTTTTGCATTTTTTTTTTTTTAATTTGAAGGCTTAAAAAATCATAAATGTATGTAGCGCGCGAAAACGACGTGTGACGTCATACCCCTTCTAAGTGATGCAGTACACTACTAGCCTACCCAGTGTACTGCGTACAGCCGACCCAGTGTACAGCGTGCTGACTACACAGTCGTGAACTTATTTGCTTGTATAATTTTTATAGGTTATGTAAAGTTAGAGTGATTTTAATTAAAATCAAGTTTAATTCTATAAAAACTATTTATACATGTTTACCGAATTAAATTTTATATTAAAATATATAAAATATGGAAGATCCAGGCCCCAGTACTTCGAAACATAGTCGAAAATATTGTTTAGTACCGATGTGCACAAATAGTTCAATTAGAAATAAAAAAAAAAAACAATTTATATCATTACCTGATGGCGAAAAACAACAGAAAAGGCGAAATTTGTGGCTGTAAGCTATGAGGCGAAATAAAACCGAAATTTCAGAAAAAAGTAAACTTTATGTTTGCATAGGTTTTTTCATATATTCCATGAGCATAAATGCATCTATGTTGGGTAAATTATCACTCTGAGCCCTAACAAAATCTTTTTTTTTTTTTTTTTTTATTTAAAAATTTTAAGACGCTTCAGCTACTGTGGCTATTAGCGTCTGTGTTTACATCGATTTTTACAATATGTGTTTCATTTTGCATAGATAGGTTATACACAGATGTTTAGATTTTATTATAAAGATTTACTTGTGTGATAAAGTTAAGTATATTTGTCATTGTATTTGTGTCGTTCGCGAGGGCTTGTTTCATCGTGTTTGGGATGTTGTTTCTTAGTTTTTCTTGTTGGTATTTTGTGCAGTGTAGTATGATGTGTTCGAGGGTGAGTGGTGTGTCGCAAGTGTCGCATGTAGGTTGTTGTGTTTTTTTGAAGATGTGTTCATGTGTTAACAGGGTGTGCCCTATTCTGAGTCTTGTTAGTGTGACCTGGTCTCTCCTTCTGTGTGTAGATGTCCAATTTTGGGTAGTTTCTTTTATATTTCTTAATTTGTTGGTAGTATTTGTGTTGGTCCATTCATTGCTCCACTCTTCTTTGATTCTTGCTTTAATGATGTTTTTTTGATCTTCGGGTTGTATTGCTATTTTCAGTTCTTCATCTTGAGTTGCTTGTCTTGCATTTTCGTCTGCTTTTTCATTCCCCTTTATGCCTATGTGGGATGGGATCCACACAAAAGTGACTGTATTTTTGTAGTGTGTAATGGCATCGTGTATGTATTCTTGTCCTTTTTTGATGTGAGGATTTTTTGGGTAGGTCTGCTGATATGACTGAAGTACACTAAGTGAGTCGGTGTATATTATGTAGTGTTTGTGTTGTTCTTTGGACGTCTTTATGTGTTCTGTCGCCTTCTGTATGCTAAAAGCTTCTGCTGTGTAGATGCTGCACTGGTTGGGTAGATGGTATCTATAGGTTTTATCGCCTATTATGGTTGCTGATCCCGTTTGTTCATCTATTTTTGATCCGTCCGTATATATTTCTATTCCGTTGGGGTATTTGTTTCGGATTTCGAACAAAATCTTTATCTGCCATTTTAATAATAAATTGTTTAAAAACAAATACAAAACTCTCGAACAATACAATATACACGTAAAGATTATGTTGTAACTGTATCTGTGACGTCAAACCCCGTTTGACGTCATACTTAGTCGTATTTACTCGGCAACCTTCGCGCCGTGGTCGGCTTATTTCAAATTTACAATATTTTAATTAAAAAATTTGGCTATAATATTAATTAAAATGTGATTTTTGTTTTGTTAGGTGACATAACTAACATTAACATATCAAAAAAATGTAGTTTTAAGGAAATATTAATTTTATGCGTATCCCCAATTGCTTCTAGAACTTTATCAATAATGGGACAAAAGTGTATAATGCGTTTCCACTACAACTAAAAGATCTTTTATATCACCATAGTCAATCTTATTATACTGGACATGTCCACCGGTGGTTATCTTCATTGACTAGTGATCCTAGGTTAAAAATGTTTAATACCTTGTAATTTTATTAATATTTCTGATTTTATTTGTATCTCTGGACAAAATACTTTGCTGTCCTTCATATATTTTTTTATCTCATCCCACTTTATACTTCTCTTCTTTGCAGCTTCTTTTATTTCTTGCGTCCAGGTTTTTCTCGGTCTTCCTGGTCTAACTTTCTTCACTGTTCTTGTTTAAAAAATTCTTTTTGCTATTTTGTATTCACTCATTCTGTGTATATGTCCCAGCCATCTTAGCTGTCCTTCTTCTATTATGATCTCCACTGACTTTGTGACTAATGTTTCTCTAAATAATTAATTTCTTATTTTGTCCTTCCTTCAATTTTTCTAAAAATGTGCATCTCTGTGAGGATCTAGGATTCTGAGGTGTATGTCAGAATCGATTGTGTCACCTTTTTGAAAATCTCTACTTTGATGTTGGTTGGTATTTCTTTTTTAGTTAGGAACTATGATTTGATGCTGTTGAACATTCTTCCTGCTCCGCCTACTCTTAATTTTATATTAATAATAGGAGATAAAAGTGAATATTTATTATTATTATTATTATTATTTATTTAGTAAAGCAGGCGGCAAAGCCGATAATGCCTTACTTTTACAAGTATAGTAATTTATATATTACAGCTAACACATTTATATAATTACTTATGATGATAATCTAAACAATATATTAAATTAGTTATAATTTTGCACAGACAATTTATGATTTAAATGTTTAACAATTTGAAAAAGATAACTAAACATAACTACTGAAAAAGAACTTCATCTATTTTATTTTTAAAACTATTTACTGATGTTGCGGTCACAGTATTGTCTGGTAAACTGTTCCACAAGTGATGCACTCTGTTGGCTAAGAAATGTTCCCTTGCTAATTTTTTAAATTTTTGTCTCTCTAGTTTAAATCTGTGGCCACGTAAGTTATTATTGCTGCTAATATTGAAAATAGATTTGAGATCACAAGAGTAATAGTTATTAAATATTTTATACATTTCAATTAGATCACCACGTTCTCTTCTTTTTTTTAATGTTAATAAATTTAATGACTGTAGTCGTCGATCATAGTTTAAATTTTTTAACTCTTTAGGAATTTTTGTCGCCCGCCGTTGCACTTTTTCTATTAAGTGTATGTCTTTTTCCAAGTAAGGGCACCACCATATTTGTTTCACTATTTGAAAAAGCTTTAAAAACTTTACAGTTTGTAGTTCTTCAACAAAATTTAAAAATACTCATTTGAAAACAACTTTCCTAATTGGTTAAATTTGTCTTTTGCAGGTAAGCGCAGTCAATCCGTTCTACGTATTTCACTGAATGTAAGTACTTGTTTAGTTGAACCTTAGATTCAAAACATTATTATTTACCACGAAACTGTAATAATTATTTTCAAGACATCGTATTTTTTCAAGAGAATAAGATGTATGTAATTTTAAAGAAGATAGATGTAATTAATTCTTAGGGGTTTGTAGGTATGATCAAAAAACCATTATAACGTCATTCATCTGTCTGTCTGTCTGCCTATCTGTCTGTCTGTTTGTTCGCTAGAAATTATAGTCAATCGGCTGAGCATATAAAGCTGAAATTTGGCATGTTTCTACAACCAAAGTTCTCCCTCCAAATATGACACTATAAAATTTCAATACGAGTTTGTACACTTGAATGTAGATGTATATTAATAAAAAAGGTATTTTATGAATAATAAGACATGATTTTATTGATCAACTAATACGTCTCGCACATCATATGATATATTTTCTACTATTTACATAAAACAATATGCCTTAGCAACGATATAGCATACCACGATCGTTAATAAGGGTAAATGTTGCATAATTATATTTTCGCTAACACGGCTACACTGACACGCGGAACGTTCTCGAGACGCAACTGAATTCTTCACACCATTAACAGCATTGTTGTTATCAGCAACAGCAACTTGCATATCACCAGTGGTCTGCTCCATAACAACAACAGCATCCTGCATACCAGGGACCTTCATTCTTAAGTTGGTCCACTATTCATCCACCACTGCATCTTGAAAGTCTTCACCTAATTCATAATTTGTAAATAAAGCAATTTGGGCGCAGAATTGATCTTTCACAAAATCAACCATGCACCAATATCAATTAGTTAAAATAAATATTTGCTTACAACAAAACCTTCCAATAGCAAAGTATAAATCGTGATCTGAAAGTTTAGAGACTTTTTGTTATCATTTCATTTTTCTACCACGAACTCAGTGACTAGATCAACAAGCTCAGATACTCAGTAACTATCTATTAGTTTCCTTCATTACAGATTGTCTACAGTACAACAAGCTCAGAGACCCTCTATTCGTTTCTGCACACACATGCTTTATCATCATCATCAGCCCGTCACCATAGCTCACCATCTGCCACCATGGTTACAGAGCTATTACTGGACTAATGCCACTGGCAGCGGCTTGTCTTGTGGTACTCAACAAGCTTTCAACTCTCAACTCATTATTTATTATATTTCTCAGTTTATTTTGCAATTCTAGCATTTATATCTAGCAAAGAATATAATTCGTTAATAATTTCGCGCATGTTTTACACCCAAAATATATTAAGTTACATTTATATTAAGTTAAAAATTCTCAGCGTTATTAAAACAAAGTACGAAGATCCATTTTATATACAAATAATTAGATTAGAGCCTAACATAACCTAATCCATTAAACAGACATTCAAAAATGAAAACCCATTACCGCGAACTCAATTTGAACACAAACATAAATCGCCTGAGGCGTTATTCACAGCAGTTCCCCTTTAAGCTGCCGGCAAATAACCTACTCTGATTCTCGATGTAATGAGCTAGGTATACGAGCATAGCTCGACGTCTCGACGCTAGGCGCCGTTACTAGATGTCCCGGGATCTCGCTTGACTGATCTCTACGCTAGGATCACATCATGATGGGATACTGCAGTATTTCTTAATCAGTTTCCTAACACCACAGCATATGTGGCTTTAAAGATTATACTCGACGGTACTTAGACTTCTTTGTGTACGCTAATGTATATTTCATTGATAATTCAATGAGTTTGTGCAAGAACCTATTACGATATACGGCCATATTAAAATCTACTAATCAGATGGTATATTTAATTACTTTCACACACAATATCTATGGATACTAGGGGCCTCAGCCCGGCTACGCCGGTCTTCTCCCCTACGTTGTTAAAACTCGTCGCTTCGCGACTCGTTTTAATATAATAAGGTATTTTGTCGCACTTGTCTATTATAAAACTCGTCGCTCATCTTTTTTAACACTATTTTATGGAAATTCGCCCTGCAAATGTCTTAAACTTTATCGTTAATTCACCTTAAATCCTTAATTAGTATTTTTCTGTCAAGAAACACGTTCAAAATCTGAAATCTCGTCCCATTTTAAAAAGCAAAAAATTTAACAGCTCCTTTTGAAACCTTGTAAACATATTTTTAATCAGAATGCTCAAATAATGGCCCAGATTCTTTGAAAAATGTTTTCTAACACCTCAAAATATTATCTAGCACGTCCAAAAAGCTATCCTGAACCATTATCACCATTTAACACTTTGATTCTCACCGTAAATATTCTGGACCGGCCGTCTTGTATTAAGAATATTTTTGAATTATCGTGTGATAAAACCTGTCCGTGCCGATCAATGGTGACTTTGATTCGGCACGGATTCGAGGAAAAAATGCATGATTTTTATCAATAAAAAATAGTCAGTAACCCCTGTCGAAATAAAATTAAGCCTAAGCACTAAAAAAATACCACCCGGATAAGACGGCGGTTCATTTTCCTCTCTCCGCGTTACCGGAAAAATGAAGATACACCAGAAGTTGAATAGAACGTACATACCACACTTGTACAATATAATAGTAGATAGTCTTGTTCACGAATGAAATGTCAACATACAAAAAGACATTCAAAAGAAAAATGAAATACCAGTAGATGTCTAATCGCAAAAAATGTGTTGAAAGATGCATAAAATATCTGCACACAAGTAGATCCTACAGCATTAGACACATTTAAAAATGAATAAACATTTGCAAATAGTTCTAATGTTCAAAACACAATAATGTTTAAGAATCACTGCTCTCGAAACTTATAACAGAGAAACAGAGAACTGAGTCTAGAATGAGGAAATCTTTCTTGATGCTTCTGATAAAGCAGCACCGGAACCGGAATGACGTCATTTGTATCGAGAAGTGCGAAACATAGAAACAGAACAAGGCGGGTTGTGTCGAGTCGGGAAACACGATTGCACGCAGACAAAGGTGTTACAGTATTAGTGTCGGCATTTACCACAGGATAAGTGTATTAAGGAATTAAAGGATACTTTTTTAAAGAATCTGTCGTTTTTAATTTGCCTTTTTTTATGTTACCATAAAACCTTCGCCATTACAAAAAGAAATAAGTGACAGTCTGTCAGAAAATTGTTTTGTAGAAACCAAAAATTTACTATACATTTAAAGTAATATTCCTGGATTACTTACTTACAGGTCTGTTACACCATAACGACATGTTTATTGACGATTGTTGTCATTTTCAATAGAGATGGGTCGTTCATGAACGAACTGGCTCACTGAGCCGGCTCAGTACACTGACCAAAGTGACACGGTTCACCAAATTGAAATGAACCGGCTCACAGCTCACTGCATAGTTTCAAGTTTCAAGGATATGATTTACCTATCAATAACTAGTTATTTGTTTGTCAAGTTTTCTATTATTTTTGTGTTATAAAACGGTGTTTATAAGAAAAGTAATATTCCGCTATAAAGCGTGCATAAACTGATGGAGTGTTACATCCGAGACAAGCTCGACGCTAAACGAGTTGACGGTAAATTGAGTACATTTACCTCTGTTATCTGGCAGCGTTGAGGCTGACTGTAGTGGGGTTGATGAGGTAGGCTGACATGTATGAAGTGTTTGGAGCAGTAGCGTATCTATATGGAGCGGGTGTTGGGAAGTTTCAGTAAGGGGTGTCATCGTTATCGATTGAAGATTTATTTTTATTGATTAAATAGTAGCAATCAGAAACACAAATGAGGGGAGCTTAAAGCCAAAGTTAAATTATGTACATTTCTAGATTGTTCGTATTTAACCGTTTTAGTAGATTCTACTAATAAATTACCTATCATTCTATTTGAAATTCTTATAGAGTTAATACTGGTACTACTATACTCCTCCTCCATCCATTCACGTCGAAAGTTGACGATGGTGCTTGCTACGTTAATAGCTAAGTAGCTACTATAAAGTCATTTGCGAATGATATAGTTCATGGCTGTAGAACCATATAGATGACTTGAAAACTCTTCCGCATATACTACAAAGGTGGTCAGCTACTGTACTCGTTGTTCTGAGTATGTTGCTTTTCTGCTTTTCTAACGATTTCTGGACGCTGAATTCTTTTCTTTTGAAAGATATTTAAGTCAACTTTCTCCAGGTGATGATGATGATGTGTAGATGTTTGCTCCCAGTTATTCAAAGGAGCTCGATTCTTCTCTTCTGAGAGGTATTAATTGCTTCAAAAGTCAACTTTCTCCAGGCTGAATGATTTGTTGCTGTTTGCCTCCAGGAAAAGTTCGTTGAAATGCATATTCCATTTTTGACGAAATCATTGAATATTTTACAAGGTGCCTTCGGGTTTCTTTCTTTCTAGTTGTCCTCAATATTGAATAGTCTTGAATCATGTAGCTACAGAGTTGGTTTGTACGTAGAATCTTGCACCATTCCTGCAAGTCTTCTGAGGCTGACGGCTAGTTTAGACCCAGTATAGTTTCTTAGGTCTATCCATCTTTTAGAAGGTCTGCCTCTTAAACGGGTACCTTCAATTTTGCCCTGAACGACCATTTTTTGTAACTTGTCAATAGTCCTGCATGACACATGAAATATTGAAGGATTATTTACAGCACACGCGTGGAAAGCCTGGTTGAAATTTGAGTTTCTTTTTTAATTGAAGCATTAGTATGCTTTGTGGTCCACGGTATTCGAAACATACGCCTCTAGCACCATAACTCGAAGAAGTCTAGCTTATTCTTGTTTGTTGCTTTCAATGTCCAGGATTATATAGCGTAGAGGACAATTGGAAAGACTAGATGTTCGCGCTACGTTCCGGTGCGAATCCTATATCTATAAGTGGGAGGTTTTTTAGCTTTAAATATTTTTCTATATAGTATCGAACAAGCTCGCTCCGATAGCAGCTCGTTTATAGTATCGTTAGTGTCGACAATTCTGGCTATTACAGCCTTGTGTTACGGTAAAACCCCGTTTTTGGGCTCTACAGAAGACGACCCCGTCTTCTATTATTTTGCGATTGTGGACTTATTGTGTGTGTATCAACGTGGCTGTGTGTCCCATCTCTTCTCTCTCCAGAGTGGACCAGACTACTGCAGTTCAAAGGGACACTTTGATCCGACCGCACATCAGTACGAGGCAAGTCCATTTAACCGCTATTTCTTCCATCCTATCTTCTACATTCTACAATCGCGTAGATTACGCATGATACAGTCCACCCGCTTATTTTTAATGCTTCTCTGAGCAGGGTTTTGGTCAGTGTCCCCATCCGGGAACACCACCAGATCACGCACTTAACACTAGAGATAGGACTGGTTTAATTTTTGTCTTCAGCACGATTTTCTTGTCTTTCCATTTCCTTTTTTTTCTATTACCGTATTTCAGTTTGGACTACAGGATGATTAAGCAGATGAATACAAATTATTTTTGTATAGCATTGTTTCAATGCTTTGTGTGAGGGAGGTTATTTTGGTATTATATCAGAAATAAAATTTCATAAATAAATTCAATATAATCATTGAATGTTGGTAAATTATTAAAAAAAATAATAATAATCATAAAAATATAATCTATTTTCTTTGAAAGAGATTAAGTATCCTTTTTTTAAGTGCAGGAACTCGTAAATTCTATATTACCTTAAGAACATATCACATTAATGGATTAGATGTATTCGAACCATATGAGCAAAACTATTAATCTCTGTCTTTAAGATAAACCGTATTTAAGTAAATTTATTAGCGTTTAAATATGGTAAGCGTTAGATACGTCACTGGTTGGGAGATGTACATATCGTGATGTCGTTGCTCTTTAACCACCCTCTCACACGCCAAATGATAGAATAATTCTCTGCTTCTATGGAGATGTATTGGGTACATTTTCAACACTTGAAGCTTGTTCAACGGTTCAATTGTTCAAGAGGGTGCATTGAAGAGATATACTGATATTGAGGGACAAGTAAAATGTGGTTATTCCAGAGTAATATTAAACAGACCATAGAGGCAAAACATTAATTTATCAATAGAATGTATAAGAAGCTTTTTTCCAAAATGCAATTTCTGTAAAATTGAGAAAAGTGATGTTTTTTATTACTGTTTTAATATAATTATTAAAAATGGATTTCTATCATATCTATAATTTATACATGCTTGAAAGATAAATGAGCAAATTTGAAAGATATTGACAATCACATTAAAGAAGGAAAATAAAAATTGTGAAAATAAATAGCACTTAGAAAAAAAAAAAAAATATTATATAGCGCTTTTTGTAAAGAAAATATTAGAAATATTGCATTTTGTAAAAAAAATCTAAGCATATTGTTGAATGAAATTTGAAACTTTATATTTATAAAAATTAATTTACAAAAGTACAAAAAAACTCATCTTTATAAAAGTACAAAAAATTTAAATTTTAATTCCGATGTCAATATCTATATTTTCGTCAATTGATTCATTGTTATTATCATTTTGATGGATTTGAAGATTGTAATTTTCAAGCAGATTTTTATAGAAACATAATTTTTCATTATTTTTCCATTCTTCATCATATAATCTTAATAATGTTTCTATATTTTGTATCTTCTCTTTCTTTATTTTGTTATTATGTTTTGTCATTTTATCTAGCTTTATATTATTCAAAACTTTTCCTTTTTTGAGTATGCCGTCGTATTTTTTAGAAGGATCATCACTCCTGTAATTTTCTTCCATTTTCACCTTCACTGTTTTTGAATTTTTTCCTCTAATTACTTCCTTTCTTATATAAATTCTTTTCATCTGAATTATGCCATTTAATTTTTTAAAGCAGTTGTCGCTTATAGTTTTTACATTACGTGGAATCCAATATCGCCCAAATCGTCTTACCTCTCCGACTTTTTCTAATATGTGCCCGTAGTCTTCTTTTAAGAATATTGTGCTTTGGCGTTTGTATATTTTTTCCACTTGCCCAAATACCCTATCTGCGGGCATGTAAGAATGCCCTCGCACTGGGAATATAATGACAATGTTTTTTATGTCATGGTATAACCAAAGTGCCATAGCATGAACAATATAACAATTTTTGTTTTGGCCTGCACAACCATCATCAAAAGATCTTATTGTAGAACAGTCATCTGGAATCTCAAGTTTATTCAAGAAGTGGCCAATAGCAGAAGCTGTTTCATTTGCTCCTCTGCTGGCTTCATCTTCTATCCACGTATAAAATATAGGCTTTTTACATTTCAAATCTGTTACACAAAAATTATAAAATGATAATTGCCGAAGATAATAGGCCTCTGAAAGGCCTAAGATGAAGGCAATTTTGGCAATGGTTGTACTTGCTGCATATCGAAGCAAAATGAAACTGTACCCTCTACATTTTGGTTCATAAACATTGTAAATTGTTTAGCACGTAATTTATGTACTCGTAATTGAGCTATAATAGAAACTGTATTTTTTTTTTCATCTTTGTATTTCTTCAATTTATGTTTTAATCTAAAACATAAGCTACATACATCTGCGGAAGATGACCCGAAGCCAATATTAAAGTAGGTTGTAAAAATTTTGTAAAAATAAGCATAGTTTACCTGAGTTGCTATATTTTCACAATTATATAGTCTACATAATTTTTTAATACTTAATTCGGCAGTTAATTATAATCGTTTTGATTTTTGCCTATTATAATGACTGTCTTGAGCTTTTAATTTTCCTATAAATTCTTTCACAGCTATTTTTCTTAACACATTTCTCTTTGATCGATGATCACCTTTCCTTTATTGCTTCTCCATTTTTAACATTCCTTGCAATTGTATGAATTCTACAGGACACATTGAAACAGAGCAAGAAAAATTTTTGGCATACATTGATTATGGTTCCATCCAGTTTTCTAAATTTATATTTTATCTGCATTTCGTGATTTTGTTTTCTTGCATTTTCTTTATATTTTTTCCAAGCACAGTTCTTCTTTTTTTCCTCTTTCCATCATTCTTCTCACACACTAAAACACTGTTTACTTCATCCATAATCACGAATTATATGTAACAAAACACGCAATAACATTTCAGGTTCACAACGTTTTACTTATGTAAATTTTTCATTTTGAACGAAATATGTAGATATTGCGTTTCGAAAATATAAAAACATGTAGAAATTGCTATTTGAAAACAAGCCATGAAATATAATATTAATTTAAAGCAAGAATAATGTATTAAGAACAAAAATGACAGATGCAAATACTAGCTATCATAATAGAGAACACACTGCCATCACCAATTTTTAAGTTCAAGTTTAGCAGAAATTGCCTTTTGGTAACAAGATCCTCATATATTGGTGCAATACTGGTGAATAAGAATAAATCTTATTTAAAACTTGTCAGCTGATTTGATTGGTTTTCATTGCTGTCCGCAACCCGTACATCCTCCTTCTTTAACGTTAAAACTATTTACTAAATTTATCTCCAACGCTTAGTGAATAATCGATAAATTTTATAGCTGTGAACGCTGCTTTAATTTGCATATGGCTGCTCGACATCTTCTCACAACAACAAGCAATTGCAACGTAAAATTGCGACACTATAGTATGTTATTAGCTATTGTTGCAAAACATAACGTCTGAGAGCACCCAAAACCTGTATAAAAGTTAAACAGGCATACATGTGAATGTCACAATGTAACAGACGGCAGGTGGAGTTCGGTTGGCTGGCTTTGACTAGAGCCAGACTGTCATATCACACAAGGACGTGAAGACAGACTGTGTACATTTCAGCCGTTTGTCACAGGATTTACAACGTGGAATACCTACATATGAATAATCGTATTTACCTCAAAGACGCGTCTATAAACATTTGTCTGGAAAATATATTTTTTATAGGCAATTTATAAAGATCTAGAACAGCTTTTTGTAATTTAAAATGTTTTTTTGTTTTTTGAAAATATTCAATAGCATTAGCCACCTTGCAACGCCCTCGCAAATGACGGCGTAGCGCGCTGTGCATTCGGTTCCAGGCTTTAGTATGTTGAAAGTAATTTAATTTTTTTTAAATTGCAAATACTGTACGCCCCTGTATTTGGAGTGATTTACTGCAGGGTGCAGTTCCACAGCCTGACCATAACTGATCGTCGATAATAGATAGAAGCGGAAGAGATATTTCATTTTGTTCTGATTGAACATGCTATGTGAACATCACTACATTGATACCAGCATTTTTTAATAAATCTCATTTTTATTCTTCAGTTCAATAAAAGAGTAGCGCACTGGAAAATATGAGGGATTATGTATTCATGTGAATTCAACCGTATTTCAAAAAGCAAATTGGATATTTGCATCCACAGAGTCTATATATCTACAATTCAGAAATAAAACTTATGTCTCAATTTATTTATAAATTGGTTTCAATTATTTTTTTATTTTATTATCAGGCAATGAAAAGTTTTTATTTAACAAGCATGTGATGCAGCTATTACGAGCCCCTAGTCCTGATAGTTCGTTCTATGATACGATTTTATATAAAAGGCGCTTTCCTTTTACCACTTTACTTAATCTAAGCTAAGCTAAGTTAATCCAAGTTGCAAGAGCGTTCCATTTATAAGACACAGGTTAAGATAAACTAAGTTTTTTCCTCCCCCCTTTCCCTTGCTAAGACATTTGACTAACTTCTTAGCTTAGCCAAGCATTTTAACTTGTAAAAGGAAAGCAGCTAATTATTTACATTTGTAGAAAATCCTATGCTAACGATTAAACAAAAAATAATTGTTTGAAATGGGCCAGAAGTCCACCAAAATTGGACATCTCGTCAGTGGGATTCCATAATTTTTTTTAAGCAAAATAATTTTTTTCCATGATTTACATTTATACAAAATTATTATTCGATAATCTCGTCTCCATTCGTTTACAAACCGAGAAAGAATGGAAATTGAGAGATGTACTACTGCAGGGTGGAAAAATTCTGGGGACTGGAAAAGTGATGAAAGCAAATATACTCATAACAATTAAAAGCAAGGTGTTTAACTCCTGTAGAGATGTGTAAATTAAGTAACCGCACTGATTTTTTATTTTATTTTTTTATTCGAATAGAATTACAATTCAATATTGTCTCCCTCAAAATAACTTCCTTGGGAAGCCACACAATTCTGAAGACGATACTTCCAATCCTCATAGCAGTGCTGCAACCCGGAAATTGGAATAACTTTCAGCTGATCGGTTACGGACGTTTGAATGTTTTCGAGTGTCCCAAAATGACGTCCTTCTAGGTGATTTTTCAATCTTCAAGGAGTCACAGGAATATTTTAACTGGCCAAAAACTCGTTTATTGAAATTGCTGTATGACAAGTGTCCAATTGTCGTCCCTAATTCATTTGTCAAAATCTGATGAACAGTAGTGTGATCAAATTCATCTCTTCCTCGATCATTCTGACTGTCAACCGACGATCTGAACGCACAAGATCCCGGATTCTGTCAACACTTTCATTGTTTCTTGAAGAACTCTCTTCTGAAAATGTCTTAAACCACTAAAAAACCTGGGTCCTTGACAAAACACTGTCTCCGTAAGCTTGCTGAAGTTTTGCAAAATTTTCCGTTGCACTGTGCCTAAGTCTGAAGCAAAACCTGATAGCACACCGTTGCTCGAAATAAATGCAAAATCTTTAATTATTTCTCTTATTTGTTGGTCAACAATTATGCCCTATTTAATTTTTGCTTCACTAATTCTCGGAATTTTTGTTTTAGATACAAAATCCCTCTTATGTTTCGATCCATTACTTTAACGAAAATATTCATTTAGCCCAATTTAATATATATAGGTGGGAAAAATACGTTTTTGGGATCGACCAGTGGTTTACTTCTAACGTTTTTTAGTCCAAAAGTTAGTGCCTAACGTAGTGGCCACTCCTGTATAGTGAATTACTTACAACTCACAAAGTAACCAGTCTCGAGTGACGACATAGAAAATGCAACAAATTCGGATACCTGTAGTTTACTAATGGACGCAATCTACAGCCTTGTTCATATGTATGGAGCACCCTTGGAACATCTAATAAATAAATGCAATTTATGCGAATATTATTTAGGAAACCAAATTAAAATACTTTTACACATTGTTTTTAATTATATTTCATAGAAAAATGTTTCGTTTGCAGCTTTGAACATGTTCGTAACCTTTTAAATATTGTAGTTTGCAAGTTAATATTCGTTTATATGCGTTAGGCACATAAATGTTTTAGATTAGAATGAAACTTGGACAAGAATAGAGTCATTTTTTTTTCATTTAGTTCAGTTACTTCCACTTACTAATTATGAGTGTGAATACAAAAAGTTTGAGTGAAGTTAAACGTGCACAAATTGTAATTCTTAGTCAAAAGGGATGGAGTCAAGAGAAAATTTTTGAAAAAGTAAATTGCTCCAGGAAAACGGTCCAAAATGCTATAAAACGGTTCACTACGACTAGTTCTCATAAAGATAGGCCAAAATCTGGAAGAAATCGTAAGATATCAGAGAGAGAAGATAGAAACTTAATTCGACTATCACTGAAAAATAGAAAGAGAACATCGTCTGAATTGGCTACAGAGTTTAATACTGTTACGACTATGAAAATTTTGGCACCAACCGTTAAAAGACGACTACTAGAACATGGTTTGAGAGGCCGCAAAGCGCGAAAAAAACCCTGGCTTTCAGAGAAAAATAAAAAAAGAAGGCTTCATTGGGCGAAAATTCACAAAAACTGGAAACATGATGATTGGGCAAAGGTACTTTGGTCAGATGAGACAAATATTCAGGTAATTTTGAAGCATATTTATTGCTGCTTTATGAAAAAATTTAAATCATAAAAAAATGTTATTGTGAAAAAAAAATCATCAGTTAATACTGAGACTTAAATTGAGATTATTGTTTATAGCTTTTTGGCACCCCTGGGGTGGTTTATGTAAAACGAAGGACCGGAAAAGAGTTTCACCCTGACTGTGTGGTCCCTACAGTTAAATTTGGTGGGTGTAGTGTAATAATATGGGGCTGCATGGCAGCGTCAGGCGTGGGAGAAGTGTTTGTGTGTGAGGGAAGGATGAATTCTTCTACTTATATCAAAATGTTATCGACTGTTTTAAGACCTTCTGTACATAAAATTTTCACGAACGATGACCAATCAACATATTTATTCCAACAAGATAACGCACCATGCTATGCAGCTGCCACTTCTCGACAATGGTTTCAAAGACAACAAATTTCCGTTTTGGATTGGCCGGCACAGTCTCCCGACTTAAATCCAATTGAGCATTTATGGCCAATTTTGAAGAAAAATGTTGCTTAACACAAGGTTCAATCAAAACTGGAACTAGTTAAGAAAATAAAGGAGAAATGGGGTAAAATTTCTGCAAATACATGCAAGAAATTATTTGCCAATATGCCACAAAGGATAGCTGCTGTTATAAATGCAAGGGGGGGAGTGACAAAATATTAAATATATCAATGTTCATAATTATTTTGAATAATAAAATACTTTTCATTATTTAATTTTCTTATTCTTCCAAAAAAATCACAAATATTTAGGGTGCTCCATACATATGAACAAGGCTGTATTTTGAAGCATACTTTTAGACTTGATAAACAAAAATAAACTGATCTTAACCACTTGTGTTCCGTCACCACAGATACATGTCGCGAGCTGACGCAATATGAAAATGTTGCATATTGCAAAAATATTATATTATAAATTTGCCTGTAACAGAAAATCTATGGGTGATCACTTTTCAGATTTGTTTTTCAACAAAATACATCAGATATACCCAAAAATTGTCATGTCAAAAATAGTGTGTTTACCAGCTCGTCTCCATTTAGACAGCATTTTTAAAATTTTATTAAACTAATTTCAAAACCACAGGGTAAAAAATTAAAATGGCGGTTAAATGAAAAACGAAAAAACTGATCGCTAGCGAAACTCGATACCGCTAGGTAGCCATAAAAGTTAATAGCACACGAAAAAACTTTTCTGGCACCCGTTGTATTAAGGTAGTCCAACCCTGAATATTTTACGTGTAACCCAACCCAATGAAACAAAATTAATATAAATTCAATCTAGAAATCAATTAAAATACCCAATAAATTTAAATGACTGAAACACAATAAATATTATATTTAAATTAAATTTTATTTAGAGAACATTTATATCATCATTTCAAAACTTTTAATTGCCGAAATAACTAATTCATTTTCCACCAACATCATATAATATAATTTACTTCGTAATTTGTTTTTTGTTTTAACGAGTATTATATTTTATGAATAGTATTTTTCCATACCAAAATGTAATCCTGAATTTTATAATAAATCTGTATTAATCCGGAACCCAAACAACATAACAGTTTCGTTTTGTAATTTAATCTGTATTTATAGATTTTTTTGCAGTAATGAATATTTCTAGTGGAAATATATACTTTTCATTGATAACATCGAAATAAATTGATTTTTTAATACTATGGTTAAAAACGTACTATATTTTAACTGGTGGCTAATGACTTTGGTGATGTTGGTAAACAGAGTTAATAACATATTGGAAACACATTTTGTTTGTTATGAAAGTCACTAATGGCTCACGAGATTTTATTGAAATTTCAACTTAAAATATTTATGCAATAAAACTATGGGTCTAATGTAATCAGTGAAATAATTTTGTAAATATTCGTATATCTCTAAATACGAGGTGAGATCGGAAAGTTTCTAGAACGAACTAAAAGACGGAGTTGCGCGCGCATGTTGTCATACGTTTTGAAAGCCTAATCTTTCATACGATAGCCGAAGCCACGATATGCCCCATTTTCAAGAAAGGCAACAAAAACGAGTGTCAGAATTATAGGGGAATAGCGCTTTTAAATGTAGCATATAAAATATTAGCACAAAATATTAAGAATAGATTGATTAAAAACATGGACAACATCATCGGCGAATATCAAAGCGGCTTTAGACAAGGGAGAAGCATACTTGTTACAGACCAGATATACTTGTTACGAGAAATTCAAGCCGAAAGTTACGAATTTGAGAAAGAAACATGTTCTCTTCATCGACTTCAAGCAGGCTTATGACAGAGTCAAAATGCAGGAGCTGTATAAAGCCCTAAGAGAATTGAGAATTAGCCAGAAACTAATAAATATGGTACAATTAACATTGCAAAAAACGATGAATAGAGTACAAATAAAAAATAATACATCTGAAAAATTCGAGGTTAAAGAGGGAGTCAGACAGGGCGACCCAATGTCATCAGTACTATTCAACTTCATTTTATAAAAAATAATAATAAATGCGAAAATTAATAGAATGGGACTACTATACCAAATGAGACACCAATACTTGGCCTATGCTGACGATCTAGTAGTTATAACCCGAAGTAAACGGGAAATAAAAGAAGTAGTAACGAGACTAGAAGAAGAAGCAAAAAAAAAATGGGACTACAGATAAACGAGACAAAGACGAAGTTTATGTCATGGAAAGATCAGGAATTTAGAAAAGGGCAATACATAAACATATAAACGTAAAGAGGAAAGATATATAATTTTGAAGAAGTAGAAAATACCTGTTTCACGTACTGTTCACGTACCTAGGAACAGTATTTACACGTAGTTCAGAGATAAGGACTGAGATACAGACAAGATTAATGGCAGGAAATAAATGTATCCACGCACTAGGTAAACTACTAAGAAGTAAGAATATCTCAAGAAAAACAAAGGTCAGAATCTATAAGACAGTGATACGAACAATAGTGACATATGGAAGCGACGCGTGGACACTAAACATATCAGAACCAAACAATGTTAATATATGGGAAAGAAAAGTGTTACGTAAGATTTTTGGAGAAAAAATGGTGGACGGGATATGGCTACGAAGGACGAACCAGGAAGTAGAAGAAATGTATGGCGAAGCTAATATCGTAGCAGTCATAAAATCTCAACGTCTCCGCTGGCTGGGACATGTGGAGAGAATGCCAGAAATTAGATTACCAAAGTCCGTGATGCAGAGAACAATTGGTGGTAAGAAAAGAAGAGGAAGACCGAAGACCAGATGGTGGAAGGAGGTGGAGAAAGATCTAAAACAGCTGAAGATCACTAAATGGAAAGAAAGAACTTTAAATAAGAACGAGTGGAGAAGAACAATCAATCAAGCCATGGGCCTACTAGGCTCGCAGTGTTAATTTATTATTATTATTATTAATATTATTAATCTTTCATACAGTGGATTTTTGTTATCCTGCAATGTAGGAAATATCGTTACTATGGTAATTGAAATCTGACAGCAATGTAAAATTGCGTTTCTTTAAATTTGTAACATAGGCGACTTTAGTGTATCTTTTTCATTCAAAAAAATGTACACAAGTGAAGAAAAAATCATGCTTGTAACTTGGTAAAATTCTCAGATGAGTTTAAGAGAAGTTTCTGCTATGTTCAGTTCTACTTATCCGAATCATCCTATACCGAATCCCTCAACAATATCGAGGCTTGTTACCAAATTTAAACGCCATGAATGCCTCAATTTGAATCATACAAGAAGGATACGAACATCCACTATACTGACTGAAGAAAAGAAATTAAAAATTGCTTTAGAAGTTGAAAGTAATAACTGTACATCTACTAAATTAATCGCTCAAACCGTATCTGTGAGTAAATCATCTGTATATCATCATCATCAAGCCTTGTCCATCATTTGGTGGTTTTGGACTGCCTCTAAAAAGAGCATAGGCTGTCAATAAAATTTCTCCATCGAACTCGTTTGTCTGCCATAGGCTTCAAGTCGGTGATGTTGGTATATAGTCTTTTGTCTTGGTTTTAAGAGCTTTATGCATCTATTTCTAGCAGGGTCTGCAGGGGGGAAATCCAGTCTTAGGTTATTTTAGAACAATACATCATCGCTAGTGCAACTATCGTGTAATATTTGCATTACTGCTAATAAACTATTTGTGAAAATGTCCACGAGCCAAAATAATCACACTTATTTTTAATACGTCGCATGTAATATGCAATAAAAACAAATCCTGATTAATAGCTGTGGCTATAAATTTTATCGCGCACTTTAATGTCAGTACGTGTAAAAACTGGATATTGTTTATGCCCTCCGAGAAAATATCACATTAAAATATGATCTATTTTTAGAAAAACAGATTTGTACAATGTACGAGAATGCTGCCGGTGATAAACGTTATTCACCTGACGTAAAGGATATATTATTAAATATAAAATATTTAAAATTTTATAATATACTGATTCTTTATGTTTTAAGGACTTATGTTACCTTTTGTTCTTAATGCAGTGAAATTCGTTGAAAACAAGTATAATTTCATTAACATCTGTAAGGGAGGTAATTTTGGTATTATTTCATAAATAAAATTTCATAAATAAATTCAGTATAAGCTTTCAATTAGAGTAAAATATTTAAAATGTTAAATGATAAAAAATAATCTATTTCTTAGAAAGGGCATACAAGATAAGGGTAGACATGTTTATTATTTCAACTTGACACTTTTGAAAATGTAGGATGAAAAATGAATTGTAAATAGTTTTGCCAAAAATATACGTCAACCATAAGCACATAAATAATAATTAATGATATGAATATGATTGGGCTATTTTCTAATGGGATATTTATCTGAGTTATCACCAATAAATTATGAATTTTAAGACAGTACAAGACAGACAGTCAACAGGTGTTAAATGAAATTTAACAGTTGGGCGATTTAAGCATTTCAGGGTAGTCGCGTTTTAAGTGGTAGTTGATTTTGACCTGTCGTATGGTTAATACCATGTTTAAAAGTGAAGAAGTTAAGTCGTGTTTTAAGTAGAGTGAGAATTTGTTCATCATTGGTTAGAGTCATTTAAAGTGTTTGGTCGGACAAGTAAAATGTAACCAAGTAATTTCGTATTTACGTTAAGGTAGTGTTCGTGAGTTTGGTGTAGTGTGCCTAGTTTGTGTGACTGTGTCTCTTTGGATTTAGCTGTATCGACGTAATTGTAAGTCTAGTGTAATTAGTGTAAATATTTAAACCGTATCATAATTAAAGTAGATTAGCTAAAATGTTGAGTTTAATTGAACAACCCTTAATCCTTCCAAGAATCATAGCAACCAGCTAGCGGACTAATAGGGAGGTCCAGACTTGATCCGCTCGCAAGTCTTGGAACCCATAATGTGAGGGATGTACAGAGTAAGTACAAATGAAATAAATAAATCAGCCAACCGTGACATTTCATATTTATATATCAGAGTCCCCACACATCTTTTTCTTTGATTTGATCATTTTAAATATTTGACTAACTCTGCTTTCATATATCGACCGAAACCCCAAAAAAACACGTATATATTTATGTTTTTTAAGAATAATTTACAAAGTATTTTAAATGACAATTTTAATATTACAATTAAATCTAATCGCTCAGTTTGGTCTCCTTTAGGAATTTCAGTAAGTTTTCTAGTTTTTCGGGATTGTCGCTTAGCGCTTCACATAGGCTGTTTGGGATCTGGTATGTTCTTCTTTCTTCCTCATATTTTGGACATTCAGTAATGATGTGCTTTACTGTAATTTTTGTATTGCAATTTTGGCATCTGTCTGTAATCGTCCTGTCAAAAATATGTTGGTGTGTTGCTCGGCTGTGTCCTATTCTCAGTCTGGTGACCATGATCTGTTCCATTCTGGTTCCGAAGGTTCTCCATGGTGTTTTTTAAGTTTGACAGATTTCTTCTGAATCATCCTGTCATCGTTTATTAAATTTTTATGGGTAAATCGATTGTGTAAAATCGTCACAAGATGAAATGAACACATTTCAATATTAAATTTAATATTTTCGAAATATCTTGAATAATAACATCTTAGATTGAAGGAGAACAATAATATCAGATTGAATTTGAAATGTTATAGGCGTAGCAATACAAAAGCTTGCATGATTGTGTGTGTAATGGATGTCGGGTGTAAATTAGGTTAGATTTATCTCGTGCATTGAGTGTACCACACCTGTCCCAACTCATTCGTCTCCGCATGTCACAGGCAATCTGTTCCCTTGCTTCGAAATACAACCCCCGGCAGAAAAAGCCTTGAATTCAAGGTTTTATACTCCAATACAATATGTTCACACTGCACGATAATCTATATTACAGATTTAAAACTATGATTGTTCTAGTAGCAGTTTTTTTAAAATAATATTTATTTAATGACGATTCAATAACATGATTTTTAGCGTCAGTTATTGGTTATTACATTTATTATAATATTACATATATACATATATCTTTTATATTTCATTTGTAAGTTTTTCTTCATTTAGGAAGTTGATCAGGTTGGTGGTTGAAGTGTTATTGTTCTGGAGTGCTTCTTTAAAGGTGTTTGGTATCTTGTATTTGATTCGACTGGTGCAATATTTAGGACAGTCTATCACTATGTGTTCCACTGTTAGAGGTGTATTACGCTGTGTGCAGATTTTGGGTTCACTTCGTGCAAGTAGGTGTTCGTGTGTGATTTTAGTGTCCCCAATACTCAGTCTAGTGAGCATGGTTTGTTGCTTCCTGTTTCTGTCCAAGTTTCATATATTTGTGTCTTCTTTAACGCAGTTTATTTTTCAACACATTTGTCCATAAACAGTTTTGATATATTTTTGCCTTTTCTCTAATTATTTTTTGGAAGTCTTTTGCGGGTGTTGTGATATTCCTCAGTGGAGCGTTTTTGCTGTTTTTTGCCGTGCTGTCTGCAAGTTCATTGCCTGGAATTCCAGCGTGACTGGGAATCCAAACAATTGTTACGTTCACGTCTCGTGTGGATTTGGTATGGTGGACCATTTGCTGGATTGTTCGCACACTTTCCAATCTGCTTTTTGGATTTCGTATCTCGGTTGTTGAGTAGCAGTTTAAGTACAACAAATTTTTGCATCAATTCTGAGGGTAACATCAGGAGAAAGGACTTAAAGTGTGGATCGTATTGCTGGTTGCATTAGTTCGGGTAAAATGGGCGTAAATAGGATTAGAACCTCAGAGAAACTACTAACAGAGAAGGCATAACGCGAATTTTGCATAACCCAAGGCAGCGGTTCCCAACCAGGGATACGCGTACCCCTGGAGGTACGCGGAGGACTAATTGGGGATACACGAAAATAACATATATAGTTAATAGCGCGAAACACACCAGAGTTTTACAGACTTTCGTTAAAGTTGAAAAAGAAAAATTGATTGAACTGCCAAATGATTCTTCTTTTGGATCTGATTTCAAAAAAAGACATAAATAAACTGCTAGCATTTCTGCTGTGTAGACTGATAATATACCAGGTAGCTTATATTTTTAGTTTGATTATTTAGCACGTTCAAAAAAACACATTCAACGTCGGCTATGGATTTGGCTGCATCCATAAAAAACAATCTGTTTGGCCATTTATTTTCTACTTGTTGATAAAACTGCATATTGTTATTTGGTAGGTTAAAAACAAGCATTTACAGATAAAAAAAATCACCAAACAAAGAAAAGCATTGTTTTTGTTTTATACAAAAAATAATTCCAACGTGGACAAATATTTACTAACAATATGTTTACATTACGTAGTAAAGAAAGTATTTCTAAGGAAATAGGCGGAAGAAAATCCTGGCTTAAGGTATTACTTTTGCAAGCAAGTCTGATTTAATATTAGTTTCTTTACGTGTGTACCCAGACTTGACAGAACAAAAAGAATATTGGATAAAAAGACAAGCTTGTTGCTTGTTTTTATCGAAGCACCTGCTCTCTAGGTTTCTTTATATTGTGTTGATACAAGAAATGGGCGATTCCCAATAGTCAGTTCTTACCTCTGTCTCATTTCACATACGGACATAGTTTGTTCGGTCATTGTTTGATTATCTACATTTTTAAATTCGTATCCCACTAAATGCATTTATTATTTGAACCTTTATTTTACATCAAAATTACTTTTGCGTGGCATTGTTGTATACCTTATTTATGTGTTGTATACTTTATTTAAGTGCGAATGACCATTTTTAAGCAGTTTAGACAAATTCAAAGATAATGACATTAGCTGGTAATGTTATGGCTACCATCTTTTGAGATTCTCGAGGAATAATTTTTATCGAATACTTTTGGAAGAACAATAACAGACCAGTATTACGCATCGGTATTAGACAGATTGAATGAATAAATTAAATCTGAAAGGCCTCATTTGGAAAAGAAAAAAAGTCTTGTTCTACCAAGATATGGCATCTTCCCACAAATCGGTAACTGCGATGGCGAAACTGTATGAATTACGATTCGAATAATTTGAACATGCACCGCATTCGCCAGATTTGGCTCTCTCTGATTTCTTTCTGTTTCCATTACAAAAAATGGTTGGATGGAAAGAAATTCCCATCAAACACTGAAGTCGTCAAAACTGTAAATGAATATTTCGAGAGTTTAGATAATGCTTATTTTTTGAAGGAATGAAAGATCTTGAAAAGCGTTGGACTAAATGTGTAGAGCTGAATGGAAACTATGTAGAAAAATATATACTATCTTGTCCCAAAAAGTTGTTTTTTATCTCGTTCTAGAAACCTTCTGATCACCTTTGCTGCTTCAGCAATTAGCCAGAGAAACAATATTTAAATATTGAGTATTGATGATTGTGAAATAACATAGACATATTGATGTTTTATTAAAAAAAGGTCAGCCGATTTAAATACAACTATTAATTTTTAATAAACTTTGCAATAAGCTATGAGGATCGATAGCCGTAAGCTGACATTCGAATGTGCTCAACTCCCTGGTTAATGTTTTATAAATTACACTTTTACTGATCCACTCATCGAAATTATCATGACCCACTTTAATATGTCTTCAAATATTGAATATACAGTGATAGTGATACTAAAATATTCAATATTATATTTGCTTGAAGCCAACATACAAAGTGTCTCAAAAGAAATTTTATATTTATTTAGCTTACTGCGTGAACGCAACGTATCCGAGGGGCGCGGGGGTTATGTCAATCGGTAGCCTGGCTCTTGGGAATTCAGTCGCTATGGAGCGTTTCTCGGGAGCAGACCGCGCGTTATGCGTGCGAGAGTTTTACAAAAACGGTGATTCGGCGACTGTAGCGCGTAGAAAATTGTTCAGTATTCGAGGTTTTCGCCACTTAAATGATGCGCCAAGCATTCCTCTCATTCGACATTGGGTTAAAAAGTTTGAAGAGACTGGTACAACGCTGGATAAATCAAAATCCGGGCGACCTAGGTCATCAAGAACGGTAGAAAACGTGAGGAATGTTAATCAGTCTGTTCGTGACGACCCGAAACTTTCAATTCGGAAGCGCGCAAGTGCTTTAAATGTGCATAGATCATCATTACATCGCATTTTGCACAAAGACCTAAAGCTATACCCCTACAAAATTCAATTGGTGCAAGAATTAAAGCCCCAAGATGCCAGTCAGAGGGTTAATTTCGTAAATCAGGTGATTGAGCGATTTTCAACGTTTACCAACATTTTGTTTTCGGATAAAGATCATTTTCAACTTAATGGCCACGTAAATAAGCAGAACTGCCGCTACTGGAGTGCAACGAATCCGAAACGAAAACATCAGAAACCCCTACATTCGCCTAAAGTGATCGTATGGGCTGCGATGTCGGCGCGAGGAATATCGGCCCTTACTTTTTTGAAGACGAAAGGAGGCGTGCAGTTACAGTGAATTCAGAGCGTTATGTGGAGATGTTAGACAACTTCTTGGTACCTGAACTGCAAAACTTTCCTGGCTATAACCAAAGAACATGGTTCCAACAGGACGGAGCAACTTCACACACGTCCAATATGTCTCTGCCACGTGTTCGTGAAATTTTCTCAGGCAAATTGATCTCCTGGAGAGGTGACATAAATTGGCCTCCACGCAGTCCAGATTTAACCCCTATGGACTTTTTCCTATGGGGTTATCTTAAATCTAAAGTTTACGCCAGTAAACCGACTTCACTGGCGCATTTGAAAGAAAATATCCGTCACGAAATGGCAGCCATCCCTGAGTCCACCTGCCGAGACGTCATAAGTAATTTTACTGTTCGATTAAATGAGTGCCTAGAACGCGAGGGTCTACATTTAGACGATATTATTTTTAAGAAATAAATCCCCAAAAAGTGTATTTTAATAATAAATAAACATTTTTTCTATATACGGCTTACTTTTTTTTTAATCGATCCACTAAATATAAAATTTCTTTTGAGACACCTTGTATATTATCTGCATACCCTAAAATCGTGTGGCACTCTACGCTATTAATAGCCAACTATAGTGTGCATGTAACAAGTACACTATCTTCTCCTCGTTACAGTGTGTATTCTGGTTAACATACTTATCTAAACAAACACATTAGTTCATATTTAACAATTGTAACGGTTGTAACCCTATCCTGAACATGCTTGGCCAAGCTCGAATAACTATAATTCATTTACTAGAGTATCTCAAGATACATTTATAACAAAGTTATGTAATCTGTACAATCCTCTTACCATTATTGTTTTCAGAACAGGACGTTATTCACTCGGTTCTTGGAACTGTGTTGTTCTTACTACCGACATTACGCCCCCGCTGTAACAATGTATAGGTTTCTACCTAAAACTTGGAACGAGTAATTCTTGGTACAAAGATATTTCCTTTAAGGATAAGCGTAAATTTTTATTGTATTTTATTTATATTGTACATCGAAATATCAACAAATTTTTACGGATTTTAAATAAATATCTAAATATCTTACTTTCTTATATCGTCTGTGCTACTACGATAGTGTAGGGTAGACTGCGAGTTGATCAACGTTTGGTAAAAATCGGTTGTCTAGAAATGGGAGTTTACTCGTGTTGTAAGGGAGGTAATTTTGGTATTATTTCATAAATAAATTCAGTATAATCATTCAATTAGAGTAAAATATATAAAATAATAAATGATAAAAAATAATCTATTTCTTAGAAAGGGCATTCAAGATAACGGTAGACATGTTTATTATTGTAACTTGAGACTTTGTAAATGTAACATGAAAAATGAATCGTAAATTGTTGTGTCAAAAATATACGTCAACCATAAGCGCATAAATAATAATTAATTTTTGTCTGATATATAAATATTACGTTGGGTTTCACCAATAAATTATGAATTTTAAGATAATACAAGACAGACAGTCAAGAGGGTGTAAAAGATATTTAACAATTGGGCGATGTAAGCTTTTCAGGGTGGTTCTCTTTTTATAGGAGTTGATTTTAACCCGTCGTATGGTTAAGACCATGTTTAAAAGTTGAGTCTAAAGAGTGAAGAAGTTAAGTCTACTACTACTCTGCTCTCGCTAGTATTTCTACTCTGCTGCTAGAATGTATTTTATACAAGTACTTTGTTATGGCGGTCGGTCCTGTGGTGGCCACAGCTGATTTTTTATTTTTAACGGCTTTTGCTACTAAAGCAATTAAACAGGACAAATCTATTTTTAATTTTTAATAACATTCCTAAATAGTATTTGAACCCGAGACGCAGGCCATCTGTGTAACCACTACGCTACACCATTCTGCAAAATAAACTTTATAAGAGTATAATTTGAATGCCATGACCTCCTCTATGTTCAAATATAGTATACAGCTTGTTTAATTCATGTCCACTCTGGTAGTAATCCTTGGATAGAGTGAAGTGATCCTCTCAACCGGAACATTAACTAAACATACACTATATTAACTATTCATCAAGCTATACTATGCTACGAACTCCATATGCCTGCACGTTCATGGTTAAGATGTATTATTTTTATCGACGATAAAAATTATTAGTTTTTTAGCTGTGGGAATACAACAGGTGATTTGAATAAAAAATTATGTATCAAGTGAATAATATTAATGTTAATATCGTAAGATATTTTTTCATAATATGTTGAGAAGACTTTACTTTCATGCAAATGCAGTTGGTTCAAGATCGGATTGCTCAGTTTCTGTTAACATTTTCGTAATCCCAGTTTCAATCGTTAAAATATGAGGTGATAATTTACAAAAATAAAAATTCCCTCTAGTTTAAACGTTTAACACATTCTTATTTCCACATAGAGGCTAAAAATAAGAATATTTTTATAATATTATTTTACCCATTGAATTTGAGTATTATTGATATTTTTTCAAAGTTGTAATTAAACTTGAAACGCTGTGTAAAACCTTTCATAAAAGTACACAATTTTCTTTCAAGTTCTTTGTAACAATTATAAAGTTAATTTGATCAATACGTTTGTGCAAAGCTCTTAATGCCTCTCTGTTTCTCGTTCTAACTCAAAGCTTACTGCTCGCTTCGTCATTAATTCACAGAAAATTGAATCAATCTTTTCAGAGACAAATCCAGACCGAACTTCGTCATAAGGCTTTTAATAACCCGTGAAAAAATAACGGTTTCGTCTTCAAATAAAGACGGCTTTAACCACTGTGCTCTTGTAGAAATATTAGAATCGTTTGAACCTTACAAAACAGATCGTAGTTAACTTATTATTTTATAAAATAATGTCGAAATTGTGGACATATAAACTTTAAAATAGTAACAGAAGTAACAAAAGGATCTTTCTAATATACACAGTTCGATCAAAAAAGACCGGACGTGTATATACACGAATAATATATATATATTTTATTTGTAAAAAAGAAAACAGAAGCACGTCCACTGCACCGATGAGTAGTGCCCGTACAGTATTAATTTAGATAAACATATTTTGTGTTTATGTTATTATAATGGGATATTACAAGGTGTCTCAAAAGAAATTTTATATTTAGTGGATCGATTAAAAAAAAAGTAAGCCGTATATAGAAAAAATGTTTATTAATTATTAAAATACACTTTTTGGGGATTTATTTCTTAAAAATAATATCGTCTAAATGTAGACCCTCGCGTTCTCGGCACTCATTTAATCGAACAGTAAAATTACTTATGACGTCTCGGCAGGTGGACTCAGGGATGGCTGCCATTTCGTGACGGATATTTTCTTTCAAATGCGCCAGTGAAGTCGGTTTATTGGCGTAAACTTTAGATTTAAGATAGCCCCATAGGAAAAAGTCCATAGGGGTTAAATCTGGACTGCGTGGAGGCCAATTTATGTCACCTCTCCGGGAGATCAATTTGCCTGAGAAAATTTCACGAACACGTGGCAGAGACATAGTGGACGTGTGTGAAGTTGCTCCGTCCTGTTGGAACCATGTTCTTTGGTTATAGCCAGGAAAGTTTTGCAGTTCAGGTACCAAGAAGTTGTCTAACATCTCCACATAACGCTCTGAATTCACTGTAACTGCACGCCCCCTTTCGTCTTCAAAAAAGTAAGGGCCGATAATTCCTCGCGCCGACATGGCAGCCCATACGGTCACTTTAGGCGAAAGTAGGGGTTTCTGATGTGTGCGTTTCGGATTCGTTGCACTCCAGTAGCGGCAGTTCTGCTTATTTACGTGGCCATTAAGATGAAAATGAGCTTCATCCGAAAACAAAATGTTGGTAAACGTTGAAAATCGCTCAATCACCTGATTTACGAAATTAAGCCTCTGACTGGCATCTTGGGGCTTTAATTCTTGCACCAATTGAATTTTGTAGGGGTGCAGCTTTAGGTCTTTGTGCATAATGCGATGTAATGATGATCTATGCACATTTAAAGCACTTGCGCGCTTCCGAATTGAAAGGTTCGGGTCGTCACGAACAGACTGATTAACATTCTCCACGTTTTCTACCGTTCTTGATGACCTAGGTCGCCCGGATTTTGATTTATCCAGCGTTGTACCAGTCTCTTCAAACTTTTTAACCCTTTTTAATGTCGAATGAGAGGAATGCTTGGCGCATCATTTAAGTGGCGAAAACCTTGAATACTGCAGAATTTTCTACGCGCTACAGTCGCCGCATCACCGTTTTTGTAAAACTCTCGCACGAATAACGCGCGGTCTGCTCCCAAGAAACGCTCCATAGCGTAAGCTAAATAAATATAAAATTTCTTTTGAGACACCTTGTACTTAACTGAACTTATTGATATCGAAAAAACTGTTATTGTAACGCAGAAAAGTTGCTTGTCCCGACAAATTTAAATTCATTTCTCCATAGTCGAACGGTTCCATAGCAAGGACATGATCCCAGGAATAATAATTTTATATATTTCGCTGTTTTCACCTGAAAATAAAAATCGGAGTACTGTGTGTTAGGGACACAACCGTAAGTACGTTCACACGGTCCTCCTCCTCTACTATACTGCGCTCCATTTTCGCTTTTCAACATCAGCCCTCATGCGTTTTGTGTAAGCCTCGTACCTTTTCGCATTGGTGTGTGGCACATTTTTGGATTGTATGCATCTTTTTGCATTTTTTGTTGTTGTATTTTTAGCTATTTAATAAAGCATTATTATTATTATCATTAGCCAAACTGTTACAATACAGTGTTTGTAATATACAATTGTTGCTCCTGCCCTCTATGAGTACCCGAACCAAATTTCAACTCAAACCGTCTTAGAGCCGAGAGTTCCAGTTGCTAATAAACTATCCAATAAATTTATTAGCAATATAATTTTTTTTCAGAGAGTTCCACCCCGAAATAGTTATTAGGTTGCTAATAAATAGGCTTATTTGTCTAATAACTTATAGGCAACATGAAGTGCTTAATAAACTGACATATAACCAAAAACAAGTTCGCAAAGTGTTAATATTTCAATTTGAATTGAAAAACAGTATAATTTTAAAAGAATATACAAATGTGTAGTTTTTATACATCCATATTTTTTCTATAATGGTGATTTTAGTGTTTTATATACATTTTAGTTGTATTTTGACGAAATCGACGATGTGTTTGGATGAATTTATAAATTATAGACAACGGTTTTTAGAATATTTTGGGCATTTATTGTAAATGTGATATATAAAGAACAATATATAAATATATATTTGTAAATAAACATTTTCTTTTATTTTTACATATGTATTTCTTTCAATTACGATTACAACACATTACAAACAATACTTTAAGCATTACTATTTATATAAAAATGATAGAAAATAAGAAGACAGACGCAATTATTGGCAGAATAATAAAGATGTGTGGCTGAAAATTGCTGATAAGTTTAATTCATATTGTTTAAGGAATGTAAAATAAAGCAAAATATTGCTGTCTTCTTATTTTGATTCAATTTTGTATTATAAAATGTTATTTTTATTAACTCCTCTTATATTTATATTATCCTTTTGTTCTGTGGTAAAATTTGTTGAAAGCCGTTTAATTGTCATTTTAACAGCAACACAAAACATACGTAACGTCATTGAATGTAAAGTCAAATTATTTAATGTCAAAATTTCATCTCACTTTAGTTCTACAAATTTACGTATAGCTCTATCCCTCTTGCACCGTGTTACTATCTTCAGAAGAAATACCAATACAAAAACAAAATATTATGTTGCTAATAAACTATTAGAAGGATTTTGTAACTTGGAAATCACCAATAAATTTATTAGATTCATAAATATATTATGTGCAGTGGCGGACTTTCGCAGAGACAAAAAAGACAATTGTCTTGGATTTGGGAGGTGAGGACCTTTTTTTGCTCTTCACTTGGATTTGGGAGGTGAGGACCTTTTTTTGTGCTCTTCACTTGGATTTGGGAGGTGAGGACCTTTTCTTTTTCTCTTCAATTGGATTTGGGAGGTGCCTTCTTAAGAAAATGGTTACCTTACCTTTGAACGCCTCTAGGTTGAGGGCCCGTAAATCAAAAATGTCTTGGGCCCGGCGAAGGCTTAATCCGCCACTGATTATGTGTCTAATAACTTATTAGGAGTTTATTAGGAACTGGAATTCTCGGCCCTTAGTATATAAATTAAAATATTTATTTGAAACTGTTTGAAGTGACGTTCAAAAAATTCCGGAAATTTCATTTATCCTTTAGGTAATCCTTTACCAAAGGATGTTTTCTTTAAACCGTAAAACAAATATTGACGAAAGTATTATAACGGTCAACAAAATTAGAGCTTTCATTGCTTTCTGATTACGTGACGCTTTCAGAATAAGAATTTTTTTATTAATGGAACAGGCACTAACTCTGAACTTTTTCAATAACGTCGACGAAATTATGTTATAGTAGAAAGATTAGTGATGCGTAATTGCTTATTAAGTTTTAACTAAAGGAATTTTCAGAGATGAATAGTACCATCTGGTGTGCTTTTTGGAACTTAAAAGTGTAATTTGACAGCGCGTACTCAGTTACATTTTTCATAAGTATTTCTTTCACGCCGAGATAAATTAGTTAATAATATCTTTATGTCTGTTTTTAAAATGACAACAAAAAACGATGTTAATGTGTTAACCGAGAGTAAGAAAGTTTCTTCTTAATCGTTAATTTAGGAGAAGTAAATTTCTAATTAGAGTGCGTCGTAAATTTCATCAATAAATGAGCAATTCTTGGTGGATTCCTTTGTGAAGGAACACGTAAACTCTCCAAGGAACTGCTCGCAATAAATCAGTCGTATATTTTATTATCGTTCTATTTATATTGCGTAGTTTAATATTACATCGTTTAGATTCCTCCAGTGGGGTTAATTAGGAAGTGGGTGTGAACTCATGTGATAAATGGAAAGATAATGAAATGATGATAAATGTACACACACCAGTACCAACCTAAGTGCCACTGATTAGGTTTATAACCTAATGAAGCAGACGACCATCAATATATTACCGATATTTAGTTTTTCAATATGTCTCACATCTCTAAATTTTATATTCATTATTTATTATTATTATTATTTAAGTCTAAACTTGGAAAATTAAAGTCTCTGCATTCGAATCGAAGTCTTGTGCGTGTGATAGTATGAAGAAAAAACCTAGGTTTTGAAGACCAGGCAAATGAAACAGGATACAATTTCTCGGTCTTTTTACCCAGGTCTTACAGCTGACGCGTCTTTGTCTTTTGTTTATGTCTCGTGTTGTTAAATTTTTGAAAAGTTATTTATTTAAAAAAAATGATATTAGAAGAAGAGTTAATAAATTTTGTTAAAGAAAACCCGAAATTGTTATTGACACCGACAAAATTACTATTTTTTCCTCATTCATTATAAAAAAAAATTTAAAAACCAATTTTAAAATATCCTTTCAAAATATAACTGTCAACTGTCATAATTTCACGATGTGCGCATGGGTAACCAAACAATTTCCAAGTCTTAACTAATATTCAAATACCGTGTGATATGTCAAGACCTGAAGACTTGGATCCTGAAAAAAACCTACAAAAATAAGACTTGGATAATGTTCTAGTGTGATACGCCTTTAAGTTTACCGCCTTAGAAGCGAACATCGGACAGCGCAAATCCCAGCGTACATTGGCTATGACTTGTGACTTGTTGCCCCTACACACGATACGCGCAGCTAAACAAATGTAAACATTGGCTATGACTTGCCACACCGTCTGTAGGCACCTAAACAGATGTTTATTTTCTATTTGTTAGAAAATTTTAAGAATATTTGTTAGATGTGTCGCTACAATACAATAAAGGCTTTAAGCTGTTACGTAATTTGTTAGCATTTTTGATAGCCGTAAAATAAATTTTGGTTAATAAAATTCCATGGTAACACAAAGCTGAAAATGTTGTTAGTGTTTAAATTTAATGAAACATATCAGGTATTCGTCCTTGGCTGATGTTATGGAAATATGTACAAAGCGTGAGAGACGTGCGAGTAGAAGTATAGGGTGTGTCCATATGACCCGCTTGTTAGCGTATATCATGTTAACAAGACACATCAGGAAGTGGCCGATATCAAAGAAACTTTATACACATATTACTAAACTCATTTCCTTAACTGTCAAGCTCTATATATATAATTATATAAAAAAAATTGTTCAACGTTTTTAGGGAATCAAAACGAAAAAGTTACACCTCAAAATGATCTGAACTCCATCTATATTTCACTCTAATACGAACTAGAGTATGCTACAGTCATATGGAATACCAATCAACAAAATATTGTTAACCATATTGAAAATGTTCAAAACAAATTCTATAAATACGTTCTTTTCAAGTTAGGGTTTATGTAATACTCGATGTCAAGGGGCGAACGGTTAATATTTTGAACCTCAAAACACTATCCAAAGGTATTTCATCTTTGTCTGCTACATAACGTAATAAATAGGACTGTAGACTCACCCAACATATTATCTAGGACAGGGGTACTCAACCTTTTCATACCTACCACCCACTTTAGCATCTCTATTGTTAAAAAAATTGCATACCACCCACCTGTTGTATAATAATAATTACAAAATACTTTCGCAAAATTTAGCTGCAAAAATCTTTATAAAACAAGTTACTGCATCATCTCAAAAAAATTCAATTTTAATGTTTTTAAAACGTCAATTAAATTTAAAAAAACAGGAAAGTAGCCAGCATTGAACAAAACCCCTGTCGCCCACCATAAAATTCCACTGATCTAGGATATCGTTTCGAGCTGGTGCTTCCACCACCAGATCCTGTGAATTGTTCTACACTTCCCAGCACAGGACTTCTTATGGCCACGTGCCACGTGCCTGGATAATATGTGCAGGCACTACAATGAAATGGCCAGCGGAAGCGATATATTTTTTTACTCTAACTTTAAAAGATCGCTTTATTTCCAACTTTGTCCACTGGATCCTTCTGCATGATTGATCAATATTTATTATATTATATTATATATTATATAAAAGCCTCATGAAAGAGGAAAGGAGTGTTAACGAATATATTCCCTTAAAGTAATGCATAATATATCTGCGTAATAAATAAAACATTAATGAATATATAATAATTTTGATTGGTTAGACAGTTGTACAATTATCAAAATAACCTCGATTTAGTTATTTAAGGAAATAATTTATATTTAATATTCCTTTCTTGCTTTTATATGTCACGATATGACCTTTGAGTCTCAAGTGACATTAACACATTTATAGTCGTCTATAAGTAGCTAGTAAGTACATGAAAACTGTAATTTTTGTCTGGAATTAATGGAAATATTGAATACTGAGTGTTGTCAGAGAAATGATATACTTCTTTCCTACGTTATTTCATAGATTTTCACATTTATGGTTGTTATAATTATAGTACTTGGTTTATGAAAAAAAGATAAATCACCTAAAAATCTTATCTAACAAAAATCTCCTAAAAACAATTTTTAAAGAACAATATTTTTAATTATAGCGAGCCTAGGGTAATTAAGTGTAGTACATAAGTACATAAGTACATAAGTGTATTTCATGAGACTTTAACCAATTGATCGACATTGAACCTGTCGTATTTCAAATAATACCTCGGATGAATTCAAAATATTTTTTCAAATAAAGAGACATTGACTACGACAAGGAACGAAGTGCCTACTTAAAAAGGAATGTTGTCCTCTGTTCCTATCATCTTTTTGAAATAAATGTCCTGCGTTAACTGCCTAGATTTTTTTATTTATTTCCTTATTTCAAAAAGGAGAAAATTATATCGTAAACCAGGGACTTTATAAAGAAGAAAGAAAATGGCAAATTCTAGGAGACAACAAACAAGAGTGGTGCACCAAACTGTATATTTTCATGGATGCCGAGGTTCCAAAGGTCTTTATCTTGTTTCAGTTATGGTTTTATGAAGCATGAACTACGATGATACCACTAAGCTACCAGTAAACTATGTGAGTTGATAATTAAATAACTGAACAACTTCCTCTTCGCTAGTCTCCACTAGAACTTCCAGCAAGATTTAGTGCCAGCCTATAAGACGAAAAGTAGAAAGCAGTGGTTGGAAAGCAACGTATTGGAATTCCTTTCTCATGCTGATTGACCATCCAGCAGCTCTGACCATAATCCTCCAGGACTAAAAAGTGTGGTCCGAGTTGCAGGATATGACCTATAATAAAAACACCCTAATATAGACAGTTTTAATCGCTCCTTGATGAAGTTAGTGGAGAGTTTTCTTGTAGAAACGACTCGTAATTCTGTTAACGAGTGGCCGTATAGATTTAAAAGCTGCTAAAGGCAGAGGTGTTGATTTTTAAAATTGATTGGTATTTCTTGTTTAAAATACATGTCTTGTAAAACTTCATTAAAATTTTTGTTAGAGTATTTATAGTAAAATTAGGTAAATACTTTAATTACTAATATTATTCTTTTGTTTCAGGTGAGAATATATGTTCACAAGATATCCTTTGAAGTTACATTTGTAAGTATAACATTCTGTTCGAAAACGGGTTTGAGTTGGTTCAGAAAGAGTTGTGGGGGCATTTATAGGATCGATCGAAACGTCAAGGTTGGCTAAATGAATTTAAATAATTTCATTTGTACTTCATGGTACTTACTTTGAAAGGCCCTCCACATAGTGGATTCCAAGACGTGCGAGCGGTATCAGTCTGAAAACCTAAAGGATCCGCCGGTTGGTTGCTTAGATTCTTTACGAGAGGAATAAGGGTGAATTAAAGTCTGAATTTTACTTAATCTACGTTTAATGTTTAGTTAGAATCGAAAGGTTATTAATTACATTTGAACTTACAATTTAATGATGGCTATAAAATCCCATGAGAGACACTCAACACAAAACCTCACAATCACCGTATTCATCTCACAAGCCGCTAAACACCTCACAACACTCACAGTGTTTAACCCGTTAACGAGGTTCGTTTATTTCATTTAAAACTGTCCTCAACACTTCCAGATACTTCTGGTTTACCCACTACAAACTACCGGGTTTCTCTATCGAAATTACTTGGGAGTTCATCCGTTCACGGTTTCGGTTTGCTCATGCCTTTGTCTCTCACAAGATTTTTCCAACTCTTTTCTTAAACTAATAATCTGATCTCTGATCCCATTTTTTTGTCGTTGTAAAAATAATCAGCTCTTCACATTAACAACAAACCCTTTTATAAACTTATCTTTCTATGACCAATAAATTATAAACTCAAGTAATTAATTTCGACTCTAATTACTACGCGGTCCATATCACTGAAAATATATTGTCGCCTATCAGCATCTGTGGAAACATTTGACCATTGCTATTTGATCTAAACAATAACGTTCTTTCACTGCGAATTCACTGCGTATCTTTTTAACACTTAACTAGAAAAATATGTGATAGCTCAACTTATCTTTGAGAATGTTTATCTTAAAATAGATTAGTTTTTATATTTGAATAATTTAAATAATTTTTAACTAATTGAATAATTTTATTTTAAATAATAATGAAATTTTATTTCTGAAATTACCACTCCCACAGTATGAAACTGCCGATTATCGGTTGTCTAAACATAATTAGCATTTTTCGATTAGTTTTAGTTTGACTATCTCAGTCAAAATTTTAATTATGATATAAGAATTATTTTAATGATTATTTTAATAACTTATGTTACAACCAGGGATGGGGAGTCGACAAAAAAATTATCGACTCCCGGCTCTCGACTCCGGAGTCGGTATTTTTGAAAATCGACTCTGACTCCGACTCCGACTCCCGACTCCTTTCACTCGTAAATTGTAAAGTCTATTCCAAATGTTTAAGCGGAACTAAATGGAATTTTTATTTTCTTAAATTATCACGAGTTCAATTTTTAACGATCAAAGTAGGCTTTTGTTAAACAAAAAGATACAAAGCCTCATTCAATCTTTAAAAGTTTCTAGATTTCGATATCTAATTCCGCTTAAATCAAAGAAACAGACTATACTTACATTAAATATCTTGGGTTGGGGTGAGCTTTTTTTTATAAAATGTCATTTTCATTTCATCTTGACTATTGAGACATTTTAAGATAAATTTTCGAATAATTGCTGGTTTTAAAAAACTGGAAAATGTTGGTTTTAAAAAAAATTGTTTTGTATTTTATATAAGGTCTGTTCCTTTGGTTTAGGCGGAACTAGATTTTCAATTCTAGTTACTTTTATCGATTGATTGAAGGTTTTGATCATTTTGTTCAGGAAAAGCCAACTTCAATATATAAAAAAAATAGCTAATGACAATTTGTGTTATAGCCAATGAAAATTCCGGTTAGTTCCGCATAATCGTTTGGAACAGACTGTACTTTATTTTTCATAACATGTCACTTTTTTCTTTTGACATATAGATTTTACTAAAATCACAAAGCTCGTTACAACTTGAGAAAATAAAAATCCAGTTTAGTTCCGTTTTAACATAATAAACAAAGTATACAGAAAAAGAAAAATTAGATATGACTAAAAACAAAAATCTTTATTCTACATCATTAATCTGTTAATACTAGTATTGTTAAATTTTTAACTGGAAAGCATGAAGGAAACCATGTAAAACCGGTATTGAATATTTTTTATTTAATTTTCATTCATGTACAGAGAACAAAATGTCGTTCCTGTTTCCGTGCTTTAAAAAGTTCTGGTAGTATGGTAATTTGCTTTTGTTTTCGGATTGTTCTCATCCTTGATAACAATGTAATCAAAGAGTCGGGAGTCGATAACTTTTTCCGACTCCCGACTCCGACTCCGACTCCTCCAAAAAGCTTCGACTCCTCGACTCCCGACTCCCGACTCCGACTCCGACTCCCCATCCCTGGTTACAACTCGCCTTTCCAATTCTAATATAAAATGAATGATATTTTGTGTTGATATTTGATTTTGTAATAAAGTTAGATATTGCGTGACTGTTGTCAATACTCTTGTTTAATAATAATATCCTCCACTTTGATGTGATGATAAAAGTGTACACACTGTATCCTGCTTTAATTTCGCGTGAGTATACAGGTTATCAACGTTTTGCGTATAAAATCGATTATGAACTTTGCAAACGAATGTACTCTTCCGATAATTATATTCAAGTAGGAAAAGCATACAGTTAACTTCTGAGCAACAAGTTAAAATATTTATAACTTCTATATGTTTAAGAGGTTAGTTACATAGTTAATTAATGGAAATTTTCAACTCAGAACCTTTACGCATATCAAACTTGTTTACGTATCTAATTTCAAAAATCTTGCTAGGATGAACGTAAATAAATAGCAACTCCTAAGGAAAATGATGTACACAAAAACTGTAGAACATAAATGAAATATGGTCGTATGAAACTTGGAAATTATATAGATTCTGGACGTCTAAGAAGTGCAACCTTAGAAAAAATTGTTCAGAAATTGCTTATTACAATTTTGGATGATTGGCGAATAAAAGAACGTTAAATGATGAATATGTCCAATTCTCAAATCCGGCAAAGCATCACTTTTTACCAATTATCGTCCAATCTCAATTATCTCAGTATTTGCAAAACTTTTTGAATCAATTCGGTATGAACTTATCTATCCTGACATAAAAAATATCATCTGTCCTGATCAGCATGGTTTTATGCACAAGCGCTCTACCACTTCCAATCTTTTGCAATTAACTCAATATATTTCTCATAATTTGGACAACCGTTATCAAACTGATGTCTTACACACTGATTTTGCCAAAGCTTTTGATCAAATTCCGCACCATTTAATTGTGTCAAAAATGCATTTAATGGGGTTTTCTCCTGCTTTGTGTAACTTTTTTGCTTCATATCTCAGTAATCGAGTACAATATGTTGAATATTTGGGACATCGATCTTATGAATTCTGCCCCACAACAGGAGTACCGCAAGGCTCAAATTTAGGTCCATTATTGTTTCTAATTTTTATTAACGATCTTACTAGACTAATATCATGCCCAAAATTGTTATTTGCTGATTACATGAAGATCATAAACACAATCAAAGATACAAATGATTGCTGCAAACTACAGGATGACCTTACTGCCATAGTAAGATGGTGTCATTACAACAAACTTTTCCTGAACATAAAAAAATGCAAAATAATATCTTTTACCAGGAAAAGAGAACGAATAGAATTCAATTATAATATCTCTGGAATTAAAATCGAACGATCTAATACTGTGAAAGACCTCGGGGTTATTTTTGATGATCACTTAACTTTCAACGAGCATATTGATAGTGTAGTATCCAAGGCTACTAGAATGTTAGGTTTTGTAGTGAGAAGTACGAAAGATTTCACAAATATCGAATGCATCAAAACACTGTACTTCTCTTTAGTTCGACCTCACTTAGAGTACGCATCCATTGTTTGGAACCCGGCTCTCAATAAGGATATTTGTAAAATAGAACGTGTTCAGCGTAAATTTCTAAAATATCTTTATTTAACAAAATTTGGAAAATACCCTGACCAAGGCTTTCCTCAAGAAAAACTACTGGTATTATTTAAAATCCAAACTTTAAAATTTCGACGAGAAAACCATTTACTGATATGTCTTTATAAAATATTAAATAATATCATTGACAGCCCTGTTCTTCTTGAGATGGTAAATCTCCACTGCCGCCCTGTATTTACAAGGAACCTTAAAACCTTTGCCCTGGCCAAACCAAGATCAAACATTTTAATCAATTCACCATTTTATTCTATGTTTAGTCTTTATGACCAGTTTGACAGTGTACTTGATGTATTTTGTGGTTCATTTGTAAAATATTGTCATAATGTGAACTCTCGCTAAATTGTAAATGTTATATATAAATGTAAGGTTAGGTTAGTATAGTCATTCTATAATAGGATAAAAATCTGTTGATTGACTGTAATGCTATAAATAATAAATAAATAAATAAATAAGCGTCTCAAAACGTTTGGAAAATCACATATTAACTGAAATTTAGTTATGAAAAAAAGTGTGCTTTTTTTCCTACCTTTGTTTGTTGCCTTAAGCAGCTTTAACAATTAGACAGGTAAAAAGTAAAAGACTAAAGGTTTTTAAAATTTTGATTATTTTTTAATAATTTCTGCTTTAATATAGTTATAAATAATTTCATAAATATCTAAAGAATTAGTAGCAGGACGTGTCTGAATATTGGTAGGTAATAAAATTTTTTGGATATGTAAATTATGTTAAGTTATGATTGCGAAAATGAACTGGAAATTCAAGTAATAAGTGATTTGAGTCCCTGATACAAAGACAAATTATCACACAGTCTAGGAAAAGTTACCATATTAATTCTATGCAGACGAAACTGCCAGAGATGCACACCATTTAAGGTTAAATAGAAAATAGATTTTCGTACATATTTTCTTGGTTAATTTGTTTATTTGGAGGTCCCAGGTTAGCTTATACCCTTTTCACACTAGATCTTTAAGACGAGTGAACTTAAAGTTCACCGATGTTTAAGATCGATATGCTTTCACACTTGATGTTTAAATCTCTGGTGCTGTCATCAGCTACAGTAATTTTGTCCTTAAGTTACCGTCATGAAATTACCAGTTTTGAACTGTCTGCACAGATGCACCTTTTGAATTATTATAAACAAATAAGGATATTGCATTTCATTCTACAATAAAGACACTACAATAAAGAATATATTACACCTGTATTAACATGTAAGTCGATACATTTTATCTCAATTATTGTAGCTCTGTATTTTATTAAACACATTATTAAAATAAATAATTTTATTATAACAATAAGTATAAACTTCTTATAACGTCAATATAATACAGTATTCTTGTTTATGATAATATAAAATGTTGACAGCACAAATTCAAGGAGTATTTTTTTATAAAAGAAATTAAGTTGGCAATGCGGACGAAGGTTAAGACGCAGATCTCTGTCTTGAACATCGGTCGTGTTTAGACGAGGCCGTACGGTTTCACATTAGCGTTTAAAGATACATTCACTTTAACATCCGATCTTAAAGATCTAGTGTGAAAAGGGTATTACAGTCAATAACAAGTCCTAGAAATGTTACCGAAACTGGGTTGTTTATCTCATGTAAGTTTCTAGTCGGGAATACCATGTTCTGAGTCTTGTTGTTGTTCATGGTCAACTTATTAGCAAGGAACCAATTTTGAAAGGTAGACATGGCCAAATTTCTGTCATCAATAAGTGATGTAATAGAACTGTTGCGTTGGAGGGCGGTAGTGTCATCCGCGAAGAGTTGTCGTATATGAAGTGTATTTGTTATTTTAAGTTGAATGTAATATTGAAGAAAGGTGTATCTCATACGCCGGTCAGTATTCTTAGAAGAGTCAATAGGGCACCTCTCCAGAGGCAGGTGCCGGTAGCGGTATCCCGGACGTGAGGGCGGAAGTAACCGTGGACCCCCGGTGTGCGAGGCGAGTTACCTGTTGGTGTCGTCAGATCCGACGCCGGCGCGTTTATTGATCGAACCTCTACCGATCTGCCCGCTTCTATACATATACACTGTGCTTAGTGCATCCTGCCTTCTTTTTACTTCGCAACAAACTCACCTCCACCTACTTCAACTTACCTCAATTAATATGGATTAGATTATTTAAACTTTAGTAACTTATCCTGTAATAATGGTTATAATATTATGCAGGTTGCATTACTCCGTACTACATATTAATGTTAATTTAGATATTAATTACTTTATCTTGTACGGGTTAATTTCAAACTTGAAAGTTTTTATATAGAAAAAACTTTTGGAATAGGCATTTCGTTATCTCCAAGCATATTTACAATCTGTTTTGTACGAAGGTTACCTTTTAAGTTTTTACAAAAACTAAGAAATAAAAAATTTTTTTTTGGAACAAACTGTTTTATTGCTTTTCAAAATATTCGCCTTTAAGATTTATACACTTTTGCATGCATTCAAACCAATTCTCGAAACATTTTTTTCACTCTGAAGTTGGTATCTCAAAAACATGATTTTCGAAGGCTTCAACAGTTTTTGAGGTGATGAAAATCGCTGTCCACACATTTTTTGTTTGACATTGGGGAACAAAAAAAGTCGTTAGGGGATAAATCAGGTGAATACGGGCAATGAGATATTAATTCGATGTTTTTATCCTTCAAATAATTGTTTGACGTGCTGTGTAGGAGCTTGCATTGTCATGATAAAGAATGATGCGACGTTTTTGGTTGTTTTTCCTGATTTTGTCGATGACTTCTGGCAAATAAATTGTTGTATACTAATCAGCAATAACGCTTCCTCTCTCCTGGAATGGTTGCGACATGTCCAGTACAACCAAAGAAACAAACCATCATTTTCTTGGAAATGCTTCGTAATAAATCGAGTTTCGTCATCTGTAATGATGTCACCTGTAACGATGTTGTATACGGATTTTGCAGTGCCTAGGTTGAATTTTTTTATCATTCCCGTACACCAATCAACACGAGCCTTTTTTTGAGCTTCGGCCAAATTATGCGGAATCCATCGGGAACAGTTAAATGTTCTTGAAAAATTGAATGTATTGCAGTCTGAGATATGCCAAAGGATGCCTCTATCTCACGGTAAGTCACATGCCGAACTTCTTCAATCATTTTGCGCACAGCATCGATGTTTTTTTTTTTAATCACAACCGATTTTGTTTGACCTTTACGAGATTCATCACTGACGGACTCACGACCATGACGAAATTCTGCAAACCAATTTGTAAACAGTCTCTTCTGATGGTGATTCATTACTAAAAGTTGAACGAAGCGAATCTATGCATTGTTGTTGAGTTAGGCCTTTACTAAAATCGTAAAAAATCATCCAACGAAAACCTTCACGAGTAATATCCATTTTTTCATAAACTTCACGTCACTGTCAACAAACTACTCGGTCAATTTATAAGCTGCCACTGATTTTACAATAACAAACGTCAAATTTTATGAATATAGTAATGACACATTTCAATATTGCCATCTAATAAAGGTAACCCTCGTAATAAAAACGAAAGAACTTTCTGGTACCCCTAATATTTTCTTCCTTCTTCACTTATTTCATAAGCCAAGTAGTTCCAAATTTATCTCCTTCCATACCGCCCAGTGGCGCACCCAGGAGAGGGACCTGCCCCCCCCCTCCCAAGAAGGAAGGAAATAAAAATAAAAACACACAAACACACAAGAAAATTTTAAAAATAGAGATGAGGATCTTTTTTTAGGTCGTCACTTGTAGTTTAGAAGTGAGGACCTATTTTTTTAGGTCATCACTTTGTATTTCCGAAGCGAGGACCTTTTTTTCAGGTCGGCACTTGTATATTAGAAGTGAGGACCTTTTTTTGAGGTCGGCACTTGTATTTCCGAAGCGAGGACCTTTTTTTCAGGTCGGCACTTGTATTTTAGAAGTGAGGACCTTTTTTTTAGGTCGGCACTTGTATTTCCGAAGCGAGGACCTTTTTTTCAGGTCAGCACTTGTATATTAGAAGTGAGGACCTTTTTTTCAGGTCGGCACTTGTATTTCCGAAGCGAGGACCTTTTTTTCAGGTCGGCACTTGTATTTTAGAAGTGAGGACCTTTATATTTTAGGTCATCACTTTGTATTTCCGAAGCGAGGACCTTTTTTAGGGTTTTGTAGGTATGACCAAAAAACCCTTATACCGTCATTTTGTTGTCTGTCTGTCTGTCTGTCTGTCTGTCTCTCTGTCTGTCTGTCTGTCTGTCTGTCTGTCTGTCTGTCTGTTCGGTAAAAGTTCGGCCAAACGGCTAAACCTAGAGAGTTGAAATTTGGCATGCTTATATAACTCGTTGACCCGCACATAGGAAAAATACTAAAACATCTAAAAAACATATCCCCGTAAAAATATAAACAAATATATACTCATCGAAAAAAAAAAATATTTTTTTACAATTCTGTGTAGGGTATCAAATGAAAGCCCTTGGTACGTGGATAACTATCAAAATTTTATTTTTGCAAAATAAATTATTTTTAGGCGATTTTTGCCAAAATTGTGCAAAAAATTTTTTGTCCCACACCCTGTAGCCCAGATGGTTTAAACCAAAAATCTGAAAAAATTCTCAGTAATGTACATTGGTGTGAACCGGAATAGTACAACAGGAATTTTTGATCAGATTATGTTTTCGGAAAATAACACAAATTTTGTGTTTTTAAGTAAAATATGTAATATATTTAATCCGCTATTTAACATAGTAATCGAGTGATCCTGTATAGCACAGTGGTAACGTTCTCGCTTAGTGAGTTGAAACTACTGTAAGAAACTGTGTTCGAATCCCGTAAATTTTTATTTTTTCAGTTTTTTTTTTGCATTTTTATTTTGTTTAAATTATTTTGTCAAAATTCTAGTTATATTTTGGTAAATGTTGCATTTAATTTTTAAAAGCGTAAATTTAATAACCAGTGGAAAGTGTTGAAATTATAATTTAATTCTATATTTGAAGGTATCAGAGGGCGAGGCTTATGATTTAAGCAACCAATGGAAGCCATAGGCGCAGTTTTCAAAATCTTAATGAACCTTGCTATATAAAAAAAATACTGCACATATTTAGAAACTTAAATAATGGTATTAGGCATTCGATTTAAAATTCATAAAAATATATTTTGACATAAAATTTGTTTTGGCATCCCAAATAATCATCACACAGTTAATAAATACCTGCGAAACCCGGAAATGTGTGAAAATTCACACTTCACATCAATTTTTTTTTAGATCATCTCTTGAAATTTAGATTTGTGAACCTTATTCATAATTTAAATAAATTTGTCTTCCGCCCCCCCCACCAACAAAAATTCGTGGGTGCGCCACTGATAGCGCCTATGTCCATGATATAATTATCATCGATGTTATATTGCTCAAGAACTTAAAAATAAAATGTATTGATATTCTTTCTTTGACTACAAAATATTATGCAAATGCAGAGAATTGAATAAATTTTCAACAAACAAAAATTATTTTCAAATATCTGAACAGAATGCAAAGAATTCTTTTGTGAATACTTCAAACATGTGTTTGGGTGTTTGTCTAGTTCATTTTATGTTCAGAACTATTTTCCTTTGTCTTTTATATTCCAGTGTTCTACGCTTTTACCTGAATCAGTTTTTAATGAAAACTGCAGTTTAATAAAATTCCCGAACAAAATATTTAAAGTGTTCATAATTGATGAATTTGTTAATAAAATATTTCATAAATTCCCGTAAAATAGTTAAGCATGAAATGGCTTTTATTGCAGTTTTATTAACAGAATTTTATAAAAGATACAGTGCCGTGATCAGGATTTTCCCGATCCATGTTTAAAAATCTGATAATCGTATTTTTCAGTAGCTTTATAAACGTATATTGATCGGCCGACACTATCATTTCCCGAAATGAATGGCCAATCTCGACATCGTCCGGTCATTGACTTCAATTACAATTTTCGGCGGCCAATGTAACATTTTCCGGACAATGAAAGGCATAAATAAAGCACTGTGTACCTAAAAACTAGGTTATCAGGTTTAGTTCGTAAAAATCGAGGACAGCAGAAGCCGAAAGGTACGAAGTAAGCTTAGAAGTACGAGAAGCTTTAATAGTAGTACGAGGGTTGTCTTTTATATTTCAGGATTGCGCAAAACTAGTGCTGCCATCTGGCAAGTGACGCTTCTATCGTAAAGTTTGACATTTTTGACGGTATACGTACTAAGAACGTTTTGACGTACGAGCGCTATTTGTGTTGTTTACAGTAACTCGAAAAAAATTATCTCGACTAAAAATGATATCTCGAGTAAAAATGGAATTAAATCGTGAACATTTTCAAGCGATTATTAACTTTCGACGTAGATTAACCCAGCAACAGTGCATCGAGGAACTTATATCGACTTTTGGCGATGAAGCACTACCAACTTTTGTTTTTCCCAATTTTTAACAATGGTTTTCCGACTTCAATCGTGGCCGTAGTTCGCTTAACCCTTTCGTTACGGTGTCCTTTGGTTGCGGTGTGGGGTACAAATGTACCCCATTTTTATTTTATCGTAAATAAATAATTTATTAATAATTTGTATTCAGGTTTACTATGGAATATACATATTAAAATGTTTTTTAGCTGAAATTACAATATTTTCAATTGCAATTTTTTCATTCGTCCAACATTCATAAAATCATTTTCATACTAACCAACTAAATTTCTAGCAAAGCATAGTATACACCCAACCTAATACGTTTGTTCTGTGCTACGTACTAATTCATACTGAATCGGGTGTTTAGGCGTAGCTGCGCTTTGCAATTATTAGGAATTTCACCCGAGTTGACTCCGCCCTTTACTTAAAAATAACCAATAATTCATGAAAAATAAATTTATTAATATTAGGTGTTTAAAATAAAAAATGAAAAAAATATTTTCCTACTTATGAAACAATGTAGGAAAATATTTATGGTATTTATAAAACTCAAGAACGATTATTTTATTTAAATTTTGTGGGGTACATTTTAAATAGCATAGCTCCGTAAGAGTTAAAGATAGGCTGAACATTTTCTTGAGAAGGCAATGCGGGACGGTCCAGGGTGAGAACCTTTTTTTTTTTTGCTCGTCACTTTGATTTTGGGAGGTGAGAACCTTGTTTTTATTTGCTAAGGGCGCCAAAACACGTCTCTGCGTACATGAGAGGAAAGGAGTACAAAAGATAACAAAAATGTATTAAACGATTTAACAATTGTGGCTAGCATAATTTAATTACCGCGACAAAAAAATTAACAATTGAATAAAAAATATCACAAAAAAATAAATTACACTGATAACTACATATACCACGAGCTCAAAAAGAAATAACATAAGGGTTGGCTATGGAAAAATAAAATAATGTCTACTGCAGGCTTTATATAACAATATAAACTTATGACAACAACAAAAGTCATGACAGTTAATTAATTCTAAAGCTTGCTGATGACATTACTTTTATTTTCCATAGCCAACCCTTATGTAATTTCTTTCAGAACTCATGGTATAATGTAAATAAACACATTTTATATCAAAATTCAAAAATTATCATTATCAAACTATAGGAAAAGTAGAGCACTGACAGTTAAATTGATGTAAAGTTAGTTAGAATTAACAATGCGGGACATTTTGCGGGACAAATATCAAAATGCGGGACATTTTGCGGGCAAGTAACAATGCGGGACGCAGAGGCAAAATGCGGGACTGTCCCGCTAAATGCGGGACGAATGGTCACCCTAGTTAAAGACGAATTTCGTGAAGGTCGTCTTAAATCGGTTTTTGTTCCGGAAAACATTGATACTGTGCGTGGACTGATACTTCAAGATCGTCATGTGTCTTATCGTGAGATTGAGGTATCCTTGGGCATTAGTGGGACCAGCATCCATTCACTATTGCATGAACATTTGGCCGTGAAAAAGATTTGTTCGCGTTGGATCTCACATAATTTGCTATATACTATCGGAAGGTGCCTCAATCGGAGTGGAAAGAAAGCACAAAAGTGTTTCGAAAATTTCAATAACAATAAAGTTACTTTTGATAAATAATTTTTTTGTATCTTAAATCCCGAAATATAATAGGCTACACTCGTAGGTCTGTGTAATTGCCTACACTTTTCTTATCACACCATTTTCTGAAATCTGCATATGCCTTTTTATCTCTTTCATTATGCAGGCAATAATTCGGCAGTTGCATCCATTGCAACTGACGCAATATCTGGTGTCCCAATAAAGTTCTCGTCGCCATCATTACTGTTTATATTCTTTTTTAAATTATTAGTAGTGATATTTGAATTCATTTTAACAAGTCTTCACAACATATATTAAATTTTAACAAAAATGAATATTGGCGCATTCAACATGACATAAACAAATTCTATTTTTCATAATATAAACAAGTCTCCGCAGCAACATTACAATAAATTAGTTTTTTTTTCCTTTTATTTGTTGGCTTTAGCTGCTTTGGCTATTAACCATGTATAAATATAGAGATTACAATATTTTAAAAATTACATTTATAATTTGATATTTTCTGCTTTAATATAGTTATGATAATTTCAAAAATGTCTAGAGAATTAGAACAAGAAGCGTTTGAATATTGGTAGGTAAGGATATTTTTTGGACAACTAAATTTTGTATGAAATAAGTTACGATTACGAAAATGAATTGAGCATTCAAACAAAAATGGTTCGAATTACTTATAGACAAATTATCACACATACAGAAAGGAGACGAAACCATGTTAATTCTGTGCAGATCAAATGGAGAGAAGTTATGATTAAATCTAAGCCGGATAAGAGTGGATATAAAAGATCTGTTTTGGTGAGAAGAAAACTAAGGCTTTTTAAGAAGAAGAGGTTGAATTTGACCGTAGTATGATCCTTTGTGTTGTAGAGAATTTATGTATTCTTGTTGCCATTGATTGTATATTAACCTAGGTTTATTGAATTCTGTTTGAAAATTATATGAAATCAAATTTCAAATTGATTAAATTTATTATAATTGATCGTCATAAGAAAAGGTTTATATGCATCTCGGAAGTAAGGTGCATTAATCCCTCAAATGAAAATATCCTCGACACCTTTCGGTCATCTCGGGCATCAATTACATGCCATCACTTTTTACCCTAAATACATAATGGTTATTTAAACTTTAAGGGAGGTAAATATTTATTTCCCGAATTGTTCATAATAATTTTTCCACTCTCAAAGTTATTTTCAGTTGCATAGGTTCTGTTTGATTAATTTATTTTAGATATTTGAATAAATATCAGTATTTCTGTGTCCGGTTGCTATGGTTTTCATCAAACAAAGCGTGAATATTAAAGGCGTTGTGTCAAAAGTGTGTAAAATGAATTTGAACAAAAGTGAAAAAGAAATGGGAATTGATGAGGCTGCAAACGCTGCATATTCCTTCCTCCTGCCGGAAAAATCGAAGGGACGTTACCAGATGGCATAAAAATTTAGGTTTTGTTTCATTTTTTTCACTTATTTTCACGGGGGAGGTAAATTATTACTTACATTCCGTTGTTAATAGTAACCAAAGCTTCCTCTGTAATGTGTATCTACTTCCATCAAATCAATGTCATAACAATGTACATACTATGTAGAGAGTGGAAACATAACAATTATATCAATATTCTTTATGTTCAAATTTCTGTGCATTTAATATTATTTTCTGTAATAATTTTTTAAATTTTCGATATTCCAATTAATCCACAAGTTAATAAAGGTCTACTTGCTGTGAAGTTTTCCATATTAATAAAACTTTTATATATTCCTTTGAACATCTACTGTGACATAACAAAATATTGCTGGATAAAAAAATGTGACGGAGTATCTTGAACCAACCAGAATCCTTGAACTATACCCACACCATTTTTTTTCTCATTCTTTCATAAATCTTTTATGAAATTCAAAGTTTTAAAGTGAAGTGAACCAAAATGTAAAAGGGAGCTTGAAACTTGAACTGTGGAAAGAAAGAACTCTAATCTGATCCTTAATTTCATTTGAACTGAGTAAAGGAGATAAAATTCAAGAATCATATAAATCAAACAAGTAAAACATTTAATTTGCTCTTTTGTTCATTTCGGTTTTCTGCACAGTTGGTGAACAAACCACACTGCAGCCATGGAGGTTAAATCAAGGAGAGTTGATGGACAAAGTAAACTTTCAATGTTTGATTTGAATATTGCTCCCTGGGTTATGCATTTGGTCATTTATAACCTGCAAGACAGACTTTAATTGGATTCTGAAAATTGTCGTTTGTATAGGAATATTTTTGTTATAGAAATTTTTAATGAATACGGCAAATCATATAAATAAATATTGATGTGTTGCGTAGGTTAAAGCGGAAAGGTGAACAGATGAGCCGGATGCCAAAGGAATTGATCTAAAATTCTGAAAAAAATCTCCGTAATGAACATTGATAGGAACCGGAATAGTCCAACAAGAATTTTTGATCAGATAAATTTTTCGAAACATGTCAATTTTTTATGTCTCTGAGGCTCGATGGACGCACTCGAAATACTTTCTGCTGCGTCTGCGGTGCGAGCCAGTGGACGCTTGACTTTAAGCTTTTACCAAAAAAGTGAATCTCGTCAATCGAATCTAGCCTATCGAACCTAGCCTTCCCGGACCTCTTCAGGGGGCCCAAAAAGGAGTAAAAAGGCAACACATTAAAGTAAGGTGGCATTCTGCTACCCCACCCCAAGCTAATAGACCATAGTTTAAAATATATTCTACAAGTGAATGATAGAAAGTATATAACAGTTTCACAGGCATATTACGTAAATTTTTGAAAATAAAATCCAATTTTTTAATGTTGGAATTAATTTTTTCGTTGTGCATATCCCAGAGTAAATATGAATCAATGATTACAACCAAGTATTTCACATTTTGTATTTTTTTAACTGTTTGAGGGCAATTACAGTTATTATTAACGGCACATCATGTAATATAATATCAAAATTTGGCTGGGTACATTTGTATATTGAAAAAGTAAAATTCTGAAAATGGAATTTGAGTAATCATATTTGTTTTCAAAGCAATTACTTAAATCTGTTATTTTCGTAGGTGTTGGAAGTTTGTGGAAATCTGTTCTCTAATGTAATTAGGACCATTATCCTGCAGCAATACATCATCTCAATTAAAATCTGACTGTCCATAGAGAACTTATAACTGCTACTGAAAACCTTCTCTCTTATTGAATGAGCGCCAATTAAGATAGTGTACCATGTTTTGGGAATGTCCTGTGCGACCTTCAGACTTAAAAATCCCAGGATAAAGGAGCTTCACAAACACAGTACCGTGAGTTATTAAGGACTGTAATTATTTATTAGGCGGTGTTGAGATATTTTGTGACACTGCAATATTTATGGGAGTAAAGTAGCTTAAGCTACGAAATTCTAGAGGGTTACGTCACTAAACAAAAAGTTATGAATAATTATGTCTAGTTTATGTATTTTAAACACAATACAGGACTTCTACACTATAAATCGAAGACAACACTAATCTAAAAAGAGTTTTCGGGCAACCAACAGATAAAATTGATATTAAAAAGTTTACAAATGTAATCGTAACAAGACTTAGGGCCGAGAGTTCCAGTTCCTAATAAACTCCCTAATAGTTATTTGACACATAATATATTTATGAAGCTAATAAATTTATTGGTGATTTCCAAGTTACAAAATCCTTCTAATAGTTTATTAGCAACATAATTTTTTGTTTTTGCATTGGTATTTCTTATGAAGATAGCAACACGGTGCAAGAGGGATAGAGCTATACGTAAATTTGTAGAGCTAAAGTGAGATGAAATTTTGACGTTAAATAAAGTCATTGAATATTTTGACATTAAATATTTTGACAATAAATAGTTTGACTTGACATTCAATGACATTACGTATATTTTTTGTGTTACTGTTAAAATGACAATTAAACGGCGTTCAACAAATTTTATCACAGTAAAAGAGGACAATATAGATAGAAGAGAAGTTAGTAAAAATAGCATTTTATAATACAAAAGTGACTGAAAATAAGAAAACAGCCATATTTTGCTTTATTTTACATTCCTTAAACAATATGAATTAAATTTATCAGCAATTTTCAGCCACACATCTTTGTTATTCTGCCAATAATTGCGTCTGTCTTCTTATTCTCTATCATTTTTATATAAATAGTAATGCTTAAAGTATTGTTTGTAATGTGTTGTAATCGTAATTGAAATAAATACATATGTAAAAATAAAAGACAATGTTTATTTAAAAATATATATTTATATATTGTTCTTTATATATCACATTTACAATAAATGCCCAAAATATTCTAAAAACGGTTGTCCATAATTTATAAATTCATCCAAACAGATCGTCGATTTCGCCTAAATACAACTTATATGTATATAAACCACTAAAATCACCATTACAGAAATGTTTAAAAACTACACATTCGTATATTCTTTTAAAATTATACTGGTTTTCAATTAGAATTGAAATATTAACACATTTTGCGAACTTGTTTTTGGTTATATGTCACTTTATTAAGCACTTCATGTTGCCTATAAGTTATTAGACAAATAAGCCTGTTTATTAGCAACCTAATAACTATTACGGGGTGGAACTCTCGGAAAAAAAATTATGTTGCTAATAAACTTATTGGACAGTTTATTAGCAACTGGAACTCTCGGCCCTTATTTAGGTTAAATAAACTTAGATATATGTAAATTACATGTAACGTCTTTCAAATACCTAGGTAGCATATTATCCAGCAACAGTCTACTATTATATTGTACAAGTGTGGTATGTATGTTCTATTCAACTTCTGGTGTATCCTCATTTTTTCGGTAACGCGGAGAGAGGAAAATGAACCGCCGTCTTATCCGGGTGATATTTTTTTAGTGCTTAGGCTTAATTTTATTTCGACAGGGGGTACTGACTAATTTGTATTGATAAAAATCATGCATTTTTCCTCGAATCCGTGTCGAATCAAAGTCACCATTGATCGGCACGGACAGGTTTTATCAGACGATAATTCAAAAATATTCTAGTTCCTTCATATGCCAGTTTACACTAGAGATGTAACAGATATCCGCTCTGTACAAAATGTATGTTCGTCCTCATCTGGAATTTGGTTTTTCTATTTGGTCACCATATTTGTTAAAAGACATTAACCTTATTGAAAATGTGCAACGCAGAGCAACCCGAATTCCATATGGGCATAGTAGGCCATCATATTAAGCCCGATTACGTGAATTAAAGCTCATCAAGTTAGTGGATCGACATGTTCGCGGTGACTTAATAACTACCCAGCAAACATTTTTATACGGGCCAGTACTGGTAAAGCATATACTCCCCGGCATTGAAAGTAATGGGCCAGTGCTGGCATTTCGTACTGGGCCAGTACCCCGGTGTCCCGTGGCCCTTAGCTGGCCCATTGATGTATCAGTTGCTGGCCCAGCAACGGTAAAGTGCATTGAAAGTAATGGGTCAGTGCTGGCATTTCGCACTGGGCCAGTGCTGGCATTTTGCAAAATAAATACTCTTTTGGCCATTTTCACAATCGTTGAATAAATTTATTTAACAAATAAAGTTGACAATATCGCATCGGTTAATACTTTAACTATTAATGAAGAAATTAACATTTTTATCAATAGAATGATGCGATATTGTTAACTTAAGTTGTTAAATAAATTTATTCAACGATGGTAAAACTGGCCGATTGTAAATTGTATTAACAGTTATAATTTATTGATTTATTTATAAATATTAAATAAATATAATTTCAGGAATAACAGGAATTAGTTTATTTAATTTATTAATTTAATGAAGAATTTTAAGAAAATGGTTTTCTGCGATTTCGGCCAAACCAATTGCATCATAAAGATAAGGGGTGACTAATAATTTTCGCCAATATTCGTCTTGTATTATCTACCACATCTTTCCCCCCCTGACTTGAAGAGTGCCAACCTAAAGAATTCATACTTGTTAAAATAAATTCAATAATCAAATTTTATAAGCATTAATGCTATAAGCTGTTCACTTTTGTAAGAACAAACTAGATCTGGTTATTTTGGTGATTTTTATAGTGTATTACTGACTTTTAGAAACTTGGTTATATTGTAAAAAAAGCTTTACAGTTTTGGATTAAGTTTGTATTATTTTAGGTTGGTATTATATTTACAAAATATTTAAGATGTCACTATTCAAAATGAAATATGACAAATTATATTTTTTAAATGACATATTTATAATCTTGTAACAGATTTATTAATAATTGAAAATTTTATTACATGAAAAAAACTATGATTGAACTAAACTAAAAATTAAACAATTTAACATGAAATAGTTTGTGTAAACTACGTCCTTAAATCTAACAAAACACACACAAATCACAATAAAAAACTGCATAATGTTCACAAAACAATAACTATTCAAATACACTTCTTGACAAACTGTCCACCAACACGTATCAACTTGTACTGGCCCTCGAGGGGGTACTGGCCGTTAGGGCGTTTCATGACTAAGAACAATCAGACTTTTCTAATTATTACATTCAAAAAAAGTTTAGTTTTAAGTATAAAAATGTTTGCTTGGATTAATACAAATAAGGAGTGCTTATAAAATGCTGGTAAAGTACTTCGTACAGGCGGAATGCGAAATACAAATGTGAAGTACATTATTAATACTGGCGTTGCACTTACTTTTGGTGCCAGCAGTAAAAGCAGTTAGCCGGCATTCGGCCGTTAGTTAAATGTTTGCTGGGTATGTATCGACTTCTGTCCAATTCTGACTGATTTCAAATTAATATCCAGGATTGGCCTCTTCAGTCATGAATGAGACCACTCTCGTCGAAATTTGTGATTTTTTTTTTTTCTTTTAGTAGCTTCGATTCGAAATAGCGGTTATATATATTTATATATTTTTGTGTACGAAATTTTCTATAAAAAAACACTTGTTGAAGTACAATAGAAAAATAGGAAATTATAATACTATATAATGCTGTATAACACTGTATGTCTTTGATCTATGGAACGTTTCAAAAAAACATTATTTTCTCCATTGTTTGATCACATGGGAGCGTTCGCACAACCCTCTATGAATAGTAGCCATTATGAAGTGCGCACTGTTGAAATACTCAGCGACACATTGACACGTGTAAATTACACTATACGTTATTCTTTTGTTTCACAAAAAAATGTGAACTACATGTTTAATCCAGTCTCGTAGAACGCAGGTTCTAAAATACAGCGTGGACAGTTTCACACGGGATTATTGTTTGGCGGATTAAGACTATTTAACATTACATCAATTTTATTTTATTTTTCTTTAAAAAATTGATGTGAAGTGTGAATTTTCACACATTTCAGGGTTTCTCCGGTATTTATTAATTAGTAGATTATTTGGGATGCCAAAACAAAGTTTATGTTAAAATATTTTTTTATGAATTTTAATTCGAATGCCTAATACCATTATTTAGGTTTCAAAATATGTGTAGTATTTTTTTTATATAAGAAGGCTCTATTTCTATCTTGTGTACATTGACATTATAATATTTTAACGTTTAATGATGTATGATTTTTGTAATTTTAATTTTTTACCACCATTTTGGACAACTTTTAATATGTTATTTGTATTGTGATTATTTTATTTCCTGACTTCAAGTATTTTAACCCATTAACGCCTAAAATGAAACTGGTAAGAAAAAAGTTTTAAATTCTACAAAAACATGAAGTCTAGGTTACAATTATTACATATATTTAAGAATTTTATTTATTTTTTTTATCAACTGTAAAGATACAAGGGCGTCCTCAAATGGGGACGTTAGGCAGATGTGTGATATTTTTCAAAACATCCTTTTTCAATGCACATTGTTTTCTGGCACTTTTTACATGTCCATCTGGCTTTCAAATGACACACACAACACTTTAATTGTTTTTCTAATTTTCCTGGAAAATGAAAACCTTCAGTTAATTCAACGCTGGATCCAGCTTTTCTTTTCCTTTGGGTTCTGGAAGTGGTGCCATCTCTCCAAAAAGTGGTGATAACTCCTTGTTATATAACGCCGGAATTCTAACTGATCCACCATATTTTCTGAAGTCATTTGATGCATTTTCCAGGCATTAGTCATGACCATATCAAGAAAATAGGTAAATAAAACCCACCACCATTTTTTACCTTTTACACCAATTCGATACAATGATATGCACTGATCATGGGTATCTACCCCGCCCATTCCAGAATTGTAAGTAGCTAACAATTTCGGCTGAACTACATTTTCTTTAGACTTTGTAGTTCTGGACCACCGCTTTACATGATTCAGTGGCTCAATAGTGTCATAATTTGATATCATGGAGCAAACACTGTTATCATACCACTTCACACATAAAATGTCATTTGTTTTGTCATATCTGTAATCATATGAGCCTCTTGCCATTTTTTTCATTTGTTTTGACTCGATTACTGGACATTTTTGCATTCGATTTTCTCTTACAGTTCCTGTTGCTTTTATGTTTTTTCTTTTTAGGTATACCATTAGTGGATAGGTTGTAAAATAATTATCAAAAAAGATTTCATTTCTAGATGGGTCAGGAAGATTTTTCAAAAGATCAAGTACTACTTTAGCTCCAAGTGGTATTCCTTTAGTATCTTCCGTATCATTTTTTTTTTCTGTCAATTCATCCAAATTTTGGTGGGAGAATACACAAGTCAATGTTGTCAACCTGTTCATACTCTTCATTTTCAATCTCTTCCAAGGCTTGTTCTAACTTTTGGAAGGTTTTGGAACCATAAAAAGTTTTAGGATAGAAAAGAAAAAAAAAATAACAGTTTATATATATTTCTGCCTAACGTCCTCATTTGAGGACGGTAAGTTATAATGGCAGCTAAAAACTACTAAATAAAAAATAAATGAATAATTGTGTATACTTACATTAATATTAGTCTATAGACGCTAAGTTTTTGGAAAAAAAAAATTAAAACTATATTTTTTTATTTATCAAACACAATTTTTTTTAACGTAACTACACCATTTCAAAATACCGTGTAATACCAAACAATCTCAAGTCACAACTAGACATTTTTAAATCACTCTAATTCCAATGATTCATTGCAGTCTTTATATCAACAAGTTAGAACTAGAAAAATTTCATAAACAGTTTGCACATACGTTGAATGTTTACTTTTATAAGCGTCCTCAAATGGGTACGGTCGGCGTTAATGGGTTAATATTATTTTGACTTGTGTAAACATTCTCTGTGATTTAAAAAACACCAATAAAGATTATGGGGTTTGTCAGGTCTTGACAAGCGTCCACAAATCTCAAACTTCAGCAACCTTTTGAGCCGCGTCATACTAGAGACTAGTAGAGCTAAATACACACGACTGCATCCCAGACCCGAGCAGCACTGCTTTCTGCATCCAGAAGATCTGCAGGCGGGAATGCACTCGATTTCCCTTCGATAGAAGGCTTTCATACCAACTAAAACACCAGCTATCAGGACTACAAGCTTAACTTTATACCCTGGATACAGATTTTTAAGCTCGGACAAGAGATCCATATACTTGGACCTCTTTTTCCTCCTCCTTGAGAGAGATATTCTTCTCAGCTGGACTTGAGAATTCGATCACAAACATCTGTTTGGTCTCGATATCCAGGAGGGTTATGTCCGGTTTAGTGGTTGTGAGTAACCTCGAGGTGGGGAAGGAGTAATTCCAATAAATACGGCACTTGGAATTTTTCACCACCGATTCTATGTCAGAAGGGACGTACGGTATAACCGGTATTTGGTCAATACCATAGGCATGTCTATTATTATTATTATTATTATATTCAATACTACAATTCAATTCCTTTAGTAGCATCTTACCATCTTACTCACACATCGCCATTTCGAAAAAAGTAAGGGTGGACCGATGGTTTGATACACTCTGTAAATGTACGGAATTCTAATTACGGTATGCCACACAGACATACCCCATCGTACTCATGCCGCGTTAAAGACAGAAAATACTTTAACCTTAAATTGGTACATGTTCTCAAATAAGTCTGTATACATTTATTGTTAACACAGTAGAATCTCTTCAAGGTTAAAAAGCTTAAGAAAGTTTGTTCATGAGAGTGGTGTTACTCTAGATTTTATTTCAGAAGTTCTAAACGTCGGTCAGAACAATATCCTGTTGGTTTTATTATTTTGCTGAAAGAGGTTAGTTAATTCCATTTTACAACAAGACAATGATCAACTGAAAATCCCTCTCAGTTGCTATACAGCAACATAGTTTTAAATGTGCGTCCTACAAGATGTAATATTTTTAAGGATGTCGTAGGTATGACCACGAAATCTTACGCAGATTGAAAATACCGACAAATATAAAGTTTTTTATTGACTGCGAAGCCAAATTTGCTCTGTTTCGATTACTTCTTTAACCTACTTCCAAAACCTACATCCAAAATAAAACGAAGCCAAAAAATTATTCTCAAAATCATGCATAAAAAAAGAACTTATCCAACTGAACAAATTTTTGTAGGCAGTCATGTTATGCAAATTTCACAATTATGTATTCTAAGCACTTTAAAATACATTAAGAAAAATCCAATAGTTTTTAATAAACTTGATCATGGTTATACTACTAGAAACAAACATCTTGCAAGTTCAAGAATGTCGTTAAAATGTTTCGGACAACGTAATTTTATGAACAATACATCGAAACTTTATAATAAATTTTTATTGATAAAGCACTACATAATGTACAAGGTGTCTCAAAAGAAATTATATATTTAGTGGATCGATTAAAAAAAAAGTAAGCCGTATATAGAAAAAATGTTTATTAATTATTAAAATACACTTTTTGGGGATTTATTTCTTAAAAATAATATCGTCTAAATGTAGACCCTCGCGTTCTCGGCACTCATTTATTAATCGAACAGTAAAATTACTTATGACGTCTCGGCAGGTGGACTCAGGGATGGCTGCCATTTCGTGACGGATATTTTCTTTCAAATGCGCCAGTGAAGTCGGTTTATTGGCGTAAACTTTAGATTTAGTGGGGGCTAATTTATGTCACCTCTCCGGGAGATCAATTTGCCTGAGAAAATTTCACGAACACGTGGCAGAGACATATTGGACGTGTGTGAAGTTGCTCCGTCCTGTTGGAACCATGTTCTTTGGTTATAGCCAGGAAAGTTTTGCAGTTCAGGTACCAAGAAGTTGTCTAACATCTCCACATAACGCTCTAAATTCACTGTAACTGCACGCCCCCTTTCGTCTTCAAAAAAGTAAGGGCCGATAATTCCTCGCGCCGTAATCGCAGCCCATACGGTCACTTTAGGCGAATGTAGGGGTTTCTGATGTTTGCGTTTCGGATTCGTTGCACTCCATTAGCGGCAGTCCTGCTTATTTACGTGGCCATTAAGAAGAAAATGAGCTTCATCCGAAAACAAAATGTTGGTAAACGTTGAAAATCGCTCAATCACCTGATTTACGAAATTAAGCCTCTGACTGGCATCTTGGGGCTTTAATTCTTGCACCAATTGAATTTTGTAGGGGTGCAGCTTTAGATCTTTGTGCGTAATGCGATGTAATGATGATCTATGCACATTTAAAGCACTTGCGCGCTTCCGAATTGAAAGGTTCGGGTCGTCACGAACAGACTGATTAACATTCTCCACGTTTTCTACCGTTCTCGATGACCTAGGTCGCCCGGATTTTGATTTATCCAGCGTTGTACCAGTCTCTTAAAACTTTTTAACTCAATGTCGAATGAGAGGAATGCTTGGCGCATCATTTAAGTGGCGAAAACCTCGAATACTGCAGAATTTTCTGCGCGCTGCAGTCGCCGAATCACCGTTTTTGTAAAACTCTCGCACGCATAACGCGCGGTCTGCTCCCGAGAAACGCTCCATAGCGACTGAATTCCCAAGAGCTAGGCTACCGATTGACATAACCCCCGCGCCCCTCGGATACGTTGCGTCCACGCAGTAAGCTAAATAAATATAAAATTTCTTTTGAGACACCTTGTACAACCTGCAAGGCAAGACGAATTTCCACTACATCTCAAAGTATTAGGAACTATTAACATTTTGGCAACTGGTTCTGACCAAAAAGCTGTGGGGAACTGCATTTTTAATTGCATGAGCTAGAGTAGTTCAAGTAAAGCTATAAACCAAGTATGCAGGCTCATTACGAATCGCTTAAGCCATGTGTGTTATTTTGTATGAAAATTACCTATGAACATACATTTTTATCTTAAACTAATACTTTTACTATTTATTAAATAACGCTGTATTGACCACTTATTTCTACGAATAAAAAGTAGTGACACATAACTAGAACAAAATTTACTTATCTACACACAATTATAGGTCAAAGTTAAAATAATATTAAGACTACTAATTCATGATAATATCAGTGAAAACAAAACAAAACTTTATAACTTTGACCTAAAGTAAATTCCAGAATTCATAGATTAAATCATTAATTAGTCTGGTTGTGGGTGCTGCTTTGTTGCGTGATGTGATTTATTTTTGTAATATAGAAAATAATTATAAGTTGTCGGTTGTATTATTGCATGGGACCGGTACAATACGTTGTAAACGTAAAGTTGGTGGGAAAGGTCCAATGTTAAGAAGAGTGAACTAGGGTAGCACACAGTTGCGAATAATCGGAGTTATTTGACAGCCAAGATTAAACTTCTAACCAACTTCATGTTGATGAAAACCTTTTTGAATGTTTATCATCTTTGCGCTTTTATGTTATTCTTATTAATCCTCTTTAATTATTACTTGGTCGTAAACTTTTTAAAGAAATTATTTTCTTTAAATTAAATTAAATGATTCGTTTTACAGGAATAACATTTTACACAATTATGAAACTCGATGAAAACACCTGAAAAAGCTATTTAAAGAACTAAATGGACAATGTTGTTTTAGGGTTTTGTAGGTATGACCATAAAATCCTAATAACTTCACTTACGAGGTGTGTAAATTAAGTAACCGGACTGACAACATAGCGTTTGATCTGGCAATATTTGGTACGCGGGAAATGGAGGAGCGGCAGGTGAACTTGTGATACTCCTTCATTACAAGTTTGAACTCGCCAGTGCAATTTTGTTGTCCGTAGCGATTTTATTCTAGTTTTTTCTAGTGCGTTCTAAAAATGAGTGACATTCATTTCGAGCAACGGTGTGCTATCAGGTTTTGCTTCAGACTTGGGCACAACGGAAACTTTTACAAAACTTAAGCAGGCCTACAGAGACAGTGTTTTGTCAGGGACCCAGTAATTTCGGTGGTTTAAGGCATTTTCAGAAGGAGGAGAGTTGATTGAAGATGAATCCCGCAAGGGAAGGTCCTCATCTTCAAGAACTGATGAAAATGTCGACAGAATCCGGGATCTTGTGCGTTCATATCATCGGTTGATAGTCTGATCGGGGAAGAGTTGAATTTGACTCACACTACTGTTCATCAGATTTTAACCAATGAAATGGGATGAGCAAAATCTGCGCAATAATGGTTCCAAAAAACCTTTCACAGGACCAAAAATAACAGAAGGCAAAGGTGCCTTGACTTTTTGGAATCAATTGAAAATGATACCCATTTTCTGGAACGTGTCATTACTGATGACGAGACTTGAGTGTTTGAGTACGACTCGGAAACCAAGCGCCAGAGCATGGAATGGCACACTTCAAGTTCTCCAAGGCCCAAAAAAGCAAGAATGAGCAAGTCGAAGATCAATTGCATGCTGATTTATATTCTGTATATGCTAAAGTATATTCTGTAACAAGGTTGGAATGAGAAAATTCTATGCGAGTGGAACATTCCGAGCGCGAGCCATAGGTGAGCGTGAGGAGCCACAAGCATCGAATTTTCTCTTCCAACCGAGTCACAGACCCTACTTTCTCCACGACCACCAGAAAGAAAAAAAAAAACAAATAATTATTTTAAAAAACATTTTATCTTAACAAATAATTTACCAGGTCTACAAGTATGAAATGCGGATTTTTTTAAAAATATAACACATTAAACTCAAAAGAACAGTAAAAGTTTATTTATTCAAAGTATGCTCCATTATAAGTTATACATTTTTCCCATCTTTCAGGCAATTTGTGAATACCTCGCCAGTAGAACTCTTCCCCTTTCCCCGCAAACCATTCATCTAGCCATTCTTTCACATCTTCATATGAACAAAAGTGCTACTCGGCAAGTGCGTGACCCATCGATGCGAACAAGTGGTAATCTGAAGGGGCCAAGTCTGGTAAGTAAGCGGCATGGGGTAGCACTTCCCACTTGAGTGCCTGCAATGTGTTGTAAACTGCTTTTGCCTTATGTGAAGGAGCGTTATTGTGAAGAAAGATTACCTTGTGCTGTCTTCTTTCGTATTCTGGTCGTTTTATGAGCAGCGAATGGTTCAATTCGATCGTTTCACCAGGAAAAACTGTTTCACCAGGTTTTAACAATTCATAATAGACCACACCCTTTTGGTCCCACCAAGTACAGAGCATTGTCTTTTTGCCAAAGCGATTCGGTCTTGCAGTTGATGCGGATGGTGAGCCTGGGTTCACCCATGATTTTTTGCGTTTGGGATTTTCAAAATAAATCCATTTTTCATCGCCAGTAATGATACGATGCAAAAAAGACGTTCTTTTGTATCGTGCAAGCAAAATTTCACAAGTGTTTTTGCGTTAGGTTAGGTATATACATAAATTAATCAATTAATTTAACTTATTTTTTTATTTATTATTTGTTTAGTTTTAATTTAATTTTCCGCACACCGACCACTATTTTAGTACTTTTTAGGAAGTTATGTTTCTTTTATTTAATGTAAACATTGCATATATTTTAATGTAACCGTACAAAAACAAATGACAAGCATAGAATAGTTATTCCATAACAAGTGATGGAATGAACTACACGCAAAATGCATAAGAAGATAAGTGCTTTAGAATAACATTCCAACTCTTGTGTTAGAATATTAACTTTCTGTAGTCAAAATTGGTTTTAGAATTGGTAAACTCTATACGCATTTGGCAGTCAATGTGTACTCGTATAAATATTATTTATAGCAGATATTCGTAATATGTTTAGTGCACAACGTCATACATGTCGCGAAAAAAATCTATTCCAGGACGTAGAGTAATAAAACTTACGTGAAAACGCTTAAACTTTTTTTATATTTTTTACATGATCTGTCGAACGATGTAAGAATGAGAATACATCATAAAAAGGAAGTTTGATGTATTTTTTGTTCATCCTGTTCTGTTTGACTAGTTGCGTGGCTTCCAAACAGAGTTGACCGTCTGTTTTTACAGCCCTCCTTTTTTTGTTCTCATTCACTGTACTATTGATGGACCGTACATGACAAAAAATTTATATGACAATGATTGCCGGAAAAAATAACAAATGGAACAATAACGGGCATTCCATCCATTTAAATTATATAATGTGAATTTTATGTCTTCCATAAATGACAAAAATTACCACTTTCATTAGCATTTACGGATTATCTCGTTGGAAAAATAAATCGAGGTCGAAAATAGAACACGTAATTTCAAAAACTTCAAAATGTACACACGAGCGAATTTAGCCTGCTGGCTTATGAATATCTAGCTTAAGGATCACCTAACAACAATAAATTCGAGTTCTTGACACTATACATCACACTGGGTTTAGATTGGCCAGTTTGATACCAAACCTGCTGTGTCAAGTAGTCGAATTGTTACTGTACAAGCGTCGTAAAATTCTATCCCTGCGATATATGGCTACAGTCAGTGCCAAGCAAGATCATCTTGCGTATGATCATATGCGTAGTCTGAGTGAACTTTTCAAACCCGCACTTTCTGCTGCATATATAGGCCTATATAGGCCTATATCCAAATTGAATATTTTTGCTAAAATCTTCGAAAATATTATTACTAAATTTATTTCTGTATCTATCAATTCGCGTATCATTCCTCAGCAGCATGGCTTTACTCCTAAAAGATCTACCATATCGAACCTGCTACCCTATACAGAATTTTTGCATTCTGTTGTAGGCTCCGCAGGACAAGTGGATGTTATAGGAACGGATTTTTGTAAGGCGTTCGACAAAGTCAATCTGAATTTATTAATTACTAAATTAATTTCGATTGGAATCCATGGCAATTTACTCAGATGGATTGAATCCTATATATATAATCGGTCCCAGGCAGTTGCCTTAAATAACTGCATTTCTGATTCCGTTCCTGTAACATCTGGGGTACCGCAAGGAAGTCATCTAGGACCAGTTCTATTTATTATTTTTTTAAATGACATAACTGCCTGTTTTAAGCACTCCAAATTTTTACTTTACGCTGATGATCTTAAAACATTTAAACAGATAACTAACTTGCAGGACTGCATCAACTTAAATAACGACTTACAGAACTTCTTTGCTTATTGCCAAGAAAATAAATTACATTTGAACCTTAATAAATGTCAGTTTATGTCGTTTACGAGAAAGTTAAATCCTATAGTTTTTAACTATACAATTGATCTGTTCCCTTTGATTTGATATTCATATTGAAGAAACAATATCATCATGTTTAAAAACTATGGGATTTATATTACGTAACTGTCAAGACTTCAGCCGACCAGACTGTTTGGTTGGTTTGTTTAAATCACTTGTTTTAAGTAAGGTTGAATATGCTAGTATAGTTTGGAGTCCTTATTACACAATTTATATAGAAAGAGTGGAATCCGTGCAGCGCAAATTTACTAAGTATCTCGATTATAAATTTTACAGAGAGGATCCCTCATTGTATGCTGACCGGCTTACTCGCTATCACTTAACCGAATTGTCTAAGCGTAGAATGATAATCGGTATGAACATATTATATAAAATTATTAATAATAAAATCGACTGTCCCGACTTGTTACAACACGTTAATTTTAACGTTCCTGTGCAGACTAAAAGACATTCCCAGACATTTTACTGCAGTAACAGTGTTAGTAATGTTGGCTTTAATTCCCCTGTTAATATCATGATGCGATCAGTTAATGGATTTTCACAAAATTGTGACATATTTTTTATGAGTTTCAACCAATATAAAGCTTTCATTATAAATCAAATTATGTAGATGAAAAATTTCTAATATATATATATGTATATATATATTTTCTCTTTATATTTAGTTAGGTATATCTATTATGTAACTTACAAATGTTTGTTGTAATAATTATTACTTTGTTATAACTTCTGTACGTGGGAATTTGCAGGAGCTTGTCTCCGTTTAATTCCCCTAACAAAATAAAAAAAAAAAAAAATAAAAATAAAAAAATATCTTGGAACGTATGTGTTAGTAGACAGAGATCGTTGGCATAGTCCAAGTCTTCTAGGCGAGTAGTTAGACCCCATTGTATTCCACTTTGTTTGGAGTTTGTTGCGCGCATGACGGCGTCGATGGCGATAAGAAATAGAAGCGGAGAAAATACACCGCCTTGTTTGACTCCCGACTTAACTTGGATTGGGTTACTTGTTTTCCCTCTATGTACGGCTACGTCAAATAAATGTCAAACAAGAGCACGATCATCATCTTCTATCATGGTCACATAGTCATCTGCTTCATTTGCTTGCACAGAAGTTAATTGTTCGTTCCAAGGACGCCACATTTTTCTAACACGTACTGAACTATTTAACACAAATCACAAGTTATCTGATAGAAAATTCAAAGCGAAGTGAAAAGATATTTAAAACATCTGCAATTTATACCTGATACATCACTGACTAGTTTATGGGTGCAAACAAGGGATTAGTGTTATTTGTAATTACCACCCACTGTGTTTAGGACCATAAGTAGATAGTCAATTCAGCTCATCGTGAAACAAACTATACAGTACCAGTGCCAGTATATTTGTATTAAAGAAATAATCAAGATGAACATAAGTGTTGTCGCGCCCTTTATTTTATAAAAAAAAAAAAAAAACTTTCCTTTTCAAGGCGATAAAATATAATAAATAATCATTCTACCTATTATTTGTTAAAGTTTAAATCAGTCACGAATCTTTATTTAATAATTACTTATTTATGAACATGATAAATCGATTTTCTAATATCTGAAACGCAAACCACGTATAATGAGACCATACGATGGCTCATTTATTTTTAAACAATGTTGTGTAACCACGGTCATATTGGTATAAGCTTGGCCTTCTGATGGTCGCGTTCTGTAAAATATCACAAATATTAGCATAAAAACAGAGTGTCATTAATATCGATCGATTTTAGATTCTCCTTTATTTTTGACTTAAGTGTTAAATCATGACTTTTAAGCCATTTCTGGCGTGGTGACCTCTTTTCGGCATTCTGGAAGCTCATCGTCAAAAATACTCTTACGACCGCATTTAAATTCAGCTGCCAAATATTTAATTGGTGATATTGTCACGTGGGTGGTTTGATTGAGACACAACTCCTGGTTTCAACATAAATTTATTAAATATGTATATCACATTTACAAAATAATGTTTAAATTGGTCCATGGAGTTGGGGAAGTCTTCGGTCCACCCCGTGTTGGCCAGGATCCGCTTGGACCTATCTCCGAGGCGGGGTCTACCCATCTGGGAGTCGAGGATCCTGGAGAATTCTTCTCCCACTCACATGGTCACTACTTGCTTGGCTTCACCCTCAATACAAGAATCTGGCGTTCCACTGCTTCATATTTTGTGACTGCCGGCCTTTTTGTAACGAAAATTAACCCAGTTCGAATATTCATTCGTCATGACAAATATTTCCTCATTATGAAAATGCGATGTCTGCATTTTCGTAATCAGGCCACATACGTCAGACGCTGACGAATAGTTTTTAATCAGACAGCTGACCGTCACAATGTCTAGATGTCGTAATCCTGACCTAGGATTACCTATGTGACAATATTGAAGGTGCAGAATTCCCATAAACATCGTTCAATTCGGTGTTGATCTCATCGTTCGTTTTCTTTTTCAAAAAAGAAGTATATAATCACTGTACGATATTCGATTTGATTCATTTTTGTAAAAATGTAAAGTGGTTCGTTTTCAATGACTGTCAAACACAAAATAAATGACGCAGCTAGTTGAAAAATTTTCAGTAGTCATTTGAAGGTTGAGATATACGAAAAACAACATTGATTTGATACTGGTGGCACTATCTCTTGCCTAGGCTTATTACTTTTCAACCGCCCCTCGTATATTAAATATGTTAATAATGTCATATAGGTAATCCTAGGTCAGGATTACGACATCTAGACATTGTGATGGTCAGCTGTGTGATTAAAAAACTATTTGTCAGCGTCTGATGTGTGTGACCTGATTACGAAATGCATACGCCGCTATTTCGCAATGAGGAAATATTTGTTGGAATGAATATTGGAATTTCGGTACAAAATAGAGAGATGTCGAGAGTATTAAGGAGTGGAACATAGCCAACTCCTCTACACGTACTAGTCCACACGGTGACGATCAAGGCACCGACGCCAAATACTTGTACCGCTGGTGAAGCCAAGCAAGCGGTCACCATGTGAGTGGAAGAAGACTTCTCCAGGCTCCTCGATTTCCGGATGGGTAGCCTCCGCCTCGGAGATAGGTCCAAGCCGATCCTGGCCAACACGGGGTGGACGAAAGACTTCCCCAACTCCATGGGCCAATTCAAACATTATATTGTAAATTGGATAAATGTTTAATAAATTTGTTATGTTGAAACCAGGAGTTGACTTTCAATCAAACCACCCACGTGACAATATTCAACGTAGGGAACCCGGAAATGTCAAGTCAGCCAAAATAGTGACGCCACTGACGAAGTAGAAGCAATTTCAGATGAAATGAAAGTTAAATTGAATGTAAGAGTCCAGTCCCTTTAAACTTTATTAGTTTTTTTCAGCAAATACACCTCTTCTTAAGAAACATTAATTTAAATTAAATTCCTAACAAAAGTTTCCAGCATTCTAAAAGTTTCTTTTCAAATTGGCCATAATTTATATATGTCCACGGATGTCACTAGCAATATTAGCTTTGACATGATGACGTCAGCAAATCATTTACTTTTCCCTGATGACGTCATTGTAAAGGATTGTGACAGGATTTCAACGATAGCTCTGAACTTTTTATATGGACTCCTTCCGTGTATAAATACAAAGAAAGATTTATTTGTGTACCTCTTTCTTTGTTCTATCTCCCTTTTTACTTCACTGTCTCAGTTTTTAATGGATTACTTTTACATTGATAACATTTTTTGTTTTGTTGGTAAAAATTTCACACAGGAATGAAATATTAACTGCTTCCGTATTATAGCAGTAAAAAATGTTTATGTTTAATTTGTACACGCGAAACGTGTAAATTTACATGAATTTCAGTTGTGATTTATTGTTAAATTTTAAGATCTAGATACCTACTGGTTCTGAGATAATGAAAATACTACACCAAGCGAGCTTTAGAAAAAATTAGTTAAGTATATAGTAAATTTTCTTGGACAGTATAGATCTTATCAAATTTTATTGTCAGTGGTTTGAATCTTGACAATTCAATAAAGGTATGACGAATAAACGGAAAAGTATTTGCGTTTCAAGATAGTATTCGACTTTATATAATTGAAAATGCTTTCTGCAGTTATATTCGTATTGCATGTCTTTGTAAATCAGTCAACACAATGGAATGTAAGCGACAATAAAATTAATTAACGATCTGTCCACAACAGATTTTAGAAATTGTTTTGCAATATTTAACATTAATACATTTATTACTATTATGTTCCAAAGCCGTTATCTCATTCTTATAATGGTTTTTGAAAAATCGGCAAAATAACAACAGCTGTGACCACATCTTCATTCAATTGGAAAAGCTTGCCACATACGATTTTATCGCAGTTTGCACATCAAATCTCTGATCTTCCCCAATTGATGTATGCAGACGCATTGATCTCTTATTAGCTGATGCGGCATCCATATTTTGCACAGATTTTTCATACCTGAAACTGCAGTTAAGTTTTGATGAAAAAATTTGTAACAGCTGAGAAACGAGTTCATGTGTGTAGAGTGCAGTGTGTAGTGTTAAGTAGGTTGAAGCTACTGGGTCATTCTATGTCAAGTGGTCTAATTTTAAAAAAGTGCCCCGCGCGACCTTCTCCGATTTGGCTGAAATTTTGTGTGGAGGACTCCCTATATCCCAAACAAACTTTGGTAAAATTTTAGGTTCGCCGGCGGAATATTTGTAAAGCTATAGCTCTTTGTTTGACCCCATACTGGAGCCAGCGAGATTTCAACAACTTTGAGTCCCAATATCTCATTCACAAGTTTTTCAAAATGCACGAAATTTTGCCAACTTGTACAACTTTATGGGCTTTATTCAATGATATTAATTAAACTTTTTATATGTTGCACCCAAAAAGTGTAAAGTGGTTCAAAGTTAGCCAAAAATTTTATGGTTCAGAAAAAATTTAAAGTTTAGTTTTCTACAGCTATGGCTGTAGTTAAGCTACAGTCGTGATACTTTGCACATAGTGTCTCTGTATAACTCTCTTTTCAAATGTTTGGTTTTAACTTTCTAGCTACTCTTGTTAGCTTACAAATTTAGTGTAAAGTTTGCGATTTGTGTGAAGTTTCCAAAAATAGGGTATTTTCAAACCGATTTTGCGGAAAAGAGTCACCCAGAAACTTTTTGAAACCTACTCCATTAGAAAGAGCATATTTTAGAACCCCTAAAAAAGTTGGATAGATGTTTCAACGCAGACATATAAGGCCGTAAAACGAGGTGTAAATCAGGGCGTCATTGCCACGGCGATGCTGTATGCTACAACATGCAATTTTCTATCTTTCAGATTGTTAGTTGTTTTTATACTACATATAGGTACTGCATAAGTACCCAAGTCTTACTGTCGTACCGATCTCATTGCATTGGCAACCTCCTATACCTAAAACACATTTCTATGGAAATCACCTATGACATAACGCATAAAAATTTTACCAACGTTTGTTTGGGACATAGGGAGTCCTCCACACAAAATTTCAGCTAAATCTGAAATGGTCGCGCGGGGAGCCCTAGACTACTTGACATGGAATGACCCTACTATTATACGTCGTGATTAAACCTATTGCTTGAATTATTTTAGTTTTTTTTTTTTTTAATGTATCAAAGAGAAATTTATCATTTAGGTCCAGTCCTTCCATCTTCTGGTAAACCTCTAGGTAACTATCTAACAGATAAGATTATATGATACTTTCTGTGCTGAATAAATTTCATCCAGTCAATACAAGTGTATCTTTCGGATAGTTATCTAACGGATTATGAGACTGACGTATTGAATTCACTGATTGGTATTGACATTTATACAGCAGACGAAGTTTCATATAACCTTATTTGTCAGATAGTTACTTAGAGGTTTACCTGAAGGTGTAAAGATCGGGCCTTAAATTAGTAAAATACTTATAAATAAATCAAATTACACATTGTTAATAGTGACGTAATAAATACGTTTCTGAAAATGAAAAAAATTAAACCATTTATAGTCTGTTCCAAACGGTTAAGCGGAACTAAATGAGAATTTAGTTCTTTTAGGTTGTCACGAGAAGGGACCTTGCTTGGGTTATTTCATTTTTCATGTTGGGATGTCAAAATTTAAAATTCCAACAATGAAACCATGGAAACGAATGAATATGTCAAAATTAAATATTTTTTTTAGATATTTTAATGACAAAAAAATAAATAAATGGGAAATTTGTATTAAGAATGACACAAAAAGTCAAAATATAAAGAAAATGACATTTTAAAATTATATTAACCTTAACCAAAAAATGTTTATTGTAAGTATGATTTACAAAGCTTAAACAATACGACCGAAAGGCACGATTTAAACGATGAAAGTAACTAGATTGTAAAATCTAGTTCCGCTTAACCGTCTGGAACAGACTGTATCAATATATTTCTTATTAATTGAACGAATACTTTAATACGAAGCAAAGGCGGAAAAAAAGCTGGGATTTTTAATTTAAATTTTATTGTAACGAAATATTCGACAAAATTTAAATTAGAACTCAAGTACCCAATAAAAATGTTTATCAAAAAACTGTTAATTTTGATGTGATTATAGAATAAATATTCCTAGACGTCCAGCATTATGCTGGTTTCTTATACTTATTAATAATCATAATTTCCTGTAGCTGCTAAGTGAATCAAATGGTATCTACGAAGCATCACCATATGGTTTTATTCTTTGCAAGGTCCTTAATTTCTGGCCAAGATTTTCCAATTAGTCCAATTTCTTGTGAAATGGACCTGTGCCAGGTTATAACTGGTCTACCACTTCTGCGCGCTACTTGACGGTTCCATTCAAGTGCATTTTTGGAGATGGTATTGGCAGGCTCCTCAGTGTGTGTCCTATCAACTTTTCCTAGTAATTATTTCTGTTACAATTGGTTTTTGGCTCGCTATACTTCATAGATCTGTATTTGAGATTGTACTTGGTCAAAAGATGTTGAAGATTTGGCACAGACACTTATTTGTGAAAACTTGTAACCGGGAAGCTATCTGATTGGTCACTTGCCATATTTCACATTCATACAGAAATACGGAAAGAACGTCAGTACGGAAGATATGAAGCTTTGTAGAGATGGAGCATACTAGTAATTGCCAGACTCTCCGGAGTATGCCAAAAGCATGCCCAGATTTGTGGATGCGGTTTTCGTCAGACAAAGCTCGTCATCGATCGCTAATTACACTGCCGAGGGAAAACACTTGGGATATAACCAAAAAAATAACGAAAAATACAAACACATACAGAAGTTAACGAAGAAGACGAAAGGCGTAATGGCGTAAGTTTGGGGAATAGGCGAGAGAAAATTTACAGACAATTTCAAACGCAGATTGTATATGTTCGATACTCTGGCTAAGAGCGTGATGCTGTATAGAGTGGAAATATGGGGATGGAAATAACAAGAAGAAATACACGGAAAATACCTAAAATGGACCCTGGGAGTCAACAGACAAACACCAACTTACATGTCATACTGGAAGAAACGAAGAGGGAGAAAATAAGAGTACTAACAGGGAGAAGAGCCATGAAATATGAAGATCGAGTTATATTGACAGAAATCACAATATTAGAAGAGTGCTGGAAAGGTAGATGTATTTATTAATTTCTTTTATAGAAAAATCAATAATAAATGGATTCTGATTGGGAAAATTTAATATCAACCATTGTGTTTTGTTGTAGTTAATACGCAGGCCAATTTTCTTTGCTTTTGTATTCAAGAGCAACAGTTTTGATTGCGTATCAGCGAAAGATTGCGCAACAAGACAAATATCATCTGCGTAATCCAAATATTTTAGCCTAGAGGAGAAATTCACATTCCACATTTTTTTTTTAAAAGAAGTTCGCTTCAAACTATTCAATATTGATATTGATATCGATATTGATGTTAAGGTAGACCAAATTGAAAAATAAAATTTATTTTAAACTGAAAAACCATTCATTGAAGCTGGGTATTTATTAGGCAACTCTCTCCTTTTTATTCTAAAGGTTCAAATTGAAATAAAACTTAAAACAAATACATATTCCCTGAGGGCTGTTTTCAAACGTAATACGGTCCTCTTATTTTTATCAATTCTCTAAGGCGTTACAAACTAAGTTTAGTTTCAGTCGGTCCAGATCCTGACAATCAATCATAGAAGTGTCTATCGCATCAGTCGACCGGGATCTCTCAGCTTCTTACATTCTTCTCGTTCTCAACGCTGTCAATTTTAACAAAATTTAATTTTAGAGGTCCCTTACTCTTCACTAATTTCATCAGCTTGTCCGCCCAACGTGTGGCGTTCGTGCTTGAACCCCAGTACCGAACGAGCTGTCGCCTGTCTCTCGACCGTTGCATTTCCTCTAGAAACTTTTAGTAATTTCATCCAGGGTTGAGAGCGTGTTGTCAAGCCAATGGCGTACTTTGATCTTAATATATATTACCATGGTTGCTGATTAGAATTAATATACATTTTTTTAATTAATTTTGCGGTTGCGATTAGATAGAAAGTGAGTGTTAAATAGATTACTATAAGATAAGAAAAACCTTCAACAAAATATAATACTATTATAGAGAGTGTTTTATAACTTATCCAAGAAGCAGAATTTTTTAGTTCGGCTGGAATCAATGTAAAGGAAGTGGTAAACCAGATATATTGTAACTATAATAGTCCAGAAAATTGATGTTCAAACAGTGGTTTTGGAGATATTTTGGGAAATTGGTGGGATAAATAGGTCTTGAAGTGATGTTTTCGAAATAGGGGATACGCATAAAATTTATATTTCCTTAAAACTACATTTTTTTGATATGTTAATGTTAGTTATGTCACCTAACAAAACAAAAATCACATTTTAATTAATATTATAGTCAAATATTTTAATTAAAATATTGTAAATTTAAAATAAGCCGACCACGACGCGAAGGTTGCCGAGTAAATACGACTGAGTATGACGTCAAACGACTGGGGTTTGACGTCACAGATACTAATACAACATAATCTTTACGTGTGTATATTGTATTGTTCGAGAGTTTTGTATTTGTTTTTAAACAATTTTTCACGCATTTATTATTGAAATGGCAGATAAAGATTTTGTTAGGGCTCAGAGTGATAATTTACCCAACATTGATGCATTTAGGCACACAACATAAAGTTTACTTTTTTCTGAAATATCGGTTTTATTTCGCCTCATAGCTTTCAGCCACAAATTTCGTCTTTTCTGTTGTTTTTCGCCATCAGGTAATGATATAAATTGTTTTTTTGGATTTCTATTTGAACTATTTGTGCACATCGGTACTAAACAATATTTTCGACTTTTTTCGAAGTACTGGGGCCTGGATCTTCCATATTTTATATACTTTAATATAAAATTTAATTGGGTAAACATGTATAAATTGTTTTTATTTTTTATAGAATTTTTTAGTACCAGAACGAACTCTTTAAGTTGAACCGTTTTTGAGTTATCGTGTATACACACAGACACACACACACAAACATAGTTTTTTTGGATTCCCTGGACCATGAAACGTGGTCATCAGTCAAAATCTCGACATCGAAAATTTTCGCGATTACAATCCTTGCCCCTTATATATTAAGGTCGGGCAAGTAAAAAAGACATACACTACCTTAGTCATAGATACAAAAACTCCATAACATTTTTAACCATAATTTAGCCATGAATTAAAATAAAATATTAATTTTGTCAAAAACACGGTAACTGCAATATTTTCCAAAACCGAAATTTGATCGAAAATTCCTCTTGTACGTTTCCGGTTTAGATCCAATGTACATTACTTAGATTTTTTCAGATTTTTAGATCAACTCCTCTGGGAAATAGGGTAGGGGACAAAAGTTTTTTTTAAATATTTTTGGCAAAAATCCCATGTAAAAAAAATTATTTTTCAAAGATAAAAATGTTTGTTTATCAACGCCTTGAAGTTTGATTTGGTATCCCACTCGAAATTAAAAAAATATATTTATATATTTTCATTAATTACATATTTGTTTATATTTATCTGGGGATGTTTTTTTGAGCTCTCAGTATTTTTTCTATATGTGGATTAAAGAGTTGTATAAGCTTGCCAAATTTCAACAATGTTCGCCGTTTGGCTGCAATTTCTACCGTACTTTCGTACGTAATTTCTACCGTTTTTTGGTGGCCATACCTACAAAACCCTATAAAAGAATCTGACACAAGACTGGTTGTGACATTTCTCAACTTAAATTTATGTTCATCATGAAACTTTATTATGAAAATTAATAATATTAAATTTGTTACATGAATTTAGGTCATCTAATCGGTGTGAACATTATTTCAAATTTGCAAGTTATCTTCAGGAAAACACATTTGTTTTTCCAAATGAAATCTAGAAAATGTATTTTCCGTCTCTGACATTAGTTCCCATTTCCTTACCTCTCCACAGCATGTTCCCGACTTGTCTGACCTGAATTCGAAGACACAGGAGGTAATTTGGAAGGACGATATTAAGGTTAATCATTGCTTTTATGATGCCGTGTCAGATTGTCACTTAACTGATTGCTTTATTCCCTGTCATTGATTTCCTTACAATGGGGTTTTTCTTGCTTGTTTATCTTTTAAAATTGAATTTTCTTATATCAAATCGTATTTTGCAGATTTTCTCACTTAGTTGTACATCAAAGTTCACCAAAAGTTTAGTGATTGACCGTATTATATGCTAATATTTGAATTATACGAACTTTTCAATTTCAATAATTTTTTATTGACCAAATTACAATTACAAAAAATGTTTTTAGTCGGAAAAATACAATATTAAAAATACAAAGTTACAAAATTTAATCAAAATTAACATTTTCAAATTCATCAATGACATAGGGGAGAGTAGCCGAATTTGGACTATCGCCTAGGTTGGACCACCATCGTAACTTGACCTGTATAAGGCATTTACGCAGCAAAACAGTAATTTAGAAGGGGATGGACGTAAACTTGTCTGATGCAATCATTTTTATAACAGCGCACCTCATGGTTGCAGTTAGTGAAGTATTATTAGTATTTACATACCATCAATTAAATATTTTATCAATAAGGCCAATAGTCTTTAGACTGTTTCAAAGTAAGTAACATATATTTTTATATATGCAGAAAGTAAACTTGTCTGGCTAAAATTTACTATATTAGTTTTATTAATCTAGTTCAAATGTAAGGTTAGGTGAAACATTTTAAAATATTTATAAAAGTAGCTCAAGTTGGACCACAAGCAGTCGCCTGAATTGGACCGGTCCAATTCAGATGTCTAAATTGCTAAATGAAGCATACGGCCGAGCAGCCACTATAGCTATAGCTGAAAGTGCTTTCCGTGCCTCTGGTATTTGGCCTGTAAATAGGCATATCTTTCAGGACCACCAGTTTGCAGCATGCGATATTTTACAGTGTTCTGTTAACCCTGCTGAAATCGTAGTAAATACTACAAGTAGACCTAATACACCAACATCTATGTCTTTAAGTGACAGTAAAAGTAATAATAATGATTCTGCTGTTGATTATGTACCTCGGGAGAAAAAAATTAAAAAGTGTAAGGATATTCTTTACGATATATCACCTCCACTAAAACTAAATCCACAGCAAGGTCCATCGTCTTCTCGAACTGGAGGAATAGCCCAAAAAGCAATTTTAATAACAAGTAGTCCTCATAAAAAGCAATTAGAAAAATTCAAAGAGAAAAAGACTAACAAAGTAAAATTACCCCAATATTGGACCGAAAACACAAAGAATAAAAACTAAGATTACATGGTTTTTGTTAGATGATACAATGCATAAAATGTCACACTTGGGTCCATACACAGTGTGCTGGAGTCAGTGCAAAAATCAAAAGTACTTTTGCTTCAATTGTGTTTAAGTATATTGATGGTCCATCTTGGAAAACCTCTGGTCCATCCTAAGAAACCAGTTTCTTTAATTGGACCGATGACACGATTTTTATGTATTGATTTTTCACTGTTCAATATAATTATTTATTTAAAATAAATTATATTATTTTGAAGATATAAACAATAACTTTTTTTCCACTACTTCCTTTTTATTAAATATACTTGTACATCCCTATATATTAAAAAATTCTTAAGTGGTCCAAATTTGGCTACTCTCCCTTATATTGGATTACTTGATTTTGGACTCTTCCCTTTCATTAAAGATAAGCTTGAAAGCCGCCATTTTAAGAACGATGATGAGGTTTTAGGACCAAAGCTGTACAGAAGTACCAACTCAAAAGTGGGATGACGTTTTTAACACGTGGTTTATACGTATGAAGAAAACACTTTCCTAACGTCCTACTACATTAAATTTATGGTATGTTATCTTAATAAACAAATTAGTTGTTACTGGTAAAGTAATATTTTTCTCCATTAAAGAATTTGAAACAGTTTTTTACTGTGTAAACAATCTAAGTATATACAGCCCGTCGATAATATAAAAGAGGGAGAAATTCAATTAATCAAATGTCAGAATTCCAAATAGCTGCTATAAAAAATGTTAGTGTTTCTCAAACATGACGATAAATCTGCGTCTGACCGAACAGAGCTGCGCAGCTTATCGCAATCATCTAATCCCGGCTATGAAGCTGATGGAAATAACTTTTAATTTGTTACACAGTGGGTGATGACAGGGTTGTCGGATTACTTCACTGGGGTACTTCGCTCTCTTTGTAAAATTCAAGCATGTAATTAAAACAAAATAAAAATGTGGTCATAACATACACTCTGGTTTTCCGAAATTTAAAATATCAAAAATGTATGGTCCCAGCCTAAATAAGGTAGGGTGGCCAGACACTCACACAGATAGTCTCCTCGGCAGCGACTACGAAGGACCACCAGCAGAAGGCTGGAATATAGAATTGAAAAACGAGATGTGACACGGAGACGCACCGAGTTGAACACCTGGGGAAGACATGAACGACCTAAGAAGAAAAGGAAGGGAACATAAACACTTCTGCTCCTAGGGGCTGCTCTAAGAGACTAACGCAAGGGAAATGGTAGCCCTAGCTGGGGTGTAGACGGGTAAAATCCTAGGCCCACAAGTAATGGATATGGAGGAACCAAACTAGAAAATCCCACGATGTCTCTGAAAACCCTAGGCAATCGACAAACAATACGTAGACGTTGCTCAACCCGATGAGTGTATCACATAAATAAAATACAGTACCACAAAATACAATATTAAAAAACTGATAATATAACAAAAATTATTAATATTAAATACAAAAAATACAGATGTTAAATTTAAATTCAAAATAAGGCAGCACACGTGAGCAGTAGACCAGCGTGTGCGAACCAAAATGTACAAGTTACCGCGCTGATTCGATAACTTTAACGTGTCATGTTAATATATAAATGCCACTCTTGTCCATTATATTTACTTTGTGTATATTATTGACTAAAGATTTTTTAATGTTATTAATAGTTCTAAATGAAATTTTGACGTTGCTAGATTTTATGTTTGCTTTTAGTACTGATTGATCTCAAGTAATGTAAAGAAACGTATCTCATTTTATTAAATATTTCACTAATTTTAGGATAGATTTTGTTAAGGGCTAATTGTTTGAGTTTTTTTGGTTAGAAGGGCGTCAATTAATTGAGGGCGAACTACTGATCTACGGACGGAGAATCTTCGGTAGGAACCACAAACTCAAATTCTTCACTCCTTAGTACTGTCTCCCATTCAAGTATCCAATTTTTATATTATTTGGCCCAATGCTACTTCTTCTGTCTATTACCACCACTATATTTCACAGAAGGTACCAAACATTGGTCAAATGTCCTCCCCTCTACTGATATACGGACGATGACTCTTTGGTGGGAACCGCAAACTTCAAGATTTTCACTCCTTACCACATAGGTATGTCTTCCATTCAAATGTCAAAGTTTTATGTTCTTTGGCCCATTGTAACCTCTTCTGTCTATTACCACCGCTATATTTCACACAAGGCACCAAAAATTGGTCAATTGTCCTCTCTTCTGTTGATTTGCGGATGAAGGCTCTCTGGTGGGAACCAAAAACTTCAAATTTGGACTTATCACACCACAGGATTGTGCTTCAGTCTTCAAATGTCCAATTTTTATTTTCTTTGGCCCATTGCCTATTGACGGTTCCTAACAAGGATTTCTATACAGATACCTTGTCATGATGGCCTCCTTCTTGCATACTTTGTTTCATGCTTGATAGAATAACTTCTTTAACTCTCTCCAGATTTAACTCGCAGTTATACCATACTAGTGGCATTAAAATTATTTGTTTGTCTCTAAAAATAATTCGAGAAACATTTTGACAGATCCTCTTGTACGACATTTCATGTTTCTTGAAGACTAGCGTGTACATGTAAAGGAAACATTTTGTGTCCAGGTCGGTAGGTAACCTCTCAAGCTTACCACGGGTTGATTCGCTTCCTCCTGACCAGGAACAATTAATCATACGCTGTCCGCTCTTGTTAGCCAGCTCATATTTCATATTTTAAATTGTTATCAAGAATATCAGCCATGTTCTTACATTTACTTTGATTAGATTTAAAGCTGCTGAAATATATTATAAAACTCTTTATACTATGTATTGAGCTTACTTTTAATACTAGGAAAAGAAACTAAAATAAGATACACTTGGCTTTAACACGCCTTATTAAAGTTAAACATTTGATTTATAGGGTTAAGCAGGGAAAGTTGTACCACTTGGTTAATTGTACCACCTGGTTTGAGCTATTTCTGATGATTTTCATCATCTGAATGATAAATTAAGAAGCTAGATGTATGACATGAAAGGTGATACATTTGTGAACCATGCGAAATCCTATTTCCGAGCCGCTTTTAGTAATAAAAGTACTGTCAAGAAGACTAGGAGTGTTATAGTTTTATAAATAAATATAATTTAATATTCATTAAATTTTATTGTAAAACTAAATTTTAAAACTATTCCCAATATTGACCCAATATGAAAGAAAGCAATAATAAAAATGTTAATAGAAAATTATTGCGATGGAAATGCTACCACCCATCAATTTTCCAAACATTTTGATACATTATTGGAAGAATTTAATACCAGATTTGAAGACTTCTACGAATTGGAGGCATTTTTAACATTTTTTATAGTACTTTTTCTGAAAGAGAGGATGATGTGACTAATAAAATCGCAACATATTTTGGTATTTCCAATATGGAGGACTTAGAATTGGAAGTTATAAATATAACAAATGACATTGAATTAAAATCACATCGTAACGAAGAAAAATTCTGGAACTTGGGAATAGCTACCCATTGTTGAGAAAATGTGCTCTAAAATTGAAGTTTAAATTTAACCCCCCCCCCTGTCCCACGGTGCCCGCCGAACTATCGCATTTCTGAAATATGCCCATTTAGTAAAAATTGATGTGAAGTGTGAATTTTCACACATTTCAGGGTTTTGCAGGTATTTAGTAAGTGAATGATGATTATTTTGGATGCGAAAACAAATTTTATATTAAAATTTTTTTTTTGTTAATTTTAATTCGAACGCCTAATACCATTATTTAGGTTTCTAAATATGTGCAGTATTTTTTTTTTTTTTTTTTTATATAGCAAGGTTCATTAAGAATTTTAAAAATTGCGCCTATGGCTTCCATTGGTTGTTATAAGTTCCACCCCTCTGATTTCGTGTACATTGAAACAGAATTAAATTATAATTTAAACAATTTCCACTGGCTATTAAATTTACACTTTTAAAAATTAAATGCAACATTTGCCAAAATATAACTAGAATTTTGAAAAAATAATTTAAACAATATAAAAATTTAAAAAAAAAAACAAAAAATAATATAGTCTCTTTCTCACAGGATTCGATCCCTTTCGGATCGGGTTACTTGGTTGAAAAATCAGCGTCTAATACCACTAGACCAGCATACATGTTATAGTGTGGCGTGTTACAAAGCTATAGAACTTGTGTACATTATTAGCCAAAAATCACAAAAAATGCGTTTTTTTCCAAAAACCTAATCTGATCAAAAATTCCTGTTGAACTATTCCGGTTCACACCAATGTACATTACTTAGAATTTTTTCAGATTTTTAGTTTAAACCATCTGGGCTACAGGGTGTGGGACAAAAAAGAATTTGCACAATTTTGGCAAAAATAGCTTCAAAATAATTTATTTTGCAATAATAAAAATTTGATCGTTAATCCACGTACCAAGGGCTTTCATTTGATACCCTACTCACAATTATAAAAAAATATTTTTTTTTTCGATGAGCACATATTTGTTTATATTTTTAGGGGGATATGTTTTTTAGATGTTTTAGTATTTTTCCTATGTGCGGGTCAAAGAGTTGTATAAGCATGCCAAATTTCAACTCTCTAGGTTTAGCCGTTTGGCTACAATTTTTACCGAACAGACAGACAGACAGACAGACAGACAGACAGACAGACAGACAGACAGACGACAAAATGACGGTATAAGGGTTTTTTGGTCATACCTACAAAACCCTAAAAAAGGTTGCCGCCCCCTTGTGTATATCAACTAATATCAAACCAAGTTAATCCTCAAACCTTCCTCGTAGATAAATCATTTGAAACAAAGAAGTTAAAAAAGACGCAGTTCTCTAATTGAACTCAATTTAAAAAAAAAAGAATAAAAAAGTATTATAAGAATCCCTGACATTTAAATCTGATATTCTTATCGAAATTGAAGCATATCGCATTAAAGCTTCATTCTTATTTGATATATAACGGATCTTCTAATCCTGATCATAAAAGAATCAATCAAGATCCGCGACAGTTCCAGAGCCAATTAGGACACAGTCGGCGGCATGGCATTCATTCTGCGTGACGTCATTCAGTCAATCATTAGCCCTCATAACACAGCTAAATGAATTTCATTTTGCATTCACGAATCACAAATGGGATAGAGAAATTGAATTAAGAAAGTTTTTGGTGAATTGTTTACCAGGGTTGGCATCGCACCAAATATGGAAAATATTCCTAAAATGTTCTGTTTTCGTCATCATTATTATAATGTTACACTCACAACTTTGATAATGTAATTAATTTAAACAGGGGAGAGTTTGCAAAATCGTACTTAAGAGATTTTGTGTCTTCAACGTCATGAAGTGCAAAAAAGTTTTAATTTATTTAATTATGGTGTGGCTAGAAGACACTGTACAGGCGTAACTCAGGTTACAATCAACTCACGACAAAACAAACCGCAGATACGTCCGTTCAAGTAGCTTTCCCGCGAAATGACGTACGATTATTCTTTCCCGAACGTTAATTTCTTATCACCAGTATGGCATACCACGTACAATACCACGTCTGTGTCATCGGTATTGGCAGGGATGACCCGACACAGTAAGCGATTTATGCACGGCGTGGGGCGCCTTGTCCGGAGGGACGACTTTTTATCTTTCTTAGGCCCGGTTTTTCCACCTTCAGATAAAGTTCCAGGTAACTATCTGACAGATAAGGTTATTTGTAACTTCATCTGCTGAGTAAATGTCATCCCTTCTTTCTATACAAATGTATCTATCGGATAGTTATGTAACGTATAATGAGACTGACGTATTGGATTCACTGACTGGTATTGACATTTATTCAGCAGATGAAGTTACAAATAACCTTATCTGTCAGATAGTTACCTGGAACTTTCTCTGAAGGTGGAAAAACCGGACCTTAGTGTTATGTTAAACAAAGAGAGACATATACGCGACTCGCACGAATAAAAGAGAGATAGATGCATCTGTCAAAATAAATGACAACTGTCAAATTTTGTACAGAAAAATATGCCATAAACGCCCAAGAATCGCAAATATCAATATTTCTGAAACAAGGCAACTTGTTAAAATGTAAAAATGTTATAGAAAATAAAGATACTGACGCTGTAAATCTAAAAGATAAACAAGGGGCCTGGGGAAAAAAATTGTATTATGTTCAATGCATCCTGCAGATAGAATAGAAATGCAAAAACACTGAAAATTAAACATGACCGTTTAATTTCTCTTTTTTAATTGGTTGGAATTATTATCTGTCTCATTTTGTAATACGGAACTAACAGTGAAGGTTCATTTTTTATGTTGTATATTGACAATACATTTATAATATTGTCATAGTATTGGTCCGTGTGAACCAATACTACTACGCCAAAGTCTGTTTACACCACAACAGTCACCAAAGTAACCAGATCTAGTTTCGTATTACAAATTTAAACGGATTATAGTTGGTAGATGGTTTTAGTTGGTAGTATTTGTTGGAATATTTGGTGGAGCAGGATATTAAATACATTTTTTGCTAATGCCTGAGCTACACCTGCATATATCGTCGCTAAACTTCGGTTTAACGTGACATAAACGCTAATGTGGCCAGCTACTATCGGTTTGCGTTCACAATATTAGCAGTGCGCGCCACTAGATACATGACGATAACTGAAGTGGCGGTTTTAGAGCGCACATCAAAGGAACTTAGCGCAGAGCGTGGTATGTTCTGTTGACGCGTATTGTTGTTTATCCGGCATCATTTGAGGTTATGTTATACATATTTCTTTACAACTTATTTGTGTCAAATCAGATAAGATTATGTTTGAATTTGTAAAATTAAATGTAAAAAATAATTTTAGGATGCAGTTATGATGGATATACACCATAATTTTATTTAATTTACAGCAAAATAAATACGCTTGTACCTTGTAAACGTAAATAAAGTGTAGCGGCGAAAACGCAGGTATGGCCACAAGTTGCGCTTTAGCACGATATCGATAGATGCAGTTTAGCACGAATTTATATAGCGCGCAATTATCGGCGAAGCTTATAACGCAAGTGTGGCCCAGGCATAAGCGAAATGGATTAATAAATTCTTTCTGATCCCAATGGTTCATATGATATGATCTAACACGAACTATGTATGGACGTTCTAAATACTCTACAATTTCTTCATTATCGTCTGCTTGCAAATCTTCTAAATCAGAATCCATGATTTCTTTCTTTAAAAATAAATGTAAATTATCTAAAAATAATCGACAATATTTTTTTTTTATTTCTGTATAAATTAAAGTAGAAAACTAAATTATTTTGAATTTATTTTAATGTATTGCACAATAAAATAGTACACATAATGGAAACAGGTGTATGTAATATGTATATAAAGTGTAGGTATGGTCTAATATGTACATAATACCTGTTATATTATATATTTTACGTATATATGCTTATATTATGTACATATATTTATCAATAAAATGTTTTTTGACACCTATCTGTCAAAAACTGTCATTTTTATCCAATGGATAACATTTATCACTACCTACACGGTGGGAGTAACTTATCCTATAGATACCTTAGATATCCTATAGATAAATAATTGGAAATACGCAAAAAATCGTTTATTCCCTTGATAACAACTTATCCCATAGATAGTCAATCTTATCTATGGTTGGAAATTCCGGGCCTTAGTATCTTTACCCTACCGATAATTAAAAATACATCATATATCAGATTTGAGGTTTTGTTTGTACATCAATGTATTTTCAATCAACTTTTTAATTGAGACTGTATGAGAAGAGGGGCAAATGCGTTCCCATGGCGGATGTTACACAAGTGTTAATAACTCCGTTACGGTAACCATGGTAACGTGAATGCTTTGAAGCGAGCATTCCAAACTCGGCTACATTATTATAAAAATGTAATGAAATAAAGCAAAAAGCTCCAGACATATGTTATAATGAATATGTTTTTACAAAAGCTCACTGCGTGTATATATATATATACACACACGTTCGTCTTTCATATGTAAATCAGGGAGGGAAACTTCGGATGGGTTTTGGGAACTTGGGGTTTCCATTAAAGTTGTGAAGTAATTATTTGTATATTAAAATGCAAATAATATAGGATTTAAATTTTCATAATTAAGAATTTTAATTTGTTATATGCAGGGTTAGGAGCTACTCAAGCTTTGAACTAGATTTAACTTGGCTTTATAGACGTAGCTTTTAAATGTAAAATTTCTTATTTTTTGATTTCTATCATTGATTAAATATTGAGAGACAAGAGTAGAATTTACGATCGTACACTTTATGATTTTATTAAAATGTTGTCACCGTTTATCTCAAGTACATGGTTGAACGTTTATACATATGTTGATATGCGACTATATATCTTCAGTGATATGGACTTCGTAGATAATTAGAGTCAAAATTAATGGGTTTATGAATTATTGGGGTAGAAATATGAGTCTTTAAAATAATTTAAAAGGTTTTTGTTGTTAATTGTGGATCTGATTATTTTTACGACAAAAAATTGGGTTTCAAATGTCAAATTATTAGTTTTAAGAAAAGGGCTGGGGAAATCTTGTGAGAAAAAAAGGGAGTCGTGAGTAAACCTTCACCTTAGTCGGACGAACCTCCCAAGCATTTTTTGTTCAGAAACCCGGTAGCGTGTAGTGAACCGGAAGTAGTCTGGAAGTGTTGAGAGCATTTTTGATGAATTGAACAAACCGTGATAACGGGTTAAATGTGAATATTGTGAGGTGTAAAGCTAGGTAAAAAGCTTATGTGGTGTACAGTGATTGTAAGGTTTCTGTGGAGTGTCTGGTGTGATTTAGTAGCCATCTTGTAATTGTAAGTTCTAGTGTAATTATTAACTTCTTAACTAAACATTAAACGTAGATTAAGTAACATGCAGACTCTAATTCAAACATCCTTATTCCTGTCATAAAGAGACTAAGCAACTAACTGGCGGATCTTTAGGGTTTTAATCTTGATTCCGCTCGCAACACAGTATGTGAAAGTGCCTTTCAAAATAAGTACCATTAAGTACAATGAAACTATTTAAATTCATTTAGCCAACCGTGATGTTTCTACCGATCCTAGAAATGCCTACACAGTACCTTAACAGACCCTTGCGTGCACCAGTGTTGGTACAGATTTACAAACCGAACAAAACTCAATGGTTTTGCAATTAAATTGCAACTTAAAATGCAACGCAATAAAATATAATTTAATAAATTGCTGCTCGGTAGAGTTTAATTAGATTTATTAGCAATTTCCTATTTTGCAATCTGTATATAAGCGGGCAATAATTGCCTAGTATTATCCTGGAATTAAATTCACCAATATTTCTTCCATTGTTTCATTTTATTTCCGTCCTAAAGTCATTATGAAAGAGATTCATCCAACCAATGTAATAAAATTTAAGCCGTAATTTTACTGCCTATTAAACTGCAGATTTAATGTACTACAAATTTGTTTTCAAAGATATTAAATCCACTAAATGCAGCCGGATTGAGAGTTATAAATATAGGTTATAGAATTTTCAATCATAAACTTTCTTTATGGCTTAAGAATATTTTTATAGGGTTTGTGGACCTTGGCAATGTTGTCTTTTTACGGTCTGAACAATTTGGAAGAATAAGTGAGGTAATTTTTGATCGTTTCAGACAGATACATATTTCGTACGAAAAGCAAAAACAAAACACATAAAATAATTAAGTATTGAAGCCTTTCTACCTTGCGGTGTAAGGCTATAGTCGAGTTACTTATTTTCTGGTGTTGTCTCCATACTTCTTTCCATCGTGTTTTGTCCTTTGTATATTTTCTTATCTCCGCCCACTTTACTCCTCTTTTCGTTGCAGCTTCTTTCGTTTCTTGGTGCCAGGTTTTTCTCGGTTCCTAGACTAATTTTCTTCACTGTTCTTCATAAACTCTTTTTACTACTTCACACAACTGTTTAATAACCCCAACCATAATATTTATATTTCAGACAAAAATTAAGTATTATTTACGTGCTGATGGTTGACGTATATTTTTGACAAAACAATTTACGATTCACTTTTCGTGTTACATTTTCAAAAGTTTCAAGTTAAAATAATAAACAAGCCTACCCTTATCTTGAATGCCATTTCTAAGAAATAGATTATTTTTTATCATTTAACATTTTAAATATTTTACTCTAATTGAATGATTATACAGAATTTATTTATGAAATTTTATTTATGAAATAATACCAAAATTATTTATGAATGGAATTGGGAAGGACAAGAAATAGAACAAGTAAAGGAATTTAAATACTTACGATATATTTTTCAAAAGAACAACGGAGACAACAAACATATAAAGGAAAGGACGAAAAAGGCGAAAATGGCGATGGGAAAAGTGTGGAGTATCGGAGAGAGAAAACTAAACCACGAATATAAAAAACGAATGTTTCTTTTTGATACCTTAATACAAGGAATTCTCCTCTATGGCTCGGAAATATGGGGATGGAAAGAGTGGGAAGAAGTAGAACGAACACAAGAAACGTACATTAAATGGACATTGGGATTAGACAGGCAAACACCGAGCTATATATTACTATCGGAAACAAAGAGAGACAAAATAAGTCTAAAAACCGGAACAAGAGCTATAAAATATGAACAAAAAATTCAAGCCTGCAATAACGAAATCCTGAAGGAAAGCTGGAAAGAAAGAGAAAATAACACACAAACAAATTGGAAAACCGACAGAAGAAAATATTACGAGAGAAACGGCTACAGTACAGACGAGATAAGAAGAAAGCAGGAGGACGGAGTTGCAATTGAACAAATAACAACAGAAAGAGATAGAGAGGTACAACTGCAGAACCAACAGAATAAAATTAGCAAGTCTAGGTATTTTAAACAATATGGGAGAATACAAACACAATGGCTGCCACAATATCTGCCAAACAGCAACAAATCACAGAAAACCATAGCAAGATTTAGGTGTGGAAATGAGACAGAGGCAAATAAATATTGGAAAGAAGAAAACGAGAGATTATGTAGAACGTGCGGCGAAGCGGTAGAAACGATAGAACACCTACAAAATTGTAAAGAAATAGGAAGAGAGCCAAGGAAGATTCAAGAACTGCTGGACGAGTCGGGAGCCGGGTTAACATGGATGAAAAGGGTGCTAAAGAAAAGAAGAGAAAAAGAGAGTACAATATAAAAGTAAAAAGTGCATACTTTAGTTATAAGTTTATAAATGTATATATATATTTTTTTTTTCATTTTTTTTTTTTTTGTAAACAGTTTCAAATATTTATTTTTGTTTTATTTTTGTTATATATATCAAAAATTATGGGTTATTTATGTAAGAACTGTACTCCATTCAAAGCCGCAAGGCACGAATAAAGACTATCTATCTATCTATCTAATACCAAAATTACCTCCCTTACGCAATTTGCATTCCTAGATCGCAATAAAATTCGTAATTAGTTTTCCTCCCAAACCAGAAATCTGCATGACAGTTCATCAATTACTTTTCCTGTAGCAGCTTGAAACTAACCTAATTCAATGAGATTATTCCGCGGCAGTAATCCTGTAAAAGAGCAAAGCAGTCACGGCTCAGTAACTACCAGAAGTAAGTACAAACACAAACAGACAGTTTATTTACCCTTACCAGGCCTATTGCAATCTAGAATTGTTGAGCAGTTTTTGTTAAGACGCACTTGTTACTTAACATTCGTAGCAAAACATCTTTAACTTTGTTACTAACTAAACTAATTATGTGCTTTATATTTATGTTGTTTTATTTATACGGGTAAATAACGGTTTTATTTGTTTTAGCTCTTTGCTTTTTATTTATTATTTGTTTTCACGACTAAAACAGTTTCAAATCTCTCCCAAAACATATCACGAATGTATACCGAGTTCTATAAAACAGTTCACCGTTGAGATTTGTTATATATTACATATTCAGCAGGTATAGGCTATTCCAAACGTTTAAGCGGAACTAGATAAGCTTTGTAAATCATACTCACATTACAAATTCTAGATTAAATTGATTGTCATTATAAAATATCCTTTTCATTCCATTTTAATTTTTTGTCATTCTTAATAAAAAAAAAAAATCAGTTTGAGATCAGACTTTATATTATATCACAGGCTCGCTATCTAGCTAATAATAAACGCTACGATATAAAGTAACGTACCAGTGGCCCGCTACAAATGTTTCCCAAAAACGCCCTGTAAAGATATATTTTTCCGATACACTGAATCAGTTTTCTTATGTAATGATCATAAGAACTAAAAAATTGATGCGAAGTGTGAATTTTCACACATTTCAGGGTTTCGCAGGTATTTATTAAGTGAATGATGATTATCTGGGATGTCAAAACAAATTTTATCTTAAAATATTTTTTTGTTAATTTTAATTCGAGTATCTAATACCATTATTAAGGTTTCTAAATATGTGCAGTATTTTTTTTATATTGTTTCATTAAGATTTTCAAAATTGCGCCTATGGCTTCCATTGGTTATTTTAAGTCATAAGCTCCGCCCTCTGATTTCGTATATATTGAAACATATAATTCAATTATAATTTTGCCACTCAATGAAAACAATTGCCACTGGTTATTAAATTTACGCTTTTAAAAATTAAATGCAACATTTGCTACAATATAACTAGAATTTTGAAAAAATAATTTAAACAAAATAAAAATGAAAAAAAACAGAAAAAATAAAATTGTCTCCGTCTAGAACGAACTCTAGTTCTCAATGTAGAAAGCGAGAATGCTAACCATTACACCATGAAAGCGTATTGGTTTCCTGTGTAACATAACATATTAAATATTTACATCGTCAACAAAAAAACACAAAAAAAATGCTTTTTTTCCAAAAACATAATCTGATAAAAAATTTCTGTTGTACTATTCCGGTTCACACCAATGTACATTACTCAGAATTTTTTCAGATTTTTAGTTTAAACCATCTGGGCTACAGGGTGTGGGATAAAAATTTTTTTTCACAATTTTGACAAAAAACGCCTCAAAATAATTTATTTTGCAAAAATAAAATATTGATCGTTAATCCACGTATTAAGGTCTTTCATTTGATACCTACACAGTATTTTAAAAATATGCATTTTTTTTTTTTTTTTCGATGAGCACATATTTGTTTATATTTTTAGGGAGATATGTTTTTGTATTTTTCCTATGTTCGGGTCAAAGACTTACATAAGCATGCCAAATTTCAACTCTCTAGGTTTAGCCGTTTGGCTACAGACGATAAAATGACGGTATAAGGGTTTTTGGTAATACCTACAAAACCCTAAAAAAGCGTGCTTGCAAGGCATGTGTTAGACAGAAATATATAAATAAGTTGATTGTATCGTTCATTTGTCATAGAACAGACTTGTTTAAAGAACTGAATTGTTTTTTTTTTAATTTAAATATTAGCAGATGGTAAGAAAATTTTACCCTCATTAAAGTTACAAAAGTGGGCGGTGCAAACGCGTAGCCCATGTTGGGAATCAATGTTTTAAACGAAAAGAATGCTTAAATCATTAAAGTGATAAATTGAAAATAAAATTAAGTATAAAAGTTATTACAAACACAAATACCTAACTGTCCAAAGTCATATTTGCTTTTAGCTTTAATAAAATTATAACCGTAAAGCCAATTAGCAAAAAAAAAGGATAAAAGAAACGTACATATGTACGCCGTGATGTTACTAAAAGAGAAAATTTAATTTTATCCTTAATCAATATCAATTTAATTAACAGTGAACAGAGGTGAATTTTCAATTACCTGCTCATTCGCACACGTGCACATACACATTAACAAACAGACAGTTCCGAACACACACCTACATATACGCTTAACCACACAATTAAATGAATGAACAAATAAACTAATTCATTTCAACAGCTGCGCCCTGGCTCGAACACATTCGCCCGCAATTTTTATTCAAAAACAAACGAAGGTGCGTTTACAATTCGTAGAACTTACTTGTCTGGAATATACCCTCTTGTGCAGCGTTCTTCAACCTTTTAGTGTGGGGAGCCTATGTCATGGTTGGCTGATTAATTTACTTCATTTGTACTTACTTTAGGTCTCCGTCACATTATAAGTATACAGACTTGCGAGCGGATCAAGTCTTTGCCCTCCTTATTAGTCCGCTAGCTGGTTGCTATGATTCTTGGAAGGATTTAAGGGTTGTTCAATTAAAGTCCTCATTTTAACTTACCTACTTTAATTACGATTATGGTTTAGTATTTACATGATTTACATAGACTTACAATTATACGATGTCTAAATCCAGAGAGACACATCTTCACACACACTAGACAATTTTTACACTACACACTAATTTAACCACTACATGTTTCTAAATATTGTCTCTCTCTTCTTTATCTGGACACTACACTAACGTTCATACGGAAATACTTACTACAACTCAACTCGACCGAACACTCTAAATGTCCTTAACTCATGATTAACAAATTCTCACTCTACTTAAAACACGACTTAATTTCTTCACTCTTTAGACTCAACTCTACGTAAAACAAGACTTAACATCTTCACCCTTTAGACTCAACTACTCTAATGACTGCCCTAAGCGGCTTACATCGCCCAACTGTTAAATATCATACCCTGGTCTTTCGAGACGATATTTATTATCCATAAATTAAATTATATAATCTCCCAAGATAAGTAACCAACTAATATTTATTTTAAAACAGAGATTAATAGATTTTCCCATATGGTTCTAACACTTCTAATCTAATTTATTAACAGAGTTGTCTTTCAATATTACAATTTACTATTTTCTTTTCATGTTACATTTACAAAAGTCTTAAGTTACAATAATAAAGAAGTCTACCCTTATTTTTAATGCCCTAAAGTGGCTCTTCTTAGAAATAGATTATTGGATGATTATACTGAATTTATTTATGAAATAATACCAAATTTACCTCCCTTACATTAGTACTTATCGACCATTTTTGTAACTTTCGTGAAAGTAACACTTCCTTCATCATCATAAAAAATCTCTTGAGCTTCTTGTAGCCAGTTTGTAGCTATAAGCTTTCGGTAATTAGTCCAACAAGTGGGTGGTCTTCCTCTATTAAGTTTATCTGCTCATGGTCTCGACAAGAGAATCCGTTTGGTCCATTTGACGTCAAATTAGATGGCCTACCCATTTCCATTTCATGGTATAGAATTTTGCACGATATCTGAAACGCTCATTATGATCTCATGAGAAAAACAGACATTTTCATACTTATATGTAACGTTTCCATGGTTATTATAACTAATATCTATGTTAAAAAATATTAGGCCAAGTTATTTCTACTCTGCTGCTAGAATGTATTTTATACAAGTACTTTGGGATAGCGGTCAGTCCTGTGGTGGCCACAGATGATTTTTTTAAATGTATCTATTACAACACTGCTAATTTGATCAAACAACGATCCATAAAACCAGTTATAACATTTTTTAAAATTTTTTGAAATAGGGCCCCCGTTAGGTTTTTTTTTGTATAGATATATCAACTTTGTCTCTCATATAAGGAGCAGAAACTAATTCTATCTCCATATATAAAATTTTATCAAAATTGGCTCATAAACATTAAAAATATCGTAATTTTAAAAAAATTGGACTCCTGTTTAGGCCTTTTTTGTACAGATACATGAATTTTGAACACCTACATACCAGGAGACACTAATTCTAATATTCTGTGTCAAATCCCATCGAAATCGGTCCATAAATAAGCGAGTTATGGCCGTGCTCTACTTTCGGTCAAAACTGGAGCAGAATTTTTTACCAACTTGCGAATTTGAGGTTTTTGACTATACAATCCGAAGCCTCATGCACTCTTAATTCTAAAACTGTAAGTATTTTCAAAATCCGTTCATAAATAAGCGAGCTACAGTCATTTGAACTAGTTTCCATTAATCCGCTCTAATTATTTGGTCTAATTCCGTAATTAGTTCAGATATTTGGTTTAGTTTAGGTGTATTCCCGAGTTAGCAGCACTTGCCATAAATTTCTGAATCAAATCAAAATATAAATATACGTCATTTGGATTACAATGTAATTTACTGGAAAAACGTATGTTTTAATTGTTATTTATGCAGATAAAATTTGATCAAGGACTTTTTAATTAGGCTTTTTGATTGGCCCTAGAGACGTGTCGTCAATTGACGCTAAGAATGCCAAGATGGCTACCTATTTTTGTCTAATGATGACATTTGATATTTTTTAAGGAAATTAAATTGAAAATTTGTGCTGAAAAGTTGTAAAAAGGTAAGAAATATTTAATTTTAACAGTTTATTAGATAACGGGTAATAGAAAATTAATATAAGAAGCAGGTGCACGATTAACGGGTCGGTTAATATACAATATAATAAATATACATATAAATAAAGAATATTACACTTTCAATTCGTACATTAAAGTACGACTACACTGATTATTGTCTAATTTTAAATTGTAATACCATTTTTAAATATTCTAATTTATTGTTTCAATTCAGTTTCCTTCTCTTCCAGTTTATACAGTTACTATAATACATTTTAGAGATACAAAACTATCATAAATGGTATACAATTAAATAATATTTAATAAACATTTGTTAAACAAAACAAAAAATATATACATTTTCAGAGACACAAAATTGAGCGTACAAAAAGTAGTAATACTAATAAAATAATTAGAAAACAATCAGTTAATTTAAATTAATATTTTTTCGCGTCACCTTTTGCTTCTATTACTGCAAGAAGGCGATTTTGCATAGACTGCACTAATTTTCCACAAACTTCTGCTGGTAATTATTCCATTCTTCTTGAAGTTTCGTTTTAAAATCATTTTTATTAGAAAATGAATTTGTTTTTATCCGAACTTTTAATTCTCTCCATAAATTTTCAATTAGATTGAGATCAGGCGATTGTGGCGGTGTTTTGAGAAATTTTGGTGCATTGTATAACAGCCATTCCTTTACAATAAGCGCAGTATGTTTGGGATCATTTTCTTGTTGAAAGTAATAAACTGGTGGCATATCTAATTTTTCTGCAGTAGCCGTAAGATTAATTTTCAAGATGTTCAGATATTTCCATTTATCCATGATCCCATCTATAAATTCTAAATTACCTGGGCTGTTTGAGCCCATAGCACCCCACAACATAACTGATCCGCCTCCGTGTTATACTGTCGGAACGGTATTATTTTTTAAAAATTCTGTATTGGGCTTCCGCCAAACAATTTGTCTGCCGTCCGACCCAAAAAAAAATAATTTTCGTCTCGTCAGAAAAAATAACTTTATTCCAAAAGCTAATTGGTTTGTTTACATACATTTTTGCAAATTCTAAACGTTTCTTTTTATTCGTTTTTGAAATCAATGGTTCCTTGTGTGCAATTCGACCATCGTAGTTATTTTTCCGGAGTATTCGGCGGACTGTTTCTACTGAAATTTGTTTATTTAAACTTTGTGACAATTCTGCCGTTAAGTTACTTTAATTTTAGGATCTTGCTTCATTTTTCGCAAAATAAATCTTTCAGCCACAGTCGATAACAATTTTTTCTGCCTCTGACCGTTTTGTTTTTGATAGTACCTTCATATTTAAATTTATTTATTATTTTTTGCATTGTGGAATGTCTTCGGTTTACTATATCACCTATTTCACGCATTGTATGACCCCGGGCGTATAATTTAACTATTAGTTTTCGTGTAGATTCGTCAGTCTGTTTACGTTTATTTTCCATTATAATAGAAACAAAATCACTGTACTTGAATGTGGTCTAATGCAAACTAAACTAATAAAAAAAACATCTGTTGCGAGATAAAATCTATGCAATATAATTTCAGGAAAAGACAGGTCTTAAATCAATCAAAATTGACTAGTAAGCTCAATTTTATGTCTCAAATTTATTATTTTTGGTTTTCCTTAACAAATTTTTAACAAATATTACTATACTTTATACTATTTGTAATAATTTTGGATCTGCAAGGTGTATTTTATAAATAAAAATTAATTAGTTTTAAAAAAATCTGTTTTATAGTCACGTTTTATTAAAAAGTATCTTTGTCAAATTCTTGTATGCTCAATTTTGTGAGTAACTGTATAATCATCAATAAAAATATCAACCAAACAAAACACTTGATTCATTAAAGTAAAAAATTCAGTAAGTATCTTACTTCGAGTGTTCAGCAGCTATAAAAATTCCAGACAGAACCAAAAGAAATTTTCTTTCCGATCACGCGTCCGTACGCATAGAATAGGCTTGGGTCGTGAGATTAACCTGATCCACCTCTGCACATGATGCTGACAGGCATGTAATTACACCTGATGTGTCGTCACACCTCACCACTCGACAGGAAGTTATGTAGGCAACCAGCATCACGTCACTGTAACACGGAAGTGGAGAAAGTATATGCAGCAAGGCGTAAGATTATATTAGATTTTCTCTACTTTGACGTAGAGTTTTAACATAAAAAGTAAAGTGCTGTATTACTCGTTTCTAGTTTGTAAAACTTTTTAAGTAGTACGATATTTTCTTTCATTATATTTTACATATTTAGATTAAAACATGAATTAATACAGCAAGGTTCTACAACCGGAGGGATCCACTCATGATGTCGATGGAATTCTTGAGCTATAAGGTATTATCGTGTTCTGGGCCTTCTTCTGACAGGAGTATACACAAAACACAAGGGATCGGAAAATTTCTAGAACGGCGTACGTCGTTCACAGTGGCGCAGCCAAGGGGGGGGGGGCGACGGGTCCTGACCCCTTTTTACCGACCGTCAACATATATAAGGGAGGTATTGTGATACCGATTTTGACATTTCGAGATTTCGATGGATCTCCACGAATTGAGGTCCCTACATAACTTTTTGACTATTTTTAGCATGATGTCTGTCGGTCTATCTGTCCATCCGTCTGTCTGTCTGTCTGTCTGTATGTCCGTCTGTCCGTCCGTCCGTCCGTCTGTCTGTCTGTCTGTGTACACGTGCAGAGCAAATTAGGCTAAAAGGATTTTTATGAAACTGCATATTTAAGCTTTTGACATCAATGACACGAGTTGATCCACTTTTGGTAAAAATCGATTGACTGGAAATGGGAGTTTACTCGTGTCGATTTTAAGATTTTTGGGAATATTTAGCAACAGAAAAATATTTAGAAAAAATTTATTGAACAAAAGTTGCTATAAATGCAGTAACTAATAACTTTTATGAGAAACGTTTTTTGATAAAACGAAAAATTTCAAAAAATTATTGTAAAATTGTTAAAAAAAATTTTGTCTCAATTTTTTCTTACTTATATGTAATGTTTCCATGGTCATGATAAATAATATCTCTGTTAGAAAATATTAGACCAAGTTATTTCTACTCTGCTGCTAGAATGTATTTTATACAAGTACTTTATGATGGCGGTCGGTCCTGTGGTGGCCACAGCTGATTTTTTCGTATAAATAAACATTTTGTTAAGATTGCCTACTCTTGATAAAGTGATATAATTATTGTTCAAGTGAAAATACGTCACTTTCCAAATATTTTCCAACGAATTATATGAAGGGGAGCGTTGATCCTTTTTCCCCCAGACACATCGACTAAAACATTCGCGCCGTCAAATGATAAAACTGTTTTAAACAACTTACTCGATTCAGATAAAATAAAGTGGAAATCTGACTTCGGTATAACCTTCAGAATGTAATTTTAAAATGATACCTCAAACGTGAAATAGAGTAGAAATAGTAGAAATTTAATAAAGAGAATAGTTTTGGAGACAATCGCGCTCTTAAAATCGGTATTTGGTTTTATTTTGTAGATAAATGTGAATATCAATATCTTCTTAGGTATTTTTGAAATGATGATGTTTTATACACAAAAAGGACTGATATAAGATGTACTGAAAACAGTGGCGTATTCAGAGGAGGGGGGGCACAAGCCCCCTCTGAAGGTCCAATTTAACAAATTTATCATAATCGTACAGCAAAATAACTTATGTATTTTACAATAATAATAAGCTATATTTTATTATGATTAGTGTTGAAATTAAGAGAAAATGCATATTTACATGTTATTTTAAGGTTTTCTTAGGTATAATCAAGAAATCCTTATTCCGTCACATGAGTCTGTTCGTTCGGTACAAATTGTGGCCAAGCGGCTGATTTCGAGAACTGAACATAAGTAAGAGAAATATTGAGACAAAAATATATCCCGCGAAAAATATAATTAAATATGTATTTATCGAAGAAAAAATCAAGTGAAAGTTTTTGATATATGGATTAACAATTACAATTTTTTATCAACAAATAATGGAATTATTATTTGATATAAACATCAATATCCAACAGCAGGGGTGTCGAACTGATTTGGGTCGCAGTCTATTTTACATACAAAATGATAAGCAGTGACGGAACTTTAAATATCCCGAAGGGTTTCTTCACATTTTTTTATAAACAGAAAAGGGGAAAGAGTAAATTTTATATTTTTAAATATATTTTTCTCCTAAATAAGCTCAAGTGATTTTGATTACCGCTTCAGGGGCCACAAAAAATGAGGTTGAGGGCCGTATGTGGCACGCGTGATAACGTAAGATGATGTTAAGCAGACCACGTATTAAACTTTCATGCAAGGTTATGGTTGTACAATACAGAGCATAAGAGTTGTCTGACTACAGTTTCAAGTCTCACGTGTTGTACGATACAGAGAGAGTGTATTGGTAGAGGCTAACGCTGTACCACACGAGCACATAATATATTGATAAGACTGTGTATTGATCCTGCTATCACATGCAAATACCCACTATCGGTGCAGCTTGTCTCCACGCTCTTCTTCTATCGCGCACCCAACCTAGGGTCCTCGCACTTTACGGCTTCACATATTGTCAAACACGATATTTACAATATTTATCAACCTCCTTTATACATAATCTTTCAACGCTTAAATAATATTGTATGAGAGGAGACTGTTTTTTTTTCGGTGCTTTCTGATGCTGACGTTTAACCCTTACAAAGATGGTCGATAAAAATGGTTACTGGAAAGTTTATACTATGGATTAGAAAGGTGTTTGCTTTTTTACTGAAAATAATGGAAAAAAGGGGAAAGGATAAAAGGTTTGTTTATTTGAAGATTTAAATTTACGGTTCTGTTTTATGAATAGGTCTGTTAATTTTTTTTTTTGGACAATTATGTACCCAAAGCTTTCTCTACTTTTGGAAAATCTAGGTTAAAATAAGTATATATGTGTGATCTATTTTTTAGGCATTTACCTATCTTTAATTTTTATAGGTTTTTCTTCTTGGATGCGTCTGTATAGTTTATCTTGGTTGGTTGGATTCTGGAACAGATTTCGTATTTCTTTTGGTATGTGAAACTTAAAGTAGCTTTTTTTTTAGACGGTGAAGTGATAAATCGAATTTGGGTGTTTTAAGTGCCCAGGGAGTGTTGTGGATTAAATATTTTTGGAGTTTGGGAAATTGTATGTTTAGTGCTGAGAGGTATTCAATGATTTGTGGTGATTAGTTTAAAACCCTTAGCTGGCAATTCTCGGATCACTCTACTAGTTATGAGATCATGTTCATGTGTATTTCTTTCGATCTAATTTTTGGAATTTAAGGTTTTTTATATTCCTAGTTTGACTAGATTGATCTGTGGTGGTAGTTGTAATGGAGTATCAAGAAATTCAAGATTCTATTTTTCCTCTGCTGATGGAATTTATCTTTATGAAGATATAGATAACAATTATTCAATTAAAACACTAGGTTGAAGGTTGAAGGAAGATATAGATGTTAATAATCCGATAATAACATAAGTGTTTCCTGTTTTTTTTTTTTTTATCTCTTCTTCAGCCTATCTCTAACATTTAACATTGTGGTATGACACTAACATGGAAAACATGTAATTCGTTTACATTTTTGACATAACTAATTTCTTGCATACATTAGATTGAGGTAGATAAATTAATTAAACCTGCCCTGCAACCAACAGAGTTACAATTAACTATGTAATTAACGGTGTGTGCTTATGTAAAAAGTGCGAGATAATTGTGTAGATTAGTCCACCCGTGTGTAGATGGAACCGCAGTTTATTACAACAGCGACCCTCAACGTATATGTGTCATGAAATTTTGTCTACTTTATTTATTTGATCCTTTTTTGACTCGTACAAAGATAATTCAGTTTACAGAAGAAAATAGTTAAATATTTTTCAGATTTATTATGTGGATTCAATATAAGGACTAATTTAATGTATTAGATATTGAATTTTGACAAATTTTATGTACACATATAGTAAGATATGGCACAACACCGGAAGACATCAAAAGACGAAGAAGATCTAGACTGGAAACAACTGTAAGGGCAATGGGTAGAAACAGAGCCGTGTAAAAACAAGAACAATGGGTCAGAATGAAGGACTCATGTGATAATAAGATGTACCAACACGTAGCTCTCACGGAAGTACCCAAGTACCTAACAAAACCTATGAAGAACAGAAGATGATTATATATGGAAATGAGGCAAAGGCAAACTGCTTCTGGAGTAAGGAAGCTCCTATAAGAAGCATAGGGCTTCCACAAAACTCTATTGATCGCAAGATGTTTAATCTCCAGCCACGATTTTCCATAATTCCTCGCTTCTTGAATAATGGTTCGTCTCCAGATTAATTTTTGGCTTTCCAATTTTGCGTATGACTTGCGGATTCAAATCCAATGCCATTCTAGGTACGCTAGTCCTCACTCTCCTCAGGACATTCTCTATCCATTTCCACTTTTTCCACAATTGTATTTCCTTCTGGATATCTGTTTGGTTTGTTCGTTGCCATAGCTCTGCGTTAGATATTCTTTCCAGACTTATTTTCAAAGATTGCAATTTGAATGTGATTAATCAGCTAACTTTCCAGATCTCACATCCATGGAGTAGCATGGATTTCACATTTGTGTTAAACAAACGCAGATTAGTGTTTTTTGAGATATAATTGGATCTTCAGACAGCAATTAACATGGCGAAAGATTGGCTGGTCCTGTTCAAGCGTTGCTCAATATCCAGCATTGTTCCTCCATCTTTGGCAATTAAGTTGCCAAGGTAGCAAAACTCGACTACATCATGAATATCTTCCTGACCAATTTTTAACTGTCTTGTATTGGTGGTGTTTATGAGCAGGGTTTCTGTTTTATAGATATTAATCTCGAGTCCTGTTAGCTTGGCTAGCTGAGTTAGTTGGTTGAGCTTGTCCTGAAGGGAGTCGAATTGATAAGACCGCAGGCAGATATCATCTGCATAGTTAAGATTAATAGTATGCACAAATTTTGTCGATGCCTCGACTTGCTTCTTGAAGTTTAGATAAATACTATATTAGATACACAACTGCTAATACCAGTCATCATCTACAAAGGTATTGTATAATATTATCATAATGGTATAGATGCCATGTCGCAGTAGCCATCCGGATCACGTGGTCTAATTATACCGACTCAGTTATTAATTTACTCTTGTTAATTTGTACAAACAGTAAATTTAATGAGATGCGCGTGCTAGATCCGATATTGCATTTGCACTACAGAACACAGGCACAATGGCTGAGTTAATGCTTTAGTTTGCCATGCATAGACGCCAACAGCTGTGAACTTAGACGCTATGAATTTAATTATCAAATTGAAGATAGATTCAAGTTTTTTTTTCATATGGAAATCGTGTTTAATTAATCGTAGTTGATAAAGTTTTAGTAACTTATAATTAGTTAACTTTTCTGTTGTGGTGAGGGATGAAGTAACTTATAATGCAAAAAACAATTATTCATTTTAAATGACATAAGCACGTAACTAAACTAACAGCTTTATATAACAAACTGTATATAAGAGGGACACGCTAGAACAGTGGTCTTCAACCTTCTTACATCTGCGGAACCCTACAGATTAAATGCTATTTCTTTGGAACCCCAAAGCAAAAATCCACAATAGGCTCTTTTTTTAATTTTAAAGTCAAACAAAAGGTATAGCATACATTATACAGAAACGGATCACTTTCAAAATACAAAAAAAATAATAATATATATAAATATAAAACAAATTTAAAATAAAATTACAAAGAGATTCAGGACAGGAAAATGGTTGCAGTCCTAGCCTTGAATGCATTTATGGAAGGGGCTGATACTAGGATGATTAAGTAAAGGATGCGCTATTCGTATACTAACAACATTGACGATTGTGTGGAAACCCCTGTTGAGAAAGAAGGCAATATATGTCTGTACTGTGCACACTGCAACTACGTTTGAATTTGAAACCAGCGTATTTTTAAATGAAAATAATTATGGAATTTCTTAGAAATTATTCTAAAATCTCGTAATTTCACAGCAAATTTTATAACATATTTGAGAAATTTGTATAACACGGTGTTAATTTTCTGCGTATCGTGTCAAACGGACCTAAACTGTATAAATGTGTATTTAAAATTTATCTAATCATTTTAAAATAATATTATTTGTCAATTAAAACAATCTTTAATGATATTTTAAAAATTAAAGGCTGCCAATAAAGGAGGCAGTATTATGAATTTAATCAGTCAGTTAAAGGATAAAGTGGTAGTTACAATAAACTAAAATAAGCTTGAAAAATATTAGTGCCAAATAATACTACCCAAACATCTTGTTGCAAAAATTACATGACTATGGCCCGATTGCAAGAATCTCTATTAAATTTAATGATTCAAAATACCAGAGGTGGCTAGCTATGGGTCCTTTTCAAATATTCCGATAAGACGTTGAAGGGCCACATCCTTTGAGTATCCCCCCACAAACCAGAAATTAATTTAATTTTTATCGTTCGATTAATGAAGGATTGAATGACGGATGTACAAAATGAAATATATGGTGAAGGGGGTGTAGAGGGGTTAATTTTGATATATATTTTTTTACATTACATAGAAATATTCTAATCTTTACCTATAAGGGATGGTTTGATAATTTTTATTTGGTTGTGATAATTGATTAAATGAAAGTATGGAAATAAAATATATAACAAAAATAGATACACATATTTTTATTCGTTTTGAAATATTACAAGTCTGTTGAACATTTTTCTTTTCGCCACCTTGTGTATATCTAACAATTTAGCACAGTAATAGCGTTTTACGTGTGTACGCAGTACCGCGATATATATCTTTCGCACTCAGTAAGGGTTTCCACATATTTTACACACGAATAGCGCATCCTTTACTTAATCATCCTAGGGCTGATACCACTTCGTCCGAGAGTGAGTTCCACAGGTCGAATACTCTGTTAGAGATGAAATGTTGTCTCTGCTGCCTAGAGTATTTCTCGTGCTTCAGCTTGAGATGGTGGCCACGAAGACTTTGGTCCAAATTGGGTTGAAACAACGAGGTCATGTCAGTAGATAAATTGCCTGTGGTTATCCTATACATTTGTATAAGATCTCCTCGGCTTCTGCGATCAGCTAGAGACGGTAACTTCAGTTTTCTGAGACGTTCGTAGGGTAGAAGGCGGAAGTTACTCGGGAGACGTGTAGCTTGTCTTTGAACGCCTTCCAGAAGGTGTATATCCCGCTGCAAGTAAGGCGACCAGACAACAAAGGCAAATTCAAGGATAGGGCGTATGTAGAATAAATAGATTGTAGAAGTTATATGTAACGTTTCCATGGTCATGATAAATAATATCTCTGTTAGAAAATATAAGGCCAAGTTATTTCTACTCTGCTGCTAGAATGTATTTTATACAAGTATTTTGTGATGGCGGTCGGTCCTGTGGTGGCCACAGCTGATTTTTTTTTTATTATATGTTAATTGAAACTCATTATTTATATAAGAATGTTCAGAATCTTCATGCATACTTGTTGAAAACATATTTAACATGATTCCCTTCTCTAAACATCTTATTTTCGATCATGTTTGCTGTCACTTAGTATCGTGTTTGAAGTTGAAACGTAGGTTTTATGTATGAAACATTCGAGTCATGGAGTCTATGCATTTCAAATCGACTGTTTCATTTCACATGTTTATACAACAAATTACATAGCACCAGGCAACTGAGTTGCTCTCTGATAAGCAGCGCCAAAACCGTCAGAACTGTGAACTAACCAAGGTCTTATTCATTTTGCAAAGAGCTGAGACAACGCCGGTAATGCAATATTATATAAATACGAGTATGTAATTGAGAATGTTTGTGATATAAGGAAATATATATTACCGTAGAAATTTCACATATTATGTATCTATTTCAACATTTTCTCGCCTATTTAACAATATAGTACAAGGTGAAAGAATGGATATTATTACCAGAAAAACTAAAAATGGTTCGAGACGTTTATTAATGCCTACGAAACCGAAGACATTTCTGTATGTAATTTTATTCTTGGATCCTTGCAGAATATATCTGCAAAATATTGTTCGTATCGGTCAAATGATATAGCAGTGTCTAGAGTTTCTTGTTTATGCCTACGAAATCCTAGACACATCTATATGTAATTATATTTGTAGATTCGTAGTGAATAAATCTGCAAAATATTGTTCATATCGGTTAAAGGAGTGTCTAGAGTTTCTCGTTTATGCCTACGAAATCCTAGACACTTTTATATGTAATTTTATTTGCAGTTTTTTAGAGAATAAATCTGCAAAATATTGTTCATATCGGCCAAAGGATATAAGAGTATCTAGAAACTCTTGTTTATGCCTATGAAACCCTAGACATTTATGTATGTAATTAAATTTGTAGATACTTAGAGAATAAATCTGCAAAATATTGTTTATATCGGTCACAGGATATAATAGTGTCTAGAGTCTCTTGTTTATGCCTACGAAACCCTAGACATTCATGTATGTAATTATATTTGTAGATTCTTAGAGAATAAATGTACAAAATATTGTTCATATTGGTTAAAGCAGTGGTTCCCAAACTTTTTCGCAGCGCCCCAAGTCTAAATATTGGTCTAACTAACGCAGTTGAAAGAATAATGGAACGTGTTCGCGGCGCCGTGGCCTACTTACGGCGTTCAGTATGAAAATCACTGCGTTAAAGGATATAGGAGTACCTAGAGTTATTCGTTTATGCCTACGAAACCCTAGACATTTTTATACGAAATTGTATTTGTAGATACTTAGAGAACAAATTTTCAAAAAATTGTTCACATCTGTCAAAGGATATAGGATTGTCTAGAGTTTCTTGTTAATGCCTACAATACTCTAGACATTTCTGTATGTAATTATATTCGTAGATAGAGAACAAAACTGCAAAATACTGTTCTTATGGGTCAAAGGATATAGGAGTGTCCTAGGATTTCTAGATGCTTACGAAACCGTAGAAATTTCTATAGGATACTTTATCAGCAGATTCTTAAAGAATTAATCTGTAAAATATTTTTCATATCGATCAAAAGATATAGAAATGTCTAGAGTTTCTTGTTAATGCCTACGAAACCCTAGACATTTCTATAGGTATTATATTCGTAGATTTTATCTTTTTTATTTATTTTATAAAGAGTAAATCTGCAAAATATTGTTCAAATCGATTAAAGGGTATAGGAATGTCTAGAGTTTCTCGTTACACTTCGGTAAGCTTCGGAATATTTCGTTACATTTCGGAATCTCGCTTCAAATTTGTTTTAGACGACAGGCACGCACCTAGAGACACACGTTGGCCTATTATATTATAGTTTACCTTGGGAACAAAGACGGCTTTTATGTAAGAGGCAAATGGGCAACACCCCCCTAAGAAAAATGTTTCTATTTATATTTTTAAATATTAACATTTTAAAATTTTAACGAAAAGAACCCAGATCTTCAGAATTATCATCTCTGTGCTATCCCAGCAAACATTTTTATACGGGCCAGTACTGGTAAAGCACATACTCCCCGGCATTGAAAGTAATGGGCCAGTACCCCGGTGTCCCCGGGGCCGTTACTGGCCCATTGATGTATCAGTTGCCGGCCCAGCAACGGTAAAGTGCAAAATAATCGCATTAGTTGCAAGATTTATTTCTGATGGTTTTAAGTAAAAAGTATGAGTGAAGAAGAGTGCTTATAAAATGCTGGTAAAGTACTTCGTATAGGCGGAATTCGAAATACAAATGTGAAGTACATTATTAATACTGGCGTTGCACTTACTTTTGGTGCCAGTAATTTACCAGCATAAAAGCAGTTTGCCAGCATTCGGCCGTTAGTTGAATGTTTGCTGGGATTTGTGGCAAAATGTTCGTAACCAGAATTGACCTTTTCAGTCATGAACTAATGTATTTTGCTAAAAGCCCAATCTGGCCGAAATTTCTATGATTTTTTGTGATGTTCTGTTGCCGAGTCGACGTAGCCATTATATATTGTAATTCTCACAAAAATAATAATATACCAACGAGATTTACTAATTTTAGTTGAAATTAGTTGAGCAGAGCGTATGTTTAAATCATAATGTCTACATTAACATCAATTGACATGTCTGTAATTCAACAGTTGCATCGAGACAAATATTGCCTCTGAGACATAATGCAGGACATATATTTTATTAGCATACTGTTTGTCGTAAGGGCTCTTGTAGCATAACTAGTCCCAGTGGCCTCGTAAATATACACCGCAGTTTGAATATTAAATCCTATGTTGTTGCCAATAGAATATAATGGCTCACAATATAATCTACACAAAAAGAAAACACCTCGTATATACTCGTATTTTAGAGTTATGGTTTCGCAGAATACAGCAATTTTATTGCTTGGATATTCAAGAGGTGATGATAATAGTAAATGTTCGTGAATTTGGTGATATGTATAATAATGAACCATAAAATAATATGATTTGAAAATTGTAACGGTTGATCATAACAATATAAGAAATAGTTGAAATAACAATAGAAAAAAGACAATATGAATTGAAATCAAACAGAGGGGTGGAAGATAACTTCTTTATCCTCAGACAAATTTCAGAAAAAAAAATTAAGGGTCACGAGACTTACACTTTTGTTTCATACTTGGAAAAAGCTTACGACAGTGGATGGCTCTAGAAAGGAAAGGAGTAGAAAAATATCTAATCCGAAAAGTCAAGAACTTATACGAAATGCGATCGGAAGTTTCTAGAATGCGATAGAAATTATAATTTTTTGGGCCAAATTTTTCTCCCTTCAGCGAGACTCTTTTCAGCTCCATACATTTGGCTCAACGCATTAAGTGGACGCTACAACTAGACAGACAGACCCCTAGCTACATAGTGTTGGCAGAAACAAAGAGGGATAAAATAAGAATAAACACCAGAGTCAGAGCCGCAAAATACGAAGAAAAAAAATAAGAATAATCGCTAACAAAATCCTAGAACAATGCCGAAAAGTAAGGGAAAGAAATACCAAAACAAATTGGGGGACTGACAGAAGGAAATACTACGAAAGGAACGGATATGGATTAGAAGAAATAAAGAGGATGCAAGAAGAAAGAGGGGCTTTTCTGCAGATGCTGGTGGAAAGGGACAGAGAAGTTCAAGACCAAGAGCGTCAAAACAGGATCGACACAACGAGGTACAACAAAGACTACCACAAGATACAAGTTACAACCTTACCGGAGTACCTGAACAAAAATAATAATCACCAAAATCTCATAGCGAGGTTCAGATGCGGGAATGAGGCAGCAGACAACTAATTCTGGAAGAGAGAAGAAGAACGGAATTGTAGAACATGCGGGGAACAGCCAGAAATGCTCTTCCACTTGCGACGCTGCTCGGTAATAGGGGAAGATCCAGGGCGACTGAAAAGGATACTTAGGGAATCTGGAAGTGGAATAAAATGGATGAGGAAGATGAAGAAAAGGAGAGGAACTCTCGCCAAGCAGCCAAAAAAACTGATGATGTTCATAAAAAAACTAAAATTTAGGCAATAATAATGTAATTTAAGCAAAGTGATATTTTTTTGTTTTTATATTATGTTATATATATATAGCAGTGTTGCCAACCTGTGTTTTATTTATGAAATAACCCACCTATACCTCTAAATACATGCAAATCATAGGAAATAGCTATCAGTTTGGAATTAAAAATACAACTTGGGTTATGTTGTTGACTATATCAGATTTCCCTTTTGTTTTTCTGGATAAACACGAAACGTTATGTTTAAAATAGCTATAATTCCAAGATATAATCAAAATAATGAGATATTTTTAATAATTCCCGACATACATATGTTCGATGGATGATAACAGAGCGATGATGTCTACAATCAATAATCCAGTTGTTAATTGCTCGCATGTTCACATAGTCTCTATCAGGGTCCATATCCATAAATTACATGTAATGACTTGTATGTTTGTTACAGGGAAATGGAACGGCGCGATGGTGGAGGCCTCCATGAGAGTAGAGCTCGACATGCCAAGGTAATTATATAACACATTACTTCATTTATTCATAGTATTAATACGCTAACTCAAGGATACACTGAATTGTTCGCTAGTTAATGTTAAACATGAAATCTTGTGTATCTTAAGTAACTAATTAAGATGTTTAGAGATTATTAGAAACTGTAAACAGGCTGAGAGTTAGACTGTTCGATTCCAACGAAATTGCAGCAATGTAATAAGCAAAAAGTAGAAGAGTATTAGTCAAATTCTAAAATCATTTATGTCGGGTTGCTAACTTAAGAGTTTTCTCTAACTCAAGTTAAAATCATTTGTTTTTATATGTTACAACATATCTGTACTTTTAAGAAAACTAGAAATTTATGGTATAAGGGGAACAGGCAACAAACTTTTTCGTAGTTATCTGAAAGATAGAGTACAAGCGGTAAAATAGAAGACAGCATTAGTTCTAGGCTCCCAATATCCTGTGGTGTGCCTCAGGGTACCGTGTTGGGACCAGTTCTTTTCTTAATTTACATTAATGACTTATTGAAATTAAAAGAATTAAAAAGTACTATTCTTTCTTATGCAGATGATACTGCTTTGTTTTTCGAATCTAGCACTTGGAATGAAGTCAAAAATATGGCTGAAAGGGATCTGGAATTGATAAAAAATTGGCTAGATGCAAATATCCTTTCGCTTAATTATAAAAAATCTTATTTTGTAGCCTTTAGCAACAATAAAAAAACACAGCCCAACTTTGATTTTATCAAAATTCATAGTAACTGTTCTAACGTTAATTGCAACTGTGTTGTAACTATTGAAAAATCTGATTCTGTAAAATATCTAGGAATATTGATTGACTGTAATCTCAAGTGGGATAAACATATTTACACATTGTATAACCGTCTAAGAAAAACTATATATATATATTTAAAAAACTCCGTGAGTTTATGCCACTGAGAATTCTGTCTAGTTTCTACTATAGTCTTGTTCAGTCAATAATTAGTTATGGGCTAATAGCTTGGGGTGGAGCGGCAAACTCATATGTTAAGATTAGCAATAATTCAGAAAATGATAATTAAAATAATACTGAAAAAACCATTATATTTTCCTACAGATAAGTTATTTTCTGAATCTAAATTAATGAATTTACAACAGTTGTATGCGCTATCAATAATAAGACATATTAATAAAAGCAAGGCTCATATCTTACATATACAACATCCCTATGCTACTAGATGTTCTGGACAAGCATTGCCTTACAAAGCAATTAAAACGATAGGACAGAGGAGTTTTAATTATTTTGTACCAAAAATCTACAATAAATTGCATAATTTCGCTTCACGACATCAAATTAATATTCATCAAAATAATGTAATCAAAATTGCCAAAAAATGGATTAACCAGCTAACAAAAATTGAACTAGATTCAATCTTTAACAACTGTTAATATCTTGTAAATACGTTGCACATCTTTTATTTTTACTTTAGCAAGTATAAAAAAAGTTAAAATAACTAATATATACGTAGGATCGCTCCTTACCTAAAATCAATATATATTGATACCACGCACATACCTTTGTGGTATATGTGGTGTTTCCCCTGCATAGTAATAAGTGGTATATCTACTAAATTATTTTAGCTTTACAGCTATTATTTATTAAATTAATATTTATGTTTATATTTTGTGCTTTCTATTTGGGGTTTAATCTCTTATTGCATCTACTTTATAAATGTACCAATTTATACCTGTAATATGTTAAATACAGAGACATTATTATTATTATTATTATTATTATTATTATTATTATTATTATTATTATTATTATTATACAAAAACAAATGATTTTAACTTGATTTAGGGATACTTCTTACTTTGAAACTTTAAACTGACAAACTAATAGAAAAAGAAAATTGTAACCGTGCGTAGTCGGTAGAGCAGATACGGAGATATATAAACTGTTATGCCCCATTTGTTTTAATAAAATTTTAATAGAATTGAGCGTGGTTTAATGGGTTAACTCACTCCTGCGGGCAACGCGCAATGTATTTAACGTTAGGTCTTCGCCTTAACTGGTTAATAACACGACATTTCAACATAAAGGTAAATTTTCTTCTTAAATCACTCTGCTGACGTAAATTCTTAAAATATAATTTAACTACATATATTTACAGCTACGTACATTTTTTGTTTGAACAATTTTAAAATTACATATATTATAAAGTAGAATTTATGATATAAAAGGATTTTGTAATTTAAATAATCAATAGAGATTACCTGTAATTTTTTGTTTCTAGTCTTTTTTCTGATCAAATATTGTTTTTGTATAAATTTATTAAGGGGTCTTTCGATTACTAGGACAATAAGCACTCCGGAACATTCAATTACTTAAAGTTTATGAGTAAATATTAGTCATCATCGTCATCATCATCATTCAGCCTTTCGAATCCAATGCTGGATATAGGCCTTCCTTAAAAAATTCCAGTTTACTCTGTCTTGAGGTTTTTGTAGCCAGTTGGTAAATAAGAGGGCTACTTTTTAAGTTTTTACAAAAACTAAGAAAGAAAAACATTTTTTTTTTTCGAACAAACTGTTTTATTGCTTTTCAAAATATTCGCCTTTATGAATTATACACTTTTGCGTTCAAACCAATTCTCGAAACATTTTTTCCACTCTGAAGTTGGTATCTCAAAAACATAGTTTTCGAAGACTGCAACAGCTTCAACTCGTTATGGGATAAATCAGGTGAATATAGGCAATGAGACATTAATTAGATATTTTTCTCTTTCAAATAATCAATTGTTTACCGTGCTGTGTGGGCGCTTGCATTTTCATGATGAAAAATAATGCAAAATTTTTGGTTGTTTTTTCTGATTTTATCGATGACTTTTTAGACCGGGAGCTCATGACAGTTTTTGGTCTCCGATTTCATACAGCATGCCTTTTGGAGGAGAGAATATTTACCCTGTGACAACAAAAAAGGGATGGTACTAAACCCCTGCACGCTTTCCGGTCATAGGGAAAATTGCATTTCCACTTAAACACAAAATTTTTGTGCTTTTCTCTGATTTAATATTGTTTGCCCTTTTGTCAAAAGAAAGTTATAACAAATTTAAAGTCTTTTAAATATATGCATGCGATTCGAAGGGTCCCAAAGGGCTCAAACGGTCATGTGATCTTGTAATAAAAAAATATGATTTTCCGCGTTTTCATACAGTATGCCTATAATTAAAAGACTTTAAATTTGTTATAACTTTCTTTTGACAAAAGGGCAAGCAATATTAAATCAGAGAAAAACACAAAAATTTTGTGCAAATGGAAATGCAATTTTCCCTATGACCGGAAAGCGTGCAGGGGTTTAGTAACATCCCTTATTTGTTGTCACAGGGTAAATATTCTCTCCTCCAAAAGGCATGCTGTATGAAATCGGAGACAAAAAATGTCATGAGCTCCCGGTCTATTTGGCAAACAAATTGTTGTATACCATTCAGCTTTAACTGTTTTCCGATCCTCTAAAGCAGCGGTTCTTAACCGGGGAGTCCCGAAATTAAAAGAAAAAATTTAAATTTTACCAGTTTTTGCTTTTAAAATTACAATAAACTTAATTATTAAATTATAAATTACTAGGAACATTTAAAATATTATTTCAATTTTTTTTTTGGGGTTCCAGGAATCTTTTTAGGCTAGTTGGGGGGTCCCGAGTTCAAAAAGGCTAAGAACCTCTGCTCTAAAGGAATGACTTAAAGCTCTAAATGAATGAATTAACTATGAAAAATAAAAGAAAAACAATAATAATAAAAAAGTGGCAATTATAATCAAATTTTTTTAATAAGTGATTTGAATTGTTGAGGTGTTAGACAAAATATATCAACAAATTCAGGCAGCTTATTAAAATTAGTGGGTCTATTTCTTTTTTATTGAAACTTTCTATTTTCTTTTTTAGTGTAACTAGTATCTAGATGCAAAAGCTGAAGTAATCTGGTACTGTATCCCGATATTCTAAATTTAAATAATCGTTTAAAAAATTGTTGTTGAATTAGGCCTTTACTAAAATCGTAAAAAAGTATCCAACGAAAACCTTATCAATTTTTCCACAAACTTGTTTTTTTTTTAACTCTCAATATCAACAAACTACTCGGTGAATTTATAAGCTGTCACTGATTTCACAATAACTAATGTGAAATTTTACGGATATAGTAGACATATTTCAATATTGCCATCTAGTCGTTTGTAAAAACAAAAACAAAAGGTAACTCTCTTGGATTTCAAAGTTTTTATTTTCCGATGTTATCGTCATTATCCTTCCCAGTTTTCAAATGCGCTTGAACAAAATTGTTCAAAATGTTCACACTGGCACGCCATTGTTTTAATAACTTATATACAACATGTCATTATGAAGTTTCGTAAACAAATAGGAACAAATGAGAACACGTATAATATTATATAAAACTTGTTTACAGGTACGCAACAAGGCAGGGAGACGTGACATTGCGCTGTGACCATAACGTCGAGCCCGAACAGTTGCACAAAGTGGAATGGCTGAAGGGAGGAACCAAGATATTCCAGTATGTAAAGGGTCGAAAACCACCCTTTAGGAACTACACTACTCCCGGAGCAGTACTTGATGTAAGTACTCTTTAATCAAACTAATTACTTGTACACTTAGTAAAACCTTTCATTATATGTATTACATTCCTTTTATAAAAATTTCTATTTAGTACTAAGAACAAAAGTTTGTTTTTACCGACCGCCAACATATAAAATGGAGGTATTGTGATCATACCGATTTTGACATTTCGAGATTTCGATGGATCTCCACGAATTGAGGTCCCTACATAACGTTTTGACTATTTTTAGCATGATGTCTGTCTGTCTGTCTGTGTGTGTACACGTGCAGAGCAAATTTGGCTAAAAGGATTTTTATGAAACTTTATGTTTAAGCTTTTGACATCAATTACACAAGTTGATCAACTTTTGGTAAAAATCGATTGACTAAAAATTGCACTTAACTCGTGTCGATTTTTGCGAATATTTCACAGAAGAGAAATATTTCGAAAAAAAATATTTAGAAAAGTTGTTATGAAAGCAATAACTAATAACTTTTATTTGATATATTTTTTGATAAAAAGAAAAAATTTTGAAAAATTTTTCGACCTTTTTCTATGTATTTATTTTTTCATACATATATGTAATGTTTCCATGGTCATGATAAATAATATCTCTGTTAGAAAATATTGGGCCTAGTTATTTCTACTCTGCTGCTAGAATGAATTTTATACAAGTACTTTTTGATGGCGGTTGGTCCTGTGGTGGCTACAGCTGATTTTTATTTGATAATTTGACAAATTAACAAATGTTTTTATTTTATTTATTGAGTGAGGCAACACTCAATTTAAGTTCCTTTTTTTGCTCGTCACATCAATTTAAGTTCCTTTTTTTTGCTCATCACATCAAATTAATTTTTTTTGCGCATCACATCAATTTAAGTTCCTTTTTAGGGTTTTGTAGGTATGACCAAAAAACCCTTATACCGTCATTTTGTCGTCTGTCTGTCTGTCTGTCTGTCTGTCTGTTCGGTAAAAATTGTAGCCAAACGGCTAAACCTAGAGAGTTGAAATTTGGCATGCTTATACAACTCTTTGACCCGCACATAGGAAAAATACTAAAAAAACTAAAAAATATATCCCTCTAAAAATATATCCAAATATGTGCTCATAGAAAAAAAAAAAATATTTTTTTTAAATTTTGAGTAGGGTATCAAATGAAAGCCCTTAGTAAGTGGATTAACGATCAAAATTTTATTTTTGCAAAATAAATTATTTTGACGCGATTTTTTCCAAAATTGTGCAAAAAAATTTTTGTCCCATACCCTGTAGCCCAGATGGTTTAAACTAAAAATCTGAAAAAATTCTAAGTAATGTACATTGGTGTGAACCGGAATACTACAACAGGAATTTTTGATCAGATTATGTTTTCGGAAAATAACGCATTTTTTGTGTTTTTAACTAAAATATGTTAACTATTTAATACGTTGTGTAACATACTAGAAGAGTAGCTCTCGTGGCGTGGTTGGATTTGTCGTACGCTTAATAATATAAGAAACTTGCAAACTAGGGTTCGAATCCTGTTGATTTTATTTTTTGTTTTTTTTTTGCATTTTTATTTTGTTTAAATTATTTTGTTAAAATTCTAGTTATATTTGGTAAATGTTGCATTTAATTTTTAAAAGCGTAAATTTAATAACCAGTGGAAAGTGTTGAAATTATAATTTAATTCTATGTTTGACGAAATCAAAGGGCGGGACTTATGATGTAAACAACCAATGGAAGCCATAGGTGCAATTTTCAAAATCTTAATGAACTTTGCTGTATAAAAAAAATACTGCATATATTTAGAAACTTAAATAATGGTATTAGGCATTCGAATTAAAATTCATAAAAAAATATTTTGACATAAAATTTGTTTTGGCATCCCAAATAATCATCGTTCAGTTACTAAATACCTGCAAAACCCAGAAATGTGTGAAAATTCACACTTCACATCAATTTTTTTGCTCATCACATTAATTTAAGTTCCTTTTTTTGCTCATCACATCAATTTAAGTTCCTTTTTTTGCTCATCACATCAATTTAAGTTCCTTTTTTTGCTCATCACATAAATTTAAGTTAATTTTTTTTGCTCATCACATCAATTTAAGTATTTTTTTGCTCATCACATCAATTTTTTTGCGCATCACATCAATTTAAGTTCCTTTTTTTGCGCATCACATCAATTTAAGTTCCTTTTTTGCTCATCACATCAATTTAAGTTCCTTTTTTTGCTCATCACACCAATTTAAGTTAATTTTTTGCTCATCACATCAATTTAAGTTCCTTTGTTTTGCTCATCACATCAATTTAAGTTCTTTTTTGCTCATCACATCAATTTCAGTTCCTTTGTTTTGTTCATCACATCAATTTAAGTTCTTTTTTTTTGCTAATCACATTAATTTAACTTTTGTTTTCTTTGCTGCTTCTTTTTTTACCAGTCTCCAAGACTGTTATATATTTGAAATCGCCAGACCAATAACATCGTTCCAATCTGACCCTACCAATACCCATACAACATATTGAAAATTGCGATCGACATTTACATACCTATGGCCAAGAGGTGGCCCGCGTGCCAAACTGGCACTTCAAAGACCTCAGAGAAGTTAACCAGAATTATCAATACATTACTGTTATAGAAGATATTTTCATTCAGTGAGCGTAACAAATATTTCCTCATAAAACTACCCTTATTCATACTTATAAATCATTTCTATTACGTTGCAATATTTGTTTAGGTAGAAGTAATTTTTAAACCCAGTTTGAACCAGCTGCAGTCATGATATAAGACGAGTGTTCGTTATGTATGTACATAAAATTTACCATATAAGAACAATTTCGGAAAGAATATGTTTCAACAATGTAGACGGCACGGTATGAGTATATACACGTATATTAAAATCGTCCATAGCGCTCCATAAAACAGCCATTGTGTATAAATGAAACTTCCTGGCAAGATGGCACCGTGTCGTTGTAAGAAGAGACAGCGGATCTGATTTATATACGTACCCGTGTATTGTTCCATATGGCGTTGCAGCCACTATCGAACATGCTTCCTTACTGGATTAATTTAATTTTAAAAACGAATTTCTGTTTTAGTCAGATCTGTGCTTTATTAAAATGTATGGAACTTGGATATTATTATCAAAAAATTGATGTGAAGTGTGAATTTTCACACATTTCAGGGTTTCGCAGGTATTTATAACTGATGATTATATGGGATGCCAAAACAAATTATATGTCAAAATATTTTTTTATGAATTTCAATTCGAATGCTTAATACCATTATTTAAGTTTCTAAATATGTGCAGTATTTTTTTTATATAGCAAGGTTCATTAAGATTTTGAAAATTGCGCCTATGGCTTCCATTGGTTGCTTAAATCATAAGCCGCGCCCTGTGATTTCGTATACATTCAAACATAGAATTAAATTATAATTTCAACACTTCCCACTATTTATTAAATTTACGCTTTTAAAAATTAAATGCAACATTTACAACAGTTACTCGAAAATGGTTAGAGATAGCGACCAGCGGTTGAAATTTTTGGATTCCTTGTAGTTTATTTAGTCTAGAAAAATTAAGGGTTTAATCGTTTGATGCGTTTTGAGATTGTGACAATTTTTTTTAATGGCATAATTTACATAATTTGTGAAAATTGTGAGTGTAAAAAAATCACAACTCAAAAACGGTTAGAGAAAACAACCTGACGGTAGAATTTTTGGATTCCTTGTAGTTTATTAAGTCTAGAAAAAATTAGAGGCCTTACTCGTTTTGCGTATTTTAAAATTATGACAAATTTTAATATGGCGTGATTTATAGAAATATTCATCTTGGCATTGATATATCTCAAAAACGAAATGCAATAAAGACCTGCGGTTGAAATTTTTGAAATCTTGAGGTCCTAATTTACTTGTAACCAGATTTTGAAACAAAAAAATTTTTTGAAGTTTTTAATTTTTTTAAATTTTTTTTGAAAATTTTTAAAATTGCTAACTAAAAAATTGTTAGGGATGTAAATATGCGGCTTGAAATTTTAAAATTCTACTACACTGTTTAGTCTAAGAAAAAAAATTGGGCTTAAATAAACATATCATTAAGTTTTGTAGGGGCAGTAACCCAAAATCCTTGAAAATGGCCAAAAATCGAAAAAATCGTAAGGGGTACCCCTTAAGAAAATCGTGATTTTGAAGCAAAAAATTTTTGTCTCCAATATTATTGAAAATTGGTACAAATATGCTTTTTTGGTCAGAGATCAAGAAAATTTGGTCCATTTTGAAGTTTGGGCAAAAGTTTTGGAATTATAGGCAAAAAACTGACCTAAATTAGCTCTAACTCAAAAACTAGGAAAGCATGAATTTTTTAAGTATTTTTTTCATAATTCTCACCCCAAAATTAGCCTCAAACTATATTTTGGCTAAAATTGGAGTCAATAAAATTTTGACCAAAATTTTCAAAATTTTGGAAGAATTTTTATTTTGATTTTTGTTCGAAAATTGGTATACTTATGTATTTTTCGCCTTAGATCACAAATCTATGGTCAGTTTTGAGTTACGGTCTAAAATTTTGACATCTTCGGCAAAAATTAAAAAAAAGACAATCCACAAAAAGGCTCAGAACCGATTAAATATTAGCCTGCCCCTTTTTTTAATCTTTATAAACTAATACTTACGTCTTATCTATCATCTATATCAGCGGTTCCCAACCTGTGCTCTGCAGAGCCCTTACTGCTTCGCGTGCACTTCTCAGAGTCTCCACAGCCGTTCCAGGAAATAAAATAAATAAAAATTGAATAAAATCAAAAGTATTAGAAATAATAAAACTAGAAATGACATTCTGAAACACTCAAAAACTAGGAAAGCATGAATTTTTTAAATATGTTTTTCATAATCCTCACCCCAAAATTAGCCTAAAACTATATTTTGGCTAAAATTGGAGTCAAAAAAATTTAGACAAAATTTTGGAAGATTTTTTTTTTTTTTTTTTAGTTTGAAATGTATGAAGGTAACGGGCGCCTTTGCCGCCTGTATTTTTAAATCATATTTAACAAGTACATTTTTATTTACAGATGGCGCACACAAACGAAAAATATATAAGACTGTCCCACCTGGAGTTTGCTGCCAGTGGAGTTTACTCCTGTGAGGTGTCAATGGAGACACCCATATACACCAAACCATCCAATAACTATGAACTAACTGTCATCCGTGAGTATTATAAAATTACGTTCAATATTTTCCATCAGCGTAGATTTTGTCTTATTAACCAGCAATACAACTCCCCACACAGAAGGTTCATGGACCGCGAGTGGGTAGAGATCTATAGCTTTTGTTCGCTAGCTGGTTGCTACGTTTTTGGGTTAATGGGAGTAAGAAGACATAATGGAATACGGTTATCGATGAGTAAATGTAACTGAGGAAATATTTATTCTTAAATTATCGTTAGGTGTGAGTTGTAAATGAAACAAAAATAAAGGGACGTTTCGCGTTTCTTAAATTAACGCATCTTCAGCCCTTATCATCCAGTTGTCACATATTGGTAAGAAAAGAACTGCAAAAAGCTTCGTCCAAAAGAAAATCAGTATAACATAAAATTGTATGGATAGTCAGCTGTAAATGTTATACAAATCGAAGTATTTCACGGCAAAATATTAAAATAATGTGTCAAAATCAGGACTTCGAACCGTTATTTTTTTAGTTTCGGTTTTCGTTCCGGTTCAATTAAAAAAAATATATATCGGTTCGGTTCCGGTTTTCGTTCCAGCAAAAATAACGGTTTTCTTCGGTTTTCGGTTTTCGGTTCAGATCCGAGTGATAAATTTGTAAATGCTTTTATTTGTATTAGAATTTTATTTTCTACTATAATTTAGAAGAACATTTTATTCCTTACTTTGTAATAATCATACCAAGGCCGCTGCAAGGGGGGGGGGGGATTCTTGGCGTTCAACATTTTGTTGAAATAATAGAAGCGCATTTTTTTTACTTATCAGTTAAAAAATATACGAATTTTTTCTGCTCATCAGTTTAAAAAATAATCTTAAATAAAATGTATTTTATATTCACTCACATAAACATTATCTGAACCGAAATAAACCGATATTTTTTTTCGGTTCAGTTCCGGTTTTCGTTTCGACAAAAATAACGGTTTTTTTCGGTTTTCGGTTCAGTTCCGGTTCGAAGCCCGGGTCAAAATATAAAATAAAAATCTAAAACTTTCCTATTTAATACTTTTATTAAAAATGACAAATAAAACAAAATATAAAACCGGAGGAAACATTTTTCATTGATTTCGTAACCTAATCTAAGATATCTTAATCTTATCAAAACCTAATTCTACACAATAAAATTAATCATAATTGTAAGCAACATTTCTTAAATTTTATGTTTAGATTTCTAATAAGAAAAAAGATACTATTTTTTCCGGGCTACAGATCAACAGAAAGGAATGTTAATTTAAATAAAGATAACAGTAATAAAAACATGTTTTTCCACGACTATATACCATAAATAAACGTTCATTACAGGCGTGTCAGTGATTAGTAAATGTAGCACATTCCCCACTCATTTTTATTACACACCGCTGACCTGTTACGTATTGAGCTCATTACGTAACAAGTTTGATCTCATTACATAACAGGTTCAAGCAACAATGGCTGACCGTTGCTAGTCAACGTAAGAAACAGGTTGAGAACATATGTCAAATTATTGTTAGTTTGTTAAGGAAACCGGATTAAAATTAAATAATATATATGCTATTCACTTTTGTAAAAACAAACTAAGAGGAAATTTGGATTTCAATAGTTTTACCTGTGAAATTGTATTACAAAAATAATTTAATATTTTACATTATTTAAAATATATCATCATTTAGCATGTCATGTTGAAAAATGATATCTTAATTATAAAGATCATATACATAGACAAAAAACAATTCTTATTTGTCTATGACCATACCAAAAAAATTAAAGTCAGTTTTACAATATACAATTTTTTTAAAATGATATTTAAAGTCAGTAATACACTATAAAAGTAACCAAAATAACTAGATCTGGTTTGTCATTACAAAAGTGAACAACATATAATTAAATATGTGAAATTTTGCAAATTTATTTTTTGGTATGAGTTAGTTTTGGTCAGTCAGTTAATCATTTGGCGCAAGTATTGTTATTTTAACGGAATTTACATTCCGTATGACACGTACAGAACCGTGGCTAGGCAACGTAATAAATAGGTTGAAAGCAACTGTCAAATTATACTTAGATTTTAAAGAGAACTGAATAAAAATTAAGTAAGTAATAAAGTTATAGTCGTGGAAAAAGCATAGTATGAAACTTGCAGGGAATAGTCATTTCTCACTCGTACGAATTGTGCTACACGCCTGCAGCTCGTGACGTAACTTTCTTACTCGTGTGAAATGACCATCATTCCATGCTCGTTGCATAATATACCATTTGGTAACTATATCACCATATAAACATAATACACATAGTAATGATCTATACTAAAAATAGTAACCGGTGTTACATTTAGTGCTACACCATCTTTATAATAATTTATAAGTTAGAATAAATAAAACTATAAATAATAGAATTTTAAACATTGTTGTAGAATACAATCAGCTGATGGTTAGCCATCTTGATGACGTCTGTGTTGCTGCAAAAAAAAGACTTACGTTAATTTTCCATGGCATGCTGCCGATTTTATTTTCTAATTTTTATTTTGTATGTCTTCTATTATTTCAGGTTTTGGTCTTTGCTACTAAAGCAATCAAGGCCTTATCACACTAGAGTTATTATTTAAGTTTAAACTTGGAAATTAAAGTCTTTGCATTCGAATCGAAGTCTTGTGCGTGTGATAGTATGAAGAAAAAACCTAGGTTTTGAAGACCAGGCAAATGAAACAGGATACAATTTATCGGTCTCTTTACCTAGGTCTTACAGCTGACGCGTCTTTGTTTTAAAATAACCTTTCAAAATATAACTGTCAACTGTCATACTTTCACGATATGCGCATGGATAAACAAACAATTTCCAAGTCTTAACTAATATTCAAATACCGTGTGATATGTCAAGACCTGAAGACTTGGATCCTGAAAAAAAAAAAAAACTACAAAAATAAGACTTGGATAGCGTTCTAGTGTGATACGCCTTTTATCAAGACAATTCCAATTTTTCTCGATGAAATTTCCATACCTGAATAGGATTCGAACCCGAGACCTGAGCAACGCAGGGCAGGAGGACAAGTATTTTTAATAAATGATTTTCACAATTGAACAAACGCAAATGGCGCTCATGGTAGCGACGGTTATTCTAAAGCCAGTTCTCAAACTTATTGAGAACTGACACGCTCGGATACGCAGTCTGGTGGTCAAATATTGTACTACGCGACTGTAGTACTGTTTGAAATTATTACATATGTTCTGGTGTTGATTTTTTGTTAGAACGTCGATAGATACACTTTCATAAAATAAAAATGTACTGTGCTTACATTAATCTGTTTCTTGTTAGCATATTGACAGCTGAATACTAGACAATTCAGCCATTTTGCCATGAATTACAGCGCCGCCAACGGTAATGTCACTTCTCAATAGAATAAACTGTTTATTTAATTCTAGACAATGGTGATTATATAATCGACTTTCCTAGCACTAAACCTAATTTAACTAAAATGTATCTTATTACCCCATTCTCCATTTTAGTAAATTCGCAACTCTGTTGACTTTGCGAATTTCCATTAAGCTTTTGCAAATGCAATTTCATGCAACATCCAAAATACGTAAAGTTATAACTCAGGAAAACAACTCAGAAAATATTGAATCATTTTTATAAACAGTTAAATAAAATTTTCGCAACTTTCAATTCAATTATTCTGTTTCATTGCAAGAAACAAGAACATTTATCTAACACTGTAAACTCTCGGCTTTTATTATTTACAGAAAAAAATAATAATTAGGGTTTTAATGAAGAATTTTAATTGCTAACATTTTTCAAAGTGTTTTCATTTTGAAAATTAAATATAAACTCTAGAACTAACAAAAGTAAAAACTCTGTAAAACAAAGAATGTGCAAGGAAATAAAAAAAAAATGTAACACAATGAAATAAGAGAACCAGATGAAATTCTGAATGTTAAGACATAAAAAATATGATTCATTAAAAATGTAAAAAATATGATGAATAATATATGTAATGTATACTCGTGCATATGCTACAGTAGTTGCTGGCAATATTTCATTACGGGTTATTACGTATAATATATTAAGCAAACTTGGTTCCTTTGCAGAAATAAGACTAGCCTCATTTAAATCGGGATGAAGAAACTACGAGGGTTTCCAAAGTTCTGGGAATTTAGCTATAATTTTTATTATTTTGTTAATTTTCGTCAATATTAAAATGTAGTTTTTTAACATAATCTCCATTTAACTAAATACATTTATCCCAACGATAAACTATTTTTTTTAAGCCGTCCTCAAAGAACTTTTAATTGAGTTTCTGTTCTGGTCCCAACAGCCATGGCACCCAGCGCGGGGAATCCTTGCTAACGCCCAAACAATCATGCAAGATGTCATGAACTTGTCGTGTACCTATCCCTAGGCGCACACTAATTTGACGAATAGTCATTCGCCTGTCCTCTTTCAGTAGGTCTTCGACGGCAGTAATGTTTCTTTCATTTACCGACGTGCTTGGGCGCCCACTGCGTGGATCGTCTTCTAGTGATGTTCTACCGGTTTTAAAACAATCGATCCACCGATAAACAGTACTTTTGGATTCTGCAGACTCACCAAATACTCCTTGCATACGCTGAATAATTCCCAGAATTTAGGAAACATCCCTCATATATATATATATAAATAAGTTTATTCGGTAAATAATTAAAATACATAAAATTACATGGTTAGTACACAGCACCCGTTACAAAAGTAACATAATATGTATTTGAATATGTTGTTGCATGCATTAGTTCTCAGATATTAGAGTGATGTTGTTTAATTCTAGGAAAAATTTAAAAAAACCTAACAATAGTTGAGAAATATGTGAATGTTATGTGAGAGTGTGAATGTTACGTGTTTAAGTGTTGAAGCAAACGATGTCGCATTGTATATTTGACCCACGATTTGAATCAACAAATTTTCAAATTCAAATTTAACCAGACTAAAAATCGTTTTTGTTCTACGATAAAATAAACTCAAGGTATTTGAACTCACTCCACCACTGCGTGTTAAAATTAAATTCATTATTACTTTTTTTTTTTTCCTTTTATTTGTTGGCCTTAGCTGCTTTGGCTATTAGCCATGTATAAATACAGAGATTACAATATTGTAAAAATTACATTTATAATTTGATATTTTCTGCTTTAATATAGTTATAAATAATTTCATGAATATCTAAAAAATTAGTTGCAAGAAGCGTTTGAATATTGGTAGGTTAGGATATTTTTTGGACAACTAAATTTTGTATGAATTACGATTACGAAAATGAATTGGGCATTCAAACAATGGGCCGTATGAATAAAAATAAGCATAACCTTTTACTTGCAAATTATGAAGCAAATCCTTCCAACAATATGAATAAAAATGCAAGCAAAACCTTCTACTTACGAGTAAGAAGCAAATGCTTTTTTGTTGATCTTTTGCTCAAGACAGAAGTAAATGGTTATGAATAAAACAGACCTTTTACTTAAAATTATAAGCAAATGCTTCGGAAAAAATGCATCTATATATTCATATACTCACTTGTGAAAAAGTGTTGTAGTGAAATAATTGCCATGGCGGATATTGGGCATATTTAAGAAATATGAAACATTATAGGCATCGTTCTTCATCACATCGTACTGACATAAAAGTTAGTTTCGTTTTGAACAGGAGAACATTGAGTGTTTAGCTAATAATTTTTAGGTAACTTTTTATTGAGATAGCTGATCTTGGATTTCAAAGAAGTATCGGTGAGGAACTTGGGTTGGAGCAATCCACAGTATCACTGACTGTCAGCAGTGTTGTTGATCAAATAGTTACACAAGCTGGCAACTGGATTAAATTTCTTACTTCCCAAAATTTATTAGTGGAGGCGAAAAAAATGTGGCAAAGAAAATACCGTTTTCCAACCGCAGTTGGTTTCATTAACTGTACACATATAGGGATAGAAAAACCGAAGATCCATGAAGATGAATATGTTAATCGTAAAGTAAAACCTATGCTAAATGTATAGGCAATTTGTGATGCCAGTGAAATGTTCACAAGTGTAGGTGTAAAATGTCCTGAATCTATATGACTGTACACCAATAAAAATAAATTGATCTGTCAAACATGGAACTCAGTACAGCATTAGTACAGTTTTGATAGACTAATTTCAAGTTGACAGCAATCAGAAAGAAGTAGTACTATTTTGATAATTACTGTTTTTCAGGTTTCAACATAAACTCATCCTCTTGACCTTTTACTCGCCGGTAGAAGCATCGACTTATAAGTAAAAGGTAATCATTATTCATATAAAAAGAAGCAAATGCTTTTACTCCGACCTTTTACTCGAAGCAAATGCTCTTACTTCTACCTTATACTTATGAGCATTTACTTCAACTTTATTCATACGGCTGAATAAATGGTTCGAATCACTGACAGACAAATTATCACACGGAGAGAAAGGAGACGAAACCATCTTAATTCTATGCAGGTGATATAGAGAGAAGTTGTGATTAAATCTAAGCCGGAAAAGAGTGGATATAAAAAATCTGCTTTGATGAGAAGAAAACCAAGGTTTTCTAGGACATTATTACTTTAAATCCTAATAATAATACATATATTTGTTCACGAATTTGAAGGCTGAATTTGTATCGATATACAAGTCGAACGGTATTATATTCTGTGCGATTTGAGCCACGCATATGTATAATGAAATGAACACTGGTATATTGCCAATAAAGTGTACATTTGGTTTACTAAACCCATATCCTTATTTGTTTATGAGAAATGTTTATTGACAAATCAAACACGCAAGTGAGAATTTGAATAAATTCGTATGTTTGTATTTTGTTAACACATTTGATCAACAAAAAAAATCAAACATTTCAATTCGTTTGAAATAGCATCTGAATAATCCATAAAAAGGACAATGAGACTGCACAGTTGAAACCGCTTGGATTTCCCGCAGAAACGACAGAAATACAAACTGATTCCGGATTTGGAAACGCCGTCACAATTACTGTCGATTCATCGTGTAACTGTTACTGCTTTAAACTGGATTATTTCGAACGAATACCACTCGATATCATTTGAGTTGAGTTGAACTTTATTGCGATCGCTAAATCAATGTTTTGCGAAGGTTGGATTCCGATTATTTCACGGAATTGTTATTGAATTAAAGGGAATATTCAAATCTTTTTTATATACTATAGTTGGATTTAGTGTTTGTTTTGAAAAGAGTCCCCTCAACACTTTTTTTATCGTCGTTGATGAGTTAAAATGTTAAGTATTTTCTGTGGGAAGGATCTGAAACAACTGATGTGTTAGAACTGAAAAGTACTTCTACAAAGTGTAGTAATTGGCTTGTATTAGAAAACTTGGAGAGTGGCGTTATCAAAGGAGTAAAAACATATGATTCGCTGAGGACACCACACTATTTGTGGAAGTCTAATAGCACTTCAAGACCTATTACGTATGTTTGCAGCATACGAGGCCTTCAGTGCTTTAAGAATATTTACATGTTTTTTTTTTTTTATTATTTAGGATTTTTTAAATTTATTTTTATACAATTGTGTATTGGCAACACATTAAAGAAGTAGGTTTGCATAAGAAATATATACAGCGAAGGACTGAGTGTGAAGAGTTTTAAGTGAATTTCATTTTAAAATATTTCTGCACAATTTATAATATAATAGCCCAACGTGTGTCCCTGAGTGCCTGGGTGCGTTTCTGTCGCCTAAAACAAATTTGAAGCGAGATTCCGAAATGTAACGAAATATTCCGAAGTTTGCCGAAGTGTCACCAGCTATAACTTGACTAAAAACATTTTGGGCTTTCATAAGCATAAACAGGCTTTCTTAAGCATAAACAAGAAACTCTTGATACTCCTATATGCTTTGACCAATATGAACAATTATGCAGATTTATTCTCTAAGAATCTACGAATATAATTACATATAGAAATGTCTATAAGCATAAACAAGAAACTCTAAATAGGAGTATTTAGACCGATATGAACAATATTTTGCAGATTTATTATCTAAGAACCTACGGATAAAATTACATATAGAAATGTCTAGGGTTTCGTAGGCATAAACAAGAAACTCTAGACACTCCTATATGCTTTGACTGATTTGAACAATATTTTGCAGATTTATTCTCTAAGAAACTGCGGATAAAATACCATATAGAAATGTCTAGGATTTTGTAGGCATAAGCAAGAAACTCTAGGCACTCCTATATCCTTTGACTGATATGAACAATAATTTGCAGATTTATTCTCTAAGAATCTGGGGATAAGATAACATACAAAAATGTCTAGGATTTCGTAGGCATAAACCAGAAACTCTAGATACTCCTATATGCTTTGACCGATATGAACAGTATTTTGTAGATTTATTCTCTAAGAATCTACAAATATAATTACTTAAAGATATGTGTATAGGCATAAACAAGAAACTCTAGATACTCCTATATCCTTTGACCGGGACGAACATTATTTTGCAGCTTTATTCTCTAAGAATCTATGAATATAATTACATACAGAAATGCTTAGGGTTTCATAGGCAAACAAAAAACTCTTATATCTTTTGACCGATGTGAATGATATTTTGCAGATTTATCCAGCCCGCACTGTTGCCAATCTGTACATTATTTATGAAATAACCTTGTATTTAGTAACTTTTGAATTACAGAATTTGGTCTGATATTGTTCTTCTACAAACTTAAAATTGATTGATTCTTATGTACGCCTGATTTATTTAATTCTAAAAGGAATCTCCATAATTTTAGAAAAGCTTGAATGTGTAGTATTTTGCAGTTATCCTTTCCTTCCACGTAACGTCCTGACAGAAGGTCAGACGAATATATTGTATTATAACTTCCAATTCTTGATACTCGTATATAAAGTTGTAACATTTTTCGGCAATATGTTTTCAGATAAAAAGAAAACTACATGTGGATTTATGTAAGATTTATACCATATTTTCTTTTACGATCGACCTATCTCTATCTTTAGAAAATGGAAACTATTAAATTAAAAAAGGACAAATCGAAAATTCGATCAGATATATATAAAATCTAAAGCAATATTACTTCCGTACGATGTGTTTGCACCGTAAGAAACTAGAACAAATTCGTGTTTACTAGTTTGTAACGATTTTGTCTACCTTCCAGTTACGGAGCAAAGAAATCATTATATTGAGAAAAGTATTATTTTCTTCCAGCAAATATATTTTACTGTTGGTTTAACGGTATTATGACATGAGTATCAGTGTTGCCAGATGTACGATTTAAATCGTATTTGTACGATTATTTTTGCATGTGTACGATGTACGACTTCTTGGTATCAGATGTACGATTTTTTTGATGTTTTTATTGATGAAACATATTTATTTATATACATGTTTAGTAAGTTAAATATTAATATTATATAATGCGATATATTGAATATTTTAGCCCTCGGATTTCAAATCAACGCGCTCTTAAATAGAACGGTTTATCTCGCTAAGATCGGGTATGCTCGGGCATATTCGAATATTCAAAAATATAAAGCTCACTCCTCATTAGTTGTACCCTTTTCACACTAGAACTTTAAGACGAGTGAACTTAAAGTTCACCGATGTTTAACATCGGTTTGCTTTCACACTTGATGATTAAATCTCCGGTGCTGTCATCAGCTACAGTAATTTTGTCCTTAAGTTACCGTCAGGAAATTACCAGTTTTGATCTGTCTGCGCAGACGCACATTTTGAATTATTATAAACAAATATGGATATTTCATTTCATTCTACAATAAAGGCAGTACGATAAAGAGTATATTACACCTGTATTAACATGTAAGTCGACACATTTTATCTCAATTATTGTAGCTCTGTATTTTATTAAACACATTATTAAAATAAATAATTTTATTATAACAATAAGTATAAACTTCTTATAACGTCGATGTAATACAGTATTCTTGTTTATGATAATACAAAATGTTGACAGCACAAATTCAAAGAGCATATTTTTTATAATAGAAATCATGTTGGCAATGAGGACGATGTTTAAGACGCAGATCTCTGTCTTAAACATCGCTTGTATTTAGACGAGGCCATACGGTTTCACATTAATGTTTAAAGACACATTCACTTTAACATCCGATCTTCAAGTTCTAGTGTGAAAAGGGTATAAGAGTACTGTACTCAGTGGCGCACCCAGGGGGGGGGCTACAAGAAGGATGGAAATTGAAATTTTTTTAATAAGCATTATGGATCTTAGGTAAATATATAGATATGGATTTAAAAGTAGAGATGAGGACCTTTTTTTTTTCTCATCACTTGTATTTTACTAGTGAGGACCTTTTTTTTGTTCGTCACTTGTATTTTACAAGTGAGGACCTTATTTTTTGCTCATCACTTGTATTTTACAAGTGAGGACCTTTTTGTTTTTTTGTCATCGAAGCTAGGAGCTTCACTTTTTTTGTCTACCCCCCCCCAAGAAAAATTCTTGGGTGCGCCACTGACTACTACAAACTGAAATCGGCCTTGTCTGTATTAATATATTATTGTATTAATATAGATATATGTATTTCCCTGAGAGTACTCTAATTTTACTAAAATACCTTGTGATTTTTAGTTTTCAACTACTTTAATATTTATGCATGTGATAGGTATTAATGTGATTTTTACAAAATGAAACAAGAGACTAATTCATATATATATATTGGTGAAAATTGGTTTAGGTCTTAAACCATCCTCTGCTACTATGATTGTGCAATAGAAAAATATGTACCTAATAATTTTTAAATTAATTACACAGAAAATTTTTTGTACGATTACTTTTTAAAAATACGATTGTTTGTACGATTTTTTTCTTGAAAATACGATCATTTTGAAGTGTTGGTACGATTTTTTCTTTTTCACCATCTGGCAACACTGATGAGTATGGGTACAAAGACAGTGCCGTAACTAGAACTCATGGGCCCTTAGGGAAGGCCAATTGGAAATTGTACTATGATAACGCACCAGCTCGTTCTTCATTTTATATGTTCAACCGTGTTGCTACAATTTCTACCGTACAGACAGACAGACACATGAGTGATGTTATAAAAGTTTTTGGTAGTCATACCTACAAAACTCAAAAAATCTGTAAAAGGGAAAGAATTATTCCCTCAAACACATAAACAAAATAAAATGAAATAATAAAACAAAGAAATTTCTATTTATAATATGTGCGAAAGAATCGAAATATAGATACCGTTGCAAAATAAACAACAGAAAATAAAGATATATATAGAGTGATGTTAAAAATCACGAGGCGTATAAAACGGATCTAAATATAAATTTTGTTGATCTATTGGTTTCTGAGTGAAACTTATAAAATATGGAAGTAAAGAAAAATGAGCAAAGAATTGTGGGAGGAGAATAGAAAAAACGGAAGTGAAAACTTTGTCTTTTTCCACAGTTTATCACGACTGTCAATTTTAGTAACAAATATTTGTCAACATTTTTCAAGAGGAAAACTTTTCAACAGACTTTTCTCACAAAAATATTGTCTCAAATAGAAAATAGCTAAATTGAAACAAAAGTTTTCAACTACTTTCAAGGATGACCAACATCTTATTTTAACAAGCTTCACTTGGATTCAGTTAATTCTTTCTTCGGATCTGTCATCAGATATAAATAAATAATAATAATAAGCCTTTATTGACATACTTCTATTTATTCACGAAATTCAAGAAAACATGAATAATATTTACAGCACTGGTCCGTCAAAGCTATCGTTTTGCAAGGTAATACGGTTGACAAAAATGTTCTGTTATGCATTCGTCAAAATGAGATGCGGTATGGGATTTATCGACGATGTAACAACGTGCCCCCGTAACAACTAGTCCCGCCTTACCCTACTTTTAAAACATATAAGTGTTTCTACATTTTTCTAAATTCATATCGGGTATAGTTTGTTTTACGATAAGCTGAAGTGACTATCTACTTATGGTCCTAAACACAGTGGGTGGTAATTACAAATAACACTAATCCCTTGTTTGCACCCATAAACTAGTCAGTGATGTATCAGGTATAAATTGCAGATGTTTTAAATATCTTTTCACTTCGCTTTGAATTTTCTATCAGATAACTTGTGATTTGTGTTAAATAGTTCAGTACGTGTTAGAAAAATGTGGCGTCCTTGGAACGAACAATTAACTTCTGTGCAAGCAAATGAAGCAGATGACTATGTGACCATGATAGAAGATGATGATATAGTGCAAGATACAATAAAAAAAAAATCGGGAAAAAACTTGTATATATTTACCTGTAGAAGCTAAAGAAATTGTGGCCAATGTGTATTTATATTTAAGGAACCGCAAAAACAAACAAGCGGCATTAGAAGAGACAAGCAAGGCAACGAAAGTAGCGATGACAACAGTATGGAATATTGTAAATAAGTCCATTGATAGGAGAAGAAAACGAAAGGATTCAGGCATATCAAAATGTTTGGATGGTTTCCAGAAAGATGTAATACGGCAAAAAATTTACCAAATGTACACCGAACAAAATGTGCCAACATTGGACATATTGCTCAAAAGATTAATCCAAGACCAGTGTGAAATTAATTGTTCAAAGGTGACCTTATGGCGTGGCCTTAAAAGTATAGGGTTTCAATTTAAAACTTTAAATAAAAAGCAGTTCCTTATGGAGTCAGAGCGATTAAAACTTTTGAGACAAAATTATTTAAAAAACATTAAAAAATACAGAGAACATAAAAGGTCAATAATTTGTTTAGATGAAACTTGGTACGACACACATGAAACAAACTCAAAAGGTTGGGTGGCTACGTCAAATAAATGTCAAACAAGAGCACGATCATCATCTTCTATCATGGTCACATAGTCATCTGCTTCATTTGCTTGCACAGAAGTGAATTATTCGTTCCAAGGACGCCACATTTTTCTAACACGTACTGAACTATTTAACACAAATCACAAGTTATCTGATAGAAAATTCAAAGCGAAGTGAAAAGATATTTAAAACATCTGCAATTTATACCTGATACATCACTGACTAATTTATGGGTGCAAACAAGGGATTAGTGTTATTTGTAATTACCACCCACTGTGTTTAGGACCATAAGTAGAAAGTCACTTCAGCTTATTGTGAAACAAACTATACATGGTTCTAGTTGGTTTGCTAAATATATGTACATTTTGTTAAACGAACCAATAGTTTGACTCAAAATAAAAAATTAGGTCCAATGCTTCTGACAGTTAGTCTACTTTGAAATACAAACTACATCTGTAAACAGAATAAATCAGAACAGATGCGGATTTGTTTTTTTATTTTTTAAATGAAAAACAACTGTCTGGAATTTCATTAAGCAGATTCCAATAAAAATACAAATAATTGGACGACAAAGCAAGTGAACGGAAAGAATACAAACAAAATAATTATGTAAATACAACTTCGTTTAGTTTTAAAAAATAAGAAAAACGTTTCTGCGTTGAATCAGTAAGTAGCTAAAAATATTCCAGGAAATGTCTGACATGTTTTTACTGGAACAAAGTAATTGTAAAAGTTTTATACAATCGTTATAATGATGAACTTGATTCGACACCTACTTGTGTGGCCTTTTTAGAGTTTTGTAGGTATGACCAAAAAACCCTTATACCGTCATTTTGTCGTCTGTCTGTCTGTCTGTCTGTCTGTCTGTCTGTCTGTCTGTTCGGTAAAAATTTTAGCCAAACGGCTAAACCTAGAAAGTTGAAATTTGGCATGCTTATACAACCCTTTGACCCGCACATAGGAAAAATACTAAAACATCTAAAAAACATATCCACCTAAAAATATAAACAAATATGTGCTCATCGAAAAAAAAAATTTTTTTTATAATTCTGAGTAAGGTATTAAATGAAAGCCCTTGGTACGTGGATTAACGATCAAATTTTTATTTTTGCAAAATAAATTATTTTGGAGCGATTTTTGCCAAAATTGTGCAAAATTTTTTTTATCCCATACCCTGTAGCCCAGATGGTTTAAACTAAAAATCTGAAAAAATTCTAAGTAATGTACATTGGTGTGAACCGGAATAGTTCAACAGGAATTTTTGATCAGATTAGGTTTTTGGAAAAAAACGCATTTTTTGTGATTTTTTGCTAATAATGTACACAAGTTATAGCTTTGTAACAAGCAACACTCTAACGTGTGTGCTGGTCTAGTGGTATTTGACGCTGACTTTTCACCCATGTAACCCGATCCGATAGGGATCGAACCCTGGAGAAGAAGAGACTATATATATATATTTTTTTAATTTCTATATTGTTTAAATTATTTTTTCAAAATTCTAATTATATTTTGGCAAATGTTGCATTTAATTTTTAAAAGCGTAAATTTAATAGCCAGTGGAAATTGTTTAAATTATAATTTAATTCTGTTTCAATGTACACGAAATCAGAGGGGCGGAACTTATAACAACCAATGGAAGCCATAGGCGCCATTTTTAAAATTCTTAATGAACCTTGCTATATAAAAAGAAATACTGCACATATTTAGAAACCTAAATAATGGCATTAGGCGTTCGAATTAAAATTAACAAAAAAAATATTTTAATATAAAATTTGTTTTCGCATGCAAAATAATCATCATTCACTAACTAAATACCTGCAAAACCCTGAAATGTGTGAAAATTCACACTTCACATCAATTTTTTTATTATTATATGTATGCGTGGCCGTTTATAGTGTTTTTTTTAAATTTATTTATTTATTTTACATCGGCCTATTTCTGCAACGAGGCTAATCGCCGATGCCAGGGGGCGAGCTTCTGCACCTGGATGAGAGATGAATCATTATAACATGAGAGTAATGTGAACATATTATTCTCGCCCGAATAATATCAGCAACGGAGAATCGAACCACCAACATCACAATCCAGACTGTTTTCTCCAGTCCAAACTGCACGATTTAAAACGCTCGGCCACTCCGTTGGCAATTTATAGTGTGTTGAAATTGATAATATGTTGAAATTGAAGTGGTGTGCCCCGGGAGACTAATTTAGGGCCTTTACTATTTTCTCTTGTCATCAATAACATTACATACATTGTGGGCATCAACGGGTGTGCAATGTTCACTGAAGATATAAAAATATATAACAAAATTACCAACATATCGCAATGATTGCATTGGAACAAACCCTTCTTAACCGACCCATTTTTTTCATTCAAAAATCGCAACATGTCGGAACAACGGTCTGTACTTAGTGGTGTTCTACAAGGATCGGTATTTGATCCCTTGCTTTTCTTAATTTATATAGTGGACTTAAAAACGTGTATTTATTCTGCATGCAACATGTATGCAGATGACTTATTACGTTCTTTAAAATAGTGCGTGCTGATTTTAAGTGTGACTTGTTTAATCTCTTTACCCTTAATCATGATAGCAGTCTGCATGGACGTGTGTTTAAATTGCAGCATGAGGTTTTTAAAAAAATGGACGTTCAAAGTTTGTAGATAACCGTATTTTCAAAATTTGGAACGACCTACAGAATAGTGTGATTAGTTTTAATAACAATTTGGACTTAATCTTAGCCGTAGAACAATAAATTTATGTTTATTTCTAGTCTTAAGTTTACTGTTAAGGATTAGTTTAACTTATTTTATTTTTCTATCTTTGTTTGAATACTTTTAATGAAACAAAAATCATTAAAAGTATCTTGTTCTTTGCCCATAGTACTGATTGTATATTGTACTAGCAGTATACCCGCTGCTTCGCTACCGAAAAAAAGTAGTCGTAGCCGGCTTAGATCAGGCCCATTTCGAAATCGGTTCAAGAAGAAATTGGTTGCTACGAATCGTTTTACATTCAAATATATTTATTTGTTTTAATCTACCATTGTATTAATATGTGCTTCTTATACAAATAATTTAAGAACGAACTTCTTTGTAAACATCGGTAGTACAGACATTTAGTAACAACACGTATAAGTGTCCCGTTGTGCTAACCCAGGAAAATGCCACATAAAATGCCCATGTGAGAATCACTCATTGCCAAAGGCAGCGCCGATCACGTGAAGCATTTTATCTTGCACCTTACGAAATTATTTATTATAATTTTTATGATATTTATTATAATTACTCCGTGACTATTCCTGATTTATAAATCGTACCTATATAGATCAGAGCAATTTTTTTCGTTAGTAAATATTCTTGCCACTGAAGTAAGTTTTCTTCGTATTGCTTTAGGGGTTACAATAATGTTCAATAGCGAATTTAACGTTATAATTGTCGTCAAAAATGAAAATAAAGAAAATTGTGATATATATCCTCGGGAACATTTTTGTAGCAATATTAAACCCTAAAATTCGTTAATATATATTTTGAATATATGTATCTTTTATAGTTTTTTATAATACGGAAAAATTTTCCGACTTTTTTCTAAATATTTCTTAATTGATCGGAAGCCTGGTGTCATACAGCGATGATATATAGCTTAAAATCTTTCCAGACAAATTTGCAATACGCTGTTGCAAATAGCACTAAAATCTGTTAAGCCGTTTTTTAGTTTTAATACATGTACAGAACATCCGAGGCGTTTTATAACTAACCTTGAATCTAGATTTGCCGGTTATGGGTTGATCAGAGCAAAATGCGTTTTTGTACATGTGCATGGGTAACCTTTGGAAGCAAAAACTAAGTCGATATGTCATTATAGGTCTGATATATTGAGGAAAGATTTGTTTATTTATTTATTTATATTATTGATATTATAACAACTTTTGTTATGCACATGTTTAATGTTAAGTCAATAATAAGAGAGAAATTTCCAGTTTATAAGTAGCGCTCACTCTGCCCCCCAATATTCAAAAGCTACACTAAACAGAAAATAATCGTTATTCAGTCAAAACAAACTGTCTTTATAAATTGTTGATGTAAAGTAAATAATAAGCTAGATATTTCCAGTAGTTTAGTTTTAGCAGAACAATGATGAATCGTGCCGAACGATATTGGCCGATGTTCCACGAACTTACTATAGTTGTCCAAACAACCATTGAAACGAAATTCCCGCGATCTCACTGAACTCATCATACATACTTCGATGGTCCAGTATAATTAAAAACAAAATTATTAATTTCTCGTTTCTGATGGGACTCTTTTGAGATTTTCGATTTTTCTAGTTATGATGAAATCATTTTCTACCTGTATGCAAAATTTCAACTCGGTAGCATATCTGGAAGTGGGTTAGAATTTCCGGACATAGCCACAAATATTCTCTTTTATATATAAAGATAAAGCTATATAAGTCTTTTTTTACTCTTAGTTGTAATAAAAATTTAATAGAAATTTAAAAAATAATAATAATATATTTTCATACTTCGTATTTTTTCGAGTCTTGAAATGTTCGAAATTTATTCTACTTAATTAAATACTACATCTTTTACATTTTACATTAGCTGACAGATACCACTTGTAAGGTATTATTAACAAATGAACCTATATTTAATAACTATTATCTAGAAAAATATTTTCAACTTTTTTGTGAACCATGTAGACTGAGTGGAAAAGCATGATGGTGGAAAATCCATTAATAATTCAACAAGTAGATAATTGCATGAAACAAGTTCTTGTTTGTAACTTATCTAACGAATGTTTGTTTTATTTATAAAAGTAGATAACGATATTTTCTTATTTTAAATGGTTTATAAAGAGTATTTTAAATTCTCTTTGTAAAAATTGTTCTCCGTTTACTTGTGCATAAATTGTATCTATATAAGTATTTAACTATACCACTAATTCAAGTGGATCAAAGTCAAAGAAGCTCACATAAAACAAAAGCAAATTAGGCTGCATCAAGTTCCTACAATTACTTATCTGTAGATAATTTTTTTAAGTAAAATTCCTCGTAATTTATTAGATAACACACAGCTCAAAATATGTGTCTGAATTCCAATCCATCATATTTAGATAAATATTTATTTAAAAAATTTTACAAGGAAAAAATGTGTTTTTCTGCTCTATTTAAATATGTCATGAGTTCTTATTAACTATTTCACGATTAACATTTAAAAAATATACGAGGTGTGTAAATTAAGTATATTTTAATCTTGGAAAGAGGAAAAAGTCACAAGGACTCAAGTCAGGTGAATAAGGAGGCTGAGGAGCCACAGGAATGTTTTTACTGGCCAAAAACTCGTGTGAAATTGCTGTGTGAAAAGTGAAATTTCAGCCCCAATTCTGTCAAAATCTGATAAACGGTAGTGTGAGTCAAATTCAATTATTCTCCGAACGAAGTGACACGGTTCACCAAATTGAAATGAGCCGGCTCACGACTCACTGTATAGTTTCAATGATACGATTGGTCGGGCGATTGTGAGCAATGACCGGAGTGATCCGGATCTGGATCGATATCATGTTGAACTTCGCGAGAACTCGGCTTGTAATGTATTATCATAAAGTGTATTTTGTCATCAATTTGTAGGGCAGTTTATTTGAAACTAATAGGCTTAGTCTGTATTTTTTTACAACCATACTTTATAAAAATATTAAAAATATTGCCCAAATCCCAGATGTCCAATTTATAAGGGCAATAAACATCGCCATAAACTTAACACATCTGGTTTAAAATATAGTAGCTACATAAAATGAATTGTTTGTTTCAAAAATGTTAGATAAGAGCCGGGGCTAAGCGACGTTCTACCTACGAGCGAACGACCGACAACTGACTGACCTGTGTCTCGGGATCATGTTTACAGTTCATATATTGCAAGAACCGGCTCTAAACAAGAGCCGGCTCTAAGCGACGTTCTACCTACGACCGAACGACCGACCGACCTGTGTCTCGGGATCATGTTTACAGTTCATATATTGCAAGAGCCGGCTCTAAGCGACGTTCCACCTACGACCGACCGACATGTGTCTCGGGATCATGTTTACTATATTGCAAGAACTGGCTCTAAGCAAGAGCCGGCTCTAAGCTACGTTCTATCTACGAACTAACGACCGACCTGTGTCTCGGAAACATTAGTCCGGTTTACTTAACAGTGATCTGATAACAGTTTACTTGTCAGTGATCCGGTTTACTTAACCGGATCACTGACCCGGATCAATGATCCGGCTCAACAAACTGAACGACCTCCACTGATCCGGTTCCAAACTGAGCCGAAATTCCCATCTCTAATTCTGACTGTCAACCGACGATCTGAACGCACAAGATCTCGGATTCTGTCGACATTTTCATCGGTTCTTGAAGATGAAGGCTTTCCGCTGCCCGAGTTGATAAAATGAGCCACATTAAAAGTTGCTGCGAGCAACACGTGGTTCGCGATCCACGGGTTGAGCATCTGTAGTTTAGAGAATAATTTAAAACAATAAATAAAAAAGAAATAATAATATAAAAAATGCACCAGTTGATAGAGGAAAAATCGAAGTTTATTTTAAATTAGTACTAAATTTTAAAAATAAATAACTATAGTATGTAAATTTAGAAAATGTTCCAAGGTACAACAGTTCCTTCTAATAGGCAATTACTTGTAACGTCGTGTATTAAGGTGCGTACTGACTTGAGCATTTGTACGCGCACGGATTATGTGTGCGCACAAATACTCAGGTGAGTACGAGGTATAATTTGTGTGCGCGTACAGTAATCCTTCCACGAATGCTATCCGTAGCTTGTCGGTCCCACCGATAAGATCAAAGAACTTGTGCGCTCAGTGTGTACGGGTTTATACAATCATATAATTGTGCGCGTAAATTTAAGTAAACACCAGTAAATATTCAACATGGAATGGAGTAAAAATGTATTGTATGCTGGTAAACGAATCCCCAGTTGCAAAAAACGTAGGGTTATGGCTAATCGTTATTCGCGGGAACAGCCCTTATAAAACTTGTCTTTCTCCCAATTTTGTGACCAACTTTATTAACGAGTAGTTCAAAATCTGCCGCTGATATTCGAACAAAATTTTGAAATTGTCCACTAATCTCTTGCATTTGCAGTTCTGTTAGCAAACTTAAACTATTGTATATTTCCCTGCTTCTATATAGTTGTGTCATCCACCACCGTTTTTTTTTTTTTACTAAGTCTACTATTGCCACATTCAGCAGACTCACCAGTGAGTTACCGGTTGGTAAATTTTTTTCCTGTATGCCTACGTTGATCTACCAGTGAGTTACCGTACTTACTCACCAGTCGCCATTTTATTCACCGGATTTCATTAACGATTAGTTGCTCACCGGTGGACATTTTGACAGTTGTATCTATAGTAACAAAGAATCAAGCACAAAGCAAGTAACAAATTATGGAATTGAGTGTTAAGTCAGTTTACTTAGATATTGAGGAGACGTATATAAAGCACATGTACTTTTAAAATTACTGTAAAAGCTTACATTCAAAATTTACTGTCATTACAATCTGTCATTGTTTAGATATTGTAGTTTTCATATACGCCGTTCGACAACGCTGTCAAAAAATGTGCATTTAGTCAAATTCACCGGTAAGTTTGTATCGGTAAGACACCGATGAGTCTGCTGAATGCGAGTTATGTACGCTACACTTGTTAAGCCAACAACATTTCTTTCCGCCGTCGTTGACACTACTTACTTTAAATAAATATGTGCGTGGATATAACTGAAATACACGGAGCGAGATTTTACGCGCACAAATTAGAAAGTTGTGTGTGCAAATTTTTTTACCCGCACGAAAATCCTTGCGCGCACGAAAATCCGTGCGCGTACAAATGCTCAAGTCAGTACGCACCTTTATACTACAATATAAAATGTTATCTTTCATAAAATATGATAAGTTTATAAATAGATTTAGATATCTTAAAATATAAAAATTGCTCACCACTTCAAAATCATTAGTACTGAGTCGGCAGTTAATTTATATTAAACAAAATATGGATTCCACGGGTTCATTGGATAACTTAAATACAATATTGAAGGAGTTGGAGTGTCCAGTATGTTTGAACTACATGCATACAGTGATACCCATGTGCATCAAAGGACACAGCATATGTCAACACTGTAGAGAAAAGTGCAAAACTTGTCCAAATTGTAGAAGTGGAATTGAAAATAACAGAAATTATAGTCTAGAAGCAATCGCATCTGCATTAATAACAGCCTGCAGTTATGAAGGTAATATACCTAGAAATAATAAAAAAAAAACAAAAAACCTAAACATATGTGTTTTCAAAATTTGTGAATTGTGTAACATAAATCATGGACGGGGTGAACTTGACCAGTTATTATGCATCATTTTCATGGTAGTGTCAAAGGCGCGACAGGGGTGAGAGGCGTGGTGTTATATTTACAAGTTCGAATTTCATGGTGGGGTTGGAGGCGTGATAAGTGCGAGTTTTCGGTATTGACAACATTTGTATCTAACCCAAATCTAACCTAAAAGTTTTTATAAGTATTTGGAGTAAACGGTTATTCAATTTCATTAAATATGTCGTCAAATCGAAGGAGACGTCTAGCTCTTTTTTATGCATATTTAGACTTATTGCGATATGAAGAAAAGCGATGGTGGGTACGTTCCATATATACATAGAAACAGAAGGCAACAGGGAAATTATTTTAACTTGTTGCAAAAAATGAGACACAAAAAACACAGACAGTTACTTCAATTACAAGAAAAGAATTTAATACACAATCTTTTTTACTTGACATCACAGTTTAGAATGAAGATTCTGTTGGCTCCTGCTTGGGGGTGTATTATTAGTATACCCACTGCATGACATTTCTGCAGACCAGATATTTTAAACCGAATCCATAATAATAAACTTTATGACTGCCGACAACATTGTAAAAGTCGCTATTTCGCTACATCAATTTACGTTTTTTAATTTTTTTTTAGAAAATAAATATAAGCGTCTCGCTAAAGATCTCACCATTCCGAAAAAATATATCTGTTTCTATGGTTTCGACGGTGCGGCCAGCGTTAGAGTTGAAATTTCTGAACTTGCGACACCGCGCTTGTAACACCGCGCCTACGACACCATGGTACGGTTTTTTTCAAAATAGAGCGATCCTATTGGTTAAATTTCTTGTTCCACGCTTCCAACACCAGACTGAAAATGATACATTAGTTTCAAATTATCATATCTTTGTGAACCTTAATAATTCTTTTATTACTTGACTGAACTTAATAAATAAGCGGCAAGTATTGTAATCCCGAAAATTTTCGATGTCGAGATTTTGACTGATGACCACGTTCACGGTCAGGGAATCCAAAAAACTTGTGTGAAGGTCTTTCCAATTTTGAGGACTTCAAGAAATCATATTATTCGGAGGGCATCGAAACATTTGAGAATCGTTAGACGAAGTGTATAGTTCTAGAAAGAGACTTTGTTGAAAAATAAATTGAGTTTTGCCGAATAAATAGTGTTTTTTGCCTAGACCGATTACTTTTCAACTACTCCTCGTATGACCTGGAAAATAACACCTCAAGACTTATTCATCCCACCAATTTCTAATACTCCCGCAAAACTTTGTCCAAAACTACTATTATGTTACTGGGGTATATAAGATTGAATGAAAACGTTTCGAGAAACATATTTTTTAAGATACGAACCGTGGCCAGGAAAACATAAGTTCATAAGTCGAGGTATCGCTGTAAGGCTGTATTTCCACCATCAGGTAAACCTTTAAGTAACTATCTGATAGATAAGGTTATGTGATACTTTCTCTACTGAATAAATATCATCCCGTCTGCCAATACAAATTTATCTATCGGATAGTTATCTAACTGATAATGAGACTGACGTATTTAATTCACTGATTGGTATTGACATTTATTCAGCAAATGTTCCAGATAACCTAATCTGTCAGATAGTTATCTAGAGGTTTACTTCAAGGTGGAAAAAACGGACCATAATGTTTTATTTTTTTATTAAATTTCTAATAATTTCTTTCTTTTCATGTCAATACATGTTTAAAGGGTGTGGAGTACTGACAACAGTTAAAAATTTGAAAGAACACGAAGACTCTTGTGAATATGGATTCAGCTGTCCTCTCCAAATTATGGGATGTCGATGGAAAGGAAAACACTCATTTATAACCTATCACCTTAATACTCACAATGCTGAAGAACTGACCAGTTGGCATCCAGATTCCAAATGCAACGTTTTTATGAAACTATGTTTCCATAAAAATAACCTTTTTATATTATGTACAAAATTCTGTTCATCAACACAATGCAAAATATGGTCTGCACAATATGTAGGACCAAAGGAAAATGCTAAAAATTATTTACTTAAAATTGATTTTAAAGATACTAGTAATCAGGGATACCAACTAACTGCTGTTCAGCCTTGTATACCATTGTGCAATATAGAAGATGCTTTCAAGAGTAATAAAATAACAATACCTTTCGATATGATGCAGTATTTTAAAAGTCCTGATACTAATTCCGCTAAATTTAAAATAACTCTGGAGGATAAAAATGTACATAACAGTGTACCTTAAATCTGTATTAATAAAATTGGAGTCTGTGTCTGATCTTTTATTTTTTCGTCCTTATTTGGTTTCTACAGAGAGATCATTAATTCCTAAGCGTTATGTAATACTTAACACAATTAATTGTTAAATGAACACTGTTTTTCTCTACACGTCATTGAATTAACAACAAATATGAAGTTTGCCACGGATTATCGTTGTTCATCGGATAAGTTCGGGCCAACGAATTTATCTGATTGGTTCTTTGTAAAGTTGCGACTTTCAGCTGTGAATTGGAATACCGTTTTGATATTTTTAAACTCAGTGCTTACTGTTATGTAACGCTCAAAAATTAATAATTTCCCTGTACATGTTGCAGGTGATTTTATGATAATATCCGCAAAAATAGCAACTCGTCTAGTCTACTTCTTTAGTTTAAGTGGTACTAAATATTGAATTCTTGTAGTAGGGGGGCGACGGCCTCTAGCGCACTAAGGAAAAGGGCGCTGACGGGCTTATTAAGGGGCGCCATGGCGAAGGATGAGGACATTTTTTTTTGCTTGTCACTTGGATTTTAAGAGGCGAAGACCTTTTTTTTGCTCATCACTTAAATTTTGAGAGGTAGGAACTTTATTTTTATTTACCAAGGGCGCCAAAACACGGTTCTGTCCCTAGCGCAAGTTTACCTTACAGCGGCTCTGGTCCTAATAATTTAATTTTAATTCATATTATTGCCAAATTTATTCCTTAACTCCTTCAAAAGTCTCATGTTAAGGAAATATATCAATAAGATAAGAAAAACCATTGATAAGAGAGAGAGATTGAGATAACTAAATGTAAAAATGTAGAACCTCCCATGTAGCTGGATTTTTTATTACTTCGATGCATTTTCCTTGTTTTGTCATTACTTCCATACGTCTCATTTTATAACCCTCCCACCCCATGAAACTATTCGTCACTGAATAGAACTTTTGTTAATTTTATATTTAAATATATATATATATATATATATTTAATTTATATAATTTTCTTTACTAATCTTCTTCATTTTATATTATATCTAAAAATTACACTTAAAATCAAATGTCAGCCATTTTTATCTTTATAAGAACTAAGTTATTACTTATAAACACCAGCATTTGGTAGTTACTATGATAGGAAGTTTTATAGTAACATTTTATTAAATATTGTTGTAACTTTTGTCTTACGGAATACGAAATACCCTAAAGTTACTATGATAATAACTGACCTTGCTCATAGTGACAAATTTAGTTACTATGATCATAGTAACTGAGTTACAGAATCGGTATGTATGGGGTGACAATTCGTCCCACATTTTAACATTTTGTCCCGCAAAAGTGCCGCATTTTAACATTTTGTCCCGCAAAAGTCCCACATTTTAACATTTTGTCCCGCATTGTCCAGCATTTTGGATTTGGGAGGTGAGGACCTTTTTTTGCTCCGTCCCGCATTGCCTTCTTAAGAAAATGGTCACCCTAGGTATGTATATCTGCCGCACTTCACAATATCTTTCATCAAAACGTCTTAACAAATACGTATATACAGACAATATTACGACCGTCTACAAACCGTCGTAACCTTTAAACAACACATAAACGTAATACTAAGGTATAAACCGGCCATAATTTACACCTAACTATATCACTAAACATTCAACTCATTGTTTTTATACGCCTGTATTAAGTAGAAAGTTGTTACTAGTTTCATGTAGTTAGAGAACCATCAACGCAGTTAACTCTACAGAACGTGGTAATGTGTTTTCGATATTTAACCTCAGACTTTGCCTGTGATGTGAACCAGTTCCACTCTCAGCTAATGGGCCATATTTACAGCAATCAGAGGGTATAAAAACACTTTTGATTTCTAATTACGAAGTTAGGGGTGTATTGTAATTTTAGATTTGAGATGTGATTTTGAGTGTTCCTCACTTTCTTAGTTTGAATGGCTATTTTAAATATTTTTAATTCATTTTGGATTTACAGCATTTTGATAAATAAGCATAGATGGAGGAGGACTAGTTCATACAAGAATTTCCTTTTATATTTCAGGATTTGAGATCAAAAACAATTATTTATCAACAAAATTGGCTTGATTGTCTTTCAAAATATTTTCAAGATCAATACACTTTTGCATGCGTTTGAACTAGGTTCGAAGCACCTTTTCCACTCTGAGGCTTTTTCCACTGCGATTGTCAAATTATGTAAGATCTAATACAAACAAATCTTTTTGACTAAATGTTTATGCAAAAGTGAATATATGCTGGTATTACTATTGCTCAAGGATACCTCAAACTCACGATAAGTCCCATTACGATCTTGCAGTATCAGTTCACGCACAGCATCAATGTTTTCCGGAACAACAACCGATTTTGGACGACCTTCACGAAATTCGTCCTTAAGCAAACTACGGCCATGATTGAAGTCAGCAAACCATCGATACACAGTAGTCCCTCATGGTGCTTCATCGCCAAAAGGCGAATAAAGTTCATCGATGCACTGTTGTTGGGTTAATCCACGTCGAAAGTTGTAAAAAATAATCGCTTGAAAATGTTTACGATTTAATTCCATTTTTAGCTGAGATGAATATTTTCAAGTTACTATAAACACCACAAATAGCGCTCGTACGTCAAAACGTTCTGAATACGTTCTAAATACTAAACATTTCTATAAGTTATTTTATCCGCAGATTTTTAAATAATAAATCTGCAAAATATTTATCATATGGATCAAAAAATATAGGAGTATCTAGAGTTTCTTATTTATGTCTACCCTAGATATTTCTGTATGTTATTTTGTCCGCAGATTTTTAGAGAATAAATCTGCAAAATATTGTTCATACCGGTCAAAGGATATAGGAGTGTCTGCCAATCTCGAGAACCTTAGGAAAAATTGACGTCACAAAGTTACCGACACTACATACAGACACTTGCTAATTATATATCTCAGATTACATGGCTAAACATGAAATTTGATAAGTATATTTGTTTTTGACAATGTATTACAATAAATTTTTGTCTTAGGACATATAATCCCAAAGGAATTTTAGAATTTATATAACCCAGAGGTATTTTTACAAAATGAAACATTAATTAACTGAAAGCGCATTTCAGGCGATTTCGGTCATTTTCGGCTGGAGAAGGAGGAGATAATAAAATATACTTTTGATCACACCATATCGTATTTGAAAAATAAATAATTTTTTCTTTCAAATGTCGGCTTTTAATTTGACCACTGTTGGATATGTTGGTATTAAAGGCAACGAAGCGGCAGATGCAGCTGCAAAAGCCGCCTCCCACAGACCTGTGATTGATGTGAATTTCATTTTTCTAGATGACGCAAAGAGTCATCTGAAACATCTGGTTTTAGACATGTGGCAACATGAGTGGAGCCGCACACAGAATGTTAAGTTACGACAGATTAAGGGAGACGTTAAACCATGGGGTTCTTCCTGCAGGATTAACCGCAGGGAGGAAACCGCCATCACACGCCTCCGTATAGGTCACTGTTGGTGGACCCATGGACACCTTCTTCGAGGTGAAGAGTCCCCTATCTGTGAGACGTGTAACACAGATTTGTCTGTGTTACACATTTTAAGTGAATGCGTACAGTTCGAGGATGTCAGGAAGAGGTTAGGCCTGTGCTATGACCTGTCAGTTGCCTTAGGTGACGACAGAGTACTCATGGACAGGCTGATACTCTTCCTGAGAGAATCGAACTTATTGTTTTATGTGTGAAGTCTTGCACCTTATTTTAATGTGTTTCTATTTATTGATTGTGATATTCGATGGTAATTGGCCCCTTTACAGCCTCTTACCATCACCCTGAGTCTGTTCATATTTTCGAACAGACTTTTTATATTATTTATTTGTTTTTGTCAGTGCAAGATTTCTTTTATTGAGTACGCGTATTTTCAATGATTTTATTTATTTATTTATTGTCTAATGTATTGTTTTTAATATATAGTCTAGTAATTTAGACGGGCTGCGTTAGGCGCAAATAGCCTTTGTTGCTGTGCGCCAAAAATTTTAACTAACTAACTAACAATTTGACTACTGTAATATATTAATCCACCAAAAAAATACAAGTGAGATAATATGTCCCAGGATAAAATATTTATCCTGGCAAAATTATAAAATGACAGTATTAATATATACTATTATATCAACTATAAAATAAAAAATGTATTCAAATTACATTGAAACAAATTTGGGGGCGAACGGGTTAATGAAGTAAACTGCTTTGCTATATAAAAAATCAAGGTAAAATTTCCACTCCCTCGTATTTAAACAACCCTACCTTTAACGTACTATAGTTCAATTTATCCAATCAATCCATCACCTTTCTGTAAAAGCACAAATCCTGTCTCCTCAAATAAATCCTGAATTCAAGAACTCCAAACCCGAAACCAAAATTAAATTATCGCTTCTCCTGAAGTCTGAAGATTCAAGCAAAACTTTAAATGCGATAACAACAGACAAACTTTGGGGTAATTTTGTAGATTTAAAGGACGACTCACAATGCACTTAACCGTATGAGTATGGCTGATTCAAATTATAAACAACTACCGAGTTAAATATCGAAAACTCATTACTGCGGTTTTGTTAACTTAACTATGTTGATAATGCACTAACTAAATTAAACTTGTTACAACTTTTGATAATTAAACAAACTGTAAACAAAAGTATTCTTAGAACTACGATAATCAAAGACATATTTTATTTATTCGGAAACTTCGATAGTGCATAGTTCTTGCTCAATGTTGTGTCATACATAAGGGCGGCTTTTATATAAATGCAAATGAGCAATGTAAAAAAAAATCAGAAAATGTTACTATTATTACCAAATTGGACTTTGGTCCAATTAGGTTCTGATTAGTCAGGAACTCGACTTTCAGAGAAAAGCTTCCCAGCAAACATTTTTATACGGGCCAGTACTGGTAAAGCACATAATCCCCGACATTGAAAGTAATGGGCCAGTGTTGGAATTTCGTACTGGGCCAGTACCCCGGTGTCTCCGTGGCCGTTACTGGCCCATTGATGTATCAGTAGCCGGCCCAGCAACGGTAAAGTGCGTTGAAAGTAATGGGCCAGTGCTGGCATTTCGCACTGGACCAGTGCTGGCATTTCGCACTGGACCAGTGCTGGCATTTTGCACTGGGCAAGTGCTGGCATTTCGCACTGGACCAGTGCTGGCATTTTGCACTGGGCCAGTGCCCCGGTGTCCCCGTGGCCGTTAGCCCATTGATGTGTCAGTTGCTGGCCCAGCAACGGTAAAGTGCAAAATAATCGCATTAGTTGCAAGATTTATTTCTGATGGACCAGTGCTTATATTATACCCACTCTCTAGTGTTTCAAATGTAACATATGTGTACTTACCCAGTATTAAAATAAATTAATGGTTAGGTGCAAAATAAATACTCATTTGGCCATTTTCACCATCGTTGAATACATTTATTTAACAAATAAAGTTGACAATATCGCATCGGTTTTAAACTATTAATGAAGAAATTAACATTGCTCTCAATAGAGTGATGCGAAATTTTTAACTTAAGTTGTTAAATAAATTTATTCAACGATGGTAAAACTGGCCGATTGTAAATTTTATTAACAGTTATAATTTATTGATTTATTTATAAATATTAAATAAATATAATTTCAGGAATAACAGGAATTAGTTTATTTAATTTATTAATTTAATGAAGAATTTTAAGAAAATGGTTTTCTGCCATTTCGGCCAAAAAATTGCATCCTAAAGATAAGGGGTGACTAATAATTTTCGCCAATATTCGTCTTGTATTATCTACCACATCTTTTCCCCCTGACTTGAAGAATGCCAACCTAAAGAAATCATACTTATTAGAATAAATTCAATAATCAAATTTTATAAGCATTTATGCTATAAGCTGTTCTTTTTTGTAAGAACAAACTAGATCTGGTTATTTTGGATATTTTTATAGTGTATTACGGACTTTTAGAAACTTGGTTATATTGTAAAAAAAGCTTTACAGTTTTGGATTAAGTTTGTATTATGTTAGGTTAGTATTATATTTACAATATATTTAAGATGTCACTATTCAAAATGAAATATGACAAATTATATTTTTTAAATGACATTTATAATCTTGTAACAGATTTATTAATCATTGAATATTTTATTACATGAAAAAAACTATGATTGAACTCAACTAAAAATTCGTTCCTTTGGTTTAGGCGGAACTAGAATTTCAATTCTAGTTACTTTTACCGATTAATTGAAGCTTTTGATCATTTGGTTCAGGAAAAGCCAACTTCAATATATAAAAAAAATAGCTAATGACAACTTACAAAAATCCAGGGATTGGAGGAATAACAACTGGGAAAGTGTCAACAAGACTCAAAAAGAAAAAGTGTGTTGGCGTCGTTGGTCGTTCGCATTGTTTGCAAAAATTCGTATTCGTATTCTGCTAACTGCTAAGGAGAATAAGAACTAACACTATTAGTATTGTTATATCACAATAGATGGCGCTTATATTTTGTGTACTAATTTTAATAAAAATTAAATTTTTAAGATTCCAGCGCCTCTAACAGTAGTTTGAGTTTCAAAGTTTAAACATCGACATCGGTAGTAGACATCGATGTATTATCGATACTATAGCCAGCTGACCATCGATGATAAAAACAACGATGTTTTTAAAACAAACATCGATGTTTTCGATACATCGATGTTTTTTTCCCATCCCTAGTATAGAAGGACAGCTACGGTGGTATTAACATGAAAGCTGGATGAATAATGACAGGGAAGCAAAAAGAGTCATAGATTCGAAAACATCCAGGAGAAATCGCAGACGAAAACCAGGGAAAACGTCGCAAAGAACTAAAGAATTCGGTTGAAGAACGAAGAATAGATTGGAGGAACGTTAAAGCCTTGACAAAGGACAGAAATAAATGTAAATATTTATAGAGAAAACCATCAACTTTAGCAGAAACTCAAATTTCAACACAGCCTGACATCTGACTAAAAAAGGCTAAAGGATTCAGAAAGAAAAAAAAAGAATGCAACTAAATTCTTCAGCATACGAAAGAGAAAGACCATTTTTTCCTGTTATTTGTTACGTCACAGAACAATGAGTTGTATTTCACAGGGAAAGAGCAGGGTAGTGGAGTTCCGTGGTCGACTTATAGAATATTCTAAGCAAGTGACACTGACTGAAAATCAATGAGGTGTTTAAATAGTAAAGCAAGCTGACCGAATGGTCTTTCCACCTTTATACTTATACGAGTCTAACACATGCAGTATGTAATCACAGAGTATAAGCAGTGCTGTGTTAATAAATAGTTAAAATTAATATCATTCTATAAGTCTATTATCCATCCATTACACTGGTCAACAAATTTAAACTTTTTTTTGCTGACTTAGATCTGATAGGTACTTGTTTTTAACTAATTTTGGGGTGCTGACTTCAAAAATGTTAACAGTTTCTGTCTATCACATCAAATTTTTGTTCTATCGTATTTTGACTTTTTTCACCTTTTCACGTATATCAGAACGTGAAAAGTAAAAAATCTACTGAAAAATTGGCCGGGGAGAATAGATTTAAATGTTGGAGACCCAAACATAATACACGAACCTTTGGTGGAGTGAACAAAAATCATTTTCCCCCCTCCTCATATTAAACTGGGTCTAATGAAGCAGTTTGTAAAAGCGTTGAACAAAGATGGTGACTGTTTCAAATATATATCTGAAACATTTCAAAGTCTTAGTAATGAGAAGCTAAAAGCTGGCATTTTTGACGGACCACAAATTAGAAAATTAGTGAATGATCCACATTTCAATGTACATGATATGGAGAAGAATGCATGGCAGTCTTTGGTGGCGCTCATCAAAAAATTTTCTTGGGTATAAAATATTCTCAAACTATATGGAGGTCGTTGAAAATTTTATTGAAAATTATCATCATCTTGGGTGCAACATGAGCGTGAAACTTCATTTTTTAATCATCTTGACAAATTTCCTGTCAATCCTTGAGATGTTAGTGATGAACAGGGTGAACGTTTCCATCAGGATTTAAAAGAGATGGAGAGACGTCATCAAGGACGGTGGGATACTCACATGATGGCTGACTACTGTTGGAGTATTAAAAGAGAATTATCAGGAATGGTGCACTCCAGAAGATCTTACAAACGACCATTTAATCTTTAATTTATTTTGTATTTTTATTTTAACACTCCAAAGCATTAAAATGTAATTAAAAGTGTTCTCATTTTCTTTCTTTCATTATAAATAAAATTTTAAGAATATTTTATAATTATTTAGTCCTTATTGTTCGCCAAATTTGTACCAATTACAGTATCGACGTCTAAAATTAAACGATAGAAGCCTTATTTGGCCGAAAATATGTATTTGTTGTAGAGCAAAAATCTAATGCAATACGCAAAAACTGATGTGATATTTGAGTTCAGCAGCACCAAATTAGTAAGATACAAGTCTTAGATGTAAGTCAGCAAAAATTGTGTTGACCAGTGTTATTTTTCCAATTTGTCATTAAATTACAATCGAAGTTTCAGTATTGAATTGTATATATAAATTCTTTATTTACCCTAGGCCTTGCGGCGTTTAGGGTTTTAACCAATACATTTAAAAAAAAATCATAATAATAATAAAATAATAATATTATCGTACATTTTTTTACATTTTATGACTTCTTTCTTCTTCTTCCTCTACATTCTTCCTCCGGTGTTCCTCTCTTTCTTCCTATTCTCTTTTCGGCTTGCGTTTCCGGTCTCCTTCCTTCTTGACTCCAGTTGTTCTTCCCCTCTTTCTTCGCTTCTCTTCCCTCTTTTCTTTCCTCCTCCTTTACCTCTCTCTTCCTTCCTGTTCTCAGTTCTGTTTACCTCTCCGCATTCCTTCCTTCTTTCCTCGAGTACTCTCACTCACCTTTCTCCTTTTCCTTCTTCACTCAACAGCTCCTTTATATTTTTAGGGTGGTCCGTAGTTCCTTTAGGGTGGTCCGTAGCTTCTCGGGCTTAGGTGTGGCTAGAACCTCAACTCAGCCAGAAATAAGCAGTTGACTTCGGTCAGATATCAATACAGTATTGAATTGTATATAATTGCTATGTTTTTGTTACAGAACCGCAGGTCTACGATCCTGTGATAAGGTTCAAGGAAGCGGAGTACCAGGTGGGAGATATTCTTGAAGCTAATTGCACCACATCACCTGCTCGACCACCACCGCACATCTCATGGCTCATTAACGGCGAGAAGGTCAGACAATTATAAAATTTAAGATAAAAATTATGATAATGACGATGCTGATGATGACGATAATGTTGATGATGAAGATGATGGTGTTGATGATGATGATGATGATGATGATGATGGTGATGATTATTTTAAAGAACAGATCATTTATCTCCACGCCCATCTTATTAATATGCCAAGCACCAGTAGCGTAGAGGTTAACCCACTTGCTTTATAGAGTAACCAAACAACTGGGGCCGTAAGACAATTCGGATCGTTCACAATTGGGGCTTTTCACAACTGGAGCCATTAACAACTGGGGCGATGGACAATTCGGGCCGTATACAATTGGGGCTTTTCACAACTGGGTCCATTAACAACTCGGGCGATGGACAATTCGGGCCGTTCATAATTGGGACTTTTGACAACTGGGGCCATAAATATAATAGCTAGAGTCTACTTTTGTTTAAAATAACAAAATAATTATTTTACGAGTTGGATTAAGTAAATTTGCGTGTTCTTTTGAAAAAAATATTTTTTCTTCAAGCGGATTATAATGCTAACATTACAATGTTCAATACATTCGGTAGAAATGATACATTTTTTTACTAGTAACAAAATGTGAACATTTTTATACTAGTAAATAGTTCATATAGTTATCAACTGATGGCAGCAGTCGCCATAAACAAAACATCTGTCAATTTAATATGTTTGTAGCGTGGTTTGTAGTGAATTAAGAAATTAGTTACGTTATTAGTGAGTTACTTTATTATTATTGTGATCATTCTGTGATTAGTTACAGAATACACAATATAAAGATCAAAAATTCAAAAATATCTCAAACAATATAATGTACACCGCCGGAATTAGCAGCAATAGCATCTGAAACTATAAAGTCATAAATATTTATGGTTGCAAATTTTTAATACCTACGCTTGAAGAAAAAATAGTATATGTCACTTGGAGTAGAACGCCTTTTTTGTGCTTCGCTCAATATGCAAGCCTCGGATGCGCCTCGGATGCGCCTCGGCAGCAACATTTGACCTCAGCACAAAAAAGAGCGCGTTCTACTCCTAGTAACATAATATACTATTAATGGTTTGATTAAGTACATTTTGGTGCTAATTAGAATAAATAAAAAAATGTATTTTAAGGGTTGGCTTAAGTAAAATTTAGTGCTCTTTTGACTATTTTATGTCAAGAGTTAGAGCCGTATCATGAGTTACGGCTGATCAGTGGATGATCTTGATGAGTATAGTTAAAAAGTTTCTTCTTAAATCGTCATGTATGTAATATAAATTAATTAATTCATGGGACGTTTCGCATTTTTATTTAAGTAAATGCATTTTCAGCCTGTGATACAAATGCAAATTAAAACATTGCAATATGGTGTAAAGTATTATCAAAATGCGAGTATGTATTTTTATATGTTGGCTAGCAGACATTTAAATTCCTTTCAACTTGAATAAAGAAAGAAAAGTCTTTGTCCTGCGATAATTAGGGCCTTGTAAGAGCTACAGACATAGCTGCCCGTTCATTCTCGTTCAGAAAAGTTATTTCAAGAAGGGAGAAGTAATGAGAAAAAAAATATGCCCACGGAAATGTTGATAAAGTGATGACTGAAAATATTTTTTATGAATGCTTTTTTCTTGTAGGTGAACAACTTACGAACTGAGTATTTTTCTGGCTTCTTATTTTTCACAGGATGTTTTTGTTGTGAAAAACAGCTTCTTAAAAAACATCTTTTTCTCATTACACAATCAAAATGTTTTGGATACTTTTTTTTGCAATGAAATAATTAGATATGGAAAAAATCTAAACTGGTAGAAAAAAGCCAATTTTAAATATTTAGGCAAATTTTAGGTGTCTCAAAAGAAATTTTATATTTAGTGGATCGATTAAAAAAAAAGTAAGCCGTATATAGAAAAAATGTTTATTAATTATTAAAATACACTTTTTGGGGATTTATTTCTTAAAAATAATATCGTCTAAATGTAGACCCTCGCGTTCTCGGCACTCATTTAATCGAACAGTAAAATTACTTATGACGTCTCGGCAGGTGGACTCAGGGATGGCTGCCATTTCGTGACGGATATTTTCTTTCAAATGCGCCAGTGAAGTCGGTTTATTAGCGTAAACTTTAGATTTAAGATAACCCCATAGGAAAAAGTCCATAGAGGTTAAATCTGGACTGCGTGGAGGCCAATTTATGTCACCTCTCCGGGAGATCAATTTGCCTGAGAAAATTTCACGAACACGTGGCAGAGACATATTGGACGTGTGTGAAGTTGCTCCGTCCTGTTGGAACCATGTTCTTTGGTTATAGCCAGGAAAGTTTTGCAGTTCAGGTACCAAGAAGTTGTCTAACATCTCCACATAACGCTCTGAATTCACTGTAACTGCACGCCCCCTTTCGTCTTCAAAAAAGTAAGGGCCGATAATTCCTCGCGCCGACATCGCAGCCCATACGGTCACTTTAGGCGAATGTAGGGGTTTCTGATGTTTGCGTTTCGGATTCGTTGCACTCCAGTAGCGGCAGTTCTGCTTATTTACGTGGCCATTAAGATGAAAATGAGCTTCATCCGAAAACAAAATGTTGGTAAACGTTGAAAATCGCTCAATCACCTGATTTACGAAATTAAGCCTCTGACTGGCATCTTGGGGCTTTAATTCTTGCACCAATTGAATTTTGTAGGGGTGCAGCTTTAGGTCTTTGTGCATAATGCGATGTAATGATGATCTATGCACATTTAAAGCACTTGCGCGCTTCCGAATTGAAAGGTTCGGGTCGTCACGAACAGACTGATTAACATTCTCCACGTTTTCTAGCGTTCTTGATGACCTAGGTCGCCCGGATTTTGATTTATCCAGCGTTGTACCAGTATCTTCAAACTTTTTAACCCAATGTCGAATGAGAGGAATGCTTGGCGCATCATTTAAGTGGCGAAAACTTCGAATACTGCAGAATTTTCTACGCGCTACAGTCGCCGAATCACCGTTTTTGTAAAACTCTCGCACGCATAACGCGCGGTCTTCTCCCGAGAAACGCTCCATAGCGGCTAAATTCCGAAGAGCCAGGCTACCGATTGACATAACCCCCGCGCCCCTCGGATACGTTGCGTTCACGCAGTAAGCTAAATAAATATAAAATTTCTTTTGAGACACCTTGTACTTATGCCCGTATTAATAATCGATTATTATTGTCTAACGCTTCTTTAAATCAGAATAGTCCGATGAAATCAAAATTTTCTATAAAACTTGAAGAAAATATCTCAAAACAAAACGTTGTTAACCTTGCCATTAAATCAATCTAAAAATTGGTAAATTGGTAAACAAAATACCTCAAATAAATGTAGGCACTTTAATGAAAATTAACTCACTCTAATACTTAGACCCTTATCAGCCAATATTTAATTATGTTACAAAACAACGATTCCCGAGTTACTTAGCTGTTCAATTTACGAGAATTCAGTATTGATGCTTAAAAACAAAAGCTGTGCTCTACGAGGGCTGCCTAATAAGTCCACAACCTGGGCCATAGTAATCAATAATAATCTTTTCTCACGACCGGGTGTAAAACCAACTTTATGTACCTAGTTTTTGTCTTATAAAGTGTTACTTTATTCCCTTGGAAATGTTTTTAAACTTTATTCCCTCTTTATAATACTAATATTAATATTAAAATTAATACTAATTTTAATACTGAACGCAACGTTTCACGCAGTAAGCTAAATAAATATAAAATTTATTTTGAGACACCTTGTACAATTTTAAAACCAACTGTATATAAAATATAAAATGTAATTTCCTGTTTCCCTTTTCATTAGTGGTTCCTTTGATGTTCAATAATAAATGTAAACGTTTACATTGATAATTATTTCACTTTTTCTAATTCATAAACCAAAATTAAAGCCCTAAATGATGTCATTACATAAACGCGGTGATACTTTGTAATCAATAACACGGTTGGTTGGTTTTAAAAGGGAAATACACGACGTTGAACGTAAAATGAGTACACCAGTGTTGATAAGTACTGACGTCACACTTGTGGCAAATGACACTTGAACAAAGAACAAGACCGTTATTGTACACAACCAGGTGATGCCTGCATGTATGTATGTTTGTTTACAAATGAATATTAGAACATTGAACACTTTGTTGGCAATTTTGTGGAGAATCTTGCTGTATCGTTGGAAATAATATTTAATGCGAATGATAGTTTAGAGTAGTGATTCTCAAAGTGGGGGTCGCGACCCCCAGGGGATCGAAAAATGTTTGGGAGGTCGCAGAAAAATTGATGACAATTTTTTTTAATAGGCGGACGTTTGTAAATTTATGTAAGAAAGTGGGAGCGGATTACGAACAGCTTTTGCTAGATACAGAAGTAAGGTGGTTGTCAAAGTGACGAGCCTTAAAAAGATTAATAGGGTTGAAAGATGAGATGATGATATGAGAAAGAAAGTCCGATTTTTCTAATCTCTTCCACAATGAAACATGGGTTTGCAAATTGGGTTATTTATCAGTCATATTCGAGAAACTAAATGAACTGAATATATCCCTGCAAGGTGAGAACACGAACATTTAGTATGATAAAATTCTTGCGCTTATGAAGAAGATAAATTTATGGAAATCAAGTGCGGAAAAAGGTAATTTTATAATAATTTTCAGTAATGACCAACATGAAAAAATCTAGCTAAGGTAATTTTTTATTAAAACTCGTAATGAGAGCGTAAATCAATTCTAAAGTAAAAATATAAAAGGTGTAAATCATAAAATACAACGATCTATTAATTAAATCTCAAGATTATACGTTAAGTGTACGACTTTGTCATTACGTTCTATTACACGTATCGTGTTTGTAATAACACATACACTACCGACAGAAAGTTTGAGGCAGGTACTGAATTTTTAGAAATAGCTAAATAAATAAACCTTTTCAAGTCAAATTTGTACTTTAATTATTATGGTTACATGAATTAAACATTTTTTATCAACAATTTCAAATTAAAAATACATTTTGCTTAAATTTTTGCTTTATCAAAATAACTTCCTCGATTCTTTATTACGGCTGCACAGATCTTCGGCATACGATTAATTAATCTACGCAGTGTTTCGGGTTGTATTGCGTTCCATTTTAGTTGCAATATGTGCCAAAGGTTTTTTATAGAAGACGTCTGCTGTTTTCGTACATTTCTGTCAAGTTCTTCCCATAGTAACTCGATCGGGTTAAGATCTGGTGACTGTGGTGGCCATTCCATTATTTTTAGAACTTGAAGACTTTCAAGTTCTTTTAAATAGTTTTTACAGATTTTGCTGGTATGTTTTGGATCATTATCATGCATAAAAACATACTGATTGGAAAATAATCTCTCACCAGATGGTAGTACTTGATGCTCTAAAATGTCTTTATAAATTTCTTTTGTCATTATTCCCTCGATTCTATGTAAAATTCCAACGTTTTCTCCACCAAAACATCCCCAAACAGTGACAGATCCACCCCATGTTTTACTGTTGGTACCAAACATTCTTCAGAATACCTTTCTCCCGCATATCTTCCAACGAAAACACCGCGTTTTGAACCGAAAAGTTCAAATTTTGACTCATCTGTCCAAAGGACGTTCTTCCATTGTTCGATTGACCAATTTTTATGTTTTCTAGCCCAGTTTAACCTTTTTGTCTTATTAACTGGTCTTAATAAGGGTTTACGAGCGGCTACACGCCCATGTAAGCCGAATTGCTTCAGTCGATCTTTGACAGTGGAAGTGCTAATCTTAACATCATTGAACTGATTGTACACAGATCTGATTTTTTCGGCGGTGTTACTTCTATTTGATAGGGAAATCTTTTTTATTTCTCTATCCTGTAATTTACTTGCATGGGCAACATTTTCTTCGTATCGTTACAATGTCCCTTGCACAGAACATCTTTCAAATTTTAATTTTTTTTGCAATTTGGACTTGCGAATAACCTTCTTCGTGGTAAACGAGAATTCTTTCTCTTTCGGCAATGCTTAATTCTACTCACTTACCCATTTTTAATTGTAAAATAAAATTAAAATTTTTTTTTAATAAAAATAGAAATTTTTAACTAAAAAAAAGATTTTTTAAAACTAAATTAATTATAACCGAAGAAAAAACACTAATTGGTACAGTTTTTTGTTTTCTAATTGAATACTCAGTATAAATGTACAAATGTTTATTTTATAAACAATAGGCATTATCTATTGTTGATTGAAATATGCTGGACTGGTCTAAACTTGTTACTGATATACTAGAATCATAAATTAAAACATAAAGACACTCACTGAAGTCAAGAAAATAAACAATTTGAATATATTTATATATTGAAAGTATAAATTCATAACCTGCCTCAAACTTTCTGTCGGTAGTGTAGATTATAAAACTGGTTTAAACTTCAAAGACTGCAACTTAACTGGTTAGTACAGCACATATAACACAGGGAAGGTTTGTAAATTAGAAATTCTTTTAACAGCCAAAGTAGAGAAATTTACAAAAGATATCTTATGTTATATCACTGCAACCAGAATCAGAAATTAAAGACAAAGACCTTGGAATCATCTTGGACTCTAAATTAACTTTTGATCAACACATCGACCTTCCTGTCAAAAAATCTCTCAGAAACTTAGGCTTTATCTTCACGAGCCCATTTTACAATCATCGGGCAGTTATTTCTCTGTTTAATAGTTTAGTTAGAAGAACACTAGAATATGCTTGTCCGAATTGGAATCCTTGATACAATACATATATTGACAGAATTGAAAAGGTGCAAGGAGAAATTTATTGACAAATTAAATTATAAGTGACACCTGCATTTTCGCTCATACGAAGAAACTGACTCAAAGCCATGAGTCAGTCACAAAATCTTTAATAATCTATTGATTCCTAGGTGTTCTTTTTTTAATGTCGCCTAGTATATGTACTGTCTACATTTTTTCATCTTAGCAATGAGATAAAAGTAAAAATCAATTTCATGTCAGAATATTAAAGATAACTCAAGTATTTATTACTGAATATGAAATGATCCTGAAACTTAATATCTTGGGGCGATGAATATTATTCTCCATTTCATATTAAAATGTAAAATCGGTTCTCTGCTTTACCTCTCACGCTTCGTCTTACTGCAACCAATTGCTGGAACGATAAAATCTACTTTCCTACCACATGTACTAAAATAGCTTTCGTATATTTCAAATTAAGATTACTTCATGCAAATCGAATATTCAGTTTTTATTTTATTAGCTATTAAATCGATGGAACTATGTACATTAGATCAGGGTTTCATAGTTTTTTGCCAGCGCGAACCAGTGAAAATTTATATAACTTTTCGCGAACTAATAATAAGTCAAATTATTTTTCGCAGCCTGACAATATAAATTATATAAATGTTTGTGGATTACAATATTTAATTCGTTCTTTAACAACCGTTATTTCAGTCGTAATTAGACAATATATATATATATACCAGGTCTACAAGTATGAAATGCGGATTTGTTTCAAACTTGCCGCGCAATTAGAATGTATAGTTCAAAGTTTCAACACATATGGCATTTTGTTAAGTTATCATTAAGTGTCAAATGCGTATAGGTTATAATTTGAAAAGTGATGATATAGTTTTGTTTTACTGTGTTAAAAATGTAAAATTTTGTGCCAAATAAAGAGCATTCGCGGACAGTACTACTGTTTTGTTTTCATTTGAAAAAAACTGCTGCTGAATCATACCGACTGCTTCGAGAAGCTTATGGTGAATATGCTCCATCGCAAGATACGTGTGAACGATGGTTTCGGGGTTTCAAAAGTGGTGACTTTGATCTTACAGACAAAGAACATGGAAAACCTCCAAAAAAATATAAAGATACAAAATTGGAAACATTGCTACAGGAAGACGATAGTCAATCACAAAAACAACTAGCAGAGCAGTTAGACGCTAGTCAACAAGCTGTTTCCAATCGCCTACGTGAGATGGGTAAGATCCAGAAAGTCGGCAGATGGGTTCCACATGCATTGAATGAGAGGCAGATGGAAAAACGCAAAAACACTTGTGAAATTTTGCTTGCACGATACAAAAGAAAGTCTTTTTTGCATCGTATCATTACTGGCAATGAAAAATGGATTTATTTTGAAAATCCTAAACGCAAAAAATCATAGGTGTATCCAGGCTCATCATTCACCTCAACTGCAAGACCGAATCGCTTTGGCGAAAAGACAATGCTCTGTACTTGGCGGGACCAAAAGGGTGTGGTCTATTATGAATTGTTAAAATCTGGTGAAACAGTTAATACCCAACGCTACCAACAACAACTGATCGAATTGGACCATTCGCTGCTCATAAAACGACCAGAATACGAAAGAAGATAGCACAAGGTAATCTTTCTTCGCGATAACGCTCCATCACATAATGCAAAAGCAGTTTGCAACACATTGGAGGTACTCAAGTGGGAAGTGCTACCCCATGCCGCTTACTCACCAGACTTGGCCCCTTCAGATTACCACTTGTTCCCATCGATGGGTCACGCACTTGCCGAGCAGCACTTTTGTTCATATGAAAATATGAAAGAATGGCTAGATGAATGGTTTGCGGGGAAAATGGAAGAGTTCTACTGGCGAGGTATTCACAAATTGCCTGAAAGATGGGGAAAATGTATAACTTCTAATGGAGCATACTTTGAATAAATAAACTTTTACTGTTCTTTTGAGTTTAATGTGTTTTATTAAAAAAAAAAAATCCGCATTTCATACTTGTAGACCTGGTATATATATATATATATATATATATATATATATATATATATATTTTAAATATATTTATTGGTTTTAGCTACTCTGGCTATTAACCAGTACATTGTATCTTACATAATAGTTACAGCTTAATTCTATTTTGTACTATAAAGTTAAAAATGGTTAGTAATACTGTTTCTTTATTTAGGTATAGTAAATGTTGTATGTTTGTGGGCAGTGAGATGTTAGTTTTGTGTATAGCTGGTTTCTGTTGTTTTCATATTTTTGACATGCAAATACAATATGGTTCACATCTTGAATTCTGGTGTTATCACAAGTACAGTTGGGAGTGGGGCTCATGTTAATTTTATGGAGATGGTGTCTGCAGTATGTGTGTCCAAAGCGCATGCGGCATATGTTGGATATGTACTTTCTGCTGGTGTCTGAATTAAACCAAGGTTTGTGTGGAAGTTTAGTTTGGATAGTGCCATAGTACGAACCTTTGGTTTGAATTGATAGCTTATACTCTTGTTCCCATGTGCATATTATTGTGTTCTTATATTTCGTATATATATCCGGGACTTCTAGAGGGTTATCTAGGATTGTCCCCGTAGTGTTGGCTTCTTTGGCTAGAATATCTGCTTGTTCATTTAGCCTTATGTTAGCATGGCCTTTAATCCAAACGACCTTTAGTACTGTACCGTACTGATTTATATTATTTGCGAGTTCGAGGATTTCGTACAAAGAAGAAGAGTTTTTATGGTGAAAGTTTGGGTATTTTAATTTTTGGATGATACTTTTGGAGTCCGAAAAAATAATATATTTTTGCCCTCTAGGTAGGTTTTGCCAAATGTAGAGCAAACATCTTTAAATGGCTGTCATTTCCGCATAGTATATTGATGTGTTGTTTCTCAGTTTATACTTTTCTAGGTAGTTAGTTGACGAATCGATGAATCCACAACCTACCCCTTCGGCGGATTTCGAGGCGTCCGTAAAAAGATAGCGTCCATTGGGCCAAAGTTTTTCTATTTTATCCATAAAAAGATCATTTTCTGTACGTAGAATTTGGTCGTTAATGAAATAGTTGTTAGGTAGCGATAAACCATACGTGTAGGTAATTAGACAATATTCTACTAAACAAAAATTTATGGTTATCAAGCTTGCGTGCATTAATAAAATATCTAATATAAAATCTAGAAATTATTTCTCTCTGAAGTTCTTTTACACTTATTATTTTATCCATTTTCCTCTCTTCATTTTTTGTAGGCGATGCAAAAACTAAAGAGGCGATTTTCCCTTTTTCTCCGTATAATATGATAACGATGTGCAGAAACGAGAGTTAGCCTGTTATATTGATGGAGATAAGTGAAAGAGAAGGATTTTTATATGGTCATGAGAAGATGTGAAAGTGTTTGCCTCCTTAGTTTATTGCTGGGCGTGTGTTTATTGAACTTTCTTATCTTTGATCGCAGTCTGCGACATAAATTTTTGACGTACTTCTGAAGTGTTCAATTTTATGATTGGTGATATAAATCCCTTTTTTTAACATTGTAAATTCATAAGATAGTTTCCAATTTATCCTATAAAATATAGAAAGTTTTCATGTGGAAATTTTAAACAGTTGCGTATACAGTTGAATCCGCTTAATCGGGACACACCGGGACTAGTACATTTGTTCCCGATTATATATATACAGTACCTAGACAAAATATTATAACCACTTACAAAAACAACTGTTTATTAAAAATGCCGACATATAATCATATGCTACTTTATTTATTTCTTTAACATATCGTGTATTTATTAAAAGATAAGCTATTTTAAACATCTTCAACTCTGTATTTTTATTCTGAGACTGATTTGCTTGTTTAATATATATATATATATATATATATATATATATATATTAATGTAAAGTGTATTTTGTGTTTCGCAGCTGTCAATTTATGTATATAATTTTGAAATATTGAATTTATAAATAAATAATTAAAGATAAAAATAATTCTACATGAATGTTGACTTAAAATAAATTACTTTACAAATAAATATTAAATTTATCGATTTAACATTAAATTTACATTAGTATAATATTTATACTTAGCAGTGCCGGTAAAAAAAAAACTTTTGCAAAAGTAACCTCTCAATCACAACACCTCAGGACCTATTGCACCAATTTCCATAACACCTGTAATTTTTTTTTTTTTTGAAAACTTCGTTTTTCCTGCAATAGTAGATATTAGTGAGCTAAATTAATTGATCAATAAAAATAATAATTATTTTCCGCCGATATTCTGTGTGGGTAAGCTATAGTCAGTAGAATGCAGAATGCAGATTCTTCCAATAACGCTATCCGTTTCTTCCTTCGTGAGGTTTATAGCTGTAAAACTTGCTGAACGTGGTACAAGTGGTTATTCATTTTTTCCGGATACTTTTCCATTTAATTTGAATGGATTATCAACAAAAGAATATAAAATAAGGCATAATACTTTGGGTTTATTGACATATTAGATACTTTCACAACATTTGACTGCTTCCATTTCCATAAGAGTAATACTGCATTCTAACCTTTGAACGAACTATAGACAAACTAGACAAAAATGTTACACAGCGTGAAACATTACGTGGTACGTTATGGGATCAGCTCGTTTTTCTGAACCCAGCTTTAGGTTTGCTATTCAAAGGCTTCCTATTATTTCTAAGAATGCCATTTCCATCTATGAAATAACTCAAGAACTATATAATCCCAAAAATTATGAGACTATGCAGAAGCATAATTTTAAAATTTCGATTCATAATAAAAATTGATATCCTTTTTAAATGGAAAAGCTTTCAGTTAGGTAAGAATTATCAAGGCATATAGTGAGCAATTTTCATGACCACAAGTCATATTTCAATTTAAATATCCTTTTATGGGAGTAACAAATGAACGAGAATAAACGGATGCGAATGCGTATTATAAAAACTGGATTAGCCAGTGAGATATGACACACAAAACTTGTTCCGATTCGCTTCGCGTCTGCTCTTGCAGATAAAGTATGAATGGAAAAATGAATTATTGCTAAAGGATGAGACTTTCTATCAGGGATAGAACGAGTTTTTTTCTCTAACAGATAAATTTTAGGGTAACTTTTTGTGTAACCCACAGCAATTTAAACAAAATTGATATTTTACAGCAGAGGTTTTTGAGTTTTACCGAAAAAAATTCTTACCTTAGTCGACAAACACAAGATATCGATGATAAAATTAGCTGATATTGACTATTAATTGTGTACTAAATACGAATATGATTAAATTTATTAACCAACTTGCCCTTTTCCGCATAGATCTGTTGATACAAACCTGATAATTTATATTAATTCAAATCGACGGATTATGGAATGTAAGTCTATGCAATTTACACCGATTTTAGTAAATCTTTTGACGCAATAGATCACAATATTTTTGTATCTAAATTAGCAGTCGTTGAAATAAATGATCAATTTTATTATTGGCAAGTCCTACTTGAGTGATCGTGAATGGTGTGTCGTAACCAAAGTCTTCACTTCAAGATTTGTAAATACCGCATTAGCCCGAATTAAACGCGACACCGAATTTTTTCATGAAGATATTTAGAAAAAAATGAATCCGAAAATCGCATCGGTATCGTCAGTATGCTCGTTCACGCTTTCAGTCTCCCACAAAATGTCATCTTCAGACCCATTTAAATTATTGAAAATGCAGTATTTCTTAAACCCTTCAATATCGATTCATATTCGATCTTCTGCCAGGCGATCGCAATCAATTCTCCTAAAAGTAAGACTCAGGATTTCTTTATTTTTCCATGGCCGATTTCCCGCTAATACCCAATTGTTGTATTCTTTTCGTAAGTTGTCTTTAAATGGCTTATTGACCACCACATCCAGGACTTGCAACTGAGATGTCATACCACCTGGTATTATTATAAGATCGGAGTTCAGTGCCTGAATTTTTTCCTTAACACCTGACGTAAGGTGGCCTCGAAATGCATCAAGGAGCAAGTTTTTTTCAGAGAACCTGGTCGTTTTCCCCATGTCACATTAAACCAGTCTAATACCAATTCCTCTGTCATCCAACATTTTTCTTGGGCCCGAAAAATTATTCCTGGATGCAGCTTTTTATTAGGCATTGCTTTTCGTTTCAATATATTGTTAGGTCGAACTTTCTGTCCATCAGAAGGAACGGTAAGCATAGCAGTATTTCTGGGCTTATTGTAACCAGTTGACTTCACCAATACCGTTTTTTAAGCTTTCTTCTGGTGGTGCGGAGGCATAAGTATACTAATAAGAAGGTTTGTTTATATTAAATTCCATTACCTAGACCTCGAATTTAGCGGGAGTCAATTTTTTCACAGAAAATAATTGGTCAAAAGATATCGCGTTATATTCGAGCTAATACGGTAATAGTTCCTGAGTTCCACATGGGTGTCATTTGGGACCCTTGCTTTTTATAATTTTTATCAGAGATATATTTAAGTGTTTGTAAAATTCTAAATTTATCATGTTTGCTGATGATTTAAGGTTATTATTAGAAGTTAAAAGCATAAATTATTGCATAAGAATTCAAGATAATGTTGACAAATTACAAAAATATTGTTTAAAAGATAAGTAAAAATTAAATTTGTTAAATATTTCAAGATCCCATTTACCAAAAACAGAAATATCTGGCTACTTTTGAATTATTTTCCATTGTCAGCAGAATTTATATAACGGTAATCCTATTTAATAAACTTATTTGTCCTAAAAGACTGATTTTAATCGACATTTTGATTTTGCAGGTGCCGGACAATATGATGAAATCTTTTTCTAATGGACGCGTCCACGGCCATGGATTCTACGAACGGACAGCCCCGAGCATTACACAACTGTCAGTGCAGGTGTCTGAATTACATGCTGGTGAGAACGGCCGTCTAGAACTCACCTGTATGGCTACAATACCAGCTTTCATCAGTCACAATGGACAATACGCGGACATACGACAAAACACCGTCATTAGTAAGTTGAAACAATTGACTTGTTTAGCATAGCCATTATTTATATAAGTTAATACAAATTGTCTCAGATCTTCATCATTTCGTGTCCGCAATACCACGTCATATACACTTCTCCCAAAATCTTATTACCAAGAGCGCTTCGTCATTGGCATCACTGAGGTCGTCAGGTGTGAAGCTACCTCCTATGTTTGTACAATCCAGTAGATGTTGGTAATCCTGGTATTTTCCGCAGTCGCATTCTGCACTTCCAGCAATGTATCCTCACTTCTTTAAGTTGTCTTTACACCTAGTAACACCAATACGGAGTCTGTTCAGCGCTCTCCACGTTGTACATTGTAACTGGTGACCAAAGCTCAGTTGTTCTTTAGGTGCAATCCAGGTGGCCAACGCCTGCCCCCTCCAGAGTTCTATCTACCGGTTCATGGGAGTGAGCGGTGTGGCAGTTGTAGAGCGTAAAAAACTTTTTCGGGATTTAAGCCTGTTTGTTTCAGTTTCGTGATCACACAGTGGGTGTCTGTGGTCTATATCCGCCTTAAATTTTTCTGCTTCTGTGGCGACCTGTCTTCTGTTAACTGGAGGTGTTATCCCAATGATAGGATATAGTTTATTAACAGGTGTCGTTTATCGCCGTATCTACATGTTTAGCATGCACCGAGTTATTCCAAACTGGTGCCGCATATTCGGCAGCACAAAAACTCAAAGCTAGAGCCGATGTTTGTAAAACCTCCGGTTGTGCACCCCACGTGGACCTTGTTAATTTCCGAAGTATGTTATTTCTAGCGCAGACTTTAAGCTGGGTGTCACAACAATGCTGTTAAAAAGATAACGAGCGAACTAATTTGACTCCTAGGTATTTTGGAGTATCTGTAGGCTCCAGCAGATGGCCTCTCCAAGTAATTTCTAATTTTCTTCGTGCTTCACGGTTTCGTAGGTGAAATTCTAAAATATAAATTATCGTAATAAGTCTGTGCTATTGTTTTTTCAACAATTTGTAATTACGGAACTCGATGGTCTAAGGATCATCATTTAAGAATCTCTGTTCTAAAGGAAGTCTTATCGTTTGAACAAATATGACAAGGACTCTTTCATGTTTCAAACTAACATCTAGGATATATTAATAAATAAAGCTTTGGTCCTTTTGTACTTAACTTGGACATAGTTAAACACAAAGTCCATGAATGATTCATCTAAAATATACGTCCATTGGTGACCTCTGTAGCTAGACATGCATGAAACCCAGAACAGTTTAAAGCTTCACTTTAAGGCTACAGAAAAAGAAGGAAACTATTTAACAAAAAGACATACTCATGTTGCGTTCATGTATTATGCAAAAGTTTAACGTTGGAAGGTAGTCGTGACGGACGTTGTTGGCTTTATTACGGCATTAAGGTTGAATTTCTTTTAAACATGATCGTTGAATTTATACTAGTAACTTACAGTCACATTTACTTAAAACTGTGGTAAAAGATGAAATGATAAGTATCTAACATTACATTTAATTTTTATTTTCTGTTTACTCATTTGATTTTATGTCTAAATAATTACACAATGCGATCATTTCAACGATTCAGTCAACGATACTACCAATCAGACTCTGTAAAATGAAGAAACCACTAACATCCCACGACGTACTAATCGAATAAGAGCTTCGATTTGTGAAATGCTACGTCTTCCTAGTAGTGTTTTTTGATGTCTTAAATAACTGCCCATTTAGAGATCAAAGTTAAGCTTTAATCTATTTTGTTTGTATTAGCTGACGTAATCGCACCTCGTACTGCTTTTGTTAAACACTATTTTTGTTAATTAGTGATTTTTATTTTTTACTTTTTATTCATCACTACACACCAGATGTGAAAGAACAGTCAAAGAAGTGGCTTTCTCTTGGCGAACTTGCTCCAAAGAAGGCAAAAAGAGTTCCCTCTGGGATTCGTAATGTTAAATACGAGGTCTGTTCAGAAAATAACATTTTGAATTACGCGTCAATGGGGATATTTAGTGATACGCTGTTGGCAGCATTGCGTTGTGGATAACCTCCTCTGTAACCACTTGTTCTTGGATTGTTGATATCTCGTTTAGTTTTCGTGATATTGTTATTTAAGAGCAACATGTTTAAGTGTTAGAGGCGATTTTCTGGAACAACGATGCAACGTAAAATTTTGCGTGAAACTAGGGAAAACTTTCACAGAAACGTTTCAACTTTTAAGAAAAGCTTACGGAGATGATGATTTGGGTCGTATGCAATGTTACCAATGGTTTTCATGATTTAAAAGTGTTCGTCAGTCAATTAAAGACGATCCTAGACCAGGAAGCCTTCGACTTTAACTGATGACTCCCTCGTTCAGAAAAACAACGATCTGGTGCTTGCAAATCTCCGATTGACTGTCAGAGAGATTGCAGAAGAGGTTATCATCTCAACTGGGTCAAGCTATGAAATTTTGACTGAAAAATTGATCATCGAATTGCAGCAAAATTTGTTCCTCATTTGATGACCGTGGAACAGAAATAACATCGAGTGGACGTTTGTCGACAATTTCTTGAACAAGTTACATTTTGGTAAACAAAAATTTTCTTTCATTTCGAAGTTACTGTCCTGTCAAACACCCCTTACGTCTTGAATCGCAGAATTAATATTATAACCTACATTAAATATCAAATATATTTAAAACCTGCGAATTCGTTTTTTTAACTGTCATTGGCAAAAAAAAAAACCTAATCCCATAAAATAGCTACACATGGATGGATGACTGGACACAGTTTGTTTTTTTACCAAAGTCTGAAAATCGATTTTATTTTCCAATCACTTTAATCTGTAGAAAGGAAAGTAAACATTTTAAAATATTTAAATTGTGTAAAATTTGAGAATCTAATTTTACAAAACTTTAAAATTTAAGTTTTACGTAAAAATTTTTAATTTAGTATTATTTCAAGTTTAATAAATGGGCTTAGTACATCAACATATGTTTGTTACATACATACTCACATGCACATAAGCAGGATAGACAAAGACCCCAATGCAAAGGTTATCTTATAGATCAGACATAGCCAAACTTTACTAACTCGGGCCATATTCTGCTCGACAGAAGCCGTTTTGGCTAAAGGACATGCAAATAAAAAAGATTCAACGAGCAAAAATGAAATAAAACGGACGTGGCTGGAAATAGTGATCAAATATAAAGGAAATAGCTACACTGGCCACGTAAATGGCCCAGATATATCCTGCAAACGTAGTTTCAACAACGTCTAACGAAAATCTTGATGAAACAATATAATTTTAATTATTAAGGCTTTAATTTTACTAATATATCTGGCTATTTCTTCTTCTTTAAGTGGGTAGGCTACTAATATAGCAATATATACATTAATATATATACAAAACAGAATAGGGCATAGAATTGATCCCTGAGCCATATAACTGATTTGAGTTTAACTGTGTTGTAGATAAGAATAAAAATTTCATGGAAGTCCTCTCAAGTGCTAGGCAATATTGACCAAAATGTGTTGAGTCTTTCAGTTTTGTCTGCACCCACATACAAATCGAGTGATTGAACTTTATTCTTACTTATTACCATGTATATGTATTTGTCTATTTATAAAACTATATTTAAATATTGTTATTTTTGCAGTTGACATTGTGACGGTGGAAGTAACAACAATGGACGACTCCAATGAAGTGTACTATAGCGACGGTACAACAGGGCGACCGGTCTATCATCTACTGCTCTATATTATATGTATACTGTACCTGCTCTTCAGGAACTAATCATCATTAACCCCTTTTTGTCAAAATAACATCGTTTTCACTGTACGAATATGTGTAAGTCTAAAACACATACAGTGGCTAGAGAACAAACAAATTTTAAGCGAAAGATGAGTTGTTTATTATATTATATTTGTCCCTAGTATTTTGTATGTGAATCATAAACTATGGAACAAATTATAAATTGTCAATATGTTATTCTGTTCGAACCCTACTGTATTATGTTAACTTTACTGTTACTTTTTATATGCTAATAATATGTATATAAAATTATACGTGGAAGTAAATTATATATTATACCAACAATCATAAGCGGATCATACGTTGTGTGGGTTCAATAAATTTGCAGTATTAAATTCATTTTTGTTACGTTTTATAATATAAACATTTGGCTACAAATGCCTTCTATTTGGACGCGCACTGTTGAAATAGGTTCCTGCTAGCTGTTTACCATCCCTGGTAAAAGTTATTTTACAGAGCAAGTAGAGAATTCAAGTGTGCAAGCTAGTTGTTCCAAACTAACTATTTCCTGCCTGAATTTGAACAATACTTGTCTAGTTACTTGGTTACCAAATATTTTTGGAGCACAACAACAAAGCCTATTTGTGACGTTACGAAAAACGCATGGAAGTAACCTTCCCACTTGCCAACTTGTGCTTCGTAGTGGTAACGCATGTGCCCTGCATTTGCTAAGGTCTAGGGTTCTATTCAGGCATGGAATATTCATTACGAAAAAATAGGATTATCCTGGATAATTGCCTTAGTAGCAAAGGCCATAAACCTGAAATGTATAACCTTCCCACTTGACTTGCCTCTTTACTTACTCAAAGTAAACCAGTTAACAACACCCTACGAGCTGGATATGTTATGTCAGTGCTGCGCATAGTAAAAACTGTCAATGGTTTCCCAGCACTGGTAACCAACGCAAATCTGCTACCAGAATTGTTTTTGATAATCCAAGCGACAGCGACGATTGCCAGCGCGGCAATCGTCGCTGTTCCTCTTTATTTTTACTACTAAAATAGTTTGTTCGTTTTTTTTTTGAAGGATTTTTTTGAAGGCAGAAAAAAAGGATGAAAGAAATGATTCTTGATATTATATTGATTTATTGTAAGTAAAAATAAACGTTCAGGTACAAATTAACGAAATAGCGTGGTAATAAGGAGGTAACTAATTTGGTTTTCTTTGTTGATTAAATGGTTTTTCTGTGTGGCTGCAGCAAAATCAAACTCTGGAACTTACCAGCAACTAATTTATATTCTGAACTATTTTTACTAACGTTTTTACCAGTATCGGTTTAAATTAAAAAGGGCATAAAGTTCAAGTTAAAGCCTTAGTTTAAATCGACTGATAAATAAAGTGGAAAACCACGACTATATGTAGTTATACGTTCATTACTGGCGTGTCAGTGATTAGTAAATGAAACATGTTCCTCACTCCTTTTTATTATACACCGCTGACCTGTTACGTATTGAGCTCATTACGTAACAGGTTGTGCTCATTACATAACAGGTTCAAGCAGCAATGGCCGACCGTTGCTGGGCAACGTAATAAATAGGTTGAATACATATGTCAAATTATTGTTGGTTTAAGGAAACCGGATTAAAATTAAATAATACACTTTAAGCTGTCGAATTTTAAAAATATATTTGTAGATTAGTCTTTGCCAGTCAATTAATCAGTTACGCAAGTATGACGCAAGTATTGATATTTTAACTGAATTTCCTTTCTGTATGACACGTACATGACCGTTGCCAGGCAACGTAATAAATATGTTTTCCACAATTTTCTAATATTTAAGGCCCGGTCTTTCCACCTTCAGATAAAGTTCCAGGTAACTATCTGACAGATAAGGTTATTTGTAACTTCATCTGCTGAATAAATGTCAATACCAGTCAGTGAATCCAATACGTCAGTCTCATTATACGTTAAATAACTATCCGATAGATACATTTGTATAGAAAGAAGGGATAACATTTACTCAGCAGATGAAGTTACAAATAACCTTATCTGTCAGATAGTTACCTGGAACTTTATCTGAAGGTGAAAAAACCGGGCCTAAATGAAATAAAATTAACTTATTTAGGGCATGTTTCTAAATTCAGCTAACAATTTAGTGCTAATTTCTAGCGCTAGATGCCCGCTTTGATGCTAGATTAATGCGCTAAATACAAAATTTCAAAAATAAAGAAACGTCTTGCTAGATTTGTACTTAATGCGCTAGATCTAGCGCTGAATTAAGACACATGCCCTTAAAGGGTAAAATTTAAATTTTATTGAAACAAACGTAGAACGGATTAATAATTATTTATAATATTGAAACTATTTACACGTTGCCCTGGAAACAAGGGAATACTATATGAAAACGAGTTAATCGTGTATTATGCGGTGGAATGACAATCTTTTTAAATTTGTAGGTAATGCTGAGCGAATTTATTTACTTTTTGCTTTAAAGCACACAGTAATAGTTCTCAGCAAATGTCAATTTTGCGTTGTTTTTGCAGAGCGCAAAAGCCTACTTTGTACCTATTGTGATTGCAGAAAAAAAATATTGGGATGCTTTAAATTATAAATGCTAAATAGTAATTTATTAGAAAGTATAATTATATTCAACACCTGGGAAATCAAATATTTTTCTATGTAATTCCTGAAATTCTCCACCAACGTATGATCCAAATTACATCAAAATAGATTATAGAAGTATATTATGTTGTTTTTATATGTACTCATTCTAAAAAAGAAACCAACCTAATGAAAAAATGTCAATGTTCTCTAGCCACGTCATGTGTTTTTTTTTTGTAAAGTATAAAAAGCATTGCGGTATTACTGTGGTTGTTGGATAGAAAATAATGTAATGAATACATAAAAGCGTTCTTATGTACGAAAACATTTAAAATAGGTTAAATAACCCCTAAATAATTATATAACCGGGAATAATCTAAAGGAGGACGTCGTGTTTTTCTATTCAACAATTACAAGCTCGAATAATTTGTAAGAAATTTTTTTATAAAGAAATTGATTTATGTTCTAGTAAAATTGGTAAGAGTTTATTAACTGCTCGCAAAAGCAGTTTATGCTATTATGTATTTTTCCAGTCTTGTGACCTTGTAAACAATGTTGCAAATCGGAAAAGCTTGGTAGAATTGCATTGTATATATATATCACAATTTTTATTGAGAAATATACGTATACTAACATAGTTATGGGCACTTAAATGCAGTTACATAATCTTTCAATTGTGTGGAGGAAAATGAATTGATCATTTTATTAAAAAGTACAAATAATTGTATTTTTAACCAGGACCACTGAGGGTTGTGCGTTGCACACGAACAACTTATCAAAGGATCGGAATTTGGGGTCGATTTTAGTATATTCTAATAGAGGAGGTCTTATAAAGTTAGCACACGGGTGTGATTTGTATATAAATAAAACAAAGACGGTCCTGTTATCGAACCTTGAGGAATTCCATATATTCCTCGGACATCCAATAGTGCAAATTTGTTGTTGTCTGCTTGAATTCTCAACACCTGTGTTCTGTCTGACAAGTACGATTTGAACCAGATTTGAACTTGTCCTCTAATATCTTTCAGGCTTTGCCAGCAAAATTTGGTGATTTTGATAGATTGATAAAAACTCCGATTGCCATGTTTCCTGCATTAACCGTAATATAACATTTAATTTTTTGAAATAGGGCCCCCGTTATGCTTTTTTTGTATAGATATATCAACTTTGTCTCTCATATAAGGAGCAGATACTAATTCTATCTCCATGTATAAAATTTTATCAAAATTGGCCCATAAACATTAAAAATATTGTAATTTTAAAAAAATTGGACCCCCATTTAGGCCTTTTTTGTACAGATACATGAATTTTGAACACCTACATACCAGGAGACACTAATTCTAATATTCTGTGTTAAATCCCATCGAAATCGGTCCATAAATAAGCGAGTTATGGCCGTGCTCTACTTTCGGTCAAAACTGGAGCAGAATTTTTTACCAACTGGCGAATTTGAGGTTTTTGACTATACAATCAGAAGCCTCATGCACTCTTAATTCTAAAACTGTAAGTATTTTTAAAATCCGTTCATAAATAAGCGAGCTACAGTCATTGAACTAGTTTCCATTAATCCGCTCTAATTATTTGGTCTAATTCAGTAATTAGTTCAGATATTTGGTTTAGTTTAGGTGTATTCCCGGGTTAGCAGCACTTGCCATACATTTCTGAATCAAATCAAAATATAAATATACGTCATTAAGAATACAATGTAATTTACTGGAAAAACGTATGTTTTAATTGCAATTTATGCAGATAAAATTTGATCAAGGACTTTTTAATTAAGCCTTTTGATTGGCTCTAGGTACGTGTCGCCAACTGACGGTAAGAATCCAAAGATAGCTACCTATTTTTGTCTAATGATGACATTTGATATTTTTTAAGGTAATTAAATTGAAAATTTGTGCTGAAAAGTTGTAAAAAGGTAAGAAATATTTTAAAATTTAATTAGAATTTATTATTTATATTTCACAACAGAAAAATATTTTGAAAAAAAATATTTAACAAAAGTTGCTATAAAAGCAATAGCTAATAACTTTTATTTGAGACAGTTTTTGATAAAACTAAAAAAAATTTAAAAAAGTATTTATTGTTTCATACTTATATGTAACATTTCCATGGTAATGATAAATAATATCTCTGTTAGAAAATATTAGTCCACTCTACTCTGCTGCTAGAAAGTTGTCAAAAGCCCCAATAGTGAACGGCGAATTGTCCATCGCCCCAGTTGTTAATGATCCCAGTTGTGCAAAGCCCCAATAGTGTACGGCCCTAATTGTCCATCGCCCCAGTTGTTAATGGCCCCAGTTGTGAAAAGCCCCAATTGTGAACGGCCCGAATTGTCTTACGGCCCCAGTTGTCATGGAACCCTTGATAATATGTACAATGCATTTTAAAGAGTGTTGACTCGATTTGTTGCACTGCTCATATAAGGACAGATAACTGAAAAAATGTAATAATTTCTAGTTTACGCAAGTGCATATATATATTGATATATGTATGTAAGTATGATATAAATGAATGGTGTATGTACTGTGTTGAGCGCAGAGAGCGATAACTTCTATATATTATATTACTTGATATTTTCCCAAAATATAAGAATATTTTTGCACTCATCAGTCATTACGCAAATGCTACTTAACCTATAGTGGGTTTTGAGCTAATTTTTACTATGTTTAAGCAAAAAAAAAAAAAAAACTGATGTGTTGAGATGCGACTATTGTACATGTTTATAACATATAAGTGTTGTCAATTAATATTTTAATGTTTTGTTATATATTGTCGAAATGCTTTACATGTACATTCTTTGGAAAAATATTACGTCTCACGATTTTAGATCACCAAAAAATCCCAACAAATCAAATTAAATAATGCCATAGAAGCAGACAAACTGAACGTTTTTCTCTTTTTGTATTCCACATTTATACTTGAGGAGGATTGGGACAAGAACTAATAAATCCACACCTACTACGAAGGACGTTTCCTAAATTCTGGGAATTGTGCTATAATTAAATTACGCAGAACTTATAGGCAATTATTGGTGCCAGACAAGTCTTGACATGTTTATGCAACTATCTAGTGCAATATTGTTCAGTCTGATTTAGGTATTCGACTGATATAAACGCGTTTTCATAGCACTGTTTTTGTAACCATGGAAGACGCAGCAAAATCTCAAAGAGCAATAATTTTCTTTTTGTGGAAAGGTGTGACAACATCAGAAGTTATTCAGCATCTGCAAGGAGTATTTGGTGAGTCTGCAGAATCCAAAACTGTTTATCGGTGGATCGATCGTTTTAAAACCGATAGAACATCACTAGAAGACGATCCACGCAGTGGGCGCCAAAGCACGTCGGTAAATGAAAGAAACATTACTGCCGTCGAAGACCTACTGAAAGAGGACAGGCGAATGACTATTCGTCAAATTAGTGTGCGCCTCGGGATAGGTACACGACAAGTTCATGACATCTTGCATGATTGTTTGGGCGTTAGCAAGGTTTCGCCGCGCTGGGTGCCAAGGCTGTTGGAATAGGTGGATTGAGGAGACACAAAGTTCTTTGAGGACGGCTTAAAAAAATTTGTTTATCGTTGGGATAAATGTATTCAGTTAAATGGAGATTATGTTGAAAAACTACATTGTAATATTGACGAAAATTAACAAAATAATAAAAATTGTAGCTAAATTCCCAGAACTTTGGAAACATCCCTCGTATTTTCAACTTATTATTTTTTTAATCGTGTCTTTCGTATAATTCACATTGTACTGTAGACAGATCTGTGGTAGGATTACAGAATTATATTTTTTAATTTTCTTTTTCAGGAGATCATGTTAAAATAAAAATTCAAATGAATAAGTAGACCGGTTTTGATAACTATTTAAATATTGAAGAAGATAATATAGCTATCGAAACCGGTTTATTCAATCATTTTTATTTTAACATTACCTATTTCCTGAATTGTTTTTAATGGCAACATCATCGATCATTTTCCGAGCGACTTTACTATTTTTTGGTCAAAATTTAAAAATTTATGAAAAAATTTTGCTGCCACTCGTCTCAAGCGCAAAACATTAAATTTCGTCGTATGAACAATGTATACCAGCTTCTTCAACTACTCTTCTTATAGTAATTCAAAGGTTATCAAGGTTTTTTTCTTAACTTCTTCCACATTTTTTCCATGATTGAAGTGCTGGGTCTCCCAACTCTATCCTCATCTTCAACTGATTCACGCCCATCTTGAAAAAATTTATACCATTTTTAAATCCCTCGTTCATTCGTACTCGACTCCCCAAATGACTTCTGCAACATTTCCACTACTTAACAACACTTGATTTAATTTTTCACACAAAATTTAATGCTTATTCTTTGATCCGTTATTGTGAAAAATAAAAAATCGTCGAATATACAGAAGCGCAAGTTTTTTAATTATCTGTCAAATCTAAAATACACTTCCAATTTGTATGCCAATTGAGACAGTCGTCAGAGATAGTTTAACCTAAAGTCACTGGATTATACAAAGTACCGCAAGCCTTTGAAGAAGCCGACAGACCCCAGGGTTTGATTGGCAACATTGCTTCCCCTATTAAGCAAACTAATGGCGGTATTCTGAAGTTAGATGTTAAGTCGCACATCGACGGAATCGCCCGAAATTGAACGATGTTAGAAAAACGGTATTCTGAAACGTCGCTATGTTAACGTTCGTCGATGTGAATTAACATTTTAGTTGTTAGATTAACCGCTAGCAAATAGCTCGACAGAATTGAGATTAGAGTGGTGTTAAATTTTATTTTGAACAAATTTTCAACTAAAATCACTTCGCTTATAGAAAAGAAAATTTATTTTATAAGCTTAAAAAATAATGGCTCAAATTCCACTCAGTACCGAAGTACAGAATGGAATTTTTACCAAAATAACATTAAGTTTCTTTTAACATGTAAAATACTTACTGTTCGAACGATGCATTTTGAAGCGATTCACTCATTTTTTTAAATTCTGGAACTTTGCAATATATACATTTTTCAGGTAACTCAACGGTGTGACTGATCTATTTTTGCAAACTATCCTATTTATGTAAGAGATCTTTGGTAGCATTTACCGGGGTTAAACAACCCCTCAATCCCTGTGATTACATATGTTACAGATTAGAACATTTTTCTGAGAAAGTACTCTCATTAAAAAGGATCGAAATTACCTGTGTTAAAATTACCTGAATTGTAAAAACCCATGTTGATTTACAATTCAAAAAAAAAAAGAAACAGGTTTTGTAGTAATATGATTGACATCAAACACTGGAATTCCATTAATAATTATAACCCGTACCTAATCCTGCAGTAACATTTGGTTTAGCCTTCAAATTAGAGTTTTCTGCAATAGTAGTTACATTTTGAATGTTTTCTGTTTTTATTTCTAATTCATAAATAATTATTTAACCGTTTTAAAAACGTTAACCCAACAAAACATAATTCTTACACGGCTGTCAAAACGAACGTGAAGTTAGCCCCAGTGTTAATTCTACACCGGAAACAAATTGTAACATTGGATTTTACATCGGGTTGTTCAGAATACTGATTTTTTCAGCGATGTTAAATCTGATTTAATAGAGCAGTGTTATTTTCATTGGTGTTAAGTTCACGGGTGTTACGATGGAAACTTCAGAATACCGCCATAAAGCAGCAATTTTTACGTTCTTAAGTTTACGTCTGCGCTGTCACATCTCCCTCTCTCGCTCTCATTTAATAACCTTCTTTGTCAGCGGTTTGAATATTTAAGGTTAAGTTTAATTTAAATTTATATATTATATCCATTTTATTTAATAAAAATTAAAAAAATAATTGAAATTGTACCACAATTTTGTTATAGTGCATCTTTGATTAAAAAAATCGTGATTACAATGTTTAAAATAAAAACTAGTTTCTTATTTTTGTAATGTTGGAATCACTGAACATCATTTGTGTTGGCGACATTTTTAACCCCAGCATGGCCGCCGTTGCGGTACTTTGTATAATCCAGTGACTTTAGTTTAACCAATAGGACAACATGAAAATTGTACGAACTCTTTGATCACGCCTCTTATATCACTAGGCTACCCAGATTCCTTAGACATAACATTGTGTTAAGGCTTTATTTTATAATGTAATACTAATAATTTATTTTATATACAACGTGTCATATAATAAATAAAAATATTATAATTTATTAGTTCGACACACGAACTGATATTAAATAATGTTCTCATATTTGGAATATTGATTCTTTATTTTATTTATTGATTTATTTTATTTTTCAGAATTAAACATTACTTTGTTGCAATTTCTGTTTGAAACCAACCACAGAAATTTGTTCGCCAGTCAATAAATAAACTTGAAAAAAAAAAACAGTTACTAGTCCAATAATTTAATTTGGAAAACTTAACTAAACTAAATTTTAAAAAATCGTAAGACGTTTTATTTCAATAGACTAGGAAATACTGCTGCAAGTACAAGTAGTGACTTAAGAGAGATACTTAAATTTGCATTTAAGGCACTAAATATATCTCTGCATGTTATGATATAAAATATTTTATATAATGATATGCATATATATATGTGAAAAGCCTTTGTCGCATGACTTTCAATATTAAAGAAGCAGTAATTAGGACAATAGTTATCTTTGTAGTCCTTTCCAAAGCTGCTTTATCAATTAATGATACACCTCTCTGAAAACAAAATTACTATATTTATACGAATTATTTAAAATGCGTTGGTAAAACAGCAATCTATTCACGATGTTCCATCTTCTATGTAGGCTAATTTACAGTGGCAGTTTTGTTCTTAGATTTCAGCGGAACTAGATTTTTAAATCTAGTGGTTTTTAACGTTTGAATGAAGTTTTTGATCATTTTGTTTAACAAAAGTCCACTTCAAACGATGAAAAGCTATCTAATAACAACTAAAGAAAATTAAAATTTGATTTCCGCTTAAATGTTTGAAACAGCTTTTAGCTATTGAAAATAACTAGGCGTGAAAATGAAATATTAAAATTAGTGTAAATTTTCTATTGAATAGATTTTATTTTATACATATTTTATGTATATTAACTGAACATATACATAAAAAATATACAAATAAAATTGGAAGAATGTCATTATTTTTTTAATGTCATTTTTATACAACCAAAAACATCATAGCCTTCGCAGATGAGAAGACATCGTGAAAAGATTATATACTCAATTATTGATGATTTAGAAAATGATTACCAAAAAGAATCACGATTTTTGCATTAAAAACTTTTGAAAATGTATAATAATATTAATTGAATTAGTTGAAGGCAATCGTTGATTCATTTTGAACAAGGAACTAAAAAAAAATCACTTCTATTGTTTCAATTATTTTTAAATGTATTGTATTAATACGTACTTCTAGCCAAAGCAGCTAAAGCCAACAAATAAAAGAAAAAAAAAATATGTTCTTCGGCATACAGAGCCAGCTTCAGAATGATCAGCATTACTTAAAAAAAAATGAAACAATAGACTGCTTTCATTATTTAAATATTTCTTTGCCGACCGGAGTAGCGTAGTGGTAACACATTTGCTCTGCGTTGCTAAGGTCTCGGGTTCGAATCCCGTTCAAGGAATGCGATTTTTCACAAATAAAAATTGTCCTGGCTAATTGCCACAGTAGCAAAGGCCATTAAGTTATATATATATATATATATATATATATTTCTTTTGGTTACTTTTTGGGACTTAGTTTACTACTAATGGCATTGTCATTGGTTTAATTTGCAATTTCTTGCAAAAGAATAAGTAGGGTTGCCCAATAATTTCCCAGTCTCGTAAGAAAAGAATTGCAATATTTTTCGCATCACTTGGTCAGACCATATTCCCAGTAACCTTTGCTAGCAAATGCGGTACCAAACTTACAAAGCTTTTTCATAACTAAAACTTCAGATAAAATGTTATGTTTCGCCCATTTTGATATGCCTAACGCCTCTACTATTTTACGTTCTTTTATTTGTTTATCATCTAAAAACGTATCGGGTTTTCGTTTCATCGAAAACAGGAATCGTTTCAACAAATTATATTATTAATAACTTAACTCCAGATTTCAGAGAGGTGTTTGACCGATAATACAAAAAGACCATACACACAGTTAGGCAGAAATTAAAGGCTTGGTAAAAATATTGTCAATTACCAAAATATTTTGTTATCTCTCTGTATCTTTATCTCTTTACCTATATCATTATAGATATTATACATGGTAGTTAAAATGTCCTATCTAAAATAATTTTCTATGTGCTTATGCAATGGATACTGCAAGGTACGTATTTTGTCTGTAATTGTACAATCGTTGTATACTAAATGTTTTAATGGACTGAATTGAAAAAAAATTGAAACAGAAATGGACTGACTCGATAAAAATAGTACTGATTAAAGCATTAAATAATAATTAAAATATATATTAGCTTTTTATTATTATTTTTTCTACATTTTCTTTGCAGAAATGTAAAGAGCCTGTTTTAAAAGGATACTTTTGGCTCGCGTATTGCTTTGTTGGAGATTTCGTTTCTAAAGCCTGGAACAGAATGCACAGCGCGCTACGGCGTCAGCGCGCCGTCATTTGCGACAGCGTTGCATTTACGCCGTTGAGAATTTTCGCCTGCACACAATGCAATAATTTTTAACGCCGTCAAGTGTCACTTGACAACCTATATCTGTGTTTATACATGCGCTTTCTTTTATTAAAAGTATAATGGATGATGAAGACTTGTATGTGATGTTATTTATGTTGTATGCAAGTTATTTATACATACAAACACTTTATTATTCAGTAAAAACTGAGGTTAGGTGTTCTGCGTCAACGTTCAACGGCGTCAAAAGTTGGAAGTTGACGAACATTCAGTATCAACGGCGTTCGAACGCCGGAGGACGTTGTTCATTCTGTGCACTTGCGTACGACAGCTCGGTTTTAACTTTCTTCTGACAGATAGTGCCGTACGTACGCCGTTAACGCGTCGTAGAACTCGGTGCATTCTGTTTCCCACTTTAGGGTACTAAACGCAGAATACTGGTTATGAGCGCGCTTGTTGTATACACTTACCAGCGATCGTTTCCAGCGCTTGCTATCGCTGGACACGTAGAAAGTTGGTAATCAACGCGTGTTGATTGAAATTTCTTCATCAAAGAATGGCCTGGTTTAGAACGAATCGTCCTGTACCTGATTGGCACTTAGATTTTGTGAGGTGAAGACTATCTGAAGTCTGTTTTTTTTTTTTTTTTTTTTAATCAGTTTACCTCAAGTGTTTTGTTTCTGACACTTCAGTAGTTCAATTTTTCATCCACAGATGGCTCTACAAGTTTTGCATTAGTTTTACAGCTTTTAAAATACGGCAGAGGTACAATAAAATCACTGATATTACGGCTCCATTTTATAATCACCTGGTAGAAAACTCGCAGGTATTTTTTTTTTTCAAAAATATTACACCTCTAAGGTCAAAATGATAAACTAATTTGGGTATCTACCTCAATTATTTTCATATTTTAATATTACTACGGGATCGACTCATCCTCAAGTATTTAATGCTTAAAATGAGCACTTGTTTATGGGTAATAGGACCAGTCGAAACATCACGCTGCACAAGTGACTTCCATATCTATGGCTGGTGGTCTAACTACGAAGAACTTATCTTTTCTGCCTCAATACGCTTATCTAGGCGTTGAGAACATATTATTTATTATTTTTATTATTACTTTAAATGATTTCCAAAGATTCACTGTTAGGTGAGGCGGAATAAGTACAATTAAAGCGGAAAATTATCAAACAAATATCAAATAATTTACCACTTTTATTTTACTTATTCCGGCTCACCTTACAATATTTCTCTACGGTGGTTTCACTTAACTCATTTTAGTTGAGGTTATTTTTGCTTAATATTGAGTTTTAGAGTTAATGCCACATTTTAGATAAGTATATCTAATGTTAAAAAATAACTATTTTGATCGAGTCAATACATTTTTAGCGGGAGAAATAACATGTCGTTTTCATTTAGTAAAGAAATCACAGTTCATGTAAATACAAATCTTATTAAGTCTACCATGAAAAAATATTTCGAAAACTGTTAAATTAATTATAATTTTACAAATATTCACTTTGTTTCACATACTCATACATATTATAAGAAACTTAACTTGTAGCAAGATTTAATAATTTTTTTGTGAAAATGAAAACGACATGTTGATTAGACTTTATGTGAATCAACAAGTCAAATTTTAACACATTCATAAATAATACCAAAATGTCATTTTATTTTAAGATATTATTAAGTTAAATCGAAGGGTTTCTCTGTCAGGAAAAAATATATCGACGAACAATAAACAATTTCGACAAGGGTTTAAAAAAAAAATTAAAGAAATCTCAAGTATACTAAACTGTAGGTGATGAATGTATATTTTTGTTTATTTATTTAAATAATTAATTCATCTTATTAAATACAGTGTTAATATTTTTATTGAATTTGCAAAAAATAATCTATTATTTTAGCACTGATTGAAAAATATTTCTCCAGACTAAGACCTGATCTTTCCGCCTTCAGGTAAACCTTTACATAACTATTTGACAGTAAATATCGACTCAATATCACTACAAATTTGTTACTGTTAGATTACATGATCAACAGTATTTCAAATGCTGAAATTTTGAAAGTGAGACAAGTCCACTCGAATAAATTCTCTCGAACCGAAACCCGATTAATACCCCAGGATTATTATAAATTGATATAAAAATGTGGCAAGCATAATCCCTTTTTAGTACATAAAATGAAAAGTGAAGACTTTTACTCTACGAAACCTCTCGAGGAGGCAATTTTAAGAAGAAGGAAAAATACTGATGGAGAAACAGTTAACTGGTGGAATATTTCTTGGATAATATTTTTGAGAAATGCGCCATATAAAATGTTTTATAAAACGTCAATAGAAAAAGATTCACAATTTAAAACTCTTGATTCAACACAAAAGCGCGTTAGGCCGTGTAATTTCGGAAAGATAATACAGTCTGTTTCAAACGCTTAGGCGGAACTAAATGGGAATTTCCTTCTTTTAGGTTGTCACGACAAGGGACCTTTCTTGGGTTATTTTATTTTTAAAGTTGGAATGTCAAAATTTAAAATTACAACAATGAAACCATGGAAACGAATGACCTATGTCAAAATTTAATTATTTTTTTATATATTTTAATGACAAAAAAATAAATAAATGGGAAATTTGTATTAATAATTACACAAAAAATCAAAATATAAAGAAAATGACATTTTAAAATGATATTAACCTTAACCAAAAAATGTTTATTGTAAGTATGATTTACAAAGCTTAAACAAAATGGCCGAAAAGCACGATTTAAGCGATGAAAGTAACTAAATTGCAAAATCTAGTTCCGCCTAAGCGTTTGAAACAGACTGTATTATAATCTGTCTCATTTTATAATTCGAAACTAACAGGGAAACTTCATTTTTTATGTTGTATATTTAAAATATCATCTTAGGGTGGTAATTCTGAAGTAACACCTTTCAAAATATTTGACAATTCATAATTGACATTAAATTATATGTCAACTTACTAACACAAATTGTATAAAACACAAATTGACAAGTATTTGAAATATATTTTATACAACCAGAACAGAAATTATGAATAAGCGAAATAAGATGAAATAAATATTTGTATATTATTCAAAATATTAGACATGTCAATCACAAATTTGACATGTCAATTTGGTATCTGACATGTAGTTTTTGAGTGAATATAACCTCAGTATAATGAAACTTCATCAAAAATGTAAAAGCCAGATTTACAAGTTTACATGGTTTCAAAAAAGTCTATTTACACCACAACAGTCACCAAAGTAACCAGATCTAGTTTCGTATTACAAATTGAGACAGATTATACCATCTTTATATGGAAAAACTAGGGCTATTACTAAAGAAAAATATAAATATATGATGGATTTATTACTTTATATAACACCCATGCATCATGAATACTTCAAAAATCTTAAAAGTCTAAACTAACAAAATATAATTTATATGTATACAAATTATAATTGAATATGTTTTCGTATAAAATTAAATTTTTGTTTTGTTTTTATTGTTATTTTTCTAACAAAGATTAAAATTATATCGAAATAAAATAAATAATTAAACAAAATTTTCATTTGTTCGCTACTATAATTCCATTTCATTAGGAGAAATCAATATTTTCAGCAAATCATTGCCTTTGAAAGTGAGACCAGTCCATTGAGGTACACCAAAACTACGACCTTTTTCAAATAACGCCGATAACACTTATCGTATAATAAAATTACATGTATTGAGAATACCAAAAATGTAAAATAAGTTTATTACTCCTTATACCCTTTTCACAATAGAACTTTAAGATCGGATGTTAAAGTGAATGTGTCTTTAAACGCTAATGTGAAACCGTATGGCCTCGTCTAAATACAAGCGATGTTTAAGACAGAGATCTGCGTCTTAAACATCGTCCGCATTGCCAACATAATTTCTATTATAAAAAAATACCCTGAATTTGTGCTGTCAACATTTTATATTATCATAAACAAGAATACTGTATTATATCCACGTTATAAGAAGTTTATACTTATTGTTATAATAAAATTATTTATTTTAATAATGAGTTTAATATAGAGCTACAATAATTGAGATAAAATATATCGACTTACATGTTAATACAGGTGTAATATATTTTTGATTGTAGTGTCTTTATTGTAGAATGAAATGAAATATCCATATTTGTTTATAATAATTCAAAATGTGCGTCTGCGCAGACAGTTTAAAACTGGTAATTTCATGACGGTAACTTAAAGACAAAATTACTGTAGCTGATGACAGCACCGGAGATTTAAACATCAAGTGTGAAAGCATACCGATGTTAAACATCGGTGAACTTTAAGTTCACTCGTCTTAAAGTTCTAGTGTGAAAAGAGTATTACGAATATTTTTAATTCCATTCAAATGCAAAACATTAAAATCTAGAAATAATGAAAAGTGGACTTGTCACACTTTCAAAATCAACGGCTCATATGCAAATGAAGCTAATAACTTGTAATAAATTTTTAAGTATTAAAGTATTATTCGAGAACAGAACACACAATGAGCTGATGCCAAAGTTATAGCGGAATTATGTTGATATTTTTAGGCTATGTAAAAGTGGATCTTTCGTGCGAAAATTTTAAACCTTTCTCATAGAAAAATAAATTATAAAGCGGCGTCCACACTATGCCGCAGTTTACCAGTTGGCAAGGCCAGTTGGCAAACTGCGGCATAGTGTGGACGTGACCGTTGGCACATGCCATCGTGCCAGCGGCATGCCAACGAGAATCGCTCGAGTGTCGGTCTCCTTCAAAGAAAGCCGATAAGAACGGTGAGTGGGGACGTGCCAACTGGCATCTCGCGGCTTTAGGCTTAAATTCAGGTTGTGATTCAGACGCATATGAGCAACGTTGTTTATAGATGGAGTGGACAAACGAAACAGTGTTTAATTTCATCGATTTGTATCGGGATCGTCCTGTTTTGTAGGACTGTCGATTAAAGGACTATAAAGACAGGAATAAGAGATGTGACGCTCTATTGGAAATTTCAGTTAGTTTTGTAGTACAAAAAGAAGAAATTGATAGAAAAATCAAAAATTTGGTGTGTCATTTCTCGCGCGAAATAAAAAAAGAGAGAGAAGGTAATAAGTCCGGTGCGTGATCTACTTTGAAGACTTGGACGTACCCAAAACAGTCGTTTGCGCCGTTTGCGTATTTTTTCTTCACTGTCAAGTATGATAACAGCAGCTGAAGCAATTAGTAAATCTTCCTCGGTGAACATTGTGCGACTAAACTAAATGCCAACACAGATGTGGACGTGTATACAGCCACTGGCTTTGCCAGTTGGCTTTGCCAGTTGGCATTGCCAACTGGCAAACTGCGGCATAGTGGGGATGCGCCTTAACAGAGCTCTGCATAGTCAACTGCGAATGTTTCTCAGTCCAAACCTATCGTCTCTTTTAGAATACTATTCTAAATTTCAAACCATAACAAATACAATAATATAAATATTTGTACAAAATAATCCAATTGTCGAAATATTTTTTCCTGTTAAACAGAGATGAACTTTATTACATTTTAAATCAATAATTATTAAGTAAAACTGTATTTTTCTTATGAAATTGTTTACAATCGATATTGAACAATCATTCTAGCATTTCAATTATAAGACATTATATAACTCTTAGGGACAGAAGCCGTAGTCAATTTATCTAGAGAAAACCGAATTTCATATTTACAACAATAACTAAAATGACCTCTTCTATGTCAACAGCTATGTTCAGATCTAACCTACATTTGTTGGAATCATTCTTGGATAAATTATAAAGAATTTTTAATTTGATAAAAATTTGTGATGTAATATTTTCTATAAATATTTTAAATCACTTTCGGGGTCACCACTTTTAGATTCTTCTGTAAAAGTATAAGGTATTTGGTGTGAAGAAATAAAATAAAAGTCCGGTTAATAACATTAACAACAATAAACAAAAACTACAATATATTACACTGGTCAACAAATTTAAACTTTTCTTTGCTGACTTAGATCTGATACTTGTTTTTAACTAATTTTGGGGTGCTGATTTCAAAAATTTTAAGTTTCTGCCTATCACGTCAAATTTTTGTTCTATGGTTGACTAGAAATGGGAGTTAACTCGTGTCGATTTTAATATTTTTGCGAATATTTCACAACAGAAAAATATTTCGAAAAAATTTATTTAACAAAAGTTGCTATAAAAGCAATAACTAACAACTTTTATTTGAAACATTTTTTGATAAAACGAAAAAAAATTGAAAAAATTTTTCGAAATTAGACATGTAGAATCTAAAGTTCTTAGAGAGTTTTTGTCACATAATTTTCGCGTTTAGCCTTTCCCTTAATACATGATAAGTATATACAAGGTGAATTATTTAAGGAGCAACTTACATGTTTCACATATAATGTTAATGAAGTGAGTTATTTTATTAGCAACATAGGAAATTATGAAAGCAAGCTTATATCCATGGCAACAGATATGCATTAGTGATTAGATATAATAGTCATTTGACATGATAAAGTTCCTAGACGGCTAAAAAATAGTAAATTAGAAACAATAAATTAATTTGTATTAGTTTGTTTATGTGTACAACAAACAAAAATAATAATGTCCTTAGTAGCCCAAAAAATTTTTTTAAAAATAATATTGTGTCTTTTCTATGGATACGATAAGCATTTATGAGTATGTTGCTTTGGAAATAACTCACTTCTTTTACATTGAATGTGAAATTTGCATGTTGTACAGCAAATAATTCACAGAGTATGCAAGACAGAAATTTGGTTTTATATATTAAAATATACAATAAAATGTATACAGGTCTATTAAAAACAATTTATCATTGTAAATATTTTCAGTTGTCTTTTAGGTTATGACATACAACGTAAAACTATACGACAAGCTTAAATGAAGGACGTACTCCGTTATTTGAATAACGTTAAAAATTAACGTACGCATGCGCAGTTAAGACGTCACGTGATTTTAACGTAAAGCCGACCACGTTGTAAGATTTTCAAAAACTCTTTATTAACTCCGATATACACTATTTCGGTAGCCGATATTTGGAAACTGGTGAAACAATTCTACCATTGAATGGTATATATACTCCGACTTTTATTTTTCAAGTTCATTGCAGCTAAATCATCTTTTGATGACGTGTTTTAGCAACTAGCTATTGACTATAAATAATAATGATTATTCAGATAACTGAAACGCAAAAAGCGATATGTAAGACATAAAATTATAATACAATTTTAATAGGAATTGAACCCACTAATCTAAGGATATTGTGGCCTAATCTCCAACTGTTGGGCTATGTAGTATAGTCATCTCCATAGCCCAACGGTTTGGGACCAAGACACGATATCGTTAGATCAGCGCGATCGATCCCCAGTGAGGTTGTATTTTGATATTGTACTATGGAGGTGCATAGCCACCTCAATAGCCCAATGGTTTGGGACTGACACGATATCCATTGGTTAGTGTTTTAGATGCCCAGTGAAGTCGTACTGTGATAGACTATGGAGGTGCATATTCACCTTCATTACCCAATGATTTAGGACTAGGACAGGATACCATTAAATTACCTCGATCGATTGCCAGTGAAGTAGTATTTTGATATTGGACTATGGAGATGTATAACCTCCACAGCCCAATGGCTCGGTACTAAAATACGATATCCTTAGGTTAGCGGGTTCGATTCCCAGTGAGATCGTACTTTAATATTATACTTTGGTGTATAGTTACCACCATAGCCTAATGGCTTGGGACTAGGACACGATATCCTTAGGTTACTGCGTTCGATTCCCGGTGAGTTTGTATTCTGATATTTGATTATGAAGGTATATAGGCACCTCCATGGCCCAATGGTTTGGTACTAGGACACGATATCTTTAAATTAGCGTGTTCTATTCCCGGTTTTGTTTCGACATAAATTTTCTAAAATCTAAACTTTAACTTTTTTTAACTAAAATTTAACCAAGAATGATTTCACAGTTTTCTCATAACTGACTGATAATTTGTTGCACAAGAAACGGCGTTTTTCATTATTATTATAAACCCAGATCATATTTTAAATACAGTAGAGTGCAATTATTCGTTTTGCAATACGTATTTGATTAAGTACTCTTGGCTTGTTTTTATATATTAAAATTATTTTAAGTAAACCAATGTACAAGATACGTAAAATATTTTATACTTCATTGACACAAATATATATTTATTAATTAATAAATATTAATAAAAATAATAAAACATTAATTAATCAATATCTGTGGTAATGAAACAATTGCCTTTAATTTTATTAGATTTACAATATTAAATTGCTATATGCAAACTATAAATGTAGTTATGAACTTTTATTGTAATTTAGTTTAATTCTTAATATAAGATATGTTATATTTTCAAATATTATAATACTAGCTGTTTTACTCGGCATAACACAGGTGATTGATCAGATGCGATATGCTTCTGTCACTGTTTAGGATTAAAGACTTGGGGAATTCGGGTCTGGCTCCTCCAGGAACGAAAAATTACAGTGTTGAACGAGTGTACAGTGTTAATACAACCTTCCAATCAACTATTCAAAGGAAATTCCTGTCTTCTCGCTGTATTTTTCAAAACTATTTAGACACACCAATGTAATTAAAAACAAAACTTTCAAAAATTCATCAAAAAAAATTTTTTTTTTATTACTGCTTCATAGCCCTAAATAATTACTGTGTAAAATTTGATCTAGGTCGGTCAAAGCACCTAGGAGTATGTAGGGTTTCTTGGTTATACCTACGAAATCCTAGACTTTTCTATGCGCCTTTATTTCCTCAGGGTCTTGCGAAGAGTAACTGCGAAATTTGATCCAGACTAGGCAAATGGTCTAGGAGTGTCTAGAGTTTCATGTTTATACCTACGAAACCCTATATACATCTATGTGCCATTAGTTTTGCAGGGTCCTAACAGACTGTGCAAAATTAGGTTTATATTGATTAAAGATTCTAGGAGTGTCTAGTGATTCTTGTGTTATCCTTGCGAAATTCTAAACATTTATATGCACCATCAGTGGCACTCCCAGGAATTTTTGTAGGGGGGTGGGGGTGGGGGGCTTAAGACAAAATTATTTAAATTATGAATAAGGTTCACACTTTCAAATTTCATCGTTTACTTATACCTCCGAGTGCAACTTATCCAGATCGGCCAATACCAAATCCCTCAACAATTTCAAGACTAGTTAATAAATTTCATCGCGAAGGATGTCTTAAGTCAAAACATAATAAAAAAGAACAATATCCCGCGTGCTTACAGAACAGAAGCAGTTGGAAATATTATTACAAGTGGAAGAAAACAATCAAAATACTTTAAGATTAATTGCACAAACCGTTGGTGTCAGTATTGGATCTGTTTTTAACTTCTTAAAAAAAGAAAAGTTTCGATCATACAAATTTCAAAATCATCAAGAATTGCTAAAAAGGGACGCAACAGTACGTATGGATTTTTGTTTTCTGAAAAAATTAATTCCGACCCAACAATGCTTCAAAGAATTTTATTTACTAACGAAGCAAAGTTTCCTCTAAATGGTGAAGTGCACAGACAAAATTTTAGGTACTGGAGTCGAGAAAATTTACATTTGTTTCATTCCTCCCGAACTGAAAGGCCGCAAAAATTAAATGTTTGGGCAGGGATAATAAGAACAAATATTATAGGGCTTTTTTTAAATTAAATTTACCTTAATGCCGCAAAATATCTAGCCCTTTTGCAAAACCAAATATTACCTGCGTTGCGAAACCTGAATATTAATGGACAAGTATGGTTTCAGCATGATGGCGCACAAGTCCATTATTCTAGAACAGTTAAAGAATATTTACATAGAACTTTCCCAAATAGCTGGATTGGAAGAGGAGGGTCGATGAATTGGCCAGCGAGATCTCCGGATTTGGCACCCAATGATTTTTTTTTATTGGGGATATTTAAAGGCCAAAGTAAATAATGGAGAACTTAGGGATGTTGCTGAACTGCGAGACAAAATTGTTCAAGCATCCAACAATATACCTCAAGAGCAATTGCTGAATGTTTTGGATCATTTTTATGATCGCTTAACATTTTGTATGCAAGTAAACGGAGAAAAATTTGAACATTTATTATAAGTTTTTATTAGTTATTTATTTATTTATTATTTTTTTAAATTGTATTTTCAATAAAATATTTTGATTTTGCTAGTAAATATGGTTTTTTCTATGTTGCAAATGAAAATGAACACGATTTATATTGCTGTCAAAAACTGTATCCATGGTAATGACATAGTACATGTTACACAAATAAATTCACTGTATATAACTAAGTTGATTTCTGATTCGTAAATTCTATTGAACAAACTTAAAAAACTGAACTTTAGTTATAAGCTATAATAACAATATTTGATGGCATATTCCATTGGAGCTAGAGAAGTCCCCGTCCATCTAGTACTGGAGGGGATTGCCTTGAGCCTCCTGACGGGGGTTACCCCGCTCATATCGGGACTGGTGCTTGGTGTATCCGGCAGTCGGACTCGTGGTACTCACCGTGGTTGAGTAGTACGGCATACATTTACTTATACCTCCAATTAATCTAGTTCCGGTATCCTTTCACCATAACAAGCATTACTTAAAGTACAATTTTGGACAAATATGTAAGCTACAGATGATCGTATCTAAGGAGTGGTTTTATGTGTTTTTATGGATGGTTTTTTACAGATTCTGTAAGCTTACAGGTTTACCACAGAAATGTACTTCGTAATTAAGTTATGCATTCTTAGACTTAGAATATTTTTTTAATCAAACAGCTCTGCATCACAATATTTAGGTGTCACAACCCTGACCCAGCTTACTTTGAGACAATATGTACGAAAATATAACATATTTTTTAAAAATATTTAAAAGCATAAGTTAGCATAAAAATGATCTGAATAAAAACTCGCCTTATATAATAAATTGAAGTTAAAAGGCACTATTGCACATTAGCATAAGATTGTGCCAAATTGTATCTTAGTAATTTGTAGTGAAAATATATAAAATGGCCAAGATAAATGTAATCTAATACGTAGAGCATAGTGATTATAAACACCCCCGTAGTTTTGTTTCTGATAGGAGGTTATTGAAATGACTTCATGAATTAAATATATGAAAAATATGAAGCTTTTAACTGTGGCTGACGTTGCTAGAACGTTGGACCGCGAGGCTACAGGCCAAACATGTCTTCCTTATGTGCTATGATAGTCTATTTAATTAAGAACGGGGAGCAAGAATTATATTGTCCAAACTTACAGCTGCTATGCGCACTGGCTCTTGTACTACAGTCTGCTAGTTGCGATTAATCTTAAATAACCATAAAATATTAATTTCCAAAGATAGACATATTATCTAACACCAAATAATGTTGGTAGGAAAAAGAAATCCACCAGAAATACCAATAAACACACCAATATCATATAGACTTCAGTATGACATAAATTATTAATAAGCTTGGTAAACCTCTCAGTTATCTGGCGTGGTTATAAAGCTGGATATACAAACTAGTAACAGGGCTCGTTGAAAGCAATTTAACTTGTAAAATATGATTTATACAACGTCCTGCTTTTCTAATCATTTAGGGCAAAAGTGCAAGAGACAAAAGTTTTTTTAAATTAAATTTTCTACACGACAGATCAAGTTTTAACAAAGATAGGTCCAATAACGAGAAATAAGTGCACAAATCTTTTTAATATATTTTTAGTTGGCCGTGATCTTTTTTTTTTTTTTTATTTTGATTAAGTAAGTACCTAATCAAATTCCCTGTTACTTCAAGATCGTAAGTGCGTTTTAACTAAAGGCATAAATGTAAACCTCGGCCCCGTATTTGAAATTATTTTTAAAAAAATTACTACGTTCAAAGATTACATCATTCCACACCCCTGTGCCAAATCTCAGCGATATCGCTTCATAAATAAGTTATAGCCGTGCTCCACTTGCAGCCAAAACTGGAGCACTTTTTTGGTCAAATTTTAACATCTCCTGTCAATAGGACTCTACTTTTCAGCCCAGACACTAAATATCATCAAAACCAGTCAATAAATAAGGGAGTTATAGACATTTTTCAACATTGGGGGCCTCCTGAGGCCCTATTTCTGCATAGTTTCCATTTTGGTGCACCTACGTTCAAAGAGTAGATTATTCCACAACGCTGTACCAAATTTCAGCGATATCGGTCCATAAATAAACGAGTTATAGCCGTGCTCCACTTTCGGCCGAAACTGGAGCAGAATTTTTTGTCAAAGTCCGAATTTGGCACTTTTAAGGGTGCAGGTAGAAGTACCTTGATGTTCTGATTCCAGAAATGTCATGTATTTTTAAATCGGTTCATAAATAAGGGAGTTATAGCCATTTGAACTAGTTTTCACTTAATCTGGTCTAGTTCTCAGATTAAGATTAAGGAATTAGATCACCTACTTAATTAATGAGTTCCCATACTACGTCATTTAATCCTGTTAATTGGCGTTTTAACCGAATTTTTGATCGTTAATATTCGTGTGTATCCGTCAGTTGCATTAATTCCAGAATTTAAAACTGGAGGCAGTAGGAGTCGAAGAAATTTAGGAATTATTTTGTTATCTACGAAGGTCAGACGTTGATTAGTTTTCAATATATTAATAGGGGGCAGCAGGTGTCAACATATTTTAGAAAATGTGCTGTCATCGAAGGTGAAAATGTTATTAGATTAATAAGTGATATGTTATGAGTTAAATATTAAAGATTTGAGTTGGTTAAAGATCCACTTAGCCTAAACTGGGCCAATTATTTGAAATTTTGTTATTTTTCTAAATCACATTTACTAATTTGAAAGATAACCAAAGAAGTACATATCGAGGAAATAAATTTATTCAGCCATTTTGGACAACATGTATGTATGTATATATTTACTTATTTTTTAAATTTCTATTATGTTTATTGTTTGCGAAAAAGACCAAGGAAGCAGTACCGGATTAAGGGTTTTCTAGGCCCTAGGCAGTGCCGGATTAAAGTTATTGGGTGAAATAAAAAAAATTGTGAAATTTTTTAATATTTTTTTTTTTTTTTTTTTTAAATCATAACTTAAGAACAATAAAATATAAGGACCTGCGGTTTAAATTTTTGAAATCTACAGATTTTTTTCTATTTATTTAAAAATTAGGGCTCTCCTTAGTTAACGCCTTTTTGATATGTGTAGTATTGTAAATTTGTGAATAATTCATTTTCGAAAGACCGTATCTCAAAATCTACATGAGATAAAGACTTGCGGTTGAAATTTTTGAAATCTTGAGCTCTTGAAGGGCCTTTGGACTTATTTTGAAGCAATTCTGAAACAAAAAATTTTTTGGGAAATTATTATTTTGTCATTTTTTTTAATGAAATTTAAAAAAAATCCTAACTTAAGAACAATAAAATATAGAGAACTTCGGTTTGAATTTTTGAAATCTTCGTATATTGTTTAATCTAGAAAAAAATTGGGGCCTTAATAACTCAACTTTTACAATAAATACGGATCGTCAAACCCAACCTTTGAAAATATCAAAAAATTGAAAAAATCGATTTTCGAGCAAAAATTTTTTCTCCCTTTTTTTGTTATGATTCTACAACCGTTATGAAAAATTAACATTTAAATTGTTTCTTTGGTTTCGAAATATGTCACTTTTTAGTAAAAGGACATTGCTCTGACGTAGCAATGTCCAAGTGTCGAACTGATGGACTCGTTGAGTGCTTTGAACAGTATCCTAGTTCCTGACCCAGTGCATCCCCTTATAATAAAAAATTACCAAAGATTGCACTGATTTCTCGTCAATAAACCACATTTCCAACTTTTTTTATAGAGAATTTAATTTTAAAAACTATAACTAGTTCCTAAAAAATCATATGTCCCGAATTTACCCGGTTCCGAATATCTGAGCGTAAAAGACGGATGAAAATCTAAGTTAATACCTGGAACAGGGTATCCGGAATCGAGTATCCGAAATCGGGTTTCCCGAACCGGATATTTTGAAAATTACGTATCCGATTTTACGCGAAAAACTCCAGAAAAAACCGCACACTGGATATCCAGAATGGTTTATCAGAAACTGCTTATCCGAAATCTGGTATCCCGAACCAGATTACACAAAAATTACGTACCCGGTTTTGCGCAAAAATCGGCACAGATTTAAATATTTTAGAGCAGTAAAATAAAAATTTAACAAATGTATCATTATTTTAATTTAATGTTTTAGCTTAATAATGGGTGTTTTTTTTAAAGGTATAGAACTTTAAATTGCAATAAAACAACGATGGATTATTCGATTGACATGATTTTTTTTTTTTATTCGAAAGATAATCTTGTGGCATTACATTTTAAATATGATTTCTGGCATATGACCGCCACGGCTGGCTCGGATGTAGTCCAATCTGGACGTCCAATTTTCGATGACTTTTTCCAACATTTGTGGCCGTATATCGGCAATAACACGGCGAATGTTGTCTTCCAAATGGTCAAGCGTTTGTGGCTTATCCGCATAGACCAATGACTTTACATAGCCCCACAGAAAGTAGTCCAGCGGTGTTAAATCACAAGATCTTGGAGGCCAATTCACAGGTCCAAAACGTGAAATTAGGCGGTCACCAAACGTGTCTTTCAATAAATCGATTGTGGCACGAGCTGTGTGACATGTTGCGCCGTCTTGTTGGTATGATTTAATGTAATGCCACAAGATTATCTTTCGAATAAAAAAAAATTCATGTCAATCGAATAATCCATCGTTGTTTTATTGCAATTTAAAGTTCTATACCTCTAAAAAAAACACCCGTTATATGCTAAAATATTTTAAATTAAATGATATGTTTTTGCAGTATAAAGAAATGAAACAACATACTTATTTTCTTTTGTTGACGTAAGAATCATATTTATGTTCATAAAAATATCTACTCTGAATAGTGGAATATGTAAATAAATATTGAAATTGTTTATATGCATAGTATTTATTATAAAGTTGTTAGAATTTCAATATGTCTATCTTTGGAACGGTTAACTAAACGATGGAAGATTATAAATGACGTGTTGAAAATATTTGTATTTGAAATTGTGACACATTATTTGTAATTAAAGTAATGGATATTAAATATTTACATAAAGTATTTTACAATCTCATGTTATTTTTAATGAAACTTATGTTCTTGGATGTCAAACTCAAGCAAATTGTTAGGTTGACCAGTGAATTCACTGGTCTGAAAAAATCAACATCTGATATTGTCAGAACTGTTATATATTTATGTATTTGCATTCCTATTCACCCGAGCTAAGGCCGAATAATGTATTCATTTATTTATGTGACGTATGCATCACAAAAATTTGTTTAAGGCCCGGTCTTTCCACCTTCAGATAAAGTCCCAGGTAACTATCTGACAGATAAGGTTATTTGTAACTTCATCTGCTGAGTAAATGTCAATACCAGTCAATGAATCCAATACGTCAGTCTCATTATCCGTTAGATAACTATCCGATCGATACATTTGTATAGAAAGAAGGGATGACATTTACTCAGCAGATGAAGTTAAAAATAACCTTATCTGTCAGATAGTTACCTGGGACTTTGAAGGTGGAAAGACCGAGCCTAAATTGTACAAAAGGTGTTTATTTATATAAAATCGTTTGTACCAAAATTTTATTATAAATGCGTGTTACAATTTAATCTTATTTAAGTTAAATTATGTTTAATTATTATAATTATTGTTACAGTTGTATTAAAACTTTATAATCTTCCGTCTTCTATTTGTTATATATATTTGTAATATTCTTTTTACGGAGGAATTACAATAATTAAACTTTCTGAATTATACTTGTAAATATAAATTATTTTTATTTTGTTGGCCTACATTCTAAAACAATTTCATTTTAACAGATTTATAAACGTTTTAATAATTAAATAAATAACAATAAACCAAAATACATTCCCTACAAACATTGTTTTCTTTCAACCTATTAATTTGAAATGAGTAAAATTCACTATGGTCGAACCATTGCCTTGCCAGATTGTACATTTGAGTGGCATAACCAGGCGTTATCATCGAGGCAATTGCCAAAACCGCGGGATATTTGAAGGAAGACTAATGCTAAGTATTAGTCTCTTATAAAAAAAGGTGCAAAGCTATATATCTGCCTAGGGGGTCATCCTAGTTGCTCCTCTGTTTCAGTTACATTTCATTCAACGAATTTTTGACGGGCAACAAGTTCTAGCAAGTTTGCTTGTTTATGACGGCATCTTTCCAGATCGCTTATTTACTAGTTACGAGGTGTGTAAATTAAGTAATTGAACTGATTTATTTTATTTTATTTTTTTTTTATTCGAATAGAATTTGAATTCAATATTGTCTCCCTCAAAATAACTTCCTTGGGAAGCCACACAGCGCTGGAGATGGTTCTTCCAATCCTCATAGCAGTGATGGAACTCGGATACTGGAATACCTTTCAGCTGGTCGATTACGGACGTTTGAATGTTTTAGAGTGTCCCAAAATGCAGTCCCTTGAGGTTATATTTTAATCTTGGGAAGAGAAAAAAGTCCCAAGGGCTCGAGTAGTTATGAGCAAAATGAACATAACTACAAAATTTAGCGACTTTTATCGATCCTCTCGGCATTTCTCTCAAATATTTACATTTTTTTTTTTTTTTTTTCGATGAATTGACGATTTGATGTATTGATCATTCGATGAATTGATTTTCGATGAATTTGCTTTCGATGAACTCGTTTTCGATGAACTCGTTTTCGATTAATTGATTTTCGAGGAATTTGCTTTCGATGAACTTACCGTGAATCGTTTAAAATTGATGATACCTTTTTAAAACTATCGAGAAAAAACAATGTTTTTGATTTTAGTGTTTTATAAAAATATATTTTTTAAAAAGTAATGTTTAAAGCAGTGGTTCTTAATCACTGTTCCGCGAAATAATGACTTCATCGCCTTGTATATATAAGTTATTAATTTTAGCGTTTCGCAAAAATATGTTTTATAAACAAAAGTGTTCCGCTACTTGGAAATGGTTAAGAACTACTGATTTAAGGTAATAAATAATTGTTTTTCTTGAGTCGCACTCCGTAAAAAGAATATGTCTTACAGTTAAGCAAATCTTTAATAACTTATGTACTGGCCAGCCTGCATGACGATCATAGTTTATATGCATACTAAATTTAGAAAATATTTAGCTTACTAAATAGTAAATATTATTAGTTTTATGAGTCGATTTTGTAACGAATAATGAAACTATTTTTTTTTCTACGACTTTCTATGGTGAAAAAATGTTTAAAAAATTCTCATAAGTGTTTCATTATTTCACTCTTCCCATAAGCCTATTTACCATTGATATTATGACGTAGGGCCGAGAGTTCCAGTTGCTAATAAACTGTCTAATAAATTTATTAGCTTGCAACTGCTTATATATATCTATATTATCCTATTTTTCTGTGGTAAAATTTGTTGGACGCAGTTTAATTGTCATTTTAACAGTAACACAAAAAATATACGTAACGTCATTGATTGTAAAGTCAAACTATTTAATGTCAAAATATTTAATGTCAAAATATTCAATGTCAAAATCTCACTTTAGCTCTACAAATTTACGTATAGCTCTATCCCTCTTGCACCGTATACTATTACCTGTCTCAATTTGTAATACGAAAGTACAGTCTGTTCCAAATGGTTAAACGGAACTAAATGGGAATTTAGTTTTTTTAGGTTGTCACGAGAAGGGACCTTGCTTGGGTTATTTCATTTTTCATGTTGGGATGTCAAAATTTAAAATTCCAACCATGGAAACGAATGACATATGTCAAAATTAAATATTTTTTTTAGATATTTTAGTGACAAAAAAATAAATACAGTCTGTTCCAAACGGTTAAGCGGAACTAGATTTTATAATCTAGTTACTTTCATCGTTTAAATCGTGCTTTTCGGCCGTTTTGTTTAAGCTTTGTAAATCATACTTACAATAAACATTTTTGGTGATTTTTTTCATCGTTTTAAAATGTCATTTTCTTTATATGTTAATTTTTTGTGTCATTCTTATTACAAATTTCCCAATTATTTATATTTTTGTCATTAAAATATATTAAAAAATAATTTAATTTTGACATATATACTTCGTTTCTATGGTTTCATTGTTGGAATTTTAAATTTTGACATTCTAACGTGAAAAATGAAATAACCCTAGCAAGGTCCCTTCTCGTGACAACCTAAAAGAACAAAATTCCCATTTAGTTCCGCTTAACCGTTTGAAACAGACTGTAAATGGGAAATTTGTATTAAGAATGACACAAAAAATCAAAATATAAAGAAAATGACATTTTAAAATTATATTAACCTTAACCAAAAAATGTTTATTGTAAGTACGATTTACAAAGCTTAAACAAAACGGCCGAAAGGCACGATTTAAACGATGAAAGTAACTAGATTGCAAAATCTAGTTCCGCTTAACCGTTTGGAACAGACTGTAAAAGGAAAATTTAATTTTTTATGTTGTCTATTTAAAATATCATCTTAGGGTGGTACTGCTGAAATGGCATCTTTCAAAACATTTGACAATTCATATTTGACATTAAATTATATGTCAATTTATTTTTTTAATTGAATAGTATTTTTATACAACCAAAATAAGAACATAACATCAGAGACAACAATTAGATAAATATACAAAAAAACACATATATAACGCTAATGGAAAACTTTAAAAAAAAAATGGAACAAAATTAAAAAGAAGCAAAATTATAGACCTTGAGGCAGATATTTTTCAGTAAATATTGGTGTCCTTTTTGTTGTGAAATATAAAATAATTTACCCATTTCAATTTCTTTAGTTTTCTGAAGGAGAAGTAAGAAAAATTCTAAATGAAGGTGTAGAAAATTACAGACCGACGAATATGGGAAGAGGTAATAATAAGAAAACAGATAGAACCACAGACTACATGTTTCGGAAAGATTTGCAGAGAAAAATTTGAGATTTACATTCAAAAAATGAATATTTTTGTTTAAATATGTTATTAAATTTTGCAAAACAAGAATTAGATTTTAAGGGCAGCACAATAAAATGATAAATTATTATTATATGATATGTATTTAAGTTTTTGGTACGTGTTTGCAACATCCCACTTCACACTTGCGCATACGTCAAACACATGTCATTTGTTTAATATACAAAGATTCTAAACAAGTGGGAACTGTGCAGAACTTTTATTTATGTCATTAAACTAGAAGATGGGTAGCTCGCTTCGCTCGGCTTCTTCTAACCAAACACTTACTAACCTAACCTAAGATAGTGTTTTGTCATTAAACTAGAAGATGGTTAGCTCGCTTCCAGAAACCATTGTTTTAGAGCCACTGACAATTCTTGAATTATTTAGTGTAGTCGCCATCTGTATAGAGTTTGAAGGGGGATATTGTAAACATTGTCCATGTTTTTTATATTTTATCACGATATTGATAATCGTAATATTTTTTACTATTATACCAGTAATAATCGAAAGTTTGATGAAATAAATATTAATATATACATTCAAAATATTTGACATGTCAATCACAATTTTGACATGTCAATTTAGTAATAACCTCAATATGATGAAACTTAACCATACTTTTAAAAGCCAGATTTATAAGTTCACATGATTCTACAAAAGTCTATTTACACCACAACAGTCACTAAAGTAACCAGATCTAGTTTCGTATTACAAATTGAGACAGATTATAGCTGCATAAATATTTATAATAATTATTAGGGAGTTTATTAGGAACTGGAACTCTCGGCCCCTAGTGTTACAAAATCGACATATTACATATTTTTAATGTCGCTGGCTAGTATGTAAACTAGCAAGTTTTATACTAGAAGCCTGGTTTGTAATAATTCCATAATATAACGCATAAGTATGGTATAAAGGTTTGACCCTTCAAAACATCTGTAACAAGCAGAACAAAGAGTAGTGTAATTTTTATGCTTATGTATCCACAGTATATCTATTATAAACCAGGCTTTTAAGTCATAACCACGTATGTTTTGAACTAAATATCCGAAATAGCAAGTTTGTAAAGATACCGTGCGCATTTCGAATTATAACTGGCTATAAATTATATTGAATAATTATACACATTTAGATGTTAGATAAGATGTATTGTATAAATGTCAGTACTGTGTACATTAAATATGATTCTATGGGACACATTATGTAACATAACAGAAACGTTCATTTATGAAATATCGACTTGATTATCATCAATTATTATCTCAAAAGATATTTTTAAAATAGTAAGATGTACTTTAAGTGTACCCACAATTGAATAACTAAATAAATATATGATATAAATTGACGAATTGTAGTTTCATTCATTCCTAATGTTATTGAGAATAAACATTACCGTTGGCGGCGCTGTAATTCATGGCAAAATGGCTGAATAGGGGATTGGCATGATTTTTTAATTTTTTTTTATTATATTCCTCTTGTTGCATATAAACATAAAAAACAGTTTGTTTCTTTTGTAATTTGAAGGCTTAAAAAAATCATAAATGTATGTAGCGCGCGAAAACGACGTGTGACGTCATACCCCTTCTAACTGACGCATGATACTACTAGCTTACCGGCGTACATAGTCTGTTGTGAACTTATTTGTTTGTATAACTTTTATAGGTTATGTAAAGTTAGAGTGATTTTAATTAAAATAAAGTTTAATTCTATAAAAACAATTAATACATGTTTACCGAATTAAATTTTATATTAAAATAGATAACTTATATTGCAGTATTTCAATTATGCCTCTAACGTTTTGTAACTTCATGTAAACAATGTAGTAAAATTCTGACATCTAAATTACATAAATATTTACATTTTACAGAGTTGCAGCGTTTGTTTACATAAAGTTATAGAATATAAAATAAAAATTACTTACAGGTCTGCTTTGACACCACGTATTTCTTCAGCACTGTAGCATTCATTATTTTTCATATATTCCATGAGCATAAATGCATCATAGTTGGGTAAATTATCACTCTTAGCCCTAACAAAATCTTTATCTGCCATTTTAATAATAAATGCGTGAAAAATTGTTTAAAAACAAATAAAAAACTCTCGAACAATACAATATACTCACGTGTAAAGATTATGTTGTAGCTGTATCTGTGACGTGAAACCCCTATCGTTTGATGTCATACTCAGTCGTTTTTACTCGGCAACCTTCGCTCCATGGTCGGCTTATTTCAAATTTACAATATTTTAATTCAAAAATTTGGCTATAATATTAATTAAAATGTAATTTTTGTTTTGTTAGGTGACATAACTAACATTAACATATCAAAATAATGTATTTTTAAGGAAATACATACTTTATGCGTATCCCCTTTGTCTAGTATTCAGGTGTCAATATGCTAACAGGGAACAGGTTAATTTAAGCACAGTATATTTTGATTTTATGATAATGTATCATCGACGTTCTAACAAAAAATCAACACCAGAACATATGTAACAATTTCAAACAGTACATTAGTCGCGTAGTACAATATTTGACCACCAGACTGCGTATCTGAGCGTGTCAGTTCTCAATTGAGAATAAACATTACTTATAGAGGCGCTATTGTCGCTTACACTTATTTTTTCATATGCGCATAATCGCCTGCTGCGATGTGTATGAAACGGCAAATTATTAAAACTTCCGGTGACTTCGTCTCGCCATTAAATAATCACTCCGTACTTACTTTGAAGGGTACAATATATAATTTTATAACGCAGACCACTAATAATAATTTTTGGTTATTTTTTTGCAAGAAAACAAATATATTTAATGTGCTACTAAATACATTTATTTTATTTGTAGAAAATCACAGAAAGTTTACAGAAAAGAAACAAAATTTATATTATTTACATGAAAAATGTGCATAAAAAATAACTAAAAACACGCAAAAAACACGCAATAAATAAACGGTCGTATTTAATTTTCAGTGTTTTTGGATTTCTATTCTGTATGCCGGATGCATTAAACATAATACAATTTTTTTCCAGGCCCCTTGTTTATTTTTTAGATTTACAGCGTCAGTAGCTTTATTTTCTATAATATTTTTACATTTTAACAGATTATTAAAGATTTACAAGTTGCCTTGTTTCGGAAATGTTGACATTTGCGCTTCTTGGGCGTTTATCGCACATTTTTCTGTACAATATTTTGACAGTTGTCATTTATTTTGACAGTTGTATCTATCTCTCTTTTATTTGTGCGAGTCATGTATATGTCTCTCTCTATTTAAGATAACGGTACTTGAGACGGCTTTTGCTAAACAAAATGATCAAAAACTTCATTTAACCGATAACAATTACTAGTTGTCAAAATCTAGTTCCGCCTAATACAAAAAAACAGACTACAGGCTATTCAAAACGTTTAGGCGGAACTAAATCGGAATTTCGTTATTTTAGTTCATCACGAGAAGGGACCTGGCTTGGGTTATTTCATGTTTCAAGTTGGTATGTGAAAATTTTAAATTCCAACAGAAACGAATGACATTTATGAAAAATTTTAATACTTTTTTACATATATTCCAAACATTTAGGCGGAACTAGATTTTCCAGTTTAGTTATTTTCATCCTTTGAATCATGCTTTTTGGCCGCTTTGTTTAAGATTTGTAAATAATACTTACAATAAACATTTTTTGATTAAGGTTAATATCATTTTAAAATGTCATTTTCTTTATTTGATTTTTTGTGTCATTCTTAATACATATTTCCTATTTATTTATTTTTTTGTCATTAAAATATGTAAAAAAGTATTTTATTTTATACATATGTCATCCATTTCCATGGTTTCACTGTTAAAATTTTAAATTTGTACATGCCAACGTGAAAAATGAAATAATCCAAGCAAGGACCCTTCTCGTGATAACCTAAGAGGACAAAATTTCCATTTAGTTCCGCCATAACGTTTGGAATAGCCTGTAATATGTAGACAAAAAAAAAAAATAGGAAATTTTATTAAGAATGAGAAAAAATTCAAATGCAATGAAAAGGACATTTTATAATGATAGTTAATTTAATCTAGAATTAACGTGAGTATGTTTTATAAAGCTTAAACAAAATGAAAAAATTCCGAATTAGGCCCGGTCTTTCCACCTTCAGTTAAAGTCCCAGGTAACTATCTGACAGATAAGGTTATTTGTAACTTCATCTGCTGAATAAATATCAATACCAGTCAGTGAATCCAATACGTCAGTCTCATTATACGTTAGATAACTATCCGATAGATACATTTGTATAGAAAGAAGGGATGACATTTACTCAGCAGATGAAGTTACAAATAACCTTATCTGTCAGATAGTTACCTGGGACTTTATCTGAAGGTGGAAAAACCGGGCCTTAATAGATAAAAATTACTAGATTTCAAAATATAGTTCCGCCTAAACGTTTGGAATAGCCTATATATTTGCAAACATGTTGCCCCCCCCCTTGAAAAAAGTGCTGCAAGTGCCCATGTATGTTTTTTTTTTATTTTATTGACCTTGGCGGCTTTGGTAATTCGCCAGGAGAATTTTTATTTTTTGAAAAATTTCATACCTGAACGGGATTCGAACCTGAGACCTTAGTAACGCAGACCAGATGTGTTACCACTACGATACGTCGGTCTTTTTTTTTTTACTTATGAATTAAATTTAATTTTTTTAAATATTTACTTTTTTCAGATATTTTCTTAAATTTTAAGTATTCTCCTCTAATTACCTTCTTTAAATTTCCCGGGAAGATTATTGTAAATTTCCAATTTCCCGGGAGAAAATAGCCGGGAAATATTAGACTCTAGTCCAAAGCCTGCGCCTCTGTGGGCTCCTAGTTTTTGAGGCCCCTGATTAAAACGAAAAATAAAGAAAAAACAAGTATACACAATTATGGTTTTATTCTATTTGTTATGAGAAACATACAAAACCAAATAAATATTACTTTATTTGTGCGGAGTATGGGAATACGCAAGTATCTCCCATATACCATATACCTCAATATCATGAATTTTATAATACATTTTAAACAAATAGTACAGAAACAATAAAAACAATATTACCTTGTGTTTGCAAAATAGAGGATATGGTATACCAACAATTGTTACTGGTTTATTGATTTGTATGCCTATTCATGAGGTTACGACTATAATTTGATACATATTTCTTTAAATGAATTTTATGGTGCAGGTGCGGGAGGTTCTGCTGGAGGAGCAGGAGGACCTCCTGGTGGATATCCTCCCATCGCAGCCCATCTGTCGCATAGCTGTTTCAGTTTAATCAATGTTAGATCTGGAGGTTCGGGTGGAATAGTGCCTCCATAATCTTCCTCATCGACGTCTCGTTCCACATATCTTCGTTCTGGTCGACCACCTTCTGCTGTCACCGTTCTCACTTCCTTTACTTTCGGTTTTGCTTTTTTTTCTTTTCCTTTTCCTTTACCTGCTGCCTTTTGACCTTTCGTGACTCTTGCTCCGCCGAATACCTGTTCAGGTATTAGTCCAATAGCAACAACAAACAGAAGAATGAAGGTCCATATCCACAATGCAATCCCTCGAAAACAAAGTATAAACATTACAAGCTGTACTGCATCTTTAGTTTTTTGAGTAGGTTGTCTGGCTTTTGTTCTTTTTCTCTGCCATCCAGGTATATATGGATCTAGGAAGGAGAACCATTCTCTTATTTTCTCTGGTACAATACCAACAACATCATGTACAATTTCCATAAATTTATTTTTAGGCCACATTGATACAGGGAAAAAAATTCCCCATACCTTATCAAAAAGAGTACCGAGACCAAAAAGCCAGCCTCCACGACCTTTTTTTTTTCTTTTACCATCCATTCGTTGCATATATTTTGGGCCAGGTTGCCAACCACCGCGTTGGCTAACCTGAAGAGGTTGAGGTGGTGGAGGAATATTAGGATATTTCGGGGCCCGCATCACTGCTCGTTGTTCAGGTAATGGTGCTTTTAAATAATTAAGAGAGTCTAAAGCTGCTCCGAGACTCTGACGTGGATATTCTTTATGGATGTCTGAATAAGGTTGAGTGTGCATTTTATCATCTGCTGGTTGTAGTTGTCGAGGATCCATATCTGATGGTAACTGAGCATGTCTTCTACCTCGTCCTATGATTGGAATAAAACTTATCCAAGGTTGTATTATTGCTGGTAGCCACTTTTTCCAACTAAGGTATCTTTCTGGTATCCATGTACTAAAGTCAGGGACGATTTTATTCATAATTGAACCAACAATGCCTTCACCCCATCCACCATTTGCACTTTCAGGTCTATGCCGAATTGGATTAGGAATTGGTTTTTGTAATGGAATTCTTTCATCATAGATTGCTAATGCAAAGTCTAATTCAATCATATGTATTATAAATGTCGTCAGCACCCAGACACCGATGACAATTTTTGTGTGTAGCATATTATTCCAACCACCTAGTTTGGCTAATTTGGCAATCCTTTTAATGTACACACTAAGACCGAACCATATTATTGAAAAAACCAAGAGGGTAACCCAGGTATTGTATACTCTTTTAGGGCCCTCCTTACCTCTTTTAAGATACGAGTCATAAAACACTCTGCCGAAACTTGCATCGACATTTTTATATCTTTTTGGCGTCATTTTATAAAAAGTGATGAATGCAATAGAACCACCAAACAACCATAATGAAAAAAATATTCCATTTATACCAGCCGACGACATCCAGTACGATATATTTATACCTTTACATCTACACTGGAATTTCTTGCCTGAACCTCCTTTCGCTCCTTTTGCTTTTGCTTTTGCTTTTGCTGGTTTTGCTTTCTTTTTAGCCATGATTTCTGTTTTATATTTCAAGTAAAAAAAATAAATAAATTAATAAAACCAAATTTAACTATTCAATTACTTCTCTGCATGGAGAAAGTAATATATATTGACAAGTAAAAAAAATATGTTTCTGTATTTTAGTCACCAAGCAACTAAATTAAAATGACCAAATCAATCAAAACAAGTGCAAAAGACAAAATCTGCTATCTTGATATTATGTAGAAGTAAACAAATTATGGGCTTACTGCGAAAAGTGTCAATTATTTACAGGCTATTCCAAACCTTTAAGCGGAACCACATTGAATTTAAATTTTCTTAAATTGTCACTATGGTCTATTTCAAAGTAGAAAAAAGTAGATAGCGCTGCGAACCGAGTACGATTTACATTGATCAAATACAGTATAGCGGGAAATTTAAAATAAGTTACAACTAGGGCATGGGCGTAGCAACTGGGTTAGCAAGTGATTTTTTTAATATAAAAAAGGTTAAAAAGATATTGAAATAAACAAGGCAGATAATACACTTACGTTATTTATACCACATAAATTCAGTTTAATGGGAAATTTGAAAAAGTTAAAAAAATATTAATTTTAAAAATGATGTACTATATATAAAAAGAGAGATTCGGCTAAAAGAGTTTAAACAAAGCAATAAAACAAACAATATATCTTCGCAGCTAAAGTTTCTTATTTAAATAATTATTGTAAATAAAAATTAAAAATATATGTATATATGAAGGTCTAAAAAATATATCAATAACTTCTTCTTTGGGAACAATCAGTTGAGCTGTCTTTTGGCCTCACATTAGTCCTCTTTCTTGATCTGTTAATTGTCAACTGTCAAAAAATATTTATATGTCAGATAACCTAAAAAATATATAACTGCGTAAAAACTAATTACATGGAGAATTTTCTCCATAAAATCTACGCCAAGAATATAAATAAAAGTCTAAATATGTAAATAATAACAAAATATATGAGAAAAATTAAATAATATAAATAATATATATTTGTAATGTACGACACTGAACATCTGTCAACTTGGACTAAAAACAATATTTTTACAGTGTAATAGGGATGACGATCTAAACCAATCCGAAGCAAGGACAAACAGCTCCTATCTTCTTACACACATTTTTCTACTTTGAAATAGACCATAGCTATTTTTTGGCTAAGTTGGCTTTTCCTAAACATAATGATCAAAAGCTTCAATCAATAGGTAAAAGTTACTAAATTTGAAAATCTAGTTCCATCTAAAGGTTTGGAATATTCTTTATATAGATACAGGCTATTCCAAACGATTAGGCCAAAGAAAGAAGAAGAAAAGAAAAACGATTAGGCGGAACTAACTGGAATTTTCATTTTTGTAAGTTGTCATTAGCTATTTTTAGAGTTCTGTAGGTATGACCAAAAAACCCTTATACCGTCATTTTTTCGTCTGTCTGTCTGTTCGGTAAAAATTGTAGCCAAACGGCTAAACCTAGAGAGTTGAAATTTGGCATGCTTATACAACTCTTTGACCCGCCCATAGCAAAAATACTAAAACATCTAAAAAACATACCCCCCTAAAAATATAAACAAATATGTGCACAACGAAAAAAATGTTTTTTTTTTTTAAATTCGGAGTAGGGTATCAAATGAAAGCCCTTAGTACGTATCAAAATTTTATTTTTGCAAAATAAATTATTTTGACGCGATTTTTGCCAAAATTGTGCAAACAAAATTTTGTCCCACACCCTGTAGCCCAAATGGTTTAAACTAAAAATCTGAAAAAATTATAAGTAATGGACATTTGTGTGAACCGGAATAGTGCAACAGGAATTTTTGATCAGATTATGTTTTCGGAAAATAACGCATTTTTTGTTTTTTTAACTAAAATATGTTAAATATTTAATTCGCTATGTAACACATAGTAGATACGTAAGCGCTCGTAGCGTAGTGCATTTCGTCGTTGCTTTGTAATTTGCAAACTAGAGTTCGATTTCTGTCAATTTTAATTATTCTGGTTTTTTTTTTGCATTTTTATTTTGTTTCAATTATTTTGTCAAAATTCTAGTTATATTTTGGTAAATGTTGCATTTAATTTTTAAAAGCGTAAATTTAATAACCAGTGGGAAGTGTTGAAATTATATATATATGTATATATATATATATATTTTAATTTAATGGCCTTTGCTGCTGTGGCAACTAGCCAGGAAATTATAATTTAATTCTATGTTTGAATGTATATGAAATCAGATGGCGGGGCTTATGATTTAAGCAACCAATGGAAGCCATAGGCGCAATTTTCAAAATCTTAATGAACCTTGCTATATAAAAAAAATACTGCACATATTTAGAAACTTAAATAATGGTATAAGCCATTCGAATTAAAATTCATAAAAAAATATTTTGACATAAAATTTGTTTTGGCATCCCAAATAATCATCATTCAGTTACTAAATACCTGCGAAAACCTGAAATGTGTGAAAATTCACACTTAACATCAATATATATTATATTAAAGTTGGCTTTTCTTGAACAAAATGATCAAAAGCTTCAATCAATCTGTAAAAATTACTAGATTTGAAAATCTAGTTCCGCCTAATCGTTTGGAATAGACTACAAACAAATTATGCTGCCGCGCCCTGTATTACTAAAAATTTTTAAAACAATCTGGATAAAGAGGAATAGGATGCGACTTAATACAGAGCTACCTTCAAAATAGATACCAGCGTTTCCAAATCAATGAAGAAATAAGTAACAACTTACCTTTATGATGTTTCCTTCTTTTTCTCCCTTTCTTTCTTTTCCTTTCTATCCTTCCTCTCGTTGCCCAGGGATTTACAATATCAGAAAATCTATCTATTGCATCTCTAAATGATCTGTTCACTACTGGCTTAAGACGTGAAATCGCCCAGTTAATGCAATTCATACAACTGCCTCAAAAGGAGAAAATTGTGTAAATAAATGGTTGGAAAATAATGTTTTAAATTTAAATATAACAAAAAGTAACTTCATAACATTTCCAATTAATAATAAATCTCATCTCTCAATAAATAATTTAAAAATTAAAGATGTTGGAACCACTAGTGAACTAATCTAAAGACCAAATTCTGTCAAATATCTAGGAATTTTTATAGATCAACAGTTGTCATGGGAACAGTATATAGAAGAACTGTCGAAGTCATGAGAGCAGAGTGAACCACAGATTTAGTGAACAGTTGATGATAACATCATGAATGGAACACTGCGGTCCGCAGCAACTCGAACACGGAGCGAACTTGGATTGTGACGTTAAATATAACCCTACAATTTTCGGCGGTGTTATTACTGTCAGATTAGTTCACGTCAGTCATGCATCAAAATTATGTACTTCAGTTTGCCGTTGAATTATTTTTCAATGATGAAGTTAATGAAACTGAACAATTAATTTTAGGAAAAGTATGGGGATTTGGGGAAACTGCGGTGTTAAGTTTTACAAATCACATTTTCGGGTACCTCCTACAGTTTTCCAAAATATTCTTGGAAAACTGCAAGCAGTGCCAGGTGAAATTCATCTGAGATCAGGGGGAAAACCCCGAAACAAAACTTGAAAAACAGCATATGATAGTACGAGGGATGTTTCTTAAATTCTAATGGATGATGAAGACTTGTGTGTGATGTTAATTATGTTGTATGCAAGTTATTTATACATACAAACACTTTACCATTCAGGAAAAACTGAGGTTAGGTGTTCTACGTCAACATTCAACGACGTCAAAAGTTGGAAGATGACGAATATTCAGTATCAACGGTGTTGGAACGCCGTTATGACTTTGCCTTTTCTGTGCACTTGCGTACGACAGCTTTATTTTAACTTTCTTCTGACAGATAGCGCCGTCCAAACGCCGTCAATGCGCCGTAGAACTCGTTGCATTCTGTTCCCCACTTTAGTGTGAACACACAGTAGTAGAAAAAAATAATGGTATTATCTGTCTCATTTTGTAATACGAAACTAACAGGGAAACTTCATTTTTTATGTTGTATATTTAAAATATCACCTTAGGGTGGTAACACCTTTCAAAATATTTGACAATTCATAATTGACATTAAATTACGTACAGTCTGTTTCAAACGCTTAGGCGGAACTAAATGGGAATTTCGTTCTTTTAGGTTGTCACGACAAGGGACCTTGCTGGGGTTATTTCATTTTTTCACGTTGGAATGTCAAAATTCAATATTACAACAATGAAACCATGGAAACGAATGACCTATGTCAAAATTAAATTATTTTTAAAGACAAAAAAATAAATAAATGGGAAATTTCTATTAAGAATGACACAAAAAATCAAAATATAAAGAAAATGACATTTTAAAATGATATTAACCTTAACCAAAAAATGTTTATTGTAAGTATGATTTACAAAGCTTAAACAAAACGGCTGAAAAGCACGATTCAAGCGATGAAAGTAACTAAATTGCCAAATCTAGTTCCGCCTAAGCGTTTGAAACAGACTATATGTCAACTTACTAACACAAATTGTATAAAACACAAATTGACAAGCATTTGAAATATATTTTATGCAACCAGAACAGAAAATATGAATAAGCGAATTAAGATGAAATAAATATAAGCGGTTCACTTTTGTAAGAACACACTAAATCTGGTTATTTTGGTTACTTTTATGGTGTATTACTGACTTTAAATGTCAATTAAAAATATTCCTTACGCTGTAAAACCGACTTTAGGTTGATAAGGTTATGATCACTATAATTAAGATATCATTTTTCATTATGACATATGTCAAATGGATCGACATTTTAAAAAAGTGACATTTTTTAATACCAATATGACATACAGCTTCAAAGGTGCAAACTATTGAAAACAAATTTCCCTCTTAGTTTGTTCTTACAAAAGTGAACAGCTTATATTTGTATACAATTCAAAATATTTGACAGGTCAATTTGGTATCTGACATGCAGTCAGATACCAAAGTGAGTTTGAGTGAATATAAAACCTCAGTTAAATGCAACTTCACTAAAAATGTAAAAGCCAGATTTACAAGTTTACATGGTTTCAAAAAAGTCTATTTACACCACAACAGTCACCAAAGTAACCAGATTTATGGTCTATTTCAAAGTAGTAAAAAGTAGATAGCGCTGCGAACCGAGTACGATTTACACTGATCAAATACAGTATAGCGGGAAATTTAAAATAAGTTACAACTAGGGCATGGGCGTAGCAACTGGGTTAGCAAATAATTTTTTTTTAATTTAAAAAAGGTTAATAAGATATTGAAATAAACCCGGCAGATAATACACTTACGTTATTTATACGACATAAATTCAGTTTAATGGGAAATTTGAAAAAGTTAAAAAAATATTAATTTAAACAATTATGTACTCTATATAAAAAAGAGAGATTTGGCTAAAAGAGTTTAAACAAAGCAATAAAACAAACAATATATCTTCAGAGCTAAAGTTTCTTATTTAAATAATTATTGTAAATAAAAATTAAAAGTATATGTATATATGAAGGTCTAAAAATTATATCAATAACTTCTTCTTTCGGCACAATCAGCTGGGCTGTCTTTTGGCCTCACATTAGTCCTCTCTCTTGATCTGTTAAATGTCAAATGTCAAAAAATATTTATATGTCAGATAACCTAAAAAATATATAACTGCGTAAAAACCAATTACATGGAGAATTTTCTCCATAAAATCTACGCCAAGAATATAAATAAAAGTCTAACTATGTAAATAATACCAAAATATATGAGAAAAATTAAATAATATAAATAATATATATTTCCAATGTACGACACTGAACATCTGTCAACTTGGACTAAAAACAATATTTTTACAGTGTAATAGGGATGACGATGTAAACCAATCCGAAGCAAGGACAAACAGCTCCTATCTTCTTACACACATTTTTCTACTTTGAAATAGACCATAGATCTGGTTATTTTGGTTACTTTTATGGTGTGTTACTGACTTTAAAAGTCAATTAAAAATATTACTTACGCTGTAAAACCGACTTTAGGTTGATAAGGTTATGATCATTATAATTAAGATATAATCCGTCTCAATTTGTAATACGAAACTAGATCTGGTTACTTTGGTGACTGTTGTGGTGTAAACAGACTTTGGCGTATCCATGTGAACCAATACTATGACAATATTATAAATGTATTGTCAATATACAACATAAAAAATTAACTTTTACTGTTAGTTCCGTATTACAAAATGAGACAGATAATATCATTTTGCATTATGACATATGTCAAATGGATCGACATTTTAAAAAAAGTGACATTTTTTAATACCAACATGACATTCAGCTTCGAAGTTGCAAACTATTGAAAACAAAATTCCCTCTTAGTTTGTTCTTACAAAAGTGAACTGCTTATACAAATTGAGACAGATTATATACATTTATTAATATTGCACTAAATTTTTAACTTTATACTAAATAATTCATTAGATAATTTTATTAACTCAAATACAATAAATAATTTATATTTTTATTGACTTACGCATACCTACATGTATTCATCGTAATGCTTTATCTAGCTGTTTAACAACAAAAAGTGTATAAGGACGACATGAGTTACAACGTACAAGGATGTGTGCAAGTTGGGTCACAGTCGTGTCGCTTTGGTGGAACATCTGAAAAATATCAAGTATTTTAGGTGGTGGCACTTTCACTGATTTCGATGGATTCGGCTATATCTAAATTAAAATAAGCAACTATAACATACGAGGGGCAGTTGAAAATTAATCAGCCTAGGCAAGAAAACAACCTTTTCGGCCAAACTCAATTTATTGCTCAACAGAGTCTCCTTTTAGAACTATACACCTCGTCCAACGATTCTCCAATTTTTCGATGCTTTCCGAATAATACGATTTCTTGAAGCCCTCAAAACAGGCCTCTGTTTTAGCGATGATCTCCTCAGTTGACCCAAATCTCTTACCACCAAGTCATTTCTTCGAGTGTGGAAAAAATAATAGTCGAAAGGAGCCAAATCTGGCGAATATGGTGGATCGTAGCGCAATTCATGGAGTTTTGCTATTGCGACTACGCACTTCTGAATCGGTGCGTTGTTCTGGTGGAACAATTTTTTCTTCACCAAATGCGGTTGCTTTAGCTTCAAATCGGCGTCGAATCAGACCAACAGCTCTGCATAATAAAGGCCCGTGATAGTTTCGCCCCCTTTTTAAATTTGATTATTTTCAATATTTTTTACAAGTTAAATAAGTCTTTGTGGAATAAGGATAAAACTTTTATTAATTGGGAAAATCATTGCCAGTAATATCTGGGATGAAAAGTCGAAGGAGTATAAAGATTTTAATAAAAGAAAAGATATTTATGATAACATTTTTGAGGAGTCTTGAATTATAAATTATAGCTACATCTCTATTTTAGCTCTGATGAAGATTAAATCGAAACGTTAGCGAAGTTAAAATATTGTTTTAATTTTAATTTCTGACCAGTCCGAATCCCATTACTTCCTCATCTTATTTCTGAGGAGTTAAGTTGCATGGTTAAAGACGTATAGACTAAATGGCACAATATAAAAGTCAGTATAGTCGAGAGCTATCTAAAGTTGAAATCCTAGGTGCGTACATCAGTGATGCAAATAAGTCACCAGTTGCCAAGAACCGCAATGTAACAGCCAGTTGATCTACAGGTGATATAGCTTCTCGAAATCTTGTATCACTTTTAGTAATTAATGGAGCCACCAACGTTAGTTCAAAAATCAGCGACACTCATTCTCACATAATTTCTGAAGCATGAACCATCTTCTAAAGTCAGTTCATTAATCAACAATGAGTAGGCCCCAGGGTTTCTCGTCGAGATAAAAAGTATTCGCTGCCATCTACGCTTTCTTTTTCGTGATTTTGACAGAAGTAATGCACATGTGCTTAAATACAAAAAACTCTCCTCGTCATCACTAGATATTTTTTGCGAGTGTATGCAAATGTAAACAGAGCACAAAAATGACATGATTTTATATGACAAGTGTATGTTGACTTGCATGATCATACTTGTATGAGCTCATACTTGTATCTCATACAAGTCCTCATACTTGTATCTAAATGTAAATGAGACTTAAGAAGGACATGTTACATACGTGCGCATGTTGGTGCACAGCGTCCTTTTGGTGCCGGTGGATCCGGTGGAACTTCTGGAGGTGGTGGTGGAACATCTGGACGTTGAGGTACATTCATATTTTGCATCATTCCCAGTGTAAATGGTGGCGGAGCTGGTGGTCTTGCCAGAAATTGTTCACAAATTGGTACAGCTGTGGACGGAGGTTTTAGTCTCAATAATAATGGAACGTGACTAATAATGGAACGTACGCAGTTCTCCGCACGATGGATCCGTTCGTCCAACAACCGACAATTCATCCGTTCTACCGTTTTTAGCTCTACGGTCAGACGAAGGGTTTTTTGCAGTTTTTTTGCAGAGAAAATTACTTTTTATTTAGTTTTTTTGGCATATATTTAGCGAAATTCTCATAAAATATATTTATTTTTTCATTAAATACATATTTGTTTATAGTTATTACGTGATGTGGTCTTTGAAGTCAGTATTTTTTCCTATATGTGAGGCAAAGAGTTATACAGAGTGATTATTTAATGGCGAGACGACGTCACCGAATTTTACGTGCCTCCTAGCAGAATACTATGACTATAATAACCTTGAAGAAAATTTGATTATGAAGAAAAAAAGATTATGCGAATGCGCGCATAATCGCCTGCTAGGATATGTATGAAACGGCAATTTATTAAAACTTCCAGTGACGTCGTCTCGCCATTAAATAATAACTTCGTATAAGCATGCCATATTTCAAACTTTTTTAAGCCGTTTGTCTACAATTTCTACAGTACAGACAGACAGACACATGAGTGACTTTATAAAGATTTTTTGGTGGTCATACCTACAAAACCCTAAAAAAATCAGCTGTGGCCACCACAGGACAGACCACCATCATAAAGTAATTGTATAAAATACATTCTAGCAGCAGAATAGAAATAACTTGTCCTAATATTTTCTAACAGAAATATTATTTATCATGACCATAGAAACGTTACATATAAGTATGAAGTACGTTTTATCAAAAAACGTTTCAAATAAAAGTTATTAATTATTGCATTTATAGCAACTTTTGTTCAATAAATTTTTTAGAAATATTTTTCTGCTGTTAAATATTCGTAAAAATCTTAAAATCGACACGAGTAAACTCCCATTTCTAGTCAACCGATTTTTACCAAAAGTTGATCAACTCGTGTCATTGATGTCAAAAGCTTAAATATGCAGTTTCATAAAAATCCTTTTTGCCGAATTTGCTCTACACGTGTTCACAGACAGACGGGCAGACAGACGGACAGACAAACAGACGGACGGACAGACAGACAGACCGACAGACATCATGCTAAAAATAGGCAAAACGTTATGTAGGGACCTCAATTCGTGGAGGTCCATCGAAATCTCCAAATGTCAAAATCGGTATGATCACAATACCTCCCTTATATATGTTGACGGTCGGTAATAATCACAGGTGCATTATGGAATACGCATACTTAATTCCTACTACTGTAACCGAGAACAAAATAGTCAAAGATAAATAAATACTCAAAATACCTCACACAATTACCCGTTTATTACCCGCTATTCGCTAATTATCCGCTACCCGTTAGTAATCTGATACCCGTTAATTACCCGTAAATGACTCGTTAGGTACCGGGTATTCAAATTCGGAACCGGGTACAACCTTAACGGGTCAGGTAACGGGTACCCGGTACCCATCGTCATTCCTACTAGAAAGAGAAAATAGTACGTTTTGCCGGAGGAAATTGAACACGATCCGAATTATTACGGGTGCCGGACGAATTGAAATATTTGCAGGATTCTGATTGGTTAATCGGACGAACAGATTCGTCGATCGGAAAGCTGAGTACGTACCATAAAAAAGACGTGTTACATACGTGTGCATGTTGGTTCACAGGGTCTTTTTGGAGGCGATGGATCACAGGGTCTTTTCGGTGGAGCTTCTGGATGTGATGGTCCATACATATTTTGCAACATTCCCAGTGTACATACTGGTGGACGGGGTGGCGGTCTTGACATAAATCGGTCACAGACCGTTTTTGGTTCAACATTACAAATGTCACATACAACACGGCGTCTCTTCTTTGTTCTCTTCTTCGGTACATGCTGTGCCATTATTAATAAAACAGACAAAACGACATTTAAAACCCATAGAATGAAACCTCGAGCCATAATAGACATCAATGCAAGCATAACTGCTAGTTGTACACCATATAGACATTCGTCACATACTGATGTAGTTCTCTCATCTTGCGGTAGAGGGTCATCACGTTCATTTGATAAAGTTACTACGTCGGTAACAGTCAAACCAAAAAAGACGAGATCGGCTAAACAGACAGTCAATGTTACTGCTGACCACGATACGTAAGGACAGTCAGGCTGTCGACTATAATGTACTTTCAACAACAAATTAATACTGACTAATAGCCAAAACAACGAAAGACAAAGATAAACACAGGAGAAAATTAGCATTCTCAGAGCTCCATCTGCATGAATCGATATATAGTTTTTGTGAAATGATTTCCAATATATATTGCTTGATTTTGCACTTTTAAGAAAGAAATGAGTACATATTAGAAACAAAGCTAATACAGCCCAGATTATGGACTGTATACATCCTAGAATTCCAATGAATACCGCACATCTTTTATAAGGAACTACCGGTACAACTGTTCTGATATCTCCAAAAAATTTCATTCTTCCTTTTTACTCATTGTTCTTTGTTACTGCCTCTTTTATTTCCTTTGTTTATTTCGTTTTTCCCAGGGATATTCTTTATATTTCTCTAAAAACATCATAAGAAACTTATCAATTAACATAATAATAATCTGCAGATTGCAAAAGTCAGTGCTGCTCGAATCGCTTCGCATTGTGCGGACGCTGGATTTGATGTGAGCCCATCGGTCGCATATCGCCAAGGTTTGGGTTGCGAGCGATTGATGGAATAAAACTCTCTCGTCCTTCGTGAAGGTAAAAGGAAAGCGTCTCGTCTGTCCTGAACAAGTTGAGGGCAAACTTGGACGGTACTGGCGGGACTACAAACCAGAGTCGCAGTCAGGGGGGGACGAAGAGGGCGACGGCCCCTAGCGCACTAAGGAAAAGGGCGCCGACGAGTTTTACTAAGGGGCGCCACATTGCGAAGGTGAGGACCTTTTTTTTTTGCTCATCACTTGGATTTTGGGAGGTGAGGACTTTTTTTTGGTCATCACTGGGATTTTGGATGGTGAGGACCACCTTTTTTTGCCAAGGGCGCCAAAACTCAGTTTTGCCCCTAGCGCAAGTTTTCCTTACTGCGGCTCTGCTACAAACCTCCCTTTAATAATAATAATACACTCCGCATTGTACAGGAACTGGTACTGGCGTAATTTCCGCGTCTGCATGTCGCCATGGTTTGGGAGGTAGTCGTGTGTATTTAGCTCCACTAGTCTCTAGTATGACGCTGTTCAAAAGATTGCTAAAGTTTGCGATTAATTGACTCTTGTCAAGATCTGACAAACCCCAAATAATAAGGCGCGCACTTTTTCGCAAGTTTTCTTGGGAGGTACTCAGAAGACGAAATTGTTTTAAAAGGTAGGAATTGATAAATTATTCGGAAATAAGTGTTGGTGATATACATTTTATTTTTCAAAACGTGTTGATCAAAAAAAAGGTCCTCACTTAAAAAAAAATAGACGTGACGTGGGAATTTTCACACATTTCAGGGTTTTGTAGGTACTTCGTCAGTGAATAATGATTATTAGAAGGCCAAACGATGAATGCCTGTCACTACATAACACAATTACAAGTGTTGGTTTTACGTAAAACTCTATAGTTTTCCTATTTGTGGGTCAAATTGTTGTACAAGTATGCCAAATTTCAACTTTCTATGTTCAGCCATTTGACTATAATTTCTACCGTACAGACAGACAGACACAGGAGTGACGTTATAAGGGTTTTTTGGTGGTCATACCTACAAAACTCTAATATGTTCCGGATTGTTTTTGTACACCACCTAAAAATAAATTGTACTTTACTTTACTTTACTTTACCGAAATGTGTCTTTATGTTGTTACTTACTTATTTATATCGTCTTCTGAAAGTTACCAGTTCAGAGACTTTGTTTGTTTGACTTTCTCTTTTTAATATTTTTTGTCTTATTTAGTTGGTTTTAAAAAATGCAAGTAGATTCTATACTTGCTCTCAAAAGAAAGCGTGATATCGTCAATTTTACACCACTTAGTAATTGTTGACAGCTTTTTCTGACTGACAGTAAATTTTAACTGTCAAATGTATATTTATTTTCCAAACAAAAGCACATGTACTCTAAATTTAAAATAAATTAAGAAAGGATTCATAGTAGCCGTTTTTTGAAAAACGGCTACTCCAGGCCTTAGTAGCCGTTTTTCAAACGTGTTCGATTTGACGCTCGGGGTACACTCAATTGCATTCGTTTTGCGATCGAGCCAGCATTTAGAGTGCGCTCTATGTGTTCGGGGTTTTAAGACCGAGCATATGGAGTATGATTTAAAAAAGTGGGGGAACGGAGGGAAAGAAATGAAAGTTTAAAATTAAATTATAAATAAAATAAAAATAATCTTCTTCAAAATCTAACATCGTGAACGATGTATAGTGATCACATGATTATGTGTTATCTTCATTTAATGTTCTTCGGACTACCCGTACCCAAGTGACTCGATCTTCAGCATATAAAAATAATAGCCTTAGACAAATAATAATAGACAAATAATATTGTTATTTGTCTATAGCTACAGAGTACGGCCATTATTTGTGACGTTCTGTAAACAGCAAAAAAATTATTAAAATACATCGTGCATAAAATTAAAATGTAAAAAATTCATTAAATTAATTCATTAATTATTATTTAATTTTTAATTAATTTTATTTCTTCATCATTGAAGAAAAATCAAGGAAAAACCGAGGTACAGTCTGTTCCAAACGGTTAAGCGGAACTAAATGGGATTTTCGTTCTTTTAGGTTGTCACGAGAAGGGAATGTCAAAATTTAAAATTCCAACAATGAAACCATAGAAACGAATGACAAAAAAATAAATAAATGGGAAATTTGTATTAAGAATGCATAAAATATCAAAATATAAAAAAAATGACATTTTAAAATGATATTAACCTTAACCAAAAAATGTTAATTGTAAGTATGATTTACAAAGCTTAAACAAAACGACCGAAAAGCACGATTTAAGCGATGAAAGTAACTAGATTGCAAAATCTAGTTCCGCTTAACCGTTTGGAACAGACTGTATATAATTTTGATTCATGACTGACGTGAACTAATCCATAGATAAAGAAGGAAATAGATGCGAAACTGCCGTTATATTTTTTGAAACCAAATTAGCGCTGTAGTTGTTGGGTTATGGAACTAAAATTGGTAGGGGAGGAAAGGGTTGGGTTTTCGCGGGTATTTCAAATGCTTTAGTGGATTTAGTTGTAAGCATAATTAAATGTTATTAGAGAGATATTGCAAAGTGAAAAAAAGCTGACTTTATTAAAAGAAACCTGTAATAAAGTATCCTGTATTAAAATTTTTCATGATGTTTTAAAGAGTGTTATTGCAACGGTGCTCTTGCTTCATACTTTATTTTGACAAATATGCCAAATTGATAGATCGAAATCGTAATGAATATAGAAGTTAACTGCAACTCTTATATGATTTAACTGCAACAGACTATTTTTTTCCCATACGGCATACTCGCATACGGCACAACCATTCGCAAAAGGGTTTCGTGACACCATTTCTCGGAGAAGAATAACATCGTCCTCGTATTTAAATCGTAAACGTTTTTTATCTTTAGCTTGCATCATTACTCACAAGAAAAGTCACCAATTTTTTGTTCGAATTTACTCCGTTGTTAATTTTGAGGTTACATTGACAGAAGACCTGTCAAAATTAAGGTGCTTTAAATAAAAAATGCTTTGCCGTTATTTAAATTAAATATAGGTTGCCTGTATTTTAATAAAAGAAAGAAATTAAGGATATATCAACTGCGCATGCGCACATGTCAAATAAAGGAAAACTTTATTAAAAGATCAGTAGAACAGAGGTTGCAATAATTCTCTATTATTAAATGAAACAATTGTTATGATTTATTATGTCTATTTTTAATATTATTAACGACAACAATATTAAAAATAGACAAAATAAATCATAACAATTGTATCATTTAATAATAACATTTAATTATGTTTACAATTAAGAACAAGCAGTTAGGAATTATACAGAAACAGAAAAACAATAACTAGCAGAAATAATTATTTATTAAGTAGACTAACATATAACATAATATTTACTAATACTTAATATTTATGGACACTTCCAAAGACAAGCCATCCAATTTTGGATTTCCAATGTTCCTCATCCTCGTTTTATACAATTCTGGAGCCACACGTGTCTTCGGGTTTGGAAAGCGATATCTTGTAGGTTCACTACTATCACACCCCAAAACAAAGCATTTAACACCCATTTTCCGAATTAAACAATGAAATTACTAAATTACAAAAGACGATTTTGACGCTAATGACAGAAGCCGTCCTGTCATGCACGTAGCTATAGCGATTGGTAGCGACTGGGGCGCTATTTGTGTTGGGTTATGGAACGTAATATGGTTTTCGTTTTGCTATTAGAGTTTCATCCCCCTGAACTAATCTGACAGTAAAAACGCCGCTTAAAATTGTAGGGTTAGATTTTATAAACATTACGTCACAAGAACGCTCGCTCCGTTAGTGCTCTATTCATGACGTCACCATCAACTGTTCGCTCAGCGCTCGCTCTACTCTGTTCAACTCGAATGCACCCAAAAGAAATTTACTGTATTATTTAGGATGACAGTTTTGTTATGATGACATCTGTCATTTTCACTTGACAAAAAAACTTATATTTTTATAAATTTATTTTTAGCACTTTCAGATAAATGTTTTTTATAAACTTTCAGCACTTACAAGGAAGTTTACAATATAAAATCACAATAACAAAATTAGAAAACTACGTGTCCATTAAGCTAAACCTCTTGAATTTATGTCATGGGGCCCAAAAACACTGAACCAAAGTCATTTATTTTAAAAATTGATGTGTTTTCATTCAACGTTTTTCACTTAAACTTGCTACGTTGTCTTCTTCTCTATTCCTTTTATGGCTTCTTCTAGGTTTAAATATACGTCCACATTTTTTGCAACAATACCGTTCGAAAAATTTTTCAAGTATTGGTGTGTAGTAAAAATATAAATAAAGAAGTGGAAGACAAATAAGTAATAAAGCAACAAATAACGTGGCTAATATAATACCGAAAATATAACCAATATATCGTTCAGAAGCCATAATTACAATAGCAACTAAAAAATATAAAAATAAAAGTTGTTTGAAATTATAAGCTGTTCACTTTTATAAGAACAAACTAAGAGGGAATTTTGTTTTCAATAGTTTGCACCTTTGAAGCTGTATGTCATGTTGGTATTATAAAATGTCACTTTTTTAAAATGTTGATCAATTTGACATATGTCATAATGAAAAATTATATCTTAATTATAATGATCATAACCTTATCAACCTAAAGTCGGTTTTACAGCGTAAGGAATATTTTTAATTGACATTTAAACTCAGTAACACACCATAAAAGTAACCAAAATAACCAGATCTAGTGTGTTCTTACAAAAGTGCATTGCTTATAACTAAATAATAATTGAAGTTTACGGTAAGAAAAGAGTAAATATTTATAAAAACTGTAATGTCAAAAATTGACATTTGGCAAAATACAGATTTAAGTTTTGTTTGTATGAAACAGCAGACCAATTAGCCAGAACGGGCGCGGTGATGGTGAGACATTCATACATCAAGTAAGCCCTCTTTAGGCCCAGTCTTTCCACCTTCTGATAAACTTCTGGGTAACTATTTGATAGATAAAGTTATCTAATACTTTATCTGTTGGATAAATGTCATCCCGTCTTTCAATTCAAAATCTATCAGAAAGTTATTTGACGGATAATGAGACTGACATTAAAGTCAATATATTATACAAAGTAGCGCAACGGCGGCCATACTGGGGCTAAAAATGTCGCCAACACAAATGATATTCAGTGATTCCAACAATACAAAAATAAGAAACTAGTACTACCAATAATTTTATTTTAAACATTGTAATCACGATTTTTTTAATCAAAGATGCACTATAACAAAATTGTGGTATTATCTGTCTCATTTTGTAATACGGAACTAACAGGAAAAGTTCATTTTTTATGTTGTATATTGACAATACATTTATAATATTATCGTAGTATTGGTTCACACGGATACGCCAAAGTCTGTTTACACCACAATAGTCACCAAAGTAACCAGATCTAGTTTCGTATTACAAATTGAGACAGATTATACAATTTCAATTATTTTTTTTAATTTTTATTAAATAAAATGGATATACAGTCTGTTCCAAACGGTTAAGCGGAACTAGATTTTGCAATCTAGTTACTTTCATTGTTTAAATCGTGCCTTTCGGCCGTTTTGTTTAAGCTCTGTAAATCATACTTACAATAAACATTTTTTGGTTAAGATTAATATCATTTTAAAATGTCATTTTCTTTATATTTAGATTTTTTGTGTCATTCTTAATACAAATTTCCCATTTATTTATTTTTTTGTCATTAAAATATCTAAAAAAAATATTTAATTTTGACATATGTCATTCGTTTCCATGGTTTCATTGTTGGAATTTTAAATTTTGACATCCCAACGTGAAAAATGAAATAACCCAAGCAAGGTCCCTTCTCTTGACAACCTAAAAGAACTAAATTCCCATTTAGTTCCGCTTAACCGTTTGGAACAGACTGTATTTCTTTTTTAATTGTAAAACTTTTGATAATATAAATAATAAAATGTATTTAATACAATAATAATGGTAATTATGAACGTAAATCAGATAGTAAAATTTAAATTTGGCGGTTGTTGTTGTTTAGTTCATTGGTATATTCCTAGAGGGAACGTAATTTTTTTTGCTGCCAGTGTCCGTTCTTAATATATTGTGTTCTGTGCTGTAAGCTGTTCACTTTTGTAAGAACACACTAGATCTGGTTATTTTGGTTACTTTTATGGTGTGTTACTGACTTTAAATGTCAATTAAAAATATTCCTTACGCTGTAAAACCGACTTTAGGTTGATAAGGTTATGATCATTATAATTAAGATATCATTTTTCATTATGACAAATGGATCGACATTTTAAAAAAGTGACATTTTTTAATACCAACATGACATACAGCTTCAAAGGTGCAAACTATTGAAAACAAAATTCCCTCTTAGTTTGTTCTTACAAAAGTGAACAGCTTATATAATATATAAATTTAAATGAAACTTAACCTTAAATATTCAAACCGCTGACAAAGGAGGTTATTAAATTAGAGCGAGAGATGTGACAGCACAGACGGAAACTTAAGAACGTAAAAATTGTTGCTTTAGTTTGCTTAATAGGGGAAGCAATGTTGCCAATCAAACCCTGGGGTCTGTCGGCTTCTTCAAAGGCTTGTGCTACTTTGTATAATCTAGTGACTTTAGGTGACCTAAGCCTTTCTATTTTTCACAAATTTTTTGATTATTTCGAAGTTGGGAACATTTACCTTCTTATCTTTAGTACATTTGACACAGACTCAGTTCTTGGCACTCGGAGCATTAAATCGAACATACCCAAATAGAAAGTTAGGTTCTGTAAATATTATATGTATTTCAATAAATATGTCACAATTACCATAAATAATACAATTATTTTATTTTCTGCTCTCCAATATGCAGATTTGAATAGATTTTCTTTTGATAAATCTATATCTGATGTCTGCGCACTACGAGATTTTATATCTTCCGTCGAATTGTGTCTAAACCTATATATTCCATTATCAAAAATTACTTCATCTTTATTACAGAAAGATGAATAACAAGATCTACTTAACTTCCACTTGCCCTGTTGAACAAATTTTTGATTAATTGCTACCTGGTTCTCGAGTAATATACAATCTCTATGCAACTTATTCTTAGGCATAAATGTAATGCAACCGTATTTCTTTTCACAAGTTACGATATAATCACTATTTTCAGGTTCTACAGTGAAACAATCCATGCAACTGTAACATTTGTTGCATTGTATCACAGGTATAAATAATATAAATCCTAGAATTATCAACATTGCCTACTTCTTTCAATTTTGACAAAAATTTGACAGTTGGTATACACGATATTGTTTAAATGAAACAACTTGATATTTTTATTTCAATCATAATTATTATTAATTTAGAATTTATTGGTATTTCAATCATAATGCTTTTGATGAAACCATAAAAGTTTTGATGAAAACAGCTGCTCCTTGCTTAGATCATATCTATCGGATAGGAAACAATTTACTCAGCTTGACAACAATAAATCTTAAACTCTTCCGTTACAGTTTACTGTTCCACAAGGTTCCATACTTGGTCCGATACTGTTTTTAATATATGTTAATGACCTACCCATTTCTATGACTTCTAAAACAGTTCTCTACACAGACGACACAACATTATTAACTAGAAACTCCAATCTAAGTGCTCTTTTTTCCGAGAATCGAACCTTGACAGCTGAAGCAAATTTTTGGTTTAACACCAATAAATTATGCTTAAACACGGACAAATCCCAGACCCTGCTGTTTACTACTAGGAAACATAATTTTGAAAACCTTCATTACGTCAAGTTTCTTGGAATCCACGTAGATTCTCATTTACGTTGGGACCAACACACGGAATTTCTTAGTAGAAAGCTTAGGTCCACCTGATAAGGAGGTTGAAATACGAAGTATGTAAAGAGGTATTAAAAGCTTACTTTTCATTATTTCAATCCCACCTAAACTATGGGATACAGACAGACATATAGACAGTCAGACAGACAGGCAATCAGACAAACAGACAGTCACACATGAGTGACGTTATAAGGTTTTTTTGGTGGTCATACTTACAAAACCCTAAAAACAGTATTTTAAAAGAGCATTAACATTTAATACTTCTGCTAAATACAGGTAACTTGCGCCCTCTTAAAATGAGAATCCATACTTTCTCACTGTAGGCATATCTAAGCGAGTCTGTAGTATTTGATCGATTTTTTAGAATCCTGCGCTATGTCCTGTAAATGTGTCTACCCCAATCTAGGTCGCAGCACCAGCTATCGTTGAAGAAAACTCAGAATATAATAATGATAGTAATTTATTGGTCCAGTAGATCATATACATAATATTGGACAAGTCAATTTTTAAAATACATTCAGTACATTAAAATAAAAATTATTATTACAGTCAATAATAAAATTAAAATGTCATTAAAATTAAAGTAAAATTTGATACATTTGTTAAATATGTATATATATGTATATAAATAGTCATATTAAAATATCTTATTTTCTAGTTTCGTAAGAGATACTCATTTAGATTATAATGTTTTACAATATTTTATGTATTGTGGCAGTTCATTAAACATTCTTCTCAATAATATAGTTGGATTGTTAGCCTGTTTTTTATATTGGCTAGCCCCATATGTAGGTATTCTTTTTACAAATTTTATGAAACTACATTTTTCTTCATTTAATATTAGTTCATTTGAAGTTACCCAATTATTCAGTAACTTTATGTCGCCATTTACTTTCGATACAAGGGTACTACAATCTGAATTGGAACTCATTACTGTGGTGTCATCCGCAAAGGCCACAAGTTTCGAATTCAGAGCATCTCCCACAACGTCATTAACATATAAAATATAAAGAAGTGGCCCTAACACACTTCCTTGTGGAACTCCTTGTGTTACAAATAAATGACTTGACTTCGAATTTCAAATTTCTATTTGGACCAGAAGAGTCTGATAGTAAATTGTCACAGACTTTGCGGGCCGAAGGAAAATGTAGACTACTAGTTATAATACCTGTACTCAGCGGCAGTGAAAGACAGGGGCAACAGTTGCCCAGCTCTTAGGGGCGCCAAAAAAACGCTTTAATATACATATTCTAAATTTATTACATTTTTATGTGGTTTACTATATTAAACAATGTATTACGTTTTTCTGTTATTATTTAGGTTAAAATATGAATTTTTATGTCTATACTAATCTTGTACATATTAAATTGAAAATTGAATATAAAAATGTACACATTTTTTGATTATATAATAATATTTAGTCTTCTTTTGGACTTCTGCAAAATATTTAAAGAATCATATATGTTTAAATTTATATATAAATACAAAGTCAATTTTTCAAACTTCTTACTTGTTTAAAGACGGTGACTCGCAGGTCGTTATTTGCCAACCTCCAGGGGCGCACACAGATTTTTGGCTTGGGGGGTCCAATTATACATATTTTTTTAACACAGGGCAAAATTTCAATTTCAAGTGAAAAGCAAAAAAAAAGTCCTCACTTCTAAATTTTAAGTAAAGAACAAAAAAAACAAGGTACTCACTTCTAAGTTCTAAATGAAGTACAAAACAAAAAAAGGTCCGCACGTCTAAATATTAACTGAAGAGCAAAAAAAAAATAAAAAATATTCATGTGAAGTGTGAATTTTCACACATTTCAGGGTTTTGCAGGTATTTAGTAAGTGAATGATGATTATTTGGGATGCCAAAACAAATTTTATATTAAAATATTTTTTTTGTTAATTTTAATTCGAACGCCTAATACCATTATTTAGGTTTCTAAATATGTGCAGTATTTTTTTTTATATAGCAAGGTTCATTAAGAATTTTAAAAATTGCGCCTATGGCTTCCATTGGTTGTTATTAGTTCCGTCCCTCTGATTTCGTGTACATTGAAACAGAATTAAATTATAATTTAAACAATTTCCACTGGTTATTAAATTTACGCTTTTAAAAATTAAATGCAACTTTTGCCAAAATATAACTAGAATTTTGAAAAAATAATTTAAACAATATAAAAATTAAAAAAAAAAACAAAAAATAATATTGTCTCTTCTCGCAGGGTTCGATCCCTTTCGGATCGTGTTACTTGGGTGAAACACCAGCATCAAAACCACTACACCAGCATACACGTTCCATTGTAGCGTGTTACAAAGCTATAACTTCTGTACATTATTAGCCAAAAATCATAAAAAATGCGTTTTTATCCAAAAACGTAATCTGATCAAAAATTCCTGTTGTACTATTCTGGTTCACACCAATGTACATTACTTAGAATTTTTTCAGATTTTTAGTTTAAACCATCTGGGCTACAGGGTGTGGGACAAAAAAATTTTTGCACAATTTTGGCAAAAATCGCTTCAAAATAATTTATTTTGCAAAAATAAAAATTTGATCAGTTAACCCACGTACCAAGGGCTTTCATTTGATACCCTACTCAGAATTATAAAAAAATATTTTTTTTTCGATGAGCACATATTTGCTTATATTTGTAGGGGGATATGTTTTTTAGATGTTTTAGTATTTTTCCTATGTGCGGGTCAAAGAGTTGTATAAGCATGCCAAATTTCAACTCTCTAGGTTTAGCCGTTTGGCTACAATTTTTACCGAACAGACAGACAGACAGACAGACAGACGACAAAATGACGATATAAGGGTTTTTTGGTCATACCTACAAAACCCTAAAAAGGTCCTCACTTCTAAATTTTAAGTGAAGAGCACAAAAAAAGGTCCTTACTTCTAAATTTTAAGTGATGAGCAAAAAAAAGACCTCACTTCTCACAGTATGGGGTGGGGTCCGGACCCCTTGGACCCCCCCTTGTGTGCGTCCCTGCCAACCTCTATACTAAATCCAACATATTTAAACTGTTTGGACTTCTAGAACGTACATGGGATAGAACTGAATTCACCAATAACCATTGATCGTTTCGGTTACGTTGAATAATTTAATACTGTATTAGACGAAAGTATTTAAATAAATAAATAATAAGTTCGACCGGTTCCATGTTCCATTATGCTTGTATAAACAGGTATCATTTTAAGTGTTAAGTCTGAGTTAACCTCAGAGATAACTATACGACATCGGAAGATGAAAACTGCGAAATAATCAAGGTAGAGGGAACACGATTTTTCACAAAAATACGATGTGTAAGTTGGTAAAAAAATTTAATGACCTAAGTTGACCATAATTACATTAAAAATTATTTAAAATATTTCTATTTTAAATTATACTTCCAAGTACGAGTTGAAAGTGAATAATTTTTTACTGAACTATATTTTATTTTTTGTGCGATTGTGAAATATTCAATCGTTCAATTACTAAATTTCAAAATCTATTCCGCTTAAACTAACAAAACATAAATATATTTCATCCATTTTACTATTAGTCCAGGGCGGATCTATTCTGAGCTGGATGATGAGAGGGGGCACGCTAATTTTTGCAGAAATTGCTTCGAAATAACTCACATAACAATAATTGAGTTATCCTCCCCGCCAAAAAGTTCGGGAACATTGTTTAAAAATTGAAAATATTAAAAAATTAAGAAAAAAATCTTTTTTTTTTTCTTCTTTTTGAGCTGTGAAATAATTCATTTCTGAGAAAAAATTAAAAAAAAATTCATTATCTCGGCTTCTAGTGGAGCAATTTCTTCATTTTTTAGGGTTTTGTAGGTATGACCAAAAAACCCTTATACCGTCATTTTGTCGTCTGTCTGTCTGTCTGTTCGGTAAAAATTGTAGCCAAACGGCTAAAGCTAGAGAGTTGAAATTTGGCATGCTTACACAACTCTTTGACCCGCACATAGGAAAAATACTAAAACATCTAAAAAACATACCCCCCTAAAAATATAAACAAATATGTGCTCATCGAAAACAAAAATATTTTTTTTAAATTATGAGTAGGGTATCAAATGAAAGCCCTTAGTACGTGGATTAACGATCAAATTTTTATTTTTGAAAAATAAAAAAATTTTGAGGCGATTTTTGCCAAAATTGTGCAAAAAATTTTTTGTCCCACACCCTATAGCCCAGATGGTTTAAACTAAAAATCTAAAAAAATTCTAAGTAATGTATATTGGTGTGAACCGAAATAGTACAACAGGAATTTTTGATCAGATTATGTTTTCGGAAAATAACGCATTTTTTGTGGTTTTTGGTTCACAAAGTACAAAAGTTATACCAATGTAAGACACTCACATGCATGACGTGCGATGGCGACATGCGTTAGAGCACTCTTAAACTGGCTGGAAAACGAAGGGTTTCGAGTTCGAGTACGGAGTGAATTTTATTTTTTCTGTTTTTTTTTTGCATTTTTATTATGTTGAAATTATTTTGTCAAAATTCTAGTTATATTTTGACAAATGTTGTATTTAATTTTTAAGAGCGTAAATTTAAAAACCAGTCTTATTATATGATTAACAGACGATAAATTATTTTAAAAATATCATTCATTTTGCCGTGATTACTACAAAGTAAAATTTGTCCGACACACTCAGCATACCGCCTTCACTTATTATATACCTGCGAAACCCTGAAATGTGTGAATATTCACACTTCACATCAATTTTTTTTTTTTAACCGATGTACTTGAAAGTGAAAAACCTAAATAACACATTGGCAAGCTTCAATTTTTTGTTAATTTTGATATAAATAAATAAATTTGTTTATTGCAAAATAAAGGCATCTACTCTATCCTAGGAAGTGTAACGTTTTTAAACAAAAACTTTCTTTTCTTATATATTTGAATTCATAGTTTAGGAGTTTATTATTTTTATACACATACAATTGTTTAAACAATTTTTATTTAAAATAGTAGAAAAAAAATAACTGATTTGAAGTTAAAAATTATTTTTATCTTTTATAATTGAAAATGATTATAAAATTTTGCAAAAAATAGGTATAAAATGTGTATATTTTAAACTTGTCAAAAGATACAAATTTTTGAAATACGCGGAAGAAAGAGCTATAGAAGCATAATAATAAACAAAACGGTACAATTGTGAAAGCAAAGGTGTATCTCGGAAACTAATTGACATAACCTCACTTTTTTAAAAAAGCGTCTTTCAAAGACCTTTCCAATGAGCTTTTATAAGTTAATTTTGGTTGTGTAGTTGCAAAGATATTCAATTTGTTTATAACGAAAAAATTTTAACATTGTTTTAAAAAATTCCCAACGCCGTCCTAATTAACCGATTTCAATTCTGCAAATTGCAAATGAAAGATGAAGTGTTCTTCTATATGTAAAAAAATTTCAACCTTCTATCTGCTTTACTTTGTGTCCTGCAATATTTTGAAAAATTGCAATTTTTTTTGCAAATCCTGGATTGCAAAATTATTTTGCAAAACCAATCGAACCGATCCTAATGTAATTTACAGTCTTGTTTTATTATATCATAAAGTTTTACAGGGTGAAACTTGGAGATCCTAAGTACAATACAAGTCATTAAAAAAAGTAAAATGCAAACACATGTTTTTTAGTGTTTTTTTCAGCAGTTATTGCTATTTTGCAGAAAGTTTAACAGTTTTTGAAATTTCTAAATAATCTTATCTTGTAGGAAATTTAATTACGAAACTTTTTTTTCCTCATAACTTTTCTCAGAAATGAATAATTTCAGAGCTATGGGCTCAAAAAGAAGAAAAAAAATGATTTTTTTCTTAATTTCTTAATATTTTCAATTTTTAAACAATGTTCCCGAACTTTATGGCGGGGAGGATAACTCAATTATGGTTATGTGAGTTATTTCGAAGCAATTTCTGCAAAAATTAGCGTGCCCCCTCTCAACATCCACATGACGTAGTATTTTTACAGAAGTAAGGGTGCTTCAGCTGTTGTACATTATTAATAATAAATGCTGCGTGTTTCTGAAATTGTTTACTTTTAATTTATGTAAAACCATGTTAATTGTAAAATGTGTACAAACAAATTGGAAAGAATTAACTCATTACGTCTACATATATTAAACTATGTTTTAACTGATATGTATTTAATAACAACTACATCATAATATTGGATTCTCTATTATTATTATTAATTACTACACTATTACAATATATGTTGTTAAGATAACAATTTGGTAATTAATATTCAAATAATATTTAATGTCTACTTGTTTACATACGAGGATCAATCTCATATAAACCTAAATTTTCCGAGAACTATTTATTTAGTTAAAATATCTCTAATATACGAGGGCATATTGAAAACTAATGCCCCCATGGCCATAACTTTTATAATGACGGGTCAGACCGTGTCAAAAGTGGTTTTCCATTTATCTTAAGTATCTGTACATAAGTCCTCCTAGCGGAGATTCTCAGCAACATCGCGTTTGCGCATGACAGTTCTAAACATGGCGGCCGGCATGGATGTGCGGTTAAAACAACGAGCTGTCATTGAATTTCTTACTGCGGAGGGTGTAGCGCCCATTGATATCCATCGAAGGTTAAGTGCCGTTTACCGTGAGGCGTGTGTTCATGTGAGTTTTGTTAGGAGGTGGGTAAGGACTGTGAAAGACGCAATGTTTTATGATGTTTTTTTTATGTTGGTATTAGTAGTGTTATGTTAAACAAAGAGAAACATATACGCGACTCTCACAAATAAAAGAAAGATAGATACAACTGTCAAAATAAGTGACCACTGTCAAAATTTTGTACAGAAAAATGTGCGAAAACGCCCAAGAAGCGCAAATTTCAATAATTCCGAAACAAGGCAACTTGTAAATCTTGTGTTAAAATGTAAAAATGTTATAGAAAATAAAGCTACTGAGGCTTTAAATCTAAAAGATAAACAAGGGAAAAAAATGTATTATGCTCCATGCATCCAGACAGAATAGAAATGCAAAAACACTGAAAATTACGTAAGACCGTTTAATTTTTTTTTTTTTAATTAGTATAGTTTTTGGTGGAATATTTAGTGGAGCAGGATATTGAATGCTAAGTGAAATCGATTAATAAATTCTTTCATCCCAATGGTTCATATAATTTGGTCTAACACGAACTACAGTCTGTTTCAAACGGTTAGGCGGAACTAAATGGGAATTTCGTTCTTTTAGGTTGTCACGAAAAGGGACCTTGCTTGGGTTATTTCATTTTTCACGTTGGAATGTCAAAATTTAAAATTCCAACAGTGAAACAATGGAAACGAATGACATATGTCAAAATTAAATTATTTTTCTTACATATTTTAATGACAAAAAAATAAATAAATGGGATATTTGTATTAAGAATGACACAAAAAAACAAAATATATAGAAAATGACATTTTAAAATGATATTAACCTTAACCAAAAAATGTTTGTTGCAGGTATGATTTACAAAGCTTAAACAAAACGGCCGAAAAGCATGATTTAAACGATGAAAATAACTAGATTGCAAAATCTAGTTCCGCCTAACCGTTTGGAAAAGACTTTATGTGTGGGCGTTCTAAATACTCTACAATTTCTTCATCATCGTCTGCTAGCAAATCTTCTAAATTATAATCCATGATTTCCTTCTTTAAAAATAAATATAAATAATCTAAAAATAATCGACAATATTTTTTTTATTTCAGTATGAATTAAAGTAGATTGCTAAATTATTTTGAATTTATTTTGATATAGGTAATTACACAATAAAATAGCACACATAATGGAAACAGGTGTATGTAATATGTATATAAAGTGTAGATACAGTCTGTTCCAAACGGTTAAGTGGAACTAAATGGGAATTTAGTTCTTTTAGGTTGTCACGAGAAGGGACCTTGCTTGGATTATTTAATTTTTCACGTTGGGATGTCAAAATTTAAAATTCCAACAATGAAACCATGGAAACGATAGACATATGTCAAAATTAAATATTTTTTTTAGATATTTTAATAACAAAAAAATAAATAAATGGGAAATTTGTATTAAGAATAACACAAAAAATCAAAATATAAAGAAAATGACATTTTAAAATGATATTAACCTTAACCAAAAAATGTTTATTGTAAGTATGATTTACAAAGCTTGAACAAAACGGCCGAAAGGCACGATTTAAACGATGAAAGTAACTATATTGCAAAATCTAGTTCCGCTTAACCGTTAGGAACAGACTGTATGTACTGTATGTACTGTATGTACTGTATGTAACTGTTAAAGTCTGTTCCAAACGGTTAGGCGGAACTAGATTTTGCAATCTAGTTATTTTCATCGTTTAAATCATGCTTTTCAGCCGTTTTGTTTAAGTTTTGTAAATCATACTTGCAACAAACATTTTTTGGTTAATGTTAATATCATTTTCTTTATATTTTGTTTTTTTGTGTCATTCTTAATACAAATATACCATTTATTTATTTTTTTATCATTAAAATATGCAAGAAAAATAATTTAATTTTGACATATGTCATTCGTTTCCATGGTTTCATTGTTGGAATTATTAATTTTGACCTTCCAACGTGAAAAATGAAATAACCCAAGCAAAATCCCTTTTCGTGACAACCTAAAGGAACGAAATTCCCATTTAGTTCCGCCTAACCGTTTGAAACAGACTATATATTATATATTTTATGTATATATGCTAATATTATTTACATATATTTATCAATAAAATATTTTTTGACAGCTATCTGTCAAAATCTGTCATTTTTATCCAATGGATAACATTTATCAGTACCTACATGGTGGGAATAACTTATCCTATAGATAACTTAGTTACTCTATAGGTAAATAATTGGAAATACGCAAAAAATCGTTTATTCCCTTGATAACAACTTATCCCATTGATAGTCAATTTTATCTATGGTTGGAAATACCGGGCCTTAGATATATAATTATAGGGTCGTTGTGGTTTTAAGCCAATTTCTTGACCAGCGAGTGGTCGGTGAGATTACTTATTGAAACCCACTTCGGCTAAGTTCATTATCAATTAGTTTCATTATAGAGCTCAGTTTAGTACGAGTCTGATTTCAAAGGATGACTTAAATTACACCTCCTCTAAAGTTATGTGTAGTTGAAAATTAAAGGTAATTAATGGAACTCTTGAGTTGCTATCTTATACTTTAACAAGATCGTGAGAACTTTTTAATTACATATCCTGAAAATACCCAAGAAGAATATACAGAGAGAAATAGCAGCTCAGTCAGATCCCATCTCCTTTTTCGGACTTTTTTCTTCCAAACAAGTGTTGTAGACCAATGTTTCTCAACCGAAAACGTACCACGGACTAGTAAAATATTACTCAAATAATAATATTCATCAAAAGTATACATTACCAAAACCGTATTAAATGCTCCAACTCAGTGTTGTAATATATCTAGTTACAAGTATCTACTTCCTAGTATTCTGACCCCCCCCCCCCCCCCGAAATAATAGAATCGCATTTTTTTTTACTCGTCAGTTAAAAAAATTACTATTTTTTTCTGTTCATCAGTTTAAAAAATAATCTTGAATAAAAAAAACCGATATTTTTTTCGGTTTACCTCCGGTTTTCGTTTCGACAAAAATAACGGTTTTTTTCGGCTTTCGGTTTTAGGTTCAGTTCCGGTTCGAAGCCCTGTATATCTCTATCTAGATATTTTTTTAAATGTATCTATTACAACACTGCTCCAGCTATACAGATCAATTCTGTAAAAATTTACTGTGTATAGTCGGATTGTTGATAGGTGACTGTTCGTTGCTACAAGTATCGATATACAATACTATATGCTTTCTCTGTCTATATCATTATAATTATTTGCATACCCATAGTAACGTATAGTGACGCAAGTTGACAACTAACCTTCCAAATTGTTTTAATAAAAAATAAAACATTAGAATGAAACGGCATGATTCGGAGATATCTTTACTAATGAGACCACGAAAATAAATTCACAGCAGTACTCAAACAAACAAAATTATTAGTTTTAAGGTAATAATTATAAATAAGGAAAAACTTATACTCGTACGTAAATTTTGGATTATAATTTGTTGTTTAATTAAATTAAATTTTTGTTTCCCCTAAGTACAAAGTAATAAAATATTAAGTAAAAACATATTTATTCATATAAGATATTGCTAGAAGTTGTATTTAAATGTTTATTTTTATTTAAAAAAATTAGTCACTGTAATGCATGATATCGTCGTCATCTGAACTATCGCTGTCATTTATTGTATTTATTATTATTGGATTAATATTATCAACAATCCTTTCCCTTTCCCACCATTCATTTATTAAATTTTCGATTTTTTTAACAGATTTTGCCCAAGTTTCACAACTAATTTGATCACAGGCTACTTGCCACATTTTTAAAACTTCGTTATCACTATATCCGTTTTGACCAATATATCTATCATAATAATTTTTTGTTATACCCCAAATTAGTTCAATGTTAAACTGGCAGTGAAAAGGAGGTAATCTTAGTACTTCATGACCATACGTTTGTGCCAATGTATCAATAAAATAAACTGGTTCAGATTTTAATTTCCTTCGTTTTCTCTTGATTTTTTTAGTGGGAAGTTTTATTATAATACATTTTATAATTCTACAAATTGTTGATTCCGAAATCTTTTAGACAGCTGCTACTCTTTGATGGACACAAGATAAAGAAATAAGTGGCACATTGTTCTCTTTTTCGGAATTAAAATATTCCAGCAGATTTAAAATTAAAGTTTGTGAATTTAATAATTGGCCACAAGGTCTATTAATTAATATTATTAACAGACACTGACAGCTAAGACAAATAACAAAAAACATTTTTAAAATCGCTGAAAAATGGTAACTAGATTATTATATCAATGCACTACTTGATACATACATGTAACAGTCACTTACCAGCAATCCGACTATAGTAACGTTACTACAAGATAAAATATTATAAAAAGTATAATGACTTTCATTCATGATAGTAACTGACTGTGCTCGTAGTGACATATTTAGTTACTATTATCATAGTAACTGAGTTACAGAATTGGTCTGATAGTGTAATAAAATATCTGTTTAAACACAAAATATAATCATTATCAGAATATCTGAAAATTGAATTTTCTGGTATCCGTTACCACTTAAACAAACTACCTTCGATAATCTGTGCAATTATCGTCCTAATCACCATAGACTGTGACCTCTTTCAATATAAATGAATTTTTCACTCGTCCGTGAAATGAATCGTTTGACAAATCATTATTGCCTTCATGCCTCACTGGATATTGTTACAGCCTGCTCCTCTGACAGATGATGCACTTTAATCTAAAAAGTCTTTACCAACATAATATCTCACATAAAGTGAACTTTTACTCACTTATTTTAACTAAAAATGTTAATACGAAGACTGCCCAATAAATTCTTGGACTCACAATTAAAAACTTACAGAGCTATTCAAAGACAAAATATTAAACACTGTTTAAAGTTTATAAAGTATTCAATTTATTTGTTTATTCTATTCTATTGTATTTTATTTTATTATGGCCTAGGACAGGGGTCGGCAACCTGCGGCTCTTTTTAAAAATTTTGTGGCTCTTTGAAAATTGGCTGGTTTTTATTTTAATATAATTTATTTTTTAATTTACATCTTTCTGCCTGTACTATACAGGTTTTGTATTATTCAAGATGTTTTACTGTGCAATTCACGCACGGTAATTCCCCGAGTTACTGCATATTCCCTTTTAGAAGAAGTAATTTGTGAAAAAAATTACCTATATTTGTGAATGATTTACGTGCAGAAACATTTTTAAATTTTATTAATATACAAAACATAAGGACAATAACAACGTTATTAATCCAATTTTTTTTGCACAAACTATTGTTAACATGCAAGAAGCTTTTGAAGATAGATTTAAAGAGTTGAGAAAATATAAAGCAACACTAGTTTTTTTGACAAAACCAATTGAAGCAGATATGCAGCAATTAAGTTTATCACCATTTCCATTGATTAATCAGGCACAATTTGAACAATTATTGGATTTGAAATCCATTTATGGAATATAAAATTTAATTCTGAACTGGAAAGTTTAGAAAGAGAAAAGTGCATTTTATCTTCCTGTCATAAGTGAACCGAAATTCACAATCTTCAAAATGTAGGTAAAGTTGTTTTTGAAGCTTGGAAAGATCTTTCAAAATCATTTAAAAAAATATGCTTTTGGACTAATGAAAATTTTTTGATCCACATATTACTGTGAGCAAGTCTTTTCACATATGAAATTAATAAAGAGTCAGTTAAGAAGTAATCTTACTGACCTGAAACTAGAGTGCTGCCTTAAGTTAAAGATTACTGAATATTCACTAAATATTGAAGTCTTATCTTACACTATATTATCTTATACTGGCAAGTGAAATAGGTATCACAAACTATTTAGTTTAAAAATATATGCTATATTTAAGAAAAAAAAAACGTAAAAATTTGTTTTAAAATAATCAAGTATTACGATAAATTAATATTTTAATAGGCTATAAATTTTTGCTACGAGTCGGCGCCCCTCTATCGTGGCGCCCCGATGCGGCGCATCTCTTGCATACCGTCTTGAGCCACCCCTGAGTAAATAAAATATTAAATTGCTGTAAAAAAAACGAGACATTTGCATCAACATTCGTAATTGCCCAATATTAATTACTGAAATTAAAATTACAAACGATCTTTATAAGCCCCAGGCTGAAATACAATTTCAGCCTGGTCTGTTATCCCACAGCAAACACCTCTATTATAGGTACACCATTTCGATCTTTTAGGCCAATCAAAATCACTCCCATCTTTAAACTCCTTGTAAACTTCTTCAGAAAATGATTCTTTACACTCCAAACCCAAAACACACTTCACCAACGACCCTTCCACAAGAGGAGCATTATCAGTAGAAGGTCCATTAGGATCGGTAAAGTTCAACCATTTTTGAATATCTTCCCTACATGTACACTGCCACGGATTTGCATCATAATATAACGCATCTGTTTGTAGCTTATCTCTGAACTCTTTCGACAAATAAGTAAGATTGTTATACCTTATGTCAAAGTATTTAAGGTAGTATTTACGGGGGAAAATATTGTGATTCAACTCCTTTAATTCATTATTTAGAAGACTGACATGTTCGAAAAAGGGTATGTTGGGAAAACAATTAGGTCCGATCACTTTTATTTTGTTATATTGTAAGGTAAGATAAGTTAAATCAATAAAGTCTTTAAACAAATTTTCTTGTAGGTGTGTGATAAAATTACCACTTAAGTGAAAATATTTTAGTTTATGGGGGGCACGGAACCAATCTGGGTGAATTTCTGTTAGTTCATTGCAAGCTAAATGTAGATCTATTAAATGTGGACCAAATGCTCCTGGTTCGATACTCTTTATTCTGTTATTTTGTAAATACAAAAACGGTGTTGGAACTTCACTGAATTTATCAAAACTTAGATGTGTTAAAGCTGATTGTTCCATATATATTTTTTCTATTTTTGGTAAATTTGTGAATTGTGGAACGTAATTTCCTTTTATATTTGTCATAATTACATGTCTTAGTGTTGGTATGTCTTTAATTTTGTATATTATCACCGAAGGTGCTGGATAACTTATCCCGATTGCCATGGTATTTTTTGGTAAATTTTCTTCGGTAATCACATCAGATTTTGGATTTGTTTTACCAACGTCTCCATTTTCAGTACGAAAATTTATGAAATATGATTGAGTTATATGCACTAATAAAAATAGTAACATTATTTTTGTGCAAGTGAACATTTTATGGTTTAATAATTGGCACTGTTTAAGTTACACTAATTTTTATACTAGTTGCACCGTTTACACCGTTACACCGTTACACCGTTAAACAACCTTCTGCTTCACTCTGTCTGGTATATTTGTAAGAGAATAATCTTTTAGTTCGAAGAACCAAGTTGATTATAAATTCAATGCCATTTATATGATTAATACAGCAGTGATTTTCAACATTTTTGTAATATATATTAAATATACTTATCTCGGGCTGCTAACGTAAGTTTTCTCTAACTCAAGTTAATTTTTTTTTTTTTTTAACTCAAGTTAACATTTGTTTTTATATGTTACAACCTACAAAAACAAATGATTTTAACTTGCGTTAGGGATAATTCATGCTTCAGCAACCGGCCATTAGTGAAATTTTATTCAATATCAGTTTTTGTTCTGAGGTCTCAAGAGTGGAAATCTTTTTTTCTTGCATACCCCTTGGCAGCTCATTACCTTAATCTGGGGTGGGCAGGCTTTTTCAGGGCACAGGATACTTCTAATTTTCTCAAAGTGTCGCGGTCCACCAGATATTTATTCCAACATAATAATAATAGGTAATAGTGACAAATACCAGTCTCTAGTATGACGTGGTTCTAATCTTGAATTTCTCGGTAGAGGTTCCCCGTTCATTGCGACCCCGGCTAGTGCGGATTCGTTATATTGCGATCGACTTTTGCCATACGTCCCTAGAAAATGACGAACCTGTTCCCGTGCGAAATTTAACTGTTAAAACCATCGAAAAGACCCTTTCTCGTCACAATCAATGCATGGAGTTGTTAGAAGAGAACGACGAAGATTACGAGCGGGTGAGTGCTGTTAAACGTGGCTGTAATGCATTACTTGACAGTTATCGGCAAATTTTGCGCAATAAACGTAGAGAGGCCAAACAAGGGAATTTAGATTCCTTTTTGCAACGTGGAACAAAATAAATAAATTATTAATTATTTAGGCCCGGTCTTTCCACCTTCAGATAAAGTTCCAGGTAACTATCTGACAGATAAGGTTATTTGTAACTTCATCTGCTGAATAAATGTCAATACCAGTCAATGAATTCAATACGTCAGTCTCATTATCCGTTAGATAACTATCTGGTAGATACATTTGTATAGAAAGAAGGGATGACATTTACGCAGCAAATGAAGTTAAAAATAACCTTATCTGTCAGATAGTTACCTGGAACTTTATCTGAAGGTGGAAAAACCGGGCCTTAATGTATGCCTTTTTGTTATGCTTAATGTTTATTTGATAAATAAGGTGTTTTTCGAGTTTAATGTGTTTTTTTCAAAAATCCTTCGTTGATTGCGAAATTTCGCTTAACGCGATCATGTCCAGAACTTATCCCCCGCGTTGAACGGGGGTAACCTGTATATAATTGCTAACTGCTAGTCTTGCACTGGATTCTAAGTAGTCGTCTGTGAGACGGGAACGATATTTTTACATAATTTTATTCATCGTTGAAAATGTAGATTCGTACAGGTATGTAGTCAAAACAATAATTTTTTTCAGGTGAATCTGCTGCGAAGAACGCAAAGACGATCCCATCAGTCGGAAAGGTCATGGTCACTGTATTCGAAGGGACTAATCCTCATGGACTTTTTGCAGAAAAGAAGAACGATCACGGGATAGTACTACAGTGAATTGTTGGACCGAGTCGATAAGAAATTGAAGGAAACACGGCCCCATTTGGCTAAAAAAGGTGCTGTTCCACCATGATAATGCACCAGCACATTCATCCAGAATTGTCGCGGCCAAACTGAGCTACGAATTGCTACTGATCTGGCTCTCTGCGACTTATTTTTGTTCCGCTACATGAAAACATGACACGGGGGGAAAAAAAAACTCAAACGAGGAGGTTATCGTTGAGACAAAAGCGTATTTTGAAGAGTTTGACAAATCGTATTTTTTGGAGGGGTTAAAGAAATGGCAGAAACGTTGGAAAAAGTGTATCTACCTAAAAAAAGATTACGTTGAAAAATAAACAATAAAAAATTGTGAAAAACTTGCGTTTTCATTCCTAACACGGGTACTTATTGATCCACTCACGCAGAGCCGGCGCGAGGGTCTGCGGTGCCCGTAGGCAAGATTTAATTGAGCGCCCCTAAGTAGGGCGCAATTAGCTTTTTTCGAGATCTTTTCTTTTAAATTTGAAGTGAAGATCTAAAACAAACAAGGTCTTCACTTAGAAAACGTAAAAAAAAGGTCCTCACTTCTGAATTTCAAGTGATGACCTAAAAAAAAGGTCCTCACTTCACTTCTGAAAATCAAGTGAAGACCTAAAAAAAAAAGTCCTCACTTTTAAAATTACATTTCACTACCTTACTTTTATATTTTAATTATCCTTCACATGCACTTGTTCAGAATCACTGTTAAAAAACCTGTTTGGAATTCTTGCACTTTTATTTTCCTCATTTTGAATGTTTATCTATTTTCGTGTTATTCGCAAGTCAACATGTCAAGGTCTTTTACTCTATAATTTTCGACAATTTTTAATTTATATAATAATTCATTTTTTCGCTGGATTATTAATTGCACTCAGGTGGAAATAACACCTTATATTATTTTTGATTTTTCGGAGTATTGATTTGTAGAGTGACTTTTTTTTATGAATATTAAGAAGTTTTTACACACATTGGCATATTTAATTTTGTAACAACGATGAATTTTTTGGCTGTTTTTTTTTTTTTTTTTTATTTAAAGAAAAATTACATGTGCCTCAGCAGCTAGGGCTATTGGCACCGGATACATTATGTTTTGAGTTTACATTAAGGTAACATTATTATATAATAATAATAATAATAAAATTTTATTGCTCAAAATATACATTATAGATATAAATATATACAGATTTTTACACTTGCTATAAAGCAATAAAATACAGGTCCCATCAGCGATGGGTACACCACATGAGCGTAAGCTCAGTTTGTGGCTTCGATTTATGTAATTTTATTATAATGGACTGAATATTATGTGTTGAGCCTTTAAATTTCATATTTATTTATTAAATATAATTTCGATATAAAAAAACATGCTAGAAGAGAGAGAGAAAAAAAAAAGCTAAAAGATGAAAAATTAATTTATATTCTTTTTATAATAGAGTTAACATCATTGCTTTGTAACTGTAGTACCCAGTTTTTAATTTTTTGTTTATAATTGGTTTTCGTTATAGAGAAATTTGATGATGCTACTTGTATATATTGATCAAACGCATTGTATACATTGCCAACCACAGATTTAAAATATGTATCAAGTTTCTTTTTCTTATACTTAGCAGGTAATGCTCGCTTCATAATATTATTTCGTGTGTTGTATATGTGTTCAGTGACTTGAACTATTTCAGGATTAATTGTTATATATTTGGTTATGGCTGTTAGATATAACTGGCTTACTGTGCATATTTTTAAATCATTAAAAAGAGTTTCAGATGGATATCTTATAGGTTTGAATGCAATAGTTTTTAATATATTTTTTTTGATTACTTTAAGTTTATTTAAGTGCAATTCCACTGCTCCCCCCCAGCTTAAAATACCGTACTGAACTATGGACTGAACCAATCCGAAATAAAATGTTTTTAGATGCTGCAATGGAAATATATTTCTTAATAATTTAAATAAGTATAATGTTTTTCTGATCTTACCACTAACAGCATCTATATGAAAGTTCCATCTCATGTTTTCATCAAAAGTACATACATTATATACATTGCTATTATTGTTAACATTTATATTTTATTATATAAGTGGATGTCTCTTAAGAATGTCAGAACATTGTTGATGGCTTCCGAGTTATTGGCAAGGGCATTTTGAATTGCATTTGGTATCTTGTTTTTTCCCCTCTGGTTGTCATATTTCTTGCATTGAACAATTATATGTTCTGTTGTGAGAGGGGTGTGGCAAATATCGCATGTTGGGGGATCTTGGCGTTCGAAGAGATGTTTGTGGGTTATTAGGGAGTGTCCAATTCGCAGTCTGGTGAGGATGATTTGGTTTTTTCGATTTTTTGGATAGTGCCAAGGACCGGTTTCTGACTTAATCCTCTTTAACTTATTGTTTGACGCTTGCCAACGGTTGTTCCAGCTTTTCTTAACTTCTCTCTTTATGTGACTTATGAGGTCATCTGCTGGAATAGGTACGTCGGAGATGTCGACGTTGGTTGCTTCCTTGGCTGCGTGGTCCACTTCTTCTTTTTGGGTGTTTGGCAACGTTCTCTTTAAGCTGGTAGGGGCACTGAGCGCTAAAAAGTTTGACTGAGCAGGTATAAAATTCTTGTGGGTAAAAATTTAGAGAAGAAAATAATCTAAAATTTATACATTTAAATTTTTCTCTTCAGTAAGTATATATCTAACAATGTCCTAAATTTTTTCAATGTCTGTTTTTATTTTTCAGCTCACAGAAAATGTATTCGTTTGTCTGTTTAAAAAATATTGTATACTGCAGTTGTAGGTGTAAATGAAATTCTGAATAAGCCTGCATAAATAGAACAAGCATGTAGCCAATTCCATTTGTCTGAAATTCTGTTACTCCCTCGTACCGAGAAATGTCGATTGTTACTGACCTAACTTCTCGTTATGTATGCGCTTTGGAGTGGACTCAGAAATGATATCAAGTGAGCTAAATCAAGCATGTTGGCCACTGTGTGAAACATTGCTTTAACAAGCGAACAAGCCGACCGAATTAGTATTTCTGAAGCAGATTGTGTTCGTGTTTAAGCGTATACTGCGAAATATCCATGATTACATATATATATATATATATATATATATACTGCCTGATTTGTGAATTTCAGAGACAATCATAGGCAGCGACTATGTGGGGGCGATAGAGGGTGATGGGGCAACGATTGTCCTCACGGTTTAAAATTAGCATCATTTCGCCCCCATAGGGTAAGTCGGGGTAATATGCCACCTCGGGTAATATGCCACTTGTCTGTAATTCCTTACTAAAATAACAGATGGCGTTGCAGTTCACTCAGTGATATTCCATTCATAGATAAAGAAGGAAATAGATGCGAAACTGCCGTTATATTTTTTAAACCAAATTAGCGCTGTAGTTGTTGGGTTATGGAACTAAAATTGGTAGGGGAGGAAAGGGTTGGGTTTTCGCGGGTATTTCAAATGTTTCAGTGGATATAGTTGTAAGCATAATTAAATGTTAGTATTAAATGAAACAATTGTTATGATTTATTTTGTCTATTTTTAATATTATTAACGACAACAATATTAAAAATACACAAAATAAATCATAACAACTGTATCATTTAATAATAACATTTAACTATGTTTACAATTAAGAACAAGTAGTTAGGAATTATACAGAAACAGAAAAACAATAACTAGCAGAAATCATTATTTATTAAGTAGACTAACATATAACATAATATTTACTAATACTTAATATTTATGGATACTTCCATGGATAAGCCATCCAAGTTTGGATTTCCAATGTTCCTCATCCACGTTTTATACAATTCTGGAGCCACACGTGTCTTCGGGTTTGGAAAGCGATATCTTGTAGGTTTACAAAGGAAAACAAAGCATTTAACACCCATTTTCCGAATTAAACAATGAAATTACAAAATTACTGAAGACGATTTTGACACTAATTATAGATTTTGACGCTAATGACAGAAGCCGTAACAGACAACATCCTGTCATGCGCGTAGCTATAGCGACTGGGGCGCTATTCGTGTTGGGTTATGGAACGTAATATGGTTTTCGTTTTGCCATTAGAGTTTCACCCCCCTGATTGCTTGAAGCTAATGGCCGCTTTGACAATAACTGTTAGTGAAATCTCACCAGAAATTTTAAATAACACAGGAAAGTTTAAAAATTACTGTTAAATTAGCATTTCAAAACTACATTTAAACTCAAAATATTCATTTACGGAAATTATTTTGTAATAAATCGATTGATTTATATCATTTTCATATCATTTTGATTTTATAACCTCTGGAGTGACCGTAATATTTTTGTTGTTTTATTTCACTATCGTCATTTGTATTTCTAGAAGCTATGTAGGGTAATATGCCCGTGTTTTACTGGTGTAATATGCTATGCATTTTCGTTTGCTGAAAAGAATAATTTGCCAAATCCAAAAAGAATAATTTCCCAATTCTGATGTTAAATAAATAATGGCTCTGTTGGCTTTAAAGCGTGTGGAATTTTTCCTTTCGACAAAAATGCTATTCCAGAATACGCATTCACCATATCTGAAAATGCAAAAGAGGTGGTTGAACCAATATCTTCCACTAGTACACCTGACGAACAAAAATTTATAACAGACTCACACTCTACTGCTCATGATACTTCTGCCGAAAATTCTGCAATTGCTCAGATTCAAAAAGTTACACCCACGACATTTATAAACTTTAACATTAACGTTATAACGTTTATAAACTTTAACATTAAGAGTTGAATTTGACTCACACTACCGTTCATCAGGTTTTGACCAATGAATTGGGGATGAGAAAAATCTGCGCCAAAACGGTTCCAAAAAACCTTTCACAGGACCAAAAGGACATCAGGAGGCAAAGGCGCCTTGACTTTTTGGGATCAATTCAAAATTATACCCATTTTCTGGAACGTGTCATTTCTGATGACGAGATTTGGGTGTTTGAGTACGACCCAGAAATTATTTTCCTCACAATACCGTTCATCAGATTTTGACCAATGAATTGGGGATGAGAAATATCTGCAATTTCAATAAACGAGTTTGTGGCCAGTAATACAGAAAAATCACGCAGCGGAAGGCCTTCATCTTCAAGAACCGATGAAAATGTCGACAGAATCCGGAATTTTGTGCGTTCAGATCGTCGGTTGACAGTCAGAATGATCGGGGAAGAGTTGAATTCGATTCACACTACCATTCATCAGATTTTGACCAATGAATTGGAGATGAGAAAAATCTGCGCAAAAATGGTTCCAAAAAACCTTTCACAGTAAAAGATCAGTAAATACATTCCTGTGGCTCCTCAGTCTCCTTATTCACCTGACTTGAGTCCTTGTGACTTCTTCCTCTTCTCAAGATTGAAAAATCACCACAAGGGACGTTATTTTGGGACACTAGATAACATTCAAACGTCAGTAACTGATCAGCTGAAAGCTATTCCAGTATCCGATTTCCAGCACTGCTATGAGGATTGGAAGATCTGTCTCCAGCGGTGTATGGCTTCCCAGGGAAGTTATTTTGATGGCGTTACTTAATTTACACATCTCGTAAATATAATTTTTTAATGTGAAAATTTCTTTCCCATCTTAGTCCCACATAAAATTTTCGAGAAAAAATGGGTGGACGAGTGGTGTGTGACATCCCGTATAACAAATGTCATGTTAAAACAGGAATTTGGTTTCAAAGAACATCAATTTAACAATATTTTCAAAATACTCTATATTTTATTTATTAATTATGGAAACATTCAATAATAAACAATAGTTATCAGATAGTATATTATGTAACATCAAAGAGAGATTGAAATTTATATTTAATTATACTATTTACAATAAATATTAATGAAAAATTGAAATATTTACATATAAAGCATTCCATTTTAATAAATTGAATATTCATAACATCACTTTTTGTCCCATTTCGCAATAAGTACAAGGTGTCTCAAAAGAAATTTTATATTTAGTGGATCGATTAAAAAAAAAGTAAGCCGTATATAGAAAAAATGTTTATTAATTATTAAAATACACTTTTTGGGGATTTATTTCTTAAAAATAATATCGTCTAAATGTAGACCCTCGCGTTCTCGGCACTCATTTAATCGAACAGTAAAATTACTTATGACGTCTCGGCAGGTGGACTCAGGGATGGCTGCCATTTCGTGACGGATATTTTCTTTCAAATGCGCCAGTGAAGTCGGTTTATTGGCGTAAACTTTAGATTTAAGATAACCCCATAGGAAAAAGTCCATAGGGGTTAAATCTGGACTTCGTGGAGGCCAATTTATGTCACCTCTCCGGGAGATCAATTTGCCTGAGAAAATTTCACGAACACGTGGCAGAGACATATTGGACGTATGTGAAGTTGCTCCGTCCTATTGGAACCATGTTCTTTAGTTATAGCCAGGTAAGTTTTGCAGTTCAGGTACCAAGAAGTTGTCTAACATCTCCACATAACGCTCTGAATTCACTGTAACTGCACGCCCCCTTTCGTCTTCAAAAAAGTAAATTCCTCGCGCCGACATCGCAGCCCATACGGTCACTTTAGGCGAATGTAGGGGTTTCTGATGTTTGCGTTTCGGATTCGTTGCACTCCAGTAGCGACAGTTCTGCTTATTTACGTGGCCATTAAGATGAAAATGAGCTTCATCCGAAAACAAAATGTTGGTAAACGTTGAAAATCGCTCAATCACCTGATTTACGAAATTAAGCCTCTGACTGACATCTTGGGGCTTTAATTCTTGCACCAATTGAATTTTGTAGGGGTGCAGCTTTAGGTCTTTGTGCATAATGCGATGTAATGATGATCTATGCACATTTAAAGCACTTGCGCGCTTCCGAATTGAAAGGTTCGGGTCGTCACGAACAGACTGATTAACATTCTCCACGTTTTCTACCGTTCTTGATGACCTAGTTCGCCCGGATTTTGATTTATCCAGCGTTGTACCAGTCTCTTCAAACTTTTTAACCCAATGTCGAATGAGAGGAATGCTTGGCGCATCATTTAAGTGGCGAAAATCTGGAATACTGCAGAATTTTCTACGCGCTACAGTCGCCGAATCACCGTTTTTGTAAAACTGTCGCACGCATAACGCGCGGTCTGCTCCCGAGAAACACTCCATAGCGACTCAATTCCCAAGAGCCAGGCTACCGATTGACATAACCCCCGCGCCCCTCGGATACGTTGCGTTCACGCAGTAAGCTAAATAAATATAAAATTTCTTTTGAGACACCTTATATAATTAATTTCAAAACTTATTCCATATTAAATTTCAGGAGACAGTTTTTAAAACGAAAGTAATCAAAAATTAAAATTTTTGATTAAAAGAGAACTCTTTAAAGTGTTTTCATTACATTTACGTAGAAATGAAGTTAATATCTTAAAGAATATTGCTTTTTATTATTCAAATAAAAAAAAAAAAAAAAAAAACGTTAATCTTAAAAATATGCAGAGAGCTTTAACGTTGGTGTATTGAATTTAATGCTGTGTTCCTTATGATATGGAAAGTTAATACCTTATAAAGTTAAGGATTATTAAAAATGAAAGCTATAAAACGTATTAGAGGTTTTAAAACATATTACACTTTACGAGACTTGTGTCACCGCTCATAATTTTCTGGAATATGAAGCACATTTTCATCGCGGCGATTCGACAGAAAATTAATTTCGAAATATTAGTATCTTTACACATTTTCGCTATCAGTTGGGAAACTTTATTATTATGACTCTGTTGACAGAAAATATTTCATTTTAAATTTATGGGTATCATTGAATCAAGAATTTCTTTCAATTTTTATCACGCAATATTTTTAGAGCTTAATGCATCATTTTCATGGTAGTGTCAAAGGCGCGACAGGGGTGAGAGGCTTGGTGTTATATTTACAAGTTCGAATTTCATGGTGGGGTTGGAAGCGTGATAAGTGCGCGTTTTCGGTTTTGACAACATTTGTATCTAACCCAAATCTAACCTAAAAGTTTATACAATTATTTGGATTAAACGGTTATTTAATTTTATTAAATATGTCATCAAATCGAAAGAGACGTCTAGCTCTTTTTTATGCATATTTAGACTTATTGCGATATGAAGAAAAGGGATGGTGGGTAAGTCCCATATATACATAGAAACAGAAGGCAACAGGAAGATTATTTTAACTTGTTGCAAAAAATGAGACAAAACAAACACAGACAGTTACTTCAATTAAAAGAAAATAATTTAATACACAATCTTTTTTACTTGACATAACAATTAGAATGAAGATTCTGTTGGCCCCTGCTTGGGGGTGTATTATTAGTACCCACTGCATGACATTTCTGCAGACCAGATATTTGAAACCGAATAATAATACACTTTATGACTGCCGACAACATTGTAAAAGTCGCTATTTTGCTACATCAATTTAGGTTTTTTATTTTTTTTTTTTATGAAATTAATGTAAGTGTCTCGCTAAAGATCTCACCATTCCAAAAAAATAAATCTGTTTCTATGGTTTCGACGGTGCGGCCGGCGCTAGAGTTGAAATTTCTGAACTTGCGACACCGCGCTTGTAACACCGCGCCTACGACACCACGGGTTTTTTCAAAATAAAGCAATCCGATTGGTTGAATTTTTTGTTCCACACTTCCAACACCCGCATGAAAATGAGGAATAACATTGAAAGACTAATTTAAAGTGGTCATCATTTGAAATTATTCACATATAAATTTAAAGTATTCAGCTGATTTTTAACGTTTACGAGGGCTATCTTTTTAGGTTTTACAAAAACTAAAAAAGAAAAAAATTTTTTGGAACAAACTGTTTTATTGCTTTTCAAAATATTTATCTTTAAGATTCATATACTTTTGAAAGCGATCAAACCAATTCTCGAAACATTTTTTCCACTCTGAGTTTGGTATCTTAAAAACGAAGTTTTCGAGGTTTTCGAAGGCTTCAACAGCTTCCTCAGTTGATGAAAATCGTTGTCCACGCATTTTTTGTTTGACATTGGGGTACAAAAAAAAAGTCGTAATAGACCGGGAGCTCATGACATTTTTGGTCTCCGATTTCATACAGCATGCCTTTTGGAGGAGAGAATATTTACCCTGTGACAACAAAAAAGGGATGGTACTAAACCCCTGCACGCTTTCCGTTCATAGGGAAAATTGCATTTCCACTTGCACAAAATTCTTGTGTTTTTCTCTGATTTAATATTGCTTGCCCTTTTGTCAAAAGAAAGTTATAACAAATTTAAAGTCTTTTAAATCATATTTTTTTATTACAAGATCACATGACCGTTTGAGCCCTTTGGGACCCTCCGAATTGCATGCATATATTTAAACCTTTCCGAGTAATATCCATTTTTCACAAACTTGTTTTTTTAAACGCTCACTGTCAAAAAATAACTCGGTTAATTTAAAAGCTGCCACTAATTTCACAATAACAAATAAATATTTAAATAACAAATAATATTTTACGTATATAGTAATGACACATTTCAATATTGCCATCTAGTGGTCGTATGTAAAAACTTAAAAGGTAACCCTCATTTAAATATTTACCAAATAAAAATTTGTGTAATACGCCCTTGGTTACGACAAAACATCAATCTCATTATTTTTTGATACTATACATTCCTTTATATGAATTTAAATTCCTCGTAAAATGCTCCAGTTAATCTGAGTAAGATTCCAGTCTTCGGGCGACGTTAATTGTCCCAGAAATGACTTCAGCAGAAGTACAAAGGGGTGTGTAACCCTATTTCTCTGTTGCTTTTCACAATAATCCGTTTTATCTCACCCCTGTTTATCCTGCAGCGCATTCATGGAAAAACTACAGGATTTGTTACAAAAGGTAGCGTTTAATCCAGTCCAACATCAAAGCATGAAATATTTAATGAACATGAACAATTTATTGTTCTCTATTTGTAATTAAATTAGAAATATTTCATTTTACTGATGATTTGATATATATTTGATGTCAGTTTCAGGTAAAATCATACTTACTAATTGTTTGGATAACGTATACTGCCACTTTATGGTTGAATGCAACTGAAAAGTGGTGTTCGGCAAGGATGGATCTTGTCGCCGTTGCTGTTCAATATTTATTCAGAAGATATACGAGGTCTGTTCAAAAAGTATCGCAAATTTTGAATTTCCGCGGGTTACGTATATTCGATTTTCGATTTTTTGCGGCGTTATGTTGGTACTCATGTCTCTCACTTATGCCGACAAGGCAATTTTGAATATTCAGTTAATTTTTGACAGTTGCTTTGCTTGCACTTGTTTTGGCTCGTCTTCGATTTTTGCCTATACCAAAAAATGGATCAAAGAATCTATATCAAATTTTGTGTGAAAAACAAAATTAAGTGCACGGACGCATTCCAAATGTTGACTGTGGCATATGGTGAAGCTACCTTGGACCGAAGCAACGTTTATCGGTGGTACAAAATGTTCTCAAAGGGCCGAGAAGATGTGAACGACGAAGAGCGTGCCGGACGCCCAAGTACGTCAACAACAGGCGAAAACATTGATGCAGTGAGGAAAATAGTATTGGCCAATCGTCGAATCACCGTTAGAGATATTGCTGAGGACCTAAACATATCGACTGGCTCGTGCCATTCGATTTTTACCAATGATTTGGGCATGAGACGGGTCATCGCGAAATTGGTACCAAAATTGCTCATGTTAGACCAAAAACAGCATCGCAAATACTGCCGCAGCCACCGTATTTCCCAGATCTGCCCCCCTGTGACTTTTTCTTGTTCCCGAATCTGAAGAGGCCCATGAAAGAACGACGCTACGCTACGAGTGAGGAGATAAAGACGGCATCGAAGAAGGAGCTGAACAAGATCACAAAAAATGATTTTTTCAAGTGCTTCGAGGATTGGAAAAAACGTTGGCACAAGTGCATAATATCTGGTGGGGATTTTTTTGAAGGGGACAAAATAGATATTCATGAATAAATAAATAATTTTTCAAAAAACACAAAATTCGCGATACTTTTTGAACAGACCTCGTAAGTCGCGGTACCTTCGAAAACCATGTTTTTGAGATACCAACTTCAGAATCGAAAAAATGTTTCGAGAATTGGTTTGAACGCATACAAAAGTGTACAAAACTTAAAGGCGAATATTTTGAAAAAAAAATCTTTCTTGGTTTTTGTAAAAACTTACAAGGTAGCCCTCGTAATTACTAGATTCCAAAATCTAGTTCCGCTTAAACATGTAGGAGAGTCTATAGAAATGTAGAGTTCACAAAAAGTGAATTGTTAATTCCTTAAATAAAAAATACAAGAAAATAAATTAACCTTTCGTCCATTAAAATGCAAACTATCGGGAGCAGTGGAATTTATTTTGATGTTGCATCATTCAAAGCTTGAAATAATTAATGAACATAAACAATTTATTATTTTATACATATTGTATTTTATGCAGTAGGTATTTTTACTAAATAGTGCGACAAAATTTTAAATTAATAAATATTTTATTCACATGTGGCTGTGTAATTTAATTAAAATAGATTTTGATTTATATTTTTAATTTAATTTGTGTTTGATATATTATTAAAAATTTGGTACTGGACATAGAGATTCTGCATTATCATGAATTATCATGAAGTTATAATGAATTTACGCGTGTTTAGTAGCATAATCAAGTAATAATCTATCAATATGTGAGCTGTGAAAGAGAAAAGTGAATTTATATTAACTAAAAAATCTACCCCCTCCCCCGTAACATTACTTCTAAACACCATTAATTTGTAAGACATAGGGTAGGCCTAGGGGCTCCGTCATAGAAATTGATTCTAAAAAGGGCTCCGCATGTAAAAAAGGTTGGGAACCACTGGTCTAGAGAAAAATTGGGGCTTTTTGAGATAATGACAATTTTTTGAATGGCATAATTTACATTATTTGTGAAAATTGTAAAATAAAAAAAATCGCAACTCAAAAATAGTTGAAGATAGCGACCAGCGGTTGAAATTTTTGGATTTTTTGTAGTTTATTTAGTCTAGAAAAAAATTGGGGCTTTAATCGTTTAATGCGTTTTGAGATTGTGACATTTTTTTTTATGGCATAATTTACATAATTTGTGAAAATTGTGAGCTTCAAAAAATCACAACTCAAAAACGGTTATAGAAAACAATCTGTCGCTAGAATTTTTGGATTCCTCGTAGTTTATTAAGTCTAGAAAAAATTTGAGGCCTTACTCGTTTTGCGTACTTTACAATTATGACAAATTTTAGTATGGCGTGATTTATAGAAATATTCTCATGGATATATCTCAAAAACGAAATGCAATAAAGACCTGCGGTTAAAATTTTTGAAATCTTTAGGTCCTAATTTACTTGTAACCAGATTTTGAAACAAACAAATTTTTTGAAGTTTTTTCATTTCTTGTAATTTTTTTGAAAATTTTGAAAATTGCTAACTAAAAAATGGTTAGGGATATAAATATGCGGCTTGAAATTTTAAAATTCTACTACACTGTTTAGTCTAAGAAAAAAATTGGGCTTAAATAAACATATTATTAAGTTAAGTAGGGGCAGTAATCCAAAATCCTTGAAAATGGCCAAAACTCGAAAAAATCGTAAGGGGTACCCCTTAAGAAAATCGTGATTTTGAAGCAAAAAAATTTTGTCTCCAATTTTATTGAAAATTGGTACAAATATGCATTTTTGGTCAGAAATCAAGAAAATTTGGTCCATTTTGAAGTTTGGGCAAAAGTTTTGGAATTATAGGCAAAAAACTGACCTAAATCAGCTCTAACTCAAAAAATAGAAAAGCATGAATTTTTTAAATATTTTTTTCATAATCCTCACTCCAAAATTAGCCAAAAACTATATTTTGGCTAAAATTTGAGTCAATTTTTTTTTGACCAAAATTTTCAAAATTCTGGAAATATTTTTTTTTTAATTTTTATTCGGAAATTTGTATACTTATATATTTTTAGCCTTAGATCACAAATATATGGTCAGTTTTGAGTTACGGTCTAAAATTATGACATTTTCGGCAAAAAAGTAAAAAAAAGATAGTCCACAAAAAGGCTCAGAACCGATGAAATGTGAGCCTGCCCTTTTTTGAATCTTTATAAACTTTTATTTCTTCGATAAATACATATTTATTTATATTTTTTGCGGGATATATTTTTGAAGTCTCAATATTTCTCTTACTTATGTTTAGTTCTCTAAATCAGCCGTTTGGCCACAATTTGTACCGAACAAACAGACTCATGTGACGGAATAAGGATTTCTTGATTGTACCTACGAAAAGCCCAGCCCCCCTCCCTTGGCTGCGCCATTGGTTGTGGTAAACAAATTCTATCTTCAACTCCCCGAGTAGCGCCGTGTAATCTGCTGGTCCTGGGAGGGGTCCAGGACCGTCGGCCCCCTCTTGGTTGCGCCACTGATTACTTATAATAAATATTTTAATTAGATGAGTTACGTCCGTAAGTTAGTAATTATAGTTGAAGGTAATGGGATTCGGACCAGTCAGAAAATAAAAACAAATTTATTAACTTCGCTAACGTTTCGATTTTATTTAAATCTTCATCAGAGCTTAGTTAATAGTCACGATATAAAATAAAAGTTTTAAAATTAATAACGAACACATCATATTGTCCGGTTATTGAACTCAGAGATACGCAATGAATTATTCATTGATGTGTTCGTTATTAATTTTAAAACTTTTATTTTATATCGTGACTATTAACTAAGCTCTGAAGAAGATTTAAATAAAATCGAAACGTTAGCGAAGTTAATAAATTTGTTTTTATTTTCTGACTGGTCCGAATCCCATTACCTTCAACTATAATAAATATTTTATGTATATTTATACATAATATGGTATATTATCTTGTAGCCCATTAAATAAATTACAATATGAGGTGTGTATTTATGAAATTAGATTGTTACGAAAATTGAGTGGGGCACAACAATATTTTCATAAAAAAGGGGGGGCGGAGGTACAGAAAGTTTGGAAACCACTGGATTGGCTGATCTCTCTATCTCTTGCAAAGATCATCCTTCTGGTCAACGAAAGAAGACACTAACTCGATATTGCAGTATTAAAATAGATAATGCAAAATATTAAATTTTCTTCGCGTATACCCTAGAATGAATGCGTATACCCCCTGGGGTACGCATATCCTACTTTGAGCACTAATCCAGAGGACTGGATTATCAACAAAGGTATGAAAATTTTAGTTAATATTGTTCAAACCCTATCTGTTCCCTAAAATTGTTTACCTTCTTTGCAATATCCCATTCTAACACTGAACGATATTAGTAAAACTATACAATGTAAATATAAATACTTATATACCGGTTTATCCAATAAACAGAGGGAGCCTTAATGAAGCAACTTGCCTGTGTAAAAACAACCTCGCCCTTAACGCGAACTGTGTACTCTGCAGTAGGCGACACGAGGGACTCACCATCCCAAAGGGTGGGTAATTAAATTGGCCACCGCTTGGCAGCGTTGGGACATGCCGTACTAAGATTTAGGATATCAGACTTGGCTCTGAGTTTCATACAGCTCTGTGCACTCACCTACATCTCAAAAGGATATTAGAGTACTTTTTTTTATTATAAATTGACACTTTCACCTTGGCTGATACGGTATAATGATGCTCGATATATTGTAATATTATATGCGTTTTCTTACGAAAAAAACAACGTTAATATAATAGTATGACAATTGTAATGATATAGTCACGGGGTTGTTGAAATAACAATATAATAATTGCCAATATAATAATGGCCACACCATCTTTATACAATTAGGTATTATACTACACCACCCTTATTATTACGTCTTAAATTACGAATTTGGGGATAAAATTGAATAAGGACTTTTTTACTCAGAATTAGTTGCTGTTTCAGAATATTCAAAAATAATAGGTATTTGAATTTAAGATTAATAAATAAAACACTCGGTAAGTTTCACAAATATAAGTTTAATATACTCTATACGTATTTCGGCAGTGACGTCATCTACAGGAGTTCAAATTACAAACTAAACTTATTTTTTAACAAATACATTCAGTGGGAACAAATATTAATGGTAGGGAATACAAGTGTAAACCCTATTAGTAGATAAGGGAAAAAAGGGAAAAAAGTTTTTAACCGATTTATTAGGGGTGAGTTGTAAACGTCAATCTGGTCATTCATTAAGGGAATTCCAGAGTTAATATTTTTGTGAATTTCTCCATATTCTAAAAGGTTCAGTTTAAGGCTTTTATTGTGAATGTGTATTTTAAAGTTATTAACAGAAAGGTTATGATTATTGGAGATCATATGTTCTGCTATGTTGGACTGTTCTACTTTTTTATTTTGGATGGCTTTCAAATGTTCACCAAATCTTGTAGCAAATTTTCGACCAGTTTGGCCTATATATATTGTTGAACAATCTTGACACGATGCTTGATAAACTCCAGTTTTTTTGTGTAAATCAGTTTTATCTAGTTTATTATTAACGAGCAAATTTTTAATTGCATGTTTATTGTAAAAGGCTGGAGTTATAATTGATTTCTTTAATTTTGATCCTATTTTGAAACTAACCTGGCCGTGAAAGGGTATTTTTTTATAAATTTTTGTATCTGGTAAACTTGGGGGATAAAAATATGTTAATAAAAGTTTTTTGCGCTTTTTTCTAATAACAAGGCTGAAATAGACAAAATTATTAGAAAAAAAGCTCTTAATATGCGTCAACAAGAAATATATCATTAAGAACTAAATTAAGACTGTTCAATTACAATGTATAAATGTACTACAGCGTTGACAGATATTAACAATAAAAGCTTCAAAAGTTTCACAACAAATGCTTGGGAAGAATATGTAATATTTTCTGGCCTAATACGATAAGCAATAAAGATCTTCTGCTAAAAACTAATGAATTAAAAATTGAAAACACAATTAGGAAATAAACATGGAAATGGATAGTGGAGAAAACCAACTCCAGAAATCATAAGACTAGCTCTTGACTTTAATGTAGCCGGAAGTAAAAGAGAAGGGCAGAATGATAACTACTTGGAAAAGAACCATCAACCAGAAAAGGAGATCATCGAAACGAGACGAATGGAAAGTACTGGTGAAAAATATCACAGTTAAAGACAGTAGTTCATGATACTCAAGTATAAAGATAAATTGATATAGAACTACTAATCATAAATGAGTGCAATTAAAATAGTGCAATAGTGAAGATTCGTAAGTGTATCGAACCTGCCATCTATCAAACTTTAGCTATATACCAGGTCTACAAGTATGAAATGCGGATTTTTTTCAAACTTGCCGCGCAAACAGAGTGGATTGTTCAAAGTTTCAACACATATGGCGTTTTGTTAAGTTATCATTAAGTGTCAAATGCGTATAGGTTATAATTTGAAAAGTGATCATATAGTTTTGTTTTACTGTGTTAAAAATGTCAAATTTTCTGCCAAATAAAGAGCATTCGCGGACAGTACTACTGTTTTGTTTTCATTTGGAAAAACTGCTGCTGAATCATACCGAATGCTTCGAGAAGCTTATGGTGAATATGCTCCATCGCAAGATACGTGTGAACGATGGTTTCGGCGTTTCAAAAGTGGTGACTTTGATCTTACAGACAAAGAACATGGAAAACCTCCAAAAAAATATGAAGATACAAAATTGGAAACATTGCTACAGGAAGACGATAGTCAATCACAAAAACCTCTAGCAGAGTAGTTAGGCGTTAGTCAACATGCTGTTTCCAATCGCCTACGAGTGATGGGTAGGATCCAGAAAGTCGGCAGATGGGTTCCACATGCATTGAATGAGAGGCAGATGGAAAAACGCAAAAACAATTGTGAAATTTTGCTTGCACGATACAAAAGAAAGTCTTTTTTGCATCGTATCATTACTGGCGATGAAAAATGGATTTATTTTGAAAATCCAAAACTCAAAAAATCATTGGTGAACCCAGGATCACCATCCACATCAACTGCAAGACCGAATCGCTTTGGCAAAAAGACAATGCTCTGTACTTGGTGAGACCAAAAGGGTGTGGTCTATTATGAATTGTTAAAACCTGGTGAAACAGTTAATACCCAACACTACCAACAACAACTGATCGAATTGAACCATTCGCTGCTCATAAAACGACCAGAATACGAAAGAAGACAGCACAAGGTAATCTTTATTCACGATAAAGTTCCATCATAGAAGGCAAAAGCAGTTTGCAACACATTGGAGGCACTCAAGTGGGAAGTGTTACCCCATGCCGCTTACTCACCAGACTTGGCCCCTTCAGATTACCACTTGTTCGCACCGATGGGTCACGCACTTGCCGAACAGCACTTTTGTTCATATGAATATGTGAAAGAATGGCTAGATGAATGGTTTGCGGGGAAAGGGGAAGAGTTCTACTGGCGAGGTATTCACAAATTGCCTGAAAGATGGGAAAAATGTATAACTTCTAATTGAGCATACTTTGAATAAATAAACTTTTACTGTTCTTTTGAGTTTAATGAGTCTTATTTTTAAAAAAATCCGCATTTCATACTTGTAGACCTGGTAAAGGCCTTTTGGCGCTCTATGCTTCATAGTAGATTTAAAGATAAAGAAGAAAAAGTAACTTTGACAATAGCGAGAGCCGAAACTATAGTCAGTTCAATGAGAAATTCTGTGAAACACAACACAATGTTTTCACGCAACGATCTCTTATTGAGATGTCAGTATATTTACAATCCCAATTTAGAATTAGAAGCTTCTTAAATCATTTCGTTGTTTTCTCCAACCTGCTATAAACTGTTCTCCAATTTATAATCAGTAAGTTAGTTACAGAGTTTTTTTAAAGCAAATTTATAGATAATTTATAAAGTCTATTTCTCTAATAAGGTCTATCTCACAACGGCAACTACGTCACTGCTTAACTTACCAAACTTACAAGTGATAGCATTAAAGCTAATGAATTATTCTTGATACGTAGGTCAACGTGACGTAGAGTTTGCTGTAGCATCGTAGTTACCTGCGGTAGTACCTGCTCGCGAGGCTAGAAAGGTAGACTAGCTTCTACACCGGTACCGCCCTATGTAGTTAACTGTTAATTTAATTATGTATCTCCTAGGATTTCCTGCAAGTAACATCGTTCTACTTAGTGGATTAGAAAGGCAATGTTGTCAAATGTTAAGGTCGGACATGAACATTAGGGTTTTATTACTTAGGGATTTGTGGAAATGTATTTTTGTAGTAATGTACCTTACATATGACGAAATTACATTAAACTTTTGTGAGCTTGAAAAAATTCGGGGTAAATTATTATTTGTTGGAGTTTCATTCATAAAGTTTAGTTAGTGCTTGGGATAATGCTAGCGGATGTAAAAACGTGTTAATTTTTACATATTTTAGGGTTTTCTAGGTATCTAGTAACAAACATGTGTTGAAAACTTATTTAACTGAAATCGTGTCATATATATATACATATTAAGCGGCTTTTTAGGATCTCCTAAATAATATCAGAAACCGCTATACCATTGATGTCCAGCATAAAGCCCACGGGCCGTATCTGGCCCGATACTAATTTTTAAACGGCACGCATTAAGCTGCTGTTTAGGATTTCCTAGGTATAATCAGAAACAGCTATACCATTGATGTCCAAGATATAGCCCATGGGCATAATCTTGCCCGATACTAATTTTTAAACAACACGCATTAAGCGTCTTTTTAGGATTTCCAAGGTATAATCAGAAACAACTATATCGTTGATGTCCAACATATAGCTTACGGGCCGCATCTGGCCCGATACTAATTTTTAAACGACACGCATTGAGCTGCTGTTTAGGATTTCCTAGGTATAATCAGAAACAGCTATATCATTGATGTCCAACATATGGCCCGCAGGCCGTATCCGAACCGATACTAATTTTTAAATCATATGCATTGAGCTGCTTTTTAGGCTTTCCTAGGTATAATCAGAAACAGCTATACCATTGATATCCAGCATATGGACCGGGGGCCGTATTCGGTCCTATACTAATTTTTAAACGACACACATTGAGCTGTTTTGCAGGATTTCGTAGGTCTAATCAAGAAACGTTTTTGTTTTGTTAATATACGCAGAATCATGCAAATTTTAATAATTGATTCCTGCTTATATTGAATTTTATTCGATATCAGTTTGCCAACGTTGTTGGCAACGGGTCTCTTAGTTAATAAAATAATTTTTATGATACGTCTTGTAACAAAATATCCATTTCGCTTTTATAACTTTTTGTTCAAAAATCATCAATAGTTAATAGGTTCAACTTGTCCGAATTAACAAATCGATTGGCATTACCTGACTTTCTTTTAATATTAAACATTCAGAAGGTTTAAATGTTCCATGAAAATGAACACTCAAAAAAATCTTTATCAAGCGTTAAAATATATCTCGCATTTCAAGATAAATTCCTGGGAGGACTATCCGACTTTGAAGAATTTCCAACATTTTTTTCTGTAGAATAATAACTGAAATCTCTTGGTTGGATGGCGAGGACAAGTTCTCGGGGTTAAATTGCTGATAGGCCGAATGACCCCAACACCCGAACTTGTGTCGACCTGTGACCAAGACGTGCATATATCTGTCCGTTAGTCATGTCAGTTGACAGACTGTGATATGTTACCAACGTCCGCTACAGAAAATGAGATCATCTTGGAACGTTTTTTAACTTGAATAAATGTGTTGAAAGATGGAATTTGTAAAATTTGTGTTTATAAATTATGGAAAATGTAATAGAAACCGACGGAAGTAGGGACTGATTTATTTCCATGACATTAAGGAAAACTAGATTAAAAAAGATACCATACGACTTTTTAGTTACTCCACATTAAATACAATTTTGATAAAAAGAACATCGCTAAAACTAATATACGAAGGTTCACAATAAAATACCGGCCTCATAATGAAAAATATGATTTTTAGGGTTTTGTAGGTATGACCACCAAAAAACTACATAACGTCACTCATGTGTCTGTCTATTTGTTTCTCCGTCTGTACGGTAGAAATTGTAGCCATAAAGATTAACATAGAGAGTTGAAATTTGGCATGCTTATACAACTCTTTGAATCGCATACAGGGCTTCGAGCCTGGGGTATTCCTGGTGTTAACAATTATCATTTCATGTCCGCAATACCATGTCATATACACTTCTCCCAAAATCTTGTTACCAAGATCGCTTCGTCATTGGCATCATTGAGGTCGTCAGGGGTGCAGCTACCTCCTATGTTTGTACAAACCAGTAGATGTTGATAATCCTGGTATTTTTCGCAGTCGCATTCTGCACTTCCAGCAATGTATCCCCACTTCTTTAAGTTGTCTTTACACCTAGTAACACCAGTACGGAGTCTGTTCAGCGCTCTCCATGTTGTATATTGTAACTGGTGACCAAAGCTCAGGTCTTCTTTAGGTGCAATCCAGATGGCCAACGTCTGCTCCCTCCAGAGTTCTATCCTCTGGTTCATGGGAGTGAGCGATGTGGTAGTTGTAGAACGTAAAAAACTTTTTCGGGATTTAAGACTGCTTGTTTCAGCTTCGTGATCAAACAGTGGGTGTCTGTGGTCTGTAACCGTCTTAAATTTTTCTGCTTCTGTGGCGACCTGTCTTATGATATCTGGAGGTGCTATCCCAATGATGGGATATAGTTTATTAACAGGTGTTGGTTTAAAACATCCTGTTACTATTCGGACAGTGTCGTTTATCGCCGTATCTACACGTTTAGCATGCACCGAGTTATTCCAAACTGGTGCCGTATATTCGGCAGCAGAAAAACTCAAATCTAGAGCCGATATTCGTAAAACCTCCGGTTTTGCAGCCCACGTGGACCTTGTTAATTTCCGAAATATGTTATTTCTTGCGCAGACTTTAAGCTTGGCGTCACAACAATGCTGTTTGAAAGATAAGGAGCGATCTAATTTGACTCTTAGGTATTTTGTAGTATCTGTATGTTCCAGCAGATGGCCTCTCTAAGTAATTTCTAATTTTCTTCGTGCTTTACGGTTTCGTAGGTGAAAGGCACATACTTGCGTTTTAGTGGGATTTGGCGTTAACAATACAATTTATTAAATAATTATCAAATTTACAGTGTTATTGTATGATTTAATTGGTCCATGGAGTTGGGGAAGTCTTCGGTCCGCCTTGTGTTGGCCGTAATCGGTTTGGACCTATCTCCGAGGCAGGAGTTGCCCATCAGAGAGTCGAGGATCCTGGAGAAGCCTTCTCCTATTCATATGGTACTGCCGCTTGGGTCACCAGATGTATTGGTATATGGAGTCATTCTCTGGGTCGTCACCTAGTCGAGTAGAACTTGTAGAGGAGTTGGTTAGGTTCCTCTGCCCGGATTCCGTACAACATCCATATACTTATACCTCTGATTGACCTCGTTTCATTATCAGTTTAGATATTCATTCGTCATGACAAATATTACCTTATTACGAAAATGCAGCGTATGCATTACGTAATCAGGTAACATATGTTTGACGCTGACAAATAATTTTTTTAATCAAACAGCTGAACGTCACAATGTCTAAGTGTCGTAATCCTGACCTAGGATTACCTTTGTAACAATATCGTCGTAGGTGTGGTGGAGCTATATAGCTTATTACTGGCAGTAACTCTTTGTCCAAAGAACACACTGTTCAAGATATTACTGCCATTGTCGAGTTTTATTGAGTATCAATTTTATTTACATGCTTGCTGTTAAGCCAAATGGGTACAGAACTGATAAATCTCTTGAAGAAAGCGGTACAGAAAATCTGTTTATTATTACCTATATTATTAAAAAGAAAATGTATTTATTTTTATCCGAACTTTTAATTCTCTCCATAAATTTTCAATTGGATTGAGATCAGGTGATTTTGGCGGTGTTTTGAGTAATTTTGGTGCATTGTATAACAGCCATTCCTTTACAATAAGCGCAGTATGTTTTGCTATCGTTATCTTGTTGGAAATAATGGTGGCATATCTAATTTTTCTGCAGTAGCCGTAAGATTATTTTTCAAGATGTTTAGATATTTCCATTTATCTATGATCCCTTCTATAAATTCTAAATTACCTGGGCTGTTTGAGCCCATAGCACCCCACAACATAACTGATCCGCCTCCGTGTTTTACTGTCGGAACAGTATTTATATTTCTAAATTTTGTATTGGGCTTCCGCCAAAAAATTTGTCTGCCGTCCGACCCAAAAAAAATATTTTCGTCTCGTCAGAAAAAATAACTTTATTCCAGAAGCTAATTGGTTTGTTTACATATATTTTTGCAAATTCTAAGCGTTTCTCTTTATTCGTTTTTAAAATCAATGGTTTCTTGCGTGCAATTCGACCATTGTAGTTATTTTTCCGGAGTACTCGGCGGACTTTTTCTACTGAAATTTTGTTTATTTTATCTTTGTGACAATTCTGGCGTTGACTGGGGTACACTAATTTTAGGATCTTGCTTGATTTTTCGCAAAATAAATCTTTCATCCACAGTTGATAACAATTTTTTTCTGCCTCTGCCCGTTTTGTTTTTGATAGTACCTTCATATTTAAATTAATTTATTATTTTTTCAATTGTGGGATGTCTTCGGTTTACTATATCACCTATTTCAAGCATTGTATGACCCCGGGGGTATAATTTAACTATTAGTTTTCGTGTATATTCGTCAGTCTGTTTACGTTTATTTTCCATTATAATAGGAACAAAGTCACTGTACTTGAATGTGGACTAATGCAAACTAAACTAATGAAAAAAACATCTGTTGCAAGATAAAACCTATGAAATATAATTTCGGGAAAAGACAGGTCTTAAATCAAACGAAATAAACTAGTACGCTCAATTTTGTGTCTCTAAAAAATATTTTTTTTTTAGTTTTCCTTAACAAATATTACTATACTTTATACTATTTGTACTAATTTTGGATCTGCAAGGTGTATTTTATAAATAAAAAATAATTAGTTTTAAAAAGATCTGTTTTATAGTCACGTTTTAATAAAAAGTATCTTTGTCAAATTCTTGTATGATCAATTTTGTAACTGTATATAATTAGCAGGTAACAGTATAAAATCTGGATAACATTGCGACGTCATTTTTTCCTAAGGTCACATGTTAATCCTATAATCCCAGCGATAAACTAATTTTGTTGGCATAAACAAGTTAAAAATAGTTAAACTACATTTTTTGCAAGAATTGAACGTTTTTAAAATTAAAATTAGTGAAATAGTGTTTAAAAATAGTGTAAATAATTAAAAGTTAGTATTAAAATAGTGTTAATTTAGTGTTAAAACAGTGTGCAGAGGTTTTTAAAGAAGAATTAGTTCTAAATCTTCCTAGGTGAGTACATATTTTTTAATTTCAATATTATAACACTAGGTTAAATAACCCATAAACAATTACGGGTTTTTAACAAAAAAAAATTTTTGAATGCATTAACTTGGTTTTCTTCCATCCTTTCTACATGTTTTCTTTTAATATTTCTTTCTTTACATAGTGAGTCATGTTGTTTTTCGAAAATACCTCACATGGTGTTATATTTTTTGATTAAATATACGAAATTAAGATACGTTCACTGCAAATCTTAGTGAGTAATAGTACTCCTTTTAAATGAGTACTTTTTATATTACTCATTTAAAGTGCGTACTTGTACTCACTTTGAAGAAGGAGATAAGTGTACGCACTTGAAGTGAGTACTAGTACTCGTTATAAATGAGTACTTCAAAATACTCACGTAAAACGAGTACAAGTACTCACTTCTAAAGCGGAACTGAAACTACGCGTTATATGTGAGTACTAATACTCATTTTAAATGCGTACTTTTAATACGCGTTATATGTGAGTAACCTAACCTAACATATTAAATTTCCTGTCATATAAGCTCTTTAAAACTTAACAACCAAATAATAGTACAATATTAACGTTTATTAGACAATTAAAAATTAAAAAAAAAGTGCCAAAGTATCTGCTGATTAATAAGTGAATTTAAAGTTAAGTAAAAGTGAAAAATAATAATAATAAAGTGAAATGTAGCATTGAGAGGCTGCTGAAGCCAGAATTTATTTTTGCATAGTTTTTGCTTAAGAAGGTTCGGAAGCCTCAAAGTTAGTTATACAAATATGCAGTTTTAATTTAAATGCTATATAATAATAGCACATGTGATGATTGCATTATTTTAGGAATAAATGCGCTCAGATTAATTCAAGTACCTTCTAGATATGTTTAAAGATTTAACATTGATTCTATTACACGACATAATTACCGAGACAATTACATTATATTTTAGATACTAAAATAATACGTTTCAAAATGTAACTAAGGAGAAAATCATAATTTTTATCTTCTATTATTCGTAGAAATTGTTTAGAATAATTTATTGAATTTTAGATGATAACTAAGTTTATACTTATACTTAATCATTATGATTATTTTAGTTGTAATATCTGAAAGGTTTGAAATTTTTTTAAATAAATATATTCAAGAAATAATAATAATCGCATTTTATTATTTACAGAAAAATATGAAGCTTCATAAATTCTGGAAAAGGATTGCATTGAAAATTGTCAAAAAAGTGTATAAATTATTGATTATAATAATTTAAAAACTATTTTTCTGATGTTCAATCAACATTTTTACTTTTCCTGAATTTTAAAGCTTTATTGTGACGTCACTCAAGAAAAGAGTTTTATACCTATGTACGCACTATAAGTGCGTATTACTACCCTCTCTTCCTTTCCACTACCCATTTAAAACGCGTACTAGTACTCATTTAAAGTGCGTACAAAAGTACTCACTTGTACGTGAGTAAAAACGAGGACAAGCAATGTACGCACTTTAAATGAGTACTAGTACTCACTTGAGATTTGCAGTGTTTAAAACTAAAACCAAATACACAAACAATCATGTGTGTAAAAACAGCAGTGGTTTAATACAAATGGTAAAATTGTATTTATTTTATTTAAAGTTATTTATTTATGTAGTTGCATTACATTTATAGTATATATATAATAAGTCTATAACATATTTAAGCTGGCAGTATCAAATTTTTTCAATAAATATATAAGTTGCCCCATAAACAAACCAAAAATATCATTTTACTAGTGTTCGTAAAAACAACAGTGTACAGAAAATGGAATTATCATGCTTGTAAACAAACATATACAGTTACTCAACTTAATATTCGGACACTTGAAAATTTAATTAAAAAAAATCAGAAAAATATGGTTAATAATGATATTTATTTAGTTAAACTAAAATAAATCATTACAATAATATATATTATATAACACAAACTAAAAAAAAAAAAAATTCCATATAATAATTACTAAAAATTATAAAAATAACATTGGTGATACAAATATAAGGCCAATTTAATATTCGGACACTGGTTTATGGCCATTAGCTGGAATAAAAATCTTGGGTTTTAATATCTGGTACGCCACCCTTTTTGCTTAATGACTTCTTGTAATATATTTTCCATCGATGAAACTAATTTTTTTGTGAAATTCGGGTCAATATTCTCCCATTCTTCTAGAAAGGCCTATCTTAGCTGATTTTTGTTGGTAATATTTCTCACTCTAATTTTTCTATCTAAATAATCCCATAAATTTTCTATGGGGTTTAAGTCTGGGGACTGCGGCGGAGTGTCTAAAACTTTGGGACAATTGTACTGTAAATAGGTACGAACTATATGCGCTTTATGTTTCGGGTCGTTATCCTGATAAAAATTAAATGTATTTAAGATACCCAATTTCTCTGCACTTTGTTTAAGATTATTTTTTAAAATATCCATATATGCATATTTGTCCATAGTATTTTCAATAAATGCTAACTTACCCACTCCTACTGCAGCCATACAGCCCCAAACCATAAGGGAACCGCCCCGTGCTTGACTGTTGGTCTTAAATTGCTTATGTCAAATTGGGTATTTGGCTTTCGCCATACATTTACCCTACCATCACTACCAAAAATATTGAATTTGCATTAATCGCTAAATAATACGCTAGACCAAAAATTTTCATCTTTATTTATGTATTTGTTAGCAAAGTTTAGACGTTTTATTTTATTAACTTTAGAAATGAATGGTTTTTTCCTAGCGATTCTACCTTTGTACCCATAGCTTCTAATAACTTTCCTTATAGTTTCCGTGGAAACAATTTTTTTATACGCTTGTATGAGTTCAGTTCTCAACTTTGGTGCACTTATTTTTGGATCATTTCTTATTTTGCTGATTATAAAACGCTTTTCATTCGGCGTCAGTATAGAAGCCCACTTTGTTTAATAGAATCTATTCTGTCTTCTTTTTTATAACGATTTATTATATCGAAAACCGTACTTTTACTTAAATTAACAATTTTAGTAATTTCATTAACACTTTTCTTCTTTTCATAATTAAATATTTGTCGCTTATCAAAAGACGAATTTTTCCCTTTGCGCCCCATAGTACGTTTAACTAATATCATAAAATACTGACAAAGTGCAATAAAGCTTGACTATACTGGTGTAATGCACGTGCTCTATTTTTTGTAGAATTTGTTGCCGCATAAATGCCAGGAAAATACGTATTTTACATTAACTTTTATTACCTAGTGTCCGAATATTAAATTGACCTTATATTTGTATCACCAATGTTATTTTTATAATTTTTAGTAATTATTATGTTGAAAATTTAATTTTTTTTTTAGTTTGTGTTATATATTATATATTATTGTAATGAATTATTTTGGTTTAACTACTAAATATTATTATAAATCGTATTTTTCTGAATTTTTTTATTAAATTTTCAAGTGTCCGAATATTAAGTTGACTAACTGTATATATAAACACTATATAACTACCACACAGTTATACAAACAGAAAAGTTAATACAAAAATACTGTTTAAAAATAAGCAGTTTTTCAAAATCAATGTTAAAAATATAGATTTAATTTTTAAATAAATTTTAATAATAAATTTTGTTACTGAAATAATACAATTGAAAATGTCGACTTGTCTGACATATTTATGATTTTCATGACAAATTTATCGAGGACACACGCTTGTTGGAATATTTTATGTAGGGATTATGTAAATATTATTATTTAGTTTATTCTGAATTATTTCGTCAGCTATTTGCATGGCAACTGTATTAGGTAATTTTATAAAATTATTAAGCATATTGTTTAGCGGGGATTTAGATGAACTAAGCTTTATACATACAGGGTGTAGCAAAAGAAGTCCACTTCTTTCTCTCGAAAAGGCGATTTTTGAGCAAATTGGAAAAATTTACAACCAAAATCTAACCAAAAAAATTAGCTGTGGCCACCACAGGACCGACCGCCATCATAAAGTATTTTATATAAGTATATAAAATACATTCTAGCAGCAGAGTAGAAATAACTTGGCCTAATATTTTCTAACAGAGATATTATTTATCATGACCATGGAAACGTTATATATTAGTATGAAAAAATTGAGATTTAGAATTGAGTTTTATCAAAAATTTTAGTCTTAAATAAAAGTTATTAATTATTGCTTTTATAGCATTAAATTTCGAAATATTCTTCTGTTTGAAATATTCACAAAAATCTTAAAATCGACACGATTAAACTCCCATTTTTAGTCAACCGATTTTTACCAAAAGTTGATCAACTCGTGCCATTGATGGCAGAAGCTTAATTATGTAGTTTCATAAAAATCCTTTGAGCCGAATTTGCTCTGCACGTGTACACAGACAGACGAACGGACAGACAGACCGACAGACATCATGCTAAAGATAGTCAAAACATTATGTAGGGACCTCAATTCGTGGAGATCCATCGAAATCTCGAAATGTTAAAATTGGTATGATCACAATACCTCCCTTATATATGTTGGCGGTCGGTAAAAATTCAATGGTAGTATTGAATTTTCGGGAAAAAATTGGAGTACAATATATCAATGACAAGTTCGATTTCGGAACAGTAACATATGTTGATTTGGGAATTTTTGGTTTTTCTGGAAAACGCAATGTGTGAGCAAGTAAGGAAAAAAAATGATAACCGAAGATTACCCATAAAATCAACTGTAGTCCTGACATTTTCCGAAGCAAATCGGAAGTACAGGATATAACAAATTTGATTCTTTAAATGGAAGCGAACACCATGGTGGGTATCTTTGGATAGAGTTTTTGAAACGAAATAGCTTTAACTTAAATATTTTTTAATATTTTTTACGGTTTACGAAAAATTGTATTCTTTATAAAGACCTAAAAGTAAAATAATTTAATTGAAAAGTATTCAAAGTGCCTTCCATTTTGATTTAAACACCTTCGTATTCTTACTCTTGAGCTATCTGTACTGCAAATTGTTCTGTCTTAAATGTTTCACGGAAACTGTTCCAAGATTCTTACTATGAACCATATTTCTAATTCTATCATACTTGGTTTTTAAGCTTTCTCAGAAATCTCATTTAGTTGCTCTCACTTTACTATTTAATCCTGTCATCGTCGTCGATAGGGATCAATATGATTGAAACTGCAATATTTTTGAACTCTCGTACCTTGGTTTCTTGTTGGATTCCTGGTTTTGCCAAGAATGTAGATTTTGTACTCTTGAAGAGTTTTTCAAGCAAACTTTCTGTTATTTGATAGTTTGCCAACATTGATCCCAGATATTTAAGCAGATAAATTCTGTCATCCTCCTAGTTCTGTCCTGTGTTGCTCTTTGCTTTTCTGACAACCATGGTTTTGTTTTATTCAATACTTATTTTCAAGTTAATTTTCTTCATAATATAGTTTCAAGTTTTCTTGTATCTTCTTTTCATTTTCTTCCATAATTACCATATAATCAACATACCATTATACTGTTACGAATGCGGCCTGCCAAAGAATGACGTAGCCTTGAAGCGGACGGCGAATCTTGAACATTGAGTTACTCGAATGTTCTCGACTTTTATAGAAGGAAATGAGGTTTGCCATATAAAGTGCCATACTTTAGACCAGAGGGGCAGTAGTATTCATACAGTGAAGCTAAATGATTGAACTACAAGTGACAGTGCAATTGTTTTTCATTTGAGGAATGTCAATCTTGATAAAAGTTTTTTTTTTTTTTTATTTCTGTGTAAAGTTGTTTAGGAATTTGATGTTTTTAGGGTTTTGTTCAATCTTGTAAAAGTCCGGTCAGTTGTCGGTCGTTCGCTCGTAGGTAGACGTCGCTTAGAGCCGGCTCTTTCTTAGACCCGATCAGTTGTCGGTCGTTCGCTTGTAGGTAGACGTCGCTTAGAGCCGGCTCTTTCTTAGACCCGGTCAGTTGTCGGTCGTTCGCTCGTAGGTAGAACGTCGCTTAACCCGGTCAGTTGTCGGTCGTTCGCTTGTAGGTAGACGTTGCTTAGAGCCAGCTCTTTCTTAGACCCGGTCAGTTGTCGGTCGTTCGCTCGTAGGTAGAACGTCGCTTAACCCGGTCAGTTGTCGGTCGTTCGCTCGTAGGTAGAACGTCGCTTAGCCTCGGTTCTTATCTAACATTTTTGAAACAAACAATTCACTTTATGTAGCTACTGTATTTTAAACCAAATGTATTAAGTTTATGGCGATGTTTATTGCCCTTATAAATCGGACATCTGGGATTTGGGCAATATTTTTAATATTTTTATATAGTATGATTGTAAGAAAATACAGCCTAAGCCTATTAGTTTCAAATAAACTGCCCTACAAATTGATGACAATAAATAATACACTTTATGATAATACATTACAAGCCGAGTTCTCGCGAAGTTCAACATGACATCGATCCAGATCCGGATCACTCCAGTCACTGCTCACAATCGCCCGACCAATCGTATCCTTGAAACTTGAAACTATACAGTGAGCCGTGAGCCGGCTCATTTCAATTTGGTGAACCGTGTCACTTCGGTCAGTGTACTGAGTCGGCTCAGTGAGCCGGTTCGTTCATGAACGGCCCATCTCTATTTAGGAATACGATGTTTTTAGGGTTTTGTATTTCCATTCCTCTCCGTTGTTGGTCGAATCTAAGAGCAGTTAGTCTTATTCAAGCGGTTGATACTCCAAGTTAACCATCTTACCGCGAAGCTATAGTCACTCAGTTAAAATTAAAACAAAATGATTACTAATAATTTAATTACGCGGTCAATAAACGTTGTAAAGGAGATGTTAATCCGAAATAGCGTTAAAATATCGCTGAGTTGGCGCTAATTGATGAAAATTTTGCGCACGTGTCCCATGTTTTTGTTGATGTTGTTATTGTCATCCGGCGTGTAATTACAGCAGTCATTGTCAGTATGTATATATACAATACAGTAGCACTTCAATCATTCTATTCTAATTAGTATTTGGATTATATTGTAATTACATTATTTTTCAACGTCACGCAATAATAACAAAGCCAGTGACGTACTTGTTACACTTTTGAAGATAATTGAAAATAGAATGTCGCTAAATGATTGAAATACAAGTGACAATGCAATTTGTTTTTCATTTTAGGAATGTCAATCTTGATAATAGTATTTCTTTTTAATTGTGTGAAAAGTTTTATTGCCATTTGATGTTTTTAGGGTTTTGTATATCCATTCCTCTCCGTTGTTGTTCAATTCGCACTCAGTTTTTTTTTTTTTTATTGGAATTACTCCTTCCCCACCTCGAGGTTACTGACAGCCACTAAGCCGGACATAACCCTCCTGGATATCGAGACCAAACAGATGTTTGTGATCGAATTCTCAAGTCCAGCTGAGAAGAATATCTTTCTCAAGGGGAGGAAAAGAGGTCCAAGTATATGGACCTCTTGTCCGAGCTTAGAAAGCTGTATCCCAGGTATAAAGTTAAGCTTGTAGTCCTGATAGTTGGTGTTTTGGGTGGCATGAAAGCCTCCTATCGAAGGGAAATCGAGTCCATTCCATGTCTGCAGATCTTCTGCCAACTCTTTGATCTGCAGGATGCAGAAAGCAGTGCTGCTCGGGTCACTCCGCATTGTGCGGGCACTGGATCTAGCGTAATTTCCGAGGCTGAATATCGCCAGGGTTTGGGATGCAGTCGTGTGTATTTAGCTCCACTAGTCTCTAGTATGACGCGGCTCAAAAGGTTGCTGAAGTTTGAGATAGTGGACGCTTGTCAAGACCTGACAAACCCCATAATAATAATAATAATAATAATAATAATAACAATAATAATATTTATTATGTATTAAATGTTTACATTTTTACAATCGTCAATCGGTATTAATTTAATCCTAGTACAAGGTGGGTAAAAAAGATGTGAGATATGCATACTGTAGTTTACTGAGTATACTGAGCTTCATCTAAATCACTGAAGTCATTATCTAGGTATTCTGCAGTGGAGTAAAATGCTTTCGATATTAAATATCTCTTTAAAACCCTTTTGAATCTTAAGGGGGGCAAAAGTTTGATGCTGGTCGGGAGAACATTGTAGAATTTTATAGCCAGGTAATTTAGGCTATACCTTGACTTCTCTAACCTCGTAAAGTCAGGGCGTATTTTGTTCTTATTTCTCGTGTCGTGTCTATGGACAGAGCTTTGTAGAGAGAATCTGTTCTGGTTTTCATGTACGTACATGAGACATAAATGGATGTAAAGGGATGGGAATGTTAATATACCCAATTCAATAAATTTGTATTTACAATCAGATCTTTATTTAACATTCCCTAGGATTCTAATAGCTCTACGCTGCAAGGAGAATATGCGTCCTGTGTGGGAGAGTGGCCCCAGATTAATAGGGCATACGTTATCCGGGTTTGAAAGGAATCAAAGAAAAATGATTTTTGAACCATCAAGGAATCACACCATCTTAGGTTATTTAGACAATAGATCGACGAGCACAATTTTTTCGCAAGTGTGTTGATGTGTTGTTCCCAGGTTAACTTGCTGTCTATCTCAAGTCCTAAGAACGAGACCGAGATGGGGTTATTAACATCTTCTATGTTCCTGGTTGCGAACACCATGTGCTGAGTTCTTGTATTGCACATAGTCAATCTATTAGCTAGGAACCAGTTTTGGAAATTATATAGGGCTATGTTTCTTTTGGCAAGGAGTGAAGTTATGTGTCTACTAGATTGAAGAACAGTTGTATCGTCAGCGAAGAGGATGGTATCCATATCGGCATTAACGTACGGCAAATCGTTCACGTATATTAGGAATAAAATGGGACCTAGGACAGATCCTTGTGGTACACCATGTTTATTTCCTAACACCTCAGATGAGCCGTTATTAGTGTACACGATGACGTATGAAGGTGCTGTGGATAGCCTGTTTGAACCTTAGGCTACAAATCGTCCTTATATATGATTTGTTTCCTGCATGCTTGAACCAGGCTTTGGGCGGTCAAGTTGGTACTAATTGTCCGTAGAAGGATCCCTTGTGCTTGATGGAGTTGCGATAGAATTCGTCCCAAAGTTTGCTTCTTGAATGTAGGATGATATTATTAACTTCATCGAATTCGCACTCAGTTGAAAAGACCATCTTTACACACTAATTTAAATCTAAATAAACTGGCATTTTAGACACTAATTTGAATATTATATAAAACAGGCATTGACAAAAATAACTATAGGATTGCTGATAGGTGACTGTTACATGTATGTATCAGTAGTGCATTCATATAATAATCTAGTTACCATTTTACAGCGATTTTAAAAATGTTTTTTGTTATTTGTCTTAGCTGTCAGTGTCTGTTAATAATATTAATTAATAGATCTTGCAGCCAATTATTAAATGCACAAACTTTAATTTTAAATCTGCTGGAATATTTTAATTCCGAAAAAAAGAACAATGGGCCACTTATTTCTCTATATTGTGTCCATAAAAGTGTAGCAGCTGCCTTGAAGATTTCGGAATCAACAATTCGTAGAATTATAAAATGTAATAAATCTGAACTTCAAATCTCACTAACAAAATCACGAGAAAACGAAGGAAATTAAAATCTGAACCAGTTTATTTTATTGATACATTGGCACAAACGTATGGTCATGAAGTACTAACACTATCTTCTTATCACTGCCAGTTTAACCCTATTGAACTAATTTGGGGTATAACAAAAAATTATTATGATAGACATATTGGTCAAAACGAATATAGTGATAACGAAGTTTTGAAAATGTGGCAAGTAGCCTGTGATCAAATTAGTTGTGAAATTTGAGCAAAATCTGTTAAAAAATTCGAAAATTTAATAAATGAGTGGTGGGAAAGGGAAAGGATTGTTGATGATATTAATCCAATAAATACAAGAAATGACAGCGATAGTTCAGATGACGACGATATCATGCATACAGTGACTAATTTTTTTAAACAAAAATAAACATTTAAATACTTGTAGCAATATACATATTATATTAATATATTTTTACTTAATATTTTATTACTTTGTACTTAGGGGAAACATAAAAATTTAATTTAATTAAACATCAAATTATAATCCAAAATTTACGTATGAGTATAAGTTTTTCCTTATTTATAATTATTACCTTAAAATTAATAATTTTGTTTGTTTGAGTACTGCTGTGAATTTATTTTCGTACTCTAATTAGTAAAGATATCTACAAATCATGCCGTTTCTTTCTAATGCTTTGTTTTTTATTAAAATAATTTGGATTGTTAGTTGTCAACTTGCGTCACTATACGTTACTATGGGTATGCAAATAATTATAATGATATAGACAGAGAAAGCATATAGTATTGTATATCGATACTTGTAGCAACGAACAGTCACCTATCAGCAATCCGACTATAATAGCTAATCTCTACTGGAATCAAAAGGCTGTCGTCAAAATTGAAAACACGGTAATGGACGAATTTAACATTCTCAGAGGTGTAAGACAAGAATGAATACTATCTCCGTTGTTGTAGCCACGCCTCTGATCGCCTTAACTGATCAAATTATTATTTAAATAATATATATAACAATAAAAATAAAGACCATTACAATATTGAATAATTTACCTTGTATCATGAAAAATCTATACACGTACATCGTGTACTTAAATACCATGTAATTAGAAGAACTACTGAATCGATTGAAATTATTTATTCAAACCCTCTGCACGGGCATGCACGACCTGTTCCAATAAACGTTTCCGCAATAAAACAGTTTATTTACTGTTATTTTAATGTTAGTTTATTTATTATTTACTACATAACTAATAGAGACAAGTGTAGTCTGTACATATTCGATTATTCTTTCATGATAACTATGAAATGACGCAGTAGTTGATAAATTCCTAGTGTTGCCAATTATTTGTTTGCAAATGTTAAAAAGTTAGGTTATATTCAATTCTAAAAAGAGATTGAAAAACTTACATCTTCGATGTTACGGAAATATGTATCTTCTAGAACAAGGGAACTAAATGGGAATTTCGTTCTTTAAGGTTGTCACGAGAAGGAACCTTGCTTGGATAATTTCAAGTCTAACGTTGGTATGTGAAAATTCCAACACTGAAACCATAGAGACGATGACATTTATTAAAAATTTGAATACATTTTCTCATATTTTGAAGACAAAAAAAAAATAATAAATGGGAGATTTTTATTTAGAATGACAAAAATTAAAATTAAATGACATTTTATAATAACAATCAATTTAATCTAGAATTTGCAATGTGAGTGTGATTTACAAAGCTTAAACAAAATGGCCAAAAGTCCAAATTAATAGATAAAAATTACTAGATTTCAAAATCTAGTTCCATCTCAACGTTTGGAAAAACCTATATTTATATTGATACTTATTCTGTGTTTTATTTTCCTCCATTTTTCTGAATATTTATTTGAAGGAAGTAAGGAAATAACAATTAAATTTTGCCAAAATATTTGCTTTATCGAACAACAAAACAAAAACGGGTCGAAATCAACGTACTGGTACTGTACACAGCAGTTGCACCTATAGAAAAGTGGTATTTGAAAGCTATGCTTACGAGAGTATTATTTGGAATCACGGGGAATCGCTGATCTGCCGACTATCGCACGGCTAACTGCAACAGTTATTGCCTGACTATTGGTTTTCCGGTTTCTGGGTTCGGGAGAACCTCTCATTTGAGCCCCATCAGTGTTTGCTTTAATAATATAATATAATATACTTCATTAAGTTTGACAAATGCAAAAAATATACAAAATAAACTGCACAAAATTACACAAAATTGCAGCTATTTATATCATCATTTATAAATTCTTGTACACTATAATACATTTTCTCCATTCAAAATTTGCAAACAGATTTTTGAAATTTTTCGATTTAGTTCTCTGATATGTAGAGAAAATTGTTAAATAGTGAAACACCTATAAAAGAAGGAAGTGACGAAACAGTTAATCTAATCCGAGACCCTCCCTTGGCTGCGCCACTGGTAAAAGATCATAAACATGGCCCATTGTTAGTATATATAGATATATTTCATAAAATCCAAAATATGTATTTGTTAAACTATTGCCCTTCCCAATTCAGTTGACTAGTTTTCAAGGTTTCGGTAGAAGACGTTTGCTCCGTCTACACAGGTTCAATTTACCAAGCACAAATTTTAAGAAATACTCTTAAATCCCGGTTTAGTGATATCCCTATCTTCATTCAGATTTTTATTTTAGACCCTAACCTTATTTTTATGAGATATAAGGGTATCCAATCTGTATGAGATATGAGTTCATATGCAATAAAAATAAATAAATATGCTTCGTTATTTATTCCTTTCATTTAAAGTCAGAAATTTTAAAAGGAAAAGATCATTGTAAAAAGCTCTCTCATTATAAGACAAAGCTCAACATATTTGCTTAAATAAATAACTTTTCTTTGTCTCTTTTCATCTCACGGTACCCGTTGGTTTCGGGAGATGAGAGGTTAGCACTGTTTCTGTGAAAATATTACCAGTTGTTCCAAAACAATGGTTTAGGAAATTATTTTAGAAACCTAATATAATTGAACTACAATTTTCATTTTGCACTTTGATTTATTGAATTATTTAGGTATATTTTAATATGTTTTGTTCTGACATTATATTAAGGAGGAAAAAAAATATAAGGTAGTCTATGATTATTACTCTATTTAAGCTGAATAAGCTGAATACTGGTTAAGTTAATACTGATTAAGTTAGTAAAAAGTATTTAATAATAACAATAATAATAATAAACAACTTTAATTTTTCTCGGACGTCATTTCGAAGAAGATCGAATATTGGCAATTTGATCACGAATTCTCCAAAGACGATTAAGGAAACGAGAGCTTGTATCTAGAAGACCTGTAACTTGCCAGGCTCTTCTCGTAAATTATCGAGTTGGAAAATTGTGTTTCGTTACTGAACATTTGAACTGACTGGATGCAAACTACAGCAGTATATTGTGCAGAAATTAGTAGCGGTTGAGTTAAATACTTCTGATGAGCGACAACGAGTATTCTGAAGGACTAGTTATCTAGGGACTTCATTGAAAAGAAGAGAGCAAAATCAACTTCCGACCAGTGTTTCAACAATCAACTAAGTAATTTCTTGAAAATAAAATATATTGATTAATTTATTATTAATCGATTAATTTTTAATTAGTTGAAACCAAAAATATCATATGATTAATCAATTCACTGAAACAAAATAACAACTCATAGATTTCGAAAATAAAATATTACGCAGAATCTTTGGTCCCATTCAAATTAATGGTGAATGGAGAATCCGTAAGAACAAAGATATCCGAGAACTGTACTCAAGGCCAAGTATCACCCAAGAACTCGGAGGCAGACGATTACAGTGGATAGGACACGTTATGAGATTGAGGGAGGATAGAATGGTTAGGAAGATATGGGAAGGAAGATTGAATACCTGTCGACCCGTGGGAAAACCTCGCAAGAGATGGAGAGATCAGCTAACCGAAGATCTGACAAGTATTGGTACACAGGATACATGGCAAGACTTGACAATGAATAGATCGAGATGGAGGGCTTATGTGAGTGAAGCCGAAAGTCAACCTGACTGATAGTGCCCAAACAAGAAGAATAAGAAGAAACAATATTATCAATTATTTCGATCATTCGATTAATCGTTGCCATCTCTATAAGTACCTATAGATTAGATAGTAGAAATATCAATTCGTATTTGTAAATGTAATAGTAACAATTAAATTATAATATAAATTAGGCCAATTTACATAGTAGTTAAAAATAAAATAACAAATGAGTGTTGGAAAAAATGTTTTCCCTTGAGTGTGAACATGGGTTGAATATATATGTACATAAATTTAGCACGGTTAATCATTAATTTATAAGTAGAGAATAGCTGCCGTTTGACACAGTTTAAACAAAATGTGAAAAACTAATTGGAAAATTCTGCTGAAACCAGTGTTTTCTAACTTTTTTGTTCATAACGCATTTTATACACATTCGTTACAAGATTGAGGAAATACAATTTTACAGTCTGGAAAATGGATAGGATCGAAAATGAAGAAATAAAAAGAAGAATGGATGTAGAAAAAAAAATGTAACACACATAGAAGAAAAGTAACTCATTTGTTTCAAGATAAGAGCAAATGAAGGTAGATGGAAAAGTAGAGTGACAGACTAGAGCCCAATAGGACCAAGAAAGAAAGTATTTCATTACTATTAGAGAGATATTGCAAAGTGAAAAAAAAGCTGACTTTATTAAAAGAAACCTCTAATAAAGTATCCTGTATTAAAATTTTTCTTGATGATTTAAAGAGTGTTATTGCAACGGTGCTCTTGCTTCATACTTTATTTTGACAAATATGCCAAATTGATAGATCGAAACCGTAATGAATATAGAAGTTAACTGCAACTCTTATATGAGTTAACTGCAACAGACTATTTTTTTCCCATACGGCATACTCGCATACGGCACAACCATTCGCAAAAGGGTTTCGTGACACAATTTCTCTGAGAAGAATAACATGGTCCTCGTATTTAAATCAACGTTTTTTATCTTTAGCTTGCATCATTACTCACAAGAAAAGTCACCAATTTTTTGTTCTAATTTACTCCGTTGTTAATTTTGAGGTTACATTGACAGAAGACCTGTCAAAATTAAGGTGCTTTAAATAAAAAATGCTTTGCCGTTATTTAAATTAAATATAGGTTGCCTGTATTTTAATAAAAGAAAGAAATTAAGGATATATCAACTGCGCAGGCGCACATGTCAAATAAAGGAAAACTTTATTAAAAGATCAGTAGAACAGAGGTTGCAATAATTCTCTATTATTTCCCTTTGATACATTAAAAACAAAAATCTACAGTAATTCGGAAAGAAATAAATAACTGAATACTACACACTACACTCTACAATGTAGAGTGTAGTGTGGTATTCATATGCATAGATTCTACACATAGAACTCATAGGCGCCCGCAGAAATTATTCTAGCGGGGGGCAAGACCAAAACATAGATATAGATGTCTTATTCGAACACTGCTTTCAACGTAGCGGGTCTGGGAACGATCCCCGCTGAGGATAAACATTTATTTTCTAGTTAAAAATGTGTTCTCTATAGTTAAAAATCATCGATTTAGTAAATAAGAACTATCCAGGCTAATAGCCGAAGTTGCTAAAGCAAAAATATAATAATAACCAATCGTTTAATCGTTTAATATATATATATATATATATATATATATATATATATATATATATATATATATATATTATATTTTTACCGACCATATAAAAGTATAAATATATAGATAATAAATTACAATATTTATGTTCTTCAATTTAAAAATTAAATAAATAAATAATTAACAAATTAAATAAGTCAGTTCAATTCTTAAAAGTGTGTTTACTTATTGTTGCTGCATAAGATACTCATTTAGATTATAAAACACTTACTGATTAAAAATTTAAGTATCCTTTTCTTAAATAGCGGCAAGGTTGTACTATCTTTGATGTGTGAAGGTAGTTTATTATACATTTTTTTCATTAGTATATTTGGATTTTGTGCCGTTTTTGTAAATCTAACTGTTTGAATTTCTAAATTACTGTTTTGTCTAGTATTATATGTATGTATATCTGACCGCTTCTCGAAAACTGATAAGTTTTGTTGTACTAGAAGGCCAGCCTGATATATATACATACACGGTAATGGTAAGATATTCAGTTCTCTAAAAATAGAAACACAAGAGGTTCTACGGCAGCACCCAACCATATTTCTAATGATTCTTTTCTGCATTTTAAATAATCTATTGAACTCCGAACTTGTGCCCCAGCATATTAAACCATATGACAAAATGGAATAAATGTGACCAAAGTAATACGCTCTGACTACATCTTTACTACAACATTTTGCAAGGTTTTTTACTTTCCAGCATTCCTTGGATATTCTCTTGCAAAGATTATTTATATGTACATCCCAGTTCAGGCACTCGTCTATATAAATTCCCAGTATTTTGGTAGACTGAACTTGTTCAATCGATTTATTTATCTTAATTAATTGACTTGTGTCACGTTCTTTTTTACGTTTAGTAAATGTAATAAAGTTACATTTACTTTCATTAATAATTAGATCATTTGACACAAGCCAATCGTACATAATTTTAAGATCATTGTTAATCTTTTGAACAAGATTCTGACTATCAGAATCAGAGCCCATTATCGTGGTGTCGTCAGCGAAGGCTACAAATTCTGAGCTCAGAGTATCCCCTGCAATGTCATTTACATATAAAATATATAGAAGTGGCCCAAGTACACTTCCTTGCGGTACATCCTGATCTACTGATACAGTAGTAGCAAATTTAAATGGTGCATTTTTTTCTCCTTGGCATCGATACAATCTTCGTTTATTGTTTAGTAGAGCATTCAAAGCTATCTAGATATGGGCTACAAAATAAACATTTTAATAAAACATAATTTTCAATCTGTTCCTTTAAATTTGCAGGTATGTGTATTTATGTTTTCATTAAATACATATTTGTTATATTTATCTTGTGATATGTTTTTTGAACTCTCAGTATTTTTCCAATATGTGAGTCAAACAGTTGTATAAGCATACCAGTTTTCAACTTTCTATATTCAGCCGTTTGGCTACAATTTCTACCTTATTTATTTATTTATTTATTTATTTATTTAATACATCTATCCCAACAGCATAGCCAAAATTGGACAGGAACATAATTAACAATATTAAGACTTAAAAATTAAAAACTATTAAACATAAAAAATCATAATACACAAAAATGAATGAATTTATAGAACTTTATATGAAAATTATTAGAATTATTAGAACAGTTCAATTTTTGTATTCTGCTCATAATATGAACACATCCTGTTCAATGGGGATTTAAGGAATAGATTGGTATGTGCCTGGGGAAGATAAAAAAGTGAGGAATGTCTTGTACGGAAAGATGGGATGTGGAAATTTAATTGTTGAAAGGAAAGTGGATCGTCAATTAGATTTGATGCTAATTTTTTAAGATAGTTTGTGGAACTTAACTCACGACGCTCACTTAAAGATTTGGTGGAAAAAATATTAAGAAGGGTACTATATGAGAGATCGAAAGGGGGGTAGGATCCCATAACTTTAAAGTAGATGAACTTTAAAAATTTATGTTGCACTTTTTCAATGGCATTCTTTTGAATCTCATAAATGGGATCCCATACTATTGAACAATATTCAATTTTAGAGCGAATGAATGCATAATAAAGTGTGAAGATAACGTTTATGTTTGAAAAAGTGCGTGAATTCCTGATAATAAATCCTAGCATTTTATAGGACGAAGAACAAATCGTATCTATATGCGAGTTGAAAGTAAGTCTACTATCAAACTCGATGCCCAGATCCCGGGTACTTTCACAACGAGTAAGCAACTGATTAAGTATCGAATAGGAGAAAATAGTGGGGTTACATTTTCGTGTAAATATCAGAATTTTGCATTTAGAAAGATTGAGGTTAAGTTTGTTTAAGGTGCACCAATTAGAGATATTTTCCAAGTCGTTTTGAAGAATGTGGCAATCATTATTTGAAGAGATAATGCGGAAAATTTTGAGATCGTCTGCAAAAACTAATCTTTCACTGACTATTACATTATTAATGTCATCAATAAATATTAAAAAAAGAAGAGGACCTAAATTTGAACCTTGTGGGACTCCGGAAGTGACTTTAAAAGGTGAGGTTGTATGACCACAATAGCAAACAGATAGATTGCGATCTAGAAGATACGATGACAATAACGCTACTAGTGCTGGTGACAGTCCAAAAATTTTAAGTTTTTCAATGATAATTTGGGGATCAATTGTATCAAAAGCTTTGGCAAAATCGGTATATACAACGTCTACCTGATTATTGCTATCCAGAGCAGACGAAACGTAATGCGTGAAATAACAAAGGTTGCTCGACGTGGATCTGTGTTGCATAAAGCCATGTACCAGACAGACAGACGGGCAGGTAGATAGTTTCCATCTTAGTTACGTATTACAAATGAGACATATCATACAGCTTACCCTACTTACCTCTGATATTTCCTCTTTATTAATTAATTTGTAATTTACTAAATAATCTAGATGAAATTGTTTTGCGGTCCCTTTGTAACGCAACTTCCCAAGTTTCCGTTCAATTTCACTGAGTTGTTATACGATATTTTGTCAGTGCATTTATCATTTGTCAACTGTCTTAAGTTTTGTTTTCGCCTTCTAATATTTATCGTCACGTTTGTTTCTGTGTGTTACAATAAATGACTTACACTTTCATCTATTTATCTTACGTTTTTATATTTATTTTGAAATATAAAGTACAAAACCGCTGTTGCTATATTTTTGTCTATCGGAAATATAATTATTTATTAGCAAGTGTTAAATTAAATAATATAAATAAACTCTCACAGTATAATTCACTATAAATATAATACGTGATTTTTATCACTTATAAAAGTGTTTTTGTTCGACTACATATGTTTATTTGGCATCTCCAAGAAATTTCTTCAGCATCTGGGTACCCAGAGAGTCATCTGTCCATCAGCACAAAGGTTAGTAACATATGTCTGTTGAATAAACGCTTAGACACGCTTAGTCAAACGTTCGTCGTGCCTACGACATTATACTATAGCTTTGTGTGGTGCGCTCGAAGTTCCATACCAATGGCAGTTCCAGTCCAACACCAAATAGGCGTATAAGGAACAGAAAAGGTTTCTTTGGAGAGACTTGATTCTTTGGAGTCGTTGTGCGCAGCGAGGAGAGCACCAACTCGTGTGACAATACATTTTCTTATAAAACTCGTATAATAATAAACTATTTTACTCTAATTTAATTTCCACAATAATTTGTTCGTTTATAGTTGTAATATTTGTAGAATAAAAGTCAAAAATTCTATAATTATTAATAATATTACAGTAATATAATCCCCCTATTAAAATCTCCCCATAAAACTTTATGTTTCATAATAAATCCTGGCAGTACAATTGATTCGGGACGCGTTAATTTACGTAAGTTAATTTGTAAAACTTAATAAAATTGAAATTGTACTAAATCTTGTAACACGGTCTGCTGACAAAACACTGCTAACTCGATAACAAGATGAAATAAAATTAGCAAAATGTTAAATAAATAATGCTATATAACTCGCTAACTGATACTGGTTGGGAATGTTGGTAATTTCTGAATAGTATTACCACGCAGATATTCATTAATTCAAGAGGCTGGCAATTTGAATTTAATAAAGGTTGGATGTTCAGTTATTCGACCGCCTTTAAAATTGCTTATTATTCACATATAAAGGACTTATATGTGAATGTTATATAATTATAAAACCATAATTTTGAGATTTTATCAAAGTAGCACGAATCATACGAGGTGTGATCAAAAAGTTCGTGCAATTTTTGAAATTGCCGCGCTACATTTGTCGGATTGATAAACTTTCTTGTTGTCATGTTGGTTAACCTGTCTTTGACGACTGTTTCAATTGGCAGCCATATTGGATGTGTATTTTAGATTTTACTGCTAAATAAAGAAGTTGTGTTTCTGTATATTCGGCGATTTTCTATTTTTCACAATAAAGGATCAAAGAATATGCAATAAACTTTGTGTGAAAAATGAAATCAAGTGCTGTAAAGCAGTGGAAATGTTGCAGAAATCATTTAATGAGTCAAGTATGAATAAACGAGCGATTAATGTATCATTTTCATTCTGGTGTTGAAAGCGTGGAACAAGAAATTCAACCAATAGGATCGCTCTATTTTGAAAAAACCCGTACCATGATGTCGTAGGCGCGGTGTCGCAAGTTCAGAAATTTCTAAAAAACTCTAGCGCTGGCCGCACCGTCGAAACCATAGAAACAGATATATTTTTTCGGAATGGTGAGATCTTTAGCGAGACACTTATATTAATTTCCTAAAAAAATTAAAAAAACGTAAATTGATGTAGCGAAATAGCGACTTTTACAATGTTGTCGGCAGTCATAAAGTTTATTATTATGGATTCGGTTTCAAATATCTGGTCTGCAGAAATTTCATGCAGTGGGTATACTAATAATATACCCCAAGCAGAGGCCAACAGAATCTTCATTCTAAACTGTGATTTCAAGTAAAAAAGATTGTGTATTAAATTCTTTTCTTGTAATTGAAGTAACTGTCTGTGTTTTTGTGTCTCATTTTTTGCAACAAGTTAAAATAATCTCCCTTTTGCCTTCTGTTTCTATGTATATATGGGACGTACCCACCATCGCTTTTTTTCATATTGCAATAAGTCTAAATATGCATAAAAAAGAACTAGACGTCTCCTTCGATTTGACGACATATTTAATGAAATTGAATAACCGTTTACTCCAAATACTTGTATAAACTTTTAGGTAAGATTTGTGTTAGATACAAATGTTCTCAAAACCGAAAACGCGCACCTATCATGCCTCCAACCCCACCATGAAATTCGAACTTGTAAATATAACACCACGCCTCTCACCCTTATCGCGCCTTTGACTCTATCATGAAAATGATGCATTACATATGGTATAAACGCTTTCAAGATGGCCGTGAATCAGTTGAAGATAATGATAGAATTGGTATACCCAGCACTTCAATAAGCAGAAAAAAACATTGAAGCTGTTAAGACAAAAATTCTTGATAAACGTCGAATTACAATTAGAGAGGTTGCTGAAGATTTTGGTAAATCGTATAGTTTAGCAGTGGTAAAGTTTGGTAAATCGTGGCAGCAAAAATGTTCCGAAATTATGAACAAGAAGTCGTTAAGAAGTTGCTCAGGAAATTATAGTAGTCTAATGGTAGTGTTAACAGTTTCGTATAAGTTCAAAATTGCAACTATGTATTTTGAAATAATATTCAACATTTTTATAAAGCTCTATAACAATATTTCACATCCAGTCCCGCATTATATTGGGCCGTCTCTGCTAACGTCAGCCTCCCAACCCGATATCTCCTAACACTTTCTTGTTATTCCCATGTTTATAACTCTACTGTGAGTCGAGAGGGAGGCAACGAAGAGGCGGTTGAGGTGAATTGCAAATAAGAAGCTCTTTTGTACGTCACAAAGTGATGTAATTAATTTTGTTCTCATTTGGGATCCTTTGAATTAATATGATAATCATGGTTGTATTTCCGCCTAGACACTTTACAAATATACTACTTTTGCCTCTAATGGAAAATTGGAGTTAATATATGTTGCTGTGTCAATTGTTTTACTACTAACTGTGGATTTACATTAGTTATCTTACATTTACATCCCGGGAAACTAAAGACAAGCAAGCAAAAATGCAGTTATGTTCAACATGCTTCTAAAGATCTAGTGAAAGAGGTTCACCTCTAAAAGTGGAAGGTGTGGGTAACAGTGTCCCATATATTGATGCGAGAACTGCAGGGTTAACTGAATAATTATAATAATAATTGACCAAATAAACTTGTACATTATGCAGCTTTTAGTAAATAGAGAAATAATTCGAAGTGTTTCTAGAGTTGTTGAGATGAATAAAATCAGAACGTATATTGTTTTAAGAGCGCGTGTCATGCGTGTGTTGCGCACTAAAGGTACTATACGTGCTCCTATGCTTATATAGGAATACTAGCAGTGTACCCGATGCTTCGCTACCGGAAAAAATAAAGACGTAGCCGGTTTAAACCGGGTGCATGTCGGAATGGGTTCAAATTAAGTTTGGTGCGAATAGTTTAAGTATGGTCTAATTATATATTTTTTGTTTTACTCTACCATTGTATAAATATGTGTTTGTTCACAAATAATTTAAGTGAGATAATTCTTAGCGTTTTCAAGGCGAAATGACATATTTCTGGAGGCCACAAACTGTTTTAAAGATGCCTATACTAATTCTCCCATCGGAGTGTCTCCCGACCTCCCTTATATCCCGTGAAATCTTAAAATTTTGGTAAAATAGTAGACAGAGTAGGTACTATTTTTTCTGTTTTATGCAGGTCTAATATAGTTCTCTTTAAAACTCCTTTATCAAAATCGTCAATATTTCTTTTCATACGATCCTTTTGTACACTTTTTCTAGGTGAAGAAAATTTCGAGGGTTCACCTTGATAGATTTTGTTTTTTTTTTTTTTTTTTTAATTCTTTTTGCACCTGTTGCAGCATCCACTCAAGCAAAAACTGATTTGAAAGGAATAATAGGTTCCCCAGCCTCAAAATATAAGAAATTATTTCGCGACTTTGACTGTACTCAGAGCGATGTTGCCCGCACGAACTACCGAGATTAAATGTGTCCCCACTCCTACATATTTGAGCCATTTACGATTTTGACCGAACACTCCCGATCTCAATATAATTGTACAACCAACTATTGAAGGGAAATTCCCGTGTTCTCACTGACGGTTTAATAGATATTCTAATGGTCCAATATAATTAAAAACAAAATTATTAATTTCTCGTTTTTAATGGGACTTTTTTGAGATTTTCGATTTTTCTAGTTATGATGAAGGCATTTTCTACCTGTATGCCAAAAAGGGAAAAATATGCTTTTAATATAATATCTGTGCTGACTTCAGATTTTAAATTTCTTATTAAGTAGATAGTAGAACGGAGTTTTCTACTGAGGAAATCGGTGTGTTGGTCCCATCGTAAGTGAGGGTTCACGTGTAATCCAAGAAATTTAATGTAAGGAGGATTATCGAAGTCGTGTTTTCTGGTGGTCAGCAGCAAGGACTGAGTTTTGTCTGAGTTAAGGGTCAGATTGTTACTATTTAACCATGACTTAGCACTGTCAACCAGAGAAATATTATCCATTAAAAGTGAATCGTAATCAGAATTACAAGCCAGCAGAGTTCTATCATCAGCATACAGAATAGATTTAGCATATAAAGAAGAAGGGAAGTTGTTTATATAGATTAAGAAGAGAAGAGGTCCAAGCACGGAGTCTTGTGGGACACCAAAGAGCAAAGGAAAATATTCAGATTTGGAACTACCAATTTGCGTAAATTGGCTACGATTAGATAAGTAAGATTTCAGCAAAGCCCGGCTGTTAGTGTCAAAACCATAGTAAGCTAATTTGTTGAGTAGAATATCGTGTGATAAGCAATCTAAGGCCTTACTGAGATCGAGGAAGGTACTGAAACAGAACTCACCAGATTCTAGAGCTTCCATGGCATGATAAAATCCAAAGTAGCATCAGTGGTATTTTTATTGCCCCTGAAGCCAAACTGACTACTTGAAAATAATTCATTATCAATAAAATAATCTGTTATTTGATGGTGTAAGACTTTTTTAAAGATTTTAGAGAAGACCGGTAATATGGAGATAGGCCTATAGTTATTTAGGTCGTTAATGTTCCCTTTCTTAAAAAGTGGCAGAACTTTGGCTAGTTTTAGTTTATCAGGAAAACAATTGGTAGCAATACAAGAATTGATTATCTTAGTAAGGGGCAGTATGATGGGATCATTTACACCTTTTATAATTTTGACTGACAATTCAAAAACATCAGAAACAACTGAAAAAAACATATCACGATAATTACATCATGTAATTACTAAGTTGGCATCCACAATAATTACTAATTATAAAAGCTGTTATACAAAAGTAAATAAATCTGAAACGTGTACTAAACTAAATGTGAAATAAAACTAAAAGGCTGGAATAAATAAATACCGTTTTAATTTAATGATCGTTTAAATGTAGAAGCAGCAATAAAACAAACAATGTTTATTTATGACTCGCTTTTCTTGTTATACGACATTAACTTTATTATTTCGAATCAAATAGCTTTTGCTTTCAATTTGAACTTGTTTGTAGGACTTGATGACAAATACGTTTCTAACTCGGAAAATATCAAAAACGAAAATTACTATTGAACATGGAATTAACGGTGTGGTATGTGGCGTTGCCTGTTGGTACTAAAATGAACATCGACAATTAAATGTTTACATGTTTACATCGGTTTAAAACGTTGACTACCGTATGTGGGTATATATTAGCATGCCGTACAAGGGTGAACTTTTCAGCGAATCTGGCCCATCGGGTCGGATCCCTAGTCTGCAACGGAACTGATTCGTTGAGTCCGTACTTTCGTTGTCCAGTAAAGCAAAAATAGAGATTCCTTGCTTACAGAAGAAGAATATTATTTAAATTTCTTATTTCTTGCCAGTGGACCAGATCTAACAAACAGAAAACAGTTAGTATGTATAAAGTCAGGAGTACTGCAGGGTTCAGTTTTAGGTTCATTACTATTTTTAATTTATTTCAATGATTTCTCTTCTGCTATTAGGATATATATTTTACATGCCGATGATACGACCCTTATAATCAGATCATTGTCCCTGGAACACATGTAACATGTTTCTAGTGATAATTTATCTAAAGCAAAAGATTATTTATCTGATTCTTTTATAGGAAAATCTTCGTCAATAAATGGATTCTGGTTAGGGTTATTGAATCTCAGCATTCCTATCTCGTTGTAGTTAATACGTAGGTCATTATTTTTTGCTTTTGTATGTGAGTGCGACAGTGTTAGTTGCTTATGAGCGATTGCCATAGTGGCATAACTTGATGGTAATAATATTATCGCTTACAATGCATTTGTATGTACTCTTTGCCGGCATATTCCACTCACGCCTTATCCTATTTCACATAGCTGTCTGTGCTATAGATACTGTCTCTGATTTTATTCCATTTAACTTTTTCTAAATAGAAGTCAGTGAACGACATTAAAGATAGCGTGAATAAGTGCAACACTTAACCTGTAGCCATATCAGATATCAGTCGGTATTGAATTCAGTATTCGTGTTGACAGCTCGTAACACCGTTCGATTTTACAACGACACATTTGTATTGCTTCTTTGAAAGTGATGCTATATATCTCATTACGGGCAACGCTTCACTCAGCTCACACCGAAGAGGGTGCCAATATCTAGGTCCAGTGGCGTTTCATGTACGGATATGAGAAATTTGGTACTCTAAAACTCGAAGGTCAACCAATGACGTCATATCCAAACTCCAGCGTATCCAAAATCAGTGTGTTCGTTATGCATTTAATATACCTCGTGTGTTCTCTGTACGCAATAAAATCACAGAAGTAGGGTGGCTAAGGTTAGATCCACGTAGGTTGCTGCACCAAAGCTGCTTGTATCACAAAATAATAAAAACAGGAGTACCTTCTTACCTAAGCTCTAAAATCACTTATAGAAAAGATGTGCATTCTAAAAATACTCGCTCAAAAAATCAGATTATAATACCAAAACATAGATCGGAAAATTTTAAGGGTTGTTTTAAGTAATAGGTGGCAAATATTTATAATGAAATACCAAATGATTATAAACAGCTAAATATTAATGGTTTCAAAAATAAATTAAAAAATATATTGTTAAATAATTGTTTGGCATAATGTACCTTCTTTTTTGTTTTTGTTTACGTGATATAGTATTAACATTGTTATTATTCTTATGAATATTGTATAAATAAATTATTGTAAATAAAAAAAAAAAAAAAAATAGGAAAAAAAATATATATTTATAATATCGTTCTATAGTATTGTTAAGAATTTTTGTCTAATTCGTACCAAAGTTTTGTTATTATTTTTAAAGTGTTTTTTATATGGATGTATTGAAAATCATATTTATTTATGAATACATTCCTTTTTAAATATCAATACAAGTATTTATGTATCTACTATTATTATTTTTTTTGTTATGCTATTATTTATTATGATATGTTGTATGATATTTAAATAAATAAATTATTATTATTATTATTATTATATAATAAGACACAGCTCTATGCCTTAAAGTCTATTCACGATAAAAATGATATGACGTCACAATTGAAAAACTTGATGTGTTGCCACTTCGCTAATTTTTCGTTTTATCAAAAAACGTCTCAAATAAAAATTATTTATTGCTTTTATAGCAACTTTTGTTCAATAAATTTTTTCGAAATATTTTTCTGTTGTGAAATATTTGCAAAAATCTTAAAATCGACACGAGTAAACTCCCATTTTTAGTCAACCGATTTTTACCAAAAGTTGATCAACTCGGCACACGTTGATCAACTTTGATTATTTTATTGATCTAGTAGATTACATACAAGTAATATTGGATAAATCATTTTACAAATTGTCAATAATTAATATCACTAACAGAGTCAAAATTTTAAAAATAAGATAGTAAATAAAAATCATATAAAAGTATAAATATATAGATAATAAATTACAATATTTATGTTGATCAAATGGTAATTGATAGCAGAAGCTTAAATATGAAGTTTCATAAAAATCCTTTTAACCGAATTTGCTCTGCACGTATACACAGACAGACGGATGGACAGACGGACGGACAGACAGACCGACATACATCATACTAAAAATAGTCAAAACGTTCTGTAGGGACCTCAATTCGTGGAGATCTATCGAAATCTCGAAATGTCAAAATCGGTATGATCAAAATACCTCCATTATATATGTTGGCGGTTGGTAATTCCCTGCTCTTCATTTACAGCTTCCCAAGAATTTTTTTGCCCAGATACATACTTTTGAAATTGTCCGTTTCATGCGTCCTGTTGTAACATCGTGATTTGGCTTTGTTATCCACTTGTTCCATTCTTCCCGCATATTTATTTTTTTTATTTGTAGACATCCAAGGGTTGTAATTTACTTGTAAAGCCTCCAGAAAAGACTGCTGATTCTGTATTCATTTCTTTTAAAATCTTTTTCGTTGATTCTATTTTATGCGCTCTGAATTAACGTACCTCGTATAATCGTCCATACCTTCGGACCATAAGACGCACCCCAATTTTAAGCATATTTTTCTATGTAATAATAATAATAATAATAATAATAATTCTTTATTAGAAGATAAACAATACATACAATTGCATTCCTCAAGTCATTACACAAATAATCTTAATCTATAACGGTATTAACATTTTTATTACAGACTACACAGCCATTTATAATAAAAAAGTAACAACAGATAGTTATGCCTACGTAAATTATAATTCTAAGTTTGCACAAAGATATTCATCTACACTGTAGAAACTATATCTCACCAACAAATTCTTCACAGCTGATTTAAATTTATTAATATTTAGTTGTTTAATATTATTCGGTAGTTTATTATATAGTACCGGACCGTAATAAGATGGACTTTGTTTAGTGAGATTTAGCCTCAATTTTGGTAGTAACATATTGGTTTTATGTCTTGTGTTATGCGAGTGCGTATCTGCATGTGTACTAAAAGTTTGTTTATATTTTCTTGTATACATAAGTATATTGTAAATGTAAACGCATGGGAACGTCAATATTCCTAGTTTCTGGAATGCAAAAAGGCTTTCGTCGTTTCTGGAATGCAAAAATGTAAAAAAGTTCGTCTTATGGTCCGAAAAATACGGTATGTACCCAGCAAACATTGAACTAACGGCCGAACGCCGGCAAACTGCTTTTACGCTGGTAAATGTACCAATGTAGCAATGTAGCAATGGCTGGCACCAAAAGAAAGTGCAACGCCAGTATTAATAATGTACTTCACATTTGTATTTCGCACTCCGCCTATACGAAGTACTTTACCAGCATTTTATAAGCATTCCTTATTTGTATTAATCCAAGATTATTTCTAGCGGGCCAGTGCTTATGTTTATAACTTTTTTTGAATGTAATAATTTGAAAAGTCTGACCGTTCTTAGTCATAAAACACCCTAATGGCGTGGCCTTCGAGGGTCGGTACAAGTGATATTCTGTGAGTACGAGTTGGGACGTGTTGGTGAACAGTTTTTAAAGATGTGTATTTGAATAGTTATTGATTGTGAGCATTATACAGTTTTTTTATGTGATTTGTGTGTGTTTTGTTAGATTTAAGGACGTAGTTTACACAAACTATTTCATATTAAATTGTTTAATTTTTAGTTTAGTTCAATCATAGTTTTTTTCATGTAATAAAATTTTCAATTATTAATAAATCTGATACAAGATTATAAATATGTCATTTAAAAAATATAATTTGTCATATTTCATTTTGAATAGTGACATCTTAAATATTTTGTAAATATAATACTAACCTAAAATAATACAAACTTAATCCAAAACTGTAAAGCTTTTTTTACAATATAACCAAGTTTCTAAAAGTCAGTAATACACTATAAAAATCACCAAAATAACCAGATCTAGTTTGTTCTTACAAAAGTGAACAGCTTATAGCATTAATGCTTATAAAATTTGTTTATTGAATTTATTTTAACAAGTATGATTTCTTTAGGTTGGCACTCTTCAAGTCAGGGGGAAAAGATGTGGTAGATAATACAAGACGAATATTGGTGAAAATTATTAGTCACCCCTTATCTTTAGGATGAAATTGGTTTGACCGAAATGGCAGAAAACCATTTTCTTAAAATTCTTCATTAAATTAATAAATTAAATAAACTAATTCCTGTTATTCCTGAAATTATATTTATTTAATATTTATAAATAAATCAATAAATTATAACTGTTAATTCAATTTACAATCGGCTAGTTTTACCATCGTTGAATAAATTTATTTAACAACTTAAGTTAACAATATCGCATCATTCTATTGACAGCAATGTTAATTTCTTCATTAATAGTTTAAAACCGATGCGATATTGTCAACTTTACTTGTTAAATAAATTTATTCAACGATGGTGAAAATGGCCAAATGAGTATTTATTTTGCACCTAACCATTAATTTATTTTAATACTGGGTAAGTACACATATATTACATTTGAAACACTAGAGAGTGGGTATAATATAAGCACTAGTCTGTCAGAAATAAATCTTGCAACTAATGCGATTATTTTGATACATCAATGGGCCAGCTAACGGCCACGGGGACACCGGGGTACTGGCCCAGTGCAAAATGCCAGCACTGGACCAATGCGAAATGCCAGCACTGGCCCATTACTTTAAATGCACTTTACCGTTGCTGGGCCAGCAACTGATACATCAATGGACCAGCTAAGGGCCACGGGACACCGGGGTACTGGCCCAGTACGAAATGCCAGCACTGGCCCATTACTTTCAATGCCGGCGAGTATGTGCTTTACCAGTACTGGTCCGGATAAAAATGTTTGCTGGGTAGTGACAAATATTCATCGTTTGGCCTTCTAATAATCATCATTTACTGACTAAATAAAAACAAAACCCTGAAATGTGTGAAAATTAAAATTTCACGTAATTTTTTTTTTAATAATTCGTCTGTATGTTGCCTCAGATCAACTGCACTTTTTAGAATTGATAAATTTTGAATATCGAGATTGGAAAAGTTATTCAAGTATTGCAGTCCCTAAGCGGGTATGTGAGAGCAACCCCAGTGATAACGTCGATTCTACACGAAAATTCACATACTTATGTATATATCTTTCTATTTATATTTCATCTTTATTTCAATCTCTGTACGTGCAAAATGTGAAGAAGATCACCTTATTTCTGTTAGATAAGTAGGATGCTTCACATCAGTTCGGGAAAATGTGAGCATGGGTTTCAAATTTTATAACCTTTTCACTTTAACCAACTTAGGGAAACTTGATTGTTTGTAACACGATAAATTTACTTGAAGATCTTAATTAAATAAACTATAATACTATAATAATAATAATTAAATAACAATAATAATTAAAGCACGAACAAAAGAGTTTTTCTAGGAAATTAGTTCGTTTTTAATTTTTCATTTTTAGGAGCCTGCTGAAATGTTTATATTTTTTATTGACTTTTCTAGTGTTAGATTTAATTACCGCAATTAAAACAAATCGAACTGATACTACATATAGTGGTCTATTAAAATAACAACTTACAACCAATTTGAAATGTTATACGTATCAATCACATTACGTAAAAACTGTAGCTCATTAATTTTTTTTTTATTTTATTTATTTTTCATCGGCTTATTTCTGCAACGAGGCTAATCGCCGATGACAGGGGGCGAAACACTACATCAGGATGAGGGGTGAGTGATTTTGAAGAGTAATGTAAACATATTATTCGCAAAAATCTTAAAATCGACACGAGTAAACTCCAATTTTTAGTCTACCGATTTTTACCAAAAGTTGATCAATTCGTGCCATTGATGTCAGAAGCTTAAATATGAAGTTTCATAAAAATCCTTTCAGCCGAATTTGCTCTGCACGTGTACACAGACAGACGGACGGACGGACAGGCAGACATCATGCTTAAAATAGTCAAAATGTTATGTAGGGACCTCAATTCGTGGAGATCCATCGAAATCTCGAAACGTCAAAATCGGTATGATCACAATACCTCCCTTATATATGTTGGCGGTCGGTAAAAACAAAAACATATTGAATTCAAATAAAAGGAAACGGGTTGCTAGGCGGCAGCACGAAAGCCAATTTTGTTATTAACTAATAAGGTCTATTAAATAGAATCATTCCTAAGTTTTTCCACTAATATCGACTTGAAATTTTCTCTTTGGTGTCTAAAATTATACATTAAAGACAGTACTATTTATTAACAATGTTTTGATTAATGTTGTGATCCATAATATTTTTTGTGTAAAATTAATCATGGAAACATCCTTTTGTACACCCGAGGGTGCTATTTTCGCACAAATTGTGTTACCGCGTATGGGTACATTGTTTTAATTAAGAATGTTAATATTGTTACCATGGATTTTAATCATTCGTAAAAATTATGAGGGCTTGAGATACACAGCCTGGCACTGCTTTAATTGTAGGGAATCATAGGGCACCAACCCTATGTAGGAGTCTCTAAGGACGTTTTAAAGGGGACTGTTCCAAATACAGTTTACAAATAACATTAATTTGTATTCTATCGCTTTACATATATAAGGTTTATTTAGCATGGCATTGATGGTTATTAGTCATATAGGGTTCTTCATATCACTGACTAGGTTTAGTTTTAAATCGATAGAGCGTTCTATTTTTTTGTTGTTTTGATTTAATTAAGAATGGTTGCTTCAATAGCTTTGATGACTATCACCCGGTACCATACTGTTACATTATAATGAGGTTATTTTACAAAAGATTATACAAGGTGTCTCAAAAGAAATTTTATATTTATTTAGCTTACTGCGTGAACGCAACGTATCCGAGGGGCGCGGGGGTTATGTCAATCGGTAGCCTGGCTCTTGGGAATTCAGTCGCTATGGAGCGTTTCTCGGGAGCAGACCGCGCGTTATGCGTGCGACAGTTTTACAAAAACGGTGATTCGGCGACTGTAGCGCGTAGAAAATTCTGCAGTATTCGAGGGTTTCGCCACTTAAATGATGCGCCAAGCATTCCTCTCATTCGACATTGGGTTAAAAAGTTAGAAGAGACTGGTACAACGCTGGATAAATCAAAATCCGGGCGACCTAGGTCATCAAGAACGGTAGAAAACATGGAGAATGTTAATCAGTCTGTTCGTGACGACCCGAACCTTTCAATTCGGAAGCGCGCAAGTGCTTTAAATGTGCATAGATCATCATTACATCGCATTATGCACAAAGACCTAAAGCTGCACCCCTACAAAATTCAATTGGTGCAAGAATTAAAGCCCCAAGATGCCAGTCAGAGGCTTAATTTCGTAAATCAGGTGATTGAGCGATTTTCAACGTTTACCAACATTTTGTTTTCGGATGAAGCTCATTTTCATCTTAATGGCCACGTAAATAAGCAGAACTGCCGCTACTGGAGTGCAACGAATCCGAAACGCAAACATCAGAAACCCCTACATTCGCCTAAAGTGACCGTATGGGCTGCGATGTCGGCGCGAGGAATTATCGGCCCTTACTTTTTTGAAGACGAAAGGGGGCGTGCAGTTACAGTGAAATCAGAGCGTTATGTGGAGATGTTAGACAACTTCTTGGTACCTGAACTGCAAAACTTTCCTGGCTATAACCAAAGAACATGGTTCCAACAGGACGGAGCAACTTCACACAAGTCCAATATGTCTCTGCCACGTATTCGTGAAATTTTCTCAGGAAAATTGATCTCCCGGAGAGGTGACATAAATTGGCCTCCACGCAGTCCAGATTTAACCCCTATGGACTTTTTCCTATGGGGTTATCTTAAATCTAAAGTTTACGCCAATAAACCGACTTCACTGGCGCATTTGAAAGAAAATATCCGTCACGAAATGGCAGCCATCCCTGAGTCCACCTGCCGAGACGTCATAAGTAATTTTACTGTTCGATTAAATGAGTGCCGAGAACGCGAGGGTCTACATTTAGACGATATTATTTTTAAGAAGTAAATCCCCAAAAAGTGTATTTTAATAATTAATAAACATTTTTTCTATATACGGCTTACTTTTTTTTTAATCGATCCACTAAATATAAAATTTCTTTTGAGACACCTTGTATCTGTCATAACCTGGGTTGTTAGGATTTCTTGCAAGATATATTACTTAAGATAATATTCAGGTTTTCTGCGGGAGGTGGTGATTGGGCTAGTTCGCAGTGCTCCTGTCGCTATCCAAATTGCTGCGTTTTGGATTGTATCCAGTTGTTTTAACTTTTTTGCTTTTCCATATATTATTCAACCAAAATTTATCTTTGACTGTGTGGTAGCCATGTACATCTTTATCAGTATTTCCATTTGGGCTCTCCATTTAAGGTGGCCAATAAATTTTAAGAAATTAAGTCTCTCATCCCATTCCTTTAAAGTTATTGGATGTGGGTTTTCCATGCTAAATTTTTTTCTATAGTAATTAGTCATACAGGGTTGTTTACGCCACATACTAGGTTTAATTTTAAATAGATAGAGTGTTCAAAATTTTGATTTTTATCGATCGAGTGCTCCGGCCGATTGGTTTTTGCACAAACAATATCTTCAAGAGTCGTTCGTTATCGCTGGCAGTGGTGATCTAGGCTTTGAACTAGGAAAGCAGACCACAAATAACATGGGAAACCGCTAGGAAGGAAAATAAGAAGTTAGTTGGCACTATTTGTAGAAATTTTCAACCGTTTTGGGTATGACATACAAGCAACGTTGCACAAACAATAAGCTGACCTTCTTGACTGCCAAAAAAATTCTTTAATTTTCATTCCCAACATTTTTCATTTCGTCCTCATATATATTCCATCTACTTCCATTTTCACAGTTGTACTTGGCGCTTGATTTCTATTTTGCCTAATATTCACCAGGGTTCTTAGTAAACTTATTCATACAAATTGATTGATATTTTATGAAATCTGTGTACCGCCACTGGAGAGAGTATACTTTCTAAGAAACAAGATATCTGAATATCTATTGCACTTGACTGGGACCAGAAGACGATTCATTCTTTCCTCTAACACGAAAACCCAGTGAATTGAACAGTTTTTGTTTCGACTTAAGAGGAAACTGGAGTGTTTTGAATGGTACTCCATAGAGTTGATCAGAAGATTTTAATACAACCTGTAATTTAAGTAAAATCTTTTAAAGAATTTCAGTGGTAATGGTATTCAAATGAAGGGAACATCTTTAGTGGAAAATTGCATCGTTTATTGAAAAGATTACTGATAAATGCCTTTTATATTTCCCCCTGTTGAAATGTTTAGAAATGCCAATGTCTTTTATTTCAAATAATTGAGAAAAAGTAATTTTCTTAAATTACAAACAACATAGTTCTTAGATCTTGTCGATTGGTTTTATTTTCGTGTCTTCCGTATTAAAAAGGAATTGTGAAATTGTGAAATTAAAATTTGGAACAATGGTGTAGATCTTGAATGGCTAAGGATTTTAAATTCTTTAAATTTTTTAATCTTCCGGAACAGAAAATCGTACTCCAGGAATTTTCCGAAATCATCTGTTTTATATTATTTTCACCAGTAATAATAACTATTGTCAGGATCGTTCCTTTGCTGTTGGGCGCCAAGGTGCAAAAACAATATTGCCACCCTTATTAAATATTATTTAATTAAATTTTTTTTATATAATGTTGTGGGGACTCGGATATATAAAATATCACGGTTGACTGATTTATTTATTTCATTTGTACTTACTCTGTACATCCCTCACATTAGGTCTCCCTCACATTATGGGTTCCAAGACTTGCGAGCGGATCAAGTCTGGACCCCCCCTATTAGTCCGCTAGCTGGTTGTTATGATTCTTGGAAGGATTAAGGGTTGTTCAATTAAACTCAACATTTTAGATCATCTACTTTAATTATGAGCGCAAACACTAGGCACACTACACCAAACTAACGAACACTACCTTACCGTAAATACGAAATTACTTGGTTATATTTTACTTGTCCGACCGAACACTCTAAATGACTCTAACCCATGATGAACAAATTCTCACTCTACACGACTTAACTTCTTCACTCTTTAGACTCAACTCTTAAACATGGTCTTAACCATACGACGGATCAAAATCAACTATTTTTGTTAACATCTTAACGTTATGATGGTTTTCAATCTACTCCTTAAAACGCGACTACCCTGAAATGCTTACATCGCCCAACTGTTAAATGTCATTTAACACCTCTTGACTGTCTGTCTTGTACTATCTTAAAATTCATAATTTATTAGTGATAACTCAGATAAATATCCCATTAGAAAATAGCCCAATTATCATATTTATATCCTCAGACAATAATTAATTATTATTTATGTGCTTATGGTTGACGTATATTTTTTTAACACAATAATTTACGCTTCACTTTTCATGTTACATTTTCAAAAGTGTCAAGTTGCAATAATAAACGATCTACCGTTATCTTAAATGCCCTTTCTAAGCAATAGATTAAATATTTTACTCTAATTGAATGATTATAATGAATTTATTTATCAAATTTTATTTATGAAATAAAACCAAAATTACCAAAGTTTTGAATATGTATCATGCAAAATAAATATTTTCCAATTTTAATTATCATAAAATTAAATAGAAATCCTTAAAAATTAATGGTTTTATTTAAGACTAGCTGAAGTATCAGTACTTCGTACGCTTTTTGTAAGGTTCATTTTTGCTGTAACTTAAATTATTAGTGAGATAACTCAGCTTCAAGCAGAACAATATAATCGTTTCTTTATTTTATTTAAACGACACATTTCTATATAATTTGGATGTTAAATAAATAAAAATTGAGATACTTGGTTTATAGGTAGCTCTTCCCATAGCTCCCCAAATATATATCCTATTAACAACTGGATTGAAGAAAAAAAAAAATGTTTCCTCATATTAATTTTTGATGTAAAGTAAATAATAAATGAGATATTTTAAGATTTCAGTTTTAGAGTGTCCCTCCGTAACTCCCCTAACATTTATTCAATCGAAAAAATATATAAGATAATAACTACAGTGCTTTTTAAATAGCACTGATGAAGATTTGAATAAATTCAAAACGTTAGTTTAGTTAAATAAACTTGTTTTATTTTTGTCTGATCCGAATCTTATTAATTCTTTAATATTACCTACGAACATAATTCATTAAAAATATATAAAACAAAAGGATTTGTTGTAAACAATTTTTGTTATATACGTTTTTGCTGTTAAGACAATAAGGGGGATATTTCAAAAATTATTTGTCATGACGAATGAATATCGGAACTAGGTCAATCAGAAGTATAAGTACATGGATGTACGGAATCTGGGCAGAGGAACCTAACCTACTCTTCTACAAGTTCCATTCAAGAAGGTGACTCCCTGATGGGTAGCCCCTGCCTCGGAGATAGGTCGAAGCCGATTCTGGCCAACACGGCTTGGACCAAAGACTTCCCCAACTCCATGGACAAATTCCATCATATAATTATTTATTTATTTATTTATTTTCCATTCCATCTGTCCAACAGAATTAACCAATAAATGGACAGGTACAAATTAAGCTAAAAATATAAATATGATAACACAAAGAAAACACAGCAATAAATTAATAATTTACAAAAATCTAGAGAATAAAGATTATCTTAAAGTTACAAAACAAATATATACATATATAAATATTTTTAAAAAAATAGCATATAAACATAATAGAGAATGGAGAAATGATACAGAAATTTAAAAAAAGATTTACAACAGATTCATTTAGAATACAATTTGAGCACATACGGTTTATGGGAGATTTGAGAAATAAATTGGAATGAGCTTGATACAAAATATTTTAAGATCATGGGCGAAGAGCAGACGTTGGCTACCTATGACATCGTTGATGCCATTGATGAATATTAGAAATAGTAGAGGACCAAGATTTGATCCCTGTGGCACACCGGAAGTAACTGGAAAGTGAGAAGTATTGTGACCACGAAAAGTAACAAACAGAGAACGATTTAAAAGATATGATGTGAGCAATGACACAAGGAAAGGAGAAAGACCAAAGCTCTGAAGTTTTTGTATGATAATATTATGTATCAATAGTGTCAAAGGCTTTGGCAAAGTCTGTATACACAACATCTACTTGACCTTTATTATCCAGTACAGAAGAAACATAATGCGTAAAAGAGCATAGATTGCTTGTTGTGGATCTACATTGCATGAAGCCATGTTGAGAAAAAGACAGACAGTTTTTTATACTAAAATAAATGGTCTTGTAGATAATACTTTCAAATATTTTACTAAAGTTTGAAAGAACAGTTACTGGTCTGTAATTACTAATTATGCTCTTGTCGCCAGATTTGTGAATCGAAGTGACTCGACCAATTTTCCATGCAGTAGGAAAAGTATATGATTTTACAGCAAGATAGAATATATGAAAAAGTGCTTCAGTAATAGGTGTTGAGCAATCTTTAATAATTAAGTTAGGTATATTATCAGAGCCGCTTGACAAATTATTTTTGATTGTGTTTTTTTTTATCGCAACTTCAATTACCTCTCTGGAAATATATGATAACAAAACCTGATTACTAGCGGATTTGCTATGAAGAGTGTCTTGACGAGGAGAAGAAGTGGAAGAAGAAAATACACTTTTGAAAAATTCAGCAAAACCGTTAGCAATAGTTGGAATAGTTGTAAAATTATCGTTACTTAAGTAACATAGCATTAGGGTGAGATGTATTAGACTTTTTGGAATTGATAAAACTCCAGAATTTATTAGGATTAGATATAATTGAAGACTCGCAAGATTTGATGTAGGCATTATATGACGATTTTATGTCTGATTTGATTTTAGTACGTAAGTATTTATATTTTATTAAGAAAGATTTATTATTTGGAAATTTTTCATTACATTGTTAATTTGATATAATATATTTAATAAATTGTATTGTTAAAACCAGGAGTTGCATTTCCATCTAACCACTCACATAACAAGTGGTAGATGCATCGGTTATTTTTTCTTATTGGCAGGTCGCATTATATTCGACGAGTCGCATTCGTCCCATGGTGAGCCCATTGCCAACACCTGTATTAAAAGATCAATAAGAGCCCAAGGTTTAGAACCTCTGAATAAAACGCTAGTATTATAGGAAATAAAAACAAGAGGAATATAAAATACGCGCCATATGCTAAATTTTTTACTCGCACATTTGTAATCAGCATACACATTTTAATCAATTTAATTCTCTTTCGTGCATGCCAGTGAAAAAAGATGTAGAAATGAGGTTGGCTTGTGTTATTCACGTTATTTTTAGAATGTTTGTACTGCGTTTGAAATTGAAATTCAATCCTGAATTGGGAACGGCATTTTAAACGTCGAGTCAATTATGAAAATGACATTTTATTTTCTTTTATTACATCAACATTAAAGAATTTTTAAAACATTTTAATAATCCAAAGTTATTACTTATTTACTTATTACTGGTGCATATGACGTGGCTCTAAAAAATTAATTAAGAACAAGCGCGCACACGGAAAATTGGTCTGGGAGGTCAATTTCGAAAAAATATCTGTAAAATAATACAAATTTACTTTTGTTTTTTTACGGACAGGAGTGGGCTTACGGGGTGTGTAAATTAAGTAACCAGACTGATTTTAAAAAAATATTCGTATAGAATTACAATTTAATATTGTCTCTCTCAAAATAACTTTCTTGGAAAGCCACACAGCGCTGGAGATGGTTCTTTCAATCCTCATAGCAGTGCTGGAACTCGGATACTGGAATAGTTTTTAGCTGGTCGGTTACAGACGTTTGAATGTTTTCGAGTGTCCCAAAATGACGTCCCTTGAGGTAATTTTTCAATCTTGGGAAGAAAAATTCACAAGGACTCGAGTTAGGCGAATAAGGAAGCTGACGAGCCACAGGAATGTTTTTACTGGCCAAAAACTCGTTTATTGAGATTTATTTTTCTCATTCTCAATTAATTGGTCAAAATCTGATGAATGGTAGTGTGAGTCAAATTCAACTCTTACTGTCAACTTCTCACTGATTTTAAAACAGCTTTTAGTTAATAAAACGGCGAATTGTGTTGCCACTGGTGGCAGTGGAAGAAATTTGTTAGGGCGCATCTCCACTATGCCGCAGTTTGCCAGTTGGCAAGGCTAGCTAGCAATGCCAACTGGCAAAGCCAACTGGCAAAGCCAACTGGCAAAGCCAGTGGCTGTATACACGTCCACATCTGTGTTGGCATTTAGTTTAGTCGCACAATGTTCACCGAGGAAGATTTACTAATTGCTTCAGCTGCTGTTATCATACTTGAGAGTGAAGAAAAAATACGCAAACGGCGCAAACGACTGTTTTGGGTACGTCCAAGTCTTCAAAGTAGATCACGCACCGGACTTATTACATTCCCTCTCTTTTTTTATTTCGCGCGAAAAATGACACACCAAGTTTTTGATTTTTCTATCAATTTCTTCTTTTTGTACTCCAAAACTAACCGCAATTTCCAATAGAGCGTCACATCTCTTATTCCTGTCTTTATAGTCCTTTAAACGACAGTCCCACAAAACAGGACGATCCCGGTATAAATCGATGAAATTAAACACTTTTTCGTTTGTCCACTCCATCTATAAACAAAGTTGCTCATATGCGTCTGAATCAGAACCTGAATTTAAGTCTAAAGCCGCGTGATGCCAGTTGGCACGTCCCCACTCACCGTTCTTATCGGCTTTCTTTGAAGGAGACCGACACTCGAGCGATTCTCGTTGGCATGCCGTTGGCACGATGGCATGTGCCAACGGTCACGTCCACACTATGCCGTAGTTTGCCAACTGGCCTTGCCAACTGGCCGTCTGCGGCATAGTGTGGACGCCGCTTTAGCACTAAAACCAGTGGCGTATTTATGGTCGGTGAGACCCTACGCGCAATATTTTTTGGGGGTCCCATTCCATTAGGTAAATTTTAAATCTGCGTTATTGCTTTTATCTTTGTAAAAAAATCAATGTAAATTACTGTAAATGTACCGGGGTGCTAATAACCTCAGCAGTTGAAGCGCACCCAAAATTAATCCTAAAAAAAAAAAGTTTTTCTACTGCAAGTTAATAATAATAATAATAATAATTTATTTTGCTAATATGTACATACATTATATATAATACAGATAAATAAAAATATAATGTTATACATGTACAGCAAGTCAAAAGTTAAAATTGGATACAAATATGACAGTAAATATAATAAAAATGTTTGTACATAACTATTTTTATTTACACAGTATTCATCTAAATCATACACACATTTCTCAATTAGAAGACGTTTAACATTGTATTTGAATTTGCTGACAGATTTTATGTTTTTTAATTCTTCAGGCAATAAATTAAAGTATTTGCAGCAATTAAAATATGCTCCTTTTTGGTAACGAGACGAATTATGAGACTTAGGAACAAGTAGTTTTTTTTTTCTTGTTGAGTATATATGATTATTTGTGGAGAAAAGATTCTTATTTTTGTAACAAAACATACACAGGGATAAAATGTATTCGGACGGGAGCGTCAATATCTCTAATTTTTTAAAAAACTCTCTACAAGAATCTCTATATTTGATAGAGGCTAGTATTCGTATAGCTGATTTTTGTAGTCGAAAAATGCGTTTCCATTCAGTTGATTTGCCCCAGTGTATTATATTAAATCTTAAGAGTGAATGGAAACAAGAAAAATATCATGTTCTCATCGCGTACTCATTACAATGATTTCTCAGTGATCTTAACGCATAGAGACACGAGCTTAATCTTTGATCAAGATAATTAATATTAGCGGTCCAATTTATTTGAGAGTCCATAGTGAGACCTAGCAGTTTTACATTCTCTGAAGTTTCAATCTCTTGACCATTGTAAATTAAGTGGTTGTCAGAATTTATTTTATTTTGAACTGATTTAAATAAAACACAGTTTGTTTTATTTATATTTAAAGTTAATTTGTTTTTTTCGGTCCAATTGGATATGTTACTTAATACTGATTTAAAGTGTGAAGCTAATTCATTATTGGTTTCGCACTTTAGAAGGAAGCTATTGTCATCTGCGAAAGAAGTAATTGTTAAATTTTTTATTTTGTTAAAATAATTGGGAAGATCGTTGGAGTATAGTATGAATAAAGTCGGACCAATTACACTGCCTTGTGGCACCCCTATTTCTAAGGGTTGATTGTTGGAGCGATATGTTTTATTATTAATTCGGATGCTTGTATATTGGGATCTGTTTGACAGGAACGATTTGAACCATTCTAGGGCTTGAATTCCGTATCGTTCCATTTTTGTCAGTAAAATAGTGTGATCAACGCAGTCGAAGGCTTTACTTAAGTTATTAGTTTGTTTGTATTAGTTATTTATTTGTATTTATTGCATTCCTAAATGAAAGCACTAGATAAATATATAGAAATATATTTATTTTGTCAACGTTAATTTTTTTTGTTAGGTACTGTGGAAAAAATTGTATAAACAGTGTTTAATTTTCATCCTTGTGAGCTTTGATATCTTTTTCGTGTCAGGTCGATCCTTTGAAGTTAAAATCCTGACTCATCTATTAACGCTACTTCACGTAGTGGTAATTTCTTTCGCAGCTCTGTCGCCCTGTTGTAAATATGCTATGAGCTGAGAAAGTTTTCGGTGTAGAATTTTTTAAATAGTTAATTGCAATTTGTCACCAAACCCTTAATTTTTCAGAGAAATGAATTCTTAAGGTTAGTTTTCTAAAAGTTATTTAATCAAAAGAGGTGACAACGCTTAAATTTAAAATTATACCTGAATTTCAAAGTTTTAAATATAATAATTTTTGCCTCATATTGGTATCACTGTTTTATACATGTAACAGTACATATGATACATGTTGCTCTCTTTGTTGCATGTATAATGAAAAACCAAAAATATAGAAATAATCTAAAACATGTTTTGTGCTATCAAAGACGCAGAAAAAAAATTGAAAAAATTCATTCTTTTATTTTATTTATTTTTTGATGAAGTTATACAATGAGATGCTTAATTTAAAAGTTTATCCCGTTTTTAGCGCTAGATGGAATTGTAGCGAACCGGTAACGTTACTTTATAACGTACCATTTATTGTCCACTAGGTAGCGAGCCTGTAGTATAATATTACGTCTAATCTCAAACTGAAGTGAGATTACTAACTAAAGGAGATCGGGTAGTAGGCGTGAGTGTTATCCAGGGTTCATCATTACGATATGTGAATTAAATGATATGTATTAGTACTTACCAACCGACTGAACAAGCATCTTGTATTTAAGTTTGGATCTAAGCTGTTCACTAAAGTTCTTAAAGGTGAAGGGTTTACACTCGTTAACACGGTTTAAAATTAATGAATTAAATTTATTAACAGTAATATTTACAAAGAAGTTAAGATAATTAAAATGAATTTAATATAAAAAGATTAAACAAACAGAATCAAGTTGTCCACCAGAATGCCGAACCAGTCCCTCTACGAATGCCACTACTTAGTTCTTACTATTAACAAGACCGAATATTATCTGATCTCCTCTTCAGAGAGTCGTGTGTTTTTATGAGAAGTTTCTAGGTATTTCGTGGAAAAGGGGTTTAGCTTTATTCAAGGGAACGCTAGTGTTCAGAGTTATTAAGCAATAACTCTGAATAAATTTCTCCTTGAACAAAGAACCATTTAAAAAATATATTTCTAAAGATACATAAAATTTCTAAAATTTTATTATTTGAATTCTCAAAAGTATACCCTTTTTAAAAATCCCAAATAAATACCTTTCAAAGGAATTCTCCCGACGGGTGTTTGTGAAAGTTTCTGATGGACTACTCGATTCGTTACAGTATTGCAATGCAAAACCGAAGTGTAATTGACTTCACACGTGTTAAGTATTTAGATCATTTGATAGAAAACATTTCAGTGAGGACATAAGAAAAAAATCAGCTGTGGCCACCACAGAACCGATCGCCATCATAAAGTACTTGTATAAAATACAATATAGCAGCAGAGTAGAAATAACTTGACCTAATATTTTCTAACAGAGATATTATTTATCATGACCATGGAAACGTTACATGTAAGTATGAAAAAATTGAGACTTTTTTCGTTTTTTCAAAAAACTCAAATATACGAAAGTTTCGGATTTTCCATCCAACTCTTTGTCGCTACAAAACATCGTAGATAATTTACTGCTACTGTCAAAATTAAGGAATCGTTATTATCTCTCTCAAGGCTACAAAAGCAAACTTTGATGAAAGTGTTTACATTTTTTTATTGTTTTTATGCATAACAAATAATAAAATGACGGCCTAAACTCAGGCACAAATTATTGTTTTGTCTTTGTTGAGCAGTGTTATTTATGACTTAATAAAAATATGTGTACTTTGTATTTTTGCCAATAAAAATATTATTACTCAATTTACAAATTTTACTAAGGTAGAATACCAAATTTTACTAAGGTATGATACTGTGTAATTATGTACACTGCTGCAGACCGTCTCTTATAAATTACCTGAGATATAAGTCTACCGTCCTTTTTGCTATAAATATTGCCGTCAAGAGCAAGATCAAAAGAACTCCAAGAAACAATTGATGTTTGAAGGGGCTCGAGAAAGCAGCACCGGTATTACTAGGGTGATAATGACTCATATTAACAAGAACGTGCTTTATATTTGTTGGCTACTCTCGACTCACTTCACTCTAACTAGAATAGGTAACATGAAAGCAGCTCTTTGCATCTGAAGCCACAGGACTCTTTCATTGTACTCTTACTTCTAAGGTTTATAAAAAAATATGCTATTTACGTACGCAGCAGGAAGATTTAGCAAAGGATTTTATGGCACAGTGGTCAGCGAACTTTTTTGAGTATTGCCCCAAAATACAAGAGTTGGTACTTAAGTATTAATAATAATAATAATAATAAATAATAATAATATAATTTATTGACTATGTTACAATACATAAATTGTTTAAAGTCAGTCGTAATTACACATAATATACACAAAAAAATAGTTTAAAATAGAAGAAAAAATAAATAAATATAGTACTAAATATTAAAACAAGAGTTCAGAGAGACTAGCTAGCAAGCGCGTTAAAATTTATAAGACAAGAATTCATTGACAGAATAAAATGGATTGTCTGTTAAAATTTTTTTAATTTTATTTTTAAAAGTATTAAAACAGTCAGATTTAAAATTATTAGGCAGTAAGTTCATGAACTTTACTGAATAATAGTTAGTACTATTTCTTGATTTTTGGAGTCTTATATACGTTGGATAGATTTTGCCTTTATTTCGAGTGTTGTAGTTATGTACCTGCTCATGTGTTACAAGTTCATTGAAGTTTCTGTGGGCATACAATAGGGAATTGTAAATAAATAGAGAAGGCAGTGTCATAATTTACAGTTCAGGGAAACAAAGCCTACAGTCGCTTTGGTAAGAGACTTCGGCCAGAATTCTTACAGCTCGTCGTTGTAAGGAAAAGATTCTTTCTGCCGCCGGAGAATGTCCCCAGGCTAAAATGGCATAGGATATTTGCGGCTGGAATAATGCAAAATAAGTAATGCGAACAATTTTCTGGAAACTGAGGCCATAAGATTTCTTAATAGATATACAGTGCTACATAATTTATTGGATAGGGAGCTAACGTGATGATGCCATTTGAGGGTGGGGTCGACATGAACACCCAAGAAATTTACGAAGTCTCGGTTGTCAAAATTATGGTTTCTCAATGCAAATAGGAGTTGTTGAGTTTTGCTATCATTTAAGATGAGGCCGTTTGATGTAAACCACAGTTTGGCTTTGTTAACAACTGCGATATTTTTACTAATTGTGCTATGCGGATAACAAAAAAATTTGTTTACCTTGGACCATCTAGAAATAAGTGCATTATGTGTCCAATTGTAAATATATTAAACAGTTCATATTGCAACAAGTGCAAAAAAGTGACGGGTATGCGTGCTAACCTGTAAAAAAGAAGGAAGAGTCAAATTAACCATGGTCAAGAGAGAAGAAAGAGACTGCTTAAAAGAAAAACTAAAATCAGATAAAAGGATTAACGCAAAACTATATCCAATGGAATGCTCTGCTCGCTCAAGGGAAAATTCGTTTCTTTCAGATTCGTATCAAGCAGATGAAAAGTAGCTGGCTCGTTATACAAATTATTGATTGTGTAGGATGTAAATAACTTTCTACGACCTACCCTGCCACTTTTAGTGCCTCTACATTGGGCTATCGGCCTTTTGCTTCGCATTAACTACCGATACTGACTGAATTGCCAATTCAGCATTCTTTCTAACTTACTGCACTCACGTAGGTCCAACCGAGATTCTAGACCATGCGCCAATTTATATGATGGAGGAATCTGGCCACGAAATACGTTAGATATTTTGAAGGACTTCATTGAAATCCTTTTCTCCAGATAGGAGTTATAGGATCCAATATGTTAAGTGCGTGATCTGGTGGTGTTCCCGGATTGGGACACAGACCAGAACCCTGCTCTGAGGAGCACTAAAAATAAGCGGGTGGACTGTATCATGCGTAATTCACGCGATTGTAGAATGTATAAGATCATTCTGATGTGCGGTCGGATCAAAGGGCTCTTTGAACATCAGTAGTCTGGTCCACTCTGGAGAGAGAAGAGATGGGACACACAGCCACGTTGATACACACCCAATAAGTCCACAATCGCAAAATAATAGAAGACGGGGTCGTCTTCTGTAGAGCCCGAAAACGGGGTTTTACCGTAACACAAGGCTGTAATAGCCAGAATTGTCGACACTAACGATACTATAAACGAGCCGCTATCGGAGCGAGCTTGTTCGATACTATATAGAAAAAATATAGCTAAAAAAACCCCCACTTGTAGATATAGGATTCGCACCGGAACGTAGCGCGAACACAATGTACAAGTATTAATATTTCTCATTTAATACCTGCAGGACTTTTAAAGAATAATATTGTTTCGTCAAACTGATAATAAAGCTCCCAGTTGTGTTTCCTAGTGTATTTTTGCTGTTGTTTTTTTAGACTTGGTATGTTTAATATTGTCTCTCAGTATATTCTGTTTCATGTACAATGACAAAAAGTAACAAGCGCAAAATAAGGGCAAACAATGCTGCAGCAAAAATAGAAAAACAAATATCAATTGTACGAAATGTAAATTTCAATTTACAATCAGTGTTGTGTTGCTGATTGTAATTTATACGGTAGACAGAATTATCTGCAATGTAATTATTATTATTCTTTCGATAAAATTATATTACACGTCAATTTGTTTTAGCTATTGATTTGTAACTTGTAACGATTTTGGGAACAACGGGAGCCATATTAATATACACACTGCAAAATTATAATTGATATAGATTAACAATAATATTGTTTTCGACACAAACAAAGTGATATTACAATCCAAAAAAATAAATTCTGTTTTCAGGTCTGATGAAAAAATATGTGAATTTTGTCACATTTCAGGGTTTTGTAGGTATTTAATAAGTGTAAGAAATCAAAAGAATGCTGGATGTCTAAAACAAAAAATTTATGATCACATCAATATCAACAGATTTTTGATAATCATTATATTATATCACAGGCTCGCTACCTAGTTGTTGCATTTTTGAAAAAAGTTGTAAAAAACAGGTAAATCTAAGTGTCGTAAAGGAGTTTCTATGACGTCAAGAGGGAGACTGGCAACATGTCATGCATGTATGTATAATAAACAGAATAACTGAATCTTGGGACAGCGTTCTTTGGCCTGTGCCGGCCTCTGGGAAATAGAGCGCAACTCAAAGATATTGTGTCAAATATTGTCCGCATCTCATGAGATATGTGATGGAGTCTTGTATATATGTAAGAGTATCTTTGCACATCACAACAAAGTATCTAGTTATTTAGATGTACAAGGAAAATATATTTACATACAAATTGAGAATTTAGTGGTTTTAACCAACTTTTCACGGTTATCAAGAAAAGTCTAATTTCAACAATCAAAAAAACAGTTTATATAAAAATAAACATAAGATTTAGAATCTTTAAATTACTACTCCCTCCGTCCGAAAATATGGTATACATTACTTTGAAAAATGTGGGATTAACGAAAGTAATACAAGGTGTCTCAAAAGAAATTTTATATTTATTTAGCTTACTGCGTGAACGCAACGTATCCGAGGGGCGCGGGGGTTATGTCAATCGGTATCCTGGCTCTTGGGAATTTAGTCGTTATGGAGCGTTTCTCGGGAGCAGATCGCGCGTTATGCGTGCGAGAGTTTTACAAAAACGGTGATTCGGCGACTGTAGCCCGTAGAAAATTCTGCAGTATTCGAGGTTTTCGCCACTTAAATGATGAGCCAAGCATTCCTCTCATTCGACATTGGGTTAAAAAGTTTGAAGAGACTGGTACAACGCTGGATAAATCAAAATCCGGGCGACCTAGGTCATCAAGAACGGTAGAAAACGTGGAGAATGTTAATCAGTCTGTTCGTGACGACCCGAACCTTTCAATTCGGAAGCGCGCAAGTGCTTTAAATGTGCATAGATCATCATTACATCGCATTATGCACAAAGACCTAAAGCTGCACCCCTACAAAATTCAATTGGTGCAAGAATTAAAGCCCCAAGATGCCAGTCAGAGGCTTAATTTCGTAAATCAGGTGATTGAGCGATTTTCAACGTTTACCAACATTTTGTTTAAGGATGAAGCTCATTTTCATCTTAATGGCCACGTAAATAAGCAGAACTGCCGCTACTGGAGTGCAACGAATCCGAAACGCAAACATCAGAAACCCCTACATTCGCCTAAAGTGACCGTATGGGCTGCGATGTCGGCGCGAGGAATTATCGGCCCTTACTTTTTTGAAGACGAAAGGGGGCGTGCAGTTACAGTGAATTCAGAGCGTTATATGGAGATGTTAGACAACTTCTTGGTACCTGAACTGCAAAACTTTCCTGGCTATAACCAAAGAACATGGTTCCAACAGGACGGAGCAACTTCACACACGTCCAATATGTCTCTGCCACGTGTTCGTGAAATTTTCTCAGGCAAATTGATCTCCCGGAGAGGTGACATAAATTGGCCTCCACGCAGTCCAGATTTAACCCCTATGGACTTTTTCCTATGGGGTTATCTTAAATCTAAAGTTTACGCCAATAAACCGACTTCACTGGCGAATTTGAAAGAAAATATCCGTCACGAACAGACGTCATAAGTAATTTTACTGTTCGATTAAATGAGTGCCGAGAACGCGAGGGTCTACATTTAGACGATATTATTTTTAAGAAATAAATCCCCAAAAAGTGTATTTTAATAATTTATAAACATTTTTTCTATATACGGCTTACTTTTTTTTTTTAATCGATCCACTAAATATAAAATTTCTTTTGAGACACCTTGTATTAAGTACGTTTTATTCAGTAGCGTATTTATAGGTGAGCGCACTACGCGCTGAAGTGGGGCCCCGGATGATGAAGAGGCTCCGGATCAAAAATGTATACATAAACATACATAGCGATGCTTAAAAGAATAAAAATAAAATAAAATATTATTTATTAAAACTGTAATTCGACCAACAACACATTCGTAACACATTCGTAAGATTATGCATCTATTTTGAAATATGAGAAGCTCCTTATCAAACAAAAATTCAGTTCCACGAGTCGCCACATTGCCGCAGAAATTTGTTTATCAACAGTGTTGATTGAAGACGTGTGGTGCAAGTTTAGGCCAGTTGAAAGTTTCTAGCGGTAATATTGTGCTTTTGTTTTAAGTGTTGGGAAAAATGTAGTATAGTGGACGACTACGATGTGGTGGGAAATATTTGAGAAATAATGGCCGTGGCCATCGAAAAGTACCTAAAAACCAGTGTTTCTCAAACAATCACTTATCATTTACGTTACAGCAAAAAAAAAAAACATTACAGAAACGGTAAAAGTAACTTTTAGCTACTTATACTACGCCCTGAGTTTGCACTTTTGCCCTGTTTGCACTGTTTCCATGATTCAATTCACTTTAAAATTAAATTTATTCTTGTCAAAAAACACGTTCAAAATGTGAAATCTCGTCCCATTTTAAAATGTAAAAAAATTTGACAGCTGTGTCCTTTTGAAACCTTGTAAGCATATTTTTGCCTCAAAATGCTCAAATAATGACCCAGATTCTTTGAAAAATGTTTTCTGATATCTCAAAATATTATATCGCACGTACAAAAAGCTGTCCTGAACCATTATTACCATTTAACACTTCGATTCTCGCAGTAAATATTCTGGACCGGCCGTCTTGTATTAAGAATATTTTTGAGCTATCGTCTGATAAAACCTGCCCGGCACAATCAATGGTGATTTTGATTCGACACAGATTCGAGGAAAAAATGCATGACTTTTATCAATAAAAATTAGTCAGTACCCCCTGTCGAAATAAAATTAAGCCTAAGCACTAAAAAAATATCACCCGGATAAGACGGCGGTTCATTTAGGATTCCACACACCAAAGCGGCCGCGGTGGCGGTAGCGTTAGCGATACGACTAGCGATCAGGTCTCCTCACACTAACGCGGTGGGAGTGGCGGTAGCGGTAGCGATCAGTTAGTGAATCACGGTATATAGTTGTGTGATAATATTGATTGCGAGGATACGTGAGAATATGCTAAAAGTTAAACAAGAAGAAGTCTTAATTTTGGCAGCTCATCTTGAAAACTTTTCCTATTTCGTCCCACACTTTATTTTTTTCCCTAATATTCTTGTAATCAGGATGTGCTAAGTCATACAAAATTAAATGATCCTTTACTGATTCTATGTTTTTTTCTGTTAAATTATCCATTTTCGACACTATTTTCTTAAATATATTCACTCTGTGGTATATAAACAATGAATATCGCGCGGCCTAACGCAACTTGTCGAGTTCGGTTGCCAGTGTTTGGTGATCGCTAGACTGAACGCTGCATACGGCGTCGTTCTCAGATAGCGGAACGCTTGTATGTGCGTGGTCTCATTGTATTGTATAGGTTGCGTTAGGCCGCTGCATTAACGCCACTGCGGCCGATTTGGTGTGTGGAATCCTTTTTCCTCTCTCCGCGTTACCGGAAAAATGAAGATACACCAGAAGTTGAATAGAACATATGTACATACCACACTTGTACAATATAATAGTAGACTCTTCTGCCCAATGTAAAATCGTGGCATCTAAAGTAACTGATGTAAACATCATTTTATAATTTAAAAATTCATCAACCAAAGATTCATTCCTTTGAAGTTAAAATTTCGTCTTCACGTATTAATTTCTGTGTTGACTTTGGCAAGTGATGTTATGTTCTTAATATACTATAAGATGAGAAAGTTTTGGTGTAGAAATTTTTTAATTGTTAATTGCACTTAGTCACCCATCTCTTAATTATTTATTTAGAAGGCATTAAACTCTTTGAAGCACAAACTAATTTGTTTCGGGCAGAACTTTCTGCAAACTACGCACTTCGCTGTGTACTAAATGTTTAACCTTAGGGACAAGGGCTTTGACAAGGAATCGGCAAGCGACACACTTCAGCTCAGCATATTAAAGCAAGGGCAACGTTTTAGATTGTTTGTCATGACATTACACTTTCAGGGAATTCTCTGAATATTAATTAAAAGAACTGAAATCCATCGCAGTAGATATTGAGAGAGTAAATCAGTTGTATGAATTTGAATACATTTAAAGGTTGACTTCTGAAGTTGTGTGGGGTGTTATGGAGATAATTTCTGGATGGAGTGCAATTAAATTATATTAAGAATCGAGACAGTTGCGCAGAGACCGATTTTGGCCTGTGCCAAATTCATTACTTTAAAATGAGGGGCATTAAAACGAGGGGCGATGGCGAACCTTTTTCCCCAGACGGATCAAAATTGGATTTGAAATTGTGTAGATTCAAATCGTGGGTCAAATTTAGTTTTAGTCTTGAGGTTCTTAAAACCGACCTTGAGAGTTAACCAGTAGCATTATCCAAGGGAGGGTTAAGGGGCTGTACCCCCCCCCCCCCCTGGCTAGGAAATACACACTCGCTCGTAAAACTATGAGGACATAATTTTCTGTATCATAAAAGTAAACTTCAAACCAAGAAAAATAGCAACAGACCTAATTATTATAGAACTAGTGCACCCGTTACCAACTGTGTTGGCAAACAAATCATTACCTTAATGTGGAACTTGCTCGACACCTCAGACTTCTTTCTCTAGCCATACGCCTAACTTCATGCAATTCAAATTGAATCAACTCTGCGCCCATTATTAAAAACTGGACAAATAATGAGCATTATTCCGAATTATTAATTCATTAACTTTTTAAGATGGTGCATTATATTTATAATGTTAAAACTAAAAATGATTTGAGACGTTAAATTTAAAATATATTTATTAAAATTAATTTTCCATTTTCTTATATAATATAAAAATACGCACACATGAAAAAATACACACACGGCAAAAAGGGCACACGGAAAAAAGCGTACTTACACTATATCTCAAATCAGGGGGTAGATTTACAATATCCCACTGAACACTGCGCATGCGTCACACACACGTCATTTGTTCAATATACAGATATTCTAAACAGGTCGGACTGTGCAGAATTTTTAAAACACAATTTATTTTAAGGTGGTTTATAAAAAAAAAAAAAACAGTTATCAACCATAACCTAAGATAGTGCTTTTAAGGTGAATCACTGTCCCTGCCCCTGCACAGAACAGTTAAAATACAATTTATTTTTAGGTGGTTTATAAAAAAAAATAAACAGTTATCAACCATAACCTAAGATAGTGCTTTGAAGGTGAATCACTGTCCCTAGCCCTACACAGAACAGTTAAAATACATATTATTTTTAGGTGGTTTATAAAAAAATAAAAATAAACAGTTATCAACCATAACCTAAGATAGTGCTTTTAAGGTGAATCTAACCTAAACTAAAAGGTAAATGATGTTTTAATGTGATAAATAAACAGAAACCATTGTTTTAGAGCCACTGATAATTCTTGAATTATTTAGTGTAGTCGTTATGTGCTGCCATCTGTATAGAGTTTGCAGTGGGATATTGTAAATCTTGTCCTATAAATCGTAGAAATAAAAAAATAATAAAGCATTGAAAAAATAATAATAAAGAAAAAAAGTCACATTTTTCTTACTTTCATCAAAACCAAATATTTTTTAAAATAATTATTTTTCTGCTAATAATAATTTTAATCAAAAATGTCAAATATCACGGAAGGATAACGTTTTTCTGTGTTTTGTTTCGTAAAAAAACCGATCCGTGTATTTACTAAATTAATAATTGTGAAGTGATTTTTTAATGAAAAACACAACTGTCATTTTTACTAATTTATTGTCAACACTCAAAACAAAAATTCACAATTTTGACATAAATAATTAACATATGCGCGCCTCTATCGGGGAATGAAGAAACGACCGGTCGAACATACGAACCTCTATGATACGAACATACAAACAGGCGTATTATATTGTAGGATTTCTAAAGAAACTGAAAATTTCGTAGCTGGGCCAACTGAAAGTGGACAGGGCTCGTATAACTGAATAACAACTATTCATAATACGCACCCGGGTGACACTCTTATGGACCGACCTTGGACAACTGTTTTAGTTTTTGACCGGTTCAGAGATGGCGAGAGAATGCAAAATAAATAGATATATTACGAACGTAGCCGACTTCGAACGACCAGTAGCTTCGTGTTGTGTTGTTTTTAAGTCGCTGAGTAACTGCCATTATTTTTAGTTTGGAGTTAATTAGTTTTGTTTATTTTGATATTGTGTTTTGTGTTTTCTTTTGTAAATTATGTTAATGTCCAGATAATAGTATATGAAAAATAAAATAACTCTACTTTTGGACAGTCAGTATTTATTTTCGAATCACAACGTTTCGCTGTTAGATAAACAGCTGTATTTCTAACAGTGAAAAGTTTTGTTTCTAAAATAAATATTGACAGTCCAAAAGTAAGTTATTTTATTTCTCAGTAATTATAATGTAATTTTGTGTTCCAAAAATAAATAGCTTAGATCTTTTATTTAAATTTATTTATTTAGATTCCTTATATATATTATTACAGGTTTTTAAATATATGTATTTTTTTGTTTATTGTAAAACTTTTGTTAATATAAATAACAAAATGTTGCAATACACAAAAAAATATATATTTCATACAATAATTATAAACCTAAAACTGATAGTGTAATTCAAATTTGGCGGTTCAGTTTTTTAGTATTTGGCTGGTTCGTAGGAGCGCTGTTAGACGTACTAAATTTTCTTGCTGGGACTGTCCGTTCTTCTTATATGTTCTGTGATAATACGCCAATTGAGTAATGAACAAAGAACACTATTGTTTTGATGTTGAAACAATAAATATTAAGGTAATATAAAAATGATGACTAGGGAGTCAACATAGCAATGTCGGCTTGTGGTTAAGTGGAAATATTGGGATAAAGGCCTTTGATTAAATGACGCAAATGTCTAGTAATATGTTGCTTGTCGCTCTTATTGAATTATTCGGTTTCGCTTAATACTTTAAATGACCTATTATTTTTCACTAAATTCACTCAGTTTAATATTGACATTTGGTTTATGAGTATCTTACACATACATTTATTACATAGTCTTCAAATTTATTTCAAATACACGAAGAGATTGATATAAAGGTAAGAAATGGAACACCTTCAAATAGGTTAACAAAGTTAGTTGAACTATTGAAAAACTAAATGTCAATTACATGAAGAATTATACAATTTTGCAACATATTGAGAAGGTTCCAAAGAAATAGCATTTAAACTGTAGGCTTCCACAGATATAAGAAGGTTGAAGATCACTAAGTTAGATGAATAACAGTGAAGATGATTTTGTATCGCATGTCCAGCTTAACAAATCTGTGATGCGTAAACTCAAACACAGTGTTCGACTAATTGGAAAACCAACAAGATATTGGGCTCAGCTAATCACGGCTTTTAATTAAAGTCTGCAGGTTCAGACAAGTTTCAAGAAAGAGAAATATTCTTTGATGTAAGAATACAATGCTGTTGTTAAATAAAAAATGGATGAAATTAACAGACAAGAAATATTAATTATTCCTAAAGATTGTAGAAAGCGTAATGTTTAGTCTGATGCTAATATAACAATACGTTTCATAATTATTTCCATTCAAACATAAAAAAGTATTGTGAAAAAATGGTAATTATTTTGTAAATAAAGAATATTAACAAGCTCCAAGGGTAATAATAATTCTCTTCTTTTATACCAAAGTAAATAAAAATTTATTCATTCAATCAGAAATTCAAAAAAACTAAAAATGCTATTCTATTGTCACGTGGGTCAAATCACCACCCACGTGACAAGAATCTGGCGTCAGTGTCGTGGTCGTCACCTTTTGGACTAATACGTGCAGCGGAGTTGACTATGTTTCACTGCTTCCATATTTTGTGACTTCCAGCCTTTTTGTAACAAAAATTAACCCAGTTCCAATATTCATTCGTCATGACAAATATTTCTTCATTATGAAAATGCGATGTCTGCATTTTCGTAACCAGGCCACATACGTCAGACGCTGACGAATAGTTTTTAATCAGACAGCTGACCGTCACAATGTCTAGATGTCGTAATCCTGACCTAATCCTGACCTAATTATTATTTTTTCATAAAAATAATGATTAATATTTTAAATATATTTTTTAATTCATTTTTCTATCAGTAATAACCAATATCTAATGCTCATGAATTACCAGGTCTACAAGTATGAAATGCGGATTTTCTTTTAAATAAAACACATTAAACTCAAAAGAACAGTAAAAGTTTATTTATTCAAAGTATGGTCCATTAGAAGTTATACATTTTTCCCATCTTTCAGGCAATTTGTGAATACCTCGCCAGTAGAACTCTTCCACTTTCCCCGCAAACCATTCATCTAGCCATTCTTTCACATTTTCATATGAACAAAAGTGCTGCTCGGCAAGTGCGTGACCCATCGATGCGAACAAGTGGTAATCTGAAGGGGCCAAGTCTGGTGAGTAAGCGGCATGGGGTAGCACTTCCCACTTGAGTGCCTCCAATGTGTTGCAAACTGCTTTTGCCTTATGTGATGGAGCCTTATCGTGAAGAAAGGTTACCTTGTGCTGTCTTCTTTCGTATTCTGGTCGTTTTATGAGCAGCGAATTGTTCAATTCGATCAGTTGTTGTTGGTAGCGTTGGGTATTAACTGTTTCACCAGGTTTTAACAATTCATAATAGACCACATCCTTTTGGTCCCACCAAGTACAGAGCATTGTCTTTTTGCCAAAGCGATTCGGTGTTGCAGTTGATGTGGATAGTGAGCCTGGATTCACCCATGATTTTTTGCGTTTGGGATTTTCAAAATAAATCCATTTTTCGTCGCCAGTAATGATACGATGCAAAAAAGACTTTCTTTTGTATCGTGCAAGCAAAATTTCACTAGTGTTTTTGCGTTTTTCCATCTGCCTCTCATTCAATGCATGTTGAACCCATCTGCCGACATTCTGGATCTTACCCATCTCTCGTAGGCGATTGGAAACAACTTGTTGACTAACGCCTAACTGCTCTGCTAGTTGTTTTTGTGATTGTATCTTCATATTTTTTTGGAGGTTTTCCATGTTCTTTGTCTGTAAGATCAAAGTCACCACTTTTGAAACGCCGAAACCATCGTTCACACGTATCTTGCGATGGAGCATATTCACCATTAGCTTCTCGAAGCATCGGTATGATTCAGCAGCAGTTCCTTTTAAATGAAAACAAAACAGTAGTACTGTCCGCGAATGCTCTTTATTTGGCACAAAATTGGACATTTTTAACACAGTAAAACAAAACTGTATGATCACTTTTCAAATTATAACCTATGCGCCTTTGACACTTAATGATAACTTAACAAAACGCCATATGTGTTGAAATTTTGAACTATACACTATGTTTGCGCGGCAAGTTTGAAAAAAATCCGCATTTCATACTTGTAGACCTGGTATTTCAGCCAAAAATAAAAATTCATGAAGTAAAGGGTTAAGAATCCACGTTCAAACAGCAGGTTTTATATACTTGTGATATAAGCAACACGCACTACACAGGTGTATGTGGGGAAGACAGCACGCTCACTGGATACCCTGGATAAAGGTCCACCAACTTCAAAAGACATTACAAGGGATCCGTTAAGGATTCCACACACCAAAGCGGCCGCGGTAGCGGCCACGGTGGCAGCTATGGTAGCGATCAGGTCTCCTCACACTAACGCGGTGGGAGTGGCGGTAGCGGTAGCGATCAGTTAGTGAATCACGGTATATAGTTGTATGATAATATTGGACCTTGCTTGGGTTGTTTCATTTTTCCCCTTTGGAATGTTAAAATTTAAAATTCCATCAATGAAACCATGGAAACGAATGACATATGTCAAACTTAAATTAATTTTCTTACATATTTTAATGACAAAAAATAAATAAATGGGATATTTGTATTAAGAATGACACAAAAAATCAAAATATAAAGAAAATGACATTTTAAAATGATATTAACCTTAACCAAAAAATGTTTGTTGCAAGTATGATTTACAAAGCTTAAACAAAACGGCTGAAAAGCATTATTTAAACGATGAAAGTAACTAGATTGCAAAATCTAGTTCCGCCTAATCGTTTGGAACAGACTTTACTATCAATTTCCAAAACTTTTCCTATTTCGTCCCACACTTTATTTATTTTCCTAATATTCTTGTAATCAGGATGTGCTAAGTCATACAAAATTAAATGATCCTTTACTGATCTATGATTTTTTCTGTTAAATTATCTATTTTCGACATTATTTTCTTAAATATATTCACTCTGTGGTATATAAACAATGAATATCGCGCGGTCTAACGCAACTTGTCGAGTTTGGCCGCCAGTGTTTGGTGATCGCCAGACTGAACGCTGCATTCGGCGCCGTTCTCAGATAGCGGAACGCTTGTATGTGCGTGGTCTCATTGTATTGTATAGGTTGCGTTAGGCCGCTCCATTATCGCCACCGTGGCCGCCACCGCGGCCGCTTTGGTGTGTGGAATCCTTTATGCTGAAAAGGCTGGGATACACTGATCTAATACACTTTATGCATTTTTAATATTACTAAATTAATTAAAAACTGATTTTGTTTACCTATATTTGAGCCCTTGTTGATTTATTTTCGTCTGATTGTTTGGGAAACGCTTTGACCCAAGTTTATAAGTTATAACTCTGAAAATCTAGACGTGTAACGCGTTGGACACTTTGCATGAAGTCAAATAAGGTCAATAAAGTTTAGATTTAAGGTACAGTTTCAAAGACAAACGCGGCCTGTCTCGTGGGTTTACGTAATGACAAGTTTAAGCAAGCCTTAAATTCTCTGACAACCTACCATAAATTTGATATAATTTCCCACAAGTTTTACTTGATTTATTAATATCATAAATTTTTATTAACACAATGTCATATATGTTAGACCATAAGTTATTAAATAATATATTAAAAGGAGTTTTTGCTAACATTGCAGACATACACATTTCGAGGGCTACGCACTAAATTCTCGACTTCAAAATGAAAGATTTGGTTTTTCAATTTATTTTATTTTTCACTAGGTGCGTTCGACATAAGTGTGTATGTGTGATGTGGAGTTTGTCGTATCCATAAATGAATATATGTGGAGTAGGTTGTACAGGTTGCGGACATAAATGATACAACATGATCTGGCTGACCAGTTTCGCAATATTTTATTTCTTCATCAGAGCTACACAAATGATAGAATATAAGAAGTAAGAATATAAAATATAAATAAACATAAAATATAATATATATATATACATATATATATATATATATATATATATATATATATATATATATATATATATATATATATATATATAAGGAAATAAAAATTCTTGAATACTCGTCAAAAGTTTATTTATAAAATATTAAGAGACGTTTCGACTGGTAAATCCAGTCATCCTCAGTCTATAAATAAAAATGTGTAATTTTTACTTATAGACTGAGGATGACTGGATTTACCAGTCGAAAAGTCTCTTAATATTTTATAAATAAACTTTTGACGAGTATTCAAGAATTTTTATTTCCTCCTACATTTTTCGTCAAGAACAACAATCCAACTATATATATATATATATCAGGGCTTCAAACCGGAACTGAACCGAAAACCGAAAACTGAAAAAAACCGTTATTTTTGTCGGAACGAAAACCGGAACTGAACCGAAAAAAAATATCGGTTTATTTCGGTTCAGATAACGTTTATGTGAGTGAATATAAAATACATTTTATTTAAGATTATTTTTTAAACTGATGAGCAGAAAAAAATTGTAATTCGTATTTTTTTAACTGATAATTTAAAAAAATGCGCTTCTGTTATTTCGGGGGAGGGAGGTTGAACGCCCAGAACCCCCCTGGCAGCGACATTGGTATGATTATCACAGAATAGGAATAAAATGTTCTAAATTATAATAGAAAATAAATTTCTAAAATACAAATAAAAGCATTTAAAAATTTATCACTCGGAACTGAACCGAAAATCGAAAACCGAAAAAAACCGTTATTTTGCAGGAACGAAAACCGGAACCGAATCGATATATATTTTTTTAATTGAACCGGAACGAAAACCGAAACGAAAAAAATGGTTCGAAGCCCTGATAGATGTGAAATTTGCCCATTTTCGTTGTAATAATATATTTGTTGTAGTAATATTTTACGTTATTAAATTTAGTATTTTTTTTAACTATTTATAAAGGTATTTATAATTTTCAGTTTTTTTATAAATAATTTGGTTTACATATAAATATATTATAGTCGTTTTTTAATTTATTTAATCACTAAAATTTCACCTATACTTGTTATAATTCAGTAATGCGAAGGAATTGCCTCCTAAATATGAATGTCGGTAGTTGTTTCATTGTTCAAGAGAGGCACTGATGAATACTTTTATCATGATTTTTAAGTTTTTTAGAAATACGTATTAAAATTAGCATTTTTACTGCAAAAAAAAAACAGCGGAAGACCTTCATGATGATAAAAAAACACTTTCATCCTATAGTAATCAATTATATAAAGAAATAATATATTAAAATGACATCTAGGTATTTAATACTTCAAGATTTAACACAATTAAAATTACACGTTTACTAAATATCGAATATTATTCTGTCTTATCTATCCTCCTAATACATTGTACTTTATACTTTCGTTAATATAGTTAGTAAAATAGTTAATAACATACAGTTTCCAGAATTAAAATAACAAAACTGCTTAACAGATCTATCCTCACCCTGAAAACTTATTTGAACGTATTCTACAGATAGGTTTAACATTTGAAACGTTCGAACGACCCTTAAAATATATTTTGATAACTCAAAACTGATTCTTACTTTCTTAATTCTTACTTTCTTTTCCGTTTAATAGCATTTTTAATTGAAGGCAATTTTATGGTCAGCAAATATTTATGAAAAAATAGACCTTAAAAAACTGAATGATCTTTATCAACTACTTATGTATTTTTTACACATTTCATTAATTTTATTAATAAAATATCTTCAACTGTAGTTTTTCAATTCAGTTTTGGTCTGAAATCGTCTCCTAAATAGTAAAAATATGAATAAACATCTTTTATCGTCTGGTACAAACTATCCGTGCTGAGCAATGGTGACGATCAACGCCACGGTTTCGAGGAAAAATGCATGATTTTTATCAATAAAAATTAGTCAGTATCCTCTGTCGAAATAAAATTAAGCCTAAGCACTAAAAACATAACACCCGGATAAGACGGCGGTTCATTTTCGTCTCTCCGCGTTACCGGAAAAATGAAGATACACCAGAAGTTGAATAGAACATACATACCAACACACATTCCTTCTGCTAGTTTCGCGGTTACAGCCAGGCCAACACTATATATCAAAAATTGTACAGATGAAATGATATGAATACATCCATTAGATCTCCCTTTAATGGAATCTATCCTCTCAACCTTAATACTTTAATACTATGGCGAGATTCATATCCTAAAATTATCAATTTCTCGAAGTTCTGTAATGTTTAGATATTTACAGTTATCTCTAAACGATACGACTTTGTTAAACATTATGATACAAGCAGCTATTATTTTATAGTCCAGGATAAAGGCAGATTATGAAGATGGATATATTTAAGCTGTTAGGGTTACAGTATAATGACACTTTGTCCACCATTTATTGCTTTAGTTATAATTTATTAGTAAATATTATTTATAGTCTGTTTTTAAATTACGAGGAACATTTTTAATGTTTCGCGCTTAAATCTATTCCTACCATTGGCCGTCAAGCCTCTAGTTTTACACAATTTAAAAATAGCAACATACCTGCACCATAATTGACGTATCAGTAGAATGAGATGTTTTTTCTCAAATAGTAGTTATGAAATTATTATAAGTTGTTATAGTCTTTATTTTAAGCAGGCATGTTGAGCATTGAAGCCATCCTAATCCAGAAACATCTTAAATGGACAGGACATGTAATTAGAATGCATGATAACCGTATGCCTAAGTAGGTACTGTATTCAGAGCTATCACATGGCAGTAGAAACCCTGGAGCCTCGTACAGAATATATAAAGATATGGTCAAGAGTTCACTCAAACCATATCACCTCCTACATTCATCTTGGGGAAAGGTATGTACTGATCGTTCCAAGTGGAAACACTCGGTGTCTTGTGCAGTGAATCAGTTTGAACAGCAGAGAATAACACTAGCTGAGACTTCTCGTGCTCGATGGAAAGACAGACTTAATAGTATGCCTGTGTCATCTGGAAAATATTTGTGCTGTGTGTGCAGAAAAACTTTTGTGTCGCGTATTGGACTTTACAGTTATGAAAAGGCAAATTTAAGAAGGAATGTGTAGATTTGCAAAGCACCCATCGTCGCTCGACGGGGGTTTATATTCCATACATATAAATTAAAGCAAATCCCCCTCTTTTATATTTTACATTAAATCCAGAAACCAGCTCAGATTCCAATTATTAAAAAATTCGGTAGCAAAGTAATAATCGTACATATATAATTAGCTACCGTGTGTTAGTGATTATGTAACACTGTGACGTCGTTTTTCCTAAGGTTCTCGTGATTGGCTAACTGGGAAACAGGGTGTTCCCAGTTTGACTTAATTGACAGATATTTTGCAGATTTATTCTCTAAGAATCTACGAATATAATTACATATAGAAATTTGTAGGATTTCGTAGGCATAAACAAGAAACTCTAGATACTCCTATATCATTTGACTGATATCAACAATATTTTGCAGATTTATTCTCTAAAAAACTGCGAATAAAATAACATATAGAAATGTCTAGGGTTTCGTAGGCATAAACAAGAAACTATATACACTGATATATCCTTCGACAAATATGAATAATATTTTGCAGATTTATTTTCTTAGAATCTAAAAATATAATTATTTACAGAAATGTCTAGGGTTTCGTAGGCATAAACAAGAAACTCTAGACACTGCTATATCCTTTGACCAATATGAACAATATTTTGCAGATATATTCTCTAAGAATCTACAAATATAATTACGTACATAAATGTCTAGGGTTTCGTAGCCATAAACAAGAGACTCCTATATCCTTTGACCGATATGAACAATATTTTGCAGATTTATTCTCTAAGAATCTGCGGATAAAATAACATACAGCAATATCTAGGGTTTCGTAGATATAAATAAGAAACTCTAGACACTCCTATATTCTTTGATCGATATGAAAAACATTTTGCAAATTTATTCTCTAAAAATCTGCGGATAAAACATCGTATAGAAATATCTAGAGTTTCGTAGGCATAAATAAGAAACGGTAGACACTTCTATATTCTTTGATCGATATGAAAAATATTTTGCAGATTTATTATTTAAAAATCTGTGGATAAAATAACCTATAGAAATGTATAGGGTTTCGACAAGAAACCCTAGGGCACTCCTATATCCTTTGACCGATATGAACAGTATTTTTCAGATTTATTTTCTTAGAATCTACGAATATAATTATATGCATAAATGTCTAGAGTTTCGTAGGCATAAACAAGAGACTCTAGATACTCCTGTTTCCTTTGACCGATATGAACAATATTTTGCAGATTTATTCTCTAAGAAACTGCTGATAAAATTTTATATATAAATGTTTTGGGTTTCGTAGGCATAAACTGATATGAAAAATATTTTGCAGATTTATTCTCTAAGTATCTACGAATACAATTACATATAGAAATGTCTAGGGTTTCGTAGGCATAAATTACCGTCTCAAATTATTTTTAGTTTTAACAATATAAATGTAATGTACTAAGTAAAAATGAATCGTTTTCTCATCTTAAAAAGTTAATGAATAAATAATCTAACTATATAATTAGCAAGTGTCTGTATGTAGTGTCGGTAACATTATGAAGTCAAGTTTTCTAAAGTTCTCGTGATTGGCTAACTGGGGACACCCGGTTTCTTGATTGGCTGACATGTGACGCCCTCTCTCGTGATTAGCTAACTGGTGATATCCTGTCCCATGATTCGCAGACTGGCGACGAAATTAGGATACGTTACAAAATAAAACCAAATACACATACAAACAATTGAAATTTTTATATTATAAATCCGTTATTGTTGACGGGTAATAACCTAGTAATTATATATTTACGAACTATTCAGGTAAAATTTGACCTTGCTGGAAAATAAATGGTAGATATTATACAATGAAAAATTGATAAATGCCTATGATTTTTCTATATGAATTCAGTGCGATTTTATTCTCGTACTTTATATACATTTTTGTCATGCCTAGTGTTGTGTATTAAATATTTCATTTTACATATTAGGGCGAATATTACGCATATGTAAGTCGACCTCCTAATATTTCATGAACTATATAAAAGGCATCTAAAGAATTTAGCCCGAACGTTTATTTATGTGATAAAAACAATATAAAATTTCATAATTTAGTTATTACCACTATGTAGAGCAGAAATTGTAAACAGAGTGTCAATGGACACTCAAAGCGTACATGAAGTTTTTTTAAGCAGTAGGTTATAATTTATAATAAAAGTTTTAATAAAACTAAGGGAATGCTAAGCTGAATGCTGAGAAATTAAGTAACCGGACTAGTAACATAGCGTTTGATCTGGCAAAATTTGGGATGCGGAACTTGGAGGGGCAGCAGGTGAACATGTGATTCGCATTCAGTACGACTTTGAACTCGCTAAAGTAATTTTGTTGTCCATAGCGTGAACCAGTTTTTTTCTAGTGCGTCCTAAAAATGAGTGACATTAATTTCGAGCAACTGTGTGCTATCAGGTTTTGCTTCAGACTTGGGTACAGTGCAACGTAAATTTTTACAAAACTTCAGGCCTACGGAAACAGTGTTTTGTCAACGACCCAGATTTTCTGGTGGTTTAAGGCATTTTCAGCAAAAGGCCTTCATCTTCAAGAACCGATTAAAATGACAGAATCCGGGATCTTGTACGTTCAGATCTTCGGTTGACAGTCAGAATGATCGAGGAGGGGTTGAATTTGACACACTACCATTCATCAGATTTTGACCAATGGGTTGAGAAATATCTGCAATTTCAATAAACGAGTTTTGGCCAGTAAAAACATTCCTGTGGATCCTCAGCCTCTTTATTCGCTTGACTTGAGTCCTTGTGACATTTTCCTCTTCCCAAGATTGAAAAATCACCTCAAAGGACGTCATTTTGGGACACTCGAAAACATTCAAACGTTCGTAAACGATCAGCTGAAAGCTATTCCAGTATCCGAGTTCCAGCACTGCTATGAGGATTGGAAGAAACATCTCCAGCGCTGTGTGGCTTCCTAAGGAAGTTATTTTGAGGGAGTCCGGTTACTTAATTTACACACCTAGTACACCAAAAACCGTTTCAAAGTACAAATTTGTATACAAGTACATTAGCTGGTTTTCTCACATGTATTGGAGAATTTTTCTACGTAAGTTTCGTCATCTACTTAAATTTGATTTGCTTATTATAACTTCTTACAAAACGCCAGTTATTTTTTCTTGTTTCCATTTCCATTATTTTATTTTCAAGGTGGAATTCTATCATTCATTCTCATAAACAGTCATCTCATTGGATATGTCTAATGTGTTATTTACACGAAGCCGAAAGTGAGTGTCGAATATTTCTTAGGAAATGTGTAAATTTCTAGATAAAAATAGTTAAGTAGACCAGCCATAACATATTTCGCTAGTATCGTTCTTTCAGTTCGTTTCATCCTAATTCAGACATTTGGTATTTTACTGTTAAAGTTATCGTGTCAACAGTACATAAATACCATACAATAAAATCTTAACCACAGTATTTCTTTTAGTTTCACCCACATATTAGTCTACTATTGGATATTTCACAAAATATAATAAAAAATATTAAACAAAGTGTAGTTTTCTGTATTCAGTTTTTAACCCTTTATGTGATCTTTCAAAAGCATTCGATTGTGTTCCTCACAGTTTGCTATTGGACAAGCTTGAAAAGTATGGTATCCGTGGCAATGCAAACGATCTCATTAGATCTTATTTTTCTAATAGATACCAGTTCGTCTCGTTGAATGACGTAGATTCTACATATAGGAAGGTCAATTTTGGTGTTTGTCAGGGCGGAATTTTGGGCCCGTTTTTCTTTATCGTTTAAATCAATGACCTCCCTAATTTGCTGCCTGAAAGTGTCAAAGTTATACTTTACGCCGATGACACTACTGTCCTGACTGTCATACTGAATCATACGTCTGTTAACGATGTGGTCAGTAATACAGAACAAGAAATGGTGATAGTTAAAGATTGGTTCACTTCAAACCGTCTTACTCTTAATAATAATAAAACCCAACAAATTATTTTTTCACTGAACCGCAATATTGATATTAATATTCAGTTCGGGGGGCCAATCAAATTTCTTGGGATTTATATCGATAGTACACTTAGCTGGCACGATCACATTAACTATTTGGCTAACGTTCTTAAAAGGGTTATCTATGCGTTCATCGGGCTGAAAACGTCTGTGTCATTCGATATGCTGCGTATGTTTTATTTTGCTGCTTTTCAGTCGCGCTTCACTTACGGCATAATTCATTGGGGTTTAAGTTCATCTGTCAACAGAATTTTCTTGCTCCAAAAACGTGCTGTAAGAATCTTGAATAATGTTCCTAAGAGGCACCACTGCCGAGAGCTCTTTAAGAAATGCAGCATTTTATCTTTCTATAGTTTATTTGTTTATGTTTGTCTGGTATACGATAAAGAAAACCCGAACAAATTTGTAACCGTATCTTCTGGACATGTTTACAATGTTCGCTCTGCTGGCAACATCAGACTACCAAGACTTAGATTGTCTAAATCTAGGAATGGTATTTTTTTGGCAGCCACTTTCTTTAACTACCTACCAGTCTCTCTAAAAACTTTGTAAATTAGATTATTTAAGTTCAAGATTAAAAAAATTCTTATTGAGAATTGTCTCTACAATTCGGACGAATTTTTCAAAATTAATTTCAATAATTACACCTAACATGTAAGCTGTTTTTTCTACCTTTGTTAATTTTATATATACATTTTTTTTTCTCTTATCTATCATAATTATTTTCATTTTTCAATGTTTTCAAATGTTTTTCTACTTTTGTTTAATCAAATTATCATATATGTACTGACAAATGTAAACTTCGTAAGATGTCTAGCATGAAATAAATATTATTATTATTATTATTATTATTATTAACCATTATACAAAAATCTCCAAGTATAAAAAATAAAATATATTGTCGAGTTTACACATAATAATAATAATAACATGCTTGCTGTCCCATTAATTTAATACACTTTTGGTGTAATGAAATGGAATATTGATGATCTTAAGGATCTCGATAGAAGAACCAGAAACATCATGAAATCAACCGAAGTCTTCACCCGAAATCTTCTGTGCAGCGCATTTATACCTCGTCAAAACGGGGGTCGAGGATTACGTAATCTGGAGTGTTTGCACGATCGACTCGTCTTGGTTACTGCTAACAGTACCCTCAGAAGTCAGGACCCACTATTACAGTTCGTTAATGAGCACGAATTTAGTGGAAAAGGGGCGTTTCTTTATCAGGCAGCGTGAAGAGAATCAACGAGATTTAACCTGGCAGATTTGAGTCCGATCAGAGAAAACGTAGAGTACTACTCTCTCGGGAGGAGTTACCAGTTCAGTGAAATGAGGGGAGATAGACTTGTTGACAAAAGAACACATAAGTAAAAGTATGCAGTCTGTGTTCTTCAAACATATTAAAAGTCTAGAGTTGTTCACCGAACTCATGTTCTCGTTTCTTAAGTCTGCTGGTTTGAGATCGGAAACAGAAAGTTTTGTGTTTGCGTTGCAGGATGGTGTTATAAAAACTTTGGCGTACAGGGCCCGCATATTCCAAATGGCGGAGTCCGCACCCTGTAGGTTGTGCCACCACCATCCTGAAACGATTATGCACATTCTGTCTGCTTGTCCAACTCTTGCAGCGTTAAGACATAATGCTGCTCTCCGCGTGCTCTACTACCATCTTAGACATGCCTATGGTATTGACCAAGTACTGGTTATATCGTACGTTCCTTCTGACACAGAATTGGTGGTGGAAAAGTCCAAGTGCCGAAAATATTGGAATAACTGCTTCCCCACCTCGAGGTTACTGACAGCCACTAAGCCGGACATAACCCTCCTGGATATCGAGACCAAACAGATGTTTGTGATCGAATTCTCAAGTTCAGCTGAGAAGAATATCTCTCTCAAGGAGGAGGTAAAGAGGTCTAAGTATATGGATCTCATGTCTGAGCTTAGAAAGCTGTATCCAGGGTATAAAGTTAAGTTAGTCTTGATAGTTGGCGTTTTAGGTGGTATGAAAGCCTCCTATTGAGGAGAAATCAAGTTCATTCCCGCGTGCAGATCTTCTGCCACCTCTTTGATCTGCAGGATGCAGAGAGCAGTGTTTCTCGGATCACTCCATATTATACAGGCACTGGATCTGGCGTAATTTCCGTATCTACATATCACCAGAGTTTTGGTTATCTAGCTCCACTAGTCTTTCGTGCGACGTGGCTCAAAATGTTACTACAGTTTGCGATTAGTGAACGATTGTCAAGACCTGACAAACCTTAAAAAATACATTTATTTTTGTATATGTACATACAGTAACTTACGTCCATTGGCGCTGGCAATTTTTTTCAAGAAGAGCAGAAAATATGACGGCATATTTTTGAAAATATTTAGTAATTTATTAAATAAACTATCATAAATACAGAACATTTAAATAGAAATTGATAGTGTCTGCTATCATTAACCAATTAGCATTAATGATATTAAAATGATAAAATTATGATTAAAATTATTAGTATTTTTATCCCTGTGCATACTTAACGTAAGTAAACCGGATAAACGATTATCCGTCATAGTTGAAGTAATAATAATTGAAATATTAGAATTTATAGCACCGGGCCAGACTTGATTTAACTGCACACTTTGCTTACGTATTTAGCTGTCATCAGTTATCTGTATTTGGGCCCGTTTGTGGCGTTTCTATCAGTAACTTCCGAATATATTAAATAGATAGATTAGAATTTCCCTAAATATCGCATATATTAGATCATAATTTTCCTCCCTTTGAAAAAAAATCTTATTTGGTTTCGTTTTCTGGTTAATTATATATTTTGATATAGGGTAACTGCAGCGAATTTCGACTACCAAATTTATTTATTTTTTAATTTACGTACTATTCAATATTTTGGTAGGAAAGTGGTCCCAATCGATACTTCATTCACTTATCTTTAGGTGCTAAATATTTTCACGATGAGACAAGCTGTTATTACAACTTAAGTGCGACATTATAAAAATATGAAAAAAAAAAATGATTTCAAAAAAGTGATGTTAATATCGACTACCCTAAAATTTTAAGATAATCAACGTTTCTTGTCTCTTTTACATTTTATTTAGGTAAAAGAATATAATAATAGGTACTTTTAGTAAGACGTGATTTTAATTGTCGTCAAATTAGGTAATTGAAATATGCATGCATGTAATATCGACTAATCCGTAGTAGCGTCATTCCTCCAGTCGATATTACCTGCAATCAAATCTGTTTTATTTAGCCTGTGATATTGTAACAAAATATTATGAAAATCAAATTTTACCAGCTAATATATATGTATTTGGATCAGTTCTTATCAATTTATTCAATGCAAAATATTTTGTTCAACTTTCCTTTGATAAACAACTGCTGATTAAAACCAATAAAAAAATATTTTAACACTTAAAAAATATAAATATCTACACTGTTCGTCTAACGACATTCACACGTGGCTTAAAATAAAGTGACGTTAGTTTTTCACATAAACATAGTGTTACGTTGTACTACCGCTATATGGCAGCAATTATTTAGAGAAATAATGGGATAGTCGAAATTACCTGCGTAGTCGAAATTCGCTGCAGTTACCCTACACTTCAAATGACAGGTAAATTACTGCATAAAACGATTACAACTTTTGTATTCCACGTCCTCCTGATCTTCTTATTCTCAATAATTCTAACGTAACCCTCCTATATTAGGTTAATTAATGCCTGTAATTTTAGTAAATAGAGGTCACTAGAGTTGACTGAAAATGGATGAAGTCCACAGCTGAGAGAACAAGTACGCTCCTGCCTTAGGACAATGCAACAACTAGTTATTCTAATAGCCCTGCAGGCAATTTCTATATACTGAGCGCACAAAGACTCATGCAACATGCAACCGCACATTAAAATGAAACTTGTTGCATTGTACAGCCAATGGTATTATATCGATAATACCAAATTAAATAAACTTCAAAATTAATCGCAACTATACTCATTCAAAATGTATATCTGCTAGATTTAACTAACATTTATGTTGAAATTTAAACGCAGCTCTCTTGAAAATTCAAAAACCTTTTTCACTAAATGAGAATTAAATTGAAATTCAAGAGAGCAGAAATATTTCACTACAAAAACATTTAATTCAATCGTTCGTTGAAAACCCACTCGGACACATCGTTCAAAGCACTGAATTTTTTACAAAAAAAGTAAAAAAAAAAAAATAACTAAAAATAAACTAGTGGAAACTAGCAGGAGAGAATTGGTTTCAGTTCGGTAACACAATTTTAGAACATACTACACCTTCTGCGGAATGACTGGACGTGGAAAATTTGGTATCGATTCCTTGGAGAATGATAAAAAATTTGAAGAAAGAGATACACTTATGCAAAAATGCTCAGTGATAAGCTTTACATAAAATTGAAACCACCTTCCATATAAAATTAAATGATGTGGTCTCCAATCAAGCAACTGTACATAAAGGTGTCCGACAAGGAGACATTATATCACCATACCTATTCACTCTATCTATAAAAGATCTGTTTAAATGGGTGACCTGACAAATTGACAGGAACAAAAGCGCGCCTGACAAAAGCGGCCTCAGCCAAATAAAATAGGAAAAAAAAAGCTGGTCATCAAGTAATTTTAAAATGGCAATAAACAGTGATGATGGCGACGAGAAATTTATCAAGACACCACCAGATATTGCGTCAGTTGCAATGGAGACAACTACCGAACTATTGCCTACAAAATCGAAGAGACTGTATGAAAAGGAATATACAGATTTCATTAATATTGGTATTACATTAAATAATAAATAATTATGGAATTTGTCTTTTTAGGGTTTTGTAGGTATGACCAAAAAACCCTTATACCGTCATTTTGTCGTCTGTCTGTCTGTCTGTCTGTCTGTCTGTCTGTCTGTCTGTCTGTCTGTCTGTCTGTCTGTCTGTCTGTCTGTTCGGTAAAAATTGTAGCCAAACGGCTAAACCTAGAAAGTTGAAATTTGGCATGCTTATACAACTCTTTGACCCGCACATAGGAAAAATACTAAAATACCTAAAAAACATACCCCCCTAAAAATATAAACAAATATGTGCTCATCGAAAACAAAAATATTTTTTTTAAATTCTGAGTAGGGTATCAAATGAAAGCCCTTAGTACGTGAATTAACGATCAAATTTTTATTTTTGCAAAATAAATTATTTTGATGCAATTTTTGCCAAAAATGTGCAAAAAAAATTTTGTCCCACACCCTGTAGACCAGATGGTTTAAACTAAAAATCTAAAAATAGTACAACAGGAATTTTTGATCAGATTATGTTTTTGGAAAATAACCCATTTTTTGTGGTTTTTGGTTCACAAAGTACAAAAGTTATACCAATGTAAGACACTCACATGCATGGCGTGCGATGGCGACATGCGTTAGAGCACTCTTAAACTGGCTGGAAAACGAAGGGTTTCGAGTTCGAGTACGGAGTGAATTTAATTTTTTCTGTTTTTTTTTTGCATTTTTATTATGTTGAAATTATTTTGTCAAAATTCTAGTTATATTTTGACAAATGTTGTATTTAATTTTTAAGAGCGTAAATTTAATAACCAGTCTTATTATATGATTAACAGACGATAAATTATTTTAAAAATATCGTTCATTTTGCCGTGATTACTACAAAGTAAAATTTGTCCTACACACTCAGCATACCGCCTTCACTTATTATATACCTGCGAAACCCTGAAATGTGTGAATATTCACACTTCACATCAATTTTTTACATCTGATATTTTATTGAGGGAATAAAGTTCGAAAAATTTCCCTTGGGAATTAAGTACTTTTATGTCAAAAACTAGTCGGTTTTACTCCCGGTTGTGAGAAAAGGATATTTACAAAACAATTGTCGAAAGTATCTGTACATATGATTCAGAAACATGGGAGCTCACAAAAAGAAATAATTCCCGAATGAGCGCCGTGGAAATGGATTTTTGAAGGAGTTGCGGTAACTCAAAAATTGAGCACGTTCGTAATACCATAAAAGCTATTATGGACGACGTAAACACTATCATTGAGACGATTGATAACAAACTACTCTTATGGACACCTTCAGAGTGTGCAAGATGACCGATGACCCAAAAAAATGGTGGACTCCTAGGCGCAGAAGAAACCAAGGTATCCAGAAAAGACCTGGGCTCAGGAAGTTCAGGAGGCAATGGAGACAAAGGTCACCAAGATGGCAACTGGAAGGACAGAGTTGCCTAGCGAGAAGAATGCGAGAAACAGCGCCAGCCTATAAATAAACAGGAACTTTTGAAACTTTATTTACCAACTTAGAAGAATCTGGCAGTCACTTTCTTTATTTTGTTGATTTAATTTGTAAAGAACCACTTATATTACATGGACATTAATAAAAAAAAAAATGATGTAGGGAATTATCGATATTTACAATTACTAATCGGTAGAATAAATTCTAATATTTTTTTATGAATTTGTTTTACATCTTGTCTGCAGAAGTACCACGATTCAGCAGGTATATAACACTTCCTCAAGCAGGTACCAGAACATTCATTCTAAACCACACCATTATTTTAATGAAGAAATTTCAATAAATTTGTGCCGGTAACATCTTTCCAAGTGAGCACTAATCAACAAGTACCGAAAAATTCGTTTAGTGGCACCAATAAACCAGCGCCGAAACCAATCTTTCTTCGTGTTCGTGTCCGTAGAGTAAATTGGAAACCAATGTCGCTCTAGCGTAGCGACTACCCACATTTCGCTTGGAATCTACTCCAGAGAAGTGGTTGTACATTAGGAAAGTGGTAGGAAGAAAATTCCATCAGTTAGCCAAAGATAAGAAGATTTATAAATAATTAAAAGACACATATGTCCAGAAATGGACATCCACAGTCCAAAAAAAGAAGAATCGCTCTGAATACTCCTACTTTTTTTAAAGAGTTGTATAAATAAACAAGCTTTGTACTGGTTATTGTATTAAGAAAATGTCGGGTTTCAAGTAAACTTCTATGCAAACTACTAATGAAAATAGTTGTAATTAATGATACAAAGGTTATGATAAATTATGTTTACAACTAACTGTCTAAAGAGTAAACATTCATTTGAAAGAATTACACCTTGTTATCTGTTACAGAAAATCTTATTAAATTATTATTGCGGACACCATAATTTCAGACGCTTGCCATTGCTGAAAGAAATAGGCTAGAATATATTAAGTATCAAAGAGATTATTATTATTATTAAATACTGTTTAGTGCGTGATCTGGTGGTGTTCCCGGATGGGGACACTGACCAGAACTCTGCTCAGAGGAGCACTAAAAATAAGCGGGTGGACTGTATCATGCGTAATCTACGCAATTGTAGAATGTAGAAGATAGGATGGGAGAAATATCCGTTAAATGGACTTACCTCGTACTGATGTGCGGTCGGATCAAAGGGCCCTTTGAACTGCAGTAGTCTGGTCCACTCTGGAGAGAGAAGAGATGGGACACACAGACACGTTGATGCACACACAATAAGTCCACAATCGCAAAATAATAGAAGACGGGGTCGTCTTCTGTAGAGCCCGAAAACGGGTTTTACCGTAACACAAGGCTGTAATAGCCAGAATTGTCGACACTAACGATACTATAAACGAGCTGCTATCGGAGCTAGCTTGTTCGATACTATATAGAAAAAAATATTTAAAGCTAAAAAAAAAACCACTTATAGATATAGGATTCGCACCGGAACGTAGCGCGAACAAATACAATGACACGAAAGAAGAACTTGTGAGTTCCTTAATAACAACAAAGAAAATAATAATTACAAAAAAAAAACAGAATACATAAATAATTTACAAAAATTGTTCGACAATCGTAAGATATAATACTTCATAAAATATAAAATTTGGACGTTTCGCAAAATGTTCAACAATTTGTTTTCGTTTTCAGTGATCACAAGAGTGATAACCATTTAAAGTTACTTAGACATTTTTTTTTTTTACTTAAAGGAGTCTCCCGTTCACCCCATGCTTACCAGAATTGCCTTGAATCTTCCTCCTGGTGAGGGTTGCCCATTTGGGAATCAAGAAGCCTGGTTAAGCGTTCTTCCGCCGACATGGGGATTGCTGCTTGGTCTACCTTGTAGGTAGTCGTATATGGAGTCGGACTCGTGGTCATCACCGTAGTTGAATGGAATGTCGTAGAGGTATTGGCTAGGTTCGTCTGCTTGGTTGACGTTCGAATCCCTTTACTTATTCCTCCGATGAACTTAATTCCGCTATTCATTCGTCGTGACAAATATTACCTAATTACGAAAAGGCGTATTCATTCTTTTATCAAGTTTTGCATGTGGAACGTTGACAAATACGAGCCCTGTCCACTTTCAGTTGGCCCAGCTATGAAATTTTCAGTTTCTTTGGAAATTATTAAATAATAAGTAAAAGTAAAAGCTGCTTTGTACATTTTTTGACAATATAATCATATTAGAAGCAAAAAGGTCAAAATTTATTCCGTAATATTTAATTTGTGATTATAAAAATAATATTCGTAAAACAAACGTATTTTTTGAGTTCATGTATTCTTGTACTGTATATTAAATAACTGGGTTTTTGCGGTAGCTATGTGTAGTAGGCGTTGGAAAACAAAGATTGTTTATTGACTGTGATGTATTAAAAGTGTTAAGTCTTAATAATTTTAAAACATGGGCAGAGGCAAAGCTATTGATGAAAAAAATCGGTTATTCATTGTGAACTTAGCAAAAACAGGAAAAACCAATTCTGAAATCGGAAAATTATTAGGTTTGTCAAGATACAGTATTGTAAAATTGTAAAAAACGGTTCAGTTGCCCCAAAGCTTCAGTACGTGAAGAAAACTACACTAACGGACAATGACAAACGTGCATTGAAAAGAATTATTAAGGATAACAGATGTGCTAACTACAGTCAATTGAGTGTACTGTGGAGCGATGTTGTTGGAAGACGTGTTTCAAGGTCTACATGTCATAAGGAATCTAAAAAATTAGGATTTGGAACCTATAAGGTAATTTTTTCTAACCGGACTCTTAAATGTATATTTACAGAAATTTATAAAACTTTCTTAGGCCAAGGAAAAACCATTGTTGACTTCTAAACAAAAGAAAAACAGGTTGAAATGGGCAAGAGAACATAAAATATGGAATTGTGAAAAGTGAAACAGCGTGCAACGGAGCGATGAGTCTAGGTTTGAAGTCTGTGTAGGGGACAACCGGAGCAGAGTTGTTCGTCACAAACATGAAGCATATCATCCCGATTGCTTGAAAAGGAAGGTGAAATTTCCAGCATCTGTCATGGTGTGGGGTTCAATGTCTGCAAGAGGTGTAGGAAAACTTCACTTTATCGATGGCATTGCTAACACAGCCAAATATTTAATTATTTTAGAGAAGTCTGTTGCCAACTATGGAACATGCATTAATCTCTGGGGAGGATTTTATTTTTCAACAAGATGGAACCGCTTGCCATACGTCAAAAAAATCTTTGAAATGGTTCCGTGATCATTCTATTCCACTTTTAGAGTGGATTTCAAGTAGCCCAGACTTATCCCCCATCGAGACACTTTGGCACGAAATGAAAAAACGATTGCGTATAACACCGGCTAGAACAATTCCAGAATTAAGACTAAAGCTTCAAGAAATATGGGATAATTTTACTCCTCGACAATGCCAAGACCTTGTAGATACTATGCCTAGAAGAATTAATGCCGTTATAAAAATGAAAGGTGACGTTACCCAGTGGTAACTTCTGAAATAGGTTTCCAAGTTAATGGCTTTCCAATGGAAATATTATTTTTTTCTTATTAATTTACTTTAATAGTTGTAAATATTAATCGTAAATCTCTAAAATGTTTAATTGAAAGTAAAATATTACCTAGATTTCATAAGCTATTCGCATTCTGTTAATTGAACACCAATAAGTAAAAAATTTCGTAGCTGGGCCAACTGATAGTGGACAGGGCTCGTAGTTTTTAATCAAACAGCTGAACGCCACAATGTCTAGTTGTCGCAATCCTGACGTAAGATGACTTTTGTGACTATATTTAATTTTTTGTGGGCAACAATCATACCTCACAATCAACATGGACTCTTGTTCGAACAACGAAATTAAATTTTAAAGACTAATATAATGGAAGTAGCATTTAATATAAAATTCCGTTGAATACATTTGAAGTTCTCAATTGACTGATTAAAACCTCACTAAACTTTTATAACCGCTATATCCGGTTGGAATTCCTTTTTTTATTGTAACTGTTCTTCCTGTCACGAAAACAAGTAATAAAATAAAGAACTAAATGAAGTGGAATCTGAATAAAGAGTAGGAAATGGAGAATAAAACTTTCTCTCTTCAGCAAAGGAAAAACAATGAGATAAAAAACCTGATTATATTTGTTCTTTGTTTCTCAAAAATTGTATTACCTTTCATTATATAAAAGAGCGGGCTTAATAGTGGCCCTTTATACTTTTAAACAAAGACGAGTTGGTCCAGAATATGAGAAACAACAATGGAAGAATCTCGTACCCCGAGAGGAGGAGATTTAATATTTAATTTACCAAACCTACATGTTCAATCATTGAGTAGCATTGTCTCAATATTGAATATGGATATTGTTTTAATTCTAGATATTTCGAAAAAAGGGTCGAGATATAATTATATTCCCGTTAGCAAAAGAAAGTTAATTGAAAAGGATAACTAGAATATTTTGAGGACACGATTTACTGAGACCTTATTTATTTATTTATTTATTTATTTATTTATTTATTTATTTATTTATTTATTTATTTATTTATTTATTTATTTATTTATGTATTTATTTATTTAATACATCTGTCCCAACAGCATAGCCAAAATTGGACAGGAACATAATTAACAATATTAAGACTTAAAAATTAAAAACTATTAAACATAAAAAATCATAATACACAAAAATGAATGAATTTATAGAACTTTATATCAAATTATTAGAATTATTAGAACAGTTCAATGTTTGTATTCTGCTCATAATATGAACACATCCTGTTCAATGGGGATTTAAGGAATAGATTGGTATGTGCCTGGGGAAGATAAAAAAGTGAGGAATGTCTTGTACGGAAAGATGGGATGTGGAAATTTAATTGTTGAAAGGAAAGTGGATCGTCAATTAGATTTGATGCTAATTTTTTAAGATAGTTTGTGGAGCTTAACTCACGACGCTCACTTAAAGATTTTGTGGAAAAAATATTAAGAAGGGTACTATATGAGAGATCGAAAGGGGGGTAGGATCCCATAACTTTAAAGTAGATGAACTTTAAAAATTTATGTTGCACTTTTTCAATGGCATTCTTTTGAATCTCATAAATGGGATCCCATACTATTGAACAATATTCAATTTTAGAGCGAATGAATGCATAATAAAGTGTGAAGATAACGTTTATGTTTGAAAAAGTGCGTGAATTCCTGATAATAAATCTTAGCATTTTATAGGACGAAGAACAAATCGTATCTATATGCGAGTTGAAAGTAAGTCTACTATCAAACTCGATGCCCAGATCCCGGGTACTTTCGCAACGAGTAAGCAACTGATTAAGTATCGAATAGGAGAAAATAGTGGGGTTACATTTTCGTGTAAATGTCAGAATTTTGCATTTAGAAAGATTGAGGTTAAGTTTGTTTAAGGTGCACCAATTAGAGATATTTTTCAAGTCGTTTTGAAGAATGTGGCAATCATTATTTGAAGAGATAATGCGGAAAATTTTGAGATCGTCGGCAAAAACTAATCTTTCACTGACTATTACATTATTAATGTCATCAATAAATATTAAAAAAAGAAGAGGTTCTAAATTTGAACCTTGTGGGACTCCGGAAGTGACTTTAAAAGGTGAGGTTGTATGACCGATAGATTGATTGACAAACAGATAGATTGCGATCTAGAAGATACGACGACAATAACGCTACCAGTGCTGGTGACAGTCCAAAAATTTTAAGTTTTTCAATGATAATTTGGGGATCAATTGTATCAAAAGCTTTGGCAAAATCGGTATATACAACGTCTACCTGATTATTGCTATCCAGAGCAGACGAAACGTAATGCGTGAAGTAACAAAGGTTGCTCGACGTGGATCTGTGTTGCATAAAGCCATGTTGTGAAAAGGATAGTTTATTTTTTATATTGAAGTAGATATTTTTATATATAATGGATTCGAAGATTATAAGCATGGGTGGATCCAATAATTTATCAGAGGGAGACGAAATTAATATTTTAATTTTCTACGAAGCAATGTAATGAATATATTTTTATTTTTTAATAAAATATTAAGCCAAATAAATTATACAATATAATATTTTGAATATATCTAATTAAAGGAAAAGATTAACAATTATTATTACGAGGGTCAACTTTTATGATTTTACAAACGACCACTAGATGGCAATATTGAAATGTTTCATTAATATATTCATAAAATTGGACATTTGTTATTGTGAAATCAGTGGCAGCTTATAAATTGACCTGTTTGTTGACAGTAAGGGTTAAAATAAAAACAAGTTTGTGAAAAAATGGATATTACTCGTGAAGGTTTCCGTTGGCCCTAAAAGTTGCTCTGGCCCCCAGTTGGCCCTTCTAGAATTGCTTGGAAAAAAATATATTTTAGAAGCCAGGACCTTTTTTTTTAGGTCATTACTTGTATTTTCATATGTAAACGATAAAAAAATACTTCCTGGCCCCCCCAAGTTTTACTAAATCCCCCCCCCCCTGCATTTTCCGCGCCATCACTGTAGCGAATACTTTGAAAAGCAATAAAATAGTTTGTTCCAAAAAACATTTTTACTTTCTTAGTTTTTGAGAAAACTTAAAGGGCTCCCTTGCAGCAATATTTCAATTTTGAATATTGTTTAACAAATTACGTTTTGAATGTTACCTTCTCATATATGCCTACTTTAAGTTAAAGACCCTCTATGGTAACAGACAATACCTGAACCAGGCAATTAGGATAAAACTATGCGACTCCCTTGTATTGAGTCTGTTTACTTATGGTAGTGTAGTTTACGGACCATGTCTGCTTGCAGCTGATATAAAAAAAATTCAGAAGGTCCAAAATTCATGTTTGCGTTTTATCTATGGTGTACCAAGGCGCTCGCATATCTCCTCTTACCTTCACTTGTCTACATGGCTTAACATGAAACAAAGAAGACTTTCGCAATCTCTTGTATTTTATCATAAAGTGTTGATTCTCAAAACTCCCCCTTATTTGTACAACAAAATCACCTTCAGATCTGACGTACATAATGTTAATATAAGATTTAAGGGTACTCTTTCTCCACCTTTTTACAAAACTGCAACATTTAAACATAGCTTCTCTTTTGATATTTGCGCTAAATACAATATTATTCCCGAAAACCTTAAATCTTTTAGCTTAATCTCTTTTAAAACACAAATAAAGAAGCTCATCTGGGATAAAAGTTTATAAAAGTTTATAAATGTTTATAAAAATTTAGAATAATTTATTAAAGTTTAAAAAGTGTTAACAAAGTCAAATCTACTGATATGTTCATCTTGCCCTTTTAATTTCATGTCTTTTTCAATGTTCTTTTCAGCCTTAATTTTGCCCAAGTTAGGGAATGTTACATATTTACATGCTTCAACGTTGGCTATAACAACTGTGGTATTGTCAATAGCAAAGAACCCTGGTTATTTATGTTAATGTGCTATATTTATATTTTTTATACCTTTTAAGGGCTCATGAAGAAGAACAGTCTTTGTATTCTTACAATGGCTGATCATGGGCCTTTATCCAATGTACAAACTGTTATTATGTCTATTATTTGTAAAAAATCTAATTTATTTTATTGTATCTTGGATATAAACAAATTAATAAAAATTTATGTGAAGTGTGAATCTTCACACATTTCTGGGTTTTGCAGGTATTTAGTAACTGAATGATGATTATTTGGGATGCCAAAACAAATTTTATGTCAAAATATTTTTTTATGAATTTTAATTCGAATGCCTAATACCATTATTTAAGTTTCTAAATATGTACAGTATTTTATTTATACAGCAACGTTCAGTAAGGTTTTTAAAATTGCGCCTATGGCTTCCATTGGTTGCTTGTATCATAAGTCCCTCCCTCTGATTTCGTCACAGAATTAAATTATAATTTCAACACTTCCCACTGGTTATTAAATTTACGCTTTTAAAAAATAAATGCAACATTTACCAAAATATAACGAATTTTGACCAAATAATTTAAACAAAATAGAAATGCAAAAAAAAAAAACAATAAAATTAACAGGATTCGAACTCTGCAACGTTCGCACTGCAATTTACAAAGTGCGTTACGAAACCATCTGAGCTACCAGAGTTTCTTATCTGAAGTGTTACATAGCGAATTATATATTTAACATATTTTAGTTAAAAACACAAAAAATGCGTTATTTTCTAAAAACATAATCTGATCAAAAATTCCTGTTGTACTATTCCGGTTCACACCAATGTACATTACTTAGAATTTTTTCAGATTTTTAGTTTAAACCATCTAGGCTACAGGGTGTGGGACAAAAAATTTTTTGCACAATTTTGGCAAAAATCGCATCAAAATAATTTATTTTGCAAAAATAAAATTTTGATCGTTAATCCACGTACTAAGGGCTTTCATTTGATACCCTACTCAGAATTTAAAAAAAATATTTTTTTTTTTGATGAGCACATTTTTGTTTATATTTTTAGGGGGATATGTTTTTTAGATGTTTTAGTATTTTTCCTATGTGTGGGTCAAAGAGTTGTATAAGCATGCCAAATTTCAACTCTCTAGGTTTAGCCGTTTGGCTACAATTTTTACCGAACAGACAGACAGACAGACAGACAGACAGACAGACAGACGACAAAATGACGGTATAAGGGTTTTTTGGTCATACCTACAAAACCCTAAAAATTAAAAATTTAATATGACTGTTGGATTTACTTCTCTTCGTGTAAAAATAAGACTATAGCATCTACGCAGTTAATTGAAAATATATTTTGAAAAAAACTTATTTTATTTAATATTTTTGAATCAAAAATTGATTTAGCTTTTACATGTAGAAATTTTAAATTTTATGAATGTCAGTAATAAATCAAAACCTTCATTATATTGTATTTAACATTAAATGACATTCATCCGCCATGTGTGGAGTTATCAGAAATTGGATATCCGTAATATGATGGGCTGGAGATATGCTCGCTCAAAGCATGCTCGTAGAAGTGAACTGGAGCTTATGTAGACGTGTTGGGGCGACTCATTACTGTATTTTCTGATTTCATATCATGTTTGTCTAATCAAATTTGTTTTAACAACTTTTTCATAAACTTTTGTTTTAGTTTTGTTTTTCATTTAGATTTTTCATTAGTGAACACAATTTATTTTGCTAATACAGTAATTAATAAATTCCACAATTTGATTTAAAAATACACTAAAAAGTAAAATATATATATATATATATATATATCATTATTCCGTGTCTGTATTATATTTAGTAAAGTTATTGGGAATAGCGGTGGAGGAAAAAGTAAACTCAATATTTACATGTACCCGATATTTCGACTTGACTTTTCAAATCTTTTTCAAGGGCTGAAAATAGTATAATTAAAATTATAAATATAAAACATAATTTTAAGTGCAGACTTACAAGTAAAATTTAAGAGTTGCCTCTGTTGTAACACATTAAAAGAATAAATAAATTAGAGTTAAAATAGAACATTACAATTAATATCACATTGAAAAATTACACTTTAAAATTGTTATCACAGAACTGTATATTGACTAAAATAGTATTAAATAAATAAATCTACTTGTATTAAAATTAGAAAGTTCTTCTTATTATCACCTAGAATATAGCGGGAAAGATCCAACGGATTTTCTACTCATAGATGAAGTCGGTAATGTAGGAAGTGTAGCGTGTCTTTATCTTCTTATTTTTAAGCGATTTGTTGTTAAACAAGGATTAACCTAGTTTTTGGTTCTTAGAAATGTGTAGTAGATTTTTGTAAATAGTGTTTAAACCCTGAATGTCCGTTTTTTCATTTAAGTTTTCCACGTTTTCGTTTATATAACACATTTCAATGAATGTGCGTTTGTAAGTGTTGTGATGGTAGGCCAAAATCGATGCATCTTCGAACTTAGGCACGTGTTTCGTGGATTTCAAATGTTTGCTCAGAGCGCAGCATTGAGCCTTTCATCAGCCCTTGAAAAAGATTTGAAAAGTCAAGTCGAAATATCGGGTACATGTAAATATTGAGTTTACTTTTTCCTCCACCGCTATTCCCAATAACTTTACTAAATATATATATATATATATTTTCTGGTAATAACATCTTAGTTATGTATCAAATAATCGGCTGCTGATTAATCGGTATCGGCCGATAAGGCAAGGCCTTTTAATCGGTAATTGGTAATCGGTCAATTTGATCATCGGTGCAACCATAATATATAAGTAAATCATGTGCAATAAAAAGTTTGGTTAGAAATAAAAATATCATTATGCTATGATACTTCTTATCTAGAACCAATGCTACGTTTTCAATCAACTCTAAAATAGCATGACTGGTGGATTTGTTAACTCTAAAACCAAATTGATTACTGTTTAATAATAATAATAACAATAATATAATAATATTTATTTAACCGGTTAGAGAACAGAAATGTTTAGAACATAAATGATACATTAGGTTAGGTTATATGGAAAGACATAAGAATAAAAAATATTACATGATCATTTTTTTACAATAAACAAAATACAATATGTATATATATACGAGTAGTAAGAAAAGATTTGAATCTCATAGTATGGAAATTGTATTACAATTAATTATTTAAATATACAGAGACTGAGTACAAACATTGCTCAATCAAATAATTCTTAAATTTACGTTTAAAAATTTTACAATTAGATGAGTTTCAAATCTTCAGGTACAGCATTATAAATTTTTGAGCACATATATTGAGGACTATGGCTATATAAATGAGAACTGTGTTTATCCAAGCATAAGTCAAGTTTATTTCTTGTGTTGTAATTATGATTGCAAACTATTTGTTGTTCTATTTTGCAAAAAAAAGATTGGGGTGGGCTTTAACAAACATTGCACACTCTAAGATATACAGTGAAGGAAGAGTTAATATGTTTAATTCATGAAAACTATTTTTTTGCATGAGATTCTAGCTGAATTAAAGGTCATGATGCGGACAGCTTTTTTTGTTGTATAAATAATTTATTACCTTCAGAAGAATTTCCCCAAAACAGTATCCCGTAATTTATAATAGAATGAAATTTTGCAAGTTAGACAGACACTTACAGAAGTAAAATCTCTAAGTCTCTTTAACATATAACAAACTGTAGACAATTTAGGATTGATATAGTCAATGTGGGATGCCAATCGTAAGTTTTGATGAATAACTATACCTAAAAATTTGACAGTTGTTAATTGTGTTAATGACGGCGAGCCAGCTGTACGTATGAGGGGACTACTAGTTAATGGTGCTTGAGGATTGTGGAAATATATAAATGAGGTTTTTCCTTTATTTAAGAGAAGTTTATTATCCTCACACCAATTATTGAAAGTTAAGAAATAATCATTTGCAGAATTAATAGAGTCGGTGAAATTTGATTTATTAACAAGAAGATTTGTATCATCTGCGTATTGACTTATTATTCCGCTAGGTGGAAAATGACCATCAAGATCAAAAAAAACATAGGTCCTAAAATGGAACCCTGTGACACTCCAGTATGAGATTTACGAGTGTCAGATTTATAAATTTGATTATTAGAATTTAAGGACACTAACTGAGACCTATTTTGTGTAAAAGACATAATCCACTGATTAGCAATACCCGTGATACCTAATGTATTTAATTTTGACGATAAAATTTCAAGATTGATGCAGTCAAAAGCTTTGGAAAGATAGAAGAACATTCCTAAGCAATGGCATTTCTTGTCCATTCCTGAATAAATATTTTGAAGAAAAGAAAAAATTGCTGTAAATGTAGACATATTTTTGTTAAAACCATGTTGATGTAATGTCACTCGGAGAATTTTCTTTTTTAGTTGTATCTTAACTTAAATTGTGATATTTTCTTATTCTCCACTCGCAATCTCCTGTGTATAAAAACTAATTATCTGGGCATTTAGTAATTAGCCAGTATTTTGGTAATAAAAAAGTAATAAACATTCTTTTAACAGTTCCATAAATGATGCCCTTAGAGACTAGCCAAATATGAAAACATTATTTCTAGCTTGAACATTTTGTTAAAGTCGTAGTGGTCCTGGATCTTAGCTGCAGTCTGCGTTCATAAACATAACATAGAGTTGCTGGAGGCATCTCGTGAGGTATAACTTCAATTTTCTTCCTTCTCGTCGTTTTATTTTGCAATCCCTAGGCACACAAACACACAGACTTCTAAGACTGGTATAAACAAAGTTACTTTACATAGAGGGCATCTAGAAATATAAGGGTGAGTTAGAATTACATAAGCGATAAAATTATGCATTTCATTAATTCATAGGCATGACCCTTTCGCGTCAATTATTATTTAAATTTTCAAATTCATAATTTTTAATGGCTTCAAACATATTTATTCAAAGATAAATTTTGTAAATTAGTACGGTTTATATATTCTGGAATAGATACATATATGAGTTAGTGGTCTAAGGCCCTGTAGTTCCGCCTTGCAGTTATCTAGGGTTACGAGGATGCCCTTTTATTTATTTATTTATTTATTTGTGTTTGAGCTGCTTACAGGACGAACCCAAATCTGCAACTACATAACTATATTTTTACAAACAATCACTAGATGGCAATATTAAATTGTGTCATGTTACATATGTTATTGTGAAATCAGTGGCAGCTTATAAATTGACCGAGCAGTTTGTTGGCAGTTAGCGTTTAAAAAAAAACAAGTTCGGGAAAAATGGATATTACTCCTGAAGGTTTTCGTTTGATGATTTTTAACTGTTTTAGTAAAGGCCTAACTCAACAACAATGCATAGATTCGTTTCATTCAGCTTTTGATAATGAAACACCATCAGAAAAGACTGTTTGCAATTGGTTTGCAGAATTTCGTCGTGGTCGTGCGTCCGTCAGTGATGAATCTTAAGGTCGACCAAAATTGGCTGTGGTTCAAAAAACATCGATGCTGTGCGCAAAATTATTAAAAAAAAATCGGCATGTGACTTACCATCAGATAGAAGCATCTTTTGGTATATCGCAGACTGCAATAGATTCGATTTTGCATGAACATTTAGCTGTGAAAAGATCTGTTCCCGATGGATTCTGTATAATTTGACCGAAACTCAAAAAAAGCTCGTGTTGAAGGGAATGCTAAAAAAATTCAACCTAGGCACAGCCAAATCCGTATATAACATTATTACAGGTGACGAAACTTGGATTTATTCATATGAACCGGAAACTAAGCAACAATCCACTGTTTGGGTCTTCCATGATGAACCGAAACCCACAAAAGTTGTTCGTTCACGAAGCACTTAATAAGATCGCTTCTTTTTTCGGTTGTACTGGACATGTCACAACCATTCCTTTCGAGGATCGGAGAACAGTTAATGCTGAATAGTATTCAACAATTGTTTGCCAGAAGTCATCGAAAAAATCAAAAAAAGCAACCAAAAACGTCGCATCATTTTTCATCATGACAAGGCTTCCACACAGCACGTCAAACAATTGATTATCTGAAGGAGAAAAACATCAAATTAATGTCTCATTGCCCGTATTCACTTGATTTATCCTCTAACGACTTTTTTTTGTTCCCCAATGTCAAACAAAAAATGCGTGGACAGCGATTTTCATCCCTTCAAAAAGCTGTTGAAGCCTTTGAAAACCATGTTTTTGAGATACCAACTTCAGAGTAGAAAAAATGTTGCGAGAATTGGTTTGAACGCATGCAAAAGTGTATAAATCTTAAAGGCGAATATTTTGATAAAACAGTTTGTTTTAATTTTTTTTTTCTTTCTTAGTTTTTATAAAAACTTAAAAAGTAGCCCTCATATTTAAGGAACCATGTTGAGCGCTGATCTATACCCTTGAAATATCTCAGTTTTTAAACAAAAATGTATTTAACAAAAACTGTTTGAAGTAAAAGCATGCTAGCAAAAGGTAAAAATAAAAAATGTGGGTGGTAAAGGGTTAAATGAACACCCGGTATATTGCCCATTACAGTTGCAGAATTAGGGTTAGACCTATTGTCTATATCCAGCAAAAAAGAAGATATTAAATTTAGAATGGGAATGATTTAGAATTAATCAACACCATTCCTCTTTTAAACGGTACATAGTTTATCAAATTAAATATTTATGACCGTACAACTTGATGGAAATGTATCAGGTTCTCTCTTACTGGTAGAACATTTTTATTCTTATTCAGTGAAATAAATTCAGTGCTATATTATAGAAGACAAAATAAAAATACAAGAGATGAAAGAGACTTGAAAATTCTTGAACATAACTTTAATAATTCTCATACCTTTTATAAATACCTGTACTCGCTTCGTAAAGATATTACCTGCATATGTACTCGAGTAAAATGTACTATGTGTGTTGTTTTACATTGACTAAAGTTTTCCAAAATATAGGTCGGGCAAAGAATTTAATCTATTGTGTGCCTTAAACATCTGTACATGTATAGACAAAGTCAAAGTTCTGCGAAGGTACATTTTAATTATAAATACAAATAAAATAATGATTAATTACAAACTATAAAATTTAACAACAATTATAACGAAATTTGGATAAAATATAAATTAAACTATAGAATTAGACAAGAAAGCTTATGCAAGAAAACTTTAATAACTGCATTGAAAGAAATCTTCAACTGAATATAAAGTATTTTTCAGCAAAATTGATTTTATTTCTTTTTTAAATGATGTGATATTGCTTATTTGGTTTAAAGCAATAGGTAACTCATTATAAAATTTACATTCATCGTCCTCATTTCATAAAATTTCCTATTTAGCTTTATACAAAGCTTATTAATATGCTCTAATCATTGAAGATGACATGTGCACGCCGAGAATCTTTGTTGAAGATGCTTCTCGACGAATTTCTATTGAATCGTAATCAAAATGCGGACGATCCCGCTGATGATACCACAAAGCTTCATTTTTATGAGAAACGAGCAAAAATGTCGGTCAAAATCTACTAAAAAAACGTGCTGAAGTCGACAGTTAAAGACAATTCTTTCGTAATGATATTGACTGATAGAAAATCACTTTGAAAGAGGGCTTTGGAACGATCCAAAAAACAAGGAGTTTTTTTTTTTAATTTTGTGTTTATGGCCTTTGCTACTGAGATAATTAGCCAGGACCATACTAATTTTTCTTGAAAATTCCATGCCTAAATGGAATTTGAACCCGAAGAAGAATTAGAATTCAATATATTATAATAATATCTCTGTAATTATTATTCAATATAATATACATTAAATTTATTTAAAAAGCTTTTAAAGGCTTCATTATTTCATACTGTCTCACCCCACCGTTAGGCGAAATCGCAACATCGTGTGAGTGCGAAGATTTAAGCGGCGCTGTGGAACGGTCAGAAAAAATTTATTGAGATAAAAGATTTGTTTTTTTTTTATTCTAAACAATATTCGTTTTACATTTTTTGCTGTTAAGTAAATAATAAGGAGGTTATTTAAATTTTTTAATTTTTGGAGTTTATAACTCTCCAAATATTTGTCCAATCAAAAAAATGTATTTAATAATAATAATAATAATAATAATAATAATAATAATAATAATAATAATAATAATAATAATAATAATAATAATAACAAAGGAATAAATAAAAGTTCTCGACCTTCTCGTGAAGGTTAGAGAAGAGCGTCTTGTCTGTGCCGAACACGTTGCGGGCAAACCTGAACGGTACTGGCGAGACTACAAACCCCCCTTCAATAATAATAATAATAATAATAATAATAAAGTTTATTGCACAAAAAATTCTTGTACAAATGGAACAGGTTCACTTTAAGTGATTTACAACCTATCCGAAATTTAGATAAAATATTTGTCTTTTTATTTTTAACAATATTTGTTTTATATATTTTATTATTAAGTAATTAATAAGGGATTTATCTAAATTTAAAATTTAGTTTTTTCGCCATAACTCTCCAAATATTTATCCAACCAAAAAAATATGCATCTATGTATTATAATCTAAAAGAAAATTAAAATATCTTTAAACATCTTGTGGAATTTCAATAAAAACTTTAGACCAGTATTAATGGTATACCTGCAGCACGAAGTTTATTTGTTAAAATAAAGAATCTTATAGTCGGATTGCTGATAAGGGACTGTTCGTTGCTACAAGTATCGATATTCAATACTATATGCTGTCTCTGTCTATATCATTATAATTATTTGCATACCCATAGTAACGTATAGTGACTTAAGTTGACAACTAACCTTCAAAATTATTTGAATAAAAAACAAAGCATTAGAAAGAAACAGCATGATTCAAAGATATCTTTACTAATTAGAGCGCGAAAATAAATTCACAGCAGTACTCAAACAAACAAAATTATTAATTTTAAGGTTATAATTATAAATAAGGAAAAATTTATACTCATACGTAAATTTTGGATTATAATTTGTTTTTTATTCCAGCAGATTTCAAATTAAAGTTTCCCAGCAAACATTCAACTAACGGCCAAATGCCGGGAAACTGCTTTTATGCTGGTAAATTACTGGCACCAAAAGTAAGTGAAACGCCAGTATTAATAAAGTACTTCACATTTGTATTTCGCATTCCGCCTATACGAAGTACTTTACCAGCATTTTATAAGCACTCTTCTTCACTCATACTTTTTACTTAAAACCATCAGAAATAAATCTTGCAACTAATGCGATTATTTTGCACTTTACCGTTGATGGTCCGGCAACTGATACATCAATGGGCCAGTAACGGCCACGGGGACACCGTGGTACTGGCCCATTACTTTCAATGCCGGGGAGTATGTGCTTTACCAGTACTGGCCCGTATAAAAATGTTTGCTGGGTTGTGACTTTAATAATTGGCTGCAAGCCATATTTTAATTAATATTTATTACCAGACACTGACAGTTAAGACAAATAACAAAAAACATTTTTAAAATCGCTGAAAAATGGTAATTAGATTATTATATGAATGCATTACTTGATACATACATGTAACAGTCACCTATCAGCAATCCGACTATATTACAAATTTCAGGGCACTCTACCAAAAATCGTGGATACACTCCTGTTTGAAAATATTTTTTCAAGGATAATAAATTAATTGAAAATCAAATTATTTTTCTGAACGGATGATTGAACTGAATAAAAATAAAATATAACAGCAATTTCTCATAAAATCTCCAGACAAGGCGTTTACTTCCTCAGGGCATAAAAAGTGACATTGAATGATTTTAATAATCCAAGTTTGTCAACACAGTTTTTGATCATGCTCTTATCTACACCCGACCATATTATATTAGCATATAATATATGTAAATTAATGAACCCTCGCATCAACTCCGGTCGGCCGTATTCATAGGCATAATCCGGGAATAGTTAGGGTCGAAGTGGTGCGGTTGGTATTGATAGAATTTCAGGGTTCTCCGGGTTACGCCACGAGTATTAGGGATTTTTGGGATTAGGATAATAGGAATTAATGTAAGTTTAGGCGGAAGATAAAGTCATTGAAATGAATTTGAACGTTTTATTACATATTCCTTTATAATATCCCCCTTTAACATGGTGTCCACCACTTTCATCACTAATCTCGTTTGTTAATATCGGTTTGTATCAGCATTTAATTAAACGTACAAGAGGATATTGAAAGCTTAAATTTCAAAAATAATGTGACATGCAGCAATGTTATACTTGAAATTAATTAATCTCTTGAGTGTTGTGTGCCAAATATATTGATTAATAATTTTAGTTACAAGCAAAATACATAGTATAAATCTACTATTATATTGTACAAGTGTGGTATGTACCTGCAGGCCCAAAGTTTCCGGACAAGAAAAATATTTATAATATTTTAGTTAAAAGTCAAGTACAAAGGTACTAATAATGTTTTAATATTTTTTTTTTTTTTTACTTCTGGTTATAATATATTTAGTATAGAAAACATTTTGACATAATATAGAGATAAATAAGCAAAAGAAAAACACACAATCACTAAACTTTCTTCTCGTCAAAAAACGAGCCCTTTGATTCTTAAAGTTTTTTTGTAATTTTTGGCAACCGATCGATTAATTTTTGAATGGTTTCTGCAGAAATTACACCTCATAATTCCTTTAAGATATTCCATAACTATTTTTTGGACGTTGGACATTTTTTTCGAACATTTCTATCAAGTTCCTCCCATAGTAACTCGATTGGGTTTAAATCGGGATATTGAGCTGGCTAGTTCAAATTTTTAAGGATTTCTCTGGCTTCTTGTTCTTGAAAATAGTCGCGACATAATCTAGAACTATGTTTTGGATCATTATCCTGCATGAACACAAATCCAGGACCAATTAATCGTAAGCCAGATGGAATAACATTTTCTTCTAATATTTTTTTATAATGTTCTTTTCTCATTATGCCGTCAATTTTCACAGGATCTCCAGTGCCACTTGAAGAAAAACATCCCCACATCATCACAGACCCACCTCCATGTTTCACTGTTGGAACTACACACTGTGGATCTATCTTTTCTTTCGCTGTTCTTCTCACATAGACACGTCTTCGGTTACCGAAAACTTCAAATTTGGACTCATCTGTCCACAATACATTTTTCCAATCTTCTTTTATCCACAACTTGTATTTTTGGGCCCACTCTAACCTTTTTTTCTTGTTTGCTTGCCTAAGCAGAGGTTTCTTTAAAGCAACACGACCAAAAAGCCCTGCTTCTCTGAGACACGGTTTTGTCGTATTTACAGATATTGCCTTTGAATGACTTTCATTAAACTGGGCGGTAATTTCGGGGGCTGTCAGTCTTCTATTACGTTTACTCATTAATACAATTGTCTTATCTTCACTTGATGTTGTGGTTTTAGGTCTTCCTGCTCTTTTTTATCCGTAAAACTACCAGTTTCTTTCCAACGTTTGACAGTATCTTGAACAGTACTTTTTGGAACTTTCATCTTTTTCTAAATATCACGAATATTATAACCATCTTTGTGGAGAGTTATTATTTCCGAACGCTTTACAATAGTTAAATTGGATTTTCTACCCATTTTTTAAATAATTTGTTGAAATTTATTTGAAATGAATTTTCAATCCAATTCTACGTCTAATCTTCACTATACCAAGTTATAACTGACGTAAACTAAATGAATATAGGTTCAAATCATCAGAGTATATCATATTTAAAATATTTACATTATTTCTTAAGTGATACGCACGTTAAAAGTAATGTTGATAAACAAATGCTGACAGCGGACGATATCTATAATAGTAATAATAATAATAAACATTTCGCTAAGTAGGCATATTTTGTATTTATCGTTTATCATTTCGTTCAAACTTGCTCTAGAGTTTTACAAAATGATCATTGAATTGTTTTATAAATATATTTCAATTGATTCATAAGAATATATATATTTTTTTGGTATTTTAATGCAAAATCATATCTTGTCCGGAAACTTTTGGCCGGCGATGTATGTTCTATTCAACTTCTGGTATATCTTCATTTTTCCGGTAACGCGGAGAGAGGAAAATGAACCGCTGTCTTATCCGAGTGATATTTTTTTCGTGCTTATGCTTAATTTTATTTCGAGAGGGGGTACTGACTAATTTTTATTGATAAAAATCATGCATTTTTTCCTCGAATCCGTGTCGAATCAAAGTCACTATTGATCGGCACGGACAGGTTTTATCAGATAATTCAAAAATATTCTTAATACAAGACGGCCAGATATTTACGTTGAGAATCGAAGTGTTAAATGGTGATAATGGTTCAAGGTAGCTTTTTTGACGTACGAGATAATATTTTGGGGAATCAGAAAACATTTTTCAAAGAATCTGGGCCATTATTGGATCATTTTGAGACAAAATATGCTTACAAGATTTCAAAAGGTGACAGCTGTCAAATTTTTTGCAATTTAAAATATGACATTTCACATTTTGGACGTATTTCTTGACAGAATATAACTAATTAAGTATTTAAGGTGAATTAGCGATAAAATTTAAGACATTTGTTGGGGGAATTTCCATAAAATAGTGTTATTATATAAATGCCTTATTATATTAAAACACTTCGCGAAGCGACAAGTTTTAACAACGTAGGGGAGAAGACCGGCATAGCCCGGGCTGAGGCCCATAGTTAGTAGTATACCTGATTAAACTCGATGGAAGAAAATTCCGGGATATCACAAAAGAATTTAGCATTAATAAAAACTAGTCATGTCAGGATATACGAAGTGTGTAAATTAAATAACCGGACTGGCAACAAAACGTTTGATCTGGCAACATTTGGGACGCGCGACTTGTAGGGGCAGCAGGTGAACATGTAATACACCTTCAGTACTAGTTTGAACTCGCTAGAGTAATTTTGTTGTCCGTAGCGATTTTTTTTTCGTGAAACAGTGTTTTCTATTACGTTATAATCTGATAATAATAATAATTTGGAAGTCATTGAAACAGAACTAAAATATTGTTTAAAACTTTTCTCTCGTAAAAATTATATACTTACTTACTTACTTAATCCTAAGCCTTTCTACCTTTCGGTGTAAGGCTGTGTGAGTTGAGTCACTTGTCTCTATGTGGCACTATTTTCCAGAACTTACGCCATCGCTTTCTATCTCGTGCTAAAGTTTTTCCGTCTTGCCAGGTTCCTCCTCTGTCCTTTATGGCTAGTGCCACTTCCGTCTCCCACGCTTTTCTTGGTCGACCTCGGGGTCTTTTGCCATCAGGTCTTGCTTCAAACGCTGTTCTTTCTTCTCCCATTCTTTGAACATGTCCAAACCACTTTAGCTGTCCTTCTTGGATTGTGTTTTCTATTGGCTTTGTGTGTAAATTTTCCCGGAATGACTCGTTTCTTATGTGGTCTTTCTTTGTTTTGCCTTCAATTTTCCTCAGAAATCTCATTTCGGTGCTTCGAATTCTGCTTTTATGTTTTTCCGTCATAGTCCATGCTTCACATGCGCTAAAAATTATATACAATTTGTTAAAGTACGTACTTCACGTATTTACATATAAGCAACAAAAAGTTTAATTCCATCAAGTGATGTGTGATGAAAATATGGAATTTTCTCGGTGCATTTGAATGTGCATAATACAAGAATATTCTAAGATGAAAATTCTTGCCTGGAATTTATTATTGTAAGAAAAGTTCTCCTGCAGTTTGTGAAGTATTATTAAAAACTACACGAAAACTAATAGAAGCAACCAAAAATAAATTCACAATTATTAAGTCAAGTGTAGAAAACAATAGTTTGAGATAACATACATGCAGAGTAGAAATAACTTGGCCTAATATTTTCTAACAGTGATATTATCATGACCAGAGGAACGTTACATATAAATATGAAAAAATAGAAAACAATTTTCTTTTTACCAAAAAATGTCTCAAATAAAAGTTGTTAGTTATTGCCTTTATAGCAACTTCTGTTTTTTTCGAAATATTTTTCTGTTGTTAAATATTCGCAAAAATCTTAAAATCACCACGCGTAAACTCCCATTGTTAGTCAACCTATTTTTACCAAAAGTTGATAAATTCGTGCCATTGATGTCAAAAGCTTAAATATGAAGTTTAATAAAAATTCTTTTAGCCGAATTTGCTTTGCACGTGTAAACAGACAGACTACAGACGGACGGTCGGACAGACAGACGACAGACAGACAGACAGACCGATAGACATCATGCTAAAAATAGTCAAAACATTATGTAGGGCCTCAATTCGTGGAGATCCATCGAAATCTCGAAATATCATAATCGGTAAAATCACAATACCTCCCTTATATATGTTGGCGGTCGGTAAAAATGAACACAGTCCTTATGAAACTTTGGTTGTACTTTCCTGACAATAATACTTGTTTCGTTATAACCAAAAGTTCTCTATAACCGTATTCGTAATAAGTAAACACTACTGAATGTACACATATACCGGGTAAATTATTTAAGGAGCAACATACATGTTTCACATATAATGTTAATGAAGTGAGTTATTTCATTTGCAACATAGCAAATTATGAAAGCAAGTTCATATCCATGGCCACAAATTATGCAATGGGGATTAGATATAAAAGTTATTTGACGTGATAAAGTTCCTAGACGGCTAAAAAATAGTAAATTAGAAACAATAAATGAATTTTTATTAGTTTGTTTATATTTACATACAAACAAAAATAATAATGCCCTTAGTAGCTAAGTCCGAAAAATATTTAAAAAAATAATATTTTGTCTTTTCTATGGATATGATAAGCATTTGTTTTATGGCTATGTTGCTTTTGAAATAACTCACTTCATTAACATTATATGTCAAACATGTATGTTGCTCCTTAAATAATTCACCCGGTATACCATGAATCGCAAGAAACCTTGTTTCAATTAAAATCCGAATAAAGTATACCAAAGTGCATATTTTAAAAAATGTTTTGCCTATTGCGACACGAAGAATCGAAGTGTTAAATGGTAATAATGGTTCAGGATAGCTTTTTGGACGTGCGAGATAATATTTTGAGGTATCAGAAAACATTTTTCAAAGAATCTGGGCCATTATTTGAGCATTTTGAAAAATATGGTTACAAGGTTTCAAAAGGAGACAGCTGTCAAATTTTTTGCATTTTAAAATGGGACGAGATTTCACATTTTGAACGTGTTTCTTGACAGAAATATACTCATTAAGGATTTAAGGTGAATTAACGATAAAGTTTAAGACATTTGCAGGGCGAGTTTCCATAAAATAGTGTTAAAAAAAGATTTATATATATTAAAAATTTCAGGGTTAATCAAAGTGTTAAGTGGTGATAATGGTTCAAGATAGCTTTTTTGACGTACAGGATAATATTTTGAGGCATCAGAAAACATTTTTCAAAGAATCTGGGCCATTATTGGATCATTTTGAGGCAAAATATATTTACAAGATTTCAAAAGGTGACAGTTGTCAAATTGATTGCAATTTAAAATATGACGAGATTTCACATTTTGAACGTATTTCTTGACAGAAGAATGCTAATTAAGGATTTAAGGTGAATAAACGATAAAGTTTAAGACATTTGCAGGGCGAATTTCCATAAAATAATGTTAAAAAACGATTTATATATATTAAAAATTTCAAGGTTAATCAAAGTGTTCAGTAGTGATAATGGTCCAAGATAGCTTTTTTGACGTGCAGGATAATATTTGTCACAGCAAGACACAGGGTACAAGTACTCGACTTGACGATTCCAAAATATAGAACAGAACAACGCCTCCATCTATATTAAGTTATCATTGTAGCTTTATGTGCATCCAGCTGACCTCTAGCGAATCAATAATTCACTACAGCTGCACTGAGCGGATCATCTAAGAAAAATCATAAAATAAAACAACGGATCCTGTACGTAGCGATGAAATGTTCTTCCCTTGGTAGTCGCAGCAGCGCGGACGGGATTATAAAAATGGAACGAATATATGTCGCTTTATTCCTAAGTAGTGCAGTGGATATGTGCTTATGTTCCGTATGCTGCATTTCATAAGCTCCAGTTATATTAGTTCTAAATGTCCGTGCTACATAGAAGGAATCTTTGCTCTTAAAATCTTTGTATATTTTTCACATAATTTGTTAATGTAAAAATTTTATGCTGAGTGAAACTGTAAAATATAAAGTCTAATGCGCGTATATCATGTGCAACAAATGGATAGTTACCTACATAAGCTTTTACTAATGCTCTCAACAAACGTAATGAAATAAATACCATACTGTAAATCTAGTGCAACCACATTGTGGGATTCTGCAAATGTGTTAAGGTTTAGCTAAAGTTACATGGTTAATGTTTTTTTTTTTTTTTTTTTTGCCCAGGTATTTAAAGAGCCGAGGCCAGTAAAGCCTCCGAGGACAAAAAATAACTACACACCTTGCAATATATTATAATTTCCATACTACCATAGTAGTATAACTAGGGGAGTTCTGGACCATTACCCACGAAACCCTGAAAAAAAAAACAAATTCACATTTCACAAACGTACGTGACCATCGCTTTGTAAGACATAGGGTAGGCCTAGGGGCTCCGTCATAGAAATTGAATCAGGGGAGAGAAATTGATTAAAAAAGGGCTCCGCAAGTAAAAAAGGTTTGAACCACTGGTCTAGTGAAAAATTGGGGCTTTAATCGTTTAAACGTTTCGTGATAATGACAATTTTTTGAATGGCATAATTTTCATTGTTTGTGATAATTGTAAAATAAAAAAAATCACAACTCAAAAATGGTTAAAGACAGCGAGCAGCGGTTGAAATTTTTGGATTCCTTGTAGTTTATTTAGTCTAGAAAAAAATAAGGCTTTAATTGTTTAATGCGTTTTGAGATTGTGACAATTTTATTTATGGCATGATTTACATAATTTGTGAAAATTGTGAGTTTAAAAAAATCACAACTCAAAAACGGTTAGAGAAAACAACCTGACGCTAGCATTTTTGGATTCCTCGTAGTTTATTAAGCGTAGAAAAAATTTGAGGCCTTATTCGTTTTGCGTATTTTAAAATTATGACAAATTTTAATATGGCGTGATTTATAAAAATATTCATTTTCGCATGGATGTATCTCAAAAACGAAATGCAATAAAGACCTGCGGTTGAAATTTTTGAAATCTTGAGGTCCTAATTTACTTGTAACCAGATTTTGAAACAAAAAAATTTTTTGAAGTTTTTTCAATTTTTTTCTATTTTTATTTTTTAATTTTAAAAATCGCTAACTACAAAATGGTTAGAGATATAAATAGGCGGCTTGAAATTTTAAAATTCTACTACACTGTTTAGTCTTAGAAAAAAAAATGGGCTTAAATAAACATATTATTAAGTTTTGTAGGTGTAGTAATCCAAAATCCTTGAAAATGGTCAAAAATCGAAAAAATCGTAAGGGGTACCCCTTAAGAAAATCGTGATTTTGAAGCAAAAAATTTTTGTCTCCAATTTTATTGAAAATTGGTACAAATATGCATTTTTGATCAGAGATCAAGAAAATTTGGTCCATTTTGAAGTTTGGGCAAAAGTTTTGGAATTATAGGCCAAAAACTGACCTAAATCAGCTCTAACTCAAAAACTAGAAAAGCGTGAATTGTTTAAATATTTTTTTCATAATCCTCAGCCCAAAATTAGCCTTAAGCTATATTTTGGCTAAAATCGAAGTCAAAAAAATTTTGCCCAAAATTTTCAAAATTTTGGAAGATTTTTTTTTTTTTTTTGTTCGAAAATTGGTATACTTATATATTTTTAGCCTTAGATCACAAATATATGGTCAGTTTTGAGTTACGATCTAAAATTTTGACATCTTCGTCAAAAAAAGTAAAAAAAAAGACCGATGAAATGTTAGCCTGCTCCTTTTTTTAATCTTTATAAACCAATACTTACGTCTTATCTATCATCTATATCAGCGGTTAACAACCTGTGCTCCGGAGAACCTTTACTGCTCCGCGTGCACTTCTCAGGGGCTCCGCAGCCGTTCCAGCAAATAAAATAAATAAAAATTGAATAAAATCAAAAGTATTAGAAATAAAAAACAGAATCAAAATAATAAAACTGAACGAAATTCAGAAAGAAATTTGGCCAAGTTGTATGTATGTCCAAGTGATTTCTGACTCTAGCCGAGAGGCGAATTAAGCGGTGGGCTGACTGGGTGGCCGCCCGGGGCTCACGAAGCCGAGGGGCCTACCGAAGTCTATATACAAATATTTCCATTCTATTTAAAATAATAGAGGGCCCATTTTACCGCCCAGGGCCCCCAATCAACTTAATTTGCCACTGGGAGAATATGTTGTAAGGATTGTATAGAATTGAAAAACTCAAGATCCAATACACTAAAATCTGGACTATTTGGCGTGATTTAAGTCGATTTGGAACTTCTTCCTTGCAATTCAATACAATTTTGATCAAATTTCATTTTATTAGAACAGCGGGTGTCACTTTAATTTGTATAAAAAACGCATTGTTTTTTGCTGCGAATTACTTTTGATACATGCAAAATTATTTGTGCTCCATTTGTTTATTAGTTGCCTAGCAACCATTTATTTAGAAATAAAAACAAAAAAAAAAGATCAAAATTAATATTACTCTCGTTAATCCCACATTTTTAGGGTTTTGTAGGTATGACCAAAAAACCGTTATACCGTCATTTTGTCGTCTGTCTGTCTGTCTGTTCGGTAAAAATTGTAGCCAAACGGCTAAACCTACAGAGTTGAAATTTGGCATGCTTATACAACTCTTTGACCCGCACATAGGAAAAATACTAAAACGTCTAAAAAACATACCCCCCTAAAAATATAAACAAATATGTGCTCATCGAAAACAAAAATATTTTTTTTTAATTCTGAGTAGGGTTTCAAATGAAAGCCCTTAGTACGTGGATTAACGATCAAATTTTTATTTTTGCAAAATAAATTATTTTGATGCGATTTTTGCCAAAATTGTGCAAAAAAAATTTTGTCCCACACCCTGTAGCCCAGATGGTTTAAACTAAAAATCTAAAAAAATTCTAAGTAATGTATATTGGCGTGAACCGAAATAGTACAACAGGAATTTTTGATCAGATTATGTTTTCGGAAAATAACGCATTGTTTGTGGTTTTTGGTTCACAAAGTACAAAAGTTATACCAATGTAAGACACTGACATGCAAGGCGTGCGATAGCGTAATGGGTTAGAGCACTGGTGTCGTAAGCTAAAATGCGCTGGAAACGAAGGGTTTCGAGTTCGAGTACGGAGTGAATTTTATTTTTTCTGTTTTTTTTTGCATTTTTATTATGTTGAAATTATTTTGTCAAAATTCTAGTTATATTTTGACAAATGTTGTATTTAATTTTTAAGAGCGTAAATTTAATAACCAGTCCTATTATATGATTAACAGACGATAAATTATTTTTAAAATATTGTTCATTTTGCCGTGATTACTACAAAGTAAAATTTGTCCTACACACTCAGCATACCGCCTTCACTTATTATATACCTGCGAAACCCTGAAATGTGTGAATATTCACACTTCACATTAATTTTTTAAGTAATGCATACGATATTTTCAGACGGAGAGAGTATTATTTATTTATAAAAATTAATTTTACCATATACTTCTTACCGCAGTTGACAAAAATGTTACTGATAAGTGTACGCATTTCATATTAAACAATGCTCACGTATTATTATTATTATTGAGGGTCATTTTGTTTGATAAAATATAATGCTGTTAAATAAAACAAATGCAACATGAGAATGCACTTATTATTAAAATAATATATTTCAAGAATGATATGTCTTCACCTTAAAATAACGTACTGTAATATAACTCTAATGAAACATCCAATTTTTATATACATCATAGTGGTTCATTCTTCCATATCACTCCAAGAAAATACTTTCCCGCATAACTGTTTTTCATCAACTTTTTCATCAACTTCTCAACAAGCTTTAGATGACTTCCTTCAATGTAGTTACGTTTGCTGAATAGGATAGCTGTGTAACTCATACACCACCAAATATTTTGGCAAACTTTTACTGTTTCAGATAAATTAAATCTCTACTAGTGGTGAGGAATAACATTTCTAAAACTCTTTCGTTTAGAATGTTGTCCAGTGATGATTAAACTTTTTAATAATAATAATAATAACTTTATTTACATTTTTTACATTGACCTATGTTATAAATGTAAATAAGAAAATTTATTTCTAAAACCTATTATAATTTCTTAGACCTAATTTTTATACTTATTGAAGCTTGTCGCAATGTCTGGACAGAATAATGAACAAATTAACAGACTCAATGATAATAATTACATGTTATTATATAGTAATATACATATATTGAATAAATAATGCAATGGTTTCACTAGGGCATGTGCACAGGCTTTGATTATATATTAGGAATAAGGTCTTCCCCTATAGAGGATCTTGGTTTTAGTGTGTTGATAGTACGACCAAAACTGGTTTGGGTTTGTGGAGATATTGGACTCACAATCTTTTAGGTAATCTAGGTGTCTTATTTTGATGTTGACAGCGACCAGGTTTTTGGCACGCAATCATCAAGTATTGTATAAATTATGCAATAAATGTTGTCAACTCCTGCATCAGCATTTTCGGTATTGTGGTTTGTTAGTTCCGCATTCCAGTCAGTTGTTATAAGTGCCCTATATAATTTTTCAAAGTCAGCAATTTTAAAGTTGTATTTGTAATTGTTACGTGTTAGTTTTTCTTGTGAAATACTATACTTAATTTTGAAATGTAGGGCCGGATGAGACTTATCTTCACATATTAATGGGTCCAATGAGTGATGTGTCCGGGTTTCCAAATTCAATCCAATTAAAAACCAATTTTTTTCATTTCTGTTTCCAACTTCTTTTTATAAACTGAACACTCGGAGCTCCAGACGGGGTGGTTGACATCAAGTCTCATCTTTAATTTGTTAACTACATATAGAGCATGTATTCTGCATCTTCACAACGACAGTTGGACAATTCATGATTGCCAGTACACTTCGGGCATGATGTATCGCTTCTGCAAACCTGGGCTTTGTGTCCATACTTGTTACATTTAAAACATCTTTCAATATTTATTGAGCCATATACTCTGCATCTATCTCAGCCGATATTCACTCTTCCTTCTTCGGTCAGCCTGAAGTAAGATTCACCATCGACTTCCAAGTACGCCATAAATTTATGATCGTTTCGCTTGTCTTTAGCGATATGAACAACCTTTACAGTAGCTTTATTGTTCAAACAATCATTTTAAATGAAATCTTATCATTTATTCATGTTTTATTTCACAGACCTGACAAGGATAATGCTTAAATTATTATATTCAATGAGTAGGAAACTTAGAAATGTGAACTTTAAAAATACTTATCGGGAGTAAGAATTTTCACATATTTTACGATATAGTTGATATCTAGTAAGTAAAGAAGAAGTCGAAACGTGAGTCACACAAAATTCAAAATTGAGTTATTAGTATCAGTGTTTTCCTCTTTGTTAAACCTATTAATTTTAACATATTTTTAATCAATTAATAAACTTGTATTCTATGGATTTGATGATAACAGCCGTTCTTTAATCAAATCATACTTATCAGACCGGAAGCAGTTTATACTTTTTGGTGATGTCAAATCCGAAACTCTTCCTATACACTTTGGTGTCCCACAGGGATCCATTCTTGATTTTTTGCAATTTTTGCTATACGTAAATGACTTTCCTCTCTTTATAAACTTAAAATCTATTTTTTACGCCGATGATACTACCTTAATCTGCAAAAATTCTGACTTAAATTCCCTTCGCTTAGAGAGTAAATCCGTGGTAGAACACGCTGCATCTTGGTTTGATAGGAATAAATTAACTTTAAATACTGGAAAAACCGAATCAATGCTGATTTTCACAAAAAAAAAACATGATTTTTCAAACTCCCCGTACGTCAAGTTTCTTGGTATCCACATGGACCCACAACTTTGCTGGGATCAGCACTGTGAATTCTTAAGCCGGAAACTAAGGTCTGTTTTTAATTCGCAATTTGAAATCAGAAGTTTGCCAAAAAGTCGTGCTAATGACCTACTTTTCGCTATTTCAATCACACCTGAACTACGGCATTCTTGTCTGGGGACACTCACCAGAAGCCCATAGAATTTTCGCTCTTCAACACAAAGTTGTTAGGGTCATAGCTGGTGCTCCTTTTAGAGCTGACTGTCGTGAGATCTTCATGAAATTAAAAATAATGATTTTACCTGCCCTATTTCTAAATGGGTGGTTCTGTTTTGTTGAATATGTGTTTGTGTGTACATACAGTGTGTCCTATCCTGGCTCTTGTAATGATGATTTGGTCTCTTCTCCTGCCTATGGTCGTCCATGGGATTGTATCATCTTTTATTTTCCTTAACTTGTTATTTTGCAAATTTATTTCTTTTCACTTCTCATCCCAGCTTAATTTTATACCGTGTTTGATTTTGGATTTGAAGTCTCTAGCTGGTATTGTAATGTGTTCTTTGACTGTTGGCTCTGAGATTGAATCCTTGGCTGCTTTGTCTGCTAATTCATTTCCGGCTATGCCCATAAAGGGAAGGAAACCAGACTATTCGGATTTTGTTATTCCTTTCAATTATCTTGTGGAAATTTTGCTGACATGTCTGAATTAGCTGTTCGTCGCAGGTGGTTTTTTGGAGGATAGATATAGCGCTTAGGGAGTCGGTTGCTATTATAAAGTCCTTGTCCCACAGGTTTTCTTTATTGACTAATTCCGATGATTTCCATGGACTGAAGACTTCGGCAGTATACATGCTGGTGAGTTGAGGAAGCCGGTATTTGTGTACTGTGTTGTTGAATATGACAGCAACCTTATCATCGAAAGCTTAATTAAATGAAAAGTAACTTGAATACAATATAGTAACAACGTGGTTTATTAAGTAAACTATTAAGTAGTTAACTATTGCCCAACTTTGTGCACACCACTGTAATTTTATAACAGTTTTAACCAACGAAGATTAAATAAAATGCAGTTTTACATCAAAATGATTTGTCTGTTGGGAATTTAACTATCTTTGAACAAGCAGCATTTTAATTGTAATTGAAAATACAATCCCATTTTTTAACGCACTCATAAAAGCTTTTAATGTGAACGAGTTTTGAACGCATCATTAGTATCAGCCGGCTGAATCTGAAAATGTACAGGGGCACATTCAGAACTATAAGGGAAAATTTTAGCTTAAGGCAAGTATCCGATTTGTTTCATACTTCATTTCCTAATCGCCCACAACACCAAGAAGTTCTACAATATTGAAGACTGTTAGAAAGTTGTAGCAAAATGGTTGTGTCAGTGTCGAACATCATAAAAGAAATCGGCAAAGATTTGTTTTAACACGGGAAAAACAAGACGAGCCTTACAACCTGACAAACAAATTCAGTGCAACTTATAATTCTTTAGTGTGAAAACCAGATCAGCTGATATCATCTCCAGAAGAGATATCCGTCTCCAAGGAAGCACCAGAATCCAGCTAAGTGAACACTGTTGTTTTTTTCTGGTTATTTTACATGAAAATATTTTGTTTTTATGTGAATATTATTTATTCCCGAGTAAGTTCCTTCCGAACTTACTTCATTTCAGTTTATAGTTTATTATTGTTGTTCAATTCTATAATCTAGCCTTCTGCTGACATAATTTAGTAGCAATAATTTTGTATATTGTTGTGAATTATTGTTCTAAATATTCAATTTATTGTAGTTACTATCACATGTGCCTTCAGCTGATCTTTTCTTTAATTGTTAGTGCAATATAACCATTTATTTGTTCCACATTTACTAGTAGTTCTCATTAATATGGCACTAAAGGTTGGTTTTTACTACAACACTTTTTATGTTAATATTTCTAGTGTTAGTTATAAGATTTTGTACTGAAATATTATTGTATTGTGTCCGACCAAGTACACTGGCCATTTTACATCGCACCATATCTTGCCAGGTGTACTTTACTCCAGTGAGTTGAGGCCACGAATTTTTGTGTTAGGTACATCGTCGGTAGGGGTCAAGATCACCGAGGGAAACATCGAGCTTCGACTCCCCCTTTCACCTTATTTGTGGGCTTGGATTTACCCTTCTTTCCCCAGCTAGGGCTAACTACTCCTTTTGTGCTAGTCTCCTAGAACAGCCCCTAGGAGCAGAAGAGTTAAAATCCCCCTCTTTCCTTAAGGTCGAAACCGCGTCTACTCAACTCACTGCGCGTACGTCCACGATACGATATACCACTCCATTTACCGCGCGCTGTGCTCCAACTCTTTATCGGTCCTTCGAGTAAAAATCATCGACCTGTGTAGATCTGTCGTCACCTACGGTTACGACCAATCTTAGGCGGGCGCTACATACATGGAGAAGTAAACTCTTCTGGTCAGTCAGGAATTATCTGTTATAAAGTGAGTAGTGAAACGGATAAAGTATCAATTTAATCACATAAATTGGATACCTAGACATAAACACAAAATCCACTTTAAATTTCAACTTAACATCATTTGGTCAATTACTGAAAATGATAGTCCAATCCTGTGATAAACATATAGGGCGCCCCAGTGACAAAGGTCAGCGGCACTGTTATATACCGCGTCGCGACGCGTTTACATACCATCCATCAATTTCCAATAAATATTCATAAAATTTAGATGATGCACGTTTTCAATGGCGACCATGCTACACTCAAGTACAAACGTATGTATATCGCGTTAATATATTTTGATTAGAGGATTTTTTTGGTAATTTTTTGCTGGTATTTAATAGCGAGTTCGAAAAATTTTATTACTTTTTTAATGCCGCAGAGAGGAATTTTGCATATGAGAAGGGACAGAAAAGCTAAATATGTTACAGGGATTTTGGAAAAACTGAGTCCGTCAGTTATTATAAAAAAGATTTTCAATGAAATTATTATTATCTTTCTAAGTAGGGAATATCAATAAGAATATACCAACAATTATTAAACAAATATGTAAGATTATCGAGAACTACATTAACATGAAACTGGCTTTTGTATAACACACTCTTGAATTTACATACCTCGAAAAATTTCGACAATCTGCGTGTGACATTTCCAATATTTTTTTTTATCAATACTGTCATCTGTACTTGATATTTGATATGTAAATGTCTAAAGGTTATTTTATATAATTTTACTATGAGATATATTCTTCTTACTTATTTGAGTCAAGTAGTAGTTGATTAAATACTTTTAGGGACATATTCAAGTTTATCTCTTTTGATAAGATCTGTCTAAACATTTCCCAATTCGTGTTTGATTATACCGTTTTGGGGGTTTTGTCTTATTTTGTATGTGAAAATATTGATATTACTCGTAAAGGTTTTCGTTGGATGATTTTTTATGATTTTAGTAAAAGCCTAACTCCACAACAATGCATAGATTCGCTTCGTTCAACTTTTGGTACTGAAGCACCTACAGAAAAGATTGTTTACAATTGGTTTGCAGAATTTCGTCAAGGTCGTGCGTCCGTCAGTGATGAATCTCGTGAAGGTCAACCAAAATCGGTTGTGATTCAAAAAACATCGATGCTGTGCCCAAAATGATTGAAGAAGATCGTGTGACTTATGTGACTTACTGTGAGATAGAGATCTCACAGTAAAGATGCCTCATCCTTTGGCATATCGCAATATGCGTTTAGCTGATACACTATTGTAGGGCATAACACTTAACCCATTTTGTGTTGACCCAAGCAATAAGACACGTACAAGTAGATAGATTTATGATTATTATAAATGGTTGGTACGTCACTGGTGCATTTGTAAAAGAAGTGAATGACTGAATAATTCTACAGTGACTCACAAGATTGATGTAACCGCTCGGGCATACACACATACAAATGACGCGATCCTTTAGACATTTAGATGTCTAGAGATAATATTTATGGAATATCTGATATGATGGAGTTGTATTGGAAAAATCTGCACTTAGATAGAAGTATTGTGAGATTCAGCAAAACAGATTGCAATATTTTATTCGCTCTTGAGTTATAGTAAAGATTTACTTGGAATGCATATACTACCGCCTTTTTACTTTAACTGTGGCTTAAAATATAGACTTTCCATATCGATATACAATCATAATAGTATCATTTACAATAACACAAGTATCAAATGAAAATCTAAAGCTAATCATAACCGAGAAAAAAGAGTAGAGTAATCATCAATGAAATTATTTTGAATCACCAATAATATTATATGGAATTAATTCAATATCCTAAATATTTGAGTAAGATAATAAAAGGAATTCTCCATATTTGATCGTAAAACCAAGCAAAATTAATTGAGTTAGCAACTGTTACTAGTCGAGACAAATTTACCTATATTACGTCAGCAAATCAAGATTATAATTTGCTAGATTAATTAATAACATCCACCATATAAGTATTATATCGCATATTCCCGCACTCATGCAATAACTGCACTCACACGACGATGCAATTTAATCTAACTAGTTCTTACTAAATGTAACAGTATCAACAAACATAGATATTTTAATGATTATGTTATGATTTATATTTAGACGTTCATACGTTGCAAGCGAATAAGACTATGCGCTGATCTATGCACTATATACAACAGCGTTTCCAAACCTGGAGTCCGCGAGTGATCTTTTACCAGGCCGCCGTTTTTCCGATGTTGTATCACATTGCTACTATCAAATATGTAGCGAGCTTATGGTATATCGTATACACATTGAAATGCTTACTGTCGAATTGATATAATTATAATAATTTAACGTTCAATTCAGCCTCAATGTGGCATCACCACTCTATTATCAGCCTTCGTGCTGGACGGAAGGGGTCTGTAAACGGAGGCCAGTGTTCAAAAACAATTGTATAATTGTTTATAACAACATTAATATCATATTGAGTCTCCTGGTACATGATATGAAACGTTTGGCTGATTAATTTAGAATATATTATTTATGAATTTATAATAAGTACTTCATTGTACTTACTCTGTACATCCCTCAAACTCTGGGTCTCCCATAAATCATGAATTCATAATTCGCGAGCGGTTTTCGGATATGAACTCCTGTCCGCTGACTGGTTGCAATGATAATAGACTTATAATTATGTTGTTAACCGCTAATGCAAGTGAGAGATACATATTCACAACCACTAAAAACTCGAGCGATTCTTTAACACTAAAAACTAATTTGTGGCCTGGACATCACTTATCCTCACAAGCATCTCCGAAGAAACAATTGTCTCTCCCAAGTCTCTGAATATTGTCAGTCTTGTTGGACGCTAAACTAACGTTAATATAGAACTATTAGTAACATTTTTACTTGACCAACCCAACACTCTAAATACGTCTTTAACCCAAGGTCTTAACTGAACTACTCTTAAACTCGTGTTAAACACAGACACTTTCATGGTTCCTCTGTAAAATATCATCCAATACCCCGATCATCCAGACGACAGTTATTATTCATAAATTAAATATTATAATCTGTCTTGATAGATAACCAAATTACTGTTTATATTTCAAGAATGAGATTAATAGTTTTTCCCATATTGTCCTAATATATCTCATCTATTATATGACACTCTTGTCATCTGTTATAGAATTTAAGATGCCCTTTTCATGTTAAGATTACGTTAAGGTCTCAAGTTACAATAATGAACATGTCTGCACGGAAGTGTCTCTTTCAATTATTTTTTATCTATTAACAATTTTTAATATTTTACACTAGCATTATTATATTGAATTTATTTGCCAAAATTACCTCCTTTACAATATACTCACTAACATGCCTTCGTAGTTCAATGGTCCTGGATATAGAACGTGAAATTCTTAGATTGACGGGTTCGAATCCTATTGAGGCAGTATTTTGATATGTACTTTCTACATCAATTTCTTTATAAATCAGTTTATATTGAAAGTAAAAAACCATGTATACAATAAATATCTAACAGCTGACTTTTATTTTCTGTCCAGTTCTTTAGGAAAGGTCACGGGCCTTGAAAGAGAACGTGTTGACCAAAAGGTTAAAAATTAATAAAGGTCATTCATTGAATAGAATTCTTGGACGCTCTATATGCAATTATTCTCCGTCTATGTGGCTGTGTCGTGTGTCTACATCTGTATACATCGTTGACTCCACAAAGGCTGAGAGATTTCACATTTATATTCACGCACGGAATGGATTAATAAACATCTACTCTATATTCCTTTTTATATAATACCACAGTTCGAGACGCCGCCTTTGGTTTATGTCAAAAGAAATGTATTGTAAACAGATAATAATTTAGAAAGTTCACCTCCCTATGTACATAGCCGGAGGGATGTCTCCACAATTTTCGGCGACGGAGTCTTTAGTAAGAGATTGCATCGACAAAAATTTAATTTTCTCACAAAAAAGGAGAACTTTTGATGCAGTGACTTTTAAAGAAATTGAAGTAGCTTATAGTAAATTGTGAAAGGAGTTGTACGGGTTTTGGACATAAATATTACAACCAAATACAACAGACCACATTCGAAATATTTTAATTTCTTAATCAAAGATAAAGGCTGATCCAATTTGGACCCTTGGATTTGTTTTTTGAATAAAACACAACATATTGAAAAAATGCGATGTTTATTGTTATTAGTATAATGTTCAGACTTAGCAATTATTTATGATGTCGGCAAAATGCCTTCCACGACTCCTCTGACATGATACCATTCTTTTAGCAAAGTTTTCCGTAATCGTTTCCAATAAATGCGGTTCGATTACAGCAATTGCACGTCTAATGTTTTATTTTAGTTCTGGAATCGTAGCAGTCTTGTTGACATAGACCCTTTCCATCAAATAGCCTCAGAGAAAAAAGTCTAATGGGGTTAGATAGCAAGACTGGCCAATTGATGTCACCCCTCTGAGAGACAACATGACCAGGAAATTTGGTTTGAAGTAAAGTGAGTGTTTCACGTGCTGTGTGACATGTGGCTCCATCCTCTTGAAACCACATGTCATTTAAGTTCAAATCGTTGGTTTTATTGAAAAAAAAGTTGCTTAGCATCTCCCAATAGCGTACATCATTGACAGTAACAGCGTTACCAGCTTCGTCCTCAAAAAAGTACTGGCCAATAATTCCTCCAGCACACCAATCAGTGCATTTTTGTGGATGCATTGGTTTTTCTTGAATAGCATGTTGATTTTCACTACCCCAGATGTGACAATTTTGGCGATTAACAAACCCATTCAAAAGAAAATGAGCTTCATCGCTCCATGTGATTTTTTTGCAAAAATCAGCATCACAGTTCGCGGGATCGCCATGCGCGGATAGGTTGCGCAAACAGTTCTTATTTAAAAAATGACCTTCATAGATATTCAACTCAAAAACAAACTATTGTCATCAGAAAGACCATTTGTAGGCAAGGTAGAGAGCTTATTGGGCAGCCCTTGTATATTTAGAAAACATACAAGGCTGATTTGTATATTTGAAACAATCCACAACACTGATTTGCTTTTATTCTTGATGTGAACGGTATCTACTTTCTACTCATACAATTTCCTCACGACATTGATATCTTGTATAGATTCTGGAACATACTGTAGACAAGCAAATGTAAACATGAAAAGGAGAGAAAGATCCGTGGGACAAAGATGGTGAAAGGTTGAAGAGGTTCTTTTGTCGACAGGTTTCTTTTTGTGCATGTCTCGACGTGTAAGCATACATACTGATGCGTCGAGACGACTCTATTAGATAAAAGGAATAGAACGGGAATGACATTACTTGGATTTTGATAGTTCGTTATGAATCTACAAAGAGATTTCAGTCAACAATAGTACAATTATGTTATCGTAAATACATGACGTAGTTGTATTAAAGTTTAGCTTTGGTACTTCTTATCGTTTTGTTGGATTCAGTAAGCTCACAACACAAATTATATTATTCTCGATTTTCTTTTACTTCTTCAAATAAAACCAGAAGATATTTTTGTAAATATACTTGACCATTGTATTTTAGTTTTTAAATTTCTAAATATTAAATAGTGTTTTGTAGGATTAAATATTGAATGACGACACTGAAACTTCCCTTCAAAATTATAACGTGAGAATAAAAAAAGAAACAATCTGAGTAGGCCAAGAAAAAAATCTGTCTTTTGCATAAGAGCAAAATTTTGCATAGTTACATAACCTACTAGCTACCATGTGGTTTTGTCGCCACCCAGCTAGAAACTTTGTATTTTTTTAATAATTGTCTCTAGATGATTTCCGTACTATTTAACTATGTATAGCACAATCAAATGTTATAGATTTGTGATTTTTTACCATATTTTGAATTTCAAGGTAGGTTTATTATACATTGTCTTTATTAATATTCTTTCTACACAGAGCCGCAGTAAGGAAAACTTGCGCTAGGAGCAAAACTGCGTTTTGGTGCCCTTGGCAAATAAATGTAAGTGATAAGCAAATTCCCAGTGAAGAGCAAAAAAAAGGTCTTCACTTCCCAAATTCCAAGTGAAGAGCAAAACAAAGGTCCTCACCTCCCAAAATCCAAGTGATGAGCAAAACAAAAAAAGGTCCTCACCTCCCAAAGTTCCTCGTGTTATATAAGTTAAAGAACCGTTGATCAAAATAATTAACACAAATTCTTTAAATTTGGTAAATTGTCAAACATAATAGTAATAATTAGTTTTTGTTTTTATTGTTTTGATTATCTCCAACATGTTTTACATTGCTGCCTCTGTTCTTTGACTTACTCGAATGAAATTTGTCTTGTTTCACACGTTAGTATAATGCCTACCTGAGTAAAAGTCACGAAAAAAATTGGAAATCAATGCGGCAAGATTTGGGGGCGACATAATCCCTGAGAATAACCCATGCTGTAACGCGACCTGCGGCCTTGCATTAAGCAGGAATTATTGATGCAACGAATCTTAATAACAAATGATGTGTGCATACTTACACAATGAATAATTTATCAATTTGAATAATGATCAACTCATGCTAGCATGTAAAGCTCTATAGTTGAACTTAGAGAATAGAGAAAAGTCAGGTAATGTAGCACGTCTTTCCTTTTATTCTTATTTTTCAACATAAAAATGAATTTGTAAAATATAATTTCAAAGTTAAGGTGCTAACATATACCTAGATTATTTTGAATTTTACTTTTTTATATACATATATATGTATATCTGGGTTTATTACCCTAAATTAATTTTTCATTTTTAATAAGAAACTGCTGGTGAATACAGGTAAAATAGACTAATAGGTAGTAAACTTGCGTATTGAAATTTTAATGTGGATTCTGGTTTATTTGATTTTTTTCTCCCATTCTCTTTTATTGGGTACTAGTGAGGTTCCTGTACTTTGTTCAGAATTGAGGAAAATATATCATAAATGATCGCATATAACTCCCCTTATTTCTTTCTAATCGTTTTCCTCAGTATTGAGGAGTTATGAGGCGTGTAGATACAAAGTCAGCTTGTATGTACAATCTTGCGCCATTTTTGCAAATTTCTACATACCTGAGGCTATCTTTTAGTTTAGATCCGGTATAGACTTTTTTTTATATAAGTCAAGGCACTTCGAACGTTAAGTCATTTGTGCAGTTACATAGTTTAAATATACATGATAGAATGCTTTATAGCATTCATGATAATATCAATTAAAACACACAAATCCAAGCACATATAAGCATTTATTACTATGTCTATTTACAATCTGTCACATATATGTCATTATGTTATGGTTACTATCGTAACATATTACAATGGACGTCCAAGAATTAGATCTGACCCTTACACGGCCGTCCTGATCTTGCCGCGTCCCCGCGGCTTTATCTAACTTTAACTGTAAAATAAAAAACCATATGTATTGCTTAAATAGAACCTTGTAGAAAAAAATGTAAAAATCGTGATCTGAAAGCTTAGAGACTCTATTTGTTATCATTTCATTTCTCTACCGCGAACTCAATGACTAGATCAACAAGCTCAGATACTCAGTAACTATTTATCAGTTTACTTCATTATAGGTTGTCTACAGTGCCCAACAAGCTCAGTGACTGTCGTTGCTATACACCAGTGCCTTATCATCCTGCACTCACAGTGTCTCATCATCAGCATTGCACAGTGTGTCTTGTGGTACTCAACAAGCTATCAATTCTCAACTCAACTATCTATCAGTTTATTTTGCCGTTCCGATCTCAGTGATCTGTCATTTATTATTTCCAATAAACGCTTAAATTCAAAATTTAAATCTCGAAACTCAGATCTTAGTTATCAGATCTCAAATATCAAAACTAGAATTTCATATTTTAGGTCTGAACTATTAAAACACAAATATTCGATCTCAAATATGAAATGATATCATGTTTTAAGTCAATAAACTCAATTATTCTATGTCAAATATCAAATCTCAAATTATCCAGAGTTACGCCAGACTCCTTGAGGTCCTTTACCATCCAGAGTTCCACCGAACTCCTTGAGGTCCTTGACCATCTAGAGCCAAACAACTCGTTACGATTAATACGTGCGATATTATTTAGTTAAAGCAATAAAATCTCTTACAATTCAGTCATCCTCAATTTAATCAGTTACCTCCTTTCTATTTATCTGTCAATAGATAAACGCTCGTCCATTCTGACATTTTTTTTTTTTTTTTTTTAATTTGCAACTCTGTAAAAGCTAGTTCTCTTGTTAAGTCTTTATCTTAAATTACCAAGAACAAATTAGAAATACCGTACCTCATTATTCTGTTATTATTTGGTGTCAAATTCCCGTACCATCTTTAGCTTATTTTTTGTTTAACCTTTGCAATGTTATTGGAAAATTTATTTGCATCTTGTAGTGTTTTCCAGCCCTTCCTATTAGTTTTAACGTACTTTATCCAAATTCATTCTAGAACATTTCAACTTCTACGCATCACTGTGGCTCACCATAATATGGGTACGCAACGTTTTGGGGTTAATTATTTTTTACAGTTTAATTATAATATAGCACTTGTGTTTTCCATTTTAAAAACTCTTGTCAGCCAATTTTGACATTTATTTTGTCAACTGTCAATCTTTCTGGCATTTTCAATTTTTTTCAATCGTTTTCAAAATATTTTGTGTATGAAACAATAAAAACTGGCCAAAATTAGTTGTAGATGTAGGGATCCCACTTCTGATGATAGAACGCTTTATAGCGTTCATGATAATATCAATTAAAACACACAAATCCAAGCACATATAAGCATTTATTACTACGTCTATTTACAATCTGTTACATATATGTCATTATGTTATGGTTACTATCGTAACATATTACAATGGACGTCCAAGAATTAGATCTGACCCTTACATACATATTGTCACGTGGGTGGTTTGATTGAGACACAACTCCTGGTTTAAACATGACAAATTTATTAAACATTTATCAAATTTACAATATAATGTTTGAATTGGTCCATGGAGTTGGGGAAGTGTTCGGTCCACCCCGTGTTGGGCAGGATCGACTTGGACCTATCTCCGAGGCGGTCTTTTGTCACGAAAGTTTAACCCAGTTCCAATATTCATTCGTCATGACAAATATTTCCTCATTACGAAAATGCAGTGTCTGCATTTCACAATCAGGCCACATACGTCAGACGCTGACGAATAGTTTTTAATCAGACAGCTGACCGTCACAATGTCTAAATGTTGTAATCCTGACCTAGGATTACGTGTTTTGAATTCTATAATGCATTCTATATCTATAATCTTATATCTATATTTATATTTATAATTATGTATAATATATATGTAAAATTAATTGTGATTTTATTGGTTTATTTGGTTATTAGCTCTGTGTCGGTTAGGTAATGGATGAGAATTGTACAGTGTGTGATTGTCTGGTAATGCGACTTTTAAATCATTTGAACTGTTTTGCGTTCTGCGGTGTGTGATGTATTTTTGACAATCGATTATGATATGTTGTAAGTTTAATTAGGTGTTAAATGTGTTACATTTTGCAGGTTCAGTTTTTTCTTGTATATGTTTGTGAATTAGATTTGGTGTCCTATTCTAAGCCTAGTGTTATCCTATTTACCTATTTGTTATCTTCTAATTTCTTGTGCTGTCCATCATCTTGTTTCTTCTTTTATGTTTAGCAGGTGGTTTTGGGTAGTGCTTCTTCATTCTTCTTGTATCGTTTGTTTTATTATTTGTAACTGGCTTTTAGGTCTTCCGGGGAATTTTTCATATTTGTTAGATACAACTCTTCTGTGGCTTGTTTGGCTGCTCTGTCGACTTCTTCATTTCCTTGCATTCCTGAATGAGACAGTATCCAGATAAATTTTAAGACTTCTATTTGGTCTATCAACCTTTTGGAAGTATATACCTTTTATATATTGCATTATTAGTGCTGCGCTGTAGTCAGGATGTCCTTTTGTGTAGCCAAATTAATAAAAATAAAGTAAATCATGTAGTATCAATAACCTATCTTCAATAATAAAAAATTTATGCATTAGGTAATGTAATTTCAACCATTCTGTATACCAAACGGGATTGTATTTCTTCAATTTTTCTTTCAAACAAGGTCAACAATAAATTTATTTGTATGTCTTTTAAACCCAATGTTTTGTTAAAAAAAAGTAACTCACAATAAAGTAAAATCCCAAAATCTACTTTACCTCTTTCACTTTAAAGTCAGTCAAACCAATAAAACTCAATATACTCACCATACGTCGGTTATCGAGTGTTGGAGTGTCCGTCCTCTATTCCGGACGGTCCGGGTAAGCGTTTCCGGGAACCACCCATCAGATTTCCTCCGGGAGCTCTCGCCTAACGCGGGCACTAATGGATCCAGGCTGGACCGGCGACTGGCGTCGGGAGTCGAGCGACGGGCTTCGGGACCGAGTTAATGCTAAAGATATGTGTGTGCGAGGACTGGGACTATGTGATGTGTTACATAGAATAAAGCTTGATTTACACCTGAAAATTATATTTTACTTTATACAACTTTGGTACTTCAAACTTTCTCTGTAATCAAGGAAGGCAAACCTGTTAGTGGATTTCTCTGAGTACCAATTGACGTACGTAGCGGTAAATATTTCATTTTTAACTTTGTGGTTAAAAATATTCTGGAAATATGACCGAAGAGGCCAATTCTGGTACAGTAATACCCCGCCACTCGACGTTAATTCGTTCTGAAAAAGCGTCGAGTAGCGAATACGTCGAGTGGTGTGTCGAATTTCTCCATAATAAATAAAGGGAATCATATGTACATATATATTGGGTTGTGTAATAAATTCCCGCGTTTTTTTATTTATAAGATTTATTGAAGAAAACACTAATTATAGTTAAGGTTGAAGCTGTAGAGCGATCAGCTGGTGGCAATTAAGGTTGAAGCTACAGCTTCAACCTTACTTTAAATTCTGGTGGTGAAAATGAACCTGTCAAACCAACTAATTATAGTAACAAATTAATCAATAATATATTCTCCATCATTATTTACAACCTGTTCCCACCTATCGACCAACTTGTTGATGCCGTCTCGCCAAAAATCTTTTGATTTTGTGTTGAGGAAGTTTGTGAGCCAGGTTTTGAGGACTTCATCGTTAGCGAAGGGTACGTCCCTTATTTGGTTTGACATGGAGCGGAAAAGGTGATAATCCGTTGGCGCAAGGTCCGGAGTGTATGGCGGATGCGATAGAACCTCCCATTTGAGATCATTGAGATCTTGTGGCCATCGCTCAAGTTATGTGGGACCCAATTCCCAAGTTTTTGAGTAAAGCCCATGGAGTAAAGATGGTTAGCGATGGTCGTAAAGGTATATTCCATCTTTTCGGCCAACTCTCGCGTTGTTTGACGACCATTTTCCTTCAAAAACATCTTGAGACGATCAACGTCGAAGTCGGGAGGTCGGCCGGAGCGAGGTGCATCACCAAGGTCAAAATTGTCATTTTTAAACTTGGAAGACCAATCTTGCGCGGTCCTCGGAGCTATAGCATCTACTCCATATATGTCACAAATGTCGCGAGCTGCTTCCGTAGCTTTTTGACCACGACGAAAGGCAAAATAGTGCAGATGTCGAAAATGACTTTTTTTACCTCCTGGAACTTCCATTTCAAAAGCCTCAAATTCAATTAAAATTAATTAATTCCGAAAACTAAAGTAGATAAGTTTGTAGAGCACGGAAAATACTTAAGAATGCATACATAAACTTAACCTAACAAAACACAAAATTGCGGGAAAAGGATAAAATACAAAAAACGCGGGAATTTATTACACAACCTAATACATATAAGGAAATACATATATGTATATGTTTTCCTTTTAGCTATGCTTGCATTTCTATCCTTTGGACCCATAATTATAAATATAAATCTTATTTTAACAAAAAACAAAAAGTTCATAGCTGCACTAAATGTGAGTTGTTGTTGTCAAGATATCTAGGCGCGAACTGCTGGCCAAGCGTTCATTTTGCTTTGTTTACCAAAATATGTATCACATGATCGGTACTCGATCACGCGTCGGATAGCGATGCTTCCGTCGACTCTCACTCTCGACATTTACGTCGAGTGGCGAAAACGTCAAGCTAAGAGGCAGTCGAGTAATGGGGTATTACTGTATATGTAATAAATAAATAACCATTTGCAATCTATCTGGTTGCATCTGTGAATAAATTCGTAGATGTAAACCAGGCTTAACCCTCGAGTACTTACCCTCGAATAGGAGATTGTTGTTGAACTGCGAGTCAGTTTGTAGAACTGATGAATATTCGTGGGACGAGGTCGGTTATAAAATGGAGAGGTGTGGACACATGATTGCTTTTCAAACACTTTCATTCCTGATGGAAAGTTAACCGATGAAACTTTCTGACCGCCGCTTACCTCGTCACCACACAAATAAACAAGCACATTATTAAACGCAGAGCTTTGTTGCAATTAATTTAATTAATATTAAATATATAAAGTGGATCTAGATGTATAAATCTAAGAGCAAAATATTATATTGTATATTTTATTTTGTAATCTATATTAATAATATTGAAGGCTATATCTGATTTCTTTATATTTTTTTTTTTTTGTTTGTTAGCCTCTTGTTTGGTTTCTGACCGATTATTTTATGTTCTACTTGAAACTGATATTTCTCACTTATCATTTATCAAAAGCTAGTCCAAAATAAAAAGTCGTCCAGCAGATGTTACAACGTAGGAAAGGGCTACCATCTTGTGGAAGCCAAATGTAACAACTGAGTCCTCTTTAGGTTTTCAACCCATTTGTTGGTTGGCAGCATTTCCACATGCTTGTCTGTTCTCAGTCAGTCAAGGTTATTTGTAACTTCATCTGCTGAGTAAATGTCAATACCAGTCAATGAATCCAATACGTCAGTCTCATTATCCGTTAGATAACTATCCGATAGATACATTTGTATAGAAAGAAGGGATGACATTTACTCAGCAGATGAAGTTAAAAATAACCTTATCTGTCAGATAGTTACCTGGGACTTTATCTGAAGGTGGAAAGACCGGGCCTAAATATGATAGATAAGAGAAAAAAAAATTGCTTACATGTTAGGTGTAATTACTGAAATTAATTTTGAAAAATTCGTCCGAATTGTAGAGACAATTCTCAATAAGATTTTTTTGAGCTTGAGCTTAAATAATCTAATTGACAAATTTTTTAAAGAAACTGGTATGTAGTTAAAGAAAGTGGCTACTAAAAAAATACCATTCCTAGATTTAAACATCTAAGGCTTGGTAGTCTGATGTTGCCAGCAGAGCAAACATTGTAAACATGTCTAGAGGATACGGTTACATATTTGTTCGGGTTTTCTTTAACGTATACCAAACAAACATAAACAAATAAACTATGAAAAGACAAAATTCTGAATTTCCTAAAGAGCTGTCGGCAGTGGTGCCTGTTAGGAACATTATTCAGGATTCTTACAGCACGTTTTTGGAGTAAGAAAATTCTGTTGACAGACGAACTTAAACCCTAGTGAATTATGCCGTAAGTTAAGCGCGATTGAAAAGCAGCAAAATAGAACATACGCAGCATATCAAAAGACACAGACGTTTTCAGCTTGATGAATGCATGGATAACCCTTTTAAGAACGTTTGCTAAATAATGTGATCATGCCAGCTAAGTTGACGATGTAAATCTCAAGAAATTTGATTGCCCCCCCGAACTGAATATTAATATCAATATTGCGGTTAAGTGAAAAAATAATTTGTTGGGTTATCATTAAGGGAAAGTCGGTTTGAAGTGAACCAATCTTTAACTTTCACCATTTCCTGTTCAACCATACAATGTATCCTGTTGAGTGGTTACAAATAAATAAATAAATATTGCTTATAACACCGAAATTTAAGGGCTAATTTCTCAACTTTGTATAGAGATACCAAAAATGGAAAAATTGTAGTCGCACCTGTAACTTTTCACTAAAGTTTATTATATAAAAATTTATCTAGCCTCTAAAAAATTAAGATAAACCCTCTCCTGAACTAATATAATTCTTAATAATACGATATTTCGATCCAAGAGAGTTCCGCAAGTACTGTAACTCATTGCCAGCGCGTCCTCGAGGTGCCATTATAGGGAATTTATGGAAAGTACATCTGAAGTTCCCTAGTGACTTATGTCACCGCCATTAGTGTAGTCTACAGTGGCAGAGATATAGCTCTCCTGATATTTGACAAGTCGAATTATTGCAAACTTACATACTTGTACATAAAACGGTTTTTACATTCACATATACGAGGGAGGTGTCACGAATAATTTGGTATGATATTAAGGACAACATTATTAGTTTCATATGGTACTTTATCAACATAATACCTACAAAGCCCAACGTACTGATGAGATAGTAAAAAACATTGAACAAGGCTTTCCTGTGGTCGCCACGAGCTGCCATCTTACTAAGGCTTTTGATTGCGTGGTACACTCCATATTCAATTCATTTTAATTAATAATTATTACATTTTATTCTTATTCATTTTATTCCTTACATTAAAATTTTTAACTAAAATATAAATTTAATTTCTACCTATTGGTTTGAAATCTATTTTGCTTTATTTCTATTATTTTCTTTTTCTTTGATTTCTTTGATTTCTTTTCTCTTCTGGATTACCTCTTTCATCCATATGTAACCGCAGCCATTTCCGTTTAAAATATCTTCTCTTGTTCCTCCTTTGCTTCTCATTTCTTCACATCCTTCCAGCATATGTTCAACCGTCTCCCTTTCTTCTCTGCACATTCTACATAGTTTATCATCCTCATCACCTTTATCACCTTTTCTTCATTCCCACATCTAAACCTTGCAATTATTCTTTTTTTTTTTTAAGTTAATCTATTTCAACAACCCGAAACGCCAGATATCATGAGTTGATCCTGGTCAACCATCAACGTCGACACCAAAGCAAAACATCCACGGTCACAAAGTGCTCTCTATTTGGTTGGATATGGAGAGTGTCTTATATTATAATCTGTTAAAACCAAAGAAAACAATCATCACCGGACGATATCGACAATAATTGGAGCACTTGAATCACAATTTGATGCGAAAACGACCATCGCTTCAAATCGCTGAAAAGTGATTCTTCTCCATGATAATGCTCGACCCCATGTTGCTATAGCCATGTAACAAACACTGATGAAGCTCGAATGGGAGGTTCTCCCACACGGATATTTGGAAAATATACATTTCCCAAAACTACGGTTGAGCACTGAATGGATTCAATGCTCGACCCCATGTTGCTCTAGCCGTGAAACAAATACTGATGAAGCACGAATGAAAGAATCACCCATACGGAGCGTATTCTCTGGATCTGACTCCAAGCGATTACCATCTGTTCCAATCGATGCTTTGGAAGATTTCCATAATTACGGAGAAGTCAAAAATTGGGTTGCTGAATGAATTGGCTCAAGAGACAGATCATTCTTTGGTTGCAGAATTCAACTTCTGTCAGAAAAGTGGGGAAAAGTGATAATTTCCGAGGGCTATACTTTGATTAATATATTTACTTATTTTGTTGTTGAAATAAATACTCAAAAATGAGCGATTTTAAATTCAACCTCCAATAATAATATAAAAAACACTTTGTCCAACAACTGGGGAACAAGATGGGCCAAATTATTTAATCTCGATGTGTTCCAACTAATGGAAATTCCTTTACTTCATGGAACTAATAATACTAGCTTCTTTTAAATAAAGTAGTGTACGTGCAAAGTATTTCTTACGAACAATTCAAGTTGCATCTTGTGTAGGATGGTAAGTAATGTTCCTGTTAAAACGTTTATTAAAGTTGATCAAACACGTAAGATGAACGAATCATTGACGTCAAACAGATAACTCAATTTTATTATCCCAACTATGTTAATTCTCCACGACAGCAGTTATCAACTAGGTCAAATTATGTTATAAATCCGTACATAGTGTAGAAGCAGTGGCCTGCCGTGAGGCCCTATGTGGCTCTGCTTTATCTAATTAAATTACCCAAGTCGCGTAAAGTATTCCCTGCCGTTACCTTCATGTACTAGTATACACTGTCAGATAAGAACAAGGGACCAGCACAAAATGAACACATAGATGTCAGAGTAATCGGAGAATATGTACAGAAAAAGAACGAACCATCGCCCACGCAGAATGTATTAAAATAGAATACAGGACAAGACATTGTTTAGAGAAGGATATTCTCCAGCGTAGGCGTTGATGAGGAACGACCAGGGGTGGAGATTACTCCTTGTTATTTAACTTTTGTTATTTACTTTGGTACACAACTACAGAGGCATTACCCTGCTAAATGTTGCAAGTAAAGTTCTCTCCCTTATCATATTGGAAAGAATACAGGATAGCTTAGAACCATTCATCCGTGAAGAGCAGGCTGGATTTAGACCTAACAAGTCCTGCATAGACCAGATTAATACACTACGATTAATTCTGGAACGAGCAACGGAATGGAGGTCTCCAGTCTACCTTCTGTTCGTTGACTTTGAAAAAGCCTTTGACAGACTTAACCGCAATGTACTGTGGCAGATATTTGAAAAAAATGGTATCCCGATCAAGATAATAAATCTTATTAAAAGCATGTATACTAATTCAACATGCAAAGTTGTACACCGTGGGAAAGTAAGCAGTCCCATTCATGTACAGTCGGGAGTGAAGCAAGGCTGCGTATTGTCCCCACTGCTATTTCTCATCACTATAGATGTAGTCTTGCGTGCAGCAAATAGACCGGGAGCTCATGACATTTTTGGTCTCCGATTTCATACAGCATGCCTTTTGGAGGAGAGAATATTTACCCTGTGACAACAAAAAAGGGATAGTACTAAACCCCTGCACGCTTTCCGGTCATAGGGAAAATTGCATTTCTACTTGCACAATTTTTTTGTGTTTTTCTCTGATTTAATATTGCTTGCCCTTTTGTCAAAAGAAAGTTATAACAAATTTAAAGTCTTTTAATTATAGGCATGCTGTATAAAACGCGGAAAATCATATTTTTTTATTACAAGATCACATGACCGTTTGAGCCCTTTGGGACCCTCCGAATCGCATGCATATATTTAAAAGACTTTAAATTTGTTATAACTTTCTTTTGACAAAAGCAATATTAAATCAGAGAAAAGCACAAAAATTTTGTGTTTAAGTGGAAATGCAATTTTCCCTATGACCGGAAAGCGTGCAGGGGTTTAGTACCATCCCTTTTTTTGTTGTCACAGGGTAAATATTCTCTCCTCCAAAAGGCATGCTGTATGAAATCGGAGACCAAAAACTGTCATGAGCTCCCGGTCTAAAACTCCTCGCAAAGAGGCATCCAATGGAACCTTGCCACTCGCCTAGAGGATCTGGACTACGCTGATGATCTCTGCCTACTTGCTCAATCACTTCAAGACATGCAAAGTAAACTGAACGATATGGACAGCTTTGCTAGTATAGCAGGGCTTAAGATCAACGTGAGCAAAACAAAAACAATCGATAAAGGTTTCACGGTATGCAATTTCAAAGGTGCAAACTTTGAAATAAAAATTTCCTCTTAGTTTGGTTTTACAAAAGTGATAACAATATTCTCAACAAAAAATTCTTAGTTTTCTTGAGAAGATCCTTAATTTGAAATACACATAAACACATGTACACTCGCCATTTTGTTTTCATTATACTAACTAGTCTTAAAATCAATACTATTCTTTAAATTTATGCCTTACGTTTCATATTTTCGCATGTCTTTGATATCTTTTCATTTTTTACCGACAAAGAGTTATTCCCCTTACTCCGCAAATTCATATCTCTATGAATCAGCATCTATGAGTCTGAATGACAGAGGCAAGTACAGACGATGAATGCTTATCACAAAGTGAAGTGTCGCACTCGCAGGAAGGATGACAATTATGTAAGAGCTTTGAAATGTATAATGTATAATAATAGAAGGGTAGGTGTGAAACAGAAGGGACGTGTGTTCTATAAAAAGGGAGAATCACGAATAGACTTGTATCTCTTTGCGGTCTGTCTGTATTAAAAAGTCTCTTTCAAACAGCATGTAAACTATATTCTTTTTTAGGAGTTTATTACCGGTTTTTTTGCGTTTTGACTTAGAATACGCTTATCCTTTCGTTCTTTTACTGGGTCTCTCGGTAAAAATCCGTGTGTCCCAAAAAATATGCACCAGACTTTCTTAAATAATTTCAAAACTATAAAAGCTAGCAATTGCATTATAACTGACATGAAGAAAGGAAGCTCCAAAAAATTGTCCAGTTTAGTGTTTCCCAACCACCGGTCCGCGAGACTTTTTTGCAGGTCCGCGAGATTTTTTGCCGGTTTGCAGAATTATATTTATGATGTGCATTATTTTTCTCGTATGTGCAAGTTTATAAAACAAAAATTCAGTTGTTGCCACCACAGGACCGACCGCCATCATAAAGTACTTGTATAAAATACATTCTAGCAGCAGAGTAGAAATAACTTGGCCTAATATATTCTAACAGAGTTATTATTTATCATGACCATGGAAACGTTACATATAAGTATGAAAAAATAGATACTTCGATACCTCGAAACATTTTTCAAAATTTTTTCGTTTTATCAAAAAATGTTTCAAATAAAAGTTATTAGTTATTGTATTTATAGCAATTTTTGTTAAATAAATTTTTTCGAAATATTTTTCTGTTGCTAAATATTCGCAAAAATCTTAAAACCGACACGAGTTAACTCCCATTTCTAGTCAACCTATTTTTACCAAAAGTTGATCAACTCGTACCATTGATGTCAAAAGCTTAAATATGCAGTTTCATAAAAATCCTTTCAGCCAAATTTGCTCTGCACGTGTATACAGACAGACAAACAGACGGACGGACGGACAGACGGACGGACGGACAGACGGACGGACGGACGGACAGACGGACGGACGGACAGACGGACGGACGGACAGACGGACGGACAGACGGACAGACAGACCGACAGACATCATGCTTAAAATAGTCAAAACGTTATGTAGGGACCTCAATTCGTGGAGATCCATCGAAATCTCGAAACGTCAAAATCGGTATGATCACAATACCTCTCTTATATATGTGACGGTCGGTAAAAATTATGTTAAATTATAAAATACAGTAATAATTACTTTCCACAATAAACGATAAATATTTTATTTTTATTCATGGCCGATATGTCCACCTCACAATAAATTTATTCACTAAAAAAAAATCATTTTATTACGCAACTATTCGCCTAATAAGTTGTAATCCACTTAATTTTGAGATGAAAATCTCGGTCCTTAATCTGTTAATTGCTTAAATAATAATTTGTTTCTTTTTAGGGTTTTGTAGGTATGACCCCATATATATTCAATTTGTAATGTAATTTTGTATATATTTCTTTGTATTAGTTAATACCCCGCTGAGAAGCCTAGGGGAAATAAAGAATATAGTTTTTGTTGTGCGAAAGTATATACACTGATGTAGACCTATTGTGAAATTTAATTGAACGATTAGCGTCTAAACCTTGACACGTAAAATGATTTATAGACTTGATTTAAACAGTATCAATGTTCATTATTCCGGAAAGGAATACTTTTTGTATTCCTATTAAAAATATCATGATAGGCAATCCTTCTGAGGATAAGCTGCTGAAGCTCCTTAAACGAGAAAAGTAAAAAAGCACAAAAAGTTTTGTTAGTTGAAAGCAACGATCGGTAAACTATTTCCCGTCTAAGATTACTTCCTCATGTCACGAGCGAGATAAGATAGATTTTCACGAGTCAATCTCTGAAATAATACCACTTCAGGCATAATGTTCTCGACTGCTAACGTCATGTCGAACAGAAAAGAGAACAGTGGCGACACGGGGCAGTTTTACGATGCTTATTCCATTATTACAACAGGAAAATGTATTCTTCAAATCAGTTAAATTTGAGATTTTATTCATGTTTTTTTAATTTATATTATGATGGGTACACCCCACCACAGCCACTATCTTCCTACACTACTGGCATTTCTTAACATGCTTACTATGATGAATATAAAAATACTTTGTGTAGTAGCCCTTCAATTACGTTCAGAGTAAAATAAAATGCAGGTAAATTTAAATATACAGTGGTGTCTTTTCGTTGCAGCTTCTTTTGTTTCTTGGTGTCAAATTTTTCTCGGTCTTAAGTAAGAGCAAAAGAGAAATGAGATTCCTGAGATAGAGAGCAGGTAAAACGAAACATGATAGAGTTGGAAATACGGTTCATAGAGAGTATCTTGAAACATTTCCCGTGGTGCATTTGATAGAAGAAAGCCATTGTTGTATAGACATATGTGCAGAATGGACCATAAAAGAGAAGCGAAAATGGTTTTTAAAGCAAGAATACCTGGAAGAAAGTTCAGAGAAAGACCAAGAAGAACGTAGAAAGAATTCAAAGAGTGGCAGTTAGAAAAGGGATGAAATGGGAAGAAACAAGGACTATGATACAAGATAAAAAGAAGTGGCAAGGAATATGGAGAAGGACACCAGAAAATTAATACCCGTTGCCAACAACCTGACACCAGAAAATGGTAAAGAGGTTTTAGGATTAAGTAAGGAATCCATTTTGCTAACTTCTTTTTACTTGCCCGGTCTTAATATATAAGGGGCAAGTATTGTAATCGCGAAAATTTTCGAGCATGAAATCGACTTGACCAAATGTATTGCGAAAAGTTGAAAGACAGCTAGTCTTTTTCTATAAGGTTTCATATTAAAAACAAAACAATCCATCTGTTCGATACAGAAACGTTCAATCAACTAATCTATCATCACCAATTTTATCCACCCAACATTTCAGTACTGATTGTTGTACAATGTATAATTTGAATCTTATTTGTGGTCGCACTTATGTAATTTTATTAGTACACCCCATTAATCCATTTTAGTTCATAAATAATAACTACCCCAAGTACACGCAATCAAGAACCCTCAAAAATAGAAATAACAGTAAAATTATTTACTACTATCACGCGCCATAAGTTCCCCAAGCATGCATTTATAACCACAGTAGACCTGATCACTTGTTTACTAGGGATTTTATATTTCTGATTAATCAATGTTAGGAACTAGTGGGTGATATGATCAGTTGATAACAGACATAAACAAATTGAATAGACAAGTAGGCGATAGCAGATCATTGACTTTAATAAATAGAATGTAATATTGTATTATTGACATCTGACACTACCGATAGAGGCGCTACTGCATTTTACATCATGGTTGACTTTGGTAGGATATTTTTGACAGGTTCAATGGTATCTTCATGTCATATTTATTGAAACACACGGGAACACACTCTTAAATGGTCTTTAACTGTCTTTCCACTTCTAAGAACATATTCCCATGCTTGTCTTCTATCCATAACTACACGTGCACCACCACGTAAATTCAGAAACATGTTTTTTTTTTGTCACGTTTCGGAACACGATGAAAACTTAGGTCTCTATCACGACTTTTGCATTGCAAAGATAAACACAACAATTCACGTTGCATTTAATTTTTTCTTGCTATTTTAAAGACATTTTTTTAAAAACTTGCTATGAAAACAACCGTAAACAAACTCAACTATCCTACAACCGTCAGTTTCTCAAAATCTCACTAGAGGCGCTTCAGTTATTGTCAGTTGACAATATATACCAGGGTGCTTACTCATCTATTCTATCGTGTACGAAACCCAAATCTGTCCTAAACAAAAACTGTGTCTACTCTATTCCTTGCCAGTGCGGGAAACAATATATTGGCGAGACTTGCAGACCTTTGCAAGTGAGAGTCAAAGAGCATAAGAAAAAAAGTTCAGCAGGGCGAAATTTACAGTTCCAAACTGGCTGAACATACTTGGGAAAATGAACACCATTTCCAATGGAAAGATTCCAAACCCTTAATGTATGAGGAAAACAAGTTCCAAAGAAAATTGAAAGAGTCTGCTTTGGTCGAAAACTATGGAGATGCTGTCAGCCCAGCTAGCATAGAATTTCCTCAACTCTGGCTTTCTATTATCCACAATAATCTTTCTAATCCTTAGGTCACTAATCCGGTAACAAACAACTCAATACCACACAATAATGTGACAAGCAAACTTAATCCGGTTGTTAGTCCTCCGCAGGTAGTTCCGTCCCTACCTGTAGCTGACCCCAACCACCCAACCAATAGCAACACACCTGTAACTTGGTCTCACTCTTACAATACCCAGTATAAGAACCCAGTAAATTGAAATGTTTATCATTTGTGATCGCTGAAGACGGAAACAGAATGTTGAGATGTGCCCGAAACGTTCGAAAATATTTTATATACTCATGAAGTATTATATCTTTTTGACACTAATACTCATTATATTGTACTATTCTAGCCTAGTACTATCAGCCAACGTCCAAAATAACGGTGTCCGCATTAATATTGGACCATTACAATATAATTTCAAAGATATTACTCATTTTTAGTCATATTTTGTACAGTTTATCTCTTGAAATACAACTTGGTAGTTATTTAATGAAAGTATGACATTTTTAAGGCAATATAGATATAATTATAAAACTTTCTGTTCTCCAGTGACAATTTATCATATTTTTAACATTTTTATGAAAAAAAGGAAATGTTTATACAAAAACATTTTCCATGTACTGTGAGTGTCGCCGGTAAAATAAACAAAGGAAAGGTTGGAAGGTCGTCGAAATTACTGCAAGGGTCATTTTTACAGTCCTGTTTATATTTTGTTATACTGTATACTCACGTGAATACTTCAACCTGGAGAATACTTGTAATACTATTGAAGATATTGATTTCCAATTTGTTCATTGGTATACAGGGGGATATAAAATAACAAACAACATTGTTCAGGGCTCCTCGCCCTCTGAAACTTAGGGTCTTCTACGTTTTATATGACACTCTTTGTTATGTGACACATAACTCGAAACCTTTTGAAATGCTGGACAAAAATTGTGTTAGTTTTGTTATCTTTACTTTAAAATAAGATGTAAGATTATGCTTGTTCAAGGTATTTTATATCACAGTAGTGAGTATGGAAACGAATAATATACAGAATGTTTCAACCAAGTGTAAGCCCTGAAATGTGTGAAAATTCACACTTCAAATAATTTATTTTATTAAGATATAGTTAACTTATTACGTTATATAGTGCAGATGCATTAGTCGCTAATTTTTTTCAACCTTTTATGAACCCTCAGAAGGACTCACAGGGTAAAGAGTGGCTATTTATATATACTGCGTGACATTAAAAAAAGAACACCCAGTAATAATTAGTTTATTTAAATAATTTTTGGTATACATGTTTGTTAGGGCAAGCTTAGTAAACGATCAAAATTTGAAGAGAATCGGACAGTTAGAATCTGAGAAATAATTAATAATAAGTTGAACCACCATTGTGCACTATGCACTCATTTACACTTCTGGGCATACTCCTAATTAGGTAAACGATTTCCTCCTGAGGTATTTTATCCACGTCTACCTGTACCTTATGACAAAAAGCCAATAGAGTCTGTGGGGGACGGGATGAATTTAGCAATCTTCAACCCATAATGTCCCATACGTGTTCAATGGGTGAAAGATCGTGAGATCTTGGTGTCCAAGGCAATAATTTGATTTGATTATGCTCAAAGCAGTCCAACGCAACACTGGCTACATTTGGTTGCGCATTGTCTTTTTGAAACTGTAGATGTTGAAACTGTTGTTGTAAGGTAGAACTTGTGTTTCCACAACTTCCTGAATGTAATGTTGGGCGGTCATGTTACCTCTGATGAAGAACAAAGGTTACTTACTGCCATAAGCAATAGCCCCTCACACCATAACTCTAACGGTGCGGTGCACTGACCTTTCCACATAAACTGGAAGATCACGTCTTTCACCACGTCTTCTAACCCTTTCCCGACCATCATGCATACCCAAACAGAATCTGAATTCGTCACTAAAGATAACCGTATTCCATTCCGGGATCCAGTGTAATCGTTCTCTGCACCACTCCAGTCGGTTACGTCGATGCTTAAGGGTGAAGAGTAACACAAGATGAGGACGGTATGGAATCAGTTCAAAACTTCTTATGCGGTGATAATCGGTTCGCATCCCAATAGGCATTACATGTTCTGTAAACCATTGGTCCGCAATTACCCTTGTGGAAATGAAGTGATCCCTTAGAGCCAAAAGTGTAAGGCGGCGATCTTCTCGTTCTGTGGTTTTTCGGTGACGTTCTATACCTCCTGCTCTTCATGTTCGGCCTTGGAACCAGGCCCGATAACAACCCACCACAGTATTGAGTCTCCTATTCGTCCTAGTGACAATATCTCTAAAGGCTAAACCGGCTTCTCGCAGACGTACTATTCGCCCCCAATCAAACTAAGTTGATGAAAATTTGCGTGTCTTCTCATTCTAGGCATAATGAACAGATCATCAAAGAAATTCTTAGAAATGTACTGTACGAAAATCAAATGCTCACTGTAGCTACAAACAGGGATGGGGAGTCGGAGTCGGAGTCGGGAGTCGGGAGTCGAGGAGTCGAAGCTTTTTGGAGGAGTCGGAGTCAGAGTCGGGAGTCGGAAAAAGTTATCGACTCCCGACTCTTTGATTACATTTTTATCAAGGATGAGAACAATCCGAAAACGTAAGCAAAATACCATACTACCAGAAGTTTTTAAAGCACGGAAACAGGAACGACATTTTGTTCTCTGTTCATGAACGAAAATAAAATTTTAAAAAATCAATACCGGTTTTACACAGTTTCCTTCATGCTTTCCAGTTAAAAATTTAATTAATAATACTAGTGTTAACAGATTAATGTTAACAACTTAATAAAATTAAGCATAAAGATTTTTGTTTTTAGTCATATCTAATTTTTCATTTTTCTGTATACTTTGTTTATTATGTTAAAACGGAACTAAACTGGATTTTTATTTTCTTAAGTTATAACGAGCTTTGTGATTATTTAATGTTTCATGTTGGCAGCGAAAATCTATATGTCAAAAGAAAAAAGTGACATGTTATGAAAAATAAAGTACAGTCTGTTCCAAACGATTAGATGGAACTAACTGGAATTTTCATTTTTGTAAGTTGTCATTAGCTATTTTTTTAATATTGAAGTTGGCTTTTCCTGAACAAAATGATCAAAAGCTTCAATCAAACGGTAAAAGTAACTAGAATCTAAAATCTAGTTCCTCCTAAATCAAAGGAACAGACTTTATATAAAATACAAAACAAAATTTTTTAAAATTTATATATTCGAAAATTTGTATTAAAAATGAGCTCACCCCAACCCAAGATATTTAATGTAAGTATAGTTTATTTCTTTAGTTTAAGCGGAATTAGATACCGAAATCTACTAACTTTTAAGGATTGAATGAGGCTTTGTATCATTTTTTTAACAAGCCCATTTAAGCCCACTTTGATCGTTAAAAAGTGAACTCGTGATAATTTAAGAAAATAAAAATTCCATTTAGTTCCACTTGAACATTTGGTATAGACTTTACAATTTACGAGTGAAAGGAGTCGGGAGTCGGAGTCGGAGTCAGAGTCGATTTTCAAAAATATCGACTCCGGAGTCGAGAGTCGGGAGTCGATAATTTTTCTGTCGACTCCCCATCCCTGGCTACAAAAGTCCATTTTCGCATGTTATGTTTTAAAACATGTATCCAGAAAATTACTGCGATATATTCATAAATACTGGGTGTTCTTTTTTTAATGTCAATGTGTTATATACATATATATATACACATGCATAAATTATTGTTAGATGAAGAGGAAGGATGACAATTAAGTAAACTCTTTGAAATGTATAATAACAGAAGGGTAGGTGTGATGTCCATGGAGAATGTGTAATGCGTACATGAGAGTGCGAATACATAATGGGGTGGGAAATAGAGACGCCCTTTATAGGGGGAGATGTACAAGTGTAGACAAGCAAGTGATCAAGGGTCCCTTTTAATGTGTGGTCGGGGAATAAATAATGTCTAATAGTGGTGAATAACTTTATTTTTACTTTTCTATAAGGGGTGCTTATGCATTATTTATTAGACAAGTATTACAGAAGGGGAACTAAAAAACAGTGACCAACATAAAATTTGGAGACTACTTTGAATAGATTTAGCTGAATCATCTTTTATCTTAAAAGTATAATGCTATAAATAGTCTACGCAGGTGTACATATACAGGCAGTAGTGTCAGCCTAAATTATGAACAACTGGTAACAATAGTGAGGAGGAGGATATACGTAGATTAAGAGAGAGGGCGATCATCCCTGTAAAAATTTTAAGTAGAGGGGTGGGAAAGGTAAATGTTTGTATTTTTGTGTTCTATTTATGAATATATTTATTTAGCGTATGGCATACAAGTACAAATTGTGTGTACATTTAATAAAATAAATTAAGTTAAGTAATCGGACTGGCAACATAGCGCTTGATCTGGCAACATTTGGGACAAGGAACTTGGAGAGACGGCCGGTAAACATGTGATACGCCTTCAGTACGAGTTTGAACTCGCTAGAGTAATTTTGTTGTCAGTAGCGATTTTTTTCGTGAAACAGTTTTTACTTTCCCGACCTTAATATATAAGGGGCAAGTATTGTAATCTCGAAAATTTTCGATCTCGAGATTTTGACTGATGACCACGTTTCATGGTTCAGGGAATCCAAAAAACCTATTTTCGAAGTGTCGTCCGTATGTGTGTGTGTCTGTGTGTGTGTGTGTGTCGGTGTGTGTGTGTGTGTCTGTGTGTGTGTGTGTGTGTGTGTCTGCGTGTGGCTGTGTGTGTGTCTGTGTATATACACGATAACTCAAGAACGGTTTAACTTAGAGAGTTCGTTCTGGTACTAAAAAATTCTCCTGTTAATTGGAAAGAACCCTATTGTTTTTTATACAAATCCGAAACCGGAAACGGAAGTTATTAAACTTTAAAATTTAGAAAAAGTCGTATCTAGTAAACCAAGCCTTGGACAAAAATTTGTATAGAATATAATTTGATGTATTTTTGAAGATTTACCTAAAACTTTCTTAAATAAAAAAAATATATATTTATTTTTTTTGTTTATTATTTTTTTTTTTTTATGGGAGGGCAAGTCTAGCGGAGGTCTCTCTTCGCCACTGGTTTCTAGTGCGTCCGAAAACTGAGTGACATTCATTTCGAGCAACGGTGTGCTATCAGATTTTGTTTCAGACTTGGGCACAGCGCAATGTAAACTTTTGCAAAACTGTAGCAGGCCTACGGAGAGATTGTTTTGTCAAGGACCCAAGTTTTTTTTGTGATTTAAGGCATTTTCAGAAAGAAAATAGTTAATTTAAGATAAATGCAGCGGAAGGCCTTCATCTTCAAAAACCGATGAAAATGTCGACAGAATCCGGGATCTTGTGCTTTCAGATCGTTGGTTGACAGTCAGAATGATCGGGGAAGAGTTAAATTTGACACACTACCGTTCATCAGATTTTGGCTAATAAATTGAGGATGAGAAAAATCTGCGCCAAAATGGTTACAAAAAACCTTACACTGGACCAAGAGTTTCGGAATATGTAGAATTCCTGTATCTGATTACTACTGAAACCAACTAAAACCTGCTACCATTCGTACTTTGAAAAAGATTTTTTTTCAAATTTGTTAAAAGTAAGAATACAGTAATCATTCGTTAACTTGTAGTTTCTGAATAATGAACAAAACTCATTACCTTAAAACCTTGTTCATATTCCCCGGCGTGGTCTGGCTTAAGGCGTACATTTCTTTCTCATCCATACATCCAACAACAGTGATGAAACGTAGAATGTTTTGATGTAACATCGTTAATTAAAATAACATAGTCAACATGCAGCAAAAAAACATATATTTAAATGCAAACATTTGTTTTTAATTCTGTGAACAGTTCAGCATTGTTTTTTGTGCATTGTTTTTATATCAGAATAGTGTAAAATCGATTATCAACCATCACATATTCAATGACATAAATGGAACAAACAGATGGGAAAAAATAGAAAATAATTTAATGTATCTACCATTGCAATTAATTTTTTTTGTGGTGATGTTTAAATTAATTTATTCGTTTTAACTTTAGATACTATTGAAAAATTGATGGAACTGTTACAAATTTAAGTTAAATTTATGGACAGTATATTACACTGCCCAACAAAATAATTTTTTTATCTTTGTGCGGGAAAAGTAGGAACTGATTTTGGAGATTTTTCATGTGCTGATTCCAAAAATACCTCTCTTTTTTTCGTAGCAGCTCTAGTTTTTGAGGTACAGACTAATTGATTTTAGTTTTTTATCTAAAAACGGTAAACTTCCTCCTTGGACAGCAAAGTGGATATACAAAATATCCTTGTTTTTTATGTCTTTGGGACAGCAGAGCTAAGGATCAGCACTGGGTTAACAGAAATTGGGTGATTTCCATTAAGAAATGTCATAATTCAAGAAAAACAAAACTTTGTCAACGAACCTTTGGTTGCGAGAGAGAAAATTATATTTCCACCTTTGCATATCAAGTTTGGGCTTATGTAGCAATTTTTGAAGGGTTTAAATCGAGATGGACTTTATGTAGGCTACTTGACACGTAAATTTCCTGGGATTAACTCTGAAAAACTGAACGCCAGAATATTTGATGGTCCTCAGATAAGGCAACCTACTGAAGATCCACAATCCAATCCAACCGCATCAATGAACAAGATTGAATCTAATTCTTGGTGTTCATTTATGCAAGTAGTACAAAATTTTCTTGGAAATCATAAGGCAGAAAATTAGTGGAAAATATATTTTCCAACTTTAATATTCTCAGTTGTATTATGACCACTTACCAGAAAACCTAGGTGGTTTTAGTGAAGAACCGGGGGAAAGATTCCATCAGGACATAAAACTATGGAAGATAGATATCAAGGAAGATAAGATAGCCACATGATGGCCTATTACTGTTGGAGTCTTCAGAAAGACTGTTCTGGTAAACTCCATGATAAAAAGTCGTACAAAAGAACATTTTTAAGTGATAAGTGATGAATGTATATTTATCTAGGTTGTGAAATAAATACCTTACTCTGTCTCTTTTGTGTTTGTAACTGGCAGTTGGAGCAAATACTAACAGTAATAACGTAAAAAAATACACCGTTAAGAAATAAGATATTTTATTGTAAAAGAGGCCAATATAGCGTATCTCAAAAACTAGATTTGATAGACCAAATCTGACGAATATTTTAGATTCTGTGCCCAAAAATTACCTCGAGACAGTTAAAAACTCGCAGACACTAAAATGACTGATGGGCTGTGTTATTTGTGGGGGGGCCTTTATAAATATGGTTCAAACATCACAATTCGCTAAATGAAGTTAAATATTTCATTGCACTTCATGGTACTCACTTTAAAAGGCCTTCCACATAGTTCTTTTCCAAGACTTGCGAGCGGATCAAGTCTGAAGACTTCTTCAGTTCGCCGGCTGGTTGCTTTGATTCGTTATGACTTAGGAATAAGGGTGTTTTAATCAAAGTGTGAATTTTACTAGCTACATTTAATGATTAGTTAAAAAATGAAATTTAAAGATTGCATGATTACTAAAACTTACAATTAATAGAAGCACGAGTCTCTACGTCTTATTTTTAATACATTCACGATTTATTAAAAGATATCCCCCACCGACAAATATCTGGATATTGCCCTGTTCCTGCTACATCATCCTATATATTATTATAGATATTTGACCCCAAATTTCCAATTTTCCAAACAATTTGTGACATTTGAGAAAATCATGAGCAGCCCTTATTGTATATTCCAAAGCGAAATAACAGTTTCAAACAAAGCATGCGACCAGTTAATACAATCGCTGACATATTTGTAAAGAGCTCACATGATCCTACACAAACAGTAATAACATACGGTATTCTATAGACAGACAGACAGAATACACTAGATTCCCAGTAACGGAGATATATATTTGGGTACAATTAAATAGTTAATTGCTAGAACAAACATTTAATTTAAACCAGGGCTAAATTACCGTGTAGGATTAACGTTTGTCGAAATAAACGACGGGACTGTGTAGTGAACTGGTTCACAGACTGTAATTCGGTCGGGAATAATGATTAGGTCTCGACTTGCAAACAGATACGGACGCACTGTGACAGCAGATCTTAACCTTTGCTGAAGTTAGGTTCAATCTGCTCAAATTCACATACAACTCATTTCATATACAGTGAATTTATTTTTTAATGCAACATGTACTATGTCATTACCATAGATACAGTTTTTGACAGCAATATAAATCGTGTTCATTTTCATTTGTAACATAGAAAATACCATATTTACTAGCAAAATCAAAATATTTTATTGAAAATACAAATAAAAAAAAATAATAATAAATAAATAACTAATAAAAAATTATAATAAATGTTGTAAATTTTCTCCGTTTACTTGCATGCAAAATGTTAAGCGATCATAAAAATGATTCAAAACATTCAGCAATTGCTCTTGAGGTATATTGTTGGATGCTTGAACAATTTTGTCTTGCAGTTCAGCAACATCCCTAAGTTCTTCATTATATACTTTGGTCTTTAAATATCCCCAATAAAAAAAATCATTAGGTGCCAAATCCGGAGATCTCGCTGGCCAATTCATCGTCCCTCCTCTTCCAATCCAGCTATTTGGGAAAGTTCTATGTAAATATTCTAGAATAATGAACTTGTGCGCCATTATGTTGAAACCATACTTCTCCATTAATATTCAGGTTTCGCAACGCAGGTAATATTTGGTTTTGCAAAAGGGCTAGATATTTTGAGACAATAATGTTACCGTCAATAAAAAAAAGATCTACAATATTGGTTCCAATTATCCCTGCCCAAACTTTTAATTTTTACAGCCTTTGAGTTCGGGAGGAATGAAACAAATGTAAATTTTCTCGACTCCAGTACCTAAAATGTTGTTTGTGCACTTCACCATTTAGAGTAAACGTTGCTTCGTCAGTAAATAATTTTTTTTGAAGCATTGCTGGGTCCTACAAAATTTTTTCAAACCTGTCATTGTAGAGGGGTTTGGTATTAGCTGATCTAGATAAGTTGCACTAAATACAGCAGAAACTTCTCTTAAGGGGGTAGTACACTTCTTAAGGCCTTTTTTTAAAGATTTTTTTTTTTATAGTTAACTTTATTTTGATCTTGCAAACTTTTTATATATGATACAACTAACATTCAAGAATATAAAAATTTTTTTTTTTTTTTGTTTTTTTCTTCATAGGGCCCTAATATGGCTGCCTGAAGGTGACCCCTTTTTAATCTGGCCGACATGATATCTCGACTCTGGAACGTCCGAAACAAAAAATTCAAAGTGCATATTAAAATATAGATCAGTCGCTATCGCCCGAACTAGGATACAAAAATTTGGTAAAAAAAAAACAAAATGGCGGACTTTTTAATTTTTCGGCCATTTTTTTTTGCAAAAAATTGTTTAAAAAAAGGGTTTAACATTAATCGATTTTCAAAATCCTAGTTCGGGCGAGAACTACACATGTATAGAGTATCCCATAAAAATTTGAGCCCGATCGGACCAATAGTTTTTTCAAAATCATGTCGGCCAGGTCAAAAAACGTGGTTTTGAGAAAAACGCGTTTAAATGTTCTCATTCGTGTTCTGTGTGTTTGCTCCCACACATCTTTCCAACAAGTCATCAGAGGTTAAATCCGTGTATATTTCTTTCAAATAAGGCTGAATTTCCTCATCTAAAGCTGGAGGGTGCTTTAGATGAAAATAATGGGGGGAATATGCAGCACCTGCCGAAAAGGTAGCTGTGCGCCGCTCGGTTACTATGTATTGTATCTCGATTTATATATACTTCTCGGTCTTTCCGACCTATATAATATAATTTTTACTATTTCTGGAGGTATATATTACACGAATTTGATGTTTTTAGAAAATCGATTTTTTCAAAAAAAAGAAGTGTACTACCCCCTTAAACTCATTTGGGAGTTATACCAAGTTACCATCATTATTTTTTCTTCATCTGTATACATGTACTTTAATTTTTAAATCAGCAATGAGCAAAAGTATACACACTAATTGTCTATGTTGCAAATGAAAATGAACACGATTTATATTGCTGCCAAAAACTGTATCCATGGTAATGACAAAGTACATGTTGCATTAAAAAATATATTCACTGTATATTAAATTTAAAACGCTTATTCAATATTGGCACATTCAATGTGACATAATAAAAATATAAGCAATCTCCGTAGCAACATAACAAAAACCTAGGTCTATTGATTTCTGTTTGAAAATTATATTAAATCAAATTTCAAATTGATTAAATAAATTTTAAATGATCGTCGTTAGTAGCTTTTATATGCTTCTCGGGAATCAAGTGCATTAATCCCTCAAATGAAAATACCCTTAAATTTCTTCGGTCATCTCGGGCATTAATTACATTCTTGGAATTAAACTCACTGTACTCCCTAGATACATAAATAACTATTCTTATTAAGATAAACGTGTGGACGGTTGATTTTAACATTGAAAAGAAAGAAAAATATCATTGGTATTTATTATCTCTTCTACTCATACGATGTTCACATACGATATTCTATGTATATCCTAACTATGTTTATTACTTATGTTTGTAATTAATTCAGTTCATGGAAAACAAACAAGTTGAGACCTGATGTCAAAAACTTTACTTTTACTGACATAACGGTAATATTAACGAGGTACAATACATTGTTACAAATTTCAGCCTGTCCAGATGACTTTAGAGCTTATGTCAGAAGTATCAACAATAATGAATGAAAGCTTAAATGCCTTTGACGTGCTTCTGTTTCTCTCCATTTCAACTCTAGTTTTGCAATAGTTATTTTTTGTCCATTACGGAAACAGTAAATTGAATATCTAGACCAGTTCTAGGACTAGTATAAAGTGTCAAATATTTTTATCCTGGAACATATTTTATATTTAATCCTACTATTTTAACCTTAACTTTTACAATATTAATTCCGTCAAAGACAAAAGAATATCACTTGTCTGAATGTTTGCACATACATATGAGGCACCACCAGATTAGTTGCAATGGATACAACTGCCGGTAAAAATCAAATAAATTGTATGCACAGGCATATATAGATTTCAGAAAATGGTGTGATAAGAAAAGTGGAGGCAATTACACAGAACTAACATATGCATATATAGATGGATACCAGGTCTACAAGTATGAAATGCGGATTTTTTTTTTTTAGTTTATTTATTCAAAGTATGCTCCATTAGAAGTTATACATTTTTCCCATCTTTCAGGCAATTTGTGAATACCTCGCCAGTAGAACTCTTCCCCTTTCCCCGCAAACCATTCATCTAGCCATGCTTTCACATTTTCATATGAACAAAAGTGCTGCTCGGCAAGTGCGTGACCCATCAATGCGAACAAGTGGTTACCTGAAGGGGCCAAGTCTGGTGAGTAAGCGGCATGGGGTAGCACTTCCCACTTGAGTGCCTCCAATGTGTTGCAAACTGCTTTTGCCTTATGTGATGGAGCGTTATCGTAGAGAAAAATTACCTTGTGCTGTCTTCTTTCGTATTCTGGTCGTTTTATGAGCAGCGAATGGTTCAATTCGATCAGTTGTTGTTGGTAGTGTTGGGTATTAACTGTTTCACCAGGTTTTAACAATTCATAATAGACCACACCCTTTTGGTCCCACCAAGTACAGAGCATTGTCTTTTTGCCAAAGCGATTCGGTCTTGCAGTTGATGTGGATGGTGAGCCTGGGTTCACCCATGATTTTTTGCATTTGGGATTTTCAAAATAAATCCATTTTTCATCGCCAGTAATGATACGATGAAAAAAAGACTTTCTTTTGTATCGTGCAAGCAAAATTTCACAAGTGTTTTTGCGTTTTTCCATCTGCCTCTCATTCAATGCATGTGGAACCCATGTGCCGACTTTCTGGATCTTACCCATCTCTCGTAGGCGATTGGAAACAGCTTGTTGACTAACGCCTAACTGCTCTGCTAGTTGTTTTTGTGATTGACTATCGTCTTACTGTAGCAATGTTTCCAATTTTGTATCTTCATATTTTTTTGGAGGTTTTCCATGTTCTTTGTCTGTAAGATCAAAGTCACCACTTTTGAAGCGCCGAAACCATCCTTCACACGTATCTTGCGATGGAGCATATTCACCATAAGCTTCTCGATAAGCAGTCGGTATGATTCAGCAGCAGTTTTTTTCAAATGAAAACAAAACAGTAGTACTGTCCGCGAATGCTCTTTATTTGGCACAAAATTTGACATTTTTAACACAGTAAAACAAAACTATATGATCACTTTTCAAATTATAACCTATACGCATTTGACACTTAATGATAACTTAACAAAACGCCATATGTGTTGAAACTTTGAACTATACACTCAGTTTGCGCGGCAAATTTGAAAAAAAATCCGCATTTCATACTTGTAGACCTGGTATATAGATATGCATATATATGAAATAGCAGAGGTCCCAAAACTGAATCTTGAGGGATGTCACTTTATACATCACGAAGGGTAACAGAGATTTATTAATCTTGACCCTAAATGTGAAATTGAATAGTAAACATTCTTTCCGGTCACATATCTTATTCAATACACAAATATACAAATTCCGTTGAAATAATTTAATCTTATCCAAAACAGAATTCATTGGATATGTCATGTTATGCTGATATATAATGCCAACAAATTACTATAGTAGTATATCCAATATAAGTCCCGTAGCAAATTGCATCTTTTCAAATATACATAAGCGAATTGTAGTATTCAGATATTGAAACGGGTAAATCGAATTTAATTTAATCGAACTGAAAATATGAAGAAAGATTAAAAAAACCTTGTGTGCCACGTGCTCAAGCGCAATATTAGCCCTAAGAAACTTCAATTCTACAATAATGGGAGTTCGACAGGGTGTTCGAATATTGGGAGAAGACTTTAGAATTTCGACAATTAATTGAATACTTTATATCTGCAACTACCTAACTCCAGTTTACCGTGTTTTGAGAAAATCGAAACAAAAATTCTTTTTTTCACTAAGTTTTTTTTAAATGATGATTTAAAAGAAGCATTTTTTTTTTATATCCTAGTTAGGAAATGAAGCTTTAAGTATGGAAATGGGTGCCATTTTAATATTCAAAATAATAAAGAAATGTCAATATTTAGTAACAGAATTGCAAATATATTTTCCATTGCTCATGAAGTTTAATGTCTTTGAAATTATTTTTTAATGGTCCAATATTAGTGCGTTATTTTGGACGTTTGCCATTGCTGATAATACTATGCTAGAATATTACAATATAATGAGTATAAGTGGGAAGGTTGTACGGGTATCGGACATAAATAAAAACAACTATCTACAGCTGACCAGTTTCGGATTAGTTTATTCCTTCATCAGAGCTGCTACATAAAGGAAAATCAGAATACAGTATAAGTGTACATCGTATATGAATAAATGAATATAATATAAGTATAAGTATAACATTGTAAGACATACCTGAGATAATAGTATTAAGTGTAATGGTGAGATATATAAAAACGGTTCATGATATAAAAAACAATGTTTTGAAATATAAATAAATAAATAAATAAATAAATAAATAATGTAAAACGAAGTCAGAGATTAAAATAAACGATACAAGAAATTAAAAAATTGTTTAAATAATAAATAGGTAAAATATATGAGCACAGGTGTGTCGTGATATTATAAGATTGATAATGATGACTAGTTGAAAAAATCACAGATTTGTAAGAATCCTGTAAGATCTTGATATAGGGGTAAGCATGGCCCCATGCTTACCCCTACACTTAATACTATTATCTCAGGTATGTCTTACAATGTTATACTTATATTATATTCATTTATTCATATACTATGTACACTTACACTGTATTCTGATTTTCCTTTATGTAGCAGCTCTGATGAAGGAATAAACTATTCCGAAACTGGTCAGCTGTAGATAGTTGTTCTTATTTATGTCCGATACCCGTACAACCTTTCCACTTCTATTCATTACGGCCACGACCATCTCCACATATAATGAGTATTGGCATCAAAAAGATATAATACTTCAGGAGTTATATAAAATTCCTTCGGACGTTTCGGAAACTGCTCAACGATCTGTTTCCGTCTTCAGTGATTACGAGATTGATCACTCTAACCTAGTACTATCAGCAATTGCAAACGTCCAAAACAACGGTGACCGTGTCCTCATGAAGTTTGTTATCGTCAAAGAATTTATTTGTTATCTTTTCAGATTTGAGAAACAAGATGGCAAAAGGAGAACTTTTTAGGCTGAATGGAGGAGGAAGGATTTCATTTATATAATGAGGGCATATCTTTGGATACCATCTGGTAAGTCTGCTTTTGTCTGTAGAAGACACTTATACTCTGACAGGGTAAACTAAAATTTTGTAACGTGGGTGGTTTGATTGAAATACAATTCCGGGTATCAACAATACAATTTATTAAATATATAAGCAATCTACTTTTAGTTTAGAAAGGTGTTTAGTATTGCAATCGGACTTAGATCGTTTTTATGAATACTGTATAGATAATAAACTATTTATAAATATTAAAAAATGTTTCCATATAAAATTCTCGAGAAACAGAAACTTAATTAATTTTGAATTTAAACTTGGTAACTCTACAGTACAAACTGTTACCGAGGTGAGAGATCTAGGCATAACTTTGGATAGTAAACTTTTATTTGACGTCCACATTAACAATATTGCGAAAAAATCGCTAAAAATGTTGGGCTTTGTTATTCGCACAAGTCGCAATTTCAAAAATCCACATACAGTAATGACTTTATTTAAAACGCTTGTGCGAAGTCAAATGGAATTTGCGAGCGTATGCTGGTCTCCACAGTACTTTACTTATATTAACAGATTAGAAAAGGTACAAAATAAATTTTTGAAATTTATGAACTATAAATTTCCCGATTTTAATCCAAATCTAACATCCATGGAAAAAAGACGGGTCTTAAACGACTTGTCAATTGTTTATAAAATTTTTAATAATATCATTGACTGTTCCCCATTGCTCCATTTCTTTTCCATCAGAATTCCTTCCTACCACATTAGAAATAATAATTTCCTCCTAGTTTCCTACGAAAGCACAAACTATGCTTCGAATTCACCCGTTTCTCGTTTATCCGAATTATATAACTCATATCATTGCAACCCCAACTTTCCTGACCTATTCAGTACTAATATATCAACATTTAAAAAATTGGCTCTTCGTTGTTTGTAACGTCTACCAAGCTCTCTTTTTCTTTTTTCTTTATTTACTACTGTAAGGAGTCACTTATAACTGCCCTTTGGGCAAGAATATTGTAAAAAGTTTTGTATTACTATATATACGTATTTACTATTTATGTAAGTTAAATTTATTTAATAATTGTAATTTATGGTAATAGTGCCACCCTATTATTGGAAACTTTTGTCCTGTTGGTGTGGCCAAATAAATATAAATAAATAAATATACTAAATTTACTATGTAATTGTATGGAGTTGGGGTTTTCGGTCCACCCTGTGTTAGTCTAAATCGGCTTGGACCTATCTTCGAGCCGGGGGCTGCCCATCAGGGAGCCGAGGAGCCTGGAGAAGTCTTCTCCCACTCACATGGTACTGCTTTCTTGGCTCTCCAGATGTATGGGTATATGGCGTCGGTATCTCGGTCGTCACCGTGTTGATTGGAACTTGTAGAGGAGTTGGCTAGGTTCCTCTTCCCGGATTCCGTATGATATCCATGTACTTATACTACTGATTGACCTAGTCCCGATATTTATTCGTTATGACAAAATTTCCCTATTTCAAAAATGCAGCGTATGCATTACGTAATCAGGTAATATACGCCAGACGCTGACAAATAGTTTTTTTTTTATCAAACAGCTGAACGTCACAATGGGCCGTATGAATAAAAATAAGCATAACCTTTTACTTGCAAATTATGAAGCAAATCCTCGACACTATATGAATAAAAATGCAAGCAAAACCTTCTACTTATGAGTAAGAAGCAAATGCTTTTTTGTTGATCTTTTGCTCAAGACAGAAGTAAATAGTTCTGAATAAAACAGACCTTTTACTTTAAATTATTAGCAAATGCTTCGAAAAACATGCATCTACATATTCATATACTCACTTGTGAAAAAGTGTTGTAGTGAACTAATTGCCATGGCGGATATTGTGCATTTAAGAAATATGAAACATTATTGGCATCGTTCTTCATCACGTCGTACTGATATAAAAGTTAGTGTCGTTTTGAACAGGAGAACATGAAGTGTTTAGCTAATAATTTTAGGTAACTTTTTTTTGTTGAGATATCTAGCCGATCTTGGATTTCAAAGAAGTATCGGTGAGGAACTTGGGGTGGAGCAATCCACAGTATCACTGACTGTCAGCAGTGTTGTTGATCAAATAATTGCACAAGCTGGCAACTGGATTAAATTTCTTACTTCCCAAAATTTATTAGTAGAGGCGAAAAAATTGTGGCAAAGAAAATACCGTATTCCAACCGCAGTTGATGTCATTGACTGTACACATATAGGGATAGAAAAACCGAAGATCCATAGATGAATATGTCAATCGTAAAGGAAAATCTATGGTAAATGTATAGGTAATTTGTGATGCCAGTGAAATGTTCACAAGTGTAGGTGTAAAGTGCCCTGAATCTGTACATGACTTTACACCAATAAAAATAAACTGAAATGTCAAACATGGACCTCAGTACAGCACTAGTACATTTTTAATAGTGTTTATAGACTAATTTCAAGTTGACAGCAATCAAAAAGAAGTAGTACGATTTTGATAAATACTGATTTTCAGGTTTCAACCTAAACACATCTACTTATGTGTAAGAAGCAAATGCTTTTTTGTTGATCTTTTGCTCAAGACAGAAGTAAATGGTTATGAATAAAACAGACCTTTTACTTTAAATTATTAGCAAATGCTTCCAAAAACATGCATCTACATATTCATATACTCACTTGTGAAAAAGTGTTGTAGTGAACTAATTGCCATGGCGGATATTGTGCATTTCAGAAATATGAAACATTATAGCAATCAAAAAGAAGTAGTACGATTTTGATAAATACTGATTTTCAGGTTTCAACCTAAACACATCCTCTTGACCTTTTACTCACTGGTAGAAGCATTGACTTGTAAGTAAAAGGTAATTATTATTCATATAAAAAGAAGCAAATGCTTTTACTCCGACCTTTTACTCGAAGCAAATGCTTTTACTTCTACCTTCTACTTAAGGGTATTTGCTTCAACTTTATTCATACGGCTAATTGTCTAGGTGTCGCAATCTTGACCTAGGATTACCTTTGTAACAATATTAAGTATTACATCCTTGCTCAGATTTTTATAAGTATATATACGTAGTAAAGATATGCGGAAAGTACTTCCTTTATAAAAATGACCTTATTAGCTAAGTCCATAATATAAATTTTGTAAGTTTATATAAAGATAACATCATTAAAATGACATAATTCATATAAAAATTACGATCGTCTGCATAATAAGCCACTTATTTTAATAGCATTTTTATGTAAAGATTCCGAAGGACGGACCTATAAAATGTACCATTTTCATTGCGTATCATTTATCTAATCTAACTTTATAAGTTAAAGTAAAGTTAACTAAGAGAGTTTTATTAAGAAAACTAAACTATTGGCAATAGTATTTATACAAAGTTTCGACGAAAGGATACCTTGTCTAATTTATAAAAATGATTCGAGGGTGGGATGAAGTATATATTGGGTTGATACAAAATGAAGATTTTTTGCAGTTTTAATTTTATGTTGAAAAATGGTACTTGCTTTATGTAATAATTATAAAAATATTCTTCTGGTTTTGGGTGAAAAAATTGCATGTTCATCATATTGTCACGTGGGTGGTTTGATTGAGACACAACTCCTGGTTTCATAACAAATTTATTAAACATTTATCAAAATTACAATATAATTTTTTAATTGGTCCATGGAGTTGGGGAAGTCTTCGGTCCACCCCGTGTTGGCCAGGATCGGCTTGGACCTATCTCCGATGCGGGGGATATCCATCCGGGAGCCGAGGAGCTTGGAGAAGTCTTCTCCCACTCACATGGTCACTACTTGTTTGGCTTCACCCTCGATACAAGAATCTGGCGTCAGTGTCTTGGTCGTCACCTTGTGGATTAATACGTGCAGCGGAGTTGGCTATGTTCCACTGCTTTCATATTCTGTTTCATCCAGCCTTTTTGTAATGAAAGTTTAACCCAGTTCCAATATTCATTCGTCATGACAAATATTTCCTCATTACGAAAATGCAGTGTATGCATTTCGTAATCAGTCCACATACGTCAGACGCTGACGAATAGTTTTTAATCAGACAGCTGACCGTCACAATGTCTAGATGTTGTAATCCTGACCTAGGATTACCTATGTGACAATATAATGCTCTACCACTTCGAGAAAAGATGGAAAGTCATTTTCACAGTCATTTCGCGATTTCAACGTGCTTTTCAGCAAAGGAACAATCAGTCAAAAAAAATATGGTTCCTCAAGTTCAAATCGGGTGACACAAGTCTTAAGGATGATGAAGGAAGAGGACGGGCATCGAATTTCGACGATCAGGCACTTTTATCAGCCGTGGATGAGGACGATAGCATGTCAACCCGGCTACTGGCCCAAGACTTCAATGCCTTCGACCAATCGCACATTTAAAAAATCGCCACTGAAGAAATGATTATTCTGTGTTCTACTTGTAATTGAAATATCTCACTTATTTATGTTCCAGCAAAAATATACAAATCTGTACAAAGTACGGGTACACCAGCTAGTAATTTAATAAAACAACGAGTTTGGTTTATTTTTAAGCATGAGTTGTGTATGTAATTTGACGCAGATTCTTGTATTTTAACTACTTACTGAATTATTTTAACCGAAACCACTTTAACGTTTCTCGGAAACTCTCACTATCAGACCTTTGAGATATCGATGCATACCGCAAGCTCTTAAGACCACAATGCACAAAGCTTCGCCAAACCCACTAATCTAAACTAATCCCAAATATCTGAGACGACTTCTTGAATGCTCTCTCAAGTGTATATTGGTGTTTCCTTACTGCCTCTGTATAATCTAATAGAACTAAACCTATAGCGTTAACTAACAATCCCTTCCTGCTTCCAAAGAAAAAACAAATTTCAATTTACGATAACCGCAATTCAGTTGTCGTAAACTCTCTCTCTCTCTCTCTCTCTCTCTCTCTCTCTCTCTCTCTCTCTTTCACTCCTTCTATCCCCCTCTATCATTCCTCTCATTTTCTCCTCCCCCCTCGCCCTTCTTGGGTACTTGAAGCTAGCTAACATTTTGTCTAACTCAGCGATTCCCAAACTGTGCTCCGCGGCGCCCTAGGGCACCGCAGATGGATTACAGGGGCACCACGAAAATCCACTATTAATTTTGTATAACTCAGCGATTCCCAAACTGTGCGCCGCGGCGCCCTAGGGCACCGCAGATGAATTACAGGGGCACCACGAAAATCCACTATTAATTTTGTCTAACTCAGCGATTCCCAAACTGTGCGCCGCGGCGCCCTAGGGCACCGCAGATGAATTACAGGGGCACCACGAAAATCCACTATTAATTTTGTCTAACTCAGCGATTCCCAAACTGTGCGCCGCAGCGCCCTAGGGCACCACAGATGTATTACAGGGGCACCACGAAAATCCACTATTATATTTTACAAGTGTGGTATGTATGTTCTATTCAACTTCTGGTGTATCTTCATTTTTCCGGTTACGCGGAGAGAGGAAAATGAACCGCCGTCTTATCCGGGTGATATTTTTTTAGATATGTTATTTCTTCATTGTATTTCGACAGGGGGTACTGACTAATTTTTATTGATAAAAATCATGCATTTTTTCCTCGAATCCGTGTCGAATCAAAGTCACCATTGATCGGCACGGACAGGTTTTATCAGACGATAATTCAAAAATATTCTTAATACAAGACGGCCAGATATTTACGTTGAGAATCGAAGTGTTAAATGGTAATAATGGTTCAGGATAGCTTTTTGGACGTGCGAGATAATATTTTGAGGTATCAGAAAACATTTTTCAAAGAATCTGGGCCATTATTTGAGCATTTTGAGGCAAAAATATGCTTACAAGGTTTCAAAAGGAGACAGCTGTCAAATTTTTTGCATTTTAAAATGGTAAGAGATTTCACATTTTGAACGTGTTTCTTGACAGAATAATACTAATTAAGGATTTTAGGTGAATTAACGATAATGTTTAAAGTAACGATAAAGTGGTTAGTTGCCGTTTAGAAAGACCTGCAGACACTAAATGTAAATGAATGGGAATCAAAACCGAGGAATCGGAACCAATGGCGAAAAATCGTCAAAGCCATGGGCCAGTTTGATTATAATAACAAATAGCGAAATAATATTTGCATCGTTATCAAAATTAGTCACCTCTAACTTTGTACTTACTTCTATCTTTGAGAAACTCATTAGAAATCTACATATGTATCTAGAATCAGTGTATAAAGTTTTGGAAACTCTGGATAGTTGTTTGTAGTGAGTTAAGGGAAATACAGAAACGCTCTACGTGCATAAATATATGAAAATTCATGATGGAATGGGTGAAATGTTATCGCTTGTGTCAGAGGTGTAAAAAGTCAGCGAGGAAAACACGCAACTTTATTGAACTGCTACAAAATATTATTCATTTTAATTTATCGTACTATATGTTACAAAAGAAAAAAAAAATGTTTATGTATTAAAGTTGGAATTTATGGTGTATTTTCTAATATCACAAACTTGAAATTGCTATTTATTTATTTCAAGATCGTTATTAATAATTATAGTGCTGGAATTTTTCGTGACACGGTTTAAATATTATAAATGTGTGTATTTTTTAGTAACTTGTTAAAATATTTATACAATTTACACTAATATCTTTGAAATTATTTTGCAATGGTCCAATATTAATGCGGACACCGTTATTTTGGACGTTTGCCATTGCTGATAGTACTAAGCTAGAAAAATAAATTCGGACGTTTTGGAAACTGCTCAACACTCTATTTCCGTCTTCAGCGATCACGAGAAGTGATAAACATTTAATTTTCTTCGAGTTTTTATACCGAGTATTGTAAGAGTGGGAACAAGTTTAGGTACGTTGCTATTGGTTGGGTGGTTAGGATCAGGTATGGGTAGGGACGGAACTACCTGCGGAGGATTAACGACCGGATTAAGGTTGTTTGTCACATTATTGTGTGGTAATGAGTTGTTTGTTACTGGATTAGTGACTTGAGGATTAGAAGGATTGTTTTGAATAATAGAAAGCCAGAGTTGAGGAAATTCTATGCTAGCTTGGCTGACAGCATCTCCAGAGTTTTCGATCAAAGCAGACTCTTTCAATTTTCTTTTGAACTTGTTTTCCTCATACATTAAGGGTTTAGCATCTTTCCATTGGAAATGGTGTTCATTTTCCCAAGCATGTTCAGCCAGTTTGGAACTGTAAATTTCGCCATGCTGAACTTTCTTCTTATGCTTGTTTACATTACATGTAAAGGTCTGCAAATCTCGCCAATATATTGTTTCCCACACTAGCAAGGAATAGAGTAGACACAGTTTTTTTAAGGACAGATTTGGGTTTTGTAAATGATAGGATAGATCTTAAAGCCTTCAAATCGAGTTCGACTTTAAGATCTATCCTAAGAGCACTAAATTTTACTTAATCTAACCCTTAAAATACAATTTCTTTTTAATCGAATGAACACGAAAATTTATTTAAGCCAACCCCTAAAATACATTTTTTTTATTTATTCTAATTCCCACCAAAATGTACTTAATCAAACCATTAAAATATATACATATATATATATATATATATATATATAAAGAAAGTTCTTGACGAAATTAATATGGTTATTAAATAAAATTCTTATGTTATTCTCATGATTAACCGTTCCTGTCCGTTCCAAACATTTTAATGTGGAAATACATTATTTTACACTTTTGACAATAATATTGGACTGAGGATGATTGGATTACCAATCGAAACGTCTCGATGAACATTTTTAATAAATATATGACGAGTATAACATAAGAATTTTATTTAATATATATATAGAAGAATAATGAAATTATTTTGAATTAACAATTATAAATGTATTTAATAATGAAAATTGATATCAAAAATACAACCTCCCCGGGAATCGAACCCGCATCCTAGAGATTACGCGTCTCAGTCCCCTGCCACAGGGCGACTTGTCCACTGATATCAAAATGCAATTCTCATGCCTCCATGGCCCTGTGGCAGGGGACTGAGACGCGTAATCTCTAGGATGCGGGTTCGATTCCCGGGGAGGTTGTATTTTTGATATCAATTTTCATTATTATATATATATATTTCAAATGAACCCGCAATTTAATTTATGCCAATTAAAACAAAAGAAAACTCTAGCTCTTATAGTTATGGCCCCATTTGTGAAAAGCTCCAATTGTGAACGGCCCGAACTGTCCATCGCCCCAGTTGTTAATGGCCCCAGTTGCGCAAAGCCCTAATTGTGTACGGCCCGAATTGTCCATCGCCCCAGTTATTAATGGCCCCAGTTGTGTAAAGCCCCAATTGTGAACGGACCGAATTGTTTTACGACCCCAGTTGTCTGGTTACCGAAATATTAGAAATATTATCGACTTTGAGATACTGACTTTTTAGACAACAAATATTAAATACATATACCAGGGAAAAGTATTTGTAAATCCAAATATCAAGAGCATTTTTTGGAAGTATTTAAAAAACAATATTTCAAATACCATAAAATAATTTAAATACTTTTTTAAATATTTTATTTCAAATGTTCTCAGCTCTACTGAATGCCAAAATTAATGAACAATACTGAATGAGATCGATCGATTTCCAGATAAAAGTGAATTTTCTCCAGACAGAACAAATAAATAAAAGGAAACCGTATTGAGTGTTCTTTGTTATCCGATAGAACACCGTCTGGACACACCGAAACTAAACTAATTTAATAATCATGTTTTACAAAAGAATCTATTTAATATTTAAAAAGTACAAAGTCGTTACTATCGTGTCGTTTGTATTTGTGTGCTTTACCAGTTGTGAATATAAGTTATGTATGTGTCAGTGACTCACGGGAAATCAAGGACAAGTAAAGTATTTTATACGACGTTTGATAAAACAAAAACTGCTCAGGAGATTAAAGTTGCCTCTGAGTCGAATAAATGTCAACTTTTGACTTTGGACAAGATTAACAGGAAATATGAAAGAAGAGGATTTACGAACATTCGCCTTTGATAAAAAATACTGGATATTCTCTTATAAAATATGTGATCAAATATGCTGTAAATCGGGGATGAAAAGTTAAAACGCAACAGCGCTAAAATGTAACAGAACAGCGTGCTCAAACAAGTGTTACTGGGTTTATATCTTGCCAAGTATTATACAATATTTTATGTTTTATATAAAAGTGTAACCTAGAATAAAGCTTAAATATTACGAGGGATGTTTCCTAAATTCTGGGAATTGTGGTATAATTAAATTACGCAGAACTTATAGGCAATGTTATTGGTGCCAGACAAGTCTTGACATGTTTATGCAACTATCTAGTGCAATACTGTTCAGTCTGATTTAGATGTTCGACTGATATAGACGCGTTTTCATAGCACTGTTTTTGTAACCATGGAAGACGCAGCAAAATCTTAAAGAGCAATAATTTTCTTTTTGTGGAAAGAAGGTGTGAAAACATCAGAAATTATTCAGCGTCTGCAAGGAGAATTTGGTGAGTCTGCAGAATCCAAAAGTACTGTTTATCGGTGGATCGATCATTTTAAAACCGGTAGAACATCACTGGAAGATGATCCACGCAATGGGCGCCCAAGCACGTCGGTAAATGAAAGAAACATTACTGCCGTCGAAGACCTACTGAAAGAGGACAGGCGAATGACTATTCGTCAAATTTGTGTGCGCCTAGGGATAGGTACACGACAAGTTCATGACATCTTGCATGATTGTTTGGGCGTTAGCAAGGTTTCGCCGCGCTGGGTGCCAAGGCTGTTGGGACCAGAACAGAAACTCAATAGGTCTGCTACTTGAGGACGGCTTAAAAAAATTAGTTTATCGTTGGGATAAATGTATTTAGTTAAATGGAGATTATGCTGAAAAACTACATTGTAATATTGACGAAAATTAACAAAATAATAAAAATTATAGCTAAATTCCCAGAACTTTGGAAACATCCCTCGTAAAATTTATTCAATGCTAGGCTTGATTCTAAAACAACGCTTTACAAAAATATATCGTAAGATTACTGTGAAAAATGACTCTTTGGACATGCGTTTACTGTGAATGAAAATGTCCAAATTTTACTATTTAGGACTTTTTGACCAAATTAATGACAGATCTGGGAAAATATTAATTATCAATATTGACATCTAGTGGTCGTTTGCAATATGAAAGGTAACCCTCCTATCATACGTCTTTTATTCGACATTATTTTTTTTTAATATAAAATTTCAATTACAATAAAAAAATTAAAAACAAAGAAAATATTAATTATAAATATTTAATTCAAATATTGTTCAAAGTGTTCTTTGACATTTTCTCAGAAATTATATCAATTGAAATTATTTGTCAAAGTTTAAAGAAAAAGTCATTAACATTTTTTTAAAGAATACACCTACTTAGATTGTGATGCTGTTTTTGACATGGTATCAAAAAATATTTGAAAATGTTAACGGTTTGAAATTATTGATGCGAGAGTTAATTTGAATTAGTTTTTAAATGCGAATTTTCAGTAGGATTCTGAAAGATTTCGTCACGGCCACGGTAAGGTTTAACGTTAAGTCACGCCAGTTATCGTCAAATGGCTACTCTGAACGTAACTAGTATTCTAACCTCTAAAACTTTACATTATGATATACGAGCCCCGCCTCAGTGAATTTGGCCCAACTATTTAAATCATGAAAATTGTAAATGTATGTTAAATTAAAGTAAATATAATTTAAGATAAATGGTTTTTATTTTATAACAGTACTTTACTAAAAATATTTCACTAAAATATTTTCTAGAATATTGTAGTAGTTATAATATTGAAATATCTCCCTTATTTATTGGGTTGTGTAATAAATTCCCGCGTTTTTTTGTTTATAAGATTTATTGAAGAAAACAATAATTATAGTAACAAATTAATCAATAATATATTCTCCATCATTATTTACAACCTGTTCCCACCTATTGACCAATTTGTTGATGCCGTCTCGCCAAAAATCTTTTGATTTTGTGTTGAAGAAGTTTGTGAGCCAGGTTTTGAGGTCTTCATCGTTAGCGAAGGGTACGTCCCTCATTTGGTTCGACATGGAGCGGAAAATGTGATAATCCGTTGGCGCAAGGTCCGGAGTGTATGGCGGATGCGATAGAGCCTCCCATTTGAGATCATTGAGATCTTGTGGCCATCGCTCAAGTTATGTGGCACCCAATTCCCAAGTTTTTGAGTAAAGCCCATGGAGTAAAGATGGTTAGCGATGGTCGTAAAGGTACATTCCATCTTTTCGGCCAACTCTCGTGTTTTTCGACGACCATCTTCCTTCAAAAATATCTTGAGACGATCATCGTCGAAGTCGGGAGGTCGGCCGGAGCGAGGTGCATCACCAAGGTCAAAATTGCCATTTTTAAACTTGGAAGACCAATCTTGCGCGCTCCTCGAAGCTATAGCATCTACTCCATATACGTCACAAATGTCGCGAGCTGCTTCCGTAGCTTTTTGACCACGACAAAAGCAAAATAGTGCAGATGTCGAAAATGACTTTTTTTACCTCCTGGAACTTCCACTTCAAAAGCCTCAAATTCAATTAAAATTAATGAATTCCAAAAATTAAAGCAGATAAGTTTGTAGAGCACGAAAAACACTTAAGAATGCATACATAAACTTAACCTAACAAAACACAAAATTGCGGGAAAAGGATAAAATACAAAAAACGCGGGAATTTATTACACAACCTAATACTTAACATCCAAAATGTATATGAGGCAATATTTTTGTTTTCTCTTATTGCAGTTTTTAACGAGAAAATTATTTAGTTGGGAGTGTTACTTATAATGTTGTAATATCTTATTTAACATTTATTTAACAGTAAAAATGTAGGTATATGGGAGAAGAAATTATTTCTCATTTTGTGACAATACTTATTGCAAGATACTATTGCATATACTTTTGTGCAAGAAGAGAAGAGGTCCAAGGGTTGATCCTTGCGGGACACTTTAAGTAATAGAAAAATATGGGGTATTGTGCCCTCGAAAAGTAACAAAAAGATAAAGGTTTAAACAATAAGATGACAACAATGATATTAGAGGAGAGGAAAGTTCTTCGAGCTATAGAAAATTAGCTTTAAAAATTGCATTCATGCGGGAGAGGACTCACAATTTTTTGCGCTTGTAGTTCATATAGTTTCGTATTTCAATAATTTCAAAGTGAACCTCGTATATTGCTCTGAATTCTATATCTCTATCTTGATTTTTCTGAATAGTTTGTGTACTTTTAAGCTTTAAGCTTGCAATTTTCCATCGCATGTTTCTAAACGATAAAATATGCAACGTTTGAGTTTTTCTCGTTACGTTTATTTCTTTATTTTCCATTTACGCTTATTGCTAATTACTGAATACACTAATTAACATTTTAATTTAAATAGAAAACAGTTGACACAATTATCTCAACTCTATTTGTATACAATATCTCTGAGCGAACCACGGAGAACGCGTTTGAATTTAAATAACCTTATTTAGTTTTTTTCTTTTCAAAATAAATAAAATAAAAAATCAGGATCTCATTGCACTTCATTACACTTTACTTTGTAATTTTTGAAGTGATACCAGTTCTTTGGCAAGGTATCTTTCTGAAGGCTGCCCAATAAATTCTTGGCATCGCAACAAATGCCATTACTGGCGGCAATACCAGTTTTTGAGTTTTAAGTAATTATAAGAAATAGCAACACATTCTGTCAAAAAAAATTTAGATAATTTTTATAGAAATAAGCAACACCTTTCCTTCACTAAATATTTATTGAGATATTCCGAATGCTATGCATTCGTCGTCAAAATAAATATAAAATAAAAAATATAAAAACAAGAACTTTTTCATTCACTTCTTCATCATCGCAACTTTATAATCCTGGGTGGATTTTGGCTTCCTGCACAAAGTTCTTCAATTCTGTCCTATTTCCAGCTTTGACTCTCCAGCCCTCTATCTTTACCCTCTTCAAATATTGTCCATGCCGTCTATCCATCGGTTTCTACCGTTTGGACTATTTTTAGTAGGTAGGCACTGGACAATCATTTTTATCATATTTTGGTTGGGCTTGCTTTGCATGTGTCCCAACTACATTAGTCGTTGGACCTTAACCACGGCTAAAATATCCGCATCGCCATCTTCTTTAATTCCAAGATTCATACGTATTCGCCATTCATTTAGTTCTTCTTCAAACTGTCATAAATTTTTTCTTGAATTTGTTTATATTGAGTCCAAAATGTGAAGCTGTTTTTCTGATGTTAAAGATCACTTCTTCTACCTCCTGAATTGACTTAGGCTAAAGTTTGATGTACATTTTACAAAATATTGTCACAAAGGTAATCCTAGGTCAGGATTGCGACATCTAGATATTGTGATTGATTTGTTACCTGATTACGAAATGCATATGCCGCATTTTCGTAATAAGGAAATATTTGTCATGACGAATGAATATTGGAACTAGGTCAACCATTAGTACAAATACATGGACGTTGCACGGTATCGGGGCAGAGGAACCTAGCCAACTCCTCTACATGTACCAGTCCACACGGTGACGACCGAGACACCGACGCCAGATACTCGTACAGCTGGAGTTGTCTTTCAGTCAAACCACCCACGTGACAATATTACCGTTTGTGTTTGTGTTTGCTTTCCTCACAACGGCCTCTAATGCTAGAATGAAGAGAAGCTAGGTTAGTGCTCTTATTTCAGCCGGAACTGGGCAGAGGTGAAAGCTCCGTATCAGATTTCTCCTAGGGTCCCCAATTTAATTAAACTGAAACTGCAGAGAGCTCAGTTAAAAGAAGATGTAACAAATACTGCTAACCAAGATATAAGGCAAGATATTTACAGCTGTGTCCACACTGTTTGACTACCTACTTTTGGAGTCGACAACTGAACAACTCTCTCTTTGCTAGTCGCCTCTTGCTGGACATTCCAGCAAGGTTCAGCGTCAAACCATTAAGAGAATACAAGGCAGCACTGGTTTAAAGCAATATATCGGACTTCATTTTATCTACTGATTGGCCGTTCTGCCTAGGTTCTGCAGTTCTGTAGAATGTACAAGGAAGAAGAGTGCTTGGAGTATTTAGCGAAGAGATGCATAAAGATGGCTGATGAGTGAGGAAGGCAAGGGAGAAAAATGGGCAAGAGAACTGTAGGCAAGAAGGTATGCTAGTTAGCAGGGACGTCCACAGTGGCAATCAGCTCAGGGTAGAGCGTATTAATCTATTATTAAGTCTTTTTGTGAAATACGTTTTTTAATCCTAAGTTGTATTTGTAAACCACCTAGCGCGGTTGTACATGCTGACATAAGTCAACAACACGTCCACACTTATGCGACTTTGCCACTTTGCTTTGTCTACTGGCATAGTGTGGCTGCAACTTGGGGGAGCTAGATGAATGAGAAGATTGAAGGATTTGACGTAGCTGCAGGTTTATATTTTTGCAAAAATCACATTCTATATAGTTAATAATTTTTCTGATTTGCTGATCAAATAAAATTCAACCACACTTTTTTTCGTCGTTTTTGACGTATCTGACGTGTTATTTAAAGAAATCGGGACAAAAAGAACTGTGTAATAATATGCATGAAATTATTTATTATATTTATATATTCGTGTTTTGATTAGGATCGATTAAATACCAGATCGATTAGATAAAAATAAATTGGCTGAAGACAAATATGTGCCTGAATAATGAATTTTTATTTAAGAATTATAATAGGAATATTATTATTTATATAAATTATTTGTATGGCATTTTTAATAATGCACGCTACAAAAGTAGTGAATTTTAAATATCCAAGTAGAATTCAGTGGAATGTTAATTTCTGAAATACCTTAAATATAAATTAGTCAGTTACTAGTGGTGACAATACTATAAATGGATATTTAAATGGAAACATTCAAGTTATAGTTAAATTCCTTTTTAATTGTTCATGAATACATAATAATATAACCATATTTTAGTCATCAAATTCAGAAGTTTTATAAATAAATACGTATATTAAGGACATTCAAATTTACCTATTTATAAAAAATGTTAGAATCTCCAAACTCAAGACATAACTGTGTCCACAATTGCGGACGATACCGCAACCTTAAGGATGGTTTCCAATCGACGTAGACGTAGAATTTAATGTCTATGGAAAATAGGAAGATCGGGGGGTAGATTTGGGAGGATAGCGAGGTTATGATGCGACAACAAGAACAATAGGTACTGAGCAAAACCAGAGGACAAGCTCTGTAGAATCTGCAAAGAAGAAGAGAAAACCTTGGAGCAATTAGCGAAGAGATGGCAGCCTGGGAGGAAGAGATAAAGGAACTGATGAGTGAGGAAGGCAAGGCAGAAAAATAGGTGAAAGGACTGGAGGCAAGAAGAAAGGAGATCAAAGAGGGAAGCCAGAAGGAGAATAGGAAGAAAGAGAGGGACACTAGAAGAAGAACAAATAAATGAAATAAAAAGTATTGTAAAATATCCATTTTATGTTTATTTTTCATTTTTTTGTAATTGTTAATACTCTAAACGCTGCTAGGACTAAGGAAAATAAAGAATATATATGATAAACGCTTTCCAACGTTTATAATAATATCAATTAAAACACAAATCCGAGCACAAACAAGCATTACCACATCTATTTACAATCTATCACATATATATCATCATGTTTTAGTTGCTAACGCATATGTGACAGATTATAAATAGACGTTGTAATAAATACTCGTTTGTGCTTGAATCTTTGTGTTTTAATTGATATTATTACAAACGCAAGAAAGCGTTTTTTCATATACGAGGTCTGTTCAAAAAGTATCGCGAATTTTGAATTTCCGCGGGTTACGTATATTCGATTTTAGATTTTTTGTGGCGTTATGTTGGTACTCATGTCTCTCGCTTATGCCGACAAGTTCGGCCATTTTGAACGTTCAGTTAATTTTTGACAGTTGCTTTGCTTGCACATGTTTTGGCTCGTCTTCGATTTTTGCCTATACCAAAAAATGGATCAAAGAATCTTTATCAAATTTTGTGTAAAAAACAAAATTAAGTGCGCGGACGCATTCCGAATGTTGACTGTGGCATATGGTGAAGCTACTTTGGACCGAAGCAACATTTATAGGTGATACAAAATGTTCTCAGAGGTCCGAGAAGATGTGAACGACGAAGAGCGTGCCGGACGCCCGAGCACGTCAACAACAGACGAAAACATTGATGAAGTGAAGAAAATAGTATTGGCCAACCGTTATAGAAGTTGCTGAGGACCTAAACATATCGATTGTCTCGTGCCATTCGATTTTTACCAATGATTTGGGCTGCTGCCCACACATCGTTGCTTGTGCGCAAATTTTTGGCCAAAAACAATACACTAATAATGCCGCAGCCACCGTATTCCCCAGATCTGATCACCTGTGACTTTTTCTTGTTCCCGAAACTGAAGAAGCCCATGAAAGAACGACACTACGCTACGAGTGAGGAGATAAAGACGGTATCGAAGGAGAAGCTGAACAAGATCATAAAAAATGATTTTTTCAAGTGCTTCGAGGATTGGAAAAAACGTTAGCACAAGTGTATAATATCTGGTGGGGATTACTTTGAAGGGGACAAAATAGATATTCATGAATAAATAAATAATTTTTGAAAAAACACAAAATTCGCGATACTTTTTGAACAGACCTCGTATACTAAAATAAAGTTAAAATATCTTTAAGCATCTTATGGAATTTCATTAAAAACTATGTATTTATGAAATTTAGGTAGTTAATTCCAGATTAATCAAATGAAATGAAATATAAATTTTAATTGAAAACTAACAAGCTGGTAACTTCTAAAATATAATTTAATATTTTTAATACTAGCTATATTTGAATGATGTGCTGTTTAATACAGGCACTGGAAAGAACATTAGCAAACATCAGATTAGGCAGTATAAAAAGCTATGAGCAATATTATCTTGAATAAGTGAGAGTAAATAGCAGTAGGTCGGTTTCAAACCGCAAATTCCATGATTTATTCCGATTCCCACAGCGGTCGTTAGACGTGACGCCAACTTCATTCTGTATCTGTAGGGTTCTCTCATTCTCTACAATTTTGTTCGCTACCGCACACTCTCCATTAAATACGGGGGGATTTGCATAACAATCTTAAAAAGCCTACAATTTACACAAAATAACAAATTCACAAAATTATTAGCATTGATTTGTAAAAATAAAGGATTCACTGTTACAATAAGTTAATAAGAATACTTTTGGTAGTAAAAGGCAAAAAACGCAACTACAACAATTGACCTAAATTGATATTTTGCGAAATTTATGACAGAAATTCAAATTATGAAATTTATCAGGTCTGGGAAAAAGTTCGTGGCGTTTCCGTTTTAAGTAAAATTCAACTGGTTTTGTTATAGTGTGAAAATGAATTTATTTAAACCAAATATGCTCCATTATTATCGACAACGTTTCGCCATTTTTCGGGTAGAGCCATGATGCCATCGGTGAAGAACTTCTGTGGTTTCTGGTTGAAAAACTGAATCAAGTGGTTTTCACAGGCTTCTTTTGAAACCAGCTTAATTCCATTGAGCGAATTCTGCAGAGATGGGAATAGGTGATAGTCAGAGGGTGCTATGTCTGGACTATACGGTGAATGCAACAAAATATCCGAATCAAGCTCTCGCAATTTTTGACGGATCATCAAAGAAGTGTGTGGTCTTGCGTTGTGATGATGAAAGACAACATCTTTCCTATTATTCAATTCGGGCCCTTGTCTTTCAATTTCCTGGCCTAATCACTCTAGTTATCCACAGTAGAATTGAGAATCAATCGTCTGACCAAATGGAAGTAGCTCATAGTGGACGATTCCCTTCCAGTCCCAACACACACAGCATCACCTTGTTCGGCGGCAATCCTCGCTTCGCGAACGCTTGTGACGGCTCACCATCCCTTATCCACGATCTTTTACGCTTCCGATTGTCGTACGTGATCCATTTTTTCATCACCGGTTATGGTTTCAGAAATGGATTTCATTGCGTTTCAGCAACGCATCGCAGATTAAATTCGGTCTATCATGTTTTTCGCGCTCAACTCATGGGGAACCCATATATCTAGCTTCATTTTGTGGCCAGCTTTCCATAAATGGTTCAAAATAGTTTTGTGGTCAATGCCTAGCTCCGTACCAATATCGACAGTGCTGATATGCCTATCTTGCTGAACTTTTTCAAGAATTTCATCATATTTTTCACTTATTGGACAACCAGAGCGTGTCAATTATCACATTAAAATTACCAGAACGAAAGCGAGCGAACCATTTCCACGCAGCTGATTTTGACAAAGTACCTTCATCGTACACAGCACAATTTTTTTCATAAGCCTGCGCATCGTTCTTCCCTTTGTCGTAATAATATTGCAAAATATAGCTCAATTTTTCATTCTTTTCTCTATTTTCAAACGCAAACAACTTTCCAACCACTGTACAAATTTTGATGTTCAAAGTAACGCTCGAACTGTCACCTTTTCAACGAGCGCTTAGTAGTGTCGCTGCGATCTGTGTTTGCTGAGTTATTTGCAATTGGCGCCGTCTATCGGCAAAAACGCCACGAACTTTTTCCCAGACCTGATTATAAATAAAAGCCAACCCAAGACTCATAAACATCCAGCCCGAGTGACTTGGTTTAGAAACATTAAATTCTGGGAGTATATTCCTTCTATGACATAGACACTCCACTAAGAAGGGTTTTTATGAAATTCGACTCCGAAAGGGTAGAGAAATGGGGTGAAATATTATTTCACGGATTCTTCAATATCTCTTAGGACCAATGAGATATCGATTTAGTTTTTGCTTACAAAGATTACCCATACAAATATTGAAAACCTATTTGAAGATTTTGTCCGAATGGACCCCTAAAGGAGTGAATCTATAATCGGGTTGAATTATAGAACCCATCGTATTTCCTATATTTGTTGAGTTATAACCTTCCTTATTTGACAGTTTTTTAAATTTCACCCCTAACGGGGGTAAATTGATATTTTTTATTCGATAGAACGTTCCTTGGACATAAAATTCAGGAAGTATATTCATTCCATGACGTAAGCACCTTCCATAAGAGTTTTTTTTTTTAATTTTACTCGTCAGGAGTAAAATGTTTTATCACGGATTCCTCACTGTCCACAAACTAATCTGTCCATTTATTGTCAAACTTTACGAATATAGTAATGACACATTTCAATATTGCCATCTAGTGGTCGTTTGTAAAAACATAAAAGGTAATCCTCGTATAAATCAGGAGTGTGTGATGCGTATATGCCCTTTATGTTAAAGTTAAAATCAATCCGATGTTATTGTGTGTTAGTGGTAGTTTCATAGGTCCATTAAACATATCAACTTATCTTAGTGACATTACAAATTACGAGGGCTGGTCACAGTTCGGTTAACGAACATTAGCCGAGTAGTGTGCTCTGGTCTCAGGACTAAGCACTATTCTCCCAGATCAATGAGAGTTCTAGTCAAGACATCCCACTGTTCATTAGACTGTTAATAGCTGTACGCTGTACGGGAACTATTGTCGCCTGAATCATTGAGTCTGTTGCCACAGGGTGTAGTATACATTAGATACTGCCGCTTGTACATGAATATCCAAGGCAACGTTTAATCGAAAACTTATAATGACTGTAATCAAGTTGCAGTGATTGGACATTTGCTTAAAGCTACTCTTCATATCATCCTTTCTGTTTCATTAGTTCTCATCCTCGCCCAAAGGCAGCACTTTTGGCGGCAATAATTTGTTTTTAAAACATCTTGTGGGGACCAATTTTACATACGAGGTGAGTAAATTAAGTAACCGGACTGGCAACATAGCGTTGGAATATTTGGAACGCGGAACTTGGAAGGGCGACAGGTGAACAAGTGTAATTTAGTTGTCCGTAGCGATGTTTTTTCGTGAAACAGTTTTTTGTAGTACGTTCTAAAAATGAATTCATTTCGAGCAACGGTGTGCTATCAAGTTTTGCTCGAGTTGGGCAAAGTGCAACGGAAACTTTTGCAAAACTTCAGCAGGCCTGCGGAGACAGTGTTTTGTCAAAGACCCATGGTTTTTGCTGGTTTAAGACATTTCCAGAAGGAAGAGAGTTGATTGAAGACGAATCACGCAACGGAAGGCCTTCATCTTCAAGAATCGATGAAAATGTAGACAGAATCCGAGATCTTGTGCGTTCAGATCGTCTTGAACTCGCTAGAGTAATTTTGTTGTCCGTAGTGGTTTTTTCTAGTACGTTCTAAAAATGAGTGAAATTCATTTCAAGCAACGGTGTGCATCAGGTTTTGCTTCAGACCTGGGCAAAGTGCAACGGAAACTTTTGCAAAATTTCAGCAGACCTACGGAGACATTGTTTTGTCAAGGACCCAGGTTTTTTGGTGGTTTAAAGCATTTCCAGAAAGAAAAGAGTTGAAGATGAATCACGCAGCGGAAGGCCTTTATCTTCAAGAATCGATGAAAATGTCGACAGAATCCGGGATCTTGTGCGTTCAGATCGGGATCTTGTGCGTTCAGATCATCGGTTGACAGTCAGATTGATCGGGGAAGAGTTGAATTTTATTCACACTACAGTTCATCAGATTTTGACCAATGAATTAGGGATGAGAAAAATCTGTGCAGAAAACATTTCACAGGACCAAAAGGACATCAGGAGGCAAAGGTGCCTTGACTTTTTGGAATTGGCTCAAGGGACGTCATTTTAGAAAACATTCAAACGTCCGTAATCGACCAGCTGAAATCTATTCCGCTATGAGGATTGAATGAACCGTTATGTGTCCAACTACGATGAAGTAAATACATTTATGTGACGTATGACGAACCCGCCATCAGATAGATCGTGATTTCTTACTAAATTTTAATAATAAAGTTGTAACAGCAATAATGTTTGTACGACAGTATTTTTTAGGTTATATAAAGTGAGAAAGCTAATGTGTGTTTATATGTCTGTCTCATTAAAACAACGCACTAACTACAAAATTTTGAAAACTATCTTCAATCGACAGTGCACTAAATTTAGAGTTGTGAATGGTTGCTCGCTTTACTATATGACAAACTTGTTAGTGACAATCAACAGTACACAGGTCATAGCGTATAGTCTATTCATTTTAGAGCTGTGAACACAACTTAACTCAGGTTAAAATTATACATATTTTATGTTGATTTAACTCAAGCTAACCAAAACTCGAGTAGCACTTCATTTAACAGTATTATGAACAATTAAGTTATAATAGAACCAAATTTTTGTACTGGTGTAGAGTGAAAATTCTTTAAAACATCTTGAAATATTCCAATTAAAGATATTGATTACTACTACGTTTACTTTTTCTGGAAAATCTCAATAACCTGGAGGCTGTTTGTTCCCTTAATTGCAACGACAGTTTGTTTAAAATAAAGATATTTTTTATTTAATCAATGTTATGTTTCATTTTACAAAATAAAATTACATTTCGAAAATATTGTCTACGTTAATTAATGTCCAACTTTTTACATATTCAACATTATCTAGAAGATAGTTAATTACGAAAAAAAACTTATATTCTCGAACGAGAATGCTGTATTGTCTGAATAGAAATAAAAAAATATGAAAAAAATGCGAATAGTGAATTTAGACTTTTCAATTGAAAACACTCATGGACAAAAAAAAAAAAAAACAAAAACGGTCACTTCAATATTTCTACGTTATTAGTTTCTATTGAAATATATAGTTTTCTTTATCAATTTATAATAAAACACAGATAGCGTAATATATTTGATATCAAATAAAACATGCAAGCTTGTCTTAAAAGAAATAGGCAAGTCTTAAAAGAAATATTTGAAATAAATGTGGTAAAACTCAACAACTAACAGGAGTATTAAATTATATTTATTCATGAGAATACAATTGTTGGTCAAGCCATTGACATTGCTTCCTCAACATAATTGGAAGCTCTATCTGTTTTTTTGTCACATATTTGGTTCCTACACATTTCAGATAATAATAATAATAATAATAATCTTTATTAGTGCTTACTTACATTACAAAAAATGTTTACACAAGTCAAAAAGTAATAATAATAAGAATACATTATGTCAAAAAATTAAAATATCATGCACATTACAAATAACACGTTAAAAAATAGAATGTTTTCACAAGTCACAAAAAAATCACCAAAAACTGTTGGCATTAAATTATTAACTCCCTCGCCGTGGCCCAAAATCTATCAAAGAGCCACAGTAACAACTACTTCATACAGAAAACACAAGAAAACTTACACAATTTGATAATAAATGAAAACCAAATAATAATTCTTTGGATCCCATCCCACAAAGGAATTACCGGTAACGAGCAAGCAGATGTCGCAACCAAAGCATCACTTGATCACGACATAACAAATATCACCACTACAACAGAAGACTTCAAAGCAGAGATCAAAAAGAAAATAATCAAACAGTGGAACCAAGAATGGAGAAAAACCCCCCAAACACAAACAAACTCAGGAAAATAAAATAAGACATTTCAAAATGGCCAACAATCGGAAGTAGAAGAGACCAAGTAGTAATTACCAGGACACGAATTGGACACTCACTGTACACAAACACATATTTCTACATGAAACCCACCTACCTGTGACACCTGTAATACGCAAATCACAATTGAACACATCATCACACAATGCACGAAATACACTCAACAAAGACTAAAACACAACATTCCACAGACAATTAACAAGGCACTATCAAAAGACACAACCATTATAAACACCCTATACTACCTTAAGGACATAAAACTGTACAATGAAATTTAAATCACCTAATGTATTATACAAGGTGTCTCAAAATAAATTTTATATTTATTTAGCTTACTGCGTGAACGCAACGTATCCGAGGGGCGCGGGGGTTATGTCAATCGGTAGCCTGGCTCTTGGGAATTGAGTCGCTATAGAGCGTTTCTCGGGAGCAGAGCGCGCGTTATGCGTGCGAGAGTTTTATAAAAACGGTGATTCGGTGACTGTAGCGCGTAGAAAATTCTGCAGTATTCGAGGTTTTCGCCACTTAAATGATGCGCCAAGCATTCCTCTCATTCGACATTGGGTTAAAAAGTTTGAAGAGACTGGTACAACCCTGGATAAATCAAAATCCGGGCGACCTAGGTCATCAAGAACGGTAGAAAACGTGGAGAATGTTAATCAGTCTGTTCGTGACAACCCGAACCTTTCAATTCGGAAGCGCGCAAGTTCTTTAAATGTGCATAGATCATCATTACATCGCATTATGCACAAAGACCTAAAGCTGCACCCCTACAAAATTCAATTGGTGCAAGAATTAAAACCCCAAGATGCCAGTCAGAGGCTTAATTCTCAGGCAAATTGATCTCCCGGAGAGGTGACATAAATTGGCCTCCACGCAGTCCAGATTTAACCCCTATGGACTTTTTCCTATGGGGTTATCTTAAATCTAAAGTTTACGCCAATAAACCGACTTCACTGGCGCATTTGAAAGAAAATATCCGTCACGAAATGGCAGCCATCCCTGAGTCCACCTGCCGAGACGTCATAAGTAATTTTACTGTTCGATTAAATGAGTGCCGAGAACGCAAGGGTCTACATTTAGACGATATTATTTTTAAGAAATAAATCCCCAAAAAGTGTATTTTAATAATTAATAAACATTTTTTCTATATACGGCTTACTTTTTTTTTAATCGATCCACTAAATATAAAATTTCTTTTGAGACACCTTGTATATGTATATATATGTAAACCTTATTCAGCGCTAATAACCATGTTCAAGCACTTAAATAATTTTTTTTAAATTTAATTCACAGCCATTCCATGTCAGAAATGAAACGCAGTTTGCTGTATTTAAGCGGAAGATTAAGGTATTTCTTATAGAGCATTGTGTATACTCAATGAATGAATTCTTGAAATTTTTTAAGGACTGGTGTTGTCATGCCAATGGGGGAACATTGATTTTGAGTAATTAAATGTATGATTTTATTGTTTTATCAATTGCATAACTTGTTTTACTAATCAAAATCTGTGTAAAATTATAAATTCATGTACTGACATATCCTACATGCAGTCCTGTATTTAAAAGATTAATAAATATTATTATTATTATTATTATTAATATCCTAAAAAAATCAATTTCTGTTTGTCTGTCTGGCTGTTTGTAAGTTTATCAGAGATTCACGCAAAACGACTGGACATAGTTTAATGTAATTTGATATGATGATAGAGTAAAACCATGATTCAATCATAGGCTATATGGCATCCATAGTGATCCAGTCTACCCTAATTACAAAACTCTTAATTCTGTGAAAATTTACATTTACAAACATCAATTTTTTACACAAACAATTCCAGGTGCATTTCTCAAAGTACACTGAATACGATCATAAATATATAACGATAGTTATAAAAGACTTTCCCAAAGGAATAAGTGTACAAAAGTAATTTTTATGATCTATTAGATAATTATACTTTGGTCATAAAGGGAGATTTGAGAGCATAACATTACTGAATTGCACTTCTCTGATTTGGCTAAATTTTTTAATATGTAGAATATATTATTTATTAGCTTTTCGTTTTATATAGATCTAATCAATTTAAGTACTGACACAAATTCAAGATCATAAACCTAGTCCCAGTTGTCATTCTGATCTAGGATTACTTTCTGGATTTGTGTGTTACCACAACGAGCATACCACTAAATGTAAACGCTATGGCAGCTTATTTCTTGGTTATAAAATTACATGCATCGGTAGAAAATAAAGTAAATCTATCTGCAAACCCTCTAGAGAAGTAAAGTAATATATTATTACTTAAACCTATACTAGCAGAATATTTGCTACTGGAAAAAACAGTCGTAATCTCCAAATGCCTTTTTACCGACCGCCAACATATATAAAGAGAGGTATTGTGATCATACCGATTTTGACATTACGAGATTTCGATGGATCTCCACGAATTGAGGTCCCTACATAACTTTTTGATTATTTTTAGCATGATGTCTGTTGGTCTGTCTGTCTGTTTGTCTATCTGTCTGTGTACACGTGCAGAGCTAATTTGGCTAAAATCATTTTTATGAAACTTCATATTTACGCTTCTGACATCAATGGCACGAGTTGACCAACTTTTGGTACAAATTGGTTAACTAGAAATGGGAGTTTACTCGTGTCGATTTTAATATTTTTGTGAATATTTAACAACAGAAAAATATTTCGAAAAAATGTATTTAACAAAAGTTGATAAAAAAGTAATAACTAATTACTTTTATTTGAGACATTTTTAGGTAAAACGAAAAAATTTTCGAAATTTTTTCTACGTATCTATTTTTTCATACTTATATGTAGGGTGACCAACCGTACTCTTTAAAGAGTACATGTACTCTTTTTGAGCAAATAAAATTATGTAACTTTTTCTAAAAATTCAATAAAAGTACTCTTTTTTAAAAAAATTGAAGAAATGAAGAATTTTCAAAATTGTCAGCTGATTCAAAATGAATTAATTATTTTGAAGAAAGAAATCAAACAACATCTTCAGAATTCCGAGATATGTTCCGAAGATATATTCATTTTTTTTTTCGCGATACCAGCGCACAACGCAAATGCGGAAATGATTTTCAGCATGATGAAGAGTATTTGAACTGCTGAAAGAAACAGACTCTTGCCAGAATCAGTAAAAAACTTACTGATGGTACGATTTAATTTTAAAAATTTTAATTGTGAACAATTTTTAAATATTGTGTGGACAATAAAAATTTGTTAAAAGATGTGAGAAGCAAAACCAAATATCTATGATTTTGCTGATCGTTCGTGCGTAAATTACGTTTTGTTCGTCCTATAATATGTTTTGTAATATTTATATAGTTTATTTTGATTTTTTATTTACAAGTATTTTGTATCTTAGGAATTTTTCGTTCGTAAGTTACGTTTTGTTCATCGTATAATATGTTTTGTAATAAGTATATTGTTTATTTTGATTTTTTAAATACACGAATTTCTTATCTTAGCAATTTTATTATTTATTAAATATATAAATGACTATTGACGAAAATGATAAGACGATAGTTAGTAGGTATGTAGGAATTGCTATATAAAATATGGGTACGATTTTTTTTTTTTTTAAGAAATGTACTCTTTTCTGCTGTGCTGAGTTGGTAATCCTACTTATATGTAACATTTCCGTGGTTATGATAAATAATATCTCTGTTAGAAAATATTAGGCCGAGTTATTTCTACTCTGCTGCTAGAATGTATTTTATACAAGTACGTTGTGATGGCGGTCGGTCCTGTGGTGGCAACAGCTGATTTTTTTGCATTAATATCAATACCTAAATTAATTGGTCAACCTAATTATTTTTACAAGGATTTTTTTCTTTTATTTTTGTGTAAGTTTTGTATATTTGCAAACTTGTAATTATAAAGCATTTACAAATTTTGCTAACAGGCAAACACGAATTTTAACGTACAATTCTGTACATTCAAACAGGATAAAATTAATATTATTCTGTTGATTCAGTAAACAGATTTTTTTAGGAGTTTGAAAGTCGCCTCACTCGCACTGTGTTGCTCCCTTTCAGTATTGTAACAAACAAAGCAGCCCTGTTCACGTTCAAAGCTATTTGAATTGTCAATTACCGGAGCCAAATACACAGTCTGCTAAATGGGCGGCTATAAAGCTGGCAACGTTCACGATTTTCTACGTTCTTTACTTTTCAAATGGACTGTTTTCATTCCGAACAGGTCTCTATGCAGGGATGGAGTAGGAATTTTTAACTAGGATTGTGCCAATGTATCCATTTTCAACTTCAAGTAAACATAAACATTATCTATCGAATCGATATTCACATATCTACGAGGGCTGGCCATAAAGTCCTCGGACTACCACACAAATGACATTGCTCGCGACAAAAATCACGTGAGTGGTTCGATGGAAAATAATCCTTATTTTTAACAATTAGTTTTACAGTATTTAATGGAATTTTCTATGAGAGCTACAGAAGTCTCCTGTGTAACCCGTACTAGACGGGATTGCCATGAACCTGCCTCCGGGTGGGAGTTACCCATCAGGGAGTCCTGGAGCCTGGTGGAGGGTTCCCGTCTCACCTCCAAAAATAAAGTGATGAGCAAAAAAAAAAAGTCTTCAACTCCAAAGTCCAAGTAATGAGCAAAAAAAGTCTTCACTTCCGAACTACAAACCAATATGGTGATTATTAATAATTTATTATTAATAATTACAATTTTTTTGAAATAATGCAATAAAAACTCACAGGTTATCAATCATGTGTTAATTTTTGAAAAAAACTCCACAGTTCTTTGGCCACAAAATTTCATGAGACTAATTATACCCTGATGCTTAACCTTTGAAATAAGTAAAGGACCTGTGGAAATAAGAGAAGTCTTGTCATTTTTATACGAAAGTTACTGCAGAATAAAAATTACCACTGCAGAGGTATCTCAAATTCTACGTTTTCAAATGTTGAAGCATTTTTGGAAGGCTTTTTTATTACGCTGGACAACAAGGACCCATTGTATATTGTCCGCCAGTTCAGAAGACGAGGATGAATGAATGAGGCCAATATTTGCTTAATGGGCTGGGTTTTAAATGGACATTTCAGGACATATTTCTCATCTAGTAGCCCTTTCCAGTCAAACACGATTTCTCAGCTGACAGTGACCACAGTAAATAGCGATGGTTTGGTTCTTAAATTTTTTATCATCATCTTGAAATCCCCATTTCGTGTGAACTTATACTTAATTTCTTACCGACTTCTGAAATACACTGTGAGCTGTTAGCAGGCTGACTTACCTGTTTTTTTTTCCTGCACCGCTTGACTTGTCTGGTTCTTTCCCTGTGCACCAAAACTTTAAAGGCTAATAAACCCGTGACTTACATGTTTTTTCACCTGTTTCATGCCTCCAAAAGATCTAACTTTCCATTCTGAATAGAAATACAACACAAACTCAATTTTTTTAAAAAGTTACTTGCCTGTTTTTTTCTCTGTATCCTTGTCCTGTTTCCTGTTTCAATTTAGAGAAAAATAAAGACCTATACATATTTTTAATAACCGTTGAACAAGAGTATTATTCTGCAAATTTCTATAAACGTGGGTTTTATGAAAACCATTGATAAAACATGTCAGAAAAAATAATTTAAATTCAATCCTAAGATAATTTACGTTTACAGTTCCTTTCACAAGAAGTGATATAAATAGACTGAACTCATTTAAGTATAATTGAAAATCTGAACAAACGAAGCGATATCCAACTGAAGAATTATATTGGGTCACAGCAATATTTCTGTTCATTTAATATTGCCGGCAAATCTTAATATCTTCTCGAATTGCGAAAATCCAACAAAAGAAATAACTAACTACAACAGCTATCGATTTTCCTTCCAAACAACTTTCTCTTTTAAGTAAAATACTTTACAGTTCATCTCATATGCCCGTTTGCATACACATTTTTATAAGGGATGTTTGAAAAATCAATTACTTTGATTAGAGATAGCGCTCAAGATCGCAATTTTGATATAATTTCTGATATTCTTTACAGATATAAACAAATTTCAAAAAAATGTATGGCCCTTCATTTAATATGGGCCCCCAAAGAAAATCTACTAATATAGTTAACATCATCTTTCGGCAATAGCTTAAAACACACCTACCTTTCATTCAACAATTTTACAAATTTAGTGCAGTTGAGTTCTTGTTCCGTTAGAAATGAATTACAGTAAATGTGTTTGCTTATTTTTGATTCTTTTATTAATGTAAGTTGTTGTTATAAGAATGGGCAAGATTTGTATTCGATCTGCTTGTGATTTATACTTGAAACTGTTGTATCGTGATCGAGGTATATTGTGTTACTAGAAGCTACTGCCTCACTTAATCTCAAAAAAGTCATTAATTTGGATTGCCAATGTTGGTAATATGGGCTCCCCGCGAGTTCTAAATATGGGGCAGAAGATATTCAATTTTGTCCAGCTAACGACGACATGGACCTTTATGAAGTAGGTCAACAAAGTCCGGATGATGAAGATGCTGCTTACATGTTTTGTGATTAGAGGATTACATGGTGGTTTTTTACAGGATCAAAGGGGCGAGCCTTGGGTTCGATGCCTAATGTGCAATATGTGGGTACGTGAACAATGAATGCTCCGGGACAGAAAAAGATGTATATGAATGTGATCATTGTCAGTAATCAATAGGAGATAGGATTGATTTTTTTAATTTTTTTTACTATATTCCTCTTGTTGCATATAAATATAAAAATCAGTTTTTAATTTTTTTTTTTTTTTTAATTTGAAGGCTTAAAAAAATCATAAATGTATGTAACGCGCGAAAACGACGTGTGACGTCATACCCCTTCTAACTGACGCATGACACTACTAGCTTACCGGCGTACATAGTCTGTTGTGAACTTATTTGTTTGTATAACTTTTATAGGTTATGTAAAGTTAGAGTGATTTTAATTAAAATAAAGTTTAATTCTATAAAAACAATTTATACATGTTTACCGAATTAAATTTTATATTAAAATATATAACTTATATTGCAGTATTTCAATTATGCCTCTAACGTTTAGTAACTTCATGTAAACAATGTAGTAAAATTCTGACATCTAAATTACATAAATATTTACATTTTACAGAGTTGCAGCGTTTGTTTACATAAAGTTCTAGAATATAAAATAAAAATTACTTACAGGTCTGCTTTGACACCACGTATTTCTTCAGCACTGTAGCATTCATTATTTTTCATATATTCCATGAGCATAAATGCATCAATGTTGGGTAAATTATCACTCTGAGCCCTAACAAAATCTTTATCTGCCATTTTAATAATAAATGCGTGAAAAATTGTTTAAAAACAAATACAAAACTCTCGAACAATACAATATACACACGTGTAAAGATTATGTTGTAGCTGTATCTGTGACGTGAAACCCCTATCGTTTTACTTCATACTCAGTCGTTTTTACTCGGCAACCTTCGCGCCGTCGTCGGCTTATTTCAAATTTACAATATTTTAATTCAAAAATTTGGCTATAATATTAATTAAAATGTGATTTTTGTTTTGTTAGGTGACATAACTAACATTAACATATCAAAATAATAAAGTTTTAAGGAAATACAAACTTTATGCGTATCCCCTATTGTTAAACTATTATTTTGAATTTGTGTCTTAAATAAAAATAAAATTTATTTTGAACAACCCAATTTTTAATGGGGGCCCATATTTCATACACTCGGTCCTGATTCGAACATTTTACAAATTTTCATAATTGGCTTTGTCACAATAGTTTTCTATTTTTCTAAACAATGCAATTTTGAATATTGTATATAAATCTTTGGGCTTGATGTATGCCAATTCTAAGATCATTTCTTCAAAAACTTAAAGAATTATTGAGAGAAAACAAAAGGGGGGCCCATATTAAGTTTGTGTCTATTTACTACAATGGAAAAAATGAATTCCAAATTTTGATAAAACACTACTTTTTGCATGAAAATACCACAAAATGCCGACCCAGTGCCTCTACGAATTCAACAATTTAGATCTTAAGGTGGCGCACAACCCAATAGTTCTCAATAGTTTCTTATACAAAACTAATAATCGGAAATAAAATTAATAACAATCTATATATCAAAATTTGCAGCGAATTTTTATCTATCTAATAGAATATTTTAAATTGTAGAAAAAACTGTTATGTAATTGTAATTAAGCAAATTGCATTATAAACGCCATCTTGTAAACCAATCGACGCATATTTGCGTACAATGCAGCAAATTGTAGCTAAAGCTTCATTTTACAAAAAGGATTTGAGCTATTTTGTTCTACTGTGAAAACTACTAATAGTTATTGTACTTGGTAGTCTATATTTGTCGCCATCTTGAATCTGCCGCGGTTCTGAAAATAGGTGTTACGGGTAAAAATGATTTAATTTTTGTGAAGAATACGTGTACCAAGTGGCATTCCACTATCATCAAGTATAATATTTTTCGACGAGGGTTCTAAACTATAAGTAATCAAGTCGAAAAAAATGTTGACGTATTATTTGAACATTTCTACACAAAACTGTATAAATATAAAAATTATTTGAAACCCATAAATAGATTTAAAAAATTACAGAACAATGTTGCTGATGTCAATTATTAAGTTATTGAGCGATAATATTTTTACAATAAATATTTCTATAATTAAAAATATCCTATTAGATAGATAAAGATTCGGTGCAAAATTTGATGTATAGATTGATACTAATTTTATTTCAGATTGTTAGTTTTGTATAAGAAATTGGTAACCTCTGGGGGTTATACGTAGCCTTAACGCTAACCGGGCCAAATACTGTCTGCTCTTGTCTTGACAGAGACGGGTGTTTTTATAAGTCATTTCTAGGAATTTCTAGAAAAAAGGGTTTAAGCATTGTGCAAGGAGATGCTAGTGTTCAAAGTTATTAAGCAATAACTTTGAACAAATGTCTCCTTGAACAATGAACCATTTAAAAATATATTTCTAAAGTGTACGTGCTGAAAAGAAAGGTTCCCAGCAAACATTTTTATACGGGCCAGTACTGGTAAAGCACATACTCCCCGGCATTGAAAGTAATGGGCCAGTACCCCGGTGTCCCCGTGGCCGTTACTGGCCCATTGATGTATCAGTTGCCGGCCCAGCAACAGTAAAGTGCAAAATAATCGCATTAGTTGCAAGATTTATTTCTGATGGCCTTGAGTAAAAAGTATGACTGAAGAAGAGTGCTTATAAAATGCTGGTAAAGTACTTCGTATAGGCGGAATGCGAAATACAAATGTGAAGTACATTATTAATACTGGCGTTGCACTTACTTTTGGTGCCAGTAATTTACCAGCATAAAAGCAGTTTGCCAGCATTCGGCCGTTAGTTGAATGTTTGCTGGGTTTCTTATTTTATTTTATCATATGATTTCTAAAAAATATGAACCCTTTAAAAATTCCAAAAATGCCTTTCAAAGAAATTCTCGCGAATGGTGGTTTGTGAAATTTTGTCTTTGTTCCAGCGGACTAACCGTCTCGTTACATATGACTACAAAATATCAATGTATCCCCTTCGGAGATCTCCGATGGATGTGCTAGAAAACTTCTCTGTACCATATTTTACAGCATAATTTCAGCTCTGATAACTTCTATTAATAGTACACAGAATAACAAAATATTATTAATCTGAGCTCGCAGTTAAATAATGTTTTCTATTGAATATGTCTACTCATATCTCCCTTCCATTATACGAAAATGACTAATGACATAAGCCCGAATGTATGATCAGTAGTTTTGAGGTCAACACATCATCCTCTGACTTCCCGGTATTCTACGCTCATGTCAGTATACGCTACAGACGTCCTGGAAGCATATAGACTGCACCGTATAAATGTGTAACGATTCGGAAAACCATTCAATGCACGTATAGATATCTCAATCTTGTGTAAGTCAAGTAATGCCTTGTGCACACAAAACAACATGTGCAGGGTCGGGTTAGCCCAGTCACTCTTAGTTTGAATCTATTGTTGGATTCAAGGGATGTGGACCGTGGAATTGGATAAAAGCAAGAAAAGAGTTAATGTTAGTTTGAGGATAATGGTTTAAGATATGTGATTACTGAACAGTGATAAAAGAAAAGACCACAACCAAGGACGGAGGTGAAATTTATATCACTACCAGAGTTTGTGTCACTATCACTGTCATTTAGTCAGGTCAGGTACATGTAAAAAATATAATGTATGTAACAGAAGTATGGGAAAGGACAAAAAGAAAACAGATAGATAGAGTACAAACGAAACATGTCTAATGGATGATGGGGTTTGACAGGAATGAACAAACATACATTATACCAAAACAGATAATAATGAAGAAAATAAAAATAGATGCAGTCCGAAAAGCCATATAATATACAAGGTGTCTCAAAAGAAATTTTATATTTATTTAGCTTACTGCGTGAACGCAACGTATCCGAGGGGTGCGGGGGTTATGTCAATCGGTAGCCTGGCTCTTGGGAATTTAGTCGCTATGGAGCGTTTCTCGGGAGCAGACCGCGCGTTATGCGTGCGACAGTTTTACAAAAACGGTGATTCGGCGACTGTAGCGCGTAGAAAATTCTGCAGTATTCGAGGTTTTCGCCACTTAAATGATGCGCCAAGCATTCCTCTCATTCGACATTGGGTTAAAAAGTTTGAATAGACTGGTACAACGCTGGATAAATCAAAATCCGGGCGACCTAGGTCATCAAGAACGGTAGAAAACGTGGAGAATGTTAATCAGTCTGTTCGACCCGAACCTTTCAATTCGGAAGCGCGCAAGTGCTTTAAATGTGCATAGATCATCATTTCATCGCATTATGCACAAAGACCTAAAGCTGCACCCCTACAAAATTCAATTGGTGCAAGAATTAAAGCCCCAAGATGCCAGTCAGAGGCTTAAATTCGTAAATCAGGGGACTGAGTGATTTTCAACGTTTACCAACATTTTGTTTTCGGATGAAGCTCATTTTCATCTTAATGGCCACGTAAATAAGCAGAACTGCCGCTACTGGAGTGCAACGAATCCGAAACGCAAACATCAGAAACCCCTACATTCGCCTAAAGTGACCGTATGGCTGCGATGTCGGCGGGAGGAATTATCGGCACTTACTTTTTTGAAGACGAAAGGGGGCGTGCAGTTACAGTGAATTCAGAGCGTTATGTGGAGATGTTAGACAACTTCTTGGTACCTGAACTGCAAAACTTTCCTGGCTATAACCAAAGAACATGGTTCCAACAGGACGGAGCAACTTCACACACGTCCAATATGTCTCTGCCACGTGTTCGTGAAAATTTCTCAGGCAAATTGATCTCCCAGAGAGGTGACATAAATTGACCTCCACGCAGTCCAGATTTAACCCCTATGGACTTTTTCCTATGGGGTTATCTTAAATCTAAAGTTTACGCCAATAAACCGACTTCACTGGCGCATTTGAAAGAAAATATCCGTCACGAAATGGCAGCCATCCCTGACTCCACCTGCCGAGACGTCATAAGTAATTTTACTGTTCGATTAAATGAGTGCCGAGAACGCGAGGGTCTACATTTAAACGATATTATTTTTAAGAAATAAATCCCCAAAAAGTGTGTTTTAATAATTAATAAACATTTTTTCTATATACGGCTTACTTTTTTTTTAATCGATCCACTAAATATAAATTTTCTTTTGAGACACCTTGTATTAAGAAAATATAATCAGACATCCGGAAATAGAAAACCTTATAAAAACTGGATAGAAAGAAAAAAAAAGACCAAAAATTTCACTTTCAAGATGGGAAAAGGAAATAGAGGAAATTTATGAATATTGTGGCTACTCAACAACAGCAGTAAGGCTACAGGGAAAGAATGGACAAGAATTCGGTCACGAAGTAGCCGAATAATCAACATACAGCAAACAAAGCAAGAAACAAAAATAAAAGAAGCAAAATAAAATAGCAAATATGAAAAGACATAGACCCAGAATAAAAAATATTTGCCAGAAAAGGGAAGCAGATAGAAGAGAAAAGTAATATCAAGATTTAAATGTGGAAATGAGGAGAGGAGGAATAATTTCTGGATTAAAAAGGAACAAAGAACTTGTAGAATGTGCAAGGAGGGTAAGGATGTGCTCTAAAAAAGAAGTGGAGAAATAAGAAGGAATCCACTACATAAAATGGAATAATTTTACAAAGGATTATATGGTTTCCAAAATATTTGGAAGATCACATTTTCATAGGAACAGAAAAATCGATAATTGGGTTGCTGAATGGATTACCTCAAAAGACCACTCTTTCGTCGCGAAATTCAACTAGAAAAGTGGAAAAAAGTCATAGTTTCTGAGGGCAAATACTTTGATTAAAGTATTGTGGGAGCTCTGATATATAAATATGAAATGTCACGGTTGGCTGATTTATTTATTTCATTTGTACTTACTCTGTACATCCCTCACATTATGGGTTCCAAGACTTGCGAGCGGATCAAGTCTGGATTCCCCCTATTAGTCCGCTAGCTGGTTGCTATGATTCTTGGAAGGATTAAGGCTTGTTCAATTAAACTCAACATTTTAGCTAATCTACTTTAATTATAATACGGTTTAAATATTTACACTAATTACACTAGACTTACAATTACGTCGATACAGCTAAATCCAAAGAGACACAGTCACACACACTAGGCACACTACACCAAACTAACGAACACTACCTTAACGAAATACGAAATTACTTGGTTACATTTTACTTGTCCGACCGAACACTCTAAATGACTCTAACCCATGATGAACAAATTCTCACTCTACTTAAAACACGACTTAACTTCTTCATTCTTTAGACTCAACTGTTATACATGGTCTTAACCATACGACGGGTCAAAATCAACTACTACTTTAAATGCGACTACCCTGAAATGCTTACATCGCCCAACTGTTAAATGTCATTTAACACCTCTTGATTGTCCGTCTTGTACTATCTTAAAATTTATAATTTATTGGTGATAACGTATTTTGTGATATAAATATTTTAGGATTGTCATCATTTTTTGTGCTTTTAAATATAAAAATTCCTATTATGAAAAATACTCGTAAAACTAGGTCCTTGATCCCCTTTATATACACATGTTAGAAGCAACTATTGTAGCAGATTTGAAGCTTTCAAGTGGAAACCAGATTACATTTTATCCTGTCAGTCAGTGAGCAGAGCATATTATATACACGCAATTTCCTGAGTGAATTAACTAGCTGTATAAAAAATGAAAATTTTAATCTACATACTAATTTAATCAGAACTAACTTATATATTTCTAGTCATAAACAAAACTTTAATATCAACAAAATTATAATACAAAATAGCTTTAAACACCGCTCTGGGCTATTAAGTTCTAAACTATGTATACACCGTAAATAATGCATCAAAATACATGCATAGTTTATAGACTTTCATACTAGGAGGGATAACAATACCAAGATTCCAAATATTTTCTTTCCGGTATTCAAAAACCGGTATTGATGCAGATATACCACTATTTCCTTATTTGCAGTTTGTATAATAAAACGTCCTTGTTCATTTTTGGCGAACTATAAGAAAAGAAAAAATTGATGTGAAGTGAGAATTTTCACACATTTCAGGGTTTTGCAGGTATTTAATAACTGAATAATGATTATTTGGGATGCCAAAACAAATTTTATGTCAAAATATTTTTTTATGAATTTTAATTCGAATGCCTAATACCATTATTTAAGTTTCTAAATATGTGCAGTATTTTTTTTTACATAGCAAGGTTCATTAAGATTTTGAAAATTGCGCCTATGGCTTCTATTGGTTGCTTAAATCATTAGCCCTGATTTCATATACATCAAACAGAATTAAATTATAATTTCAACACTTCCCACTGGTTATTCAATTTACGCTATTAAAAATTAAATGCAACCAAAATTTAACTAGAATTTTTACAAAATAATTTAAACAAAAGAAAACTGCAAAAAAAAACAAAAAAAATTAAATTGACAGGATTCGAACTCTAGTTTGCAAGTTAACTGTTTAGCAAATTAGAAAACCAATGACTAAACGCGCATAGCTATGAGTGTTGACGTAACAACTTGCTTACATAGCGAATTAAATATTTAAAATATTTTGGTTAAAAACACAAAAAATGCATTATTTTCCGAAAACATAATCTGATCAAAAATTCCTGTTGTACTATTCCGGTTCACACCAATATACATTACTTAGAATTTTTTCACATTTTTAGTTTAAACCATCTGGGCTACAGGGTATGGGACAAAAATTTTTTTGCACAATTTTGGTAAAAATCGCGTCAAAATAATTTATTTTGCAAAAATAAAATTTTGATCGTTAATCCACGTACTAAGGGCTTTCATTTGATACCCTACTCAGAGTTTTAAAAAAATATTTTTTTTTCGATGAGCACATATTTGTTTATATTTTTAGGGGGATATGTATTTTAGATGTTTTAGTATTTTTCCCATGTGCGGGTCAAAAAGTTGTACAAGCATGCAAAATTTCAACTCTCTAGGTTTAGCCGTTTGGCTACAATTTTTACCGAACAGACAGACAGACAGACCGACAGACAGACAGACAGACAGACAGACAGACAGACGACAAAATGACGGTATAAGGGTTTTTTGGTCATACCTACAAAACCCTAAAAACTAAAAATAATTTAAAAATTTACTGTAAATATTATTACGGTACTACCTAATAATTGGTCTAATCTCCATTATTATCAACTATTGCTTGGCATTTTGGCGGTACACTTTCTACCAGCTTTTCTGCATACTTTGGCAGTGATCTTCATATCTACCGTATTTGACGAATTAGCTGATCCAAATTTTGAACATTTTTTGTTCGAAACTTTTATTTCTTGTACCCTATCTAAAAAACTAGATTCATCAGAGAAAACCACATCACTCCAATCGCGGTCTAAATTTTCCTTGGCCCAAGCGAGTTGTTTTTCGACATGTTTCACCGATAACAATGGTTTTTGTTTGCTGCTCCTGAATTTACTATTTTCAATAAAACGACTTCTAAGAGTCATAAGACTTAATATTCTTTTTTAACATAATTTTCTGATATTTACGTAAAGATAACATAGAATTATTTTTAAAAACGTTAAAAATCACTTTATCTTGGTTTTTGTAAGTGACTTTTTTAATCCACGATTAGGTAAATCGTATTCATTTTTATTACTTTTATAACGTTTCACTCAACGCTTCACAAAGTCTACTGACTTGTGTATATATTTTGCTGCTCTTGAAAAGGATACTTTTGGCCCTTTTGGGTGGGTACATAAAAATACTTCTTCAAAACGTTTTGAATAAATAGCACTCATTATTACACAACCGCAGTACTGAAAGACAAAACAGTAACTTAAGATTTTTTATTATCGGGCGTATTAATAATTAATATATAAAAATTAGAAGCTTTCCAGGCAATTTCCAGAATCTAGCTGAAATAATCTTACTTACTTACTTAATCGTTGAGCCCTTTTACCATCTCTGGTTCTGGGCTTTGTGTGAAGAGTTTGATTAAACATTCTTTCGTGGGAGAACGTTGTCACAGCTTTTATCATTCCTTCCTGTTTTCTTCCTACTTCTCACTCCGTACCAGGGGTTCACGTTTGAGGCACGTGAACTTCCTGGACGTGCCTCCAACGTTCCAAATTACCGGATCTTCTCCATACCCTTGTTCGACGAGAATCTGGATGTATTCCAAATCTGAACTCATCAGTTAACAAAACTGTATCCAATCATTATCACACCAATATTGAAAATTGTGACACCAGTCTAATCTTGCTCTGCAATTGCCTCTAGAGAGGGGTTGACATCTGATCGGTCATCGAGATAGAATATTAGCTTCGTGGAGACGATTTCTTACAGTATCGCGACGGTTAAGTTATGCGCTCGCTGTAACTCTCTTACAAATTCGTGTTTTGTAATAGTAGATTATCTTCTAGCATTTAAGACCAAAAATCAGTCTTAACCTGTTGTTGTACAGCGACTACGTCCCGGATGTTGTTCGGCCGGACTCCCTGTTTTCCTGTAACGCCTCCATAACCGACTGATGACACTTTGAGCTTGGGGAAATCCCACCGCTTGATTCATCTCGTGGATACTTAAATGCTGTCGATCCATTATTAAAAAAGAATGCCTCTACTTAAAAACACTGCAATTATTAATATAAACGTTTTAAATAGAATTCAAATGAAACATGTGATCAACCTACGGATCATGTACTGAATAAAATTTGTCAACTTTGTATTTGTTGTGTCTTGTTGGTTATTGTTTTTACTTGTTTTCCATAGCCAACTACTCATAATTGCCTACTTTAATTGAAATGCAACATTAAATGTACAATAAGCAATATATTTTCATATTTTTTCCAATATTCCTAGACTTTTCCTATGTGTGTATTTATCACTGTATCTATTTTGTTTTGAATGGTCTGTTTAATGATGCAAGAATAAACTTGCTATGTTTATTTATGCAGCAGTATCTCAAAACTTTCTTAGCGGCCTACGTAATAGTAATCTTTAGTGTATTACCATCGGTTCTCCTTTCTCTTATTCAATGTTCATACGATGTATTTATAAAAGAGTACAAGAAGTACTGAAAGGAATAAATCAAATCCAAAGTCCAGTCTGTTCCATTTCATTCTACTGATCTTTTGTTGTTTGTTGGGATGTGCTGGTTCACGAACCTGGGCACGTCCGTTTGTTCACTTCAGATAAATTACGCGAAGTCGTGTCTGTTTTGTGTTTGATTCTTATAACGATTCAACCAATGATTATTATTGGAGATATCAGAGTAGAATGTGAATTACAATCATAGCGGAGTTTTTTATATTAAATTTTTAGAGATTTTTTTGTTAGAATTTATTGGAGATAAGCTACGTTAAAAAACTATATTATTGGTTGGATTTTTCTGATTTTTATGTGATTTTTTTTTCTCGGAATTGTTTTCCGATAACAACTGAGGTTTAAAGTATTTTTCTAGACTAATCGAAACTACAATAAAGCAAGGAATTATGACTTTTGTATGCTTGGTAAACACACTAGAGTAAACGGTATGGAAATTACATTATTTTGTTACGCTTCGATTGTACTTCTATTTAGTGACCAAACTTATTATCAACACGAAACTAAATAAATGTATTTAATCAGAGCCGTAAGAGCTTCCATTTAATTTGTTTAAACTAAATTTAAATGATTATAAGAAAATAGAAAATAAAAAATCCTAGCATTTGTTTTTCCTTTGGATTTACTTCATATCTAAGTCTTAATTAAATTAATAAGAAATATATTGATAAATGGATTTTATAGTGGGTTCATATTAAAAAAACGTTCACTATAAAGATTTAAGTTTATTTTATTATTCGACCACTCACAAATTACAGAAAATGATAAATATATAATATATTGATATAGATTTAACTAAATAAAAAATTTGGCTATAAAGTGATGCAGCGTCTTCAAAAGTTCAACGGATTCTTAAATCACATTGGCGGAGTGATACTTCTGACATGCAGCAGAGGTGATTGGGTTCCGCGGCGAAGTATACTCCCATTACATTTCATATTATTTCAATTCTATAAACGTATTTCTCATTATTAACCTCGTGCTATTGTTGTACAAGGTGTCTCAAAAGAAATTTTATATTTATTTAGCTTACTGCGTGAACGCAACGTATCCGAGGGGCGCGGGGATTATGTCAATCGGTAGCCTGGCTCTTGGGAATTCAGTCGCTATGGAGCGTTTCTCGGGAGCAGACCGCGCGTTATGCGTGCGAGAGTTTTACAAAAACGGTGATTCGGCGACTGTAGCGCGTAGAAAATTCTGCAGTATTCGAGGTTTTCGCCACTTAAATGATGCGCCAATCATTCCTCTCATTCGACATTGGGTTAAAAAGTTTGAAGAGACTGGTACAACACTGGATAAATCAAAATCCGGGCGACCTAGGTCATCAAGAACGGTAGAAAACGTTGAGAATGTTAATCAGTCTGTTCGTGATGACCCGAACCTTTCAATTCGGAAGCGCGCAAGTGCTTTAAATGTGCATAGATCATCATTACATCGCATTATGCACAAAGACCTAAAGCTGCACCCCTACAAAATTCAATTGGTGCAAGAATTAAAGCCCCAAGATGCCAGTCAGAGGCTTAATTTCGTAAATCAGGTGATTGAGCGATTTTCAACGTTTACCAACATTTTGTTTTCAGATGAAGCTCATTTTCATCTTGATGGCCACGTAAATAAGCAGAACTGCCGCTACTGGAGTGCAACGAATCCGAAACGCAAACATCAGAAACCCCTACGTTCGCCTAAAGTGACCGTATGGGCTGCGATGTCGGCGCGAGGAATTATCGGCCCTTACTTTTTTGAAGACGAAAGGGGGCGTGCAGTTACAGTGAATTCAGAGCGTTATGTGGAGATGTTAGACAACTTCTTGGTACCTGAACTGCAAAACTTCCCTGGCTATAACCAAAGAACATGGTTCCAACAGGACGGAGCAACTTCACACACGTCCAATATGTCTCTGCCACGTATTCGTGAAGTTTTCTCAGGCAAATTGATCTCCCGGAGAGGTGACATAAATTGGCCTCCACTCAGTCCAGATTTAACCCCTATGGACTTTTTCCTATGGGGTTATCTTAAATCTAAAGTTTACGCCAATAAACCGACTTCACTGGCGCATTTGAAAGAAAATATCCGTCACGAAATGGCAGCCATCCCTGAGTCCACCTGCCGAGACGTCATAAGTAATTTTACTGTTCGATTAAATGAGTGCCGAGAACGCGAGGGTCTACATTTAGACGATATTATTTTTAAGAAATAAATCCCCAAAAAGTGTATTTTAATAATTAATAAACATTTTTTCTATATACGGCTTACTTTTTTTTTAATCGATCCACTAAATATAAAATTTCTTTTGAGACACCTTGTATAAGTATTTCACTACTATAAATGATTTATTTCTCTTTTATACCTTAAAAACAAAACGTATAATGGTAGGCGCTTCGCCTAATGATCGAGTTCATGAGTGCAAACTCTTTAAGAAAGCGAATCGATTTGAAGAACTCTCTTGGACACTCTTGGAAAATCTAATCAACAATTCCTGTTTAACTATTCCGGTTCCCATCAATGTACATTGTGGAGATTTTTTTCAGATATTTAGATCAATTCAAATCATTATAAATACAAAACTATAAAATATACAAACACCACCATAAATTTTAATAACCGGTTTTAAATTATAAAAGCCTGTTTCTAGAAAAGGTGAAAACCGGTTGAGTGACACTATTGCCCTAAATTCAATAATAAAAATGTTGTACATTGGGTAATGTAATTTCAACCACCCTATACTATATTATTTTATTTGTATTCTATAATAGAAAAGACAATCTTGCCATTCATCAACCACAAACTCTGTACAAAAGATTTATTGTCATGTTGTTACATCTGTTAAAATTCTATTTAAAGAATTTTTCTTGGTAAAATTAGTTGCATTTGGAGAAAATTACTTTTGTAGGAAACAAAAATACTCTCCGAGCTAGTCAATTCACAGAAATTTACTTCCAGAAGAAAACTTTTATTTTCTTGTTAAATTTACTATCAAAAAAATTGTCCAATCTCCCACAGAAGTTAACAAAAAGTAAACAGAGTAATATCCTCCCCTTGTCGTATCAAATAAAATTCCATTTGACAGAAATCATTCGTAGTTGTTTTTATGTGTGCAATGTAGGAGACCAGTGTTTCCCAACATGTCACTAAACAAACAAACAAAATGTTTATACGTATACCGTATTAGCCCGAATATAATGTTTTAAGATGCTGTTTTCGTTTTCCTTAATAAAAATTAGGATACTCAATATACCAGGTCTACAAGTATGAAATGCGGATTTTTTTCAAACTTGCCGCGCAAACTGAGTGTATAGGTCAAAGTTTCAACACATATGGCGTTTTGTTAAGTTATCATTAAGTGTCAAATGCGTATAGGTTATAATTTGAAAAGTGATCATATAGTTTTGTTTTACTGTGTTAAAAATTTTGTGCCAAATAAAGAGCATTCGCGGACAGTACTACTGTTTTGTTTTCATTTGAAAAAAACTGCTGCTGAATCATACCGACTGCTTTGAGAAGCTTATGGTGAATATGCTCCATCGCAAGATACGTGTGAACGATGGTTTCGGCGTTTCAAAAGTGGTGACCTTGATCTTACAGACAAAGAACATGGAAAACCTCCAAAAAAATATGAAGATACAAAATTGGAATCATTGCTACGGAAAAACGATAGTCAATCACAAAAACAGCTGTTTCCAATCGCCTACGAGAGATGGGTAAGATTCAGAAAGTCGGCTGATGGGTTCCACATGCATTGAATGAGAGGCAGATGGAAAAACACAAAAACACTTGTAAAATTTTGCTTGCACGATACAAAAGAAAGTCTTTTTTGCATCGTATCATTACTGGCGATGAAAAATGGATTTATTTTGAAAATCCCAAACGCAAAAAATCATGGGTGAACCCAGGCTCACCATCCACATCAACTGCAAGACCGAATCGCTTTGGCAAAAAGACAATGCTCTGTACTTGGTGGGACCAAAAGGGTGTGGTCTATTATGAATTGTTAAAACCTGGTGAAACAGTTAATACCCAACACTACCAACAACAACTGATCGAATTGAACCATTCGCTGCTCATAAAACGACCAGAATACAAAAGAAGACAGCACAAGGTAATCTTTCTTCACGATAACGCTCCATCACATAAGGCAAAAGCAGTTTGCAACACATTGGAGGCACTCAAGTGGGAAGTGCTACCCCATGCCGCTTACTCACTAGACTTGGCCTTTTCAGATTACCACTTGTTCGCATCGATGGGTCACGCACTTGCCGAGCAGCACTTTTGTTCATATGAAAATGTGAAAGAATGCCTAGATGAATGGTTTGCGGGGAAAGGGGAAGAGTTCTACTGGCGAGGTATTCACAAATTGCCTGAAAGATGGGGAAAATGTATAACTTCTAATGGAGCATACTTTGAATAAATTAACTTTTACTGTTCTTTTGAGAACCACAGTAAGGCTTGAGCTTGGGTGTCACTTAGAGCCTTTTTTACATCCTCCCTTTCTACTCCTTCGTCAATGACGAGTCATCGGCAAAAAGTACAGTCATGGCTGGCATATTATCCGACAAGTCATTAAAAAATGTTAAAAATAAAAAATAAAAACATTAAATGCTCATGTCAATATTCAGTGCCGGTGACAGGAATTGAAAAAGACACATTGGTTCCTATTTGTACGGAAGTCCATTATGAGATCTAAAATTTTACCTCGTACACCGTAATATTGGAGTTTATCGTGTAATTTTTTTGGACAAACACAGTCAAAAGCCTTGTTCAGGTCACAGAACGATCCTGCAACGTGCAAATCTTTTTCAATGCTTTCCAATATTTAATTTAATAATAATTTAGCTGTGGACCGATTAGTCCTAAACCCAAACTGATTTTCTGAAAAGAAATTATGATTTTTTAGAAAATTAACAATTCTATTTTTGATTGCTTTCTCAACTATTTTAGAAAGTATTGTATCCTAACAGTAACTTAGTATCCTAAACAATTCTTCCCACTTCGAATTCCCACTTTAATTTTCCATTTCGTATGCATGAAGCAAACATTTTCTTTTCACTGTCACGCACCAAACTTTGTGCCTTATTTTGGAATAACCCACGTATTAAATAAATATAAGAAGGGGCACATAAAACCAAGTTCTAATGGCATAACTGAAATAACAAAAAACATAAACGTCAAAATAATTAATTTTTACTTTGAGTTTGAATCCCGTGGTACCTGTAACGCATTTTGGAGGTCACTGTATAGTATCGCCTACACACTGCACTGGCCACTTTCCTCGACAGATTAAAAAGAATGACAGCAATATCTGCGGTCCGTGTCGGTCATTAGAGCCACGTTGTCCGCTCTGCTTTATGCCTAAGTAATAACAGTAAAAGGACACGCCACGATCCTCCCATACTGTTAAAGTGGAAGCATAAATATATCCGTGTTGTGAAATTATCGCAGACTGTGGGCACCTAAATATGTTTACCTTGATTACATTTTTACTATAAAATATATACTTCTTTTTAGCCAAAGTTATGTAAAATTGTAAAAATATTGATTTATGTCTTTTTAAATGAGCATTAAATACACAAAAACCTGGATCTTTGACAAAACACTGCCTTCGTAGGCCTGCTGAACTTTTTTTTAGAATTTAATAGAAAATATCTGTCTTGGACCGAAGAAGCAATAATAATAATAATATTTATTCCAGTGACTGTAATGTACATTTTTGGAGTCGTTAAACATATCAATAAACAAGTACAAAAATAAGAAATTAAAATATCATACGTCTTAAGTAAGTGTGAAAATCTATTGGTTAAATTGCTGTGCAGTTATTCATCATCTTCAAATTCCTTTATACTATAGTAGGCTTTCGTTATGAGAATTTTTTTCATTTTATTTTTAAATTGTTTAATTTCTAGGTTTCTGATATTATTTGGAAATTTGTTCAAAAACTTAGGACCCATTATATTGTGCTGGTTTCTTACGTCATATCTTGAAAAGAGTATTCTAAAATCAATTCTATTGCGAGTGGAGTAACCATGAAAAGAACTATTCGTTTTTAAAGATGAAGAATTTTCTTTTATGAAAATGATATGATATATGTAAAGTGCTGGCAAAATTAAAATACCATGCAGTATGAACAGCTCTTTACAAGGTGTGCTCCATTTGACACCGCTTAAAATTCTAATACATCTCTTCTGTAGCCTGAATAATCTCAAGGTCTCAACTGAGTTTCCCCACAAAATAATAACATAAGACAGAGTTGATTGAATGTAGGAAAAATATGCTATTTTCATTGTTAAATATGTTGTTATCTTGGATAGCTTATATAACAAAAAGTTGTATTTATTAATATTTGTGGCAATGCTATTTATTTGTAGCTTCCAGTTAAGTTTGTTATCCAGAATAAAGCCAAGAAATTTGGCTTGGTTGCTGAAATCCTTGTAACATTCATTAACGCTCCTGTTAAATGTAAATAGCATATTTTTTGTTTTGTCATATTTTTTGTAATTCTGAACTAACTCGGTATTATTTTCCATATTAGTTTTGGCATGTTCAAAATCAGGTCCTGTATTGATAAATGTTGTATCATCTGCAAACATAACTGTGTTAGACAGTGCATGTGAGGGAAGATCATAGATGTACAATATGAAAAGTAAGGGGCCCAGTATCGAACCCTGCCCAACTCCTATGTTGATTTTGGCTACAGGAGAGTGTGAATTCTTGTGATAAACAAATTGTTCACGATCAGTTAAATAGCTCTCAATCAGCTGAAGAACGGTGCCCCTGATCCCATATTGATAAATGCAATGCAAGAAGCAATAAATTCTTATAAAATTGGGGCTGGCCTTAACGAGGTATGCCGCAATTTCGGCATTCCAAAGCCAATTTTTAAAAGTCACTATGAATTAAAAAATAAACGCGCCAATAATGCCACAAATTTCTTTGGCAGATCTACAGTATTGCCTTCTATTATTGAAGCAGAACTAGTGAAGCATATTTTAAAATTTGAAAGTTTGTTCTTTGGGTTGACAATTATGGATGTCAAAAAGCTGGCATTCGAAATTACAGAGCGAAATTCTATTATACATAATTTCAACAAAAATAAAGGTCTTGCAGGCAAAGCATGGTATTACGCCTTTATGAATAGACACCCAACGTTGTCACTACGGCAACCGGAATCAACATCTATTGCTCGGGCCAAAGGCTTTAACAAGTTTAAACAAATACCTATCTGTGTTTTTAAAATATATTTTTATATATTAAATACAAATGAACTGTATACTCATTTTTTAAAATAATTTGTATTTTTTTCTAATAACACTATGCAACAAATTAAATATTTTTTTTTTCACTGGGTTTTCAGTATGTAATTATGATTCTCCATAGAGAAAAGCATTTATTGTTTTTTTTTTTTAATTATATAAATTAGCGACACAAAACTTATATATAATTTTTTTATTAAAAAACTTATATTTTTTTGTGCGAATGGCTTTCCTCTCGTAGTCAGTTATCGAGGTATCCCTCTGAAGGCACCAACAGTAGTCTGCAAGCATGGCTGGTTCCCATCTACCTTGATAACGCTTCTCATACTCTTCTTCCATAGAACTCGATGAACTTGATGAACTTGAAAATCGTTTTGGTACTGGAATGTCTGGAGAATGGGGTAGCGGCATTGATACTGATGGTACATTGGCATATTTCACTGAATGTTTTTATTTTTTAGAAAACCCCTTCACATTTGTCAAACAGAAATAACAGTCGTCTATGTGGTTCTTGGGTTCACGCCACTGCATTGGTACACCAAAAGGCATCACTTTTATAGTACCATTGTACCTCAAGCAATGGAGAAATTGGCTTTTTTTCACTTTTAGGAGTAAATTGACCACAAACATAACAAAATAAGTTAGGAGATTTAAGACAAATGCGCGGCATTTTGTAGATTTATAACTAATCTAAATATTTTGATGACTTTTGTACACAGCAAAGATATATTTTTATGAATAGGCTCAAACAAGTTTTATCAAAAATAAACAAATTAAGATTTTACGTATCTATGTTTTGAGACGTGATATCTAAATATAAATTTGTTTTTTTTTGCTTACTAGGTATACCTAATACGAATTACTATTCGAAATATTGGTGCATTTTTAGGGTTTTGTAGGTATGACCAAAAAACCCTTATACCGTCATTTTGTCGTCTGTCTGTCTGTCTGTCTGTCTGTCTGTCTGTCTGTCTGTCTGTCTGTCTGTCTGTCTGTTCGGTAAAAATTGTAGCCAAACGGCTAAACCTAGAGAGTTGAAATTTGGCATGCTTATACAACTCTTTGACCCGCACATAGGAAAAATACTAAAACATCTAAAAAACATACGCCCCTAAAAATATAAACAAATATGCGCTCATCGAAAAAAAAAATTATTTTTTTAATTCTGAGTAGGGTATCAAATGAAAGCCCTTGGTACGTGGATTAACGATCAAATTTTTATTTTTGCAAAATAAATTATTTTGAAGCGATTTTTGCCAATATTGTGCAAAAAAATTTTTGTCCCACACCCTGTAGCCCAGATGGTTTAAACTAAAAATCTGAAAAAATTCTAAGTAATGTACATTGGTGTGAACCGGAATAGTTCAACAGGAATTTTTGATCAGATTATGTTTTTGGAAAAAAAAAGCATTTTTTGTGTTTTTTTGCTAATAATGTTGACAACTTATAGTTATATAATACGCTAAACAGTAACGTGTTTCTTGGTGCAGTGGCTAAGATACTAGCGTTCTGTCCAAGAATTCATATTCGAACTCATGTTCGAGTCCTACGTGAGGAGACAATATTATTTTTTATATTTTTTTTTGCATTGTTATATTGTATAAATTATTTTTTCAAAATTTTAATTATATTTTGGCAATTGTTGCATTTAATTTTTAATAGCCAGTGGAAATTGTTGAAATTATAATTTAATTATATATATGAATGTACACGAAATCAAAGGGGGAGGAGCTATGCCTAAAAACAACCAATGGAAGCCATAGGCGCAATTTTCAAAATCTTAATGAACCTTGATATATAAAAAAAAAAATACTGCACATCTTTAAAAAGTTAAATAATGGTAGTAGGCATTCGATTTAAAATTCATAAAAAAATATTTTGACATAAAATTTGTTTTGGCATCCCAAATAATCATCATTCACTTACTAAATTCCTGCAAAACCCTGAAATGTGTGAAAATTGACACTTCACATCAATTTTTTAGTATTGCATAGTGTAATTAATTAAAATATAAAAAATCTGTGATTATTTTCTTGTTTTTTATTGACTGGTACATTTAACCAACCCTATGGTACAATTTACCGACCCAGTTGGGTAAATCGTACTTTTGCAGTGTTTTTTTATTTTGCAATTTTAACTGCAATAGATATTGAAATATAATTATTGGTTGTAATATTATGGTAGATAATATATGAAGTGAAATTTCTGCATTTATATTTTTGTTGTTGTTGCATTCATATTAGTAGGTACGAATTTAGAGGGTACGACTTTGCCTACTGTCTCCTATTTTTTTTAAACTAATATATTCAAAAACTGGTATTATGTCGAAGGCACCGTTCGACATAAGCTAATAATCTACACATTCTACATAATTTACACAAGAAACGTTCGGCATAATATTTCTGTGTACTCACGAAGCTCATTCGACAAATATCGTGCAGTGCAGTTTGTGCTGCACACTCGTCCTAAGTTTAGAGTGTGTGGCAATCTGTGCAACACAAAACACAATGAGTGAAAACAATCAAGATATCATTGTTTATACCTGCAGCATTTTCCAAATAAATAGTACAGGAATCATGATCATTAATTCCTTCTTTAAAGGAACTGGTTCTTGTCATTTATAAAAATGTTTTATTTTAGGTGCATTCGGCGTACCTTTGCAGTGTTAACTCTGTGTCGTGCAAGTTTTTGGTCACATGACTACTGTGTACACTGTGCAAGAAAGCCAAAGACGAACGCTTTGTTAAGATTGTGCCCTGTATTTTTATAAATCTGTGTGTGAATCAGGATATATGTCTCTACGTAGAAATAAAAAGCTAATTTTAACGCACTGCTACACTTGATCTTAAGAGATTTATTTTAATAAGCTTTCCCGGCTGAGAAAGGCTAAATGAGGATAAACATGAAGCAAGGAAATTAGGAATGTGGTTAATCTTTAGCTCCATTTCCAATCCTGCTTTTTATGTAGTGCGTAAAACTTGTTTTATGGTGTAATATTGTACCTTAAAGATACGTTTTATAGAAAATAAAGACATCTTTACAAAATAGAATCATTAAATTACAAAAGTAATAAATTAATTAGTTAACTGTGGGTAGTTGTTATTGAAAAGATAAATAATAATTATATTATTCTTTCAATAAGAAATTATTCTATTCATTTAACAATACGGCAATAGTATCAATAATAAACAGAAAAGAATTATTTCTTCATTCTAAAAATTTTTTTAACATACCTCTGCTCAGTTGCATAAAGCATTGTTAAGTTTACAATGTAGTTAACTATGCATCATGTCGTCAAGTGTTGCTGAAAGTATTGCTAAATACACATTCAATTGTGTTCATCATGACATTGCATCAAATCGCCGGAAATTGGTTATTCTCCATGACAATGCTCGGCCAAATGTTACTATATCCATGAAACAAACACTGATGGAGCTCTAATGGAAGGTTCTCCCGCAACCAACGTAATCTTCGGAGCTGGTTCCAAACAATTACCATCTGTTTCAATCGATGCAACACGTCTTGGAAGATTCAAATTTTCATAACTATGTAGAAGTCAAAAATTCTGATTGCTGAATATAATGACTCAAAAGACAGACCATTATTTCATAAAGAATTCAAATTCTACCAGAAAAGTGGGAAAAAGTCATAGCTTCCGAGGGCAGATACTTCGATTAAAGCATTCACGCATTTTGTTATTAAAATAAATAATAATAATAATAATATTTATTCATGTTAATAAAATTTGAGTTTTTTACATTCGTCATAATATAAAATAAAATTAGTACAATTTAAAATAAAATAAAACATACTAAAATATAAAAAATATTATTACAATTTACAATAAAAAAATATGACATATTAAAATATTAAAAATATTAGTACATTTAACAATAAAATAAGACATATTAAAATAACAAATTAAAAGTTAAAAGTTAAGAGGCATATGTTGCGAGAAAAAGCTGCAGTCACGTAGAAAGTTTGTTAAAGTTTGTCAAAATTGTCCGTTAAGATACTCGTCAAAGCTATAAAATGCCTTGTTAATTAGGAGGGATTTTAGTTTGATCTTGAATGATTTCAATGGTAATTTTTTTATATCATAAGGGAGAACATTGTAAAATTTAGTGGCATAATAGTTCAACGAGTATCTAGTTGAGGTCAGTCTTGTATAATCAGGCCTGATTAGTTCTTTGCCACGGGTATTGTAACTGTGAACATCTTTTTGAAGCTTTTTGTCTTTATAATTTAAGTGGACATGTGTCAAGCAGCAATAAATGTACAGGCAGGGAAACGTCAGAATACCTAAATTGACAAAGGAACTTCTACAATCATCTCTGTATGCTAAACCGCTAACAATTCTAACAACACGTCGCTGCAAACCAAAAAATCTTTCGGCATGAGAGGAATGCCCCCAGGCTAATAAGGCATAGGTGACATGAGATTGAAATAATGCATAGTATGATGTTCATAGAACATTTTGAGTAACCTTCTGTTTTAAATTCCTGATACAATATATGGACTTACAAAGCTTTGCGGATGTTACTTCTATATGTTTCTCCCAATTTAGATTAGCACCTATGACAACACCCAAAAACTTTACTGAGTCGTTGTTAACAGGGTCGGGAGCCCTCAGCGAAAAAAAAAACAGATGTTGTGTTTTATCTACATTAATACTTAACATATTAGCTCTGAACCACTCTTTAATACGTTCCAGGTTTAACTGGCTTTGATCTATAAGCTGTTCATAATTAGAATCATTATTCAAAATTGTTGTATCATCTGCATACAATATAGTATTAACTTGATTCATATATACTGGCAGATCATTAATATAAATTATGAACAGCAGTGGTCCTAAAATTGAACCCTGTGGTACCCCAGAATTTATCTCCAGCTCTTTAGATTTTTTACCATTAGCCCATACGTATTGTTTTCTATTTGATAGATAGGACTTCAATAAGTTAATACTATCAGGGCCAATATTGTAACAGGATAATTTTGTAATTAAGAGGTCATGTGGAACGCAGTCAAAGGCTTTAGTTAGATCTAAAAAAGTAACCATGCTATGAGATTTATTTTCTAGAGCAAATGTTACGTATTCGAAATCTAGAATAGCATTACTGGTAGATCTGCCAGCTCTAAAGCCAAATTGACTGTCGTTTAGTAAACGGTTATTCTGAAAATGTTCAATCAACTGCTGCAATAATATTTTTTCAAATTTTTTTGAAAAAGTAGGTGTTCGAGATATAGGCCGGAAATTATTCATGTCATCCTTGTCCTTACCCTTATAGACCGGTATAACTTTTGATATTTTTAAGGCAGTTGGGAATGTATTTTCACTTATACATCTATTAAAAATCTTACTTAATGGGTCAATAATCAGATTTATTGTCTTTTTTATAAGAGAAACGTATAATTCATACGCGTCTTTACTTTTACTGTTATTCAGTGCAGTAATAGCATCCCTCACTTGATTGTGCGTAATTTCTTTAAATGTAAAGACGGGTATGTTGTCCTTATTTATTAGGGGCAAAATCTACACTCAATTCATCACTCATTCACTCAAATTCATCTATACTCAAAAACACAAGAAAACAACGAATTTCTATACAACCTCCTAATAAATAGATAGATTATTAAAATCTATACTAAATCCTATAAATAACTATATACATAAATGTAGCAATAAAAATGTTTATTATGATCCTCATAGTACGATGTTGTATAATATTTACTTTAATGAGTTTTTATTAAACCCAAAATGTAATTTATTCAACCCATTTTAGCCTTGCTATGTTTGACTGCAAATCCTACCTTCTAAATATGTTATTTTAATACAGGGTGTAGTGAACCCTTCACAAAGGGAGAGTGTACGTCGCTGATATTTTCCCTTCGTTTATTGCATGACTGCGTACGCGCAGAAAAATAAAAATAATCACTCTAAATCTATATGTCACATTCAACAAACGCAACATTTATGCAAAATACTTCGTAAAATATTCAAAAAAAAATATTTTTCTAGCATTATTTAATTACCGAGACAGACATGAAAAAGGTTTTGTAATAGGATAGATCTGCCGCGTTTTTTTATATAAAAAATACTGTCCACAGCAGTATACTGAATGGATTTATTATGAATAAATCTATACATTTTATATGAATTTACGAGGGATGTTTCCAAAGTTCTGGGAATTTAGCTATAATTTTTATTATTTTGTTAATTTTCGACAATATTACAAGTAGTTTTTCAACATAATCTCCATTTAACTGAATACATTTATCCCAACGATAAACTAATTTTTTTAAGCCGTCCTTAAAGAACTTTCCTATTAAGTTTCTGTTCTGGTCCCAACAGCCTTGGCACCCAGCGCGGCGAAAGCTTGCTAACGCCCAAACAATCATGCAAGATGTCATGAACTTGTCGTGTACCTATCCCTAGGCACACACTAATTTGACGAATAGTCATTCGCCTGTCCTCTTTCAGTAGGTCTTCGACGGCAGTAAAGTTTCTTTCATTTACCGACGTGCTTGGGCGCCTACTGCGTGGATCGTCTTCTAGTGATGTTCTACCGGTTTTAAAACGATCGATCCACCGATAAACAGTACTTTTGGATTCTGCAGACTCACCAAATACTCCTTGCAGACGCGGAATAATTTCTGATGTTTTCACATCTTCTTTCCACAAAAAGAAAATTATTGCTCTTTGAGATTTGCAGACCGACAGACCGACAGACATCATGCTAAAAATAGTCAAAACGTTATGTACGGACTTCAATTCGTGGAGATCCGTCGAAATCTCGAAATGTCAAAATCGGTATGATCACAATACCTCCAATGTTGGCGGTCGGTAAAAAGTGATATTATTTCATTATAATGTAATTACCTTTCCCTTCTTATAACTGCAATAAATTTGAGTACAATGGCCCTATTAAAGATATAAATTAAGTCTTATTAGGCGCCCTTGTTCAGTACACGCCCATGATTACGATAATCACGGTTCTCTAGTTGCTTAATAAGAAACAGTTAATTAACATAACACCGCGTGCGTTTTCCAATGTTTCTACGAATATATGGCTAATACTGGTTGATCGTGCGAATACTCTTAATTTTGACTTATGAATAATGTCCTACATAAACGTAAGTAAATATGTTTCTAAGAATAGTATTTTATTCAACAAGCATATAATGAAGGCTACGTTCACGAGGATGAAGTTTACCACCCGAGCCATAGCGACGGGTTGTTAACATCCCAGTGTAATAAAGCCCTTATATGCGAGTCAAATACAATATGTTATCTAAAACTATATAGATTTATCATTAAAAAAATGTTAATTTAATTTAAAATCTGAAATTCTGAGCATAAATTGAAAAACTTAAGAACCTACATCATCGAGATGGCTACCAAATAACGTACAAAAATGTTTCAATTACTATTATTTATTATTTTATTTATTCTGACTAATAAATAATATTTCATAAAAACTTACGAGAGACAATTAGATATCAGAGACGATAGTGAGGGTTTTGGTATCCAGTGGACAAATTAATGTTTGGTCTTACAAGGCTTATCATGTATTGAGTGTTTGAGAATAAGTTTCTCTAATTTGGATTAACTGCTGAAATTATATTGTTAATATTAAACTATGTAATTATTAAAACTTTAATCGTAATTAAAATATGTTCGTTAAAATGTCGAGATTCATTAACGAACCCTGTTATCTTTTAGGCTTACGCCTTAACTCATTTATTTAATTTTGACTTACAACGTGTTTTTTAAATTTTATATACACTATATACACAACGTCTTGTGTTATTTATTATTACACACCGTCGCTAAGACACTGTTTTCAATAGTTATTTCCCCTACTCTCGTCCCTCGCAACCCCTCACATCACAAACACTAACAAACCCTTTAATCCACTCTAAGAATCATAGCAACCAGTTAGCGAACCCAGATAGTTCATATCCGAAACTGCTAGCAGATAATGAATTCAATATGTGGGAAACCCTTTTTTCTCCTACCCCATCAGCATAAACTTTTATTAGTCATAGTTTCTTCCTCTTGTTCATAGTGGTAGTTACCAAACATTATTTCCATTATTGTACATTGTTTAAATATAAAGTACATATAGCATTAAAATCCATTTCTGGTATAAAATTAATTTTATATTTTATTATTCTCTAACATTTGGGTTCAATATAAAATATTATCCGATCCATTAGTCTCTAATAACAAAAGTTATGCATCGGCCCTTTTGATCAGATTGTTGTTAACATCTTAAACATAATCTTTAATATAATACTGATATTAAATTAATAGCTATTAAAGAATCAGCCAGTTGCCGACATCAGGTCATGACCCATTTTATCTCTCGCTTTCACCCTGTTCGATTTTCATTTAAAATTACTTAACAAAGGATTTTAAAATAATACAGATATTAATATTTTAAAACGGTGGTTGAAATGTAGACAATATGTTTGGACTGATATTTTATTTTGGTGTGCTTTTGTCAGTCCATATTATACAAAGACACAATAATTGCTCGGCCTCACCACAAATTTTATTGTTAGACGAAATTATATTTGTTTTTTGAGTTGAACATCTTCCAGAAGTAGGGATGAAACGATACTATTGCTGGTAGCAGTGTTGTAATAGATACATTCAAAAAAATATCTAGATATAGATACAGATACTTAAGAAAAAATATATCTAGATACAGATACAAGCCAAATGTACATTGTATCTAGATACAGCTAGATACTTTTGAAAAAACACTAAAAAATGAAAATACCATATAAAAATATGTTTAAGAAATTCATTTTTATTGAAATGTAAATTAGTAAGAAATTTTGTATTACATGTTGCAAATTGGTCATTTGTCTAGAGTGTAAAGCAATTGCTAATGTTCTAAACTATATAATTTATTATATTTCATAAAATGTTCGTGAGAATAGGGTTAGGCTAACAGTGGTACACGTGTTATGTGGATACAGTGTTACACTGAGCCACTGTACCCACGTAGGTGGGTACGAGTTAGAAGAACAATTCCAAGCTGCGCAAAATAAAAAAGATCAGAAAATTAAAAGATATTCTTGTAAGTTCAGACACATCTGATACTGATGTCAATATTGATGAGAATTCAAACTCAGATAATAATGTTGGCTCTGAATGTGATATAGATTCGACAGACTACGTAAACAAGGATATTAAAGTAAGGCAATATGCCTTAATATTTGAAGGATACGGAAAGAATAAAATGAAGAGCCACTCTATAAGGGAAATCATAGAAATAACGACTGCCGATATTGTTGTAACATATCTCCGACGGCTGACTCTACTCTTTAAATTTATTAAAACAAATGAAAATTACACATTTAAAAAATCAGAGCTGATAAAAGTTTTACCATCTCCTGCTCCTCCTGGTAGCACAAACACCGTTTAGACGTTTTGATTTTTACAGTAAATTTAAAGAAATATAATTAACATTAAAATAAAAACTATCAAAACTTACTGCTTCCAAGGAACTTACCAAGGTTTATTTTTTTTATATTAATAATAAATTTACATTTATATATTTATATACATTATTTAATTACTTCGTAGTTAGTTCCAAAAAATTTGATTTTTTTACAATATTATTAATTTTTCAGTACCTTTCAGATGATTTATTCTTAAAGACATTGAATTGAAGTTTCAATAAAAATTATTGATACATATACAGATTTTTTAGATACCTATTATATTTACTGTTCCACTGTATCCCTAATGCTGTTTCACTGTACCCTCACGTATAGGTACAGTGGCACAATTGCAGAGGTCAACAAAAATATTAATTATAAATGGCACGTGATAAGGACATTAATTTTTAACAGGTTATTTAAACAACGACATTATAAGTATTAAGTGGCGAAAAGATTTATTTAAAAAATTCATAATTGAAGATGTTATGTACAGAAAACCAAAATATGTGCCACCGTCCCCACATCTACCCTATTTTAGTTTATTAAAAATTATTTATAAGACGCTTTTATCCAAAGAATGACAGTCGTGTTTAACTTCAAACGTCGAACCAATATTTATTTTGGCGCAAATCTACAGTTCCTGGAATATATAAACACCCACCGAGTTGATGACGTAATAAAATATAAAAGAAAAAGTAAATTAAATCTGAGATGAAAAATTCAGTGCTTACACGGAGTCGTTTCAAAGTGTATGCAGCTGTAAATTAGTGAAACACGGCACGCGTTTGACTTGGAAACTAAAGAAAAAGTTAAATTAAAGTCAAAATAAAAAGTTTGAAATTTTCAAGTCAACACCTGTACCGTACGTAGCAGAGCACGGGTTTATTTAAATAAATTAATATATCAATAATTCGGAAATATTGAAATCAAATTTGTTAGAAATCCGCCAGAAATTTGTTTTTTTAGGATTTTATAGATACGAGGGCAACTTTATAAGTTTTTACAAAAATTAAGAAAGAAAAAATTTTGTTTGGAACAAACTGTTTTATTGCTTTTCAAAATATTCGCCTTTAAGATTTATACGGCGTTTGCATGCGTTCAAACCAATTCTCGAAACATTTTTTCCACTCTGAAATTAGTCTCAAAAATATGGTTTTCGAAGGCTTTAACAGCTTCTTGAGTTGTTGAAAATCACTGTTCACGCATTTTTGTTTTACATTGAGGAACAAAAAAGTCGTTAGGGGATAAATCAGGTGAATACGGGCAATGAGATATTAATTCGATGTTTTTTTCCTTCAAATAATAAAATTGTTTGACGAGCTGTGTGGGAGCTTGCATTGACATGATGAAGAATGATGCAACGTTTTTGGTGGTTTTCTTGATTTTGTCGATGACTTCTGGTAAACAAATTATATTTTTTGTTAACACTCTACTATAAATTTAAGCATCAAGTTGTTATGGGAATATTAGAAGTGAAGTTACATTACTGTGAATAATCAACACAACAGATTCCATTAGCTGTGGTCAGTTCTATCGAATTTTCCAGCACAATATGCGACAGATAAATGGTACAGTATAATTTCCATTTACTGGTACGCTAATAGGGCCACGATCTCTGGCAATAATATCTTTGTAATTATACGCCATTATGACCATTAATTCTTCATAATTATGCAAAAAATTCATTCAGTTTACATCAATGGAGATGATTTTTTCAAATCATTTTCGAGAGAACATGGAACAGAGATATTGGTCTGAAAGTCCTCTACATTGTCTTTCTTTTGGATAGGCTTGACTTTAGCCAGCTTGAGTGTATCAAGGAAACAACCATTTTCTTTACATACATATGTTTATAATTTTTGTTATGAGTACTATAATAACGTCTTTAACAGACTTAATTAGATTTGTAGTGAGATCATAGGCATCCTTTGCATCACTGTTTTTAAGGAAGTTGATAACATCTCGTACTGTATTGGGAGATACTGTATAGAAATTGAATCTATTGGGCGTACTGTTTGTTGATATTAGCATCTTGAATAAATTATAAATTCAAATCTTACTCCACAGACGGTGATCCTGAATTTTATGATGATATTATTTCATGATAATATAAGTATCCTACAATATATTTTACAATTAAAATTAAACAAAACAATAATAACAAATTAATATTACTAAAAACACAATCAAGTAATATATATACTAAGTAAATTAATTAGTAATAGGGGTTAAAACAATATAATTAAATGGTGTTCGCATATTTTAAAACTGAAAATGAGAAATTGGATAATTTATTAGAGCTATTTAAATGTTTTAATTTATATGTTCCCTTATATTCATTAAATTAAATTTAGTAACATCGATATTTATAAAAAATAAAATGTGTTTTCTTAATGTAACAAATTTATGACCTAATATTAAGCCGTGGTCCCACACGTAGTTCTCGCATATAGCCTTGAATTTTCTCTGGCCAGCTAAGGATTGCAAAATCTACTATATCGCCAACATAGCCAATCTTTTCCTTATCCGGAGGTTACTTAGATTGTCTATGTAAATGTTGAAAAACAGTGGTGAAATAATTCACCCTTGTCCCACTCCAATATCTTGCATAAACGAAATGGAGTTCACTGGGTCCTATCGTAGGCGAAGGTGTTGCACCTTGGGACAAAAAACGTGTTTTTGTCGATAACTTGTTTCCTGTAAATTAAAATTAAAATTGTAAAAAAGAGTAAAATTGCTTTTCCAAAAAAAAGTTGTTAGGGAATAAATAAGGTGAATACGGGCAATGATACTTTAATCAATTATTTGACGTGCTGTGTGGGAGCTTGCATTGTCATGATGAAGAATGCTACGTCGTTTTTGGTTGTTTTTTCTGATTTTGTCTATGACTTTTGGCAAACAAATTATTGTATACCATTCAGCATTAACTGTTCTCCGATCCTCTAAAGGAATGGTTGCAACATGTCCAGTACAACCGAAAAAACAAGCGATCATTATCTTGGAAGCGCTTCGTGAACGGACATTTTTTTGTAGGTTTCGGTTCATCTTGGAAGAGCCAAACATTGTTGCTTAGTTTCCGGTTCATATAAATAAATCCAAGTTTCGTCACCTGTAACGATGTATACGGATTTTGCAGTACCTAGGTTGAATTTTTTTAGCATTCTTCTACACCAATTAACACGAGCCTTTTTTTGAGCTTCGGTCAAATTATGCGGAATCCATCGGGAACAGATCTTTACCACAACTAAATGTTCATGCAAAATCGAATGTTTAGCAGACAGCGATATGCCAAAGGATACCTCTATCTCACGGTAAGTCACATGCCGATCTTCTTCAATCATTTTGAGCACAGCATCAATGTTTTTTGAATCATAACCGATTTTGGTCGACCTTCACGAGATTCATCACTGACGGACGCACGACCACGACGAAATACTGTAAACAAATTGTAAACAGTTCTGATAGTGCTTCTACCAAAAGTTGAACGAAGCGAATCTATGCATTGTTGTTGAGTTAGGCCTTTACTAAAATCGTAAAAAATCATCCAGCGAAAACCTTCACGAGTAATATCCATTTTTTCACAAACTATCAACAAACTAGTCGGTCAATTTATAAGCTGCCACTGATTTCACAATAAAAAATGTCAAATGTTACGAATAAAGTTATGATACATTTCAATATTGCCATCTAGTGGTCGTTTGTAAAAACATAAAAGGTAACCCTCGTATAAAAACACTTAAGAATACTTAATCACACGTGCTATTCAGATAAAGCATAGAATTCAACTAAATCCTGCACAGATCTGCTTAATAATATTATTGTAAACAGGCGTAAATATACATGATCCCATGCAGATATAGATGGTGCTATACTTGAAGATGTCCCAAGGTACATGCATCTCAAGGTCCAACACCTTCCCCTACTCTGTTTTTCTCCTTACTGTACAAATCGTGCAGTATACGGTTAATTCTGGGAAAAACCATTCTTCGTTTAAGAGATGCAACTAGCCCTAGGTATTTGCAGTAGTTTTATTACAGCAATGACGTTACATCAACTAGACATTCTTGAGTACATCAACATTCAGAACAGATCATAATCGATATTCGAACCAAACCATAGCAATGCAACAAAAATTGACTTTGTTTAAATGAAGTTTAAAACTTTTTCTCTTTGCCACTGAATTCTTATCCTGCTGAAATTAGTTTGTAAGTGGATTAAAGGTTCTAAACAAGTTTATTCCAGTTAAGAACTGACCGTATTGCCTAAATGTACTAGTAACATTTTAGAAATAACGTAAGGTAAGATCTCAGTTAGCAACACGTGCATTAGTTGTATTCGTTTTTGTGGCATGTTCGTCAAGTTTAATGAACACTTAGTGTAAGTAATGAAGTTAGAGTAGGTATTGGCAGATGTGACTGAAAGCATGTACTAGATGCTGTTAACTCAATCATCTACTTCCTGGTAGTTCAACTACTTAAATTTACTTCTTTACGATGTCACATTTTAATTTTAACCCCTCGTTTAAAACCAGTAAAACCTCATACATGAATAAATAGACAGCGATAATTCATAATACTAACGTATCCCAGCAAACATTTTTATACGGGCCAGTGCTGGTAAAGAACATACTTCCCGGCATTGAAAGTAATGGGCCAGTGCTGGCATTTCGTACTGGGCCAGTACCCCGGTGTCCCCGTGGCCGTTATTGGCCCATTGATGTATCAGTTGCCGGCCCAGCAACGGTAAAGTGCATTGAAAGTAATGGGCCAGTGCTGGCATTTCGCACTGGGCCAGTACTGGCATTTCGCACTGGGCCAGTGCTGGCATTTTGCACTGGGCCAGTACCCCGGTGTAAAGTGCAAAATAATCGCATTAGTTGCAAGATTTATTTCTGACGGACCAGTACATATATTATACCCACTCTCTAGTGTTTCAAATGTAACATATGTGTACTTACCCAGTATTAAAATAAATTAATGGTTAGGTGCAAAATAAATACTCATTTGGCCATTTTCACCATCGTTGAATAAATTTATTTAACAAATAAAGTTGACAATATCGCATCGGTTTTAAACTATTAATGAAGAAATTAACATTGCTGAATAGAATGATGCGATATTGTTAACTTAAGTTGTTAAATAAATTTATTCAACGATGGTAAAACTGGCCGATTGTAAATTGTATTAATAGTTATAATTTATTGATTCATTTATAAATATTAAATAAATTTAATTTCAGGAATAACAGGAATTAGTTTATTTAATTTATTAATTTAATGAAGAATTTTAAGAAAATGGTTTTCTGCCATTTCGGCCAAAAAATTGCATCCTAAAGATAAGTGCTGACTAATAATTTTCGCCAATATTCGGCTTGTATTATCTACCACATCTTTTCCCCCTGACTTGAACAGTACCAACCTAAAGAAATCATACTTGTTAAAATAAATTCAATAATAAAATTTTATAAGCATTAATGCTATAAGCTGTTCACTTTTGTAAGAACAAACTAGATCTGGTTATTTTGGTGATTTTTATAGTGTATTACTGACTTTTAGAAACTTGGTTATATTGTAAAAAAAGCTTTACAGTTTTGGATTAAGTTTGTATTATTTTAGGTTAGTATTATATTTACAAAATATTTAAGATGTCACTATTCAAAATAAAATATGACAAATTATATTTTTTAAATGACATATTTATAATCTTGTATCAGATTTACTAATAATTGAAAATTTTATTACGTGAAAAAACTATGATTTACGTGAAAAAACTTAAATCTAACAAAACACACACAAATCACAATAAAAAACTGTATAATGTTCACAAAACAATAACTATTTAAATACACATCTTGACAAACTGTCCACCAACACGTATCAACTTGTACTGGCCCTCGAAGGCTACGCGGTTAGGGTGTTTTATGACTAAGAACATTTAGACTTTTCAAATTATTACATTCAAAAAAAGTTTAGTTTTAAGTAAAAAGTATGAGTGAAGAAGAGACGATAGCCCGTATAAAAATGTTTGCTTGGATTAATACAAATAAGGAGTGCTTATAAAATGCTGGTAAAGTACTTCGTATAGGCGGAATGCGAAATACAAATGTGAAGTACATTATAAATACTTCTGATTTTGTGAAGTGACATTACTTGTAAACATCTAAAATACTACATTTTGTGATCTGGTTTTAAGTTATGGCGGTTTTCCATTGTCGATTATTTTAACTATATTGGGGGAAATAATAATTCCCGTGTTGTTTACCAAGGGGTAGAAATCTACAATGCTGGGCATATAATATTGTGTGGAGTCACTGAAAAAAACAGAGAGTTCATAAAGATTTATGCATTATGCCTACAAACTTGTGCATTACAAACCCACACACAATAACAGGAATTTTCAAGATATACGATAATAAATACAAAATTGAAAATATTTTTTGTAGTCACTATCATTAAAATGTAATGAGCAAACTTTGATATAAGGGCTCACTTTTTTTCCAATTTTTAAATTGTTTATCTAAACATCGCGTCGATTCCTAACCTCTTGCTTCCCCAATTTTGTTTCGAACCGTACGGTGCCTGATATTAGTGGAAACAAATGAAACGATATTTCCGGGTTTCTTCTTTTCAATGAATTGCACATAGGCACACAACAATATGTATTATACATTTTTCAATGATTATAATAAAACTTTAAAAACAAACTTCATACAAAACCAATACACAAAACGAAATGTTATCTGATGAACACAAGTTCATGAAACGCTCACCAGATGGTAGGGTGCTTAGCTGCAAATCCCTATACAGCCAGATATTTCCTTTTACACATTTAGAAAAGAAATTGTCGTTCACTGTTTATAATTATCTGATATGTTAGAAAAAATCAGACGAGAAAGTTTAGCATACTATCTGAGTTATTGATTTCAGACTCTATACGTCGAATTGATAGGCAAGGGGTATAAAATAACAATTTGCATGGATCAAAAGTTTTTCCCTCTGGGCTCCAATCAAAATTTCAAATGACAGTCTTTTCTTGCGTGACATATCGCTGAAATCGTTCTATACTAAAACCAAACATCTTTTACAAATAAAAAATTCAGATTTCAATGCAGGCATGTTTGAATTTCTAAATGCATGTTATAAGTAACTATTTGAGAAATTTAATGAAAGGAGAATTTCGATCTGAATATAAGGGAAAGTAAAATCGCTACGTAAACAACAACAGTAAAAATATAAATATAGATATCTTGCCAAAATGAAATTGCTCATTTGCCAAATCTCCCAAAGAAAAAAATTTATTTTTATATTTTAATTTCCTATTGTTTGAATTAGTTTTTTGATTTAAATGTAAATAATTTTATCAAAAACACAAAAATTGCAATATTTTCTAAAAACATAATGTAAAATAATGTAAAAATAAGTTTAAGATCAATGTACATTGTTTAGAATTTTTTCAGATTTTTAGTTAAATCCCTTTAAGTTTAAGGTACGAGAGAGTAATTTTTTAGTATGTTTTTGGAAAAAACATCGACACTAAAAACGATCGTTTTTAAAAAACTAATATTTAGATTTAGAAACAAAAAATAGGGAAATATTGGAAAATATAGTGCAGGAAATAGTCAAGGAAGGAGCAAAGATGGGCTTGAAAATAAATGAAAATAAAACGAAAATGATGCATATAGGAAAAAAACAAGAATCAGTAGTAAAAATAGGAAAAAATATTATGCGAATGCGCGCATAATCGCCTGCTACGATGTATATGAAACGGCAAATTATTAAAACTTCCAGTGACGTCGTCTCACCATTAAATAATCACTCCGTAGATATCTTGCCAAAATGAAATTGCCCATTTGCCAAATCTCCCAAAGAAAAAAATTTCTTTTTATATTAAATTTCCTATTGTTTGAATTAGTTTAGTTTTTTGATTTTAATGTAAATAATTTTATCAAAAACACAAAAATTGCAATATTTTCTAAAAACATAATCTGATCAAAGTTCTTTTCTTACGTTTTCGGTTAAGATCAATGTAAATTGCAAGAATTTTTTCAGATTTTTAGTTAAATCCCTTTAAGTTTAAGGTACGGGAGAGTAATTTTTTTAGTATGTTTTTGGAAAAAAACTAAACACTAAAAACGATCGTTTTCAAAAAACTAATCTGGTGATTTGATAATTTACAATATTTTTCAGATATTTAGATGAACCCCTCTGGGAAATAAAGTGGAGAACAACTATTTTAGGCAAAAATCCTATAGACAATGATTTTTCAAAAATAAAAGTTTGTTCATCCTGGCAATAATAGGTTTCATTTGATACCCCACTCAAAATTTATAAAAAAAAAATATTTATATATATATATTTTCATTAAACATATATTTGACTCTTTTTAGGGTTTTGTAGGTATGACCAAAAAACCCTTATACCGTCATTTTGTCGTCTGTCTGTCTGTCTGTCTGTCTGTCTGTCTGTCTGTCTGTTTCGGTAAAAAATTGAGTTGAAATTTGGCATGCTTGTACAACTGTTTGACCCGCACATAGGAAAAATACTAAAACATCTAAAAAACATATCCCCCTAAAAATATAAACAAATATGTGCCAATCGAAAAAAAAAATATTTTTTTAAAATTCTGAGTACGGTATCAAATGAAAGCCCTTAGTACGTGGATTAACGATCAAAATTATATTTTTGCATTTTGAATTATTTTGATGCGATTCTTGCCAAAATTGTGCAAAAAAAATTTTGTCCCACACCCTGTAGCCCAGTTGGTTTAAACTAAAAATGTGAAAAAATTCTAAGTAATGTATATTGGTGTGAACCGGAATAGTACAACAGGAATTTTTGATCAGATTATTTTTTCGGAAAATAATGCATTTTTTGTGTTTTTAACCAAAATATGTTAAATATTTAATTTGCTATGTAACCAACTAGATACGTCAGCGCTCATAGCGATGTGCGTTTAGTCATTGGTTTTCTAATTTGCTAAACAGTTTACTTGCAAACTAGAGTTCGAATCCTGTCAATTTTAATTTTTTTTGCAGTTAACTTTTGTTTAAATTATTTTGTAAAAATTCTAGTTATATTTTGGTAAATGTTGCATTTAATTTTGAAAAGCGTAAATTTAATAACTAGTGGGAAGTGTTGAAATTATAATTTAATTCTGTTTGATGTATACGAAATCAGAGGGCGGGGCTAATGATTTAAGCAACCAATAGAAGCCATAGGCGCAATTTTCAAAATCATAATGAACCTTGCTATGTAAAAAAAAAAATACTGCACATATTTAGAAACTTAAATAATGGTATTAGGCATTCGAATTAAAATTCATAAAAAAATATTTTGACATAAAATTTGTTTTGGCATCCCAAATAATCATCATTCAGTTATTAAATACCTGCAAAACCCTGAAATGTGTGAAAATTCACACTTCACATCAATTTTTTTGTGTAATATGTTTTTTAACTCTTTATGGTTTTCCTATATCTGGGTCAAAGAGTTGTACAAGATAGCCAAATTTCAACTTTCTATGTTAAGCCGTTTGGCTACAATTTCTTCCGAACAGAGAGAACGACAAAAAGACAGACAGACAGACAAACACTAGAGAGATGTTATAAAGGTTTTTTGTCATAACTACAAAACCCTAAAAATTGATGTGAAGTGTGAATTTTCACACATTTCAGGGTTTCGCAGGTATTTATTAACTGTGTAATGATTATTTGGGATGCCAAAACAAATTTTATATCAAAATATTTTTTTATGAATTTTAATTCGAATGCCTAATACCATTATTTAAGTTTCTAAATATGTGCAGTATTTTTTTTATATAGCAAGGTTCATTAAGATTTTGAAAATATAACTAGAATTTTGACAAAATAATTTAAACAAAATAAAGATGCAAAAAAAATCTAAAAAAATAAAAATTGGCGGGATTCGAACACTGTTTCTTACAGTAGTTTCAACTCACTAAGCAAAAACGTTACCACTGTGCTATATAGGATCACTTGTTTACTATGTTAAATAGCGGATTAAATATATTACATATTTTACTTAAAAACACAAAACATGCGTTATTTTCCGAAAACATAATCTGACCAAAAATTTTTGTTGTACTATTCCGGTTCACACCAATGTACATTACTGAGAATTTTTTCAGATATTTAGTTTAAACCATCTGGGCTACAGGATGTGGGACAAAAATTTTTTTGCACAATTTTGGCAAAAATCGCTTCAGAATAATTTATTTTGCAAAAATAAAATTTTGATCGTTAATCCACGTACCAAGGGCTTTCATTTGATACCCTAGACAGAATTGTAAAAAAATATTTTTTTTTTCGATGAACATATATTTGTTTATATTTTTAGGGGGATATGTTTTTTAGATGTTTTAGTATTTTTCCTATGTGCGGGTCAAAGAGTTGTATAAGCATGCCAAATTTCAACTCTGTAGGTTTAGCCGTTTGGCTACAATTTTTACCGAACAGACAGACAGACGACAAAATGACGGTATAAGGGTTTTTTGGTCATATCTACAAAACCCTATAAAAGGCACTGAGAAAAGGCGCGCTAGTATCATTATGTGTACTAACCAGAGATGGGCGTCTACGCGTAAACTTGAATTTTTTACGTCTACGTGTAAATTTACCGTAGACAGCGTAGAGAAGTGTAGACTGTGTAGACACGTAGAATCTGGCGTAGAATAATGAAAAATGAGGTTATGTAACGTTTAAAAAATAAAATACCGCCAGTTTTAAGTAGAAGAAGAAGTAAAGAACTCAAATTTAATAGGGGAAGTATTTTAAGATCGCAGCGCTATTGTGGCATACTTGGAACCTTCAAAATAGACATTCGTTACATATAAACAACGTGAATTTTAATGTTTACTGGTGGTTTTTGTAATTTTGCTACAATATTAATACTGGTTTTTATGCAATTATATTTTTATGCAAACATTTTTTATAAAAAAAAAACGCGATACAATGTCTATATCTGTAGTTCCTAAAATCCCACCAGATGTCATATCGCTTAGCAATTTTTCCCTATATTTTTGACAGCTTCCTGATCCTTCCTGATTAAAACAACTGCTAACTTTTAATTTTACTTTTGTAGTTCATACAGACAGAAACCAAGTAATTTATGTTGTCCATAACAACATACGATTTGTGAGATAACATTTTTGGAAACAATATATGTAATTAGTACTACATAAAATTGAAATAAACATAAACATTAAAGTAAATTTAAACTATTACCATTCTATTATTTCAAATATTACATTTAAACGTACTGCGCATGTACAGCTTACAGTCTACATTCGACACGTAAACAAAGGCATATTCTACTTGACATGTTTACGCGTAAAATCTACATTAGTCTACATCATGTATTCTACGCGCCCATCACTGGTACTAACATACGAACGAGGGTTAAATTTGATTGATTCACTATATACACCTGATTTATTATCACCTTATTAAGCCAACATAAATTTATCGAATGAAAATATTTGTTCTTGAATTGCAGTCTTGTGGAGAATAATTAGTTATTTACGGAGATAATTCAAAATACTTGTTCTTTAATTTAAATATATAATTATGAGAATGCAAACCTCGGTAACGTAATTCTATTTTTATTAAAATATAATATTTTATTTAAAAGTTATTATGAAATAATTCGTAATAACCGAGATTAATTTTAATAAAATATTCATGTTTATTATATTTGAGAGAACATATTTGCTTCTCTCTGAGCCATATGCGAAAGTAGAACTCATTTGTTCACGTAGTATAGTGAAGTAGTGACATTATCTGCACGAACTTTACTTTACCATTTTCATAATACATAATACATAAATGTATGAAGTCCAGAATTAACTTTCTGAGTCTCGTTGCCTCATCTCTGGAGCTCGACTAAATCCTAGCAAACTAACTGCTAAAATAAAGTGAAATGAATTAATTCGTAGCAAAGCGACGTTAGTTATTCATGTTGTCCTTAATTAAATAGTTTATTCAAGGACTCTTATCTTTCAAAGTGTCCCAGAGATAATGTCATATATTCTCTATCTTATTATTTCATTTCCTTTTATGATTTTTGATTTACTTTTTCAAACAATTCAAAACTTCCAACGTGTTATGTATTACTAATGGCCGCTAAAGAAAATATTCAAAAAGATGATTGCTTTTATAATAAAACATATATTCGAGTTGATTATTCGGTAAGTAGACCACTGTCAACATCAACATCTGGCACTGAAAGAATTTTTCAAATTTGTTCATTAAATTACTTTTGCGGCACACCAGGGGTTCGCGCCTTCCCTCGTAAGTAATAATAATAATAATAATAAGTTTATTGACCCAATTACAGACTCAGTGTTTTAAGTCAGTCGATATTACAATATATTAATTTAGTATAATAAACTTTACAGATCAGAAATTACATTGATAACATTAAAGATACATTGAAAGATTTGTACATTTTATAACTTTACAAAACTGTGAAGTAAGAATTCCTCTATGGAGTAAAATTGATTTTTAATAAAATAGTCCTTCATGAAATTTTTAAATTTGTTGAAGGCCAATTGTTTGATGTTAACTGGTACTTTATTCATAAATTTAATGGAGTAGTAGTTAACAGCATTTCTTGATTTCGTCAGTCTCAAGAAATTGGGATAAATATTTAACTTGTTTCTTGTGTTGTGATTGTGAACTTCTGAGAAGGTAGTAAGTCCAGTTTTAATTTTATGCATATATAAGAAGGTATAATATATGTAGATAGATGGTAGCGTCATAATTTTTAAGATTTTAAATGAGTTTCTACAGTCAGATCTATAAGGAATGGATGCAAGAACTCGGATAGCACGCCTCTGCAATAAGAAAACTCGCTGTAGCTATTGTAAATCTATTGTAATCTGTAATACTCAGAAAAGTCAATACACCACCCAATTTTTCAAGCTGGTTCGATGGTTTCTAAGATTAACCAAAAAAATACATTATTAGCTGCTTTATATTATAAAAATGAAATAAGAAATAATAATATGTTAGAGATATCAAGTTACAATATATGTAGCAGTATGTAATAGGCCGGTTGAACCTGAGAACTTTTTGTAAACCGTGGGAATTTTCTTATCAGTGCGGCATCCTTTGAACATCCAGCTTATTACCAGAATTTGGTCCATCAGACTTTTATCTGTTCGTAAACCTCAAGAAATTTATCAATGGAAAACATTTCCCATCAAATGAAGAGGTGATAGCAACTCTAGCTGGTTATTTTGTAGATTTTCCGGAAAGTTACTAAAGGGACGGGAGTAATTGCTTTGGAACATATCTAGAATTAAGGTATTGATGTTAAGGGATACTATATTAAAAAATAAAGTTTTTTAAATTGAGAAACTAAATGTTTCATTGTGAGGCCGAGAATTTATTGGGTGGTACTCTTATATCGGAGAATAAACTAAAACTTTTTTATTTTGTGATCTGCAGCACAGTAACATATTAGTACACTGACCTGTATAAAATAATTCTAAAATCGTTCCAAGTTTCTATATATTCATTTTATTTCTTTAGCTCCTACAAAATTCTTATTCATTGCTCGCTCTTGAACGTTCTTTCTACGTTGTTTCAGTGGTGGAATGAGAGTGTTAACATATTGATGACGTTTTCACGCGATGTAACATCAAAAAAACTGAAGAATTGAACATATATTGGTATCTAGTTGAAGATAAAATAGAAATAGGTCTAGATATAGAACTAGAAAGAGTAGTTATGGACTCATATCAAAATGAATCCCGGTTAAATATCCTTTAATATAGTGATCAGATTATGTTAATCTTCAAAACTTCCATATAAAAACAATGACAACAAAAGTACATAGATTCTCTGCAGTTGAAGGGATCATTTTATGGTCAAATTCAACCCCTCCTTCCTAGAAAGCTTTGGTTTTCTTCACACCATATCAGGTTTTTTATATGCACTTTTATCCGGCTTAAATTTAATCACAACTTCTCTCCATATCAACTGATTAGAATTAATACGGTATCTTCTCCCTTCTGTCCATCTGGTAATTTGTCTGTCAGCGACTCAGACCACTTATTATTTGAATGACCAACTCATTTTCTCAAATGTAACATATTCATATATTTTTACCGACCGCCAATATATATAAGGGAGGTATTGTGATCATACCGATTTTTACATTTCGAGATTTCGATGGATCACCACGAATTGGAGTTAGTACATAACGTTTTGACTATTTTTAGCATGATGTCTGTCGGTCTGTCTGTCTGTATGTATGTCTGTCTGTCTGTCTGTCGGTCTGTGTACACGTGTAGAGCAAATTCGGTTAAAAGATTTTTCATGAAACTTCATATTTAAGCTTTTGACAATGGCACAAGTTGATCCACTTTTAGTAAAAATCGGGTAACTAGAAATGGGAATTTACTCGTGTCGGTTTTAAGATTTTTGCGAATATTTCACAACAGAGAAATATTTTGAAAAGAATATTTTAACACAAGTTGCTAGAAAAGCAATAACTAACAACTTGTATTTGAGACAATTTTTGATAAAGCAGCATAAATTAAACAAGTTCTTTGTGATGGCGGTCGGTCTTGTGGTGGCCACAGCTGATTTTTTTCTTTGTTTGATTGTGCAAGCCGAACACCAATGCAATGCTTCTGCATATGTAGAATTCTATATAAGATAAAATAATTCTATATAAGATAAAATAATTCTTCAAAAATTTCTGAAAACAATTCTTCTTTAGCTTTATATAAAAATTTACGTATTAAAAAGTAAAAAACAATTAACTACAGTAATACCTCGCCACTCGACGTTAATTCGTTCTGAAAAAGCGTCGAGTAGCGATTACGTCGAGTGGCGAGTCGAATTTCTCCATAAGAAATAAAGGGAATCATATGTACATATATACATATACATATAAGGAAATACATATATGTATGTTTTCCTTTTAGCTATGCTTGCATTTCTATCCTTTGGACCCATAATTATAAATATAAATCACTTATTTTAGCGAAAACTGCCGGTGGTTCGAGCCTGTTTCGTTGGTGATATTATTCGGGCGAGAATAATATGTTTACATTACTCTCATTTTCACAATTATTCACCCCACATCCAGGTGTAGGAGCTCGCCCCCTGGCATCGGCAATTAGCCTCGTTGCAGAAATAAAGGCCGATGTAAAATAAATATATAATAATAATATTTTAGAAAAAACAAAAAGTTCATAGCTGCACTAAATCTGAGTTGTTGTCGTCAATATATCTAGGCGCGAACTGCTGGCCATGCGTTCATTTTGCTTTGTTTACCAAAATATGAATCACGTGATCGGTACTCGATCACGCGTCGGATAGCGATGCTCCGTCGACTCTCACTCTCGACATTTACGAGTGGCGAAAACGTCGAGCTAAGAGGCAGTCGAGTAACGGGGTATTACTGTAATAAGAATATTTTAGAAGTAGAGGACAATATTTTTTCCAATTATTTTCTGAACGTTCTCTTTTAATTTTGCTTTCCATTATCTATATTTTTTAAGAAAGTTTATATCGTGTATGTGCAAGGAAGAATAATCTCAAAATATATTTAAAAGGTAAGAAAAGGTAAACTCTGCTCCTATCTTGATAGTACATAACTTTTAGGCAGCTAAAGCTGCATTCAGAGCTCAGTAAATTAACACCCTGTGCGTTATGGATAGTTTTTAAACGAGTGCAATTGGTATGATCGGACAAGCTCGTACTATATCGCTCAACAGTAGTATAGCAACGACAAAGCACGAGCATGTCCGATCATACCAAATGACCTCGTTTAAAAATTATCCATAGCGTACAACGTGTTGATTTACAGAGCTCTGAATGCAGCTTAAGTTTCCAATACGCTGGTGAAAACCTCTTCAAAATTGGTTAAGCCTTTAAGGTAACGTTCTGATAGACAGACAGACACAGCTTGATGCTCATTTTCTATATTTAGACATATATACGAACAAATTAGGAAGAAATCACCATATGCCATTCATCATATTTATGTTGAAAAATATAAGAACCATAAATTTAATTTTGACAGTAATTTTCACAGATTTCACAGACAATGGGAACAGATTAAATATATTTAGGCATTTTACGCCAAATTATATATAAATAAATGACCTTTGTCACCTGTTTAGCTGATATTTCTCCAGCCTTGTTTGATAATGATCTACTTCACCACCGCGCCCGTGTAATTCTGACCTAATTATTCACGATGTCAGATACCACCGGCGTTAACTCTATAAAATGCTGAATGTTTTTGATAAGCATTCTAAAAGTGAGATGTTTTTAAAATGTTTTTCATAAAGAAAAAAACCTGTTCGACTTTAAAATAATGACTATAAAAGAATGTTAAAAACAGACCCCAAATTAAACATTAAAAAAATAAAATATAGAGGGAAAAGAGTTTGATGATTACATTGTACACATATATTGATTTTTGGTGAGAAGAAAATAACGCCCACAGCAATTTGAAAACAGCAGTGGATTCATAACGATTAGAATATTTTAAATTTAATTTTACATATGATGGAGTGGAGCAAAACAAACATTTTAAAATTGTTGTGGAGTGTGAATTTTCACACATTTTAGGGTTTTGTAGGTTTAAAAAAAAATCAATTAAATACACTAGGTAGGTTTCACTAATATCCCAGCAAACATTCAACTAACGGCCGAATGCCGGCTAACTGCTTTTATGCTGGTAAATTACTGGCACCAAAAGTAAGTGCAACGCCAGTATTAATAATGTACTTCACATTTGTATTTCGCATTCCGCCTATACGAAGTACTTTACCAGCATTTTATAAGCACTCTTCTTCACTCATACTTTTTACTTAAAACCATCAGAAATAAATCTTGCAACTAATGCGATTATTTTGCACTTTACCGTTGCTGGGCCGGCAACTGATACATCAATGGGCCAGTAACGGCCACGGGGACACCGGGGTACTGGCCCATTACTTTCAATGCCGGGGAGTATGTGCTTTACCAGTACTGGCCCGTATAAAAATGTTTGCTGGGATGTTTATTTTTTCGATACGCATTTCGGCTATTACGCCATTTTTAATAGTTTTTTTTTTTTTTTAATTTAATTTAGGGAACCCCAACAACTAAGTTTATTGACACCCGGTACATTAAATTATTACAATATTAATTTATATAAATTTATTTAACATCATACTTTGTTTAGATGAGTAACGTCTGTAAGTTAGTAATTATAATTGATAGGTAATGGGATTCGGACCAGTCAGATAATATTTAATAATTATCTTATGTTATATTTTTAATTTCCGATAATTTTGTAATGCTTGTTTTAACTACTTGACATGTTAAATTTGAACATTATTATATTTTTATACATGTAAATTTAACTTATTAATTTTATATTTCTATATATCTTTGTAGCTCTGATGAACATTTAAATTAAATAATAAAAATCACAACTCAAAAATGGTTAAAGATAGCGACCAGCGGTTGAAATTTTTGGATTCCTTGTAGTTTATTTAGTCTGGTAAAAAATTGTGGTTTTGATCGTTTAATGTGTTTTGAGATTGTGACAATTTTTTTTATGGCATAATTTACAAAACTCAAAAACGATTAGAGAAAACAACCTGACGCTAGAATTTTTGGATTCCTCGTTGTTTATTAAGTCTAGAAAAAATTTGAGGCCTTACTCGTTTTGCGTATTTTAAAATTATGACAAATTTTAATATAGCGTGATTTACAGAAATATTCATCTTCGCATGGATATATCTCAAAAACGAAATGCAATAAAGACCTGCGGTTGAAATTTTTGAAATCTTGAGGTCCTAATTTACTTGTAACTAGATTTTGAAACAAAAAAATTTTTTGAAGTTTTTTCATTTTTTTAATTTTTTTTTGAAAATTTTGAAAATTGCTAACAAATAAATGGTTAGGGATATAAATATGCGACTTGAAATTTTAAAATTCTACTACACTGTTTAGTCTAAGAAAAAAATTGGGCTTAAATAAACATATTATTAAGTTTTGTAGAGGCAGTAATCCAAAATCCTTAAAAATGGCCAAAAATCGAAAAAATCGTAAGGGGTACCCCTTAAGAAAATCGTGATTTTGAAGCAAAAAATTTTTGCCTCCAATTTTATTGAAAATTGGTACAAATATGCATTTTTGGTCAGATATCAAGAAAATTTGGTCCATTTTGAAGTTTGGGCAAAATTTTTGGAATTATAGGCAAAAAACTTACCTAAATCAGCTCTAACTTAAAAACTAGGAAAGCATGAATTTTTTAAATAATTTTTTCATAATCCTCACCCCAAAATTAGCTTAAAACTATATTTTGGCTAAAATCGGAGTCAAAAAAATTTTGACCAAAATTTTCAAAATTTTGAAAGATTTTTTTTTTTTTTTTGTTCTAAAATTGGTATACTTATATATTTTTAGACTTAGATCACAAATATATGGTCAATTTTGAGTTTCGATCTAAAATGTTGACATTTTCGGCAAAAAAAAGTAAAAAAAAAGACAGTCCACAAAAAGGCTCAGAACCAATGAAATGTTAGCCTGCCCCTTTTTTTAATCTTTATAAACTAATACTTACGTCTTATCTATCATCTATATCAGCGGTTCCCAACCTGTGCTCCGCAGAGCCCTTACTGCTCCGCGTGCACTTCTCAGGGGCTCCGCAGCAGTTCCAGGAAATAAAATATATAAAAATAAAAACTGAATAAAATCAAAGTATTAGAAATAAAAAACAGAGACAAAATAATAAAACTGGAAATGACATTCTGAAAGAAAATTGGCCAAGTTGTATGTATGTCCAAGTGATTTCTGACTCTAACCCAAAGGCGAATTAAGCGGTGGGCGGACTGGGCGGCCGCCCGGGGCCCACGTAGCCGTGAGGGGGGCTACCGAAGTCTATATACAATTATTTCCATTCTATTTAAAATAATAGAGGGCCCTTTTTAATTTTACCGCCCAGGGCCCCCAAGCAACTTAATTCGCCACTGCCCATGATGTCAAACCTACCCTCTGTGATGATATTTCGACAATATCGTCATCATCAATGGCGTGACAGCCCAAGATGAACCATATTTTCAGTGTGTGTACATTTAGTATTGAGTAGTAATGAGTATTACGTAATTTTATCGACAATATATCGACAAATAAAATTGAAACAAATTAAAATTGTTGTTTGACAAATTATTTATTATTAATGTGTTCTTTTTTTGTATACAAAATATATTAAAAGCTAATATATACATTTAATAATTATTATTAGAATATAATTGCAAAATATTTTACATTTGTTTGAATAAAACTCATAATAATGACTAAATATATATTAAACAAATATTGCGTGTTATGTAACAATATAATATGTGTACTTATAAGTCATAATTAGAGTTCTTCTTCTTCTTTGGGCCCTATCAGTCAGGTTGACTTTTGGCCTCACTCACATAAGCCCTCCATCTCGATTTATTCATTGTCAGGTCTTGTCAAGTACCCTGTGTACCAATACTTGTTAGACACGTCTGGACACGCCACTGGCCGCGCCGGACAGTCAATCAATTAGAGGTCGTTAATTAGGTCATTAGCGTTCTTAATTAATTTGCGAGGGGGCGTTAATTGGCTTAATTCACCGCCGCCAATTAACTCGGTTGAGCTCGCATACGGGTATGTCTGGCGGAAGTATCCCAATACCTACTTCTTCGGTTAGCTGATTTCTCCATCTCTCGCGAGGTCTTCCCATTGCTCGACGGGTATTCAATCTTCCTTCCCATATCTTCCTAACTATGCTGTCCTCCCATATCCTCATAGCGTGTCCTATCCACTGTTATCGTTGATTTCTTGTGTGATACTCGGCCTTGAGTACAATTCTCGGATATCTTTGTCCTCACGGATTCTCCATACACCATTAATTTGATTGGGACCAAAGATTCTGAGTAATATTTTATTTTCGAAAACCATGAGGTGTTGTCGATCATAATTAGATTTAGGACATAATTATTCTTTTTAAGATATCTGATTAAGATATCTTCAGCAAGTGGCTTAGCAGAATAAATATGATGATCAGCTGCGAGAAAACAAAGAGTATGATCATCAGTGCAAAACCGGAAAAACATCATATTACATTAAACGGAAAAACACTCCAACAGGTTGAGCAGTTTAAGTATCTGGGATCTGTTTTCTCTGCAGACAGGGAAATAACGTTTAATAGTATAAAGACCTCCTTCTTAGGGAAAAAGGAAATTCCGACAGAGGCTAAAGTCCAGGTCTTCAAGAAAGTAGCCATCCCAATACTTATGGGATCAGAAGGACAACTACAGAGAAACTTAAAAGCAGAATAAGAAGCAGCGAAATGAGATTCCTACGGAAGATCAAGAGGAGAACAAAACTGGATTGTATAAAAAACACAGTATAGAGCAGAACTGGGAACAAAATCAGTAGAAGAAATGATAGAAGAAGGACAATTGAGATGTTTTGGTCATATACAGATGGATGAAGATAGAGACACAAAAAAGGTTTATGAAGCCAGGGTATCTAAAAGGAGACGAAGAGGAAGACCTAGGAAGGAATGGAATGATGAAATAAGAAGAGCTGTAGAGAGAAGAGGTACGCCTTGGTGTAAAGCAAGTGGGACTCAAAATAGGAGGAATGGAAAAATTGGGGAGACGATCCCCCGTGAAAGAAGAAGACAATTACAAATAACATTCAAACTCTCACAAAGACCGACACCAGAGATGGTAAAAGGGCTCAACGATTAAGTAAGTAAGAAATCTGATACAGTAGGAAATTACGAACAGAATTAAAGCTGCAAATATTTTATACTTTGTCTCCTCTTCAAAACTTTCCTCATTCCAATGGACTTTTGCAAACCAAACCATAAGCAGTGAATCGTATTTATATACTGTTTAAGTTAAATTTTATTTATTTAATTATTTATTTTTATTTTATTTTATTTTTTATTTTATGTATGTATGTATTTACTAATTTAATTTTTTTTGGAAGGTGGTTATTTCACAATTTTATTTTTCAATAATTTTGGTCTGGGTATTATTTTCTCACAATTTAAAAATCTCTATCATTGTAATACGAATATTTATATCGTACATACCTATGTAATAAACAGGTGTGTGCATATAATCTGGATAACATTGTAACGTCATTTTTTCCTAAGGTCACATGTTAATCCTATAATCCTACTGATAAACGAAATTTGTTGGCACAAACAAGTTAAAGATACACAGTTAGACTACATGTTTTGCAAGAATTGAACGTTTTTAAAATTAAAATTAGTGAAATAGTGTTTAAAAATAGTGTAAATAATTAAAAGTTAGTATTAAAATAGTGTTAATTTAGTGTTTTGTGTTAAAACAGTGTACAGAGGTTTTTAAAGAAGACTTAGTTCTAAATCTTCCAAAGTGAGTACATATTTTTTACAATATTATAATACTAGGTTGTTTAACCCGTCAACAATTACGGATTTTAACAAAAGTTTTTGATTGTTATTTCAACCTCAAGCGTTTACATTAGGATAGTAGCTATACTAATAGCAAGCTACCTACTAGCTCGTTTACTAGCCAAATTTAAAAACTTCATAGCACAAGAAAAGAATATCAATAAAGCATATGGGTTCCCACGAGTTACAGAGTCAAAAAATATATAAAAAGAAAATATATTTTCTATTTTCTAAATTTGATTTTTATTGAATTTCATTTCTGTTGCTATAAGAAATCTGAAATATTAACAGTTTCTTTTACCATACAAAAAAGGGGCTAGATTGTTTCTTACATTGTCCTTATTTTAAAAATTCAATATTTCAAAAAACTTGTTGAAAAAAATTGAAAGATCAAACTGTACTTTCAACGCTATAGTAAGCAAAGATCAAAGACATTTTTATTTGCCTATTGATTTGGGAGTCTTTAAATTGTATTCACTGGAAATGTTACTTGTGGTGGCAATTTGTACAAAAGCTCAACGAGGGATCTGAATTTAAAAACAATTTATACAAGAAAAAAGATTCTTCCAATGTTTGGGAGAAAATTGTGAAAGATGGGAATAAATTGTAAAAACAGATCTATAAATAGCAGACTTTAAGCTTTAAAGATACGTACGAGTCACAAAATTGTAAAACCAAATCTTTCATTATGCGGCCAAGAATTCATTGGACAGACCTAACATGCGTACTCTGTATACATAGTCTATTTTCTACAACAGACATTTCTTGGCTCAATGGTGTCATATTAATAAGAACTTACCACTCTACGTGCGGAAAACCAGATTCAGTGTTGTGGTCCCACTGCATCAGAAAATTTAATTTAGTTTATAAGTTAGAAACTACACTTTAGTTTCCGTCCTTCTCTATGTAATTATAAAACGTATGTTAAATATCTCTTCAAAAATACTTATGTATAACTTTAAGATTGTACTTCGTTATTACTAATTATATATAGAAACACAGTATGCAGGAAAAGAAAATTGCGGTTTTTGAGGAACACCGAACCGCTTCATGGAGGAAATCTAAATTACAGTAGTTAATGTTTTAAACTAGAACCAGAGCCAGAAAATCAAACCGAAACTGAACCGTGAAACATCCCAGCAAACATTTTTATACGGGCCAGTACTGGTAAAGCACATACTCCCCGGCATTAAAAGTAATGGGCAAGTGCTGGCATTTCGTACTGGGCCAGTACCCCGGTGTCCCGTGGCCCTTAGCTGGCCCATTGATGTATCAGTTGCTGGCCCAGCAACGGTAAAGTGCATTGAAAGTAATGGGTCAGTGCTGGCATTTCGCACTGGGCCAGTGCTGGCATTTCGCACTGGGCCATTGCTGGCATTTTGCAAAATAAATACTCTTTTGGCCATTTTCACCATCGTTGAATAAATTTATTTAACAAATAAAGTTGACAATATCGCATCGGTTTTAAACTATTAATGAAGAAATTAACATTGCTGTCAATAGAATGATGCGATATTGTTAACTTAAGTTGTTAAATAAATTTATTCAACGATGGTAAAACTGGCCGATTGTAAATTGTATTAACAGTTATAATTTATTGATTTATTTATAAATATTAAATAAATATAATTTCAGGAATAACAGGAATTAGTTTATTTAATTTATTAATTTAATGAAGAATTTTAAGAAAATGGTTTTCTGCCATTTCGGCCAAACCAATTGCATCCTAAAGATAAGGGGTGACTAATAATTTTCGCCAATATTCGTCTTGTATTATCTACCACATCTTTCCCCCCTGACTTGAAGAGTGCCAACCTAAAGAAATCATACTTGTTAAAATAAATTCAATAATCAAATTTTATAAGCATTAATGCTATAAGCTGTTCACTTTTGTAAGAACAAACTAGATCTGGTTATTTTGGTGATTTTTATAGTGTATTACTGACTTTTAGAAACTTGGTTATATTGTAAAAAAAGCTTTACAGTTTTGGATTAAGTTTGTATTATTTTAGGTTGGTATTATATTTACAAAATATTTAAGATGTCACTATTCAAAATGAAATATGACAAATTATATTTTTTAAATGACATATTTATAATTTTGTAACAGATTTATTAATAATTGAAAATTTTATTACATGAAAAGAACTATGATTGAACTAAACTAAAAATTAAACAATTTAACATGAAATAGTTTGTGTAAACTACGTCCTTAAATCTAACAACACACACACAAATCACAATAAAAAACTGTATAATGTTCACAAAACAATAACTATCCAAATACACTTCTTGACAAACTGTCTACCAACACGTATCAACTTAAACTGGCCCTCGAGGGGGTACTGGCCGTTAGGGTGTTTTATGACTAAGAACAATCAGACTTTTCAAATTATTACATTCAAAAAAAGTTTAGTTTTAAGTAAAAAGTATAAAAATGTTTGCTTGGATTAATACAAATAAGGAGTGCTTATAAAATGCTGGTAAAGTACTTCGTATAGGCGGAATGAGAAATACAAATGTGAAGTACATTATTAATACTGGCGTTGCACTACTTTTGGTTCCAACAATTTACCAGCAGTAAAAGCAGTTTGCCGGCATTCGGCCGTTAGTTAAATGTTTGCTGGGATAGAACCAAGATAACATAAATTGAGAAAAAAAGATCCTATAGCGAATAAGAGGCGATTAAAAAAGGAGAGGCAACAGAGATGGAGAAATCGCCAGAAGAATGAAAATTATGATATGGTACGACAGAAAAATAAAGGGAGATATGTACGTAGCAAGATTTATTTGGTTTGGACCTAGCTGTGGAAATGTCATACTCATATTGTTTAATTGTTCTTGTACTTGTTGATGAAAAGGTATTATATTTTTAAGGACTACTTGGTTATTTAAATTTTGAAACATATAGTTATATGTGGGATTATTCACATTTGTTGCTAATTTCGTTAGGTAAGAGAAGGTGAGTTGACGTCTGCTGAAATGAAGTTGTGGTTGATTAGCTTCACTAGTAATTTTAACTATAGGACTTGTTCTTAAAGCTCCTGTGGCTATCCTGATTGCGGTGTTCTGAATTGTGTCTAATGTTTTTTTTTGTATAGTTTTGAATATTTACAATATATGTATTTATTTATGCTGCTCACATCATTTCTTTTAGATCCTTTCGCTAAAATTAATCATTTTAAATCTACATTAATGGTTACAAATGAAATGCTTTTAAGTCTCGCCCAAGGCCGAAAATATTTTCTACACAATATACACACAGTTGTACGCGACCTAATTTTGAACCATATCACACTGCTTTTTACGTTAAATGTAAATTTTATAAGGCAGTTAGAAAAAAAGTCAGAGATGTCAAATGCGATAACGACCATAGATGTATTAAACAGATATCACCGGGTTAAAACCTGGTATAAAGCAGGGATGTACAATTGGATATTGTACATGAAATAATACTACTATTTTTACTTTCACAGACGAGGGATGCCCAATTAATTTAACCCATTAAGTCCCATTTTTTATTTTATTTTTGTTTTTTTTTTTGCATTTACAGTATTGGCCATAAAGATAGCAACTTTTGATAATCCTCTTTTATTTTTATTCTATTCAATATTTTTAAAATTAAAAAATGTAATTCTTACCTTTAACAATACTCTACATATATTATAGTAAAAAATTAAATTTGAATAGTAAATTCTATTTTTTTTTATATAATTTATTATTTTTACCTGGACATAAAGATAGCAACTACTCTTAAAAAAATCTTTTTTTTTATTAATTAAGAAAATGAATTATTATTAACAGATCATTTTTAATATTCTGTATAGTAACCACCAGTATTTATAACTTCCCGACATCTTTTCAGCATTGATTCTAATAATTTCGTGAACATTTCATTATCAATATTAGACCAGGCACCCTGCAAAGCTTTAAACAAATCTTCAATATTTGAATGCGTTTGGTTCCAATCTTTCTGTCGACAATCTCCCAAAGGTTTTCTATTGGATTTAAATCGGGTGACTGTGACGGCCAAGTCAGAACGTTAATTTTTGAATCCTCGAACCATTTTTTGACCAACTTCGAAGAATGTTTTGTGTCATTATCATGCTGAAAAATATGTTTTAAAGGCATGAACTCATCAGAATAAGGTTCCATAACATTTTGAAGGATGTCTATATATTTAAATCGATCCATTGTTTCTTCAATGTGGTATAGAGGACCCATACCATATCCCGAGAAACAGCCCCATACCATCACACCACCTCCGCCATGTTTAACTGTTGGCAAGGTGTATTTTTGAACAAATCTTTTATTAGCAGGCCTCCTAACGTAACTTACACCATCACTTTTAAACAAATTGAACTTAGATTCATCACTAAAAATAACTTTTTTCCATTGATCCACAGTCCAGTCAATATGATTTTTAGCAAATTCTAATCGGGCCTTCACATTCTTTTTGGATAGAAGTGGTTTTTTAGCTGGACGGCGACTAAAAAGACCCTCACTAACTAATCTTCTGTGAATAGTTCTTGTTGAGATGTTTTCTTGATCCATTTGTGGCAAAAGGCCCAAAATTTTCTCCGATGACAGAAAGGGGTTATTGGTAGATAAATAAATAATTTTCTAATCAGTTCGTTTTGTAGTTTTTCGTGGCCGTCCTGGAATTTTTGAAACTTCAAACGTACCTTCTTCTCAAAATCGTTTTATAATTCGCGACACAGTAGATTTATGAACATTTAAATTTTGTGAAATCACATTTTGCCCGTCTTTAAAACCAGAAATTATGAAGTTTCTAATTTCACTTGAAACAGTTTTACTACGACCCATGATTGACAAATATAAACTGAAATATTACTTGTGCACAACATATTATTTATGGATAAAATCTGCATATAACAAGGAAATTCAAGTAGTTGCAATATTTTTGTCCAAGCAAAAATGAAGAAATAATTTATTATTAATCTGTAAGTCAGATTATTTGATTATTGATTGATGTAACAAACAAAATATGATAAAATTATAGAATTAAGAGTATTTATTTTCCAATACTATTATTAAAATTTGAAAAATTAGCCATAAAGTTGCAATCTTTATGGCCAATACTGTATATCACATAAACAAATTAAGTAATTGATATTTTGGCAAATTTTAACTTTTGCATCCATAGGGGCCTCAGGGGATGGTGTCGTCATATGAGGACAACGGGACTTACTGTATAACATTGTTTAATAATACGAGTTTTATTTTAGCACAATTTTAGTTTTATTTCACACAAAACTCTATTTAATCATAGAAAAAAACAAAAACTAAATCAGTATCATTTGACCAATACATTTTTTCAGATGGTAATTGATGGTAGCCAGATAGAAGTAAAATTCCCAAAAAAGTCTTCAACTCTTCTACAGAAAAAGTAAATGGTTCAATTTTTGTTGCAGAGTAACGGATAATCTCTTTTACAATATGAGCTTATTTCATCAGTTCAAATGGTTGCAAATAATTGCACAGGCGATAAACGTCCGATTTTACTCTTTATATTAAACAGAACTTCTTCGAATCTTTTTTCAAAGATAGGTAACTTTGTGTAATGAGGTTTTTGGCAGCTCCACATAGGTTCTTCATTACACAATCGACGTTTCTTATTAGATTTAAAAGTGCTGGGCATAGACCTTGGCGCAAAAATAATGGGCCATGTTCATAATCTTTTACTAAATATTGCGATTAAGCGTTACTTGTTAAAATAAGCAAGTAGGATACTATCGTTAGTAGTGTTCATAATCACAATACTAAGATATTTTAACTAATATCGATGTAAATTTGACAACGTTGCTGTTGGCATTAGAAAGAGATAGACCTATGCACTGTTCAACATGTTAAAAGAGATGGAAGGCGTGTTACTAGCTTGTATTATCGGTTATCTTACAATTTGAATCACAAATAACCTGTGAAAAAATATAATAAATTATCTTATTGTCATACATTTTGGAAATAAATTTACCTGTTCATTTAATGAATGGAAACCTTTACGACATACATATGCATCACGATAAGGTCCACCTGGGTTTTTGATTTTTATGTGCGTCCCATCAATAGCACCAACTATATTAGGCATTTGAGCAATGTCATAAAATTTTCGTTTTACAGTTTCTAGTTCTGCAGGAAATAATATAAATTGTGGTCGTTTTCTGGCTAAGGCAAAACTAACACATTTTATAATTCGCGAGACAGTTGGTCTGCTGACTCCATGTAAATCAGCTACAATAAGCATTGTTATGTTAAAAGAATTCTGAATAAAAACATAATGGTAACTAATTAATATTTTTTATTATTGTATGACCTATATATGTATTTCTGACTGACTTAAAACACATTACGTGTAACTTTGTCAATAAATTATTATTTTATTTATTAATTATTCATGTTATTAACTACTTACCAATATCTTGTTGATATGAACCTTTCGCAAAATAACGTAAAGCAATACATATTTGGAGTTCAGTAGAAATACTTCCATCTTTTGAAGATACCGGTTTTATATCGTCATGTAAGATTTCAATTAATGTTCGAACTCTGTCTTGAAAATCTATAATTTTTTTTGAAATCTTCTTCACTTAATATTTCCAATACATTTTTTCTTTTACTATAAAATTTTCTTGGCAATTGTGCCCGTAATTCACGAATTTCACGAATATCACGCAAATCTCTCATATACTTGATTAAAGTCAATCAGTATTATGAACACAATTGCTATTTTAATGTATTTAATACCGCCTCTCCGCACTTCTAAATCTGTACTACTAAATTACAATTTACTAAGCACTACTAACAATAATTCTGTATTATGAACACCCATTTTTAGTAACGCTTAGTATACTTGTCTTAGTAGTGCTACTAAGATTTAGTAAAACATTATGAACATGGCCCAATATTTTTTGGCTTGAAATGAACTTCCACTTCACCTACAGTTTCACTTCAGGTGCGTCATGGAGTAAACATCATCATCTATATCTTCTTCATCTGTCTGTTCGTCAACCAGTGGAGGTAAAACTACAATATCCACCTTTTCATTTTCATCTATTTCTTCCCAAAAGGAATCGCGAATCCTCTTTCGATAAAGCCCTTTTCGATAATTGCCAAAGCAGCAAAGGCTAAGAAAATAATAAAAAAAAAAGAATCGAAATTAAAATTTTACAGCCTTTACAATGTTATTTATACTTATTTGGAAAGAATATAAACAATTTATATCAGATTATCTACTATCAGATATAACCATATAAAGTAACGATTTACAAAAAAAGGAAACGATTCTTTCTCATCTTATGAAAATTTAATATATGCATTTTCAACAACTACAAGTTGATGCATATAGAAGTAGAACTCTTCAAACACTTGTGTTCCCAATAAAAAATTAACATTTTAAAACAACAAATACCAATTTGAAGAAAATTGTTGGGCCAATATACCTGTATGACATATATCTTTGAAGTGTTAGAATGAAATATTTGTTGGATTCTGTAGATTCGGAGTAGATAGTAATTTAAAATTTTAATTCTTAGAATTGGTATACAATTCAAGGAGGCTATTTGTTATTTTATGTTTCCCAAGGTACCAAGTAAATATTCAAGTTCGAAGAATAGGAATATCTGAAACCGCAACTTTTGAAGTATATTTTACATAGGATTCCAGTTGAATGTCTTTAAAAGTTCAGTTTTAGGGAAAGTAATTTTATTTAGATACGTGTAGTTTGCAGGGTACTATTCTACAACTGCAAACCCAGCTATATTCATGTCAGTATATAATCAAGTAAAATTAAAAAATAAAAATAAATAAAATGATTTGTGACTAAATAAAACTAAGAAAAATAATTTACTAAGGTAAGCTAACTGAAAATTTTACAAAAAGTAAATTTATTTACCTAAATTTGCACCTAAAATAGACAGTACACATGCGCAATAAGGTGGGTTTGCAGAAGTAGGATAGTGCCGTTTGCAGGAGGGTTATGATATATTTTACTTTCACATTTATAGTATTTCACTCTTACTTCTCATGTTACTTTTCCGTCAAACACTATGGCAGGTGACAATTTCACGTTTTAATAAAATAATATTATTTATTAAGTGTTTCAGGTTGAAGCGCACTACTTGCGCAACACTTTTTTTTATCAACAATATCACTTTCAATTGATCAAAAATAAAACACGTGCAGTAAATAGATAAATTAAATATATCTGTACATAGATGTACATAGAACAAGATTGTTCCATTCAATTTTGTGATTTAAGTAAAGCATTTGACCAATACATTTTTTCAGATGGTAATTGATGGTACCCAGATAGAAGTAAAATTCCCAAAAAAGTCTTCAACTCTTCTACAGAAAAAGTAAATGGTTCAATTTTTGTTGCAGAGTAACGGATACACTGCAAATCTTAGTGAGTAATAGTACTCCTTTTAAATGAGTACTTTTTATATTACTCATTTAAAGTGCGTACTTGTACTCACTTTGAAGAAGGAGATAATTGTACGCACTTGAAGTGAGTACTAGTACTCGTTATAAATGAGTACTTCAAAATACTCACGTAAAACGAGTACAAGTACTCACTTCTAAAGCGGAACTGAAACTACGCGTTATATGTATGTGATAACTAATACTCATTTTAAATGCGTACTTTTAATACGCGTTATATGTGAGTAACCTAACCTAACATATTAAATTTCCTGTCATATAAGCTCTTTAAAACTAAACAACCAAATAATAGTACAATATTAACGTTTATTAGACAATTAAAAATTAAAAAAAAAAGTGCCAAAGTATCTGCTGATTAATAAGTGAATTTAAAGTTAAGTAAAAGTGAAAAATAATAATAATAAAGTGAAATGTAGCATTGAGAGGCTGCTGAAGCCAGAATTTATTTTTGCATAGTTTTTGTTTAAGAAGGTTCGGAAGCCTCAAAGTTAGTTATACAAATATGCAGTTTTAATTTAAATGCGATATAATAATAGCACATGTGATGATTGCATTATTTTAGGAATAAATGCGCTCAGATTAATTCAGGTACCTTCTAGATATGTTTAAAGATTTAACATTGATTCTATTATACGACATAATTACCGAGACAATTACATTATATTTTAGATACTAAAATAATACGTTTCAAAATGTAACTAAAGAGAAAATCATAATTTTTATCTTCTATTATTCGTAGAAATTGTTTAGAATAATTTATTGAATTTTAGATAACTAAATTCATACTTATACTTAATCATTATGATTATTTTAGTTGTAATATCTGAAAGGTTTGAAATTTTTTTAAATAAATATATTCAAGAAATAATAATAATAGCATTTTATTATTTACAGAAAAATATGAAGCTTCATAAATTCTGGAAAAGGATTGCATTGAAAATTGGCAAAAAAGTGTATAAAATATAGATTATAATAATTTAAAAACTATTTTTCTGATGTTCAATCAATATTTTTACTTTTCCTGAATTTTAAACTAAAGGCTCATTTACATTTAGATACAAGTATGAGGACTTGTATGAGATACAAGTATGAGCTCATACAAGTATGATCATACAAGTCAACATACACATGTCAATATACAAGTCTAAAATCATGGCATTTTTGTGCTCTGTTTACATTTGCATACATGTATACACACGCAAAAAATGTCTAGTGATGACAAGGAGAATTTTTTATATTTAAGTACATGTGTCAAAATCACGAAAAAGAAAGCGTAGATGGTGGCAGCGATATTTTTTATCTCGACGAGAAACCCATGGGGCCTACTCAATGTTGATTAATGAACTGACTTTAGAAGATGGTTCATGCTTCAGAAATTATGTGAGAATTAGTGTCGCTGATTTTTGAACTCACGCTGGTGGCTCCATTAATTACTAAAAGTGATACAAGATTTCGAGAAGGTATATCACCTGCAGATCAACTGGCTGTTACATTGCGGTTCTTGGCAACTGTTGACTCATTTGCATCACTGATGTACGCACCTAGGATTTCTACTTTAGATAGCTCTCGACTATACTGCCTTTTATGTTATGCCATTTAGTCTATACACCTTTAGCCATGCAACTTAACACCTCAGAAATGTTATCATTGCTTTAACAAACTTATTTATGCATTATAGCCAGGATAATACTAATATTTCACGATGAAAATTTTATGCCTGAACAGGATTTGAACCTGAGACCTTAGCAACGCAGGGTATGTGTGTTACCACTACATTATCAACAGAAAAAACCTTTTCCCGGGACAAAATGTGGCTCTCAAAAAAAAAAAAAAAATCAAATCGTTTTATTCTTCGCATTTGGCTCTTATATCTCAAAAGTTTGCCGACCCTTACCGTTGGAAATAAAAGTAAATCTTAATTTTTCAAGCCATTTGTTTTTAAGTAGTTCACCTTTTTGCTTTGAAATTACTTTTACATAACGTGAGATGAAGTAATGCGAAATATTAAGCAAAAGCTAGCGAGCTACAAGGATAATCATTTAGGGGACAGTTATCTGTCGTTGATATATACCAGTCTAGTACGTTATATATAGACATGTCATAATGCCCATTAGAGGCACTCGACCGGTGAGCGAGGGTGGCAAGCTGCAATTCAGTTAGAAGGGCTTTGAACTACGGCTTCATAAACGGACTTTAACAGATAACGTAAAATACAATATTTTATAAAAAGGATATAATAGAGACTGTTACAAATGATCATCTCTCTCTTATTCTCCTCCCCAGGCTCTTACATACACAATTTTAAATAATAGGAGGATGCATTGAAAGCCGCTTTTCATGTGCAGATGACTCTAGGTGCGTATGCTGTGAACAGATGTTTGTTATGTTATTTTGAGGTGTAAACATTTCCTACTAAAATTCCGTCACCAGACGCCTAGTTTACACAAGTGCTTTTTTATCAGGTCATTGCAAAAGTTCGTGCCCGTGTAATAATGACTGTATCCGTGATTTAGTGAATAGTAATCCATGGATTTCGACAGAAGAGAATGCTGAGAAGTTAAATGTTGACAAATCGACAGCATTTCGCCATTTAAAAAAACTTGACTATACTTCGAAACTCGATATATGGGTTCCGCATATTTTGACAGAACGGAACAAACTGAACCGTGTTTCCACTGCCGTTTCTTTCCTTGCCCATCAACAAAATGAACCTTTCTTGGATCGAGTTATAACTGGAGATGAAAAATGGATTATGTATCACAACATAAAAAGAAAAAGAAGCTGGAAGCATAGGAGTGAATAAGCAGAATCTTTGGCAAAAGCTGAATTGCATCCAATGAAACTGTTGTTATGTGTCTGGTGGGATTAGAGAGGAATACTTTATTTCGAGATTCTTTCACGTGGCAAAACAATAACTGCGGAGAAGTACTGTGAGCAACTCACCCAACTCAATGTGGAAATCCAAGCAAAGCGTCCAAGTTTGGTTAATCGAAAAGGTTAATCGTTAATTCACCACGACAACGCTAGCCCACATGCCGCTCGACAGACACTGCAAAAACTTAGGGAGTTAAAATGGAAAATCCTCCAGCACCCGCCGTATTCCCCTGACCTTGCCTCTTCAGATTTTCATTTTCGTTCTCTTCAAAATAATTTGAGTGGCAAAAAAATTGTTTCTGTGCAAGAAGTCAAAAACTACCTTCCTACTTTCTTTGAAGATAAACCACCCAGGTTCTACAAAGAAGGAACACAAAAACTTGTAAAACGTTAGGAGACAGTTATAGAAAATGATGGGGAGTACATTATTGATTAATAAAAATGTTAAGAGCCAAATGTGTAAGGCGACGATCTTCGCGTTCTGTGGTTTTTCGGTGACGTCCTATACCTCCTGGTCTTCGTGTTCGGTCTTCCTGGAACCATGTCCGACAACAACCCACCACAGTGTTGACTCTATTTGTCCTAGTGGCAATTTTCTTTAAATGGTAAACCTGACTCTCGCAGGCCCACTATTCGCCCCCTATCAAACTCACTAAGTTGATGAATTTTGCGTGTCTTTTCGCTGTAGAAAATTACGGCGATATATTCATAAATACTGGGGGTTCTTTTTAGGTATGACCAAAAAACCCTTATACCGTCATTTTGTCGTCTGTCTGTCTGTCTGTCTGTCTGTCTGTCTGTCTGTTCGGTAAAAATTGTAGCCAAACGGCTAAACCTAGAGAGTTGAAATTTGGCATGCTTATACAATTCTTTGACCCACATATAGGAAAAATACTAAAACATCTAAAAAACATATCCCCCTAAAAATATAAACAAAAATGTGCTCATCAAAAAAAATATATATATTTTTAAAATTCTGAGTAGGGTATCAAATGAAAGCCCTTAGTACGTGGATTAACGATCAAAATTTTATTTTTGCAAAATAAATTATTTTGATGCGATTTTTGCCAAAATTGAGCAAAAAAATTTTTGTCCCACACTCTGTAGCCCAGATGGTTTAAACTAAAAATCTGAAAAAATTCTAAGTAATGTACATTGGTGTGAACCGGAATAGTACAACAGGAATTTTTGATCAGATTATGTTTTCGGAAAATAACGCATTTTTTGTATTTTTAACTAAAATATGTTAAATATTTAATTCGCTATGTAACACTTCAGATAAGAAACTCTGGTAGCTCAGATGGTTTCGTAACGCACTTTGTAAATTGCAGTGCGAACGTTGCAGAGTTCGAATCCTGTTAATTTTATTTTTTTCTGTTTTTTTTTTTGCATTTCTATTTTGTTTAAATTATTTTGTCAAAATTCTAGTTATATTTTGGTAAATGTTGCATTTATTTTTTAAAAGCGTAAATTTAATAACCAGTGGGAAGTGTTGAAATTATAATTTAATTCTGTTTGACGAAATCAGAGGGCGGGACTTATGATATAAGCAACCAATGGAAGCCATAGGCGCAATTTTAAAAATATTACTGAACCTTGCTGTATAAATAAAATACTGTACATATTTAGAAACTTAAATAATGGTATTAGGCATTCGAATTAAAATTCATAAAAAAATATTTTGACATAAAATTTGTTTTGGCATCCCAAATAATCATCATTCAGTTACTAAATACCTGCAAAACCCAGAAATGTGTGAAGATTCACACTTCACATAAATTTTTTTAACGTCGCGCATTATATTAATTGTAAATAATGGATTTAAATATAAATTCTCGTAGAAAGAAAAAAAACGGAATTCGCTCCCAAGTCCAGAATATGAACCCTTTTCTTTTGTCAGATTACAAGAACAATATCCAAATTTTTTCCACTATTTAACTTTACCATAGAATAACTATATCTATAGAATGTATATTTTGTCCAACCCTACCGTGAATATTACAGAGAATTCTACAACATTATGACGCCGGCTGTCACATTTCCAATGCAAGGAGGTAAGTGGCACTTTTATATAATGTTTATTATTAGAGGGAAATGGACTAAAAGCCTGGAACTTTCATGTATGTATGCTACTCTGATTTGTGACTTGGCACTATATTACATGACCGCTGTATCAGGCATTTTAAATGCCATTTTGTTTGATTTCATGGGAAATAATAACAGATTTCAAGCTAGTGAGTGCTTTGTTATTTACGTTAGTTTTAACAATGCGTTATTTGTGCGTGCCAATAATTTTTTTCTTTCATGGAAAATGCTACAAAGCTTCAATTAGTAAAGCTTAATAACTTATTGAGTGTATAAAACACATTCAACTTTTTTTTAAATTTATTTTATTAGGGTTATACAAGGTGTCTCAAAAGAAATTTTGTATTTATTTAGCTTACTGCGTGAACGCAACGTATCAGAGGGGCGCGGGGGTTATGTCAATCGGTAGCCTGGCTCTTGGGAATTTAGTCGCTATGGAGCGTTTCTCGGGAGCAGACCGCGCGTAATGCGTGCGAGAGTTTTACAAAAACGGTGATTCGGCGACTGTAGCGCGTAGAAAATTCTGCAGTATTCGAGGTTTTGCGCCACTTAAATAATGCGCCAAGCATTCCTCTCATTCGACATTGGGTTAAAAATTTTGAAGAGACTGGTACAACGCTGGATATATCAAAATCCGGGCGACCTAGGTAATCAAGAACGGTAGAAAACGTGGAGAATGTTAATCAGTCTGTTCGTGACGACCCGAACCTTTCAATTCGGAAGCGCGCAAGTGCTTTAAATGTGCATAGATCATCATTACATCGCATTATGCACAAAGACCTAAAGCTGCACCCCTACAAAATTCAATTGGTGCAAGAATTAAAGCCCCAAGATGCCAGTCAGAGGCTTAATTCTCAGGCAAATTGATCTCCCGGAGAGGTGACATAAATTGGCCTCCACGCAGTCCAGATTTAACCCCTATGGACTTTTTCCTATGGGGTTATCTTAGATCTAAAGTTTACGCCAATAAACCGACTTCACTGGCGCATTTGAAAGAAAATATCCGTCACGAAATGGCAGCCATCCCTAGTTCCCTTGTCGAGACGTCATAAGTAATTTTACTGTTCGATTAAATGAGTGACGAGAACGCGAGGGTCTACATTTAGACGATATTATTTTTAAGAAATAAATCCCCAAAAAGTGTATTTTAATAATTAATAAACATTTTTTCTATATACGGCTTACTTTTTTTTTAATCGATCCACTAAATATAAAATTTCACACCTTGTATAAACTAACGTTTTTGAAACGGGTAGAACTCTGCGGGTAGAAGCAAACGGTAGTCCATTCCAACCGTCAGTTCGTGAAGTTTAGTGTACATCATGTCTTCGTCGGGGGGCCGCGAAGTCATACAAGATCGAAACATGAAAATATAATAAAAATGCACTCGATCTTGCAAGATATAAATTTGATTCATATTTATAAATACGAGTATCTTATATTGATATTCATAAAAATATACCTTTCACAACATAAATAAAATAAATATTCTATTTATTTTTATACTTAATATACTTATTTTGACAACTAATTTAAACTATAGGCTATTTCAAATGTTTAAGTTGTCACTAGCTAACTTTATAATGAGTAAATGGGCTTTTACTAAACAATATGATCAAAAGCTTCATTTAATCGATAAAAATTTCTAGATCTGAAAATCTAGTTCCGCTTTAACAAAAGAAACAGACTATAAGTAGGCTATATAAAGGTCAAATAAATTGTATTTGTTTAATGGGTTTTTGTTTAATGGCTGGTTAATGGGTTCGCGTTGGAGGCACAGTATTTTTAAGTTGTGCTTTGAAGTAGGTACGATTTGAAAGTGCAATATTTGTTATTATATATTTTTTTAATTGCTCTCCGAACTACAGGTAACTCAAGAGTAAGGATGCGAATGTGTTTAAATTAAAATGGAAGGCACTTTGAACATTTGTAAATAAAAATACTTTACTTTCAAGTCGTTATAGGGACTATAATCGTCATTTAAAAATATCACAGTTTTTTGTCAACCGTAAAAGATATTAAAAAAATGTTTAAAGAAAAGTTGTTGAAAAGCTCTATCCAAAGATATCCAATATGACATACGTTCCTATTTAAAAATTCGAAATTATCCTTGATGTCCTGTAATTCTGTTTTTTTTCCGGAAAATTTCAATACTACCATTCAATTTTGTGGATAAATTTTAGTTCAAAATTTTTGACGTGTGAGCAACGTCGCCTTTTCGAAAAAACTCGTGTTCCCATCCATGTTATCTTGATACACCAAATATATATATATATATATATATATATATTCATATTCATATTCATATTCATATTTACACATACATAGGGGGGCCGCAGACAATATTTATATAATTTGGGGGGTCCCAGGCCAAAAAAGGTTGAGAAGCACTGAACTAAAGGATGCCATTCGTGCAGAAATCCGGGCGATTGACGAAACTCTACTGGACCGCGTTTACAAAGAATTTATTAACAGACTTAAAACATGTTATGGGCAGAATGGTCATCACATGACTGATATAATTTTAAAAAATTAAAATGGCATAAATTTAGAACCTTATTTTAATTGTAAATTATTTTGGTCTGTAATACTTAATAATTCATATCACAATTTGTGAAAATTGGGCTACAATGTTGTTAAAACAAAAAACATGAACAATAGAAATGGATAAAAAAGTTATCATAAAATAGTAATGTCAGAGGGAGGGTAGGTTAAATTTTTATTCAGTTTTATTTTTAAATTCGTTGCTGGTTAAAAATCGACCGTTATTAAAATTTCAATGCATGATATTATTTTAATAGCCTTGCGCAAGTGTATCGATTTCAAATGCATCAAAAACTGTTTATTTTCATAAAATGAAAAGAAAATAAATATATTTTCTTGATTTTTCCAACTGATATCATGTCGTCGATTCATAAATCAAAATATGTGCAACGAAATACATCGATCAAAGCTTATAAAAAATACAAGGGAAACTATTTTCAATTCACCCTAATGCAAATATGACAGTTATAAAATACTCTGACCCAGCGATAATCGCCCACATATAAGTGCCTTAATTACTGCCACCAAATGGCTAGACACTGTTACGTAATTAGTTATGTAATCTATTTTGCATTCCTCTTAAATTCTTAGTGCACTATTATGCATACGGGTGCTCGAGTGTGCTGTTCTCAGATTCTTCATGTGTATACAGTTGTTCACACGAGGGCTGTCCAAGAATTTCCAAGCCTTGCCCATAAATAACATTACTGGTGGCAAACTCTTCTTGAGCAGAATAATTCTAGTAATGTCACCATATTTGAGGAGTCTAGTTACGAACAAAGAATATAGGTAAACAAGAAAGACGTCGCCTGGTTAATCGAAAATATCATATTTCATTACCATCTATCTTTACGGTCGGAACTAAAATGTTAAAGCGCGAAAATTCAAAAATATACCAGTAATATATTGAAATTATTGCAAACCGATATTTCCAATTATCAAATAAATTTATTCCATATATAAATTTAATAAAAGCTTTATAGCAAATAGGCTTCAATTAAATTTATTATAGATTAAATTTACTTGATAACTGAAAATACCAATTTTCTTTTAACTTTAACAGCTAACAGAAAATGGTAGGCACAAAAATATACAGTAAAATGCATTATAATCAATGTTTATTAATAATTTAACAATAATTAAAGTTTAAAAATAATTTATATATACATAATATATATACATATTTTTATACATACAATACTATTATAACATAACTTCACGGAGCTTATTATAACTACAGAAATGCTTACCGTAAAATATCTCAGTAATTTCGTGTTATATTTTTTCGTTTTGTGCACAGAAAAATGTAATACAAGGTGTCTCAAAAGAAATTTTATATTTATTTAGCTTACTGCGTGAACGCAATGTATCCGAGGGGCGCGGGGGTTATGTCAATCGGTAGCCTGGCTCTTGGGAATTCAATCGCTATTGAGCGTTTCTCGGGAGCAGACCGCGCGTTATGCGTGCGAGAGTTTTACAAAAACGGTGATTCGGCGACTGTAGCGCGTAGAAAATTCTGCAGTATTCGAGGTTTTCGCCACTTAAATGATGCGCCAAGCATTCCTCTCATTCGACATTGGGTTAAAAAATTTGAAGAGACTGGTACAACGCTGGATAAATCAAAATCCGGGCGACCTAGGTCATCAAGAACGGTAGAAAACGTGGAGACGTTAATCAGTCTGTTCGTGACGACCCGAACCTTTCAATTCAGAAGCGCGCATGTGCTTTAAATGTGCATAGATCATCATTACATCGCATTATGCAAAAAGACCTAAAGCTGCACCCCTACAAAATTCAATTGGTGCAAGAATTAAAGCCCCAAGATGCCAGTCAGAGGCTTAATTTCGTAAATCAGGTGATTGAGCGATTTTCAACGTTTACCAACATTTTGTTTTTGGATGAAGCTCATTTTCATCTTAATGGCCACGTAAATAAGCAGAACTGCCGCTACTGGAGTGCAACGAATCCGAAACGCAAACATCAGAAAACCCTACATTCGCCTAAAGTGACCGTATGGGCTGCGATGTCGGCGCGAGGAATTATCGGCCCTTACTTTTTTGAAGACGAAAGGAGGCGTGCAGTTACAGTGAATTCAGAGCGTTATGTGGAGATGTTAGACAACTTCTTGGTACCTGAACTGCAAAACTTTCCTGGCTATAACCAAAGAACATGGTTCCAACAAGACGGAGCAACTTCACACACGTCCAATATGTCTTTGCCACGTGTTCGTGAAATTTTCTCAGGCAAATTGATCTCCCGGAGAGGTGACATAAATTGGCCTCCACGCAGTCCAGATTTAACCCCTATGGACTTTTTCCTATGGGGTTATCTTAAATCTAAAGTTTACGCCAATAAACCGACTTCACTGGCGCATTTGAAAGAAAATATCCGTCACGAAATGGCAGCCATCCCTGAGTCCACCTGCCGAGACGTCATAAGTAATTTTACTGTTCGATTAAATGAGTGCCGAGAACGCGAGGGTCTACATTTAGACGATATTATTTTTAAGAAATAAATCCCCAAAAAGTGTATTTTAATAATTAATAAACATTTTTTCTATATACGGCTTACTTTTTTTTTAATCGATCCACTAAATATAAAATTTCTTTTGAGACACCTTGTACAAAAAAAATTCACAAAATACATAACGGAAACAGAAAACAGAATATACAGTTAACAAGAAATTACAAATAGAACAAACATGGTTTGAGTTCGTATTAAATATATCGGAAATATGGTCACAACTTGTAGGAGAGACCGCTCATTCATAAAAATTTAATGAATGAGTTGTAGTGCCCAGTGCGTAAGAAAATTCTTATCGCTAGCTAAACAGCACTGTACAAGCTCGTTGCACGTCGCCCACAGTCTTTCCCGCAAACTATGAACATATTTCCTCAGTACAGCCATACATGAATTTACTGTATTCGTCACAAACATTTCACTTGCGCTACAATACTTTTTCAAACCAAAGATTACTCGAAAATAATGTATGATAAGGAGATGGCTTAGAAAAATACTATGGGTCAGAATAAAATTAAAATATGTCTATTTTTGTGAGTGAACTCTTTTTAGGTTTTTGTAGGTATGACCAAAAAACCCTTATACCGTCATTTTGTCGTCTGTCTGTCTGTCTGTCTGTCTGTCTGTCTGTCTGTTCGGTAAAAATTATAGCCAAACGACTAAACCTAGAGAGTTGAAATTTGGCATGCTTATACAACTCTTTGACCCGCACATAGGAAAAATACTGAAACATCTAAAAATCATACCCCCCTAAAAATATAAACAAATATGTGCTCATCGAAAACAAAAATATTTTTTTAAAATTATGAGTAGGGTATCAAATGAAAGCCCTTAGTACGTGGATTAACGATCAAATTTTTATTTTTGAAAAAAAAAATTATTTTGATGCGATTTTTGCCAAAATTGTGCAAAAAAAGTTTTGTCCCACACCCTGTAGCCCAGATGGTTTAAACTAAAAATCTAAAAAAATTCTAAGTTATGTATATTGGTGTGAACCGAAATAGTACAACAGGAAATTTTGATCAGATTATGTTTTCGGAAAATAACGCATTTTTTGTGGTTTTTGGTTCACAAAGTACAAAAGTTATACCAATGTAAGACACTCACATGCAAGGCGTACGATGGCGTTATTGGTTAGAGCACTGGTGCCGTAAGCTAAAACTCGCTGGTAAACGAAGGGTTTCGAGTTCGAGTACTGAGTGAATTTTATTTTTTCTGTTTTTTTTTTGCATTTTCATTATGTTGAAATTATTTTGTCAAAATTCTAGTTATATTTTGACAAATGTTGTATTTAATTTTTAAGAGCGTAAATTTAATAATTATCTTATTATATGCTTAACAGACGATAAATTATTTTAAAAATATCGTTCATTTTGCCGTGATTACTACAAAGTAAAATTTGTCCTACACACTCAGCATACCGCCTTCACTTATTATATACCTGCGAAACCCTGAAATGTGTGAATATTCACACTTCACATCAATTGTTTATTTACAGTAAATACTGGCTTCCTAACATTAGTTGAAACACAATAGATTTTTATCTACTGGGGAATCAGCAGCTAGGTACTCGCATAATTCTTTCTTCGTTCTTCAATAGCATTGTTGACCTCACCAATCACCTTCTTATACTACTGAAGAGTTTCCAACAATATTCTTCATTGAAACATGTAAAGAAATTGTTCCCCTTCCCTGATTTCACCCTTATTGCGCAGTTAGTAGGTATAAATACTGGCTCCAAACCTGCAGCAGCTACCAATTCCACCTGGTCAGTATACTCGCTTAACGATGAGTTCACCAACGACTCGCTTAACGCTGAGTCGCCACACGACTCGCTTAAGGCTGAGTCGCCACACGGCTCGCTTAACGCCGAGTTGCGTTCGCTCTACGCGGATCCCAACGTCGTCAACCCCCCTTCCAAGCCTTCAGCTCTTCTTGAGCCCTCAACACTCCACTGACCTTCTCTCAGAGCAGACAATATTTACAAAATTTAGGGGGGTCCCATTCCAGAAAAGGTTGAAAACCACTGATTTAGAACATCCGTAAGGGTAACACAATCTCGATTTCAGACGCTTAGCAAGACCAGGCTCTTCAAGCCCAGGCGGCATACTAGGAACCCAGCTCGTGAACTAGCCTAGGTGCAGTGTTCAGGATATTTACCTGGGGGACTTCTCCTGGGGTACTACCTCCTGCAACAGCAAGACTTGATTAACAAACCTCGTATAACGATTATAAAAACTAATGGCGGTATTCTGAAGTTTCCATCGTAACACCCGTGAACTTAACACCGATGAAAATAACACTGCTCTATTAAAGCAGATTTAACATCGCTGAAAAAATCAGTATTCTGAACAACCCGATGTAAAATCCAATGTTACAATTTGTTTCCGGTGTAGAATTAACACTGGAGCTAACTTCACGTTCGTTTTGACAGCCGTGTAAGAATTATGTTTTGTTGGGTTAACGTTTTTAAAACGGTTAAATAATTATTTATAAATTAGAAATAAAAACAGAAGACATTCAAAATGTAACTACTATTGCAGAAAAATCTAATTTGAAGGCTAAACCAAATGTTAGTGCAGGATTAGATACAGGTTATAATTATTAATGGAATTCCAGTGTTTGATATCATTCATATTACTACAAAACCTGTTTCTTTTGTTTTGAATTGTAAATCAACATGGGTTTTTACAATTCAGGTAATTTTAACACAGGTAATTACGACCCTTTTTAATGAGAGTACTTTCTCAGAAAAATGTACTAATCTGTAACATATGTAATCACAGGGATTGAGGGGTTGTTTAACCCCGGTAATTCCTACCAAAGATCTCTTACATAAATAGGATAGTTTGCAAAAATAAATCAGTCACACCGTTGAGTTACCTGAAAACAGTATATAGCAAAGTTCCAGAATTTAAAAAAATGAGTGAATCGCTTCAAAATGCATCGTTCGAACAGTACGTATTTTACATGTTAAAAGAAACTTAATGTTATTTTGGTAAAAATTCCATTCTGTACTTCGGTACTGAGTGGAATTTAAGCCGTTATTTTTTAAGCTTATAAAATAAATTTTCTTTTCTATATAGACAATCACGAAAGCGAAGTGATTTTAGTTGAAAATTTGTTCAAAATAAAATTTAACACCACTCTAATCTCAATTCCGTCGAGCTATTTGCTAGCGGTTAATCTAACAACTAAAATGTTAATTCACATCGACGAACGTTAACATAGCGAAGTTTCAGAATACTGATTTTCTAACATCGTTCAATTTCGGGCGATTCCGTCGATGTGCGACTTAACATCTTACTTCAGAATACCGCCATAAGTGTATATAAGTATTGTAAAACTGTGCTAATGTCGGTAAATGACAATTCTAGTTAAGTTGTAAATGGTCATCAATAAGCTTCTAATGCCACTTGCAAACAAAACTTTATACTTAACATGCTGTACAAAAAATAACTATAATTTAACTGTCATTTAAATGTGACTAATAGCATGTACCATATAATTTCGATTGCATTATTATTACACTTATAAATAATGTATTGTTCTACAGTTATATAAATTAGCTATTCAGAACGCCACGAAAAGTTACCTGGAAATAATTTTTAAAAACTTCAGTGAAAAAGTTATGCAAAATTGTGTTTACATAATAAATGCAAGTTTTATAGCCACGAATATATACCAAGGAACACAACAAAGGCAATAGCATTTCATTCAATCTATCTATATACGAGGGATGTTTCCTAAATTCTGGGAATTGTGCTATAATTAAATTACGCAGAACTTATAGGCAATGTTGTTGGTGCCAGACAAGTCTTGACATGTTTATGCAACTATCTAGTGCAATATTGTTCAGTCTGATTTAGGTGTTCGACTGATATAGACTCGTTTTCATAGCACTGTTTTTGTAACCATGGAAGACGCAGCAAAATCTCAAAGAGCAATAATTTTCTTTTTTGGAAAGAAGGTGTGAAAACATCAGAAATTATTCAGCGTCTGCAAGGAGTATTTGGTGAGTCTGCAGAACCCAAAAGTACTGTTTATCGGTGGATCGATCGTTTTAAAACCGGTAGAACATCACTAGAAGACGATTCACGCAGTGGGCGCCCAACACGTCGATTAATGAAAGAAACATTATTGCCGTTAAGACCTACTGAAAGAGGACAGGCGAATGACTATTCGTCAAATTAATGTGCGCCTAGGGATAAGTACACGACAAGTTCATGACATCTTGCATGATTGTTTGGGCGTTAACAAGGTTTCGCCGCGCTGGGTCCCAAGGCTGTTGGGACCAGAACAGAAACTCAATAGGAAAGTTCTTTTATAAATCGATACCCGAATGATAGCAAAAAATACCAAAATCGTTTTTACTCCCACCGATCCCGACTTGCCCTTCATCTTACGTCGATGTACTCCCTCTTCCAAATTGCTCTGGACCCCAGCTGCTCCCCCCCCCCCATAATTTTTTGTTATTACTTGTGTTTACAAGAGGTAAGATTATAGCTGTGAGGAGCTTTTTTGTTTTTTTTTTTACTGTTTTTAGGTCTTCCTTTACTTGGACAACAGCTAAAAGTTTAAATATAAAATTTTCGTGTCCCACATTACTTGATTCAATAAAGCATACTTACATTGCATAAATTATACTTATAAATTTATATTGTAAATGGAAAGCATTATATTCTTGACGTAACTATTTTTTGAAAACTCAAAACAAAAAGTAAAAATAAAGAACAAACCATGTATTTGAAATCGATACTCGGTTAAAGCGACGGGGCATATTAAATTTACAACATGCACCGTATTTTAATAGCGGGTCGATTGTATCTTATATAAACCTTATAACGTGTGCTAGGGTGTACCCATTTTATATCAGTTATATTTCATTGCGTTAAGCACATAGCTAAATTTTAGCATACCTTTTAAAATAAAATAAACTGTAATCGTTGACGTGAAACGAAAAAACACCAACGTAAAGGAAACATTCGTGAAAATGAAAAAGGAAGAAGAAAAAAAGGCTTGAAAATAAACAAAGAAAAAATTAAATACATGTTTAAGACCAAATGTCAAGGAAGAGATACGGTAAGGCAAAATTTCACAAATACAATTTTTTTATTCATTCTAATTCCCACCAAAATGTACTTAAATCAAACCATTAAAATACTTTTTTCAAAAGAACACGCAATTTAATTTATGCCAACTTGTAAAATAATTATTTTTTACTTGAAACAAAAGAAGACTCTAGCTCTTATAGTTATGGCCCCAGTTGTCAAAAGCACCAATTGTGAACGGCCCGAATTGTCCATCGCCCCAGTTATTAATGGCCCCAGTTGTGCAAAGCCCCAATTGTATACGGCCCGAATTCTCCATCTCCCCAGTTGTTAATGGCCCCAGTTGTGAAAAGCCCCAATTGTGAACGGCCCGAATTGTCTTACGGCCCCAGTTGTCTGGTTACCTTACCAAAACTCCTCCAAATTATACCGAAAAGTAGGAAAAACAATTGAGACATCATTATCCAAAACAATTTTAACTCCACCAACTCCTGAAATATGAAGCACAATTTTACTCTATTTACATGCAATAAATAGAAATGTGTAATTCATAATGCAGCTAAGCACTGGCGGAATAGGAAACCCAAGCCAATAAACATAGAAAAAGATGAAGACGAGCAAAAATTCCTGTCGTTTCTGGTTTAGGTCAACATATACAACATAAACTACAAATGCCAATCGCTGTGTTTTTAGAAAGTACAGCCGACTTACTATCGTTTATTTTTACACTGTTCAAACTGGTTTTTACTCATTTGCTTTAAAACCATGTAGTAATTTAAGCGAATAAATTTAAAAAGAGGTTCGTTCCTTAAAATTCTCTCAGTTTCTGTATATATATTTGTTTATGGCCCAGTCAAAGTTTACAACTAAGCCGGCATAAAATCGGTGGTAAAGCTAAAAGTGCAACAGTTGCATTACATCAACTTGTTCTTAGGTATGGCATCAGCTTCAGGGTTTTAAATTTCAGTGGCGTGCATCCAAAGTACGCACATAAAATTGATAACCACTGATAAAATTTGTGTTGTTTTTATTATACATCCGTTCTTTGTTCCTGACATAAATAAGAAAACAAATTTTGTACATGCTTCTTTACTAAAATTACAGTTTTATTAAAAACCTTTTTAGATAATGCTTCATTTATTATAACAAAAATAAGAATTTAGACTTTGATTTTCTTTATTATTTCTCAAGAGTTAAATTAACTGAAGATATGAAGATGATTTCATTCGTACGGTTTTTGTAATGTACATTTTTGCTGTAATGCAAGTGAGATATTTCAATTTCAGTTAGAACAGAAACTAATCGATTCTTTATTCTAAACAGCTCTTTTGCATATATTTTCAATTAAGTAAATAATAAGTGAGATACTTCGTTTATAGGTAGGTCTTCCCATAGCTTCTCAAATATATATCTTATTAAAATCTGCATTGAACAGAAGAATAGTAAAATTTCTCTCATATTCATTTTTGCTGTTAAGTTACTCATAATTAAATATTTCAATATTTAGTGCGTTATACCCTTTTCACACTAGATCTTTAAGACGAGTGAACTTAAAGTTCACCGATGTTTAAGATCGGTATGCTTTCACACTTGATGTTTAAATCTCTGGTGCTGTCATCAGATACAGTAATTTTGTCCTTAAGTTACCGTCATGAAATTACCAGTTTTGAACTGTCTGCGCAGACGCACATTTTGAATTATTATAAACAATTAAGGATATTTCATTTCTTTCTACAATAAAGGCACTACAATAAAGAATATATTACACCTGTATTAACATGTAAGTCGATACATTTTATCTCAATTATTGTAGCTCTGTATTTTATTAAAGACATTATTAAAATAAATAATTTTATTATAACAATAAGTATAAACTTCTTATAACGTCGATATAATACAGTATTCTTGTTTATGATAATATAAAATGTTGACAGCACAAATTCAAGGAGTATTTTTTTATAATAGAAATTAAGTTTGTAATGCGGACGAAGTTTAAGACGCAGATCTCTCTCTTAAACATCGCTTGTATTTAGACGAGGCCATACGGTTTCCAATTAGTGTTTAAAGATACATTCACTTTAACATTCGATCTTAAAGATCTAGTGTGAAAAGGGTATTAGAAGTTAAATATTAGAATTTCTTTTTTGGTCAATGCCTAGCTCCGTACCAATATCGACACTGCTGATATGCCTACCTATCTTTTTCAAGAATTTCATCAGCTTTTTCACTGATTGGACGACCAAAGCGTGAGTCATCTTTCACATTAAAATTACCAGAACGAAAGCTAGCGAACCATTTCCGCGCAGCAGATTTTGATAAAGTAGCTTCACTCTATACAGCACAATTTTTTTCAAAAGCCTGCGCAGTGTTCTTCCCTTTGTCGTAATAATATTGCAAAATATAGCGCAATTTTTCATTACTTTTCTCCATTTTCAAACGAATGTAATTGTAACAATTGTATACAGAAAACTATTAGAGAGTTACCTGCTATTTCTTATATTTACTTATGAAAGATATTCAACCAAAAAACAAAATATTATTTCCGTCAATTTTGGGCCGGCCTTAAACTTATTGAGAAGCTTTCGTACACGACTCAAACTTGCCACGTGGCACACACTGAATTGAACTCACTCGTAAAATTGACATAAATAAAGAAAGTCTTGATTCGCGTCGTACCGATCATACAGCTGAACGCGCCTTGAATTTTCCGTCATACACTCACAGAATTTAACTTGTTCAAACACGTTTTAAAACTTATTTGTGAGTATATGGGTTAATGTGTAAATGCAGAGTACTTCACCAAGGAGTAACTAGCAACACAATCCCAATTAAATCGGGGGTAAAACAAGGATGTCCGTTATCTCCACTGCTTTTCATTTTAGACCTTGACTGGAACCTAACTCATATAAGTGGGAACAGAAATGGTATATTGTGGGATTTCCAACACCATTTAACAGACCTAGACTATGCAGACGATATCTGCATGCTGTCTCATAAATTCGACTCCCTTCAGGACAATCTGAAACAACTTACTCAATTAGCCAAGCTAACAGGACTCGAGATTAATCTATAAAACAAAAACCCGGCGCATAAACACCACCAACACAACAGTTAAAAATTGGCCAGGAAGATATTGATGATGTAGATGAGATTTGTTACCTTGGCAGCATAATTGCCAAAGATGGAGGAGCAATGCTGGATATTGAGCAACGCTTGAACAAGGCCAGGCAAGCTTCCGGTATGTTAAATGCTGTCTGGAGATCCAATTATATCTCAAGAAACACAAAGCTGCAACGGCCTTCATCTTCAAGAACCGATGAAAATGTCGAAAAAACTTATTGTGTTGGAAATTATGAAAAAATTTGACATCTACCAGCATCAAAACATCGTGTCTAACTAAAAAAGTAATACCAACCAACATCAAGGAAGAATACATCAAAAAATTGACAAATCCGATTTTGACATACGCTTCTGAATCCTGAACCATCATAGAGAAAGAAAGGTCAAAAATAAGAAGCTCTAAATATTTGTACCAGACTATAGTACCTCCCATACTTATGACTCCAAAACATAGACCGTAACAAAGCAAGATCGACAACACTTCATAGTTCTGAAAAATAAAATATTATGCCAAATCTTTAGCACTATTCAAACTAATGGTAAAGTCTATTCCAAACGATTTTTTAGATTGATTATTGAAGCTTTTGATAATTTTGTTTAGGAAAAGCCAACTTCAATATATAAAAAATAGCTAATGACAACTTACAGAAATGTAAATTCCAGTTAGTTCCGCCTAATCGTTTGGAATAGACTGTAAATGAAGAATTCACAAGAACAAAGTTATTAGAAAACTGTAGTCAATACCGAATAACACAGAAGAGTCTCATTTTCCGAACGTGGAAAAATTAATCTCATAACATCAACCCCAACCCTCATTAATTATTTATATATTAATTAATCAAGTACTTTTATATATTTTTGTACAATTATATTTTTGTTTATAAAATAAATTCTTAAATTAAAAAAAAAAAAAATTATTAAAATATAATTAATTAATTAGGGAAGTATTATGTACGGTAAGTCCTACCATTTTTTTTTTTTTTTTTTTTTAATTTTGCTTGTAAAATCTCTATGTAAACAACAACAGTAAAAATATAGAAATTTTCTTTGATATATTTTTATCTACCGCCAACATATATAAGGGAGGTATTGTGATCATACTAATTTTGACATTTCGAGATTTCGATGGATCTCCACGAATTGAGGTCCCTACATAACGTTTTGACTATTTTTAGCATGATGTTTGTCGGTCCGTCTGTCCGTCCGTCCGTCTATCTGTCTGTCTGTCTGTCCGTCCGCCTGTCTGTCTGTGTACACGTGCAGAGCAAATACGGCTAAAAGGATTTTTATGAAACTTCATATTTAAGCTTTTGAGATCAATGGCACGAGTTGATCAACTTTTGGTAAAAGTCGGTTGACTAGAAATGGTAGCTTACTCGTGTCGATTTTAAGATTTTTGCGAATATTTCATAACAGAAAAATATTTCGAAAAAAATTATTTAACAAAAGTTGCTATAAAAGCAATAACTAACAACTAATTTCAGACATTTTTTGATAAAACGAAAAAATATAATATAACATTTATTTAATTTTTTGAAATAGGGCCCCCGTTAGGCTTTTTTTTTGTATAGATATATAAACTTTGTCTTTCATATAAGGAGCAGAAACTAATTCTATCTCCATGTATAAAATTTTATCAAAATTGGCCCATAAACATTAAAAATATTGTAATTTAAAAAAAATTGGACCCCCATTTAGGCCTTTTTTTACAGATACATGAATTTTGAACACCTACATATCAGGAGACACTAATTCTAATATTCTGTGTCAAATCCCATCGAAATCGGTCCATAAATAAGCGAGTTATGGCCGTGCTCTATTTTTGATCAAAACTGGAGCAAATTTTTTTACCAACTTGCGAATTTGATGTTTTTGACTATACAGTCAAAAGCCTCATACACTCCTAATTCAAACACTGTAAGTATTTTCAAAATCCGTTCATAAATAAGCGAGCTACAGTCATTTGAACTAGTTTCCATTAATCCGCTCTAATTATTTGGTCTAATTCAGTAATTAGTTCAGATATTTGGTTTAGTTTAGGTGTATTCCCGGGTTAGCAGCACTTGCCATACATTTCTGAATCAAATCAAAATATAAATATACGTCATTAGGATTACAATGTAATTTACTGGAAAAACGTATGTTTTAATTGTAATTTATGCAGATAAAATTTGATCAAGGACTTTTTAATTAGGCCTTTTGATTGGCCCTAGAGACGTGTCGTCAGCTGACGATAAGAATGCCAAGATGGTTACCTATTTTTGTCTAATGATGACATTTGATATTTTTTAAGAAAATTAAATTGAAAATTTGTGCTGAAAAGTTGTAAAAAGGTAAGAAATATTTTAAAATTTAATTAGAATTTATTATTTATATTTCACAACAGAAAAATATTTCGAAAAAAATTATTTAACAAAAGTTGCTATGAAAGCAATAGCTAATAACTTTTATTTGAGACATTTTTTGATAAAACGAAAAAAAAATTAAAAAAAGTATTTATATTTTCATACTTATATGTAACTTTTCCATGGTCATGATAAATAATATCTCTGTTAGAAAATATTTGGCCAAATTATTTCCACTCGGCTGCTAGAATGTATTTTCTACAAGTACTTTGTGATGGCGTCGGTCTTGTGGTGGCAACAGCTATTTTTTTTTGTTTTTTGTTTTAGTACATATGCATCTTTTTGAATATTGAGGCTCTCTGAACTTAGGAGGCCCTAGGCTTAAGCCTACTTAGCCTATAGGGAATTCCGGCCCTGCTTGGCGCCCTACTTAATAAGGATGAAAGGCCTAAAATGTTTAAAACACGCTTCTTTACAATCATATTCCAAAAGATTTGGATATGCCATTAATGTTGCGATTATGGTCCAACATGTAAATCTTACAGAATTTAAGGCTAAATGAATCTTTAACCTCGACTGTTAAATTATTTAAATTTTTTTTATTATGGTCAACTAAATTTAAATACTGCAGCTACAGAATTGTGACCTTGTTAGAGGCTAATTAAGTAACGTTCAACTGAGTATTGTCTGTCTCTGTCTGTGCGCATTGAATAAAGAGAGAAAGCAATAGTAAAGACATGTTAATTTAGTGTTTTTAGTGTTGGCTGTCAGAACATATAACGTGATATACCCAAAAACTTAAAAATCTTTATTTATTGAAGAAAAAACAAAAAAATACATAGAAAAATGAATTTAAAGTACATGATTTATTAAACCATGTTTACAATATTTACCCAAACATAATAAATAGTAAAAGTATAATTTTAAGATAAAAATGTATGTTCATAGGTAATTTTCATACAAAATAACACACATGGCTTAAGCAATTCGTAATGAGCTTGCATACTTGGTTTATAGCTTTGCTTAAACTACTCTGGCTCATCCAATTAAAAATGAAGTTGCCCACAGCGTTTTGGTCAGAACCAGTTGCCAAAAAGTTGATAGTTCCTAACACTTTGAGATGTAGTGGAAGTTCGTCTTGCCTTGCAGGTTGTCCATTATGTAATGGTTGCAAAATTTCGTAGAAAATTATTTCTTTTGACAGTCGAAAAAAAAAAATAAAGCTCTCCTTAGCCATTTCTAATGGATTTTCTCTTATAAATCTTCGTTCTATTCGAAGATTGTTCCTAAAAATACAAAGTACATATTTTTGATAATTTATAATGTTTATAAATTTATCTTTTATTACCTGTTGTCATTTTCCTCGGCAATTAAATGAACTTAAACATGGATCAATTCCATTTTCTTGTAAATAAAAATGTTTAACTTTAAATACAATTTCGGGAAACGTTACAGTCTGATCCAGTGTCAAACCTAATCTCAAATTTAGCGCTATGGGCAGATAAGTATATCTGGCTGTAGCTTAAAGAAAAATTTAAGGATTTATTTAACGTTAAATGGTGACCGTAATTGCACTTCACGCTAAAGCCTGTGACCTTCACATTTAAAGAGCCTAAATATTTAACTGAAATGACCATGATCGCACCATTAGTTTCACTTAGTACAGAATCTCTTGAAGCGAGATTATAGAGAATATTTTAAAATGTGCATGATGAGGGCCACGTTTTGTGTAATAATTTCTAAGTACGCCACTGCATGAGATATTCTGGCACGGCAACCAGCCATTTAGTCTATATACTGTACAGGTTATCTCTCAGTGCATAATTCACTGTAAGGTGTATGCACTGTACTCCAGCCACTATCGTTACCTAGATAGTGCCAGCTCAGGTTACTGCCAGATTTTAAAGGTTATAGTGCATAGATGGTTTTTGGCTTTTGTAAACTTGGCTGCAGGAAAAGTCGTCATTTTAAATAGTTTCCGCTAGTGGGATATATGACAGCTTATTTTTGTAATTTTGCACATGAGATGAAGAATATGTTTAGTAATATTTCTTGCTTAAAAGTATTATATATTCTTTTTATGATTCTGGATTATTAAATATAAAAATTTTAGTGTAGTTTTTGTACCAACAGCTTTCAACATAAATATGTTCTATATCAACATTTAGTGGTGTAATGAAAAAATAAACTGTGACCTTTCTTACATCTGTTGCCAAACGAAATTGCTATGAAATATATTACTGTTATGATATTTGTTCGCACAGGTACAAGGGTTACCTTTTATGTTTTTACAAACGACCACTAGATGGCAATATTGACATGTGTCATTACTATATTCGTAAAGTTGTTGTGAAATCAGTGGCAGCTTATAAATTGACCGAGTAGTTTGTTGACAGCGTTTAAAAAACCAGTTTGTGAAAAAATGGATATTACTCGTGAAGGTTTTCGTTGGATGATTTTTTACGATTTTAGTAAAGGCCTAACTCAACAATAATAATAATAATAATAATAATAATAATATTTATTGACCAAATTACAATTACAAAAAATGTTTTTAGTCAGTCAAATATACATAATATCAATAATGTTTATAAAATTTAAAATTTAATCAAAGCTGACATTTTCAAACTCATCAATGACATAGATTGGATTATTTGTTAGTACGTTCTTAAGTTTAAATTTGAATTTGTCTAGTGGTAGTGTACAGAGTCCCGCAAGCAAGAGATTATATAATTTAACAGCAAAATAATTTGAGCAATTTCTTGATTTATTTAGACGCAAAAATTTACCGCGGATATTATTTTTACTGCGAGTGTTGTGATCATGTGTCTCACCAAATGTACTGCAATTCGTTAAATTTTTGCGTATAAATAATAAACAATGATAAATAAATAATGAAGGCAAAGACATTATTTTGAGTTTCAGAAAAAGATCTCGACAATCCGCTCTAAAAGGAGCACCGGCAATTATTCTTACAACTTTTCGTTGTAATGCAAAAATTCTGTTTGCTGCAGGTGAATGTCCCCAGATTATTAACCCATAGGTTAGGTGGGACTGAAAGAGGGAAAAATAGGCTTTTAAAACAACATCTGAGCTGACTTCATGCTTCAATGAATGAAGCACCATCAGAAAAGACTGTTTACAATTAGTTTGCAAAATTTCGTTGTGGTCGTGTGTCCGTCAGTGATGAATCTCGTGAAGATCGACGAAAATCGATTGTGATTCAAAAAAACATGCTGTGCGCAAAACTTTAAATATCTAGGTAGTCATTTTTCAAAGAATGGAAATATAGACTTCGAAATCAAAGAAAGATGTAATAACGCCAGGTCTTCAATTCATTGAAAACAAAATATCTCAATATAAAAGAAATACCCAAATCGACCAAGTTAGCTGTTTATAAGACAATATATCTGCCAACTTTAATATACTCAAGTGAATCCTGGACGCCCACACAGAAACATAAATGTATCCTACAAAGTATGGAAATCGGTTCCTACGTAAAATCAAAGAAGGCACAAGATTAGATAGAATAAAGAACACAGTTACACAAAACACGGTATTAGAAACCATATACGAAAATCAAATGAGGTGGTATGGTAAGACAGCCAGACGAAAGAACAGCTAGAAGAACTTTTGAAGCCAGAAGCATAGGTAGGAGACCAAGAGGAAGACCCAGGAAAACTTAGCAGGAAGGCATCACAGAAGCAGCTCAATACAAAAACATAAACCTGCGGGAAATGAAAGCTTTGGCGATGGACAGAAAAGAATGGGGGATATCTAATAATAATAATAATAATTCTTTATTAGAAGATAGACAATACATACAATTGCATTCCTCAAGTCATTACACAAATAATCTTAATCTATAACGGTATTAACATTTTTATTACAGGCTATACAGCCATTTATAATATAAAAGTAACAACAGATAGTTATGCCTACGTAAATTATAATTCTAAGTTTGCACAAAGATATTCATCTACACTGTAGAAACTAAATCTCACTAACAAATTCTTCACAGCTGATTTAAATTTATTAATATTTAGTTCTTTAATATTATTCGGTAGTTTATTATATAGTACAGGACCGTAATAAGATGGACTTTGTTTAGTGAGATTTAGCCTCATTTTTGGTAGTAACATATTGGTTTTATGTCTTGTGTTATGCGAGTGCGTATCTGCATGTGTACTAAAAGTTTGTTTATATTTTCTTGTATACATAAGTATATTGTAAATGTAAACACATGGGAACGTCAATATTCCTAGTTTCTGGAATAGTGGCCTACAATGATCCCTTCGTTTTGCATGTGATAATATTCGTATCGCTTTTTTTTTGGAGAATGAATATTTTATTTGCATGGGAACTTACACCCCAAAGTACAACCCCATAGTTTATATGCGAATGAAATATTGCATAATAAGCCATTTTAGTTGCCTCCGATGTAATAACAGAAGATATTTTCCTTAATGCAAATATAGTCTGCGACAATTTTTTACATACAAAGTTTACATGTTCTTTCCATGAGAAATTCGTATCTAAATAAACTTACAACTACTATTTTGCTCTAGGCTAATATGCCTGGTAGTTATTAAAAGATGGCTAGTTTTTTCTGCATTAAGAAGTAGCTTATTTGCTATAAACCAATCTTTTGCTAACTTTAAGCACTTGTCTCTTTGTTCGATGACATCATCTAGTGAGTTTGAAGAGCAAAGGAACGATGTGTCGTCAGCAAATAGTATTGTGGAAATTACTGGTATAGTCGGATTGCTGATAGGTGACTGTTACATGTATGAATCAAGTAGTGCATTCATATAATAATCTAGTTACCATTTTTCAGCGATTTTAAAAATGTTTTTTGTTATTTGCTTTAACTGTCAGTGTCTGGTAATAAATATTAATTAAAATACGGCTTGCGGCCAATTATAAAATTCACAAACTTTAATTTTAAATCTGCTGGAATAAACAAAAAATTATAATCCAAAATTTACGTATGATTATAAATTTTTCCTTATTTATAATTATAACCTTAAAATTAATAATTTTGTTTGTTTGAGTACTGCTGTAAATTTATTTTCGCGCTCTAATTAGTAAAGATATCTACGAATCTTGCCATTTCTTTCTAATGTTTTGTTTTTTATTCAAATAATTTGGAAGGTTAGTTGTCAACTTGCGTCACTATACGTTACTATGGGTATGCAAATAATTATAATGATATAGACAAAGAAAGCATATAGTATTGAATATCGATACTTGTAGCAACGAACAGTCACTTATCGGCAATCCGACTATATTGGTGAAGGTAATGATGGTAATGGTAACTCTCTAATATTTGCTGGTAGATTATTGATGTAAAGAACAAAGAGAATTGGTCCTAAAATTGAGCCTTGTGGCACGCCCTGTGTCACGAGACTGATTTGCGAAAATTTTCCATCCGAAAATACCGTCTGTTGTGTTAAGCAATCTATCTTATTAATTCAATGAAGACTCGAATAAGAGGCAATTAATTTTTACTGTGACGTAATTGTCGGGTATTATTTAAACTTAAAATTAAATGTAATTTTTTACTACTCAAATAAAGAGTAAAAATGATTATCAAAAATCTGTTGGTTTGATGTGATTATAGAACAAATATTCCTAGACATCCAGCATTATGTTGGCTTCTTACATTTATTAAATACCTACAAAACCCTTAAAATTCACACTTAACAACCCTTTTTTGTTAGAGAGGTCAATTTTTTCTCTAACAAACTAAATGAGAATTGTAGAACTCTCGTTGTTAATTTTCTAAATAAGTTGTGGCCATTAGTTTTGAAACTAAATCACTGTTAAACTAGAACAGATAATACGTCAGTAAATGTTTAGTTAATGAATCTTAAAACTAGGAAGCAGTGTGAGCTGTCAAAGGCAGAGAATGGCACACCGCACCGCTTACCACAGAGAACAGACAACCACAGACGACATGTCGATGCCGCGACATGTTCCAGCAACAGGGAACATAGAACATGAAGCTGTTCACCATGTCCAGACATTCACATTATTAAATTACACCAAAGAACATTTTACTAAAATACGCGCCTAGTTAATTGCAAATACATTACAACTTAGAAAGCGCTATAACAGTTATACGAGACCTTTTAAGTTTTTTCAAAAACTAAGAAAGATTTTTTTTTTAGAACATATTGTTCTATGCTTTTCACAGTGCCGCAACCAGTGATGGGCGCGTAGAATACATGATGTAGACTAATGTAGATTTTACGCGTAAACATGTCAAGTAGAATATGCTTTTGTTTACGTGTCGAATGTAGAATGTAAACTGTACATGCGCAGTACGTTAAAATGTAATATTTGAAATAATAGAATGGTAATAGTTTAAATAGTTTACTTTAATGTTTATGTTTATTTCAATTTTATGTAATTCTAATTACATATATTATTTCCAAAAATGTTATCTCACAAATCGTATGTTGTTATGGACAATATAAATTACTTGGTTTCTGTCTGTATGAACTACTAAAGTAAAATTAAAATTAAAAGTTACTAGTTGTTTTAATCAGGAAGCTGTCAAAAATAGTAAATTTGAGTTCTTTACTGGCTCTTCTGCTTAAAACTGGCGGTATTTTATTTTTTTACACGTTACATAACCTCATTTTTCATTATTCTACGCTAGATTCTACGTGTCTACACAGTCTACACTTCTCTACGCTGTCTACGGTAAATTTACACGTAGACGTAAAAAATTCAAGTTTACGCGTAGACGCCCATCTCTGGCCGCAACAACATAAATTGTCGCCTGGTGCGTAAATATATTGGCGCCCCCCCCCCCCCATCCTTAATAATTGCAAACGCAATTTTTTAAATTTTATGGTAGGGTGCTTGCATCAGTGGGGACCGTTTAAAACATTTACTTACGTTGTTTTCTTCACCAAAATGTTATTTAAGATATTTACTTACCATATTTTATAGAGAATCTTTAAAATCTTATTGTTATATTTTGATGCAAGTGAAAATAAAAAACATAACTTTATTCATAAAAATCACAAAATCGCCAGAAAAAACACTTACTCCTAATAAAGGAACTATCTAATTACCAGTAAAGGAACATACAAAAATATATATTATAAAGTAATTTTTTAACAATAAATGTATAAAAAATTAATTGGTATTATTTTTTAGTTTAGTTTTAACCTTTTTCTTTGGTTTGGTTTAAATTGCAATATTAACGATTATATTAACAAATTATGTTACAAATCTTTTAATAAACTCAAAAATCATGATAATCAACTAATATAAAAAGAGACAAAATATAAACTCTAGGTCAATAAAACACAAAATGGAAGACACCTAAAATGAAACACAAAAGGACTAAAGAAATATTATATTACATAATTGAATAACAAAATAAATAAAAAATTATATATTTAATGACAAAAAAAAAAGGGATATTTGAACAAAAAATAATAAATATTTAGGTATTTTAATATTATATTATATAACAGCGGTTCTCAAAGCGATTTCGGTAGGTCCGTGAAAAACGTCCGTGCTCCATTGTCACGAAAAATTGACAGCTTCCAAAATGAAGCTCGAACTATGGATTGTAAAGTTAGAAAATAAGAATTTTGCCCCATTTTCACAGCTGAACACATATATTGATGAAAATGAGCGCTGTAGTATTTTCTATTGATATTAAAGCTAAATTTTACAAGTTCTTGGCCCATTGTAGAACGCAAATAATTTTTTATTAACTTTAATTTAATAAAACTGCGTTAATTCGAAGCAACTGTTACAGGGAGCGTTAAAAATATGCGCAGTGCAATGCCAATATTAGGGTACACATCTTTTAAATCGTAAGTGTGGATCACTTCTAATAATTGCATTGCAGTGGCAGTTGTACAGTCATCAATTAATGATCTTGCATGCCATTTGAAACTTTCGATTATAAAATCAAATTTGTGTTGATTATACTTTATTAATATAAAAGATAATAATAAAAAAAAAAAAATTGGCCATTCGGCGCCCCTATGAATCCGGCGCCTGGTGCGGCGGCACCTTTCGCACCACCCTTGTTGCGGCACTGACTTTTCAAAATATTCGCCTTTAAGATTTATACACTTTTGCATGTGTTTAAACCAATTCTCGAAAAAATTTTCCACTCTGAAGTTGGTATGTCAAAAACATGGTTTTCGAAGGCTTTAACAGCTTTTTGAGATGATGAAAACTGCTGTCCACGCATTTTTTGTTTGACACTGTGGAACAAAAAAGTCGGGGATAAATCAGGTGAATACGAGCAATGAGTCATTAATTCGATGTTTTTCTGAAAATGCATGGTTTTCAAAAAAAAATGCAGTTATTTTTATTTAACAAGATATAAAATATATTTTGATATCATTATATCGAATAAACTTTAACTCTCCAAGGTTGAAATGTCAGAGTATATATTCCAGTAGAGCTGCCGTTGAATAGGGGGTAGGAAATCGAGTAGCAGATAACGTTGGATAAGTTGACACTCATTGATTTATAAATCCTGCGGACATGCACGGTTCATTTAGCTCGACTCTCCTCAGAGCCTGTCTTTCGTGTATGACACGGCCTACTGCCTGTCCCATAACCCCTTCACTCTTTAACCCCCCTCAATTTCCAAGATAACACGACAGCTGTGTTAGCTTGTACTTTATTAAATTTATATAATTGGAAGATTTCTGGTGTGGTCAACACGTTATTAGTTTCTCGATTACGAATTTATACATTTTCATTTAATTTTATAAACTGATGAATCTAAAAATTGTAAATTGAAATAAAACCATAGTAGTTCTATGAAATTATGATAGTCATCACAATTTATTATTAAATAAATTAGCTGCAGTTGGTGTACATGCACCTCTTGATTGGTTCAAATCATATTTGTCTTATCGGGAACAGTGTGTGGTCATTAATGGTTTTACTTCTAGATGTGTTATTGTTAAATCAGGTGTGCCACAGGGCTCTCATTAAGGCCCATTGCTGTTTAATATATTTGTACATGATATTAATAATTGTTTCATTGACGTCTCCTCTTCTTAATGTTCATAAATGATATTAACCCTTTCGCTGCTACGCCCGTAAATATACGTTTTCCAAAATATTTTTTTATATGCTACTCCCGTACATTTACGTTTTTTAGTTTTATAAACTGTGCTTCTTCCGTGTATATACGTACGAGAACTTGTACGAACTTGATCGCAAGAAAGTGAGTATTCTAGTGACGAAGACGAAGAAAGTGCAGCTAGATCAATATTCTAGTGACATTCCGTTCGCTACAGTTAGATCATCTAAGTCTGTCAATAAAAAGAAGAGGAAACAGGATGAACAGTTTCCACCAATTATACATTTATTTGATAACACTGATTCAGGATTTCAAGCTGAGTCATCAATTGTTGATTATTTTGAAGCATTTTTTTCAAATAATCTTGCTGGAAAAAGTGCCGCCAAAACTAATAGGGCCAATTCAAACATTATATTGTAAATTTGATAAATGTTTAATAAATTTGTTATGTTGAAAACAGGTGACAATATTTTGATTTTGTTACAAAAAATTGCAACAAAAAAGTCTTTTTGCGTCTACGTAAATGGAAAGGAACCGATTCGAAAAATCACCCTTAGAAGAGGAAAGACATTCGATATTTTTGTCCAGATTTTGACGTGGGACTTTGCATTGTTCCTTGTTTTAAATTATTTCATACAATAAATAAATTATAAATAGTATTTCATATTGTTGGGTCGAATAAAATTTGTTTGAAATTTTTTGTTTATGTAAAACCTAGATGGTTTCTCAATCCCTGCCGGCTGAAAATAGGCTCTGATCCCGGACCGTAAAACCCAAAAAATCCTAGATGCGCTTTAAACGTATATTATTCCATGCTACGTCCGTATTAATACGTACGATACAATTTAATATTTTTATTTATATATAAAATATTTATTGCTTTGCAAAGTATTACAATAAAACATTTTTTTACAAATAAGAATGCATACATATATCAAAAAAATTTCTATGTATTCTTAGAATTAAATATAAAGTTTTCCCTATACAGTCATATATCTACATAATTGAACTGTCAAACAAATTTATTTAAGGGAAAAAAAAAGCAAAAACCCTAAACACTTTTAATTGAATCTATTTACAAAAGTATATGCTTTATACGCTTATGTTTGTATTTTTTATAACTTAAATTTTCTAAAGTATAATCACCTAATTTATTTATTAAACTATTACTATTTAGATTACACCTATCGAAGAATCGTTTAGTAAGATATGTTATATAATCTTTAACATATATTATATTCAATTCTTCGTGCATCTCAGATACACGTTTCCATCTAGGGTATCCTCCAATTATTCTAAGACACTTATTCTGTAAGACCTGAAGGGTCTGTATGTTGGTCGGTACTATTCTACTTTAGCAAACCCACCTTACTACGCATGCGTGCAGTGTTGGCAATAGTAAAATGTAATATATCAATTTTAATAATTTAAATTTAATATCAATTTATTAAATGAGTTTATTTATAAGAAATAAGTAATATTCCCTTAATTTCTACTGTGATTAGAGTTTTAATATATAAATGTAGTTTAAATTTAATTTAATATTATTTATTTTCACTTTTTTCTGTTGTAGTTATTTATTATACAGTGTATCGATATTTAAAAAAAATTTAATTCAGCTGGACAATGAATTGCCCCCCTGCACCACCATGTTATAAACGTATGCACAATGATACACAATTTTAATTAGGCTAATGTGGGGGGAAAATTAAGTACTGTGCACCTAACAACAAGGTAATTAGGTTAGGTTTAGTTAATAAAAATCTAGGACAACAGAAGCCGAAAGACACAAAGTAACCTTAAAGGAGTTCGTGTGAAAAAAAAAATATATATATATAAAGAATGTATACACTTTACAAAATATAACAACAACAAGATAAAGGTATAACTACTGAATTACATCCTACACCGCACAAACGTTTTTTACACAAACTTTTTTAAGCTTACTTTGAGCTTTTCGGCTTCTGCTGTCCTAGACTTTTACTAACTAAACCTAACCTAATCACCCAGTTTTTAGGTGCACTAAATTATGTTCCCCCTTTTTTAATCTTTAATCGGCTGTGAATGTAATATTATTATTTATTCTTATTATAAAATACCGGAATATTAATTTAATTAGATTTATTTAACTGAAAGTTAAGCATTATTATACAAATAATTTTAATTCTATTTTAATTTTAGTTTAAATTTACGTGTTTTAATTTTACTATAGTTGGCAACATTGTCTAGTGGGTTTGCTAAAGTAGAATAGTGCCTGTTGGTCTTACTAGTATTGCTCCATACCGGAGCAGCATAGGTAAAAATTGGCCTAATGCACATTTTATAAATAAGTCTCTTATTTTTTATATTAAGTTTACTATGTTTGTTAAACATGGGATATAACTGAAACATAGCCTGCAAAGTTTTATTACTGGAGTATTTAATGTGCTCAGTAAAATTTAATTTTTTGTCAATTTTGACACCTAGGTACTTAACGGAATCTGCCCAGTCAATCTCAGAATTGTTGATGCGTACACGCGGGATGTTTTGTGGTCTTCGTTTCGTTATTAGAATTGCTTCAGTTTTAAGAGCGTTAAGCTTGGTTTTCCATTTACTAAAATGTTTTTCGATTTTAACGGCAGACTGTGTAAGTCTATTTGCAATTGTATCGAGTCGCCAGGAAGTTGTATATACAGCCGAATCATCCGCAAATAGCGCAAGCTCAGTATTTTTATTTACAGGTATATCATTTATATACAGTGTATATAAAATTGGTCCCAAAACTGATCCCTGTGGAACAGACGCATGAATTACTTTAGTAGTGGAATATTCATTTTTGATATGTACTGTAAATTTTCTATTTTTCAAATATGAGTCTATTAGTTTTATTAAATATGGTGGAAAATTAATACAATTTAATATGCTTCGTACGTATATATACGTTTCAAGGCTTTCTTAACCTAGCACACGCAGTTGTGTTCAGCGTCCCTAACTCCGCAGCGAAAGGGTTAATGTCGTTATTACTAGCGAGCATTTACTTTTTGCACATGATCTTAAGATATTTAAAACAATTTAAGGTAATTCTTTAATATCTCAAATAATCTCAATCTCTTCTGAAAATGTAACTTATTCATCTATTAACAATCGTAAACTATTGTTGACGATTATTTAATATTTGATATGACATTTTTATATGTGGAAGTGAAGTTATGTTATACGTATGTCGATATATCTTTAAAAAAAGCATGAAAACAATGAAAATGTCAAAAATGAAAACAGAATTCACACCAGAAACATATTGGGATCTGCGACTCGACAAAACAAGAACATATTTATGCAAAATACTGTTATAACTCGTCAAGAAAAACCTAATAACAGTAAGAATTGAGTGCTCTTCTTATATTTTACTGTGACAGAAATTCGTATGTGTATTACCATTTCTTTAAAAAATGTGGGCATATTTCCAAGTCACATATTTCCGTTTTTCTTAAATTTATAAAAAATAACATAACTCGTGGTTGCGATATGGCTTACAAAATATACTACAGAAACGGAGAAACCGGTTTTTTATCCGGTTCGGAGGAACGCAGGAAATATACAAACATAACTGTACGTAAAACTTGTCGAAACTTGGTGATTTATTAATCTCTACGACAAGAACATTTCATTAAGACTTACTTTTTATGTCACATTTTTTCATTTTATTTTGTGAATATGTGTAGCGTAACAAAGGAAATTCATATTTATAATTGGGAACCAAAGTTTACGATACGGAAGTGTGTTCATTTAAGACCGGTTTTATAACATTTAACGAGATTGTTTCTGAAAATCAAACTTTTGAATATACACTCGTCGAACAAATAAAGTAAAAAAAATTAGACAGTGGTATACGAGGGATGTTTTCTAAATTCTGGGAATTGTGCTATAATTAAATTACGCAGAACTTATAGGCAATGTTATTGGTGCCAGACAAGTCTTGACATGTTTATGCAACTATCTAGTGCAATATTGTTCAGTCTGATTTAGTTGTTCGACTGATATAGACGCGTTTTCATAGCACTGTTTTTGTAACCATGGAAGGCGCAGCAAAATCTCAAAGAGCAATTTTCTTTTCGTGGAAAGAAGGTGTGAAAACATCAGAAATTTTTCAGCGTCTGCAAGGAGTATTTGGTGAGTCTGCAGAATCCAAAAGTACTGTTTATCGATCGTTTTAAAACTGGTAGAACATCACTAGAAGACGATCCACGCAGTGGGCGCCCAAGCACGTCGGTAAATGAAAGAAACATTACTGCTGTCGAAGACCAACTGAAAGAGGACAGGCGAATGAGTATTCGTCAAATTAGTGTGCGCCTAGGGATAGGTATACGACAAGTTCATGACATCTTGCGTGATTGTTTGGGCGTTAGCAAGGTTTTGCCGCGCTGGGTACCAAGACTGTTGGGACCAGAACAGAAACTCAATAGGTCTGAATGAAAAACCTATCCTAAAAAATAATTAGAACAAAGATTTGAGTTTAAAAAGAAGTGTACTTTTGCCGGTACCGACTCCCCATCCCTAACATGATAAAATTACGCTTTCAGTGAAAAATATTAAGGTTAGAATTAAGAAAACAAAGACAGAAATTATTTTCTTATACCCTTTTCACACTAGATCTTTAAGATCGGATGTTAAAGTGAATGTATCTTTAAACGCTAATGTGAAACCGTACGGCCTCGTCTAAACACGACCGATGTTTAAGCCAGAGATCTGCGTCTTAAACTTCGTACGCATTGCCAACTTAATTTCTATTATAAAAAATACTCCTTGAATTTGTGCTGTCAACATTTTATATTATCATAAACAAGAATACTGTATTATATCGACGTTATAAGAAGTTTATACTTATTGTTATAATAAAATTATTTATTTTAATAATGTCTTTAATAAAATACAGAGCTACAATAATTGAGATAAAATGTATCGACTTACATGTTAATACAGGTGTAATATATTCTTTATTCTAGTGCCTTTATTATAGAATGAAATGAAATATCCTTAATTGTTTATAATAATTCAAAATGTGCGTCTGCGCAGACAGTTCAAAACTGGTAATTTCATGACGGTAACTTAAGGACAAAATTACTGTAGCTGATGACAGCACCAGAGATTTAAACATCAAGTGTGAAAGCATACCGATCTTAAACACCGCTGAACTTTAAGTTCACTCGTCTTAAAGATCTAGTGTAAAAAGGGTATTACCAACTTAATACATTTAAAACTAACACAATTTTAAAATTGGTTTCTTTCTCACATTCTTATTTCATCATAAATAAACTATAAATCACATTAATTGAAGTCCAGATTTGTGGTAGAGAACAATAAAATAAACACCGCATATAAAATTTGCAAAATAACACATTTTATTTCACCCTCACCCTATAAAATATCTTTATAACCATTATAATTTTGAATATTATGTAGAAATTTTTTCCTTAGCGGATATCCTTTGAGATAACAGCTATAAAGCCAGACATCATTGATTTATAAATCCTGTGGACATAAATGGTTCATTTAACAGTACCTCCCCGGCGTCTCGATTCACCGTTCTTCGGGTTGCACCCTTGCTTCTCTCTGATAAGTTGAATTTCATTTGAAAGTAATTCCATGTCAGGCGAAGCACTGATTTCCTGTGCTCAAGAGCTAATATTGGATTGGGATTGAACTTTTACACGAACTGTGTGATATTTGAACAGAAATATCATAGATGTTCAATTCTTTCAATATGGTTTTATAAGAATTTGTAGAAATGTATTTGAGAGAGATTGTAATGGAAGTTTCTGACGTACATTTCGGATTTAGGGATTACAAAATAATTCTAGTCTAATAAGAAATGAACGTTATTCAGTAAAGATAAAGAGGAAATTTATTTGGATCATGGATTCAGTTATTAAAGAAGGAGGTTGTACGAGTTGCGAACAGCAATGAAAACCAATCAAATCAGCTGACAAGTTTCGAATAAGATTTATTCTTCATTGCAGCTACAATAGGATATATAATATAAATGTATATAACAGTAGAATGTAGTGTAACAATAATGTGGCGCCCTCTCCTGGCCCAGGTAGGGTAGGAGTACACAAGGCGCGGTAAGCGGATCGGAGAATGTATTATAATAAAAAATAAGGTCAGGTTCTTGGTGCAAATTAGAGATGGGTCGTTCATGAACGAACCGGCTCACTGAGCCGACTCAGTACACTGACCGAAGTGACACGGTTCACCAAATTAAAATGAACCGGCTCACGGCTCACTGTATAGTTTCAAGTTTCCAGGATACGAGTGGTCGGTCGATTGTGAGCAGTGACCGGAGTGATCCGGATCTGGATCGATATCATGTTGAATTTCGCGAGAACTCTGCTTGTAATGTATTATCATAAAGTGTATTATTTATTGTCATCAATTTGTAGGGCAGTTTATTTGAAACTAATAGGCTTAGTCTGTATTTTCTTACAACCATACTATATAAACATATTAAAAATATTGCCCTAATCCAAGATGTCCGATTTATAAGGGCAATAAACATCGCCATAAACTAAACACATCCGGTTTAAAATACAGTAGCTACATAAAGTGAATTGTTTGTTTCAAAAATGTTAGATAAGAACCGGGGCTAAGCGACGTTCTACCTACGAGCGAACGACCGACAACTGACCCGGTCTAAGAAAGAGCCGGGTCTAAGAAAGAGCCGGGTCTAAGAAAGAGCCGGCTCTAAGCGACGTCTACCTACAAGCGAACGACTGACAACTGACCGGGTTAAGCGACGTTCTACCTACGAGCGAACGACCGACAACTGACCCGGTCTAAGAAAGAGCCGGCTCTAAGCGACGTCTACGTAGGTAGACGTCGCTTGTAGAAGCGAACGACCGACAACTGACCGGCTCTAAGCGACGTTCTACCTACGAACTAACGACCGACCTGTGTCTCGAAAACGTGTTTACTTAACCGGATCACTGAGCCGGATCAATGAACCGGCTCAACAAACTGAACGACCTCCACTGATCCGGTTTCGCAAACTGAGCCGAAATTCCCATCTCTAGTACAAATGCGTTGCCAATAAATTGAATACAAGTGAGAAAAGGTTTTGGGGATCGCTAATATGTTAATAAATATGTTAGGGAAATTTACAGTGTAAAAATAATAATGACAGGTGGTGTAGCGATGCCCGGAATAATAATAATAAAAAATATTATCAAAAAAATAGACGGAAAAAAATAATTTGTACAAAAAAAAATTAAATAATTATAATTGTTGCGGACTGCAACAATTAATAGCGGTAAGCGCAGCGGTGAAGACGGTCGATTACACTGTAAATTAATCCCAGAACAAATTCTAAAAAAAATTTAAAGAAAAATTTATATTAAAAATCTACAAAAAAAAGATGAATTTAAATGATTTCTTAACGCAAAATGTTGAGAAATGGGTACAGATCTACTAGTGAATTTATAACAAATATTAGGCTAAATTAAACAAATAAAAAATTATTTAAACAGAACGCACGACAAGTAGAAACGGTGAAACACGCGTTCGTTCTGAACTGCAGCGACTATGACGTCACTCAATAAAATGACAAAAAATTTTATAAATAAAATTTAGAAAATTAGTAACAGACCTTTCTCTTTGGTCTCACATAAATGCAGTAATTAATAAATTACTGCCACAATGATTTCACACACAAAAGAAATCTGGAGGGAAAACTCCAGAAAAAAATAACTTGGACCAGTAATAACTAAGTGTTGGCCAGGATCGGCTAGGACCTATCTCCGAGGCGGGGGCTACCCATCCGGGAGTCGAGGAGCCTGGAGACATCTTCTTCCACTCACATGGTCACTACTTGCTTGGCTTCACTCTCGGTACAAGAATCTGGCGTCAGTGTCTTGGTAGTCACCTTCTGGACTAATACGTGTAGCGGAGTTGGCTATGTTCCACTGCTTCCATATTTTGTGACTTCCAGCCTTTTTGTAACGAAAATTAACCCAGTTCCAATATTCATTCGTCATGACAAATATTTCCTCATTATGAAAATGCGATGTCTGCATTTCCGTAATCATACGCCACATACGTCAGATGCTGACGAATAGTTTTTAATCAGACAGCTGACCGTCACAATGTCTAGATGTCGTAATCCTGACCTAGGATTACCTATGTGACATTACCCCCTTCCCCATCAGGGGGTAAGGGGTAATTAGAAACTTGTCAGGTATTTCTACGCTGTTGGCTCATGTGACGTCTGTAGATGGCCAATCAAACCACCCACCTGACAATATATTCAAATATAACAAACGAAGATAAAAACTACGGACCTACGTTGAATATGAAAAACTCATAGACACCATAGAACTGTGTGAAATAAATATATATTTGTTTGTATGTTCTTTGTTAATCAGTCGGCATGTGAAGACTTGTGAACTATATCTAGTTATACGTTTACTGTAGGATAACATATTTTCTTTAGGTTAGTGTTACTAACAAAAAAGAGTTCAGAATTTCATATTAGTCTCAAAACTTTAGTTTAAAAACTTTTTTCGTTTATACATTAGCTCTTATTTTATACAGCCTTTTTTTTATAAAAATGTGTAGAGAACAACGATTATTTCATGACGTTTTCACGCATTTAAAATTGTACCAGGATCTCAGAAAGCTTAGAAGTTTCTAGAATATTCTTTTGCTTTATATGCTGCTGTTATAGCTGCTATATGTTGCCATATGCTTGCTATATGTTGTATTGAATTCATTGGGAAACTATTGATATTTATGGTATTTAACGACATCTATTGGAAATATTTTCAAATAAATTATTGTGCCAATTATTAAGGTCTAACTAGCGAAACCTAAAGAATGTGTAAATAAATTTGGCGTAAAAAACTGAAGGTAAATTACGAAAAACTAGGGCTACACTTGAATTCAATTTTTATCTAGACGTGGACAATTCTTATCTAGTACAGAATGAATAATAACCCAAGAATATCAAAGGAACTGATAGTGTAAAATGGAGTCATTCACATAAAAGACAAGATAAGAATTTCGTCAATTAGCGTCATCCGTAGTGATTGTGTTAACCATGCTTGGCCAGTTTATGTAAAAATTGTGACATGCAACAAACTCACGCCAAGACATTATACTTGTCTGGCGGCTCGCCCCGTAAAATTGTAGAGGCTGCAACTTTTATAGGTACGTTATTATTGGTTAAAAGTTACTAACAATACATGTTTTCTAGATAAACAATTATTTTTGTAAAAGAGTACTTATAATGAAATGAAAATGAACTTACTTTCAGACTGACCAACACTGTGCCTTATTCTTATAGTAATAAAATAACATTTTAAATAATACAAGGTGTCTCAAAAGAAATTTTATATTTATTTAGCTTACTGCGTGAACGCAACGTATCCGAGGGGCGCGGGGGTTATGTCAATCGGTAGCCTGGCTCTTGGGAATTTAGTCGCTATGGAGCGTTTCTCGGGAGCAGACCGCGCGTTATGCGTGCGATAGTTTTACAAAAACGGTGATTCGGCGACTGTAGCGCGTAGAAAATTCTGCAGTATTCGAGGTTTTCGCCACTTAAATGATGCGCTAAGCATTCCTCTCATTCGACATTGGGTTAAAGTTTGAAGAGACTGGTACAACGCTGGATAAATCAAAATCCGGGCGACCTAGGTCATCAAGAACGGTAGAATGTTAATCAGTCTGTTCGTGACGACCCGAACCTTTCAATTCGGAAGCGCGCAAGTGCTTAAATGTGCATAGATCATCATTACATCGCATTATGCACAAAGACCTAAAGCTGCACTCCTACAAAATTCAATTGGTGCAAGAATTATAGCCCTAAGATGCCAGTCAGAGGCTTAATTTCGTAAATCAGGTGATTGAGCGATTTTCAACGTTTACCAACATTTTGTTTTCGGATGAAGCTCATTTTCATCTTAATGGCCACGTAAATAAGCAGAACTGCCGCTACTGGAGTGCAACGAATCCGAAACGCAAACATCAGAAACCCCTACATTCGCCTAAAGTGACCGTATGGCCTGCGATGTCGGCGCGAGGAATTATCGGCCCTTACTTTTTTGAAGACGAAAGGGGGCGTGCAGTTACAGTGAATTCAGAGCGTTATGTGGAGATGTTAGACAACTTCTTGGTACCTGAACTGCAAAACTTTCCTGGCTATAACCAAAGAACATGGTTCCAACAGGACGGAGCAACTTCTCACACGTCCAATATGTCTCTGCCACGTGTTCGTGAAATTTTCTCAGGCAAATTGATCTCCCGAAGAGGTGACATAAATTGGCCTCCACGCAGTCCAGATTTAACCCCTAGGTCTTTTTCCTATGGGGTTATCTTAAATCTAAAGTTTACGCCAATAAACCGACTGCACTGGCGCATTTGAAAGAAAATATCCGTCACGAAATGGCAGCCATCCCTGAGTCCACCTGCCGAGACGTCATAAGTAATTTTACTGTTCGATTAAATGAGTGCCGAGAACGCGAGGGTCTACATTTAGACGATATTATTTTTAAGAAATAAATTCCCAAAAAGTGTATTTTAATAATTAATAAACATTTTTTCTATAAACGGCTTACTTTTTTTTTAATCGATCCACTAAATATAAAATTTATTTTGAGACACCTTGTACCTGTCCACTTGGTTCATCATCATCTTCAGTTCTTTGCTGTGAGTTGCTATGGTTAACCAGTAGTTAAGTACTCGACACTTAACCAGACCTTGTAAAAATCGGGGCTTAGTGTAATTAAATTACAGTCATACCTATTATTACAATTCGCTTTGATTGTAACATATACAGTATTTGTACAGTATTTTACCAACTACAAATGAAATTACTACTTGTTAATATTCATATATTAAATATTTAACTGTACTTGAAAGCAGTTTTTCAACTGGCTGTTTATTAACTTTAATCAGAAAAAAGATTTAAGCATGAAATCGTAAAACAAATAATGCGCTATAACTTTTGTATGTTTATACTGCAGTTCAGATACAGAAAACTTTTTCTATATTAAATTTTATGATAAAACTTAAACTCATATAATGTAAAATACGAATTCAAAGTGTATTAAAGTAGCCATGTTTTCCAATTTTTATCTATGTAAATTAATGTAGGAAATATATGCAAATTTATAATTATTTTTTGTTTTATACATGTACGGTGCACGAACATTCTTCATATTAAACCTAAAAAATAATTCACGGAGAAAAGGACATTGTAATTTGCAATTATTCGCAATTATTTCAAAATGAAAAAAGGATGTCAATTAAGGCATTTCAACTAAATGAATCGCCAAGCTACTTTTTAAACATGCCCTTAAGTTAGGGCTGCCATACGTCCCGGTGCACCGGGACATGTCCCGGTTTTGAGGTCTGTGTCCAGGTGTCCCAGTGTCCAAGAATCATTTGTCGTGGACGATTTAAAATTTACACATATTAAAAAAATATTTTCCGTAATACAGACGCATACTCAAAAAACATCAAATTTTTCCAATCGAACTGATATAATTCACCATTGATCCCAACCTTTTGCTCTTCGTATTAGCAATCTCTTCTTTAATTGTTTTTTTTATGTCTTCCAATTTTTTTTTTTAAATAAATTTTTTAAAACACTGCATTTTTTATAATAAAGGTATGATTATCGATGAAAGTTTTTTTAAGTGGGTTTTTTAAGCCACTACCTTAAGTATACTGGCATTTTTATTGTTTACATTTAAGGAAAAACAATATAGACCGGGAGCTCATGACATTTTTGGTCTCCGATTTCATACAGCATGCCTTTTGGAGGAGAGAATATTTACCCTGTGACAACAAAAAAGGGATGGTACTAAACCCCTGCACGCTTTCCGGTCATAGGGAAAATTGCATTTCCAATTGCACAAAATTTTTGTGTTTTTCTCTGATTTAATATTGCTTGCCCTTTTGTCAAAAGAAAGTTATAACAAATGTAAAGTCTTTTAATTATGGAGGAGGATTAAGTCCTACACTCTTTATAACTTTTATGGACGAAATTATAAAAAAGAGTAAAAAAGAAACGTCTAAATTCAGAATTGGATACAGGAATATGCGAATAACAGAAATATCGGAAGGAGTATTTGCAGATGACGTAGTAATAATAGCAAAAGGAAGAAACGAATTGCAGGAAAATCTAAATATATGGAATAAAACATTCAAAGAATTTAATATGACAATGAACAAAAGTAAGACTAAAGTTATGATTATTGGAGCAGATGAAGACTTAAATATAAGAATAGAGGACACGAACATAGAACAAGTCCAGAATATCAGATATTTAGGAGTAGATATACGAGATGATGAAAAACAGGAAATGGAGATAAACACAAGAATTGAGAAAGCAATGAAACTCTACTATGATATAAATAGTACTCTTATTAACAAAAAAGAAATAACAAAAGAGACAAAAATGAATATATTTAAAACAATATACAGACCGGTACTGACTTTCGGATGCGAAACGTGGACACTTTCAAGAAGGGAAAAGAATTAAATACAAGCTGCAGAAATGAAGTATTTACGAAGGGTGAAAGGAGTGACTAAAATGGATAGAATTAAAAGTACGGAGATAAGGAAAGAACTTAACATAGAAGCAATAGATAAATTCATAGAAAATAGGCAACTAAGCTGGTGGGGACATATGCACAGACTACAAGAAACAAGAAAAGTGAAGCAAGTCTGAGAGACAAGAACATACGGAAAGAATAAAATAGGAAGACCAAGAAACACATGGGACAAAACATTAAAAGATATATTAGAAGAGAGAGGAAAAACGACTGTAGAAGCCAAAAAAATGACGAAGAATAAAAAAGAATGGGCTAACTTCGTATATAAATACGTAGATACGCATTTTACGCCATAGAACAAAACAAAAAAAGGAAAGAGAGAAAGAAATGCAGCCTACACTATATATGGTAGAAGGCTTTTAGATATATATATATATATATATATATATATATATATATATATATATATATATTAATCCAGAAGTTGTGTAGTTGCCATAAAGAAAACAATATATTTAATTGTAGTTCAATAATAGAATATCAAATTTTCTCAATGGAAACTATACAACAACTGTACATTACTTAGAATTTTTTCAGATTTTTAGTTTAAACCATCTGAGCTACAAGATGTGGGACAAAAATTTTTTTTGCACAATTTTGGCAAAAATCGCGTCAAAATAATCTATTTTACAAAAATAAAATTTTGGTCGTTAATCCACGTACTAAGGACTTTCATTTGAAACCCTACTCAGATTTAAAAAAAAAAATGTTTATATTTTTAAGGGGATATGTTTTTTAGATGTTTTAGTATTTTTCCTATGTGCTGGTCAAAGATTTGTATAAGCATGCCAAATTTCAAATCTCTAGGTTTAGTCGTTTGGCTACAATTTTTACCGAACAGACAGACAGACAGACAGAGAGACGACAAAATGACAGTACAGTAAAACCTCGATATAACGGACCTCTATTTAACGGACTTCGGATATAACGGACAAAAAATCCGGCTGTGGAAGATGTTTTACAATTGCTAGAAGTAGATGAAGGTGAGCCTGGGTATAATATCATGACTGAAAGTGAAATAGCAGATGAAGTTATGAACCTAAAAAATGAAGATGGAAGTGAAGGTAGCGAAGAAGAAGAAACAAAACTGCCAAAAATGAAGTTATCAGTGGTAAGATCGCATCTCGACGATCTAATAACATTTATTGATTATTCGTCAGATAACGAAGTTCAACTATGTTATACGCATTTTCGTAATTCTAGAGAGTTGATTATAAAAAAACAGCAAACTTCAAAAGTGCAAACAAAACTTCCTTTTTCAAAGCAGGATTACCGAAAGCATGCCCGTCGATATCAAACAGCAACGTCACTTCACGACAAATGTCCGAAGGCAATTAAATAGAATTTTGTTTGTGTTTTGTATTTTTTATTAATATCAAAATACAGTGTACATATTTTCAAAAAAAAGTTTTTTGATTTATTTTAAACCAATTTTTATATAACGGACTTTCGGCTTTAACGGACACTCCGTCCCCCCAATTAGTCCGTTATATCGAGGTTTTACTGTATAAGGGTTTTTTGGTCATACCTACAAAACTCGAATTAAGTTGGCATCTGATTTTCATTGTTCCTTTGTTGAGTTCGGGCCAAAGAAGTAATCTGATTGGTTCTTTGTTAAATTGGGATTTTTAGCTGTGGTAACACAGTTTTGATATTTTAAAACCCATCGTTTACCATTATGTAACGCTCAGAAATTATCGATTTCACTGTGTGTCTGTTAAATAAAATATTATTAGCCATCTTATGTAACTGCAATGAAAACTTTCTGACAGCATTTATGGTAAGACTAAGTAATAAACTTCTTATTTTTGGAGAAAAACAATATCTATAATATGATGAATTATTTTGTTGGAAACTGCTAACGAACTTACATATCGTTGGATATAGTATCACTGATTACAAGAATATATCAATATAATTAAAGAATATTTACCACTATCACGAACATAATGTTCACGTAATAGTCGAGCGCCGATGGCGACCACACTATGACCACAAACTAGAATAATGTCGCATAATTTTGATTCTAACGCACGGTTTGTGGCTAAGGTCACTAATTTTCATTGAATTTTCCGATAGTTGCTATTATAATGGTAATAAACTCATTTGTTACAGAGTTATATTTTGTAATCCATATTTTTATGACTGTTCCCTGTCAAATTTGAAACTCATTGTTCATTGTTTTCATGTTTTGATATTTTAGAATTTTACTCGACATGGAATTCAGAATATGTTTTATGTATCAAAATTTTAAATATATCAGAATATAAAAATAGCCAGGTGTCATTATTCATTTATAAAATCAAATGACAACAGTTCACATTGATTTCAATCTTCTGCGAGGGGCAATCAAATATAAACGAGCCTTTTATTTTAACAATTTATTTTACAAGAAATATTTATACATTGCTACAAAAAAAAATTCCACATAATCACCTCCTTTTAGGATGCATTTTCCCAACGTTTGGGCAGTTTCTTTATCCCATTTTCGTAGAATGAAATTAAGCGGGTATCTAACCAGTTGTGCACAAACGTTTTCACTTGATCATTGTTCTCAAATCGCTCGCCTCCAAGTGCTCCTTTGAGGGTCCCAAATATGTGGTAATCGCATAGCCATAAGTCTGGACTATAAAGTGGATGTTCAAGCATTTGCCAGTGCATAGTGCACACCAGTTTATGTTGCGTTAGATCTGCTATGTGGAATGTGATCTGCCTGTGATCTGCAGTGATCTGCCTGGCGTTGTTTTGAAGGATCATCACTCAGTAGCTTTGTAACCCAACGGATTGAGATTTTTTGAAGCCCAAGTGCTTTCGGAAGATTGATTGGACACTTCCATAGCTGACACCAAGTTCCTCCGAAATTTCAAGCACTGTTAATCGTCGATCCCGTTCCATTAACTCACAAGCACGAGCAATGTTTTCATAAGTCACAATGGTGCGAGGCCGGCGAGGATGACTTTGATTTTCAACTAGTTCACGGCATTACTGGAACTCGTTGGACCAAACTTTCACCCTTAGCCATGAAAGGGTATCTTGGACTGGAACTGCGGTGAGTTTCGGCTGGATTCACGTTTTCACGGGTTAGAAACTTTATAATAATGTGTTGCGCAAAAGAGACTGGCACACTCTTCACATTCCTCGCAAGGGCTACTAAATATGACATTAAATAAACCGATAGGTTAGTTTTCTCTCTCTACGAATCCCTACCTGAGGACTCCAACCACCAGAGCACACATTGTTGACTTTCCCGCCGCTCAGCCGAGAAAGGCTCGTTTATATTTGATTGAGCCTCGTATATTAATAAAATGATAACTATGATCGTTTGGTGGCGAAGTGTCACAAAGAATATCCACTGCATTCGAGGCCTTCGTTGCTCTACGCACATGTGGCCAGACAAAGTGGCTAGTATCCATATTATACGAGGTATGAAGTAGACGAATATTAATCCGAAATACCGTTGATTCGAGTCCTAGATTTTTACTGATGAAGAAAACCTGAAAAAATTAGAAATATTTGCCAGTTACTACAACAGAACTATTCACTTAATCCTACACTTCCCAATAAAATCTTAAAAAATCGTTTCAGGAATTATTACAGAAAAGCTCTGAAATCTTCTAAGATAAAAGCTAATAACTCCTATATAGCTAATTCTAATAATGCGCCTAAAGCAATGTGGGATATTATTAAAAGTAACCAACCTCCCACTAAAGATAATGATTGTCCGAAAAGTCCAGACGAATTGAACTTATTTTTTTCCAAAATTGCAGATAGTATTGTTCAAAATCTACCACCTACTAACTTTAATCCTGTCCATAATCTCCAAAATCTGCTATCTGACAAATACATTCCCCAATTTTCTTTTACTGACGTCTCATTTAACCAGGTTAGAGATGCTATCACCACCCTGAAACCAAGTAATAGTAGAGATCCGTATGATTTTAATGTAGAAATAATAAAATCAGTAAAAGATTTGTTAATTGTCCCTCTAACCAAACTTTTAAACTCGTGCATTAAGTCCAATACCTTTCCAAACTGTCTTAAGTTAGCTAAAGTTATTCCCGTTTATAAAAAAGGCGACAAAAACGATATGTCAAATTTTAGGCCTATTTCGTTACTTCCTATATTTTCCAAAATTTTTGAAAAATTGTTATTGTCCCAATTACAAACCCACTTTCAGCATAACAACCTTCTCAATCCTAAGCAGTTCGGCTTCAGAGCAGGAATTTCCACCTGTTCGGCGATACTTGAGCTCATCAATATCCTTACTAGATCTTTTGAGGAAGGAGCACACAGTATATCCACATTTTTAGATCTGACAAAGGCGTTTGATTGTCTTTGTCCAGCTTTATTAATTCAAAAACTGGCCTGTTATAATATTAGTCAAAATAGCTGTTCACTTCTTGCATCATATTTAAAAGACAGGAAACAGTTTGTTTACTTAAAGGGTGTTAAGTCACAAGTTCAAACTGTTAAATATGGCGTCCCTCAAGGCTCTATTCTTGGACCTTTTCTCTTCCTAATATATATTAATGATTTGCCTTCCTTCCTCAAAACTACAAACACAATATTGTACGCGGATGATACCACCATAATTTCAACTTCGAAGGACTTTGAAGAAACATTATCTTTAAATAACACCAATTTAAAACTTAGTCGTGAGTGGTTCAGTGCTAATAACCTAAGTTTAAATGCTCAAAAAACTCAGCAAATGATCTTCTCACTTCGATTGGCACATATGGAAAATCCAGAATCAATTAAATTCTTAGGTGTCCATATTGGTGTTAATCTTAGCTGGGAAGTTCATATAGATCATCTTGCCAGTAAACTTTGTAAAGCAATTTTTTGTTTGCGTAATCTCAGAAATAGCGTGTCCCGTAATATTTTACTTACAGCATATCATGCACTCTTTCATAGTCACATGTCCTACGCGATTCTTGCCTGGGGACACTCCCCCTTTTCACAGAGAATATTTTCTTTGCAAAGACGCGTTATTAGAATAATAGCTAACTTATCCTATAGATCAGACTGTAAACACAAATTTACTGATTTGAATATCCTTACCTTGCCATGTTTATTTATATTTCAATGTCTCGTCTACGTACATTGCAACCTGATTAATTATGAGCAGCAAAATCAAATACATGCTCATTTTACAAGAAAAAATGATATAATCAGACCAAAATACGTAAGATTGACCAAATCAAGGCAGTCCTTCAATTATTTTGGTATCTTATTCTACAACATACTCCCCTTGGCAATAAAGAAGTTAAACAACCAGCAATTCAAAAAGACCGTAAAAACATATTTAATAACTAAAGCATTTTATAACTTTGACCAATACATCGCTAATAATTTTAATGACTTGTAATGTAATTTTGTAACTTTATTTTTAATGTTAAATTCAATGTATTATTGTTTATGCTATGTTTATTTGTAGTATTTTTTTCCCCATTATTACTTTTATTAACTGACGTATGTAAAAATATTTTGTATTTGTTAACATCAATAAAATTATTATTATTATTATTATTATTATAACGTTAGACTAAGAAAGTCCCCACTAAATATTAAAAGTTCGCACTAGATGGCGCTAGAATGCTATTAACAATCTTATAAAGAAAAAGCATGTCCGCTAGCACACGACGATTTTTTAATGTTAAAGTATTAAAAGTAGTACAGGCAGATTCATAATTTTCATAAGGGGTGTCTGTTTTATAGCAAAGATATTTTAAAGCTTTAATCTGAATTCTTTCAATTTTATTTACATACTTATCATACTGTGGGTTCCAAATAACGGATGCAAAATTTAGTAGACTATAAACATAGGCAAAGTAAAGATTTTTATTAGGAATTACCGATTTAAATTTTTTTGTGCTACGAATAATAAAACCCAGCATTCTCCAGGCTTTAGAAACTATATTTATTATATGAGCTTCAAATGATAATTTTGTGACAATATACACCCCAAGATCCTTCACAACTTCAGTCCTATTTAATAAATTCCCATTTAACTTATAATCAAATGTAAACTTATTAGTATTTCTAGAAAATGAGACAATTTGGCATTTACCATAATTCAAGAAAAGTTTATTTACATCGCAATATTTATGGAAATTGTCAAGGTCATTTTGAAGCAATATTGCGTCAGAAATTGAAGTAATTTTAAAGAACATTTTCATGTCATCAGCAAATAATAGAAAATTAACATTTGAAATATAACTAGTGATGTCGTTTATGAAAAGCAGAAAAAGTAATGGTCCTAAATGAGACCCCTGAGGGACACCAGATGTAATTTTTACAAACCTTGACGTAAATTGATTGATTTTCAAAACACTTCTGAAACGCAGATTTTGGTATAGCGTTGAACTCCTCCAGCGAAGCTCTGAATCCTTTCAGGAACTCTATAGGAATAATAATAGTAAAACATTAAACAATTTAAACTTAACTCAAAGTAATAGGGGATCGATTTTAATTAAACTTATCGAGGTTTTGCTTTATGTAATAACTTTATTAAATATTTATTTATAATTTGACCATTCTAGTATTCTGGTTGACAATTTTATAAAGTCGCGTTACAGTATTTTGCTTATATTACCAAAATTGTAGAGCCAATGGCCGAAGTTTTTGAACAGATTGTTAATTTATAACCATGTCAAAGTAAGTTATTTGCTTGTTCCGGAAAAAGTGTCAAACAAGCATATGAGCAATTACACACTCCTGAAAATTCCACATTAAACTGATCCAATAACTAAAACACGTGGTACCGAGTGAAAACCAATGAAAACTTTGACACATGCGCTCTCTATACTTTCCAGGACTTATTGAAACAAGTGGTCTCTGCCGTCGCGACGTCAGTTGGTTTACAGACGCTGAGTGAGCGTCGTGGCGAATGAATTCTAACTTAATTCTTCGTCAGAATAAGTATTAAAATTTAAAAATTACTATCTAGCCGGGAAATAATTATTTTGTTGAATTAGTCAATTAGTTGTTGGATTTTGAATATTTTGTGTTTGTAAGTTTGTATTTTCTTTGTTGTCAAAGAAGTGGAAAACTGAAAAAATTGTTTTGTGATTATTTCTATATATTGGTAAGTGTTTTATTTAGCTAGTATTATCTGTCTCATTTTGTAATTCGTAACTAACAGGGAAAGTTCATTTTACTTGCCCGACCTTAATATATAAGGGGCAAGTATTGTAATCGCGAAAATTTTCGATGTCGAGATTTTGACGGATGACCACGTTTCATGGTCCAGGGAATCCAAACAACCTATTTTCGAAGTGCTGTCCGTGTGTGTGTGTGTGTGTGTGTGTGTGTCTGTGTGTATACACGATAACTCAAGAACGGTTTAACTTAAAGAGTTCGTTCTGGTACTAAAAAATTCTCCTATTAAATGGGAAGAACCCTATTGTTTTTTATGAAAATCGGTTGACTAGAAATGGGAGTTTACTCGTGTCGATTTTAAGATTTTTGCGAATATTTAGCAACAGAAAAATATTTCGAAAAAATTTATTGAACAAAAGTTACTATAAATGCAATAACTAATAACTTTTATTTGAGACGTTTTTTGATAAAACGGAAAATTTCGAAAATTTTTTGTAAAATTATTTAAGTCTCAATTTTTTCATACTTATATGTAACGTTTCCATGGTCATAATAATTAATTCGTAACTAGTAAAGCAAGCCTTGGACAAAAATTTGTATACAGTCTGTTCCAACCGGTTAAGCGGAACTAGATTTTGCAATCTAGTTACTTTCATCGTTTAAATCGTACTTTTCGGCCGTTTTGTTTAAGCTTTGTAAATCATACTTACAATAAACATTTTTTGGTAATTTTTTCATCATTTTAAAATGTCATTTTCTTTATATGTTAATTTTTTGTGTCATTCTTATTACAAATTTCCCAATTATTTATATTTTTGTCATTAAAATATATAAAAAAATAATTTAATTTTGACATATATACTTCGTTTCCATGGTTTCATTGTTGGAATTTTAAATTTTGACATTCCAACGTGACAAATGAAATAACCCTAGCAAGGTCCCTTTTCGTGACAACCTAAAAGAACAAAATTCCCATTTAGTTCCGCCTAACCGTTTGAAACGACTGTAGAACATAATTTGATGTATTCTTGAAGATTTATCTAAATATATTTTTTTTTTTTAATTTACATTTTTTTTTAAATATTTTTTTTATGGGAGGGCAAGTCTAGCGGAGGTTTCCCTTCGCCACTGGTTTATGTTGTATATTGACAATACATTTATAATATTATCATAGTATTGGTTCACACGGATACCTCAAAGTCTGTTTACACCACAACAGTCACCAAAGTAACCAGATCTAGTTTCGTATTACAAATTGAAACGGATTATACCTATCCCAACCGGCTTTACTCGGGGGCTTTTTTTATAAATAAAAGTATTTATACCAGTACAAACATAATTATATCAGACTTTGATATCATAAATTAATAATGGTGGCCTTGGTAGCGTAGAGGGTTCAAATCCTGCTCAGGGCATGGATGTTTGTAAGTCAGAGTGAAATTGGAACTTTCGTCTTGTTCTGTGGTTTAAAAATATATATATGATTTTCCCTTACATATTACGTTAAATGTTGTTTTAGTCCTTAAATAATAACAATATTTTACTAATAACTTATTTTGTTATCTTAAAACAGCATGTACTCTATAAATCACACTAAACTAAACTTTTGTTATACAAAACAGTAATATAGCTCAGTCGCTGAAACAGCGAAGTTCGTCATTTTGCGTCATAACTTCAATGACAAACTTATTGGCGAAAAAATAACTAAATCGATTTTTTTTGCATGTGAATTATAGACTAATATTGCTCTTTACTCTTTTATTTTACTAAAACATACCTTTTGAAGTCATATTGTGTTCGATAGTTATTTTGAAGATTTACAAATTTTAAAACTGTTTATTTAATATAGGGACATTTGTATTGGTATTCCTGAATAAAACGATGTTTACATTTGTCATTAAATAATACGCTCTGTTGTGTTTTAATACTGACTTGTGTTCAAATATCTAACTTATAGTAATTTCTAAAAACCTTTTTTATTTAGTTTGTTGTTTATTTAGCAGTTTAGTGTTTAGTTATATATTTTGTTATATATTAGTTACATATTTTGCTTTCACTGGTCTAAAGAAAAATTGGGGCTTTAATCGCTTAAAACGTTTTGAGATAATGACAATTTTTTGAATGGCATAATTTACATTATTTGTGAAAATTGTAAAATAAAAAAAATCACAACAAAAAAATGGTTAGAGATAGCGACCAGCGGTTGAAATTTTTGGATTCCTTGTAGTTTATTTAATCTAGAAAAAAATTGTGGCTTTAATCGTTTAATCCGTTTTGAGATTGTGACAATTTTTTTTATGGCATAATTTACAGAATTTGTGAAAATTGTGAGTTCAAAAAAATCACAACTCAAAAACGGTTAGAGAAAACAACCTGACGCTAGAATTTTTGGATTCGTCGTAGTTTATTAAGTCTAGAAAAAATTTGAGGCCTTACTTGTTTTGCGTATTTTAAAATTATGACAAATTTTAATATGGCGTGATTTATAGAAATATTCATCTTCGCATGGATATATCTCAAAAACGAAATGCAATTAAGACCTGCGGTTGAAATTTTTGAAATCTTGAGGTCCTAATTTACTTGTAACCAGATTTTGAAACAAAATTTTTTTTGAAGTTTTTTCATTTTTTTAATTTTTTTTTGAAAATTTTGAAAATTGCTTACTAAAAAATGGTTAGGGATATCAATATGCGGCTTGAAATTTTAAAATTCTACTACACTGTTTAGTCTAAGAAAAAAATTGGGCTTAAATAAACATATTATTAAGTTTTGTAGGGGCAGTAATCCAAAATCCTTGAAAATGGCAAAAAATCGAAAAAATCGTAAGGGGTACCCCTTAAGAAAATCGTGATTTTGAAGCAAAAAATTTTTGTCTCCAATTTTATTGAAAATTGGTACAAATATGCATTTTTGGTCAGAGATCAAGAAAATTTGGTCCATTTTGAAGTTTGGGCAAAAGTTTTGGAATTATAGGCAAAAAACTTACCTAAATCAGCTCTAACTCAAAAACTAGGAAAGCATGAATTTTTAAAATATTTTTTTCATAATCCTCATCTTAAAATTAGCCTAAAATTATATTTTGGCTAAAATCGGAGTCAAAAAAATTTTGACTAAAATATTCAAAATTTTGGAAATATTGTTTTTTTGATTTTGTTCTAAATTTGTATACTTATATATTTTTAGCCTTAGATCACAAATATATGGTCAGTTTTGAGTTACGGTCTAAAATTTGACATTTTCGGCAAAAAAAGACAGTCCACAAAAAGGCTCAGAACCGATGAAATGTTAGCCTGCCCCTTTTTTAAATCTTTATAAACTAATACTTACGTCTTATCTATCATCTATATCAGCGGTTCCCAATCTGTGCCCCGCAGAGCCCTTTCTGCTCCGCGTGCACTTCTCAGGGGCTCCGCAGCCGTTCCAGGAAATAAAATAAATAAAAATTGAATAAAATCAACAGTATTAGAAATAAAAAACAGAATCAAAATAATAAAACTGGAAATGACATTCTGAAAGAAAATTGGCCAAGTTGTATGTATGTTCAAGTGATTTCTGACTGTAGCCCAGAGGCGAATTAAACGGTGGGCGGACTGGGCGCCCGCCCGGGGCTCACGAATCCGGGGGGGGGGGGGGGCTACCGAAGTCTATATACAAATATTTCCATTCTATTTACAATAATAGAGGGCCCATTTTAATTTTACCGCCCAGGGCCCCCAAGCAACTTAATTCGCCACTGCATACAGGACACATGGAAAGACCCGACAATTTACAGATCAAGATAGAGGACTTATGAAAGTGTGGCCAAAAGTCAAATCGACTGTCAGTGCCCAAAGAACTTAAAAAATTGTTAACCCTGCTTGTCATTTAAAACTTAACGAATCAATATATAAAATAACGTACTGCACTTAGTGATGTCATTATTTTATAAAAATTATAATTTAAATCGAATTATAACAATTACCTATTGCCTTTTTACTTTACACGCAATGACTTTGCACTCAATTGCTACTTACTACATTTTTATTCAATACCACCCTCACAAAGCAATTTTATCTAATCAAAAATCTCCATTTCAAGCATTTATTATGACAAACTATTAAATTGAACTCAGATCTTGTTATCTTTCATATTCTACTGCACTTAAGGAGAACGAAATGCTTTATTCAAATTATTAATGTTGAAAAATCAAATAGACGATCCACAATAGTGTATATACGAGGTTTACCTTTTATTATTTACAAACGACCACTAGATGGCAATATTGATATGTGTCATTACTATATTCGTAAAATTTGACATTTGTTATTGTGAAACCCGTAGCAGCTTATAAATTGACCTAGTAGTTTGTTGACAGTGAGCGTTTAATGAAAACTAGTTTGTAAAAAAATAGATATTACTCGTGAGGGTTTTCGTTGGATGATTTTGACGATTTAAGTAAAGGCCTAACTCAGCAACAATGTATAGATTCGCTTTATACAACTTTTGGTAATGAATCACCATCAGAAAAGACTGATTACAATTGGTTTGCAAAATTTCGTCGTGACGGTCTTGCGTCTATCAGTGATGAATCTTGTGAAGTTCAACCAAAATCGGTTGTGATTCAAAAAAACATCGATGCTGTGCATAAAATGATTGAAAAAGATCAGCATGTGACTTACCGTGAGATAGAGGCATCCTTTGGCATATCACAGACTGCAATACATTCGATTTATTTCGTGATCGTGCGTCCGTTAGTGATGAATCTCATGAAGGTCGACCTAAATCAGTTGTGATTCAAAAAAACATCGATGCTGTGTGCTAAATGTTTGAAGAAAATCGGCATGTGACTTACCGTGAGATGGAGGCATCCTTTGGCATGTCGCAGACTGCAATACATTCGATTTTGCATGTTATCAGTGAGAACGATAAAAAAAAACTCAAAAAAAGGCTCGTGTTGATTGGTGTATATGCTAAAATATTCAACCTAGGCACTGTAAAATTCGTATACAACATCGTTACAGGTGACGAAATTTGGATTTATTCATATGAACCGGAAACTAAGCAACAATCCACTATTTGGGTCTTCCAAGATGAACCGAAACCCGCAAAAGTTGTTCGTTCATGAAGCATGTCCAATAAAATGATAGCTTGTTTTTTCGGTTATACTGGACATTGCGGAACCATTCCTTTAGAGCAGTGGTGCTCAACCTGGTCCCTACCGGCCACTAGTGGGTGGTAGTAATTTTTTGGTGGGCGGTAGGGGTTTTGTTTAATGCTGGCTACTTTCCGTTTTTTTTAAATTTAATTCACGTTTTAAAAACATTAAAATGGAAATGGAAAGTATTATTTAAAAAAATTTCATAGCATTATTGAAAAACATTTTCATTAAGTTTTCATAAAATTCTTTACTGTTTATAGTTAAATTTATCATAATATACAATTTTTATCGCCCGCGCATAAGTTTAGTTCACTGTACGTGAAACTAAATTGCGCTGGTTTTGGTGCATGTATATTTGTTGTGTTTAATAATAAGAGATGATGCAGTAAGTTGTTTTATAAAGATTTTTGCAGCTAAATTATAAAACAGGTGGGCGGTATGAAAATTTTTCTACCAATAAAGATGCTAAAGTGGGCGGTAGGTATGAGAAGGTTGAGTACCCCTGCTTTAGAGGATCGGAGAACAGTTAATACCTAGGATGATTAAGTAAAGGATGCGCTATTCGTATACTAACAACATTGACGATTGTGTGGAAACCCCTGTTGAGAAAGAAGGCAATATATGTCTGTACTGTGCACACTGCAACTACGTAATGCGCATGTGCTACATTTGAATTTGAAACAAGCGTATTTTTAAATGAAAATAATTATGGAATTTCTTAGAAATTATTCTAAAATCTCGTAATTTCACAGCGAATTTTATAACATATTTGAGAAATTTGTATAACACGGTGTTAATTTTCTGCGTATCGTGTCAAACGGACCTGAAACTGTATAAATGTGTTTTTAAAATTTATCTAATCATTTTAAAATAATATTATTTGTCATTAAAACAATCTTTAATGATATTTTAAAAATTAAAGGCTGCCAATAAAGGAGGCAGTATTATGAATTTAATCAGTCAGTTAAAGGATAAAGTGGTAGTTACAATAAACTAAAATAAGCTTGAAAAATATTAGTGCCAAATAATACGACCCAAACATCTTGTTGCAAAAATTACATGACTATGGCCCGATTGCAAGAATCTCTATTAAATTTAATGATTCAAAATACCAGAGGTGGCTAGCTATGGGTCCTTTTCAAATATTCCGATAAGACGTTGAAGGGCCACATCCTTTGAGTATCCCCCCACAAACCAGAAATTAATTTAATTTTTATCGTTCGATTAATGAAGGATTGAAAGACGGATGTACAAAATGAAATATATGGGGGAGGGGGCGCAGAGAGGTTAATTTTGATATATATTTTTTCACATTACATAGAAATATTCTAATCTTTACCTATAAGAGATGGTTTGATAATTTTTATTTGGTTGTGATAATTGATTAAATGAAAGTATGGAAATAAAATATATAACACAAATAGATACACATATTTTTATTCGTTTTGAAATATCACAAGTCTGTTGAACATTTTTCTTTTCGCCACCTTGTGTATATCTAACAATTTAGCACAGTAATAGCGTCTTACGTGTGTACGCAGTACCGCGATATATATCTTTCTCACTCAGTAAGGGTTACCACACATTTTACACACGAATAGCGCATCCTTTACTTAATCATCCTAGGTTAATACAGTCATCGGCAAAATCAGAAAAAACAACCAAAAACGTCGCATCATTCTTCATCATGAAAATGCAAGCTCCCACACAGTGTCAAACAATTGATTATTTGAAGGAGAAAACCATCGAATTATTGTCTCATTGCCCGTATTCACCTGATTTATCCCCTAACGACTTTTTTTGTTCCCCAATGTCCAACAAAAAATGCGTGGACAGCGATTTTCAACACCTCAAGAAGCTGTTGAAGACTTCGAAAACCATGTTATGAGATACCAACTTCAGAGTGGAAAAAAATGTTTCGGGAATTGGTTTGAACGCATGCAAATGTGTATAAATCTTAGACAAATATTTTGAAAAGCAATAAAACAGTTTGTTCCAAATAACAATTTTTTTCCCTTAATTTTTGTAAAAACTTAAAAGATAGCCAACGTAACATTTTAAATCCGACGTCTTCTTCGTCTGAGGATATAATTGTTACTAAATTTTCCCATAGCAATGAACACTGTATTCAAATCACGTTACTTCTAAATCATATCTTCGTTAAATCATTGTTTGTGTCACTATCAGTGTTACTTTAAAGGCCTTATCACACTAGAGTTATTATTCAAGTCTAAACTTGGAAAATTAAAGTCTTTGCATTCGAATCGAAGTCTTGTGCGTGTGATAGTATGAAGAAAAAACCTAGGTTTTGAATACCAGACAAATGAAACAGGATACAATTTCTCGGTCTCTTTACCCAGGTCTTACAGCTGACGCGTCTTTGTTTTAAAATAACCTTTCAAAATATAACTGTCAACTGTCATAATTTCACGATGTGCGCATGGGTAAACAAACAATTTCCAAGTCTTAACTAATATTCAAATACCGTGTGATATGTCAAGAACTGAAGACTTGGATCCTGAAAAAAAAAAACTACAAAAATAAGACTTGGATAACGTTCTAGTATGATAAGGCCTTAATGTGCGCTCGGATTTAGACTGTCCTATTTTTTGTCGATCGTATTTATTTTTTAAAATTTCTTTATTTTCATAATTCGGATTAGAAGTAAGACAATAATAATATTTCAAGCTACATTTTCAAGTGAGCTAATAGACTTCAACATTATTTAATTTTGGAAATAAACCCAAGTTATGACAAACTCCTTTTGGAAGTTCTGGTTTACAATAGCTTCAAATTATATCAAATTATATTACAATAAGTGACTGCCAGAACTTTGAAGGTTGTAAGTTCAGAAAAGTTAAAACATAAAATTTAGTAGAAATTATGAGATAATAAAATTTTGTATTCAATTTTTAACTTTTTTATGATGGAAATGAAAATTCTCTTGTTTATTTTCATAATTTTTATGACGTCAACGTACGTAAACACAAGAAAAAAATATAAATAAACTTCACAAGAAGTCCTAAAGCAGTGATTTCCAACTAAGGGTACGCGCTTTTTCGTTAAGAGGTACCGGAAAACAATTAATAATGACGGAAAAACCATATGTTTAATAATATATTGCTCATCATAGACAACACTTCTTCACCAAATGGAAAAAATTCCTCTAACACGTAATGTGATACGCGCGTGTTTAGACCAGCGATGGTGAACATTTTCCCCCAGATAAGACAAAATTTAATTTGAAATTTTGTAGATCCAAATTGCTGATCAAATACAGGAAACTATTACCTGTTATATGGGGTGTATTATACCAGTCAAACACAAGGCCGCTAGCTCAGGTAGAGTTAACGAGATCAACAGGGGATTCCATTCACATATTTACTCTCAAAAGCGGCAGATTTTTTTACGTATAATGGACAGGGTGAGGCAACACTTATGATTATCTTGATTATTTCCTTAATAAAAAGAGTTATAAAAATATTGTTCAGTGTAATTGGGGGTCATACTATAGTGGTATAAAGCATTTTTTCCCATTTGTTTTGCAAGAAGCAACGTCAGTTAAAAACTATTTTTCAAATTATACTACACATATTATTTAACACAATATTATACAGCTTTTTTTCTCATTTCAACTGTATAAATTTTTTTTATCGTTCCATAACAAAATTTTTGAGAAAAGCGAATTTTTGTGGTCGTTTTACACCGTTGAATAGAAAAAAAGTTGTATAATAATATGTAACTCAGACAAAATTGTGTTACACGTCTAACAAATAGAAGGCTCTTCGCCTCGAAAGAAGTGTCCATAGGTCCACCAACAGTGACCTATTTGAAGACGTGCGATGTCGGTGTCCTCCCTGCGGTCAATCCTGCAGAAGGAACCCCATGGTTTAACATCTCCTGCCTCAACTGTACACTGTGTGTGTAGTTCTAATCATGATGTTATTTGGCTAAAACCAGATGTTGATGACTCTTTCATCTGGGAATATTAAATTCATATCAATGATAGGTTCGAAGGAGGCAGCTTTTGCAGTTACATCAGCGGCTTTATTAACAGTGTCTGAAACCATAACTGAGGCAGGTTATTAACCCATCTGTACTGTTGGCGCTTTTTCACGAGCTTGTCTTGACTTTTTAATACAATGTCCTACGTACTATATTTGTGCCATATATTACAGTAGTGTTTTTTTCTATTCTGGAAACGTACCGGTAGCTGATTACTTGCGTACCGACACTGGCACGCGTACCACGCTTTGAGTAACGCTGGCTTAAAGTATGTTAACATATAGAACAGCTAGAGAAGTATATGCTTGACGTCACTGATATAAGTGTTGAAATGTGCAAAAAAGTCAAGATATGGTTGAAATGAGACATAAGCCCAACTGTTGCTCCATGTTGCTTCATGTAGATCGTTTCTTTTAAATGTCCATGCAGATATGCGTTCTTTGTGGGCAATTTTGTCGTCGGCATTTCGGCCATGGCGACTATTTGTCCACGTCCTCCTTTTGTCCAAGTCGGCCTTTATCCATGTTGGCTTTTTGTTGATCGGCCTTTTATCAGTTGGTCTATTGTCGGAATTTTGTCTTCATCGGGTTTTTGTCTACTTCGGCGTTTCGTCTGTATCGGCCCTTTTGTCTGAGTTGGCTTTCTGTCTAAGTCAGCCTTTTGTCCATGTCGACCTTTTGGCTTTCACCATTTGTCATAGACCCGGTTGAAAAAATGCGGCTTTGCTGGTCGGCCTTTTATCAGTTGGTCTTTGGTCGGGATTTTGTCTTTGTCGTGTCTTTGCCTACTTCGGAGTTTCGTCTGTATTGGCCCTTTTGTCTGAGTTGGCTTTCTATCCAAGTCAGCCTTTTGTCCATGTCGACCTTTTGGCTTTCACCATTTGTCATAGACCCGGTTGAACAAATGTGGCTTTGCGTCGCAGATAAAGACGTTCAAATCAAATACTTCTACCTTTATTTCTGTCACTCAGTCGAAATATAATGCTCAAGTTGAAAAAAAAAGTTATGACGTACTGTTGTAAACTTTGAAATATGTCTGTGTATATTGATTACTTTTACTTTGAACAAAATATATTAAATTGACATTATAAGTTTTCAAATTAAATATAATACAGATAATTTATTTGTAATTTAGCCTGGAACTGGCTTCCGTGCTAAAACTGAATAAACTGTGATAATTTATTCCACTTTTCTAAATTTATATAATCATAATTTTCAATTTTGATTTCGAATTATGTTAGTGTTAGATATTGTTGAAAATATAATGGTGTATTTCATAAAAACAAATTGGTCTATCACAAATATATATGTATATACGAGGTCTGTTCAAAAAGTATTGCGAATTTTGAATTTCCGCGGGTTACGTATATTAGATTTTCAATTTTTTTGTGGCGTTATGTTGGTACTCATGTCTCTCACTTATGCCGACAAGTTCGGCCATTTTGAATGTTCAGTTAATTTTTGACAGTTACTTTGCTTGCAAGTGTTTTGGCTGGTCTTCGATTTTTGCCTATACCAAAAAATGGATCAAAGAATCTGTATCAAATTTTGTGTGAAAAACAAAATTAAGTACATGAACGCATTCCGAATGTTGACTGTGGCATATGGTGAAGCTTCCTTGGACCGAAGCAACGTTTATCGGTGGTACAAAATGTTCTCAGAGGGCCGAGAAGATGTGAACGACGAAGAGCGTGCCGGACGCTGGAGCACGCCAACAACAGACGAAAACATTGATGAAGTGAAGAAAATAGTATTGTTCAATCGTCGAATCACCGTTAGAGAAGTTGTTGAGGACCTAAACATATCGATTGGCTCGTGCCATTCGATTTTTACTAATGATTTGGGCATGAGACGGGTCACCGCGAAACGGGTCGTTGTGAAACATCGTTGCTTGTGCGCGAATTTTTGGCCAAAAACAACACACTAATAATACCACAGCCACCGTATTCTTCAGATCTGGCCCCCTGTGACTTTTTCTTGTTCCCGAAACTGAAGAGGCCCACGAAAGGACGACGCTACGCTACGAGTGAGGAGATAAAGACGGCATCGAAGGAGGAGCTGAACAAGATCACAAAAAATGTTTTTTTCAAGTGCTTCGAGGATTGGAAAAAACGTTGGCATAAGTGTATAATATCTAGTGGGGATTACTTTGAAGGGGACAAAGTAGATATTCATGAATAAATAAATAATTTTTGAAAAAACACAAAATTCGCGATACTTTTTGAACAGACCTCGTATATATAATATATTTACATTTATTTGTTTCGATCGAAACACTAGAGCTAGTACTAGGCCTAGTATTTGCCAGGAATTTACATGAGGAGAAAATTAGTTACTATCCCGTTTACCATCTTACTGTAGCGGACCATTATTTACATTTACTTTGTAGCGAAGTTCGACTTTGAATAACGAACAGAAAAAATATACAGATTTGGCAGTAAACACATGAATAATTTACCATATACAGCTCATGGTCAATAGCAACGAAATCAGATACCCAAACAGTTGCTGTCCATTAGTTCTAATTTGAGATATTAATTGGTTTAGAATATATTAGTTAATTTGTAACATTAGTAATTTAAGATACAGCAATATGTGTTGGTTAATATGTTGTAATCAGAGATGGATCTACGACCAGACAAACCAAGCTAGTTGCCTAGGAGCACAAAACAAGAAGGTTCGTTTGGAGTTTCCTAAAAAAATTTTTTAGTGACTTTTTTTAGATGTTTATTATTTAATTTTGTGTAACATGTAATAATACTAATTCGGCGCGCTTACACGGCAAGCCGTTTTAACATTTAATACTAAATTGACCTATTGAGTTTCTGTTCTGGTCCCAACAGCCTTGGCACCCAGCATGGCGAAACCTTGCTAACGCCCAAACAATCATGCAAGATGTCATATACTTGTTGTGTACCTATCCCTAGGCGCACACTAATTTGACGAATAGTCATTCGCTTGTCCTCTTTCAGTAGGTCTTCGACGGCAGTAATGTTTTTTTTTCATTTACCGACGTGCTTGGGCGCCCACTGCGTGGATCGTTTTCTAGTGATATTCTACCGGTTTCAAAACGATCGATCCACCGATAAACAGTACTTTTGGATTCTGCAGACTCACCAAATACTCCTTGCAGACGCTGAATAATTTCTGATGTTTTCACACCTTCTTTCCACAAAAAGAAAATTATTGCTCTTTGAGATTTTGCTGCGTCTTCCATGGTTACAAAAACAGTGCTATGAAAACCAGTCTATATCAGTCGAACACTTAAATCACACTGAACAATATTGCACTAGATAGTTGCATAAACATGTCAAGACATGTCTGGCACCAATAACATTGCCTATAAGTTCTGCGTAATTTAATTATAGCACAATTCCCAGAATTTATGAAAAATCCCTCGTATATATCCAATTTACAATGTAATTGTATGAATTTGTCCATGGAGTTGAGGAAGTGTTCGGTCCACCCCGTGTTTGTCGGTATCGGCTTGGACCTAAATCAGAGGTTGGGGTTGCCTATCAGGGAGTCGAGGAGCCTGGAGAAATATTCTCCCACTCAGATGGTACTGCTGCTTTGTTCACCAGATGTATGACGTTGGTATCTGGGTCGTCACCGTATTGACTAGAATTTGTAGAGGATTTGGTTAGGGTCCTCTGCCCGGATTCCGTACGACATCCATATATTTATACTTCTGATTGACCTAGTTCCGATATTCATTCGTCATGACAAATATTACCTTATTACGGAAATGTTGCGTATGCATTTCGTAATTAGGTAATGCTAGACGCTGACAAATAGTTTTTAATCAAACAGCTGAACGTCACAATATCTAGAAGGCGCAATCCTGATCTATGATTACCTTTGTGTCAATATTACACCTCAAATTACAGTAAACCAACTAATACATCCATTAAAATATTTTCACATAAACTGTTAAATTATATGAATAATTCAGTTGTTTATAATTGAGTTCAACTTACTAGACTTATTGCAAAGGATTTAAATAGTTTTCTTTTTGTTTCAGATACGATTATAGAACAGCAGTACAGTGAAGCGTATTTTACACTCTTATTAATATAAATGTCATAAAAAGTTTTGAAACAAAACGGTAGCAGTGAAACGTTAAAATACAAAAATCTATCTCAATTTTCATTAAAAAAGTTTGGAGAAAAACTGTTGTGACCTTCTGTGTTACGACCTTTTTGTGTATGACACTGTATTTTTAGTAGTTTTTTAATCGAAACTTTTAAAAGTTATAACGCAGTGATGTTGATAATTTGACAGTCGATATGTTTGAAAATTGACTAAAAATAAAAGTGCTACGTGAGTAATGGGTTTTAATTTATAAACAGTACAGTGAAAAGTTATGAAATGTGTGAAATTCAGCCGAGTAGTGTTCTTGCATACCTCATCATATTTGGTAAGTTCCTTCACATTATATATTTTTTAATATAAGATATTAGGGGAAGTCAAAAAGACCACAGAATAGAAGGGAAGAAGGGTAAACAAAACATATTTTTTTCCCTTTCAATATACTCTCCCTTAACCCTGATACATTTGTCCGATCTTTCAATTAATTTATTTACACCCTAGAAAAAAATGTTTTGTATTTGTCCTCAAAATAGGCTGAAACGGCATCTTTAAGGATGCGGTTACAGTGGAAGCGTTTTCACCCGAACTGTACGTCGCGCGTTCTCGACCGTATTCGGTCGACTGAATCAACATGTAGAAGTACGCATGGGTGGTTATAGTAGAAACTTATCAATCGCGCGAATAGCTCGTTATTGCTAGAAGTTCAAACGGGTTTGTTTTTTTCGCGCGACGCATGTATTCTCCGTATAGTTTTAATCTGTTTATGTATACAACATGAATATTGAAAATTTACTATAAATTTTAGTTATGCCCTTGCCTTAAAGTTATTACGACGGTAAGTACCGCTCACCCTGAGCACCAGGTACCTCGGAGACATTCGCTATTGCGATATTCGAGCTCAGCGACCCCAAAAACCCCCGAGTAACGTGATTCAACTGCTTTTGTATCGAATTCGCATAAAACTCCTGAAGACGAGGGTAAGTACTGCTCACCCTGAGCATCAGGTACCTCGAAGACGTTCGCTATTGCGATATTTGGATTCAGCGACCCCAAAAACCCCCGAGTAACGTGATTCAACTGCTTTTGTATCAAATTTGCATAAAACTCTAGGAGACGATGTACGTAGTGTCCACCCTGGGCATCAGGTACCTTGGACACTTCTCTCGTCCCGATATTCGTGTTCAGCGACCCCAGAAACAACCGAGTATCAATATTTGACTTATTTTAGTGAATTTATATATAAATTTTTGATTTTGCAACTCTGGAAAATGCACTTTTCCAATGGATTTTTCTTATGCACAAATGCAGTTTTTCATTTTGCATTGATCGCGTTGGTTCACAAAATTTCCTGAGGCTCTAACGAGTCGAATGCACCAAACCGCATGTAAATCCGTCTTACTGCGCCAAAAATCGGAAGTTGGGCTGATTTGTGTGCTTCATTGCCTCGCCTACTACTGCAGGCTCAATTTTTAGCTTTAGTTTGTAAAAAACGGGGAACGTTATATATGAAAACAAAATATACGCTTCTTTCTCCAGCCTTCAACTACAATTGACATAATCGGCCCAATTCTGTAAGCAAGTTACTACAAAAAAGTTACAATAAAAGTTGCTAAATACAAGGTCAGTAACTTTTTTAGCAACTTTCACGAAATCCGTATTCTGTAAGAAAAAAGTTACTATGAAATTAGTAACTAGTTGCTAAAAAAGTTATTATGGATAACAACTAACAGAAAGCAGTTGCTACACTTAGTAACTTCAAAATAACTTGTTAAAATCGTGAAAAATCGCAATTTTTCTGTTTAATAATGAATTATTTCAAGCATTTTACAATGAAGGGCACATAGAGACTATAATTATAGAAGTATTTTCATTTTATTTTCTGTATAGCACAAAATTCTTCGAGTTCTTTATTTCAATTTCTATATATATATTTTTTTTTTTTTTGTTTATTTACATTTGTTTTATAATGGTATAACAGTACAATATTTTTTAAATGTATTAACTACGACTGTCAATAGAAGCCGCGAACACAAGGGGGTGGTCGACGAGTTCAGACCCCCTCCCCCAAGGATTTGAAAAATCAAATCTTATTTAATAAAAACTAAGCGATTGCAAATAAGATTCACATTTTTTTATTATTAAAAATTAAATTATAATCAAAATTAAATTAATATATAAACCCAGTCCTCTCCATAAAAACACAACAATACATTTGTATTATATTACAGATAATTTTTTAAAATGGACCCTTCCCAGATCAATGTTTTAAGTGCGCGCCTGTTCAATGGCTATCCGAACTTCTTTAACTGTATTTCACGCAATTCATTTAAATTTGGACTATAACTTGCACCACCACATAGAAAACAGTAACCACATAGCACATCACCACAGCACCACCACTCGTTGCTGCAATTATTTTTTAAACACTCGTATCACCGACCATGACCGGGTTATTTGCCAAGAAATTCAACAGAATTTCCATCTGTTTGCAATTCTTTTTCTGATTTTGTTTATAAAACATTTTTCGTTTAACCTCAGAAACTCACAACATAGCTATCAAACTCAATTAAAAACGAATACCTCGCCTGCGCAGAACGAAATCTGCTTCTAGCTTCACGGTTCTTTGTAGCAACGTTACTAAATATAACTTGTTATAAGAACGTTGCTTGTGCTTATGCTTGGAGAATACCAATTGTTTGGCGATTGATAAGAAAGTTACTATAAAAGTTATTTCGTAGCAACGTTACTCAGTAGCAACTAACCTAGTAACTTTTTACAGAATCGGGCCGAATGTCACTGTTTTTGGGTCATCCAACCCGCATTGTTTATGAAATGACTCTCGTATCTATACTAGTATCCAAAGTATCGTTTCATCCCTACGTATAGTACTCAAAATTGTTTGTCTTTTGCATTGAATCCTGTTTTTATCATGCATTTTCAATCATCTTTAATATCTAAATTCAAACTTTAAAATTACTTTCACAATCTTGTTTAAACCCCATGTAAAAATAAAATTGATTCTTGTTTCTCTAAATTGATAACAGATTCTTTTGCATACATCACTGGAAAGAATATAAAACAGTACTTTATGAAACAGAATTTGATTATCTATTGAAATAAAAAAGTTTAAGAATAAATTTGAAAAAAAAAATTAATTCAATTTTCTTCGTACTGTCGACGTATTATTATTTCCGCTCATTTATTCTTGTCAGTGTACACTCCCAAGAGTTAAGATGTAGAAAATGAAAGCTAGAGAATAAGACTTATTGCAGTGTTGTAGAAAATACTGCTTATAAATATTGCATTACATAAACTATACATACATATTGCTACGTGTTTATCCATCTATATAATTGTATAAAGGCAAATGTCATGACTAACTGACTGACTCCTCAACACCCAGCCCAAACCTCTAGGCCTAGAAACATGAAATTTGGGTAGTACAAGGTGTCTCAAAAGAAATTTTAAATTTATTTAGCTTACTGCGTGAACGCAACGTATCCGAGGGGCGCGGGGGTTATGTCAATCGGTAGCCTGGTTTTTGGGAATTCAGTCGCTCTGGAGCGTTTTTCGGGAGCAGACCGCGCGTTATGCGTGCGAGAGTTTTACAAAAACGGTGATTCGGCGACTGTAGCGCGTAGAAAATTCTGCAGTATTCGAGGTTTTCGCCACTTAAATGATGCGCCAAGCATTCCTCTCATTCGACATTGGGTTAAAAAGTTTGAAGAGACTGGTACAACGCTGGATAAATCCAAATCCGGGGACCTAGGTCATCAAGAACGGTAGAAAACGTGGAGAATGTTAATCAGTCTGTTCGTGACGACCCGAACCTTTCAATTCGAAAGCGCGCAAGTGCTTTAAATGTGCATAGATCATCATTACATCGCATTATGCACAAAGACCTAAAGCTGCACCCCTACAAAATTCAATTGGTGCAAGAATTAAACCCCAAGATGCCAGTCAGAGGCTTCATTTCGTAAATCAGGTGATTGAGCGATTTTCAACGTTTACCAACATTTTGTTTTCGGATGAAGCTCATTTTCATCTTAATGGCCACGTAAATAAGCAGAACTGCCGCTACTGAAGTGCAACGAATCCGAAACGCAAACATCGGAAACCCCTACATTCGCCTAAAGTAACCGTATGGGCTGCGATATCGACGCGAGGAATTATCGGCCCTTACTTTTTTGAAGACGAAAGGGGGCGTGCAGTTACAGTGAATTCAGAGCGTTATGTGGAGATGTTAGACAACTTCTTGGTACCTGAACTGCAAAACTTTCCTGGCTATAACCAAAGAACATGGTTCCAACAGGACGGAGCAACTTCACACACGTCCAATATGTCTCTACCACGTGTTCGTGAAATTTTCTCAGGCAAATTGATCTCCCGGAGAGGTGACATAAATTGGCCTCCACGCAGTCCAGATTTAACCCCTATGGACTTTTTCCTATGGGGTTATCTTAAATCTAAAGTTTACGCCAATAAACCGACTTCACTGGCGCATTTGAAAGAAAATATCCGTCACGAAATGGCAGCCATCCCTGAGTCCACCTACCGAGACGTCATAAGTAATTTTACTGTCCGATTAAATGAGTGCCGAGAACGCGAGGGTCTACATTTAGACGATATTATTTTTAAGAAATAAATCCCCAAAAAGTGTATTTTAATAATTGATAAACATTTTTTCTCTATACGGCTTACTTTTTTTTTAATCGATCCACTAAATATAAAAATTTCTTTTGAGACACCTTATAAAGGCAAATGTCATGACTAACTGACTGACTCCTCAACACCCAGCCCAAACCCCTGAGCCTAGAAACATGAAATTTGTGTAGTATATTCAGTCCACGGCGAGGGCACCTACTAAGAAGGAATTTTTCGAAATTCGACTTCTAAGAAGTGAAATATATTTTCATGGATTCCTCGATCTCTTAGGACTGATCATTCGACTGAGGATGAGGTGAGGATGGTTTCATTGGTTCACATTTTCCGTCACACAAAAAATCTCTGCTCTTCCTCAAAATAATTTAAGTTAGTATGCACTATCCATCCAAACCCTTAGAAAAAGTTCTTAAAAACTCGTTTAACAATTTAACAAAACAATTTCAAAACTTCACTCAAAAAAATTCAATACTCTAAGATGCTTTAAGTAGAAAATATTTTAGTTATTACACTCTTTATACAGGCTCTTTTTCAGTATATCCCATCTCCTCTTTCCGAAAAGATAATCATAATTTATGTAAGAGATATTTTTTAAAATATATCTGTAATATTTTATCAAAAATTTTGCGGAAAAAGCTGCTTCTTAAGAATTCCTCTTTGTGAACAGGTTAGTTGTACAAGGTGATAATGGAACAGTGTCTGGGAGCCCGGCTTTCAGATACGCTCATTATTTTTAAGTAAAAAAGACAGCGAAGCATTAAGGGAGAGCTTCTCTCTGGAGAATAAGTATCAAGCAAGCCAAATATCTCTATAATTTTAATTTATGACGAATTAGAATTAAGATTTATATCAGCATTAAAGTGTCAGGAACAAATTATATTAAAAATATATTTATAAAGACTGCACGACAAAATATGTTGAAATATTTAAAATTTTACCCATTAAGCCAGATGATTATATGAGATGCAGTGCATCCCTTGGTCAAACAGAATGAATTTTTTTTATAAAAAATGGAATAGCCTATAGTATAATATGGTTATAAAATATTTAAATTAATCGATTCTATATTAATAAAATTGGAGGTTATATCTATTTTTTATGTTTTCGGCCTCTACATATTTGGTTTCTACACGTTTCAGATGATTATACAAGGTGTCACAAAAGAAATTTTATATTTAGTGGATCGATTAAAAAAAAAGTAAGCCGTATATAGAAAAAATGTTTATTAATTATTAAAATACACTTTTTGGGGATTTATTTCTTAAAAATAATATCGTCTAAATGTAGACCCTCGCGTTCTCGGCACTCATTTAATCGAACAGTAAAATTACTTATGACGTCTCGGCAGGTGGACTCAGGGATGGCTGCCATTTCGTGACGGATATTTTCTTTCAAATGCGCCAGTGAAGTCGGTTTATTGGCGTAAACTTTAGATTTAAGATAACCCCATAGGAAAAAGTCCATAGGGGTTAAATCTGGACTGCGTGGAGGCCAATTTATGTCACCTCTCCGGGAGATCAATTTGCCTGAGAAAAATTCACGAACACGTGGCAGAGACATATTGGACGTGTGTGAAGTTGCTCCGTCCTGTTGGAACCATGTTCTTTGGTTATAGTCAGGAAAGTTTTGCAGTTCAGGTACCAAGAAGTTGTCTAACATCTCCACATAACGCTCTGAATTCACTGTAACTGCACGCCCCCTTTCGTCTTCAAAAAAGTAAGGGCCGATAATTCCTCGCGCCGATATCGCAGCCCATACGGTCACTTTAGGCGAATGTAGGGGTTTCTGATGTTTGCGTTTCGGATTCGTTGCACTCCAGTAGCGGCAGTTCTGCTTATTTACGTGGCCATTAAGATGAAAATGAGCTTCATCCGAAAACAAAATGTTGGTAAACGTTGAAAATCGCTCAATCACCTGATTTACGAAATTAAGCCTCTGACTGGCATCTTGGGGCTTTAATTCTTGCACCAATTGAATTTTGTAGGGTGCAGCTTTAGGTCTTTGTGCATAATGCGATGTAATGATGATCTATGCACATTTAAAGCACTTGCGCGCTTCCGAATTGAAAGGTTCGGGTCGTCACGAACAGACTGATTAACATTCTCCACGTTTTCTACCGTTCTTGACGACCTAGATCGCCCGGATTTTGATTTATCCAGCGTTGTACCAGTCTCTTCAAACTTTTTAACCCAATGTCGAATGAGAGGAATGCTTGGCGCATCATTTAAGTGGCGAATACTGCAGAATTTTTTACGCGCTACAGTCGCCGAATCACCGTTTTTGTAAAACTCTCGCACGCATAACGCGCGGTCTGCTCCTGAGAAACGCTCCATAACGACTAAATTCCCAAGAGCCAGGCTACCGATTGACATAACCCCCGCGCCCCTCGGATACGTTGAGTTCAAGGAGTAAGTAAATAAATATAAAATTTCTATTGAGACACCTTGTAGTAAAAATTGTTTACAAAAGGATATCAAACCTTTATTGTTATATACAATTTTCGAGTTACTGGTACACCCTAAAATTAAAATCTTGTTTAAATTAAATTTAGTAAAACCAGATTTTTCATATTGCATACCGTTTATTTATATTATAATTAGGTAAAAAATTGTTGAAAACTGCGACAAATAGTTATATATTTATTTTTTCCTTTTCTGTAAAACTTTTTTACAAACAAGTAGCACTACTGATCACTTGCGAGCGTGACTGTTTTCATTGTTTAGACATAAACGAAATAATGGTGCATTAAACGCGAAAAATGCGACACAACATTGACCTGTTAAATAATCCATGTAACCGGTTATAAATCCGGTTTAAATTACTGGTTAACTGATATTTTTTGATAAAATCACGAACAACATACAAAACGGAAATCATATAGGAAATTTTCGATATTGAATAATACCACAGACCTTCGAAGGCTGTGTTTTGGTAAATATAATTAATTGTGACAAAACAGATGCGCTGATTTTAAAAATTATTCGTATTTTGCCCTTTCACGTATAGTATTTCCAAAATTAAATTGCCACACTCACTTATTGATACTAATAATGACTGACAGTATAACCATCCCAGCAAACATTCAACTAACGGCCGAATGCCGGCTAACTGCTTTTATGCTGGTAAATTACTGGCACCAAAAGTAAGTGCAACGCCAGTATTAATAATGTACTTCACATTTGTATTTCGCATTCCGCCTATACGAAGTACTTTACCAGCATTTTATAAGCACTCTTCTTCACTCATACTTTTTACTTAAAACCATCAGAAATAAATCTTGCAACTAATGCGATTATTTTGCACTTTACCGTTGCTGGGCCGGCAACTGATACATCAATGGGCCAGTAACGGCCACGGGGACACCGGGGTACTGGCCCATTACTTTCAATGCCGGGGAGTATGTGCTTTACCAGTACTGGCCCGTATAAAAATGTTTGCTGGGATTATACCTGCTCAGTTTATGGTACTGTTAATAATAGTTGCTAGGACCGTAATAATTATTTTATAAACGTGTTTTCTTATATGCTATTTAGAATGAACTGTATACAGGGTGTTTGTTTAAAATGGGGCACCCCGAAAATCTCCTTTATTTGTAAAGATACAAAAAATCTTCAGAAGAAAAGTTAAACTAGACAAAATTATTTTGTCTCTTTTTTTTTTTTGTTTTTTTTTTATTATTTTAAAAGCTTGCTACGTTCAACTTTATAAAACTTATGTTGATTATTATTTTGTAAATAAATGTTCGCCATTTTGAAATGGTTAGCATAAAAATATTACTTTTTGGTGTCATTGTAAAGCTAATTTAATGTACTTTTAGGAAAAAAATATAAAATTATCGATTCCCTATGCTAGATTAAAAGTTGACATCATTTCCGGTGAAACCGGAAGTGCCTCAGAATTATTATAGTAACCTTTAGATGGGCCTTTTTGTCTAGTTTAACTTTTGTTCTGAAGATTTTTTGTATCTTTATAAATAAAGGAGATTTTCGGGGTGACCCGTTGCAAACAAACACCCTGTATACTCACATGACATTCCTTCACATTTTTATCAGGCTTAGGACTGGCTATATTTGAATTATAAAAATAGGAATGGTTAAAAATCGTTTTGTTTTAAAGTCCTTATAGTCTATATTAAATACTTCAAATTTGCATAAACAAAAATCATCCTTTTTTTGCAACAAAAATAAATCCTAGCAACTTCAAATAATTATACATATGGCTAACTTTGTATGGAAATTCTATTCCGTCTTCTTCCAACTTTTTAATTAAAAGAAGCACTATATTTTTCGAATAAAAGTCGTATATTTTATTTATTATTGTTTTAGACATAAAACTATCTATTTTCTTGAATATTTGTAAATCGGATCGTTTTCGCTGTTGATTTTTGCCACGAACAATGATACGTTGAATTGTTCTGTATGGAACACTAGTTAATTCCGCAATTCTAAGTATAGGTTTGTCATTACTTTCCGAAATTAACTTTTTATAAACATTCAGTATCAGAACTTTGCAATCTTCTGAAAAATGATATTTTTCTTTAGTAGCCACGACCACATTTTCGCATTCGACTTCAACGTCCACATTTTCGCACTCCAAATCACCTTGCACAGATTCATTATTTTCACTACAGAAGTTAGGAATTTATTCAAAATCAAATGGTTTAATGTATGCACGCTATGAACATTGAAAATCAACTAACAAACAAGTATAACAACCCTTAAAATTAAGAAACAATAGGATTATAAATTTAGAAAATATCCTTAATGGTTTTTAAGAAACTTTAATTGAACTACTGTAAAATCTATTCAATTTTAATTTAAAATTTCCTTAATACCTCCTATATTCTTTTTACAGCAACAAATTCTAGGATTACTGCCATAAACCCATTACCGCATTGTTAAGCTTCTTAACAAGAACCATTTCATTTTGGAAATATTATACGATACTGAAAACCAACCAAATAAGTATCCCATTAGAAAATCAACCCAAACTTATATTTATATTTCAGACAAACATTAATTATTATTTATGTGCATATTGTCTCAATTCATCTAATCTGTTAATTGACAGAGTTGTCATCTGTTTAAGAATTTACGATTCACTTTTCATGTTAAGTTTACAAAAGTCTTAAGTTTCAATAATAGAAATAGATTATTTTTTATCATTTATCATTTTTAATATTTTACTCTAATAGAATGTTTGTACTGAATTTATTTATGAAATTTTATTTTTGAAACAATACCAAAATTACCTCCCTTACAATATGTGAAATTAAAATATATTCAGTATCCTCTTGCTACAAGTAAACATACTGTCAACTTATTTATGTTAAGAAAATAAACAGTCGTCTTTTAATGGAGTACACTATATTTACAATGTCACTAAATTCTGTCTCTTATATCATTGTATAATCCTTGAAATACATAAACAAACCCCTAATATCACCTTATATTTGTTTAAACTTGGAGCAAAACATAAATTGTCAGAGCATTTGTTCCAACACATTGTCTCTAGTGAACTCTGTTTATCGCCTATCTCCATTTCCTCTCATTCTTCTATCACTTGTCACGCCTAACGTCACACGCTACTTCAATTCCTTCATACCCTGTTTCCTTTCCTCTATTTATCTTTCTACCCTTCACCAGTGCCGTTGTGTCACTATACCAAAAATAATATAAAAAATATTTGTAACTTCAAAAACAAAGATTGTAATAAATAGAGTAGTGTCCCAATATGGGGCGACATAAATAAAACTACATTGGCAATGAAATAAATTTGGAGCATAGGGGAGAGAAAATTTGGAAGGGACATAAAAAGAATGCTACTTTTTGACAGCATACTAGAGGCAGTTAGAAAGTAATCGGCTTAAGCAAGAGATGGCGGTACCACCAGATTCAAATCAATGTTGTTTTTCGTAAATCCTAACCTTCAAATGGCTACAGTAAAAAATTAAAATTAAAATTGGCATTATCATCTATAAGGATAAAGTCGCCGCAAATAAATGAAGCAAACGAGATCACATGTGGTTTCAGAAGATCTGTAATGTATCTGGCAGCAGTTATTGTCCCCCCATTAACAACCACTAAATCTGTGCGGGCCTCCATACTAATGCCTCCCCATACAATGATATATATATATATATATACTCGAAAGAAAGTTCTTGACGAAATTAATATGGGTATTAAATAAAATTCTTATGTCATACTCGTCATAAATTTATTAAAACAATTTTTATCGAGACGTTTCGATTGGTAATCCAATCATCCTCAGTCCAATATTATTGTCAGATGTGTAAAATAATGTATTTCCACATTAAGATTATTTAGACTATGATTAACCGTTCCTGTCCGTTCCACACATTTTAATGTGGAAATACATTATTTTGCACATCTGACAATAATATTGGACTGAGGATGATTGGATTACCAATCGAAACGTCTCGATAAAAATTGTTTTAATAAATTTATGACGAGTATGACATAAGAATTTTATTTAATAATATATATATATATATATATATATATATATATATATATATATATATATATATATATATATATATATATATATATATATAAAGGTAAAAAACAGTAATAAAAAAAAATAGTTTGCATCTTTGAAATTGTTGGTATTAAAAAATGTTACTTTCTTAATATGTCATTCAAATGAAAAATGATATCTTAATTATAATGATCATATCCAACAAATGTGAAGTCTGGTTTACATCGTAAGGATTATTTTTAAATGACATTTTAAATCAGTAATACATTATAAAAGTAACCTAATTAACTAGATCTGGTTTGTCCTTACAAAAGTGAACACAATATTCTACACTATTTCATTGTTTCACTATATATTATTTAAAATTTGTAGCCTACGTAATGCATGATTATTTATTTTTATTATGCATTTAAAGAGAAAATTTTCGAAAATGAGATTTTATAAAAGACTGAAGAACGAGAAATCGATATAATATTTGCATATTCCTTCACATCCTGCTGTTGGAAGGACACACTGAAAAACAGCGGACACGTTGTTGTCAAATAACTTCCATTTCTATATATTAAATTCTCTCGAGACATTTTTCATAAAAGTTACATACAATATTTCTTCTCTTTGCACAATTTTAATATAAATATACAAATATATATGAACATATGTACGAAGGCTGCCCAATAAATTCTTGGCCTCAACCGCAAATAATATTGCTGGTGGCAATATAATAAACAGTAATAATCCTCCTCCCCTTCCCCAATATAAAATCTGGTCTGATGTATGGCTGCGAAATTTGGAAAGTCACTAAATAAATTACCCATAAACTCCAAGTTTTATAACAGATGTCTGCGCAGAATTTTATGCATTACTTGGTCAGATTAAAATACCCAATACTCATATTTGGGAATTGACAGCACAAAAACTTATCCCCTTAGTAATCCAGGCAAAAAAGTGGAACTGGGTTGGGTATACCCTCTGGAAGGCAGTAAATGACATCTCCAGAATGGCATTACAGTGGAACCATCAGGGAAGGCGTCGTAGAGGTCGCCCTGTATCAACATGGAGGAGAACAATACACAAAGAACTTGATGTCCACGGACTACCTGGTGCCATAAGAGAACTCTTCACAGAACCCGATGGCGCGAGTTTGTAAAGATCTTATGCTCCAACGAGGAGATCTAGGAATTAATATATTTATAATAAGGGTGTTTACGGTATTCATATTTCTTTTTTAATAGGTTAAAACTCCTTAATACACCTTAGTAAAAGTTTTATAATAAAAGAGATATTAATTTTTTAAGGTTTTATTTTTATGGGATCAAAAGAAAACGATAAGCACTTTTACAGCAGATGTTCTAAGTTATCACCCTGCTGTTGTATACAAAGTCTTGCTTGGTGTATCCATGAATCAGCGTATGCTGCAAGGCCCATGCCTTGTCGAATTTTCGCCGCTGCTGCTTCCGCCCGGTTACGGAGATCCTCCAGGTCTATAATTTCGGTTGTGTGTAGCATGGTCTTTAAATTCCCCAACAAATAAAAGTCTAATGGTGTTAAGTCCGGTGACCTGGGGAGGCCAAGGAAAAGGACCGCCCCGACTAATCCTCTTATTTTCAAATACATTTAAGTGTTGACGAACGAAACTCTGAAACCACATTTCTTTACGTACATTAAGGCCCGGTCTTTCCACCTTCAGATAAAGTTCCAGGTAACTATCTGACAGATAAGGTTATTTATAACTTCATCTGCTGAATAAATGTCAATACCAGTCAGTGAATCCAATACGTCAGTCTCATTATCTGTTAGATAACTATCCGATAGATACATTTGTATAGAAAGAAGGGATGACATTTACTCAGCAGATGAAGTTACAAATAACCTTATCTGTCAGATAGTTACCTGGAACTTTATCTGAAGGTGGAAAAACCGGGACTTAATGGAATATCTTCTAAAAGTTCTGGCAAATTATTTTGCAAAAAACATAAATATTTTTCAGCAATTAATCGATCTGGTAACACAAAGGGGCCAATCAACTATGAGTTTACCAATCCGGCCCATACGTTCACAGAAAATCTGTCCTGAAAATGACCATGGCGAACAACATGCGGATTTTCGAAACTCCAGTATATGTATTGTGGCAGTTGTTTGTGCAGTTACTAATTAAATGGAAGCTCTTAGTTCTCAAATAACGAATAAAAGTGATTATCAAAAAAACTGTTGATTTTGATGTGATAAATATACCTAGACATCCAGTATTATGTTGACTTATACACCTATTAAATACCTGCAAAATCTTGAAATGTGTGAAAATTCACACTTCACATCAATTTTTTAATTTAAAATTATTTTAGTTACATCCAGCATTCTGTTGGGCTCTTACATTTATTAAATACCTATAAATCATGAAATGTGTTAAACTGCACATTTCACATTAATTTTTTTTTATACCCACGTTATATTGTTCATTACGAACCTTGGTCTGCAAATTTTTTTGTGTAATAAACTATTATTTTATTACTATTATTATTGTGCCACATTATGTTTTTATACAGAAGCCAAACCACCAACCATTTGACCAGACGGTAGATGTGACACATTTTTTCAACATTATTATTGAGTTAGTGTTATATATATATATATTCTTGGCAAATGATACTTCTATCAAAGACATATTTCAATATTTCATAAATTTGATCTAATATCTATTCCTTGTCTTTTTTGAGTAACGTTATTATGAAATACCCATATCTCATATGTTGTCACAGCTTGATCCAGGAGAGGCGAAACATTCCGAAATCTATAAGAGAGAATGCAGGCAGGCTGATATATATTCACCTTATACATTCTGCTATACTAGCAACCGGCTTTCTCATATAAAAAATATGTCACTATAAAAGAACTTTTTATCTCTTTTTATAGTTCTTGGAAGAATTTTCTTATTAGCTCACAATTTTAATAAATAATCATATGTGTAAATAGCAAAATTCAAAATATGTACCTAGAGGCGTATTTAGCGTAGCAAATACAAGGTGTCTCAAAAGAAATTTTATATTTAGTGGATCGATTAGAAAAAAAGTAAGCCGTATATAGAAAAAATGTTTATTAATTATTAAAATACACTTTTTGGGGATTTATTTCTTAAAAATAATATCGTCTAAATGTAGACCCTCGCGTTCTCGGCACTCATTTAATCGAACCGTAAAATTACTTATGACGTCTCGGCAGGTGGACTCAGGGATGGCTGCCATTTCGTGACGGATATTTTCTTTCAAATGCGCCAGTGAAGTCGGTTTATTGGCGTAAACTTTAGATTTAAGATAACCCCATAGGAAAAAGTCCATAGGGGTTAAATCTGGACTGCGTGGAGGCCAATTTATGCCATATCTCCAGGAGATAAATTTGCTTGAGAAAATTTCACGAACACGTGGCAGAGACATATTGGACGTGTGTGAAGTTGCTCCGTCCTGTTGGAACCATGTTCTTTGGTTATAGCCAGGAAAGTTTTGCAGTTCAGGTACCAAGAAGTTGTCTAACATCTCCACATAACGCTCTGAATTCAGCAACATCAATGTACGTGTCATACAGAACTGACTAACCAAAAGCAACTGTATCAAAAATATATTTGCAAAATTCGACACCTTTAACTATATTATTTAATTTTAATCCGGTTTCCTTTAGAAACTAACAATAATTTGACATATGCTTTCAACCTATTTATTTTAGCTTTCGACCATTGCAATGCAACGTACTAGCAACGGTCGGCCATTGCTACTTGAACCTGTTATGTAATTAGCTCAACCTGTTATGTAATGAGCTTATTACGTAACAGGTCAGTGATGTGTATTAAAAACGAGTGGAGAACGTGCTACATTTATTAATCACTGACACGCCTGTAATGAACGTATATCTACACAGTCGTGGAAAAATAAAATGTTACCATTAGTTACCCATCTGAGAGATTTCTAAACTTTGTAGGAGTTTAGAGTCTTTTTGGGCAATAAAATTAAAATGTGGCCGGAAGACGTTGCACGTTGCACGAGCCGCGCCATTATATGAAGATGGCCGCAGTATTGGAATATCGCTAGTGTTTTGGATGTAGCTAAAATTATTACGCTATAAAGCGTCATCGGCGAACTGGGTTCTACATTAAAAAACCTGGTTCAAATCCAGGAGCCACAAGCGCTCAAAACGACCGATTTTTTACTCTAATTGTTCTGCGCGATCGTGGCTGGCCCTTTTATTTTATCGCATGTCATTTTGAAGACCATCCAAATTTCATCACAAACTGTCCAAACACGATTGAGGAAACAAGGGCTTGTATCCAGAAGACCTGTAACTTTCCAAGCTTCTTTCGCAAATTATCGAGTTGTAAGATTGCGTTTCGCTCGTGAGCATTTGAACTGACTGGACGCAAACTAGATGTACCAGTATATTGGCAGAAATGAGTAGTAGTCGAGTTTTATTCTCCAGATGGGCGAGAAAGAGTGTTTTAATGAGATCAGAATCTTTTAAAAAGGTTAATCGAAATTATCTAAACCAGTTTAAGCAAAAACATACCATATTACTAAACCGGTTTAACATTAACTAATATAAATTTCTTTTCCAACTCTTGTTTGAATTTAATTTTCCTTATTATATTCTACATGCTAAGCTCATTATGTTGTCACAGTATATTTTCTTGGGAACGAATTTTGATATTTTCAAATGTACTTGGAAAAATATATTCATCCTATAAATATTAAAAACATATTTCGTGGTAAAGAAAATCCGCTGACGTTTCTCTTATAGAACGCCTCTGGACATTATATCACACATATATAATCGCAAAACCATTTTCTCCCCACTGGCCTGAATATCGACGGGTGTTCAGGCCATAACGCGTAACGGCTTGTGTTTATGTCAAAATTCGATATTCAATATTACTGACACCATAAGTGGCGTATATGTTACGATACTTTAGCATTCCCCTTATTGTATGTTGTGTACATACAAGTGATACGATCTTATACACCGAGTGACACAAAGAAAAACCTATACACAACATATTCAACATTAATTTTTATTTATACAGCGTGCATCAAGATAGAGGGAATATGATTTTGCTCGGAATGGTGAGGTGTGAGCAAGACGAGAAAAAAAAATTATGACCAATGTACGAGGTCTGTTCAAAAACTATCGCGAATTTTGTTTTTTCAAAAATTATTTATTTATTCATGAATATCTATTTTGTCCCCTTCAAAGTAATCCCCACCAGATATTATACACTTGTGCCAACGTTTTTTCCAATCCTCGAAGCACTTGAAAAAATAATTTTTTGTGATCTTGTTCAGCTCCTCCTTCGATGCCGTCTTTAACTCCTCACTCGTAGCGTAGCGTCGTTCTTTCATGGACCTTTCAGTTTCGACGATTGGCCAATACTATTTTCTTCACTTCATCAATGTTTTCGTCTGTTGTTGACGTGCTCGGGCGTCCGGCACGCTCTTCGTCGTTCACATCTTCTCGGCCCTCTGAGAACATTTTGTACCACCGATAAACGTTGCTTCAGTCCAAGGTAGCTTCACCATATGCCACAGTCAACATTCGGAATGCGTCCGCGCACTTAATTTTGTTTTTCACACAAAATTTGATACAGATTCTTTGATCCATTTTTTGGTATAGGCAAAAATCGAAGACGAGCCAAAACACGTGCAAGCAAAGCAACTGTCAAAAATTAACTGAACATTCAAAATGGCCGAACTTGTCGACATAAGTGAGAGACATGAGTTCCAACATAACGCCACAAAAAAATCGAAAATCGAATATACGTAACCCGCGGAAATTCAAAATTTGCGATACTTTTTGAACAAACCTCGTATGTATCGGAAAGTTTTTTCGTTTTTATTGTTAGTGCAGTATACGAACTAGTCACGACTTATTCGCGGAATTAAACAGATGTCTTTTACGTTTTGATTAAACTCTGTAATCTTAATTATTGTTTTAGTTTCATTTTAAACCCTTACATTTTAAAATGGTGGAAGAATTTTCATCAAAACATTTTTTATGCTGTTTAATGTTGTATGAGTACCATAAAAAAAATCTGGTACAGTTGCTACATAAAACTCTTTATGGTGATAAACTAAGTCAACAGTGGTTTGAAAATTTTAAATCAGAAAATTTATGCTTGGATGATGAACTTCGATCTGGAAGGCCCTATAAAGCAATAATTTATTATGAGATGTTAAAACCTGGGCAAAATGTTAATTATGATCTCTACTATGAACAATTGGATTGACTGAATCAGAACTTGACCAAAAATTGGCCAGAAATTGCTAATAGAAGAGTTATTCTTCAAGGCGACAATGCCTGACCTCATTCATAAAAAAAAAAAGAAACGTGAAAAAATTTCCGAGCTTGATTGGGAGGTTCTAAGACACCCACCCTACTTACCAGACATATCACCCTCCGACTATCACTTATTTCGGTCACAGGAACACTTTTTAAGAAACATGACACTTAGAGATATGAACCATGTTAAAATGAGCCTTGAACAATTTTTTCCTTAAAAAAATCAGGAATTTTATATATCTGGAATATTTTCTCTTCCTGATAAATGGCAGAGTGTTATAGATCACAATGGTAACTATTTTACTCAGTAATGTAAATTTAAACGAGAATAACTGCACAGTCTTAACAAAGTTTGTCTTTGACTTTCTTGCCCAGTGTGCACAGTGGTCAGGTGACACAAAATTTGCACGCCACAGAGTTAACACTGCACAGTTATGCCGAACGCACCTTTTATTGGCACTTTTGGTGGAAAATGAATCTCCACTGTTGGCAACACTGCACATGAGTGACGTTATGAGGATTTTACCTACAAAACCTTAAAAAAGAGCCAGTAAAACTTTCTAATCACCTAGAGTTTCAACAGTCACAGCCTGTTCCTGATGTTAATGCACCATTTATTCGAAATGTGATGAAAATCGATGCTTCTGTAGCAAAGTTTACTTTGACAATGATGAGAACAGACAGCAATATTGAGAAGGTAGACAAGGGGCTTGTAACTATTTATCCGTATGTGCACACATACTAGTAATCCCGGAGGGCAATACATAGTGGTATTAATTATCAATAGTCCAATTAGTAGCAATAATTGTCCAGCACAAAATTACTTTGTAATAACTTAGTAATATTAAGTTTTATGCTGAATTAGCTAAGCTTACAGTACTTCTTTCTGGATTAAGATGATTTTATTATAAGGGTCTATTAAGTTTCGTATTTAAGGATAGCTTCGTTGCAAGAAACCTACCCGAAAAAAGCCGTCAATAACTGGCAACAATTTATGCCTGATTTACAGACTTCATCAAAGCTTTTAATTCAATACCCTGCGAAGTCCTTACGACAGTTCATAAAAATATGATTGCACTAGTAAAATTATAAATCCCACAAAAAACAACAAAAAAATCGACATTTTTCGAAAACCTCACCTAATCAAAAATTCCTGTTGAATTATTCTAGATCCCATCAATGTTCATTATGGAGATTTTTTTTCGATTTTTAGATTAACTAAATTTCAAAATCTAGTTCCCCTTAAACCAAGAAAACACACTATACTTACCCTAAAGTTTCCTATAATTTGTGCACAATTGTATCCGACGAAAACTGAATATAAAAAACTAGGATCTTATAAAAGGATATCTATTTAAATGGAACAATATCATCTTATATTGAAAACAAGTCTGCAGAACAATATCTGGCGTACAATATTAATGTTTAACAAATCGATTATATGTCATCAGCATGAAACAGTAATATAGTCTGTCAGGACAAATCCCCTTTCTTTAGAACGATGAAAAACTCGGACGGAATAAAAAAACTTAAATTTATTCAATTTTTTATAACATATTTCTATTTAATTATTCTGCTCTCTAGATTTTTATTTATATGGTGTATAAATTATTTAATACTTCGTCTAGACCAGTGGTTATATAAAAATGTTATTCTTAGAACACCGTTCCAGTAGATTTAATAAGATCTACAAAACTACACAATACGCACAATTTTGGTAAAAATCTCATCAAAATAATTTATTTTGCAAAAATATAATTTTGGTCGTTAATCCACGTATCTATAATCCCTTAGGATTTTCATTTGATAGCCACTCAAAATTTAAAAAAAAAATTTTTTTTCGATGAGCACATATTTGCTTATATTTTTAGTGTTATATGTTTTTTAGATGTTTTAGTATTTTTAATATGTGCGGGTCAAAGAGTTGTATAAGCATTTTTCAACTCTACGTTTAGCCGTTTGACTACAATTTTTACCGAACAGACAGACAGACTACAAAATGACGGTATAAGGGTGTTTTGGTCATACCTATAAAATCCTAAAAAGGTCCTCATTTCTAAAATAGAAGTGACGACCTAAAAAAAAAAGTCCTCATCTCTAATTTTAAATAGATATATTTACCTAAAACGATGGTGAAAAATTTCTAGTGTGTTTGTAGGTTTTTATTTTTATTTCCTTATGTCTTAGGGGGGGGGGGCTCCCCTGGGTGCGCCACTATTGGTTATTATGTGAGAATACTGATCACGCCTAATGTCTTGAATATCTATACATTAACCATCTCCTTCTTAACTCTTGATAGCTATTTTGAATTGTCGTAAATAACCTTAGATGCAGTACACTAGAAATTTTAACTAACTAATATTTTTAATTGCCTATTTTCTCTGATATCATATTAAATTTTGCGATAAATAAAAAAGCTACAGAAGGGTAAATTAGGGTAATAAGTTATTTTTAGATGTCCAAAATATTATGCGTTATTAGTATTCTCTCATTAAAATCAATGTAAAAAATATTCTTTTATCCTTATGAATATTTCTTTCCAAATATAAAAAATGATTCCGAATCAACTAAGAAACAAATATATTGTACAAAAAGTGTATATTCCTTTACGCTGTGATGTTCTGCACTAAGATCTGACTTTGCGAATTTCAATTTAGTTTCAATACTACAGATTCAGCAAATAGATTCAGTCTGAACATTTCAGTTGAACTCAAATATCTATTGAATATTTCACCCTGGAATATTTAGCACTAGAAGAATTTGATTTTATTATGAAAGGTTGTATTTTGCTTTTCCATATCAGGGTGACATTGAATATGCAACGCAAAGTAACGTAAATATATTTAGTAATTTTTAGGTCATAAATCTTAACTATATTTTTTATCTAGAATAAGTTCTCATTGTACCACAAGGCACAGTTCTGGGACCTCTTCTTTTCCTTATGTAACAATCAGTGACTCCCTGAGAAGCAGAAAAGCCACAAGGAAAACCTTGAAGATGAGAGTGATGAAATATTCAAAAATAAATAGACAATAATATATAAATCCTGAATTAGGTGCGGACCGCAGAACAGCGAAGAGACAAAGAAGCAGGATAAGAATTCATAGAAAAGAAATGAGGTTCCTACGGAAGATCAAGGTAAAGACAAAATTGGATCGGATAAGGAACATAGAATACAAAGAAGAACCGCGAACTAAACCAGTAGAAGAAGTTATAGAAGAATGACAACTTAGGTGGTATGGTCATATCCAAAGGATGGAAGATAGTAGAGTAGAAGAAAGTTTACGAAGCCAGAGTATCTAAAGGAAGACGCCGTAGAAGACCGAGGAAAGAGTAGAGTGACGAAATTAGATATGTAGTCGAGAGAAGATAGACCCCCGGAAATGGAGCGAGAAGTAGGATGAAAAACAGAAAGGAATGGAAAAAGCTGTTGCAACGTTCTCCCACGAAAGAAGAGAACATGTACAAGTAATAATCAAACTCTTCACACAAAGCCCGACACCAGAAATGCATCCAAAGTGTATAAATCTTAAAGGCAAATATTTTGAAAAGCAATAAAACAGTTTGTTCCAAAAACATTTCTTTCCTTTTTAGGTTTTGTAAAAACTTAAAAGATAGCCCTTTTATAAACGATATTTTGCTATGTAGCCGTATACGTTTGACCCGTTTTCGCGAAAATGATAACAGTATCTGAATTATAACTATCCGTGATTTCAATAAGCGACATGCACTGTTTATTATTTATAATAATAAACAGTAATACAGGAGTAATACAGGCGTACTATAGATGCAGTTATGGATTTTGTCACGTATGTCTCGGATGCGTTGGAATCTGGGAAATACTGCCTCAGTATTTTTCTTGATTTAAGCAAGGCTTTCGACTGTATATCTCACGATATTTTGCTAAGCAAACTATCTTTTTATGGTTTCGACGACATGAGCCGTGCCTTGCTTAAATCATATTTATCAAACCGTAAACAGCTTACCCAATTTAACAGTAGCACTTCTCAGTATCTTCCATTGCATTTTGGAGTGCCTCCAGGTTCAGTTCTGGGACCGCTACTGTTCCTAATATTTGTAAACGACTTGCCTCTCTCTACAAATGCCAAAACAATACTCTACACTGACGATACAACAGTATTAGATTGTAAACATGATTTAGATTCTCTTGTTAAGGATAATGTCTCTCTGGTGAACAGTGTAAACTCTTGGTTTGCCTGTAATAAGCTAATTCTAAATAAAGAAAAAACTCAGTCTCTACTGCTGAGCACCAGGAGGCATAATATTGCCAATCCCCCCTCCATAAAATTTCTTGGTATCCACGTTGATCCTCCTCTTCGCTGGGATCAACACGTGAATATAATAAGCTGTAAACTACGCTCAACTGTGTATCTGATAAGAAATCTACAGTCCCACCTAACCTATGGGTTAATAATCTGGGGACATTCACCTGCAGCAAACAGATATTTGCATTACAACGAAAAGTTGTAAGAATAATTGCCGGTGCTCCTTTCAGAGCGGATTGTCGAGATCTTTTTGTGAAACTCAAAATAATGTCTTTGCCTTCATTATTTATTTATCATTGTTTATTATTTATACGCAAAAATTTAACGAATTACAGTACATTTGGTGAGACACATGATCACAACACTCGCAGTAAAAATAATATCCGCGGTAAATTTTTGCGTCTAAATAAATCAAGAAATTGCTCAAATTATTTTGCTGTTAAATTATATAATCTCTTGCCTGAGGGACTCTGTACACTACCACTAGACAAATTCAAATTTAAACTTAAGAACGTACTAACAAATAATCCAATCTATGTCATTGATGAGTTTGAAAATGTCAGCTTTGATTAAATTTTATAAACATTGTATTATTGATATTATGTATATTTGACTGACTAAAAACATTTTTTGTAATTGTAATTTGGTCAATAAATATTATTATTATTATTATTATTATTATGTGGAGATGGTCGTGTCCGTAATGAGTAGAAGTGGAAAGGTTGTACGGGTATCGGACATAAATAAAAACAACTATCTACAGCTGACCAGTTTCGGAATAGTTTATTCCTTTATCAGAGCTGCTACATAAAGGTAAATAAGAATACAGTATAAGTGTGTATCGTATATGAATAAATAAATATAAGTATAAGTATAAGTAAGACATACCTGAGATAATTACTTAATACTATTATCTCAGGTATGTCTTACAATATTATACTTATACTTATACTTATATTTATTTATTCATATACTATATACACTTATACTGTTTCTTATTTTCCTTTCTGTAGCAGCTCTGATGAAGGAATAAACCATTCCGAAACTGGTTTATTATTTATTTTACTCTAAAAAAATAGACGCAAACCGAGCTTAGACAGTTACATACCGTCCATTTTAATGATGGCTGTATGCTACTATGTATTCTGTTTAAGTAAGAGAAACGTATGCAGTGCTGTTAGAGACCCAGCATGTATTTGGTAAAGTGACTCTGGTCTACTTGCTTTAAAGCGTTGCATCGATCCCGCACCAGCTTGCTTTAACATTCAATATTGCATGTGGAACATGAATGACAATATACGACTTGTATACCAGCCTGTTCATTGCATTGCCTCTGTCAAATAATATTAAATTAGAAGAAGATTGCTGAAAATGACAGCTGGAAACAACGGAACTTTCTGACAATCTGATAAAATTGAACCAAAGATATTATATTAGTACAATTCAAGAAACATGTGATGTTGCTTCAAGTTTCTTTGAACCGGCTATAAATTTGTTTTAAAGTTTGTAAAACAGTTTGAAGTTAGATGATAAATTTTCGAAATTTAATTTAAGATTTGTCTAATTTAATTGTGTTAATAATATGAAGAGGTGAAAGTTAAATCTTGTACGATTACTGTTTGTTTTTAGTTAAAATATGGATTTCTGCAACGTTAATCTGACAAACTACTAGTATGATAAGCGTAAGCTTAACTTTCTAAGTTTATGTAGTTTGTTTATAGAACAGAGAAGTTGTTCTAGAATTTTGGCACTTTGAGCGTAATAATATATGACATGTTGATAATACGTAGGGCGCTAGGAAACTTTTGAGATACGGCTGTATAAATAAAAATAGCAATTTTATTCTTACGTCATTAAAAAAAAAATAGATACGGTATTGATTGCGCACCTTTTAAACTCGGTGTATCACAATTTGGAGATACCTAGCTTAACTCGGGTACCGTATCACGTCTAGAAATATCCATAAATTTGTGAAACGAGGGAGGATTGATATATAAGGTCTCCAATAACGCCATTGTGTGGGTAGTGGGGATAGAAACAAGTTATAACCTGCAAACAGCGTTTGGAGAAATGTGTTGCACTAAATGGTGATTATGCCTTTAATGTATATTGGTAGTACAATAAATTTACTTCATTTTGAGACTGGTTTCATTATTTTGTCTTTTCGTATTCTTATTTTATAGAGTTGGAGACCCTATATATCAATCCGCTCTCGTATTTGCAGTTCAAGTAAAAAAATAGTTATATTTTTGATATATTTATCTGTTAAAAGAACAAAAACAAATAATTCTTTATATTAGTGACTTTTTTGTTGCTGATTTGCATTTGCGAAATCTTCAAATGAAGGTTGGTATTACGTAAACTTCAAGCTCAAGCAAGCGCTACTAACTTCATCTGTAATCGGATTTTTTTTATTGGTTTTAATATTATTTAACGCCGAGAATAAAGTCTCACAAAAGTCAGCAGAGGGAAAAAACGTGAATAAAGCCATCGCTAAATTTTTCAAATGGTTGAAAGTGTCCGGTAATCGGTTCCAAGCAGGGTCGTCTTATGCCATGCAGGGGCCTTTTAGAAAGACAAAAAAATGTGAATGAAAACATAAGCATGTACATTTATTTAGTGACTTTATTGGTTATTATAGTTAGCTTTATACAAATCAGATATAAGTAAAGCGATTACTATTTTGAGAATTGGACTTACGTTAATGATGATGGTTTCTTCCGGGATTTCTGTTGTGCAAAATCTTCTATTATGTCCTCAAAGTCTAATTTTTGAAGGATATCACTATCCTATGCACATGAATTAGTAAGTCGTTCTTGTAACATAGTCGTTCGTAATTCATTTTTTATTCTTTTTAGCCGTGAAAATGAGCGCTCTCTACTACTATTCGTGACCATTAAGCAAAGGAATATTCTTGTAGCAATTTCCAAATTCGGGAAAATTTCTTCTAATTTATCTGCTTTTATTATAGTATGGAAGATTGAGATACCCAAGTCAGCGGATTCATTTGCAAGGTTTTTTGATAAAAGTAGTGAAATTGTAGTAAAATTGCACTAAAAATTGAGCTCCTCTTTTTTTTTTTCGTGTAAACGACGACCTCGGCATTTTGAGGCCCTCGTCAAGCCAGGGACTCTGGGTTTGTGTCCCATGTATCCTTATGAAAAAGACGGAACTGGTTCCAAGCGCTACAAAATTTCCTGTTCGTAGTGGCACTCTTTTTCATTCTCCAAACAATTTCTTTCCAGAATCCCAAGCTTGGACAGCAAGTCGACAAACACTTGGGCCTAGATGCGTGAACTTTTCTTGGCTGAAGACCATCCGTAAGCGATGTGAGTCACCCATGACACAAGTGTCACAGGTTCGCCATCACTGGTATAGGGTTTCTTTTTCATAACTATGAAACTCTAAAAAGTATCGCTTACCAAACCTTTACTTAAAACTTATTTGTTGTAAGATTGCAAACTATATAAATTGTGAAATAGTTTACTTGAAGTTCTGGTAAACTAAAAAGCATGGCTTAGGTCTTCAAGCATCTACTAAAGTTTTGATTTAACATCACAATTTATAGGTGAAAGAAAATAACACTCTCCTATTTTATTTTAACTGCTTTAAAATGAGTTCAGAGAGAGTGTTTAACGGTTCTTTTGGAAGTTTTAAAGTAGTTAAAATCCACTTCGTCTGACTATGCCCCTACGGAGCTCATTGATTTGTAAAGTTGCAGAAACATTCTTGGTAGATGTTCAAACATATGATTTACAGTTTCTGATTTTTCGTAGAACAAAAGAATTATATTAAAAAGCTCTTGGAAAATATAGAGTTGGATGATAAAGATATGCATTTTATAAGCAATCTGTACTGGTATCAGAGATGGAGATATGGACTCTGGCCAGATTTGGGTCCCTCCAATTTTTTCTGTTTCCAAAACTAAAAAAAAAATGTTCTCTCTTGAAGTCTACAATCCTAAGATTGAGATTCTTTTCTCTTCAGATCAATATATTTCTGACAGTGAAGCTGCTCCTTCAAATGACATATAGTTTAAGGAGGTGTCTTCCTTTAGGGTTTGTTCCTTCGACCAACCTTCTTCGATTATTATCAACGTCGCAAAATATGCCCCATCAGGCTAGCTCGTCTTTTATTTATGTTTTGAAGAAGAAATCTTGCTTCAGCTCTTTGAAACACCTGTTATGCAGAAAAGAATTGAACCTAGGATTGAGCCTTGTGGGACGCCTGCTACAATTTGTCGTGTAGATGATTTGCAGTTATTAATGACTGCTACTAAATGTAGAGCTGAATGGAGACTATATAGAAAAATAAATACAATTTTGCCCCAACACGTTATGTTTCCTATCTCGTTCTAGAAACTTTGCAATCACCCCTCGTAGTAATCCTTTAGCGATTATAAACTTATTTGTCTTTTGAAATCTTATAATTTAAAGATTAAGTATATATAGTAGTTTCCAATAGTTAATTATCAAGTAAGCAGACATAGCAGACAGTTGGATTTACTCTGTGAAACTATCGTGATTAGAACAAAAGACACAACTCCAGTGCAATTTACTTTTTATTGAAGTTTAAGTTTATCGCTACGCGAAATGTTAGGTCAGTATCGGCTATCGTCTTTCCGCATGACCACTCACCCGAGATACAACACTAGCTACTGGCACGCCACGTTGAACACCGATACACTGAACTTGAGCCAGTGGCGTTAGAGCAAGATGAGAATCATGTTAACCCACGTATCAAATATTTTTATCCTTTAGCTTCACAGAATTTATTCCTGGTATTATTGGCTTTTTTATATTACAAAATGCTGGCTTTGGTAGCAACCCTAGTTTTTGTATCACAGGTCCCGGGCTAGAATCTCAGCTAGGGCATAAATGCATTTATCCATATCACTTTATCTTTAAAATAAACAATTTACGTGGTCAGTCCAATAAATTACTCAGCTTGACAAATAAAAAAAATCAGAAGATGAAAATAAATGATTTCAGTAAATTGATACATGCTGATATCTAAAATCATGGGCTTACTGAGTCCAAATTTTACGGTTTTGGGATTGTTTCACCAAATCAATGCAAATTACTACATCTATTATAAAAACAATTTAGACTTTTTAAAATTTAACAGGTACACCTAAATAATAATTAACAAATTTATATAAAGGATTCTTGCCTATTTCTGAAAATTAAAAAGCAAATTTGGTAAATTTTATGTAACACTTAAGCTGCATTCACACCTCTGTGAATCAACACGTTGTACGCTATGGATAATTTTTAAACGAGGTCATTTGGTATGATCGGACATGCTCGTGCTTTGTCGTTGCTATACTACTGTTGAGCGATATAGTACGAGCTTGTCCGATCATACCAATTGCACTCGTTTAAAAACTATCCATAACGCACAGAGTGTTAATTTACTGAGCTCTGAATGCAGCTTAACGAGATACCTTCAGAATACTATGGATGGTGCAATTCATTTCTCGTCGATAAAATGTAAACGAACGCTATTCCCGAACCAGAGACTTCAAAAACTGTATCAAAAAATTAGGTAGAGTCAAGCGTGCACCCAGAAGGGGGGTTCAGGGACTTGAGACTCTCCCAAGCACTAGAAAAACAAGTGTTTTTAGTATTTCTAATAGTAAAACAAATATTGCTTTTCTCATTGTTGCCTTACACTAACCGTAGTACAACTCAATTCCGCGACGAAAACCACTGCGGAATTAGTACCGTTCAACTGATTTTGTCGTAATTAGCCTCAAAAATTACTCAAGTTGTATAAAAGCCAGTAAATATATTAATGATAAGTTAAACATTATGACGTACAGAAGATGAAGTATAAAAGTTAAAAGGTTGCTTCTAAATTTCAAGTTCGATGCGGTTGTGTAAAACACGGCCACTGATTTAAACTGCTCGATAGCTAAATGACTATCCTGCTACGGTATCGACGTTCAGCGTCTATGCGGCCTCTTACCTGTTCATGCTGAGATAAAAACCATTCTCGGTCAATTCAAAAATTAAATTAAATAATCCATAATAAATCGAAGTCGATCTTCTAGATAGATAGATAGATAGATAATAGTTTATTCATGCCTTTCGGCCTTGAATTAATACATTAATTTTCCCAAAATACTGTTTGTGTGATATCACATTCAATAATATAATAATAATAATAATATAAATAATAATAAATTTCTAACAAAATAACAATGATTACATCAAAATTAAACAAAAATTCTAATATTCAAAACAAATACGTGTTCTGGCTCATTGGGCTGCGCTTCCTAGTATTTTCTTGTTTTTCTCTTTTAATACTTCTCTTCTTTGTATAACCTCCTTCATCCACAGATAGCCACTACCTGCCTCGTCCAACACTCTGTGTATATCCCTTCGTTCTTCTCCTATTCCACTGCAGGACAGTAGGTGTTCTATCGTCTCGGTGGTTTCCCCGCATGTTCTGCATGTTTTTTCACCTTCAGTTCTCCAGAAGAAGTTAGCCCTATCTTCATTGCCACACCGGAATCTGGCGATGGTCTTCTGATTTTTTCCTTTTGGCTTGACGAGGTATAGGGGCACTGAGGGAACTTGTATGTTCTTGTATGTCTGATTGTATCTTGATTTCTGTATTCTGTTTTGTTGTTCCTGTCGCTGTACTTCTAATAAGTATTCTAGTTCTTCTCCTCCTACTTGTCTTCTCCTTATCTCTTCTATACCATATCCGTTTCTTTCGAAATATTTCTTTCTATCTTCTCTCCAGCTGGTTCGTTGGCTTATTTCTTTATCTTTTCGGCATTCTTGTAGTATGGAGTTGTTGTTAGCCTTAATCTTCTTTTCGTATTTTCCCACTGTTGTTCCGGTTCTTATCCTTAATTTGTCCCTTTTTGTCTCTTCTAGGATTATGTCAAGTCGATCTTCTAGCCAAAGAACCAGTTGTAAATGGTACCCTGTTAAATATTCCTCTAAATAGTAATGAGATTATGTCAATCTTCAAATCTTCCATTTACAACCAATGGCAACAAGAATACATAAATTCTCTGCATTTCAAAGGATCATAATATGGTCAAATTCAACCCCTCTTTTCTAAATATCTTTGGTATTCTTCTCACCACAGCAAACCTTTTATATGCACTTTAATTCGGCTTAGATTTAATCACACCTTCTTTTCATATTATCTGCATAAAATTAATATGGTTACTTCTCCATTCTGACCATGAGTTTGTTTGTCAGCGATTCCACTTATTGTTTGATTGCCCAATTTATTTTGGCAATCGTAAATTACACAGCTCTACAAAAAAAAAGGTCATACCCAGACATGCGATACATGGTTTCCGAAGTATTTTTGCTCGCTGATCATGAATCTGTGGTCGGTTTGTCTCCATCAGGTCCTCAAACCTTGCTAAGGTCAGGATCAAGGTCAAATCCGAAAATTTGATTAAAAAAATCTAAAAAAATTCATATGGGGGTTTTTGAGGTCGCTGATTACGAATCCAGTGTCCGTTTGACCTTATCAAGATAAGGTAAAAATCTTTTTTCTTAAAAATGAAATCTAAGGCTATTTAGGACCTCAGGATTATAAAATTCCGACCGCAGGTCTTTAGCTATCATATTTTTTAAGGTGTGTCCGTAATTTTTTTTAGAATTTTTGGAGGTGTTTCGGCCATTTGACCTTGAACAGATTTTGACCTTATCTTGATAAGGTCAAACGGACACTGGATTCGTAATCAGCGACCTCAAAAACCCCCATATGAATTTTTTTAGATTTTTTTAATCAAATTTTCGGATTTGACCTTAGCAAGGTTTGAGGACCTGATGGAGACAAACCGACCACAGATTCGTGATCAGCGAGCAAAAATACTTCGGAAACCATGTATCGCATGTCTGGGTATGACCCTTTTTTTTTGTAGAGCTGTGTTATTCATACAATATTAAGTGGTCTAAAAACTATCCTTACCTACCAATATTCAGACGCTTCTTGCTACTAACTATCTAGTAACTTTATTAAATCAGAAAAACCATTAATCTCTTCCTTTATTACCTGGTTAATAGCCAAAGCTGCAAAAACCAACAATCAAAAAGAAAGAAAAACGTAACAAAAGTAAATCTTTTATTTTGAAAGATTTCATGTATGTATTGTATACCTGAGACTATATTGTATTCAATTAACTAAAACAATAAGGTTCACAAATTCTGATAGTATCAGTAATAAATTATTAGTGATACCAAAAGTGATATCCGAGAAGCTAACATGTCCAATATTTTCAAGTGTAGCTTTCTAGCTAGGGTCAGTGTAATATTGCGAATGTACCGGGTATCGGGTATAAACACAACATGCTAGACGTCCATTCCAGACCCAACGGAGACCGATAAAGAGTGAGAGGTTCAATCAAGCGAAATTGATCAGTGTTTCCTAAACATTTATCTATATTTACTTCCAATTTATTTTTAACAGAACTGAGCAGGATGTTTGAAGTTTCCGTCGAACACTTCGACATTTTCGAGTATTTCTCAGAGATTTAGTTTAACGAAGTATGTTTAAGGTCAATTTAAATACATTTCAGGATTTCGTTGGTATGTAGCACGGTTCGTATACTGTACGTTTGTCTTCCTTTCGGGTGAAGTTAGCACGCTGAGAGGAAGGATGTACGTTTCAGTACGCCCAGCAAACAATTTGTGAAAATGGATCGTATTAGTAAATATGTCACAAAATATATTCCCGTGCTGCTCCCTTGTTTCCGTTTTTAGAGTTATGTAGGTGTGACCACCAAAAAACCCTTATAACGTCACTCATCGAGTTACTCCTTACATCGAGTCACTCGAGTTACTCCAATTTTGTTTTCAGAAGGAATCCACACTATCCCTTAGACCAGGGGGCGGCAACATTTTTTACTAAGTGGGCATATTTCAGAAATGCCGGAGTTCGGTGGGCACCGTGGGACAAAGGGGGGGGGGGGGTAAAAATTAAATTTTTTCCGTCAACCTCAAGCGGCCACCAAGGGAACTACTAGGAAAGAGTGTTGGAGGGGAGAAGGGGGACCTTTTTATTTCCGGGAGATAACTGGAACAATAATATTAATATTATTGCTTTCTTTCATATTGGGTCTATATTGGGAATAGTTTTAAAATTTAGTTAAACAATTAAGTTTAATGAATATTAAATTATATTTATTTATAAAATTATAACACTTCTAGTCTTCTTGACAGTACTTTTATAGGGGAAACTTTTTAAGATCGCAGCGCCATATGCGGCAAAGCTGGAACACTCGAAAGTGACATTAAACTGTTACCCGTGTATTTGTTTACGTGGTAAAAATGAACACGAGTTGTATTTTTCCTGTTTTCCGAGCTTTTTTTTAATTTAAATGTAATCTACGATTTACAAGATATGTAATAATATACTATTCTAAAGAAATTTCAAGGAAATTTTTAGTTTTTCATTGTATTTTTAATTCCTTTTGACTGTCTATCAATATATAACAATAAAAATATGGTAAATATATTAGTGAAAATAATATCTCTGCCTGAAAAAGTAAAAGGGGCTTTTAATATATCATCTGATGATTTAGGCAAATTTTGGGTGCGATAAATGCTTTTTTTCAGTCTTTTTTTGGACGTGAAAAATCACTTTCCATAAAATGCAACGAGCAAACATGCATGTATGGGCTTGGATTTTTGCCCATTTTTAGTTTAAAAACCTACGATCCACTTTCTTTGTGCCTCCAAACGTCGTTTCAATTGATATTTTTTTTTTGATTTAGGTAAATTATGAAATGTTTAAGAAGGATTCTTCCTTATTCACGATTTACATTGCGGCACACAACAAAATTGTTTTTTTTTTTTTCATGATCACAAAAATGAAACACAAACAACAAAAAAACACGTATTTCTCCATTGAACAAAACAAAACAATGTGACTTTCGTATCTTTCGCAAATTGCCACCAGATGTCAGGGCGCTTAGGAAGTTTCCCCTATTACTAAAAGCGGCTCGGAAATAGAATTTCGCATGGTTAGGCGGGCACTTAGAAATAGCTTCGTGGGCACCGCGTTGCCGACCCCTGCCTTAGACTGTTCTACATAGCCCACGGAAATTCTTTCTTTTGCTTGAGCATCAAGTTTGCCTAGGCTCGATTTCAGGCAAAACACCCGACAACCGAACTTTTTGAAATAGCTGACATCAGGAGTTTTACTGGTCCTTTATACGGTGTCCGGCCATTCAGACTTCGGGTAGGACAACGATTTCTAATAAAGTTGGCCGTATTGATAGCTTCTTCCCAAAAAGACGGGGGCAAGCCAGATTGCATTAGCAGGCACCTGGCAGTATCCATGAGGGTACGGTTCTTAAGCTCCCAGACTCCATTCTGCTCCGGGTTGTATAGTTGTCAGTCTCCTTGTTATGCCTCTGTTCTTCAGGTAGACGTCGAATGTCTGGTTTACATATTCACGTCCGTTGTCCGTTTGGATACACTTGAATTCCCGTCTCGTTTCTTCTCCACTAGCGTGAAAAATCTGTGAAGCGCCCGAGCACCTCGTCCTTTAAAAATCGCACTTCACACCAACGTGAATGATCGTCAATAAACGTGACTAAATATCAGAATTTTCCCTGGGATTCGACGCGCATTGGACCGCACACATCTGAGTGAATTACTTCCAGTAGCGCCGTCGTTCTTTCAGAACAGACAGAAAATGTCGTTCGAGTCATCTTGGCACGGCAACACACACTACAGTTAAGTTCGTTGCTCGAATTGTCTATCGCAACACCGCGTAAAACACCATAGCATACCGCTTCTTTGGTGTTCACACTACACTCTACGCTGAGATTGCAAACTCCAAATGAGGCCTTACGTAGAACACGTAGAGTATCTTGACTTTATCAGGAGACGGTCGATAAAACGATTGGACAGGATATATGACACATAGTTCGCACGTTTTATCACTTTTTTAACCTGATGGCTCCAGTTTAAGTCAGACGGTATCGTGACGCCCAGATCAACCTGTTCTTCAAACACTTGAAGCTTTACATTGTTAATAAAGTATGGGTGTCTTGCGTTGTTTTGACCCATGTGAAGTACAGTGGTTTTACTTATATTCAGTGGTAAAAGCCAAGTGTTAGTCAAATCGTAGATTTTATTAAGGTCATCCTGGATAATTAAACAATCGTCATTGTATATTTTAGTATCATCAGCATACGTGGAAAATATGGCAAAAATAGATGTTTTTAAGTCGATTACGTAGATCAGGAAAAGAATAGGGCCTAGAACCGAGCCTTGTGGAACTCCACTTAGGGCAGGATGTGCCTTTGAAATTGTGATGTGTCATTAAATTGAAGCTCTTAGTACTCACATAACAAATAAAAATGATTATCAAAAAACTATTGATTTTAATGTGATTATGGAACAAGAATTACTAGATATCCAGTATAATATTTGCTTCTTACACTTCTACTTCTATTAATTTAAGCACTTTATTTAACTCTTTCAAATATCAGGGAAAGTCCGAGTGCAATGGTTTTCTATCCAACACTTACATACAAGGTGTCTCAAAAGAAATTTTATATTTATTTAGCTTACTGCGTGAACGCAACGTATCCGAGGGGCGCGGGGGTTATGTCAATCGGTAGCCTGGCTCTTCGTAATTCAGTCGCTATGGAGCGTTTCTCGGGAGCAGACCGCGCGTTATGCGTGCGAGAGTTTTACAAAAACGGTGATTCGGCGACTGTAGCGCGTAGAAATTCTGCAGTATTCGAGGTTTTCGCCACTTAAATGATGCGCCAAGCATTCTTCTCATTCGACATTGGGTTAAAAAGTTTGAAGAGACTGGTACAACGCTGGATAAATCAAAATCCGGGCGATCTAGGTCATCAAGAACGGTAGAAAACGTGGAGAATGTTAATCAGTCTGTTCGTGACGACCCGAACCTTACAATTCGGAAGCGCGCAAGTGCTTTAAATGTGCATAGATCATCATTACATTGCATTATGCACAAAGACCTAAAGCTGCACCCCTACAAAATTCAATTGGTGCAAGAATTAAAGCCCCAAGATGCCAGTCAGAGGCTTAATTTCGTAAATCAGGTGATTGAGCGATTTTCAACGTTTACCAACATTTTGATTTCGGATGAAGCTCATTTTCATCTTAATGGCTACGTAAATAAGCAGAACTGCCGCTACTGGAGTGTAACGAATCCGAAACGCAAACATCAGAAACCCCTACATTCGCCTAAAGTGACCGTATGGGCTGCGATGTCGGCGCGAGGAATTATCGGCCCTTACTTTTTTGAAGACGAAAGGGGGCGTGCAGTTACAGTGAATTCAGAGCGTTATGTGGAGATGTTAGACAACTTCTTGGTACCTGAACTGCAAAACTTTCCTGGCTATAACCAAAGAACATGGTTCCAACAGGACGGAGCAACTTCACACACGTCCAATATGTCTCTGCCACGTGTTCGTGAAATTTTCTCAGGCAAATTGATCTCCCGGAGAGGTGACATAAATTGGCCTCCACGCAGTCCAGATTTAACCCCTATGGACTTTTTCCTATGAGATTATCTTAAATCTAAAGTTTACGCCAATAAACCGACTTCACTGGCGCATTTAAAAGAAAATATCCGTCTCGAAATGGCAGCCATCCCTGAGTCCACCTGCCGAAACGTCATAAGTAATTTTACTGTTCGATTAAATGAGTGCCGAGAACGCGAGGGTGTACATTTAGACGATATTATTTTAAAGAAATAAATCCCCAAAAAGTGTATTTTAATAATTAATAAACATTTTTTCTATATACGGCTTACTTTTTTTTTAATCGATCCACTAAATATAAAATTTCTTTTGAGACATCTTGTATTAAATATAGATGTTTGGCTAAATTTGATGATTTGGATTTATTATATTTCCACGCCCTCTAATGTTCTTGAAATCTGACTTTAAAATTAGGTTTTGTTTGCCCTATGTAATACGCATCACAATCATTACATTGGACAATCATTACCCTGTATATTTAGGTAAAACTATCAATAACTCAGGTAACATTCATTCTTTCATTCATTCATTCATTCTGAAGATGGCCTAACAAGCCGAAATATGTATCAAGTTTATAAAAATATTTTGTGGAATATAACCAAGTGTCTTATTCACTATTTATTCATTACGTTCCATCAAGCGTTAACAGCTACATCTATTAATATTATTAAATCTATAAGAGTTATTTAGTTCATCTTTGGAGTTAAACTTTTTTCGATGCATGGATCAATTTTGTAGTATACGTCGTGAGGGAAATCAGATTAATCAGATATATTTTTAGCTTTCTGCTATGGATTTTCACGAATTGAGTCGTACGCTATTACAAAAACGTCAGTCAGATCATGTATAATTTGTTGTCATTGTAATAATGGAGTTTCCCAACCAGACAGATATTTCTGTTTCTGACAGCTTCAATGTACAAGGCAGTTGACATTTCACATCATTTCGGGTAAAACAGAAAGCATTTTGTATTTTCTTTCAATAATTGCAATAGCAATATAGAAGATTAAAAAAACTCTGAAATATTATATACGATTATGGTACTCCCCAAAAACTGGTTATTGCGATGATTCTAAGAAAAGACCTACTAACACAGTGATGTATCTAAAGGGGACGTTCCTTGTTAATATTCAGTAAGGGGTGTCACCGTTATTGATTGAAGAGTATAGCCATAGAACCATAGTTCTGTAAACTCCATAAGAACACCAGACTTTACCCAAAGCTGTGAAATTTGCTACACTATAACATGACAAGTGTAGCATCTTTCCGAGATCCCACCAATTATCGAAATGTGAATAATTTCACAGAATATATATTTATTTATGAAATAGAAACAAAATATGCACATATAAATATGAAAGTCACAGCCTTAGGCGGCTTTTATGTAATGGTTAATGTCTCTTTAAATTTTATTTAATAATAAAAATAATAACGTTATAATAATTCCAAAGATATAAAGATGTCAATATTCTTATTTAATTTTTAGGGTTTTGTAGGTATGACCACAAAAAACGAGGGTTGCCTATTATATTTCGGGATTGCGCTAAACTTGTGCTGCCATCTGGCAACTGATCTATCGTAAAGTTTGACATTTTTGACGGAAATTGGCCCAACTATCAAAAATATTTTTTCAAAGATAATATTTATATTAGAAGGAATATTTATGGGCATCAATTCAGTTATATAACGATGTGGGATCTGATTATTAATATATTACAAAAAAATTCAATCTTAACAAAAGAAACACAAAGATGTAATTAGTACTAGAGATGGGAATTTCGGCTCAGTTTGCGGAACCGGATCAGTGGAGGTCGTTCAGTTTGTTGAGCCGGTTCATTGATCCGGCTCAGTGATCCGGTTAAGTAAACATGTCTCCGAAACACAGGACGGTCGTTAGTTCGTAGGTAGAAAGTCGCTTAGAGCCGGTTCTTGCAATATATAAACTGTAAATATGATCCCGAGACACAGATCGGTCGGTTGTTCGGTCGTAGGTAGAACGTCGTTTACAGCCGGCTCTTGCTTAGAGCCGATTCCTGCAATATATGAACTGTAAACATGATCCCGAGACGCAGGTCGGTCGGTCGTTCGGTCGTAGGTAGAACGTCGCTTAGAACCGACTCTTGCTCAGAGCCGGTTCTTGTAAACATGATCCCGAGACACAGGTCGGTCGGTCGTTCGGTAGAACGTCGCTTAGAGCTTAGAGGTAGAACGTCGCTTAGAGCCGACTCTTGCTTAGAGCCGGTTCTTTTAAACATGATCCCGAGACACAGGTCAGTCAGTTGCCGGTCGTCCGGTCGTAAGTAGAACGTCGCTTAGCCCCGACTCTTATCTAACATTTTTGAAACAAGCAATTCACTTTATGTAGCTACTGTATTTTAAACCAGATGTGTTAAGTTTATGGCGATGTTTATTGCCCTTATAAATCGGACATCTGGGATTTGGGCAATATTTTTAATATTTTTATATAGTATGGTTGTAAGAAAATACAGACTAAGCCTATTAGTTTCAAATAAACTGCCCTACAAATTGATGACAAAATACACTTTATGATAATACATTACAAGCCAAGTTCTCGCGAAGTTCAACATGACATCGATCCAGATCCGGATCACTCCGGTCACTGTTCACAATCGCCCGACCAATCGTATCCTTGAAACTTGAAACTATACAGTGAGCCGTGAGCCGGCTCATTTCAATTTGGTGAACCGTGTCACTTCGGTCAGTGTACTGAGCCGGCTCAGTGAGCCGGTTCGTTCATGAACGACCAATCTCTAGTTAGTACTATCAGAAAATGAACAGAGAGAAATAATTTCTTCTCTTATATACATTTTTGCTGTTAATAAAGTAAAGGATACATGAGATATTTCAACATTATAAGTAACAACACCCCTACCCTAAATAATATTTTTGTTAAAAACTGCTTTGAAGCAAAAACTAAAAATTTTCCTCGTATAAATTTTTGATGTAAAGTATGTAAGTGAGATATTTCAATATTTAAATGCAATATTTTAGCGAAATACTTATAACAAATTACTATTATAAAATAAAAAACATTTATCTTAAATTATATTTACTTTAATTTAACATAAATTCACAATTTTCATGATTTAAATCAGGGGTTCTCAACCTACGGGTGACGACCTAAAATTGGGTCGCGAAGCATATTCTGTGGGTCGCAGGGAAAAATTTGAAATTATGGAAATAATATTTTCATCTATAAAATTGAATGAACTTTCAAAACTCATGCAAAGCTAAAGTTCAGTTTATTGATCAATAAATTGATCATTTTTGTTTGTTAATTGAATAATTTATTTATAACCTTGAAAATAAAAGTTTACACACATCAATTTATTTATCAATTTTTTTGAAAACTTTTACATTACCAACTGAAAAACGTATTTATCAAATTGAAAATATTGACAAAATCTTCACAAAATTACGTGAACAAAAACAAAAGAAATAACCTAGATGATGGTGAATTAGAACGTTCTCGGTTCTTTCACATTTGAAAACGAATCACATAACCTATATATTTCTTGGTTATGCTACAATTAAACAGTCGGCATTAACTAAACAAAGAAAAATATGATGGTAATTCAAACTTTTAGGCGGAACTAAATGGGAATTTCGTTTTTTTAGGTTGTCACGAGAAGGGACCTTGCTTGGGTTATTTCATTTTTCAGGATGGTATGTGAAAATTTTAAATTTCAATAAACAAATGGAAAATTTTTATTAAGAATGACAAAAAATTAAAATGCAATGAAAAGGACAATTTATAATGACAATCAATTTAATCTAGAATTTTCAATGTGAGTATGTTTTACAAAGCTTAAACAAATGACTAAAAGTCCGAATTAATAGATAAAATTTACTAGATTTCAAAATCTAGTTCCGCCTAAACGTTTGGAATAGCCTTTACCTAGAATTCCCTAAAAAATTTATGAAAAATAGAACTTGTTCTATTTTCAAAATAAATTGATCAATTTGAACACACATCAATAAGTTTTTAAACTAAACTTCATACGAATTATTCTTTATTATCCTGGATAGTAGGTGGTAAAATCCATTTCGTCCAATTTTGTTTTTTTTTTTGTGTTAGATTATTTTCCGTCTTTGGGTCGCGCATGAACGTAGTTCCTTAATTTGGGTCGCGGCTCAAAAAGATTAAGAACCCCTGATTTAAATAGTTCAACTTCATTGAGACGGGGTTCGTATATACAAAATAGTGGTATAGAATAAAGCAACGATTATTTTGCGTTCTACTTGAAACTGTAGTATAGTAAAGGAGACTTTAGTTGACAGATGACGGTTAATTAAAACATATGGTTCAATGGGAGAGAACTATAGCAATAAAATTTCCATTTTTGAATAGAGCCATATCATTTGTTCACAGACAAAGATAGAAATAGAGAAAGAGATACAATTTGTTTCACTCATAGAGAAGGAAAGACAATTAGCGACCACCCAGAGCGCATGCAGTGCGCATGTACACAAACGGACATACATTGAAGTTACCATATTATAATATAACAAAAATTATGAACGTACGTTACAGTAAGAAGCTGAAATACATGCTTGACATCTCACATAAAACTGTGTGAAATAGATATATATTTATTCATCGGTTCTCAATCGATCAATCTGTCAAGTAAATTCTCTTTTACTATATCTCATTTTTCATTTACGTTACAGCAAAAATATCATTACAGAAACCATAAGAAATACGGGTACTCCAGCTAGTTATACGTTTAAAAGTGAACTTACCTCAAAAAATTGATGTGAAGTGTGAATATTCACACATTTCAGGGTTTCGCAGGTATATAATAAGTGAAGGCGGTATGCTGAGTGTGTAGGACAAATTTTACTTTGTAGTAATCACGGCAAAATGAACGATATTTTTAAAATAATTTATCGTCTGTTAATCATATAATAAGACTGGTTATTAAATTTACGCTCTTAAAAATTAAATACATTTGTCAAAATATAACTAGAATTTTGATAAAATAATTTCTACATTATAAAAATGCAAAAGAAAAACAGAAAAAATAAAATTCACTCCGTACTCGAACTCGAAACCCTTCGTTTTCCAGCAGTGCTCTAACCCATTACGCCATCGCACGCCATGCATGTGATTGTCTTACATTAGTATAACTTTTGTACTTTGTGAACCAAAAATCACAAAAAATGCGTTATTTTCCGAAAACATAATCTGATCAAAAATTCCTGTTGTACTATTTCGGTTCACACCAATATACATTACTTAGAATTTTTTTAGATTTTTAGTTTAAACCATCTGGGCTACAAGGTGTGGGACAAAATTTTGTTTGCACAATTTTGGCAAAAATCGCTTCAAAATAATTTATTTTGCAAAAATAAAAATTTGATCGTTAATACACGTACTAAGGGATTTCATTTGATATCCTACTCAGAATTTAAAAAAAATATTTTTGTTTTCGATGAGCACATATTTTTAGGGGGGTATGTTTTTTAGATGTTTTAGTATTTTTCCTATGTGCGGGTCAAAGAGTTGTATAAGCATGCCAAATTTCAACTCTCTAGGTTTAGCCGTTTGGCTACAATTTTTACCGAACAGACAGACAGACAGACAGATAGACAGACAGACAGACAGACAGACAGACAGACAGACAGACAGACAGACAGACAGACAGACGACAAAATGACGGTATAAGGGTTTTTTGGTCATACCTACAAAACCCTAAAAATGTGTTATCTTATTTTTGCAGTAACCCGACGATATATAGATAAAAAAATCTATTTTTTCATTGTGAGGTCAAGAATTTATTGAGCAGTCTTCGTAAATATGGAAACATAAAAATAAATGTCGAATATTATGATAAAAGCAAGATGTTAACTTTTGATTCAAGTATTAACTTTTATGGATAGGTAAAATCAGTGTGATTGTGCTTTGAAACGTACCTTTCACCCTTGAGATCTACGATAACAACACTTTCATTTTTAGAAAAGCACTCTACGATAATCTCAATTCCATTTTCGGCAAGCATTTACAATTTGGGAACAGTCTACCGTTTCCTTTCTATTTTATTATATTCCAATTCGTGCACTAGTATGTTTTCACTCTTTATCTCAGCACCCCAACTCGACCTATATTATTTTCCTTACCACTCTCGGCTCTTTTATTACAGTGCTCCTTAAACATTGGTTCAGCTCAATTACAAAACCTATGACACCAGTTTATACGAAATTTACTTTATAGTTTTGTCGAAGAATACGTTTTTGTACATACCGCTTTGAAACATCGTTCAAGTATATGTAATGATGTTCATATAAGGAAGATCATATTGAAAATTAACATGTACAGTAATACCTCGCTTAACGTTACCTCCGTTAACAATACCTCGCTATAACGTCATTTCTGGGCGACAGTAGTACTCAATTTAGAAGAAGAATCGAAACTTGCTAATGAAATCCAGAATGAATTTGTTGAAATGGCACACCAATTACATTTCAATGAAGTTGACGCTGATATTCAACAATTCCTATAGGATGACAACGACAATCCGCTAACAAATGAAGAATTGCAAGAACTGACAGAAGAAAATTTGGTAAGAGAAGATGCCAATTCTGACATTGATATGGAAGAGCCGCCGGTTAAAGTTTTAACAACAAAAATATTTTCCGATTGCCTGAGTCAAATGTCTCATTCGGTAGATATTTTGTTCGAAAATGATCCAGATTTTTCACAAAGTTGTGCTGTAAAAAGAAATGTATTAAATTCTTTAACATGTTACAGTGAGCTATTACGAGAAAAGAAGAGACAAGCAACGCAATCGACCCTTGATTCATTCTAGTCAAAAAATTAAAATGTCACAACTTGTCAGTTTATTTACGTATAACCGCTAATTTTGTAATACATACATGCATACTAATTTTATACTTTAAATTTTGTCAAGAAAAGCTGTTTTCAGTTGTTCAAGTAAATATATTAAATAATGTATTTTTTTTTTTTTTTTCAATTTAGTAACCTATCCCTATCCTTCGCTTGTTATTTCTTCCTCCGTTAACGTTGATTCGGTTAACGTAGTGTTCTTGAGGAACGCATCCCTAATGTTAAACGAGGTATTACTGTATTTTAACCCATTAATGGCCAAAGGATCGTATACGCAGCCTTTTAGAAATTATTTTTTTTAAGGAAAGCAATTGTTTTATTTTTATTACATAATTATTTTACAAGCATTACTAGGATACAATAGCTTCGTGATTATTTTATTTCGCAGTTTATTTAAAGAGTATATTTTTTTAAATATTTTGAATTTGAAGATTTTACTGATTTATAAAAGCGGGCATTTTCTATACACTTGTTGGTAATATATAATATATATATAGTCAAATCGTATGAGAACATTGTTATGAATTATCCTATTTTGAAAAAAATATAAATTTTATCTGTCATGTTGCTGTGTACATCATTCAAATTTATGTGGTGCGTATACGCACCTTTGGCCAAATCAGTGAAATGTACAGGCGTGATTCAACATCGACAAGTCTCATCTTGTCTTAGCCATCTAACCTATTGTTCATTTCTACTGTGTGTTCTTTTATAGTTCAGTATATGTATTTAAAGAATAAGTATACTGAAAATAAAAATTAATTGTCCAGTTGTCAAATGATAGTAAAATTTCTTAATTGTTCACGACTAGCAGTTGCTCTTATGAAGTATCAGAGTAATGCAGATACTGATAGAGAAGTAACAAATTCAAACTATGGGCGTCCTTCAAAAAACAGTTTATCAGATGTCATCAGATTTGATAATATTGGTCATCTGATAAGAGGCATGAAACAAATGTAAAAAAAATGCAGTTTGTGTAAGAGCAACTCCATTTATTTATGTGTAAAATGTAAAGTACATCTGTCCCAGAGTGTTTTGAAATGTTTCATTCTAAATAAGTTCATATTTCATTCATAAATAAAATAATTTGCTTATTACATGTTTACTTATATTTGATATTGTTATTAGCCAAGGGTGCGTATACGCATCCTTATATTCCTGTAGAGTTAAGCATATATATTTTTTCAAAATGCAATAATTGTCTAGGTTGATGTATTTTAATTAATTTGCATTACAAGTTTTGTGAAAAATATTTTTTCTTAATAGCTTGTCCATTAATGGGTTAAATTAAAAGAGAACTTATTAGGCAGTTCTCCTATGTTCTATCCTCCTTCATTGTTGTCTCCATATTGTTTTCGATATTCATCTTGTCTAAATTCTTTAACAATCTTTCGTTATTAATTCTTTCAGGTCAGCAAATATTACAAATTGTGCGTGAGTTATTATTTATTTATAACATATTTAGCATTTACAGTTAGTCAATATACGTCGTAAATAAAATTTCTAATTCTGAAATTGCTCAGCGAACGACGAAGGGGAAGACATCCATTGATAAGTGACTTTGTGACGGGATGCATTTAAACCAATGATTTCTGAAATTTAACCGTTAACTTCCGACCCTGGATGAAAGAAGATTAATGATGACAACATATCTGTCTGACACCTCGCTTATTGGTATTGGGAAAATTTGAAGTTCGATTAATTTTCTTCTACTTGGTGACAAATATCAAATGTGACTGTTACAATTCAAAATAGTTCACTTAAATTATAACGGTAACAAAATGCAATTTATATAAAAGTGCAGAACACCAATTCTTTACACGGAGTAAGTTCAATTAAGTTGATTGTAAAATAAATAATAATTTCTTTTAATAATACTTAACATGTCTAAAGAACGTTTTTGTACACAACGTTTATGGTCTTCCCTTTTGACGCATAGTAGTCCAGGGCGGATCTGTTTTGAGATGGATGTTGAGAGGGGGCACGCTAATTTTTGCAGAAATTGCTTCGAAATAACTCACTTAACAATAATTGAGTTATCCTCCCCGCCAAAAAGTTCGAGAACATTGTTTAAAAATTGAAAATATTAAAAAATTAAGAAAAAAATCATTTTTTTTTCTTCTTTTTGAGCCCAGAGGTGTGAAATTATTCATTTCTGAGAAAAGTTATGAGGAAAAAAAAGTTTCGTAATTAAATTTCCTACAAGATAGGATTATTTAGAAATTTCAAAAATTGTTAAACTTTCTGCAAAATAGCAATAACTGCTGAAAAAAACACTAAAAAACATGTGTTTGCATTTTACTTTTTTTAATGACTTGTATTGTACTTAGGACCTCCAAATTTCACCCTGTAAAACTTTATGATATGATAAAACAACACTGTAAATTTCATTAGGATCGGTTCGATAGGTTTTGCAAAATAATTTTGCAATCCAGGATTTGCAAAAAAAAATTGATATTTTGCAAAATATTGCAGGACGCAAAGTAAAGCAGATAGAAGGTTGAAATTTTTTTTACATATAGAAGAATACTGCACCTTTCATCTGCAATTTGCAGAATTGAAATCGGTTAATTAGGACGGCGTTGGGAATTTTTTAAAACATCAGATTGCATCAGATTTTGACTAATAAATTGGGGATGAGAAAAATCTGCACAAAACTGGTTCCAAAAAACCTTTTACAGGACCAGTAAAAATATTCCTGTGGCTTCTCAACCTCCTTATTCGCTTGACTTGACTCCTCGTAACTTTTTCCTCTTCCCAAGATTGAAAAATTACCTCAAGTAACGTCATTTTGGGACACTCGAAAACATTCAAACGTCCGTAATTGACCAGCTGAAAGATATTTCAGTATTCGAGTTCCAGCATTGCTATGAGGATGGGAAGAACCGTCTCCAGCGCTGTGTGGCTTCCCAAGGAAGTTATTTTGAGGGAGGCAATATTGAATTGTAATTCTATTCGAATAAAAAAAAAAAAAAATTAAATCAGTCTGGTTACTTAATTTACACACCTCGTATGTACGAAATGGCTACAAGAAGACACTCGCCTACGACTCGGGTGGTAAATATCATCCTCCAGAAATATAGCCTCCATTATATGCTTGTAAAAAAAATAATATTGTACCATATAACTCCAGAGCGGTTGGTCTGAAACCTGTGGATATTTTTTTATAGGAGAGATTTAATAATTTATACGGTAGTTTCATTTATTTTATTTATAACGAATATTTAGAAAAAACGTATTTTTAACACATGCATTTGTTTGTTTTATTGTATTTTTATTCAATATGCGTGTAATTGCAACTTTTTGTGGCACTTTACGTCCTTTTATAGGATAAATCATGCAATTTAAATGCAGCGAACAATTCAATGAATGGCAGGGTGTCCGTCGACAGCACTGGCCGATTTTATAGCTATTCACTATAATTTATTTAAATATATGAGATTAACAGGTTGTGACAGTTTCAGTTTGTCTATGAACAAAATTTGTATATTGAAACAAAATTGACAAAAATTCTCGAACTGACTATAACTTTCAGTAGATACACTTCGGCTAAAAGTGCCCACTCAAAAAAAGAAATTTTACTAGAGAAGGAAATAAACAATTAAACTTTTGATTAACCTCTCACTTCTTTCTTGTTGGCTATCTCTTATTCTAGTTATTTCCTGTGTCAGATCTTGTCCTACCGACTTTTTATTTATCTCCTATGTTAAATAGTCATTATACAAGGTGTATCAAAAGAAATTTTATATTTAGTGGATCGATTAAAAAAAAAGTAAGCCGTATATAGAAAAAATGTTTATTAATTATTAAAATACACTTTTTGGGGATTTATTTCTTAAAAATAATATCGTCTAAATGTAGACCCTCACGTTCTCGGCACTCATTTAATCGAACAGTAAAATTACTTATGACGTCTCGGCAGGTGGACTCAGGGATGGCTGCCATTTCGTGACGGATATTCTCTTTCAAATCAGCCAGTGAAGTCGGTTTATTGGCGTAAACTTTAGATTTAAGATAACCCCATAGGAAAAAGTCCATAGGGGTTAAATCTGGACTGCGTGGAGGCCAATTTATGTTACCTCTCCGGGAAATCAATTTGCCTGAGAAAATTTCACGAACACGTGGCAGAGACATATTGGACGTGTGTGAAGTTGCTCCGTCCTGTTGGAACCATGTTCTTTGGTTATAGCCAGGAAAGTTTTGCAGTTCAGGTACCAAGAAGTTGTCTAACATCTCCACATAACGCTCTGAATTCACTGTAACTGCACGCCCCCTTTCGTCTTCAAAAAAGTAAGGGCCGATAATTACTCGCCCCGACATCGCAGCCCATACGGTCACTTTAGGCGAATGTAGGGGTTTCTGATGTTTGCGTTTCGGATTCGTTGCACTCCAGTAGCGGCAGTTCTGCTTATTTACGTGGCCATTAAGATGAAAATGAGCTTCATCCGAAAACAAAATGTTGGTAAACGTTGAAAATCGCTCAATCACCTGATTTACGAAATTAAGCCTCTGACTGGCATCTTGGGGCTTTAATTCTTGCACCAATTGAATTTTGTAGGGGTGCAGCTTTAGGTCTTTGTGCATAATGCGATGTAATGATGATCTATGCACATTTAAAGCACTTGCGCGCTTCCGAATTGAAAGGTTCGGGTCGTCACGAACAGACTGATTAACATTCTCCACGTTTTCTACCGTTCTTGATGACCTAGGTCGCCCGGAATTTGATTTATCTAGCGTTGTACCAGTCTCTTCAAACTTTTTAACCCAATGTCGAATGTTAGGAATGCTTGGCGCATCGAAAACCTCGAATACTGCAGAATTTTCTACGCGCTACAGTCGCCGAATCACCGTTTTTGTAAAACTCTCGCACGCATAACGCGCGGTCTGCTCCCGAGAAACGCTCCATAGCGACTAAATTCCCAAGAGCCAGGCTACCGATTGACATAACCCCCGCGCCCCTCGGATACGTTGCGTTCACGCAGTAAGCTAAATAAATATAAAATTTCTTTTGAGACACCTTGTATTACAATACCTTTCCTTATTTTAGTTTTTTCTGGATTTATTATTATTCTCATTTCCAATTTAATTGCAATATTTTGTTTTATCATAAGACGTTTACGTTGGGCAAAATTAACCTACAAACTGAACATTGCAGTGAACTCTGCGTTTCAATTTCCTTTCTCGATTTCCCTTCTTTATGGTAAAAATGAATTTAATATGATTCGTCAGTTTGTTCTGACTTTTCTTTGATAACATGTTGACGATCTAAAAACAGACAGTTAATGAAGCATATTTAATTACAAAAGCTTGGGAGGATAAACTACAGTTGAAATAAACTAGCGTTGTAAATTTTGAACCTGATTCGCAAGCGGATCAGGTCGAGCCCTTTGCGACCCGTTCAATTTGTGATCATGATCCCATCCAAACTAGACAAAAATATTACATGACGTGTTACATTATGGGGTACATGACAGGATGGGCTCGCTAAAGTGGAGCTTAAGAAACGACCGCTTTCCTCTTCTTACTAAGGCCCTGAGGTCACGTGATACACAATCCTTCTGGATCGCTCTGTATAATGCGTTTTTTACTTGCCCGACCTTAATATATAATACCCTTTTCACACTAGATCTTTAAGATCGGATGTTAAAGTGAATGTATCTTTAAACGCTAATGTGAAACCGTATGGCCTCGTCTAAATACAAGCGATGTTTAAGACAGAGATCTGCGTCTTAAACTTCGTCCGCATTGCCAACTTAATTTCTATTATAAAAAAATACTTCTTGAATTTGTGCTGTCAACATTTTATATTATCATAAACAAGAATACTGTATTATTTCGACGTTATTGTTATAATAAAACTATTTATTTGAATAATGTGTTTAATAAAATACAGAGCTACATTAATTGAGATAAAATGTATCGACTTACATGTTAATACAGGTGTAATATATTCTTTATTGTAGTGTCTTTATTGTAGAATGAAATGAAATATCCTTATTTGTTTATAATAATTCAAAATGTGCGTCTGCGCAGACAGTTCAAAACTGGTAATTTCATGTCGGTAATTTAAGGACAAAATTACTGTAGCTGATGACAGCACCAGGGATTTAAACATCAAGTGTGAAAGCATACCGATCTTAAACATCGGTGAACTTTTTTTTTTACTGAGAAATGAAAGGGGCCTCGCAAAGCTAATTTCGCCGACGTTCACGATTGTTCTAGCGCTGCCGCTGAAGACAGTCAGTGTGAAAACCACTGGTCTACAGCACGAACATTTATCGTAGAACAATTCAAAGACATTGATTTAAAATTTTCTTTTAAAATTGATGTAGTGTGCAGAGAATATTCAATTAACTATAAAATTATGTTCACAATAAAAAGAAGAAAAGACGTTGAAATAAAAGATTTAATATTTTTAACGTGGCTGAAGTCTTGGTTTTTTAGAATTCGTATCATGATCGTGGAAGATTGGAAAAAAATATTTCATTTCACCTTTGTAATATTGGGCAATAAAATATTTCAGATAAAATATTTATTGGCATATAAAAAAATTTTATTAGGTATTAAGAGCAGACTTTGTAAAAGTTTGGTTTTTACAACATTGACTTATTGTTTTTTATCGAAAATTTCAGATTTTTCTAATTAAGGATTTACTTGGCAGACATAAATAAAAACCTTACAGTCAAAAGCAGTGGTATTCAACCTATGTTCCGCGGAACGTTTTCAGGGGTTCCGCAACTTTAATTAAATGGTGTTATTCTTTTTTTTAATGTCTCTTTGCTTGGATACAATGATTTTGGTAAATTTTGAAAATTAACTTTAAATCTGAGTGTGCTGCAAATTTTTTAATCACCATTTTCGTCGTCAGTTGGTCATATTTTTCCAAAGCTAATTTTTCTTATCAACAAAAAAATTGTTAAGTAGTGATTATTATTTATTTCACCTGCCATTTAAATATGTACTTTGGGCCTTTAAGATAAGGGTAGAATTTTAATCATTTTAACTTGAGACTTTTGTAAACGTAACATGAATAGTTAATCGTAAATCCTTAATCAGACGATAATTCTGACAATAAATTAGATTAGAAGTATTAGAACCATATGGGAAAATCTATTAATCTCTGTATTAAAATAAATATTAGTTGGTCACTTATCTGGGGAGATTATACAATATAATTTTTGGATAATAAATGTCGTCTTGATTGACTGGGGTGTGAAATGATATTTAACAGTTGGGCGATGTAAACCACTCAGAGTGGTTTTCTTTTTAGAATATTTGAGCTTAACTCGTAGTAAGGTTAAGTCGTGTTAAGTAGAATGCAGTTTAGAGAGTCGTAAGGTGAATACAATGTTTAAGAGTTGGTTTTTAAGAGTCATGGGGTTAATTCCGTATGAACGTTAGTGTAGTGCCCAGCTAAAGACATGTGAGAGATAAATGGTCTTAGAGGATGTCAGTCAGGACTGTGGTGTCCAGTGGACAAATTTGTGTCTGTTGCAAAGATTCTCTCGAGTGTTAGTGTTGTGAATGTGTCTCTGATTTGGGTTTAGCTTTCGTCGTTGATTTGTAAGTGTATGTAAATAATATAAATATTAAACCGTATTATAATTAAAGTAGGTTAACTAAATTGTTGAGTTTAATTGAACAACCCTTAACTACTTCCAAGAATCATAGCAACCAACTAACGGACCCAAAGGGGGGCCCAGTCTTGATCCGCTCACAAGTCTGAATACTCATAATGGGAGGAAGACCTAGAGTTGATAGTAAGTACAAATGAAAATAATTAAATTCAAACAGCCAACCGAGATATTTCAAATTGTATATCATAGGCTTCCCACAGTATAGTTGCATTTTTTTGTAACAATAGGGTATTTTCCATGATATTCAAATGTCTCGTCAAAGTTCCAGAACTTATAAATGATTATAAACAAAAATTTTATGACCTTAAAATTACCCATTACGATGTTATAACCTTCTAAATTGAGCTGCATAATTGTAGACATAGCATGCATTATAAATGTTATTGACATTACGATTTTAACGTTGATTACTTGTCTGATTACTTGCTTACGAAAAATGCTAGCAAGTAACCTGGCCACTTGTCTTAACAATTGACTTTCTAATTGCTCAATTTAAGCAAGCTGTATCTGCTGAGTCGTGTCGCGAAAATTATATATTTAGAACTGCTTTAACAGCTTGATTAATATCTAAAAACGTACGAGGTCTGTTCAAAAAGTATCGCGAATTTTGAATTTCCGCGGGTTACGTATATTCGATTTTCGATTTTTTTGTGACGTTATGTTGGTACTCATGTCTCTCACTTATGCCGACAAGTTCGACAATTTTGAATCTTCAGTTAATTTTTGACAGTTGCTTTGCTTGTACGTGTTTTGGCTCTTCTTCGATTTTTGCCTATAACAAAAAATGGATCAAAGAATCTGTATCAAATTTTCTGTGAAAAACAAACTTAAGTGCGCGAACGCATTCCGAATGTTGACTGTGGCATATGATGAAGCTACCTTGAACCGAAGCAACGTTTATCGGTGGTACAAAATGTTCTCAGAGGGCCGAGAAGATGTGAACGACGAAGAGCGTGCCGGACGCCCGAGCACGTCAACAACAGACGAAAACATTGATGAAGTGAAGAAAATAATATTGGCCAATCGTCGAATCACCGTTAGAGAAGTTGCTAAGGACCTAAATATATCGATTGGCTCGTGCCATTCGATTTTTACCAATGATTTGGGTCGCACATCATACATTGTTGCTTGCGAATTTTTGGCCAAAAACAACACACTAATAATGCCGCAGCCACCGTATTCCCCAGGTCTGGCCCCCCTGTGACTTTTTCTTGTTCCCGAAATTGAAGAGGCCCATGAAAGGACGACGCTACGCTACGAGTGAGGAGATAAAGACGGCATCGAAGGAGGAGCTGAACAAGATCACAAAAAATGATTTTTTCAAGTGCTTCGAGGATTGGAAAAAACTTGGCACAAGTGTATAATATCTGGTGGGGATTACTTTGAAGGGGACAAAATAGATATTCATGAATAAATAAATAATTTTTGAAAAAACAAAATTCGCGATACGTTTTGAACTGACCTCGTATGTACAGAATACTTTGTAAATTTTTTGTATAAGATTTTATGTAATAACTTTCATATTTGTGCATAATTAATTGCACAGCATTCTGGAAAAACGCACAAATGAAAATTTCTGTTATTAATAAAATCAGAAACAATATTCTCCCATTACTTTTAAAAGACGGTAGGTATAAATTAGTTTTCGCAATAAAAGTAATATATTGTGGAATAAAAATGCAGCTCTTCAGCTGGAATAGTAATATACTCGTCCATGCATGCAAAGCTGGTGTTGTTGTAATAATTCATATACACCCTGTTAATAAACAGAGTTCACCCTATTAAAAATAACTCTAACCATCAATCAGATTTTTAAAACTTCCCCTCAATATAAACATATATTGCAGTGTATTGCAACGGCCACATCTACAGGGGGTGCTGTTAGTCATGGCATGGTCATAAATTGCCTCATAATTCACCTTTAACACGACGTAATAGTTTTATAGTTTTAACGTTGGCGTCGCTTCTGTCTTATATATTGTGGAAGTGGGAGTTACGCAGTATGGTAACAGTGTTATTTAGGGTTGGACAACAGTGACGTGCTTTTCTTAAAATAAGTGTTTCACCAATACCTAGTCCATAAATACTATTACGAGGGCTACCGTTTAAGTTTTTATAAAAACTAAAAAAGAAAAAAAAAACTATTTTATTGATTTTCAAAATATTCGCCTTTAAGATTTATACACTTTTGCATGCGTTTAAACCAATTCTCGAAACATTTTTTCAACTCTGAAGTTGGTATCTCAAAACCATGGTTTTCGAAGGCTTCAACAGCTTCTTGAGAAAATCGCTGTTCACGCATTTTTTGTTTGACATTGGGGAAAAAAAAAGTCGTTAAGGGATAAATCAAGTGCATACAGGCAATGAGACATTAATTCGATGTTTTTCTCCTTCAAATATTGTTTAACGTGCTGTGTGGGAGCTTGGATTGTCATGATGAAGAATGATGCGAGGTTTTTGGTTGTTTTTTCTGATTTTGCCGATGACTTCTGGCAAACAAATTGTTGTATACCATTCAGCATTAACTGTTCTTCGATCCTCTAAAGTAATGGTTGCGACATGTCCAATACAACCGAAGAAACAAGCATTAATTTTCTCGGACGTGCTTCGTGAACGAACAACTTTTGTTGGTTTCGATTCATCTTGGGCGACTCAAACAGTGGAATTTTGCTTAGTTTCCGGTTCAAATGAATAAATCCAAGTTTCGTCACCTGTAACGGTTTTTGCCTAGGTTGAATTTTTTTTAGCATTCCATTACACCAATAAACACGAGCCTTTTTTTGAGCTTCGGTCAAATTATTCGGAAACTATCGGGAACAGATGTTTTTCAGAGCTAAATGTTCATGCAAAATCGAATGTATTGCAGTCTGCGATATACCAAAGAATGCCTCTATCTCACGGTAAATCACATGCCGACCTTCTTCAATCATTTTGTGCACAGCATAGTTATTTTTCTGAATCACAACCGATTTTGGTCGATCTTCACGAGATTTATCACTGACGGACGCACGACCACGACGAATTTGTGTAAATGTGTCTTATTCTCAATAATACTAGAGTGACCGTCGTGTGGGTCACAATTTTGGATAAAACGAATACCATCTATCTGCACAATGAAGATGGACTTCCCTTCTAGTATGAATAGATACTTGAAACTTAATAAGTGAAAACTTCATACTAATTTGGTCATAGTACGCTTTGTTTTTCAAGGCACAAAAAAATTACATTATTTAAAACAAAAAAAATCATCTGTGGCCACCACAGGACCGACCGCCTTCAGAAAGTACTTGTATATTATACATTCTAGCAGCAGAGTAAAAATAGCATGGCCCAATATTTTCTAACAGAGATATTATTTATCATGACCATGGAAACGTAGTACAGTAATACCTCGTTTAACGGAGGAAGAAATAACAAGCGAGGGATAGGGATAGGTTACTAAATTGAAAAAAAAAATACATTATTTAATACATTTACTTTTAATTTTTTAATTAATAGATAGGAACAACTGAAAACAGCGTTTCTTGACAAAATTTAAAGTATAAAATTACTATGCATGTATGTATTACAAAATTAGCGGTTATACGTAAATAAACTGACAAGTTGTGACATTTTAATTTTTTGACTAGAATGAATCAAGGGTCGATTGCGTTGCTTGTCTCTTCTTTTCTCGTAATAGTTCACTGTAACATGTTAAAGAATTTAATACATTTCTTTTTACAGCACAACTTCGTGAAAAATCTGGATCATTTTCGAACAAAATATCTACCGAATGAGACACTTGACTGGCAATCGGACAATATTGTTGTTGTTAAAACTTTAACCGGCGGCTCTTCCATATCAATGTCAGAATTGGCATCTTCTCTTACCAAATTTTCTTCTGTCAGTTCTTGCAATTCTTCATTTGTTAGCGGATTGTCGTTGTCATCCTATAGGAATTGTTGAATATCATCAGCGTCAACTTCATTGAAATGTAATTGGTGTGCCATTTCAACAAGTTCATTCTGGATTTCATTAGCAAGTTCCAATTCTTCTTCTAAATTGAGTCCTACTGTCGCCCAGAAATGACGTTATAGCGAGGTATTGTGAACGGAGGTAACGTTAAGCGAGGTATTACTGTATATAAGTATGAAAAACTCGTTTCTTTGATGTCAAAAGCTTAAATATGAAGTTTCATAAAAATCTTTTTAGTCGAATTTGCTCTGCACGTGTACACAGACCGACAGAGAGACAGACAGACATCATGCTAAAAATAGTCAAACCGTTGTGTAGGGACCTAAATTCGTGGAGATCCATCGAAATCTCGAAATGTCAAAATCGGTATGATCACAATACCTTCCTTATATATGTTGGCGGTCAGTAAAAATTAAAACCGATTAGAGCTTAATTGGAATGTTTAAGCCTTTGTATCATCTATTTTTATATGAGAATTAAACCTCTGGTGACCCATATGCGTAAAAAAATCTGGGCTATAATTCCATAACTCTCAGTTAATAATTCTTTATTCCCACTCTTTCCCGATCCTTCTTACTTCTCATATATCGATAACAAAGGCAAGCCGTAAATCTTACTTACCCAAAGTAAATACCTGCTATTTTTTATGCTTTTAAGCTCGTTCACGACCTGTTCTCAACTTTATTATTAATTGTTCGTTTACCCTTTTCATATCGCGAGGTTTGAACGAAAGAATTTCAAGGAAATAACGGATGCGAAGAGAATTTATTTTTCGAGAAAAATTCACACGGTGTTAACTCAACATTTTATAACATTAAATATGACTGGGTTTTATTTATTTTTCATTTATTACTTATGACCTTAAGCATAATGGCTATTAAGTCCTACCAAGTTTTTATTTGTGTATTTATCTGTGCAGATAACAATAATAAATGATAATTTATTCACGGCTATTTTTACCTCCAGTTATAAAGGTGCGAAAGGTATTATAATGGTTAACTTGTTTTATGCTGAGATTTAGGGTTAAATACTGGCTTTAAAGTCCTTAACATAACTCAATTAATGTAGTCTGCTTTTTAGTCTGTGTGTTTTTGAAGGAAATCTCACACATAAGGTCTGTTCGTTTGTGTTGCCCAACCTACACTGAACTACACCATAGCTTCCCCCACCAATGCTATCTTATATAGTGACGTCAGCTGCTCTTGTCCTGGACAAGTCTGGTGCAACACAAACGAACAAACCTTTAGTTGACTGCTGAACTTTATTAACCCGCTTTTGATACCGTCGGGTAAATGGTCAACAAATTTAAACTTTTTTTGCTGACTTAGATCTGATAATTGTTTTTAACTAATTTTGGGGTGCTGATTTTAAAAATGTTAACTGTTTGTGCCTATCTCAAGGTTCAAGGCTCTATTCTTGGACCTTTTCTCTTCCTAATATATATTAATGATTTGCCTTCCTTCCTCAAAACTACAAACACAATATTGTACGCGGATGATACCACCATAATTTCAACTTCGAAGGACTTTGAAGAAACATTATCTTTAAATAACACCAATTTAAAACTTAGTCGTGAGTGGTTCACTGCTAATAACCTAAGTTTAAACGCTCAAAAAACTCAGCAAATGATCTTCTCACTTCGATTGGCACATATGGAAAATCCAGAATCAATTAAATTTTTAGGTGTCCATATTGGTATTAATCTTAGCTGGGAAGTTCATATAGATCATCTTGCCAATAAACTTTGTAAAGCAATTTTTTGTTTACGTAATCTCAGACATAGCGTGTTCCGTAATATTTTACTTACAGCATATCATGCACTCTTTCATAGTCACATATCCTACGCGATTCTTGCCTGGGGACACTCCCCCTTTTCACAGAGAATATTTTCTTTGCAAAAACGCGTTATTAGAATAATAGCTAACTTATCCTACAGATCAGACTGTAAACACAAATTTACTGATTTGAATATCCTTACCTTGCCATGTTTATTTATATTTCAATGTCTCGTCTACGTACATTGCAACCTGATTAATTATGAACAGCAAAATCAAATACATGCTCATTTTACAAGAAAAAATTATATAATCAGACCAAAATACGTAAGATTGACCAAATCAAGGCAGTCCTTCAATTATTTTGGTATCTTATTTTACAATATACTCCCCTTGGCAATAAAGAAGTTAAACAACCAGCAATTCAAAAACACCGTAAAAACATATTTAATAACCAAAGCATATTATAACTTGACCAATACATCGCTAATAATTTTAATGACTTGTAATGTAATTTTGTAACTTTATTTTTAATGTTAAATTCAATGTATTATTGTTTATGCTATGTTTATTTGTAGTATTTTTTCCCCATTATTACTTTTATTAACTTTTGTTAACATTAATAAAATTATTATTATTATTATCACTTCAATTTTTTTTTCTATGGTATTTTGACTTTTTTCACCTTTTCACTTTCTGATATACGTCTACTTTAATTTTAACTTCGTTCTTGTTGTCCAATATATTTCGCATATATACACGATATATAATATATAATACAAGAACTTTTGGTGGAGCGAACAAAAATCATTTCCCCCCCCCCTCTTCAAATTAAACTGGGTCTAATGAAGCAGTTTGTAAAAGCGTTGAACAAAGATGGTGACTGTTTCAAATATATATCTGAAACATTTCAACGTCTCAGTAATGAGAAGCTAAAAGCTGGCATTTGTGGCGGACCACAAATTAGAAAATTAGTGAATGATCCACATTTCACTGTACATATGGATGATATGGAGAAGAATGCATGGTCATTCGTGGCGCTCATTAAAAATTTTCTAGGGAATAAAAAAGTCGAAAACTATGTAGAGGTCGTTGAATATTTGATTGAAAATTATCATCATCTGGGGTGCAACATGAGCGTGAAACTTCATTTTTTAAACAGTCATCTTGACAAATTTACTGCCATTCTTGGAGATGTTAGTGATGAACAGGGTGAACGTTTCCATCAGGATTTAAAAGAGACGGAGAGACGTTATCAAGGAAGATGGGATACTCACATGATGGCTGACTACTGTTGGAGTATTAAAATAGACTTACCGGGAATGGTGCACTCCAGAAGATCTTACAAACGACCATTTATTCCTTAAATTATTTTGTATTTTTATTTTAACACTCCAATGCATTAAAATGTAATTAAAACTGTTCTCATTTTCTTTCTTTCACTATAAATAAATTTTTAAGAATATTTTTTAATTATTTAGTCCTTATTGTTCGCCAAATTTGTACCAATTACAGTATCGACGTCTAAAATTAAACGATAGAAGCATTATTTGGCCGAAAATATTATTATTTTATTTATTTATTTATTAATTATTATACTGAACAAAGCCAGAGGCTTGTGTGTTCATACATATTAATACAAAACAAAAATATATAGAACATACAGAAATAAATATATACATACATAAATATATGATACATCTCAACATAAATAAAGTAAATAAAGATTAATGGGTCTATTCTGTAACGTAATATTAGCTCTGTATCGCCATAACTCTATAAGAATACAGCGCTATAGCGAAAGCGCTATTCTGTATGTACGAAGGCGGACTGTAAACCTTACATTTCTATAAGAAATGACTGTAAAGTTATGGCGACAAAAATCTCGTCATAAGACTTATAGTAACAAGTGTACAGTTGACGTTTTCTACGTTCTTCATCGTTTATTGACAGATTTATCATTAATATGGACAATGATATTCCCTTATTTATTTATTAACTGCTACAAGAAGACTATGCAAGGTATATATATATATATATATATATATATATATATATATATATATTGGATATTTTTATTGGATATTTATTGGATATTTAAATAAATAATACAATTACAAATTAAATAATACAAAATGAAATAATACAAACTAAATTTATACTAATTAATTACAATTTTGATTTTGATCAATAGAAAAAATAAATAAATAAAAAGTTTAAATATTCAGCAAATCAACATGAATAATGTAGTCACAAAAGATACTAAGTATCTTGTGGTGACAAAAATAATAAAATTAGAAACTGACATAGTCCAGTACGTAAGGATGATCAACCATTAAAAAGCAGATTGTATAATAATAAGAGAACGAGGAAAAAAAAATAAATAAAATAAATAAATAAAAAAGTATACCCATATATATGCATACATACATACATATACATACATATACATATACATATATACATACATATACATACATACATACACACACACATACACACATACACATACATATACTCATACACATACATATACGTATACATATGGCATACTCGTATGTAAGTATTAAGAAAAGCAAATGTAATATTGTTGAATAAATCGTTAAAGTAAATTTAAAATATAAAAGTAAAACATACAAATATTTATATAGCTAATTAATTAATAAAAAACATAATAAAGTAAACTTATTATAAATATCTAAGAGAATAGCAGGGATACTGAGAATAAGAGACTGATCGCTTACTAAGTATATGTAATAAGTAAAATTTGGAATAATCGTGCTCATAAAAAATTAAAATAGATAAATAAATAAATAAATAGATAAATAAATAGATAAATTAATAAATAAATAAAATGAAATAAAAAAATAAATAAATAAAATGAAATAAAAGATAATACCAACAAAAATATAAACTCAAGAAACTAATATGAAATAAAATATATTATCACAGTTATACATTTGAAATTATTGAATTAATTATGTCAACTGGTATATTGTGTATCCATCTCTTAATAATTTTCTTGAAATAGTGATTAGAGAAGGTAAAAAGATTCTTTTTTATTTCATCTGAAAACGCATTATACAATTTAGGCAAAATATTAAGAAAATTTTTATCAGTTTTCTTTTTTAAATTCTTAGAGCCTTTACAAAGTCCGATCTTTTTGCCCCTTGTATTATACAGATGTTCGGGTAGCTGTAAAGTTGAGAAAAGTTCATTTTTTTCTTTAAAAAAGTATTACATATATATAATATATTACTTAAAAAAAGAAAGAACTACTTACTATAAAGAAAAATTATTATTCACTAGGTAAAAAAAATCACTAATGAAAATAGAAAACAAACAAATATATTATTAAACATAAAATCTTTTAAACTAAAATATTTTAATAAAACGGTACAATAATTATAAGGTTTGGTCTTGGTTTTCTTAAAATTTAAATAAAATCATGTATCTGAGAGCATGAAAATACCAGCCCTAAACAAAACACATCTTTAAATCATCTTTAAATTAAACATCAAAATGAAAATCTTTGTTTTCATACTTGTATTTGACCACTTCAAGCAAAAATCTTTTATTTTGCAACTCCAAATAATGATCTCGAGTTGTTTTTATTTTTTTCACCAGTGTAGAAAATATATTAATATTTTCAGAATATTTATTTACTTATGTCACTTAATGTTGACTTGTTTACGTTTTTCTTCTTCTTCTTCTTAAAGGACAGGCCTGTAGGCGGAAAGTGTACAAGCAGTAGATGCTTTCGAAGTTATAGACGTGGTGGCCAGGTACACTACAGAGGCTGTGGAGGATGTAGACGGTGTTCTGGCTATGGAGGGTGCAAATACTGTGAGAGCTGCACTAGTTGACGGGACCATATACTCAAGAGGGGCTGTGGTCTCGGTTAATTCTGGGGCGACACTTGCTGTCGAGCAGCCAGACAAGTTGAAACTGTCGATGGTTTGATTTGTTTATTCTTCGTACTACTCTCTACTTGTATTTACCATTCGTTTTCTTTTTTTTTGCTGCTTCCAAAAGTGCATCTTTTTTTTTTCGAAATTGTATGTAATAACATAAAATGTACCCGTAATAGATACCCGTTTAGATGGTTTAGGTATTTTTGAAAAGTGTGGTTAAGATTTCATATTTTAAATAATTTTGTTAATTATATGTAACCAATACATGCATAAATAAAAATTATGACATGCCTTTCTTGAGCACTTAGCATTTTCAATTATAATGTTTGTTATAAATTTAAAAAAACGTTAAAAAAATAAATATGAGAACTATCATGAATGAAACTGACGCTACAAATAATAAACATGAAGTTGGTTGCACTGTAAGCTGTATGTATTACAGACCAAGGTTATAGTAGACGTTGCAGAATAGGAAAATATGGAACTCTATAAAATAACCCACTACAGTCTAATGTAAGCTACATGCTCTGTACGGATATAGAGATACATTCAGAAGTTAGAGAATGGGTCTATTCTCTAGTAAAAAAAAAGACTAGAACAGAAATAAATGAAAACAAAAAGTTAGCTTAAATGGAACAAATTAATGTACTCATCCAGCCGGTTCATGAAAGCGTTGAGACTTGGAGCTTAGACAACTTCTGCGGGCAGACAATTCTAAGATACAAACACACGGTTGGTCAAAAAATTAGCACGCACATTCTTTTTGTATTTTTCGTGGTTAAGTTTGTACCTGTGGCCACGAAGTCGTGAGTCAGTATTCATATTAATTAATGGGGTCATATCGCAGTTGAAGCAGTTGGTAACCAATGATATTTGTAGTAGAAAAATATGTATTTGTTGTAGAGCAAAAATCTGATGTGATACGCAAAAACTGATGTGATGAGATTATTTAATTTATAACGAGGCACAATGTGTTGGGACTAAAATACTAAACAATTTTTATTAAAAAAGTTTGTAGCTTGAACAATACAATTTCTACTGTGTACATTTAATAATAGCTTTATTCACAATTTTATTATTGATATATAAATAAAATTACAACAGACAAAAAACCGTATTTTTACATTTATCTGATATTAAATATTATTTATTTTTCATTGCAATATCGTATCAGTTTTTATAAACAATTACCATTTTAAAATTCCGAACATAAACAATCGTAAATGTCAAATGCAAAAAACTATTTAAAAAAAAAAAGGAATTCAGTGAATATGTTACTGCAGTCCTGTTGTCAGAACAAATGGGTTTAGTTCAGTATAAAAATAAATGGAGCATACATGAATATGAATAGTTCGTAGTCTAGCCACAACGCGGCGCCCTCAACTATATAATTGTTTTAAAACTTAAAGTAAAATACATGTAATATGTTACTATGAATTACAGTTAATAGAGATATATTTTAGTAACAAGAAACTATGTTTTAAACTTTAATTTATATTTTTAACTTTGCCAGAGTGCGTTCAAACAAAATAAATTACATGCATAGTGGATTTTTATGTAATCCAACGGACTTTGAAAGCAGACGCATACTTTTTTTTTGTTTTAGTTCATTATACTTTGATAATTATATAAACTCTAAGTATACGAGGGTTGTTTGAAAAGTCAATTACTCTTTTTCCCCAAAATGCGACGTATTTTTCAATATGGAGGGGTTTTGGGGCCTTTGCTCTTTTCGATATTTATAAATGACATTACAGCAGTATTTAGATATACCAGGGCTTCTTACACTGTGGGTTCCGACCCCCCGGGGGGTCGCTAGGCTGCTGAAGGGGGGTCGCAAAAATTTGCTACTTTTGGGTAAGAATAAATACATTTTTAGAATCTACAAGGTAGATTCTACAAAAGAATTGAGAAGGAGAGACAAGGACGTACAGGAGCAGGAATAAACAGTAAGAATAGACAACTCAAGGAATGTGAAAAGGTATAGGGAGATAAGGACGGTAGGAATACCTAAATATTTGAAAGGGAGGAGAGGAAAGGCAGGGGGCAGAGTTAGAAGTATTGCCAGATTAAGATGCGGAAATGAAAAACGGAGTAATAGGTATTGGGCAAAACCAGAGGATAGGATATGCAGAATGTGTAGAGAGGAGGAAGAATCCTTGGAACATCTAACAAAAAGATGTGGAAAGATGACAAAATGGGAGGGAGCGATAAAGGAGCTGTTGATTGAAGAAGGAAAGGGAGAAAGGTAGGTGAGAGTACTCGAGGAAAGAAGGAAGGAATGCGGAGAGGTAAGACAGAACTGAGAACAGGAAGGAAGAGAGAGGCAAAGGAGGAGGAAAGAAAAAATGGAAGAGAAGCGAAGAAAGAGGGGAAGAAGAACTGGAGTCAAGACCGGAGATGGAAGCCGAAAAAAGAATACGAAGAAAGAGAGGAACACCGGAGGCAGAACGTAGAAGAAGAAGAAGAAAGAAAATCATAAAATGAATCATTTTATTATTATTATGATTTTTTCACAATGTACTAGTTAAAACCCTAAACGCCGCAAGGCCTAGGGGAAATAAAGAATTATATATATATATATATATATATATATATATATATATATATATATATATATATATATATATAAGGTAGATTCTACAATGTCGCGATATTACACCTACATCTACGGTCAATATTAATTTCATTACATGGTGGGTCTTTTAAAATTTCCTAGGCTTGAAGGGGGTCGCTATATGAAAAAGTTTAAGAAGCCCTGAGATATACCATGAGCTCAAAAGAAATTACATGAGGATTGTCTATAAAATAATATCAACTGCTAGCTTTATATAACAATTGATTAACGTTTAGGCACAGCCTTTGTAATTATTAAAATAGGAAATTATATTTTTTTGATTTCACAGATACACAAATATAAACAAAAAATAAAGAAGCTGTACAAAATGACCACCGTTTTTCTACAAAAACATATTTACTCGTCTTTTCATGCTATTGAAAGCATTTATAAGAATGAGGAGTTATATTGATACACTGTTTGGTATTTCTGTTTTGCAATTCTTCGATATTATTAATAGGGGTCTTTTATACATAATCTAAAATAGTCAAGTCTGGTGATCTAGGTGGAAATTCTGGATTTGAACGTAATTATTCGATCGTCAAAAATTTCACGAAGCTAATTGATGGTCTCCTGAGCGGTGTAGGCAGTCGCAACATCCTGTTGAAAGTAACCTTGCTGCAGCTCATCCTCATGAAGTTGATTAATAAATTCACGTACAATATTATCTCTGAGGAGAAAGTTAGAATAGAAACAGACAAAAAAATAATGAGGGAATGCTGGGAGGAAAGAGCCAGAGAGGAACAGAAAGGAAGATGGTACGCATGGGGGGAAATGAGAAAGGAGTATTACGGGAGATGCGGAGTGGATGGAAAGGCGAAGAAAAAACGGGATAAGCGTGATTGAGGAGCTGTGGAGGAGGGATAAGAAAGTGGGGAAGCAAGAAAGGACAGTCAGAATAGACAATTCAAAGAGCGCAGGGAGATATAAGGAGGTCAGAACTATAGGAGTACCAAGCTACTTGAAAGGAGAAAGAGGAAGGTCAGGAGGGAGAGTTAGGAGGATTGCGAGGCTAAGGTGCGGGAATGAAGAGAGAGGAAATAGATATTGGAGGAAACAGGAGGAAAAGATGTGCAGGATGTACGGGGAGGAGGAGGAAGATATAGAGCACTTCGTGAAGAGGTGTAGAGAGATGACAGTATGGTCGGGGAGCACATTAGACCTGTTGCACGAAGATAGAAGGGGGAGAGGTGGGCGAGGGAATAAGAGGCAAGAAGGATAACAGGAAGGGGTAAAGGAAAGAAGGAGGAGACCCGGTGGGAAGCAGAAAGGGAGAAATGGAAGGAAGGAAGGGGGGTGAGGTTACCTAGAAATGGGGAGGAAGGAAGGGAGATAGGAGGAGGGGTGAAGAAATGGTTGGAAGGGAAGAGAATGAAATAAAATAAAATAAATCAAAGATGGGCGAGAGAACTGGAAGCAAGAAGGAAGGAGATCGGAGAGGGAAACCAGAAGGAGAACAGGAAGAAGGAGAGGGACATTGGAGCAAGAAGATAGAAAAGAGAAAAAACATTGTAAATTGTATTGGATTGTTATGTATTTATTTTTGGATTTATTGTTTTATTTTTTGTAATGGTTAATACCCTGAACGCCGCAAGGCCTATGGCATAAAGAATACATAACACTAATTAAAAATTTACTAAATCAATTAATTCTAGATCTGAATTTTAGTTATGAAGAACTTCATACTTTGTTCAAAATCAAATCAAATTGTAAATTTGCGTAAGTTACACATTCAAATAAAAACAAATATTCGTAATATATCTGAGGAATATGTAAGGAAGAAGGCTTTTGTAACTTTATTTTATTCGAATATATTTTTATTTGAATAATACATTTGTAACGCAGTTCCAGTGAAAGAATTCTACGTAGCATACTAAATTTTTTTGACAGAAAACTCTACAGCGTGCATAGAATTTCACCAATGATTCAGCAGCTGTATGCAAAATGCGTTCGAACATTTTTATTCACAATACACTTGCATTTTAAAATACACAAGGTAATTCCCGCAAAACAATGCGCTTCATTGGCGTACGTATCGCACTGTCATGGGGAGAATTATTCGTTGGTATGCGTAGGTGAAATGTTATGGTATTCATATGGCTAATATGCAGGGATGCTGATATCTCACAAACCATACAGCATACTGATTCAATATCGCATCAATTCGCAAACAATGCGCATCAGTGGCGTACGTGGAATAGTGTCATGAAGAGAATTATGCATTGGTGTACATTGCTGAAATGTTATGTTGCAACAGCAGGTTGTTTTATGACATATGTATATAACAAATATCCTTAAAATTCAATATTTTATATTTCTAAATTTTATTTTATGGCAAATTTTCTTTGTGGTCTTCTTCAGAGTAACCTTTTTATGCTCTACAACCTTGTTTACCATTTCACAAACCCTTAATAAGATCTGTTAACCAAACAGTTACTTACTTTACTTTGTAAATTCATTTAAAGTAGAATCTTAAGAGGCTACCAACAGATGACTTTGATATTACAGAAAAATTACGATAAAATTTATTATTATTTGGGGTTTTTTAGATCTTGACAAGCTTCTACTAGTCTAGACATTAGTGTAGCTAAATACACACAGCTGGCAATATTGACACGAAAATTACGCCAGATCCAGTGCCCATACAATGCAAAGTGACCCGAGCAACAATGCTTTCTGCATCCTGCAGATCAAAGAGCAGACAGATCAGTCAAAGTTCTGCAAATAGACTCGTTTTTTCTTTCGTATGAGGCTGTTATACCACACAAAACACCAACTATCAGGACTGCAAGCTTAAATTTATATCTTGAATACAGAAATCTTGAAATCCATATACTTGGACCTCTTTTCCTCCTTCTTGAAAAAGATATTCTTCCCAGCAGCACTTAAGAATTTGAATCAAAGAAGTGTGTTCGGTATGAAGCTATTATACCACCCAAAACACCAACTATTAGGGCTACAAGCTTAACTTTATATCCTGGATACAGCTTTCTAAGCTCAGATAAGAAATCCATATGCTTGGACCTCCTTTCCTTCTCCTTGAGAGAGATATTCTTCTCAGCAGCACTTGATAATTCGATCACAAATATCTATTTGGTCTTGATATCCAAAAAGTTTGTGTCTGACTTAGTGGCTGTCAGTAACCCCGAGATGGGAAAGGAGTAATTCCAATAAATACTTGGAATGATTCACCACCGATTCTGTGAGACGAGACGTACGGTATAACTGGTATCGAATCAGTACCATAGGCATTTCTAAGATGGTAATAGAACACGGGAGAACGGCATTATATCGGGACATGTAGCTGGACACTGCAAGAGATGGACACACAGATAGAATATGCATAATGGTTTCAGGACGGTGGTGTCATAGTCTACAGAGTGTTATTATTATTACAACTATAAAAGCTAAAACCAACAGACCTGTTAAGCTCAAAATGTATTTTGAAAAATAAAAACAAAAATACAAAGTATATAGTATAAATAATTACAAAATATAAATATTAAAAAGATAAATAATGAAAATATATAAGTTCCTATTCGAACATAAGTGAAATCTTGGCTTTGAAAGAATTAATTGTCGAGCCGAAATAATATCTTCAGAGGGAGGAAGAGGCTGCCATAGGACGTCAAAGACAGGGTTCGATAGGAAATTTTCCCTAATTTGCTTCTATAGTCCGTTCAAACGTTAAAATCCAGTACAGGGCAACCTGAGTAGTTCTTTTTCATACTTTCTAATACCCTTTTCACACTAGATCTTTAAGATCGGATGTTAAAGTGAATGTATCTTTAAACGCTAATGTGAAACCCTACGGCCTCGTCTAAACACGACCGATGTTTAAGACAGAGATCTGCGTCTTAAACTTCGTACGCATTGCCAACTAAATTTCTATTATAAAAAAATACTCCTTGAATTTGTGCTGTCAACATTTTATATTATCATAAACAAGAATACTGTATTATATGGACGTTATAAGAAGTTTATACTTATTTTTATAATAAAATTATTTATTTTAATAATGTGTTTAATAAAATACAGAGCTACAATAATTGAGATAAAATGTATCGACTTACATGTTAATACAGGTGTAATATATTCTTTATTGTAGTGCCTTTATTGTAGAATGAAATGAATTATCCTTAATTGTTTATAATAATTCAAAATGTGCGTCTGCGCAGACAGTTCAAAACTGGTAATTTCATGACGGTAACTTAAGGACAAAATTACTGTAGCTGATGACAGCACCAGAGATTTAAACATCAAGTGTGAAAGCATACCGATCTTAAACATCGGTGAACTTTAAGTTCACTCGTCTTAAAGATCTAGTGTGAAAAGGGTATAATGGGTGCTTCTAATGACTGTTCTTTCCTGTCTTAGATACGTTTCTAGCTATAAAACGCGCTGATCTGTGACGACACGGTATTCTGCAAATGGTTATTCATATTTGTACCGTTTTACTTAAATTTTGTAAGTTATATGAGTATCCGATACTTTTTCCATTTAGTTTCAATAAATTAACAACAAAAGAACATAAAATTGGACACTTTTAGAACATTTGGTAACACCTTTTAGAACATTTGCCATAAGAACAATACTGCATTCTAACTTTTTAATGGACTATTGTAGATCTCGTGTTGTATTTTCAGACTATGTTCACATGTTGCGTTATTGAGACTGAGTGAATATAGTGTGGACATATCTGTTGAGAAATTTGCCAGTGGTGATGCGATACATAAGGTCTCCACAAGATATGCGCTAGGTGAGGGTCGGCAAGTTCAAAACTTCAAGACATTCTTTACATCGGAGATGTCGAAGTTTATGGCGGTATTCTGAAGTTAGATGTTAAGTCGCACATCGACGGAATCGCCCGAAATTGAACGATGTTAGAAAAACGGTATTCTGAAACGTCGCTATGTTAACGTTCGTCGATGTGAATTAACATTTTAGTTGTTAGATTAACCGCTAGCAAATAGCTCGACGGAATTGAGATTAGAGTGGTGTTAAATTTTATTTTGAACAAATTTTCAACTAAAATTACTTCGCTTTCGTGATTGTCTGTATAGAAAAGAAAATTTATTTTATAATCTTAAAAAATAACGGCTCAAATTCCACTCAGTACCGAAGTACAGAATGGAATTTTTACCAAAATAACATTAACTTTCTTTTAACATGTAAAATACTTACTGTTCTAACGATGCATTTTGAAGCGATTCACTCATTTTTTTAAATTCTGGAACTTTGCAATATATACTGTTTTCAGGTAACTAAACGGTGTGACTGATCTATTTTTGCAAACTATCCTATTTATGTAAGAGATCTTTGGTAGGAATTACCGGGGTTAAACAACCCCTCAATCCCTGTGATTACATATGTTACAGATTAGAACATTTTTCTGAGAAAGTACTCTCATTAAAAAGGGTCGAAATTACCTGTGTTAAAATTACCTGAATTGTAAAAACCCATATTGATTTACAATTCAAAACAAAAGAAACAGGTTTTGTAGTAATATGAATGACATCAAACACTGAAAATTCCATTAATAATTATAACCCGTACCTAATCCTGCAGTAACATTTGGTTTAGCCTTCAAATTAGATTTTTCTGCAATAGTAGTTACATTTTGAATGTCTTCTGTTTTTATTTCTAATTTATAAATAATTATTTAACCGTTTTAAAAACGTTAACCCAACAAAACATAATTCTTACACGGCTGTCAAAACGAACGTGAAGTTAGCCCCAGTGTTAATTCTACATCGGAAACAAATTGTAACATTGGATTTTACATCGGGTTGTTCAGAATACTGATTTTTTCACCGATGTTAAATCTGATTTAATAGAGCAGTGTTATTTTCATTGGTGTTAAGTTCACGGGTGTTACGATGGAAACTTCAGAATTCCGCCATTAGAATGCATACGTGTAGTTCACCGTTGAATTCATTTACGAAGCGGTACACCAATCCTAACACCGTACGCTTTTCTTATCCCACTACCCCTACAAGTACATACGAATAGTTCCAAATATAAACGATAGGTACACGAAAAACCGCAGACATAGGGAATTATTATTATTACTAGTGGACCGGTTGCCAACTGTGTTGGCAAACAAATCATTACCTTAATGTGGAACTTGCTCGATACCTCATACTTCTTTCTCTAGCCATACGCCTAACTTCATCTAATTCAAATTGAATCAACTCTTCGCACATTATTAAAAACTGGACAAATAATGAGTATTATTCCGAAATATTTATTCATTAACTTTTTAAGATGGGAAAACGATTCATTTTCACTCGTGCATTACCTTTATAATAATAAAACTGAAAATGATTTGAGACGTTAAATTTAAAATATATTTATTAAAATAAATTTTCCAATTACTTATATAATATAAAAATTCACACACGGAAAAAAGCGCAAATGTAAAAATACACACACGGAAAAAAGCGTACTTACACTATATCTCAAATCAGTTTGAAATATATCGTGAGAAACTATTACAAAGTAAAATTTAATTGCTTGCCCGTTTACTTTTATAGTGTAGTACTGACTTTTAAATGTAAATTTGTCATTTCAAAATATTCCTTACGCTGTAAAACCTACTTCAGATATGTTGGTTATGATTATAACTAAGATATCATTTATCTTTATGACATATGTCAAATTGAATGAAATTTTAAGAAAGTGAAATTTTTTACCATGTTTCAAAGGTGCAAACTATTGAATGTATCAATTTCTAATTTTTACCAAATATTTTAAATATTTCGAACCAATTTTAAATTTACACAAATAAGTTGTTACCTAGCGCGTGTAATGACGTTTGGATACTTCGGTAAATTTCGGTAAGTTACGTTACATGTCGGAATCTTGCTGCTACTATTTTTAGTGAAATATATTAATTTATTATAAAAAAGAAGCAAGAACGCCAAAATCTAATAGACAGATAAAAGAATCACTATTTAAATAATTAGAAATCGTAGAAATAAAAAAATAATACTACTAAAACATTGAAAAAATAATAATTCGGTAAACTTCGGTAAATTACGTTACATGTCGGAATCTTGCTGCTACTATTTTTAGTAAAATATATTAATTTATTATAAAAAAGAAGCAAGAACGCCAAAAACTAATAGACAGATAAAAGAATCACTATTTAAATAATTAGAAATCGTACAAATAAAATAATAATAAAGCATTGAAAAAATAATAATAAAGAAAAAAAAGTCACATTTTTCTTACTTCAAACCAAATATTTTTTAAAATAATTATTTTTCTTCTAATAATAATTTTAATCAAAAATGTCGAATATCACGGAAGGATAACGTTTTTCTGTGTTTTGTTTCGTAAAAAAACCGATCCGTGTATTTCACAACTAAATTAATAATTGTGAAGTGATTTTTTAATGAAAAACACAACTGTCATTTTTACTAATTTATTGTCAACACTGAAAACTAAAATTCACAGCACACTACTGTCCAATACATAAATTAATACTACTATATAATAAGAACCTCACTTGAATTGTTTCCACGCACCCAGACAGCCAGGGACACAGCTTGGGGTATTATATTATAGATATAAGATATGTAATTTTTCTACTATAATAAAATATAAAAAGCGTTGTCAGCTAAATGTGTGTATTTATTAATTTATTTATTTGTTACAGTGTCAATAACCGTGTGTAAAACAGTCCGCATAAACGAGCTACGAGTACCTGGTGTAACAAGACACGGCAGTTCAGTAGTTCTGGACTGCGACTACACACTAGAAGACAGTTCTGACCACAGCGGTCTCGTTGTGAAGTGGTTCTTCAACGACCTTCCTCAACCTGTTTATCAGTGGATACCAGGAGGCAGTATGAGACCACAGTCACTTGGTATTCTCAAGGACAAACTTAACTTGGATTACAGGGCTAGTACGGATGTCAATACAATGCATCGAGCTTTACATATTCTTAGGCCAAGTCAGGATCTTTCTGGCGAATATACATGCGTAGTATCAACTTTCCATAATGAAGATAAACAGACTAAAAGAATGCTTGTCTTCGGTGAGTACATTTTTTGTTATATCTCAATACATCCAGGTCCGTGCCAATAAAATTTAGAGCCCGGGGCAAACTAGTGGCAGGGGATCTCTTTTTGTATTTTTGGTTACCAAGAAAAAACTTATTTTTCATTCATTTTAACTCCCCTTCCATTTGGTGTCTAAGACGGTTACTTCTCTATCTGAATAGCAAGGCCCTTAATATTGATACAGATTTGATTGTATCCATTTTAATTACCATAATTTCCATGTGTTCCGAAGTATTAAGGGGGTGTAATCTACGAGAGCTGCCTCTCGTAGAGTAAGTTCTGGCGGTAATGATTTTGTTTTTAAAACAAGAACTGTGACGTATCTATTAGGATGTCTTGTCCTTCCAGAGATTTTTTATCGTATTTCCTGGTGACATAGAAAGTTGAAATTTAGCATAGGGTTTACTGGGTACCTGAGGATGATAGGAAAATCCTTAACCAGAAAAATGGGGGAAACCTGTGACTCAAAGCTTATCCAAAAATATTTCTCATTACTAAACAATATTATTAGCAAGCAAAAAAGAAAAAAGAAGAACAGAAAAGCAAAGAAACTGGCTCAAAATTTGTAAAAATATAGCAACTGAATTTTAATTGAAGGAATTTGAGGCTGTCCATTTACTATGCCGAGAGTATCCTTTAAATTCTTCTTTGATCCATTGAACGAAAAGTTTTTTTCCTAATATCTCATAAGCAAACAAAAGGAATAGCAAGACCAATAGTTTGTTGTATAAATCGGTTAATTATACGATGTTTGGTTAGAGCATTAGCTGGACTAATAGTTCAAAAGCATATTCGAGAAGATTGGCGTTCCCTTAACCCAAATGAAGAAACCGATGAAGAATACGATTTCTCAGAAAGTAAAAATTACCCATATGCGGTCAGGAACATTGAAGAAAAACGTAACCAGCCAATTTTGGAAAAATTGTGATCAGTTACATTTTGGCAGACTGTACCCTATTCCTGAGGGTTGATCTTATACGTTGTTCTCCCTAAAAAGAGATATAGTAAAAATCGCATATTCCAGAAAATTCAAAACTACCCCAAAGCAATAGAAAAAATCGGAAAAAAGTTTTCTGCGACCTTCGGCAGCAAATTCTTTGTTCCTGATCATAGATTTTGTTCGTTACACCCCTCTTTTTTTTTCGTATTTTACCTAACGCATCCCTATAATCATTTTTATATGCTCTACATATAAAAATACCTTGGATATATCTTTGGATAGATTGTCCCCTACCGTTGAGGATAAAAATTCTTCGCTTCAGCCTCTAATGTGACCGGGGCAAAATTAAGAAAAAAGAAAATCGTGAAAAATCAACTTTCCTGACTTCGGAGGAAAATAAAAATTAAACTAAGCGCTTAAGGAAGAGGGTCAGTTACTTACGCCGTTTGGTTTTTGAATATTGGCCAATCCATATAAGGATAGTTCCACTTCGTGTGTATGCACTTACTATCCTGGTTTTGGGATTGTAAAGTAAACGAGATAGTACAGTACCATGTTGCATGTAAACACCTACAATCCTAGTTACGGCACAGTATAATGAACTACTTACTAGACCTAGTAGCTATCCCGTTTACTAGCCTAATCTAAGTCCGGTAATATTTGTAACGACTTGTGGAATATGGAAACCTTCATGTTTTTCGTCATATAGTATAAACGACGCTTCCAGGTCATACATTGACGCCTTCTCAACCGGAAATTGTGGAACAATCTAATCAAGCACTTTACGTTTTGTAATATATAATAAATCGAATATTTATATCATATTTTGGAACATGTATCTACCATATATATAGGAGTTATTGAACAATAATAATTCAATTATATGTTAGCTTTGCATCAAAAGTATTGTAATTTCATTATTCTAACAAGCTAATTAAATTTGTTTGAAATAAAATACTTTTTTGCATTTTAACGTCAAAATGAAATTCAACCCGTAGGAGTAGAACTGGACACAATTTAAAAAAATCAGCTGTGGCCACCACAGGACCGACCGTCATCATAAAGTCATCATAAAAACATAAAATACATTCTAGCAGCAGAGAAAATTTTTTTTTGTATGAGAAAATTTTTCGAAATTTTTCGTTTTATCAAAAAACGTCTCAAATAAAAGTTATTAGTTATTTCATTTATAGCAACTTTTGTTCAATAAATGTTTTTGAAATATTTTTCTTTTGCTAAAAAATCTTAAAATCGACACGAGTAAACTCCCATTTCTAGTCAACCGATTTTTACCAAAAGTTGATCAACTCGTGTCTTGATGTCAAAAGCTTAAATATGCAGTTTCATAAAAATCCTTTTAGGCGAATTTGCTCTGCACGTGTATACAGACGGACAGACGGACAGGCGGACAGGCGGACGGATAGACAGACCGACAGACATCATGCTGAAAATAGTCAAAACGTTATGTAGGGACCTCAATTCGTGGAGATCCATTGAAATCTCGAAATGTCAAAATCGGTATAATCACAATACCTCCCTTATATATGTTGACGGTCGGTAAAAACTGAACGTGTTAGGAAAATTTTAAGGTCATTTTCGTTTTCAGCGGGTCAGTATTATACAAAAATAGTTAATTTTATCTATGTTAGAAAAAAAAAGTTTTTATTTGTCGCACAGTGTTATTAGAAACATATTCTGCTATAACAAATCTTTATATATAAAAGAGAATATTTGTGGATATGTCCGGAAATTCTAACCCACTTCCAGATATGGTACCGAGTTGAAATTTGGCATACAGGTAGAAAATGCCTTCATCATAACTAGAAAAATCGAAAATCTCAAAAAAGTCCCATTAGAAACGAGAAATTAATAATTTTGTTTTTAATTATATTGGACCATTGGAATATCTATTAAACCGTCAGTGAGAACACGGGAATTTCCCTTCAATAGTTGGTTGTACAATTATATTGAGATCGGGAGTGTTCGGTCAAAATCGTAAATGGCTCAAATATGTAGGAGTGGGGACGCATTTAATCTCGGTAGTTCGTACGGGCAACATCGCTCTGAGTACAGTCGGTAGAAAATCTAGCAATAGTAAATATGCCTTTTAAATTGTCGCGCTATTACTAGCCAAAGTTGCGAAATAATTTCTTATATTTTGACTTTTATGAGGCTGGGGAACCTATTATTCCTTTCAAATCAGTTTTTGCTTGAGTGGCTGCTGCAACAGGCGTAACAAGAATTTTAAAAAAAAAATCTATCAAGGTGAACCTTCGAAATTTTCTTCACCTAGAAAAAATGTACAAAAGGATCGTACGAAAAGAAATATAGACGATTTTGATAAAGGAGTTTTAAAGAGAACTAGATTAGACCTGCATACAACAACAAAAATAGTACCTACTCTGTCTACTAATTTACCAAAATGTTAAGATTTCACGGGATATGACACAGATCGGGAGACACTCCGATGGGAGAATTAGTATAGGCATCTTTAAAACAGTTTGTGGCCTCCAGAAATATGACATTTCGCCTTGAAAACGCTAAAGAATTATCTCACTTAAATTATTTGTGAACAAGCACATATTTATACAATGGTAGAGTAAAACAAAAAATATATAATTACACCATACTAAAACTATTCGCACCAAATCTAATTTGAACCCATTCCGACATGGGCCCGATCTAAACCGGCTACGGCTGTATTTTTTCCGGTAGCGAAGCATCGGGTACACTGCTAGTATGAAATAAATTAATACATTATTTTTTAGCTAAAGATTTTTTACAACAAAAATATATCCGTCTGATTAAACAAGGGATGCAGTACATTTCTTGCTTCCATGGACGCCATGCCACTGGTGAATAGACTTTATATTTAGTGTGAGGCTATACGCGTAATATAATTAAATCCGGCTGGTATAAATAAATCTATGAAACCCAAGAAACTAATACAAAAGATTTGTTCAAACTTATATACAGAAAATGGAGGTTGAAACAAAACACTTAATTAGATATGAAAGTTGTGTGGCTGGCAAGTTAGTGGCAAACCGTGCCGAATGCCGAGAGCCGTGGGCGCGTGCCCGTATCGTGACTCCCCGACTCTGATTGCCTCTTCATGCACGACTCACAGGATACTTTCTACAAATCACATTTATTATATTTACGTGAAAACTCTTTCTAAGTTTCTGATTACAAAGGCCGCTACCAGGGCTAATTGCCAATGCCTTCCACGTGACCTCTGTTACGGCTTTTGCTTTTCGAGCTTTCATACGCGTTCCAACAAAATTCTAAATGAGAAGAGAATTTATTTAGGCCTCTAGCTATTTACTGATATGGGTTATGTTTAAAGTAAATTAATATGTTATTGTATGAAGTTTAAATGTTTTAGCAGTAATTTTATGAATAATGTATGTATGTTGGTCTCATTATTTATTGTTTATATAACATATACAGAAGCGTTTTAACCATCATGCTAATGACGCTACTACGGTCGTGTCCCGAAAAGCTACGGGGTCCCAAAAATACCCGTTGAATCAACTTTAGAATTTCTACATACATGCAGACGTGCACCAAGGAATTTTTCTAGGTGGAAGGAGGGGATCTCAAAAGACAAACAAATTTCAAAAGGGTAGGAATCTCAAAAGACAAAAAAATTTCAAAAGGGTAGGAATCGGTAAATTACAATTCGACTACAAGTGTTGACCAGAAGCACTTTATTTTCCAAAATACAGGTGTCTCAAAAGAAATTTTATATTTAGTGGATCGATTTAAAAAAAAGTAAGCCGTATATAGAAAAAATGTTTATTAATTATTAAAATACACTTTTTGGGGATTTATTTCTTAAAAATAATATCGTCTAAATGTAGACCCTCGCGTTCTGACGTTATGACGTCTCGGCAGGTGGACTCAGGGATGGCTGCCATTTCGTGACGGATATTTTCTTTCAAATGCGCCAGTGAAGTCGGTTTATTGGCGTAAACTTTAGATTTAAGATAACCCCATAGGAAAAAGTCCATAGGGGTTAAATCTGGACTGCGTGGAGGCCAATTTATGTCACCTCTCCGGGAGATCAATTTGCATGAGAAAATTTCACGAACACGTGGCAGAGACATATTGGACGTGTGTGAAGTTGCTCCGTCCTGTTGGAACCATGTTCTTTGGTTATAGCCAGGAAAGTTTTGCAGTTCAGGTACCAAGAAGTTGTCTAACATCTCCACATAACGCTCTGAATTCACTGTAACTGCACGCCCCCTCTCGTCTTCAAAAAAGTAAGGGCCGATAATTCCTCGCGCGACATCGCAGCCCATACGGTCACTTTAGGCGAATGTAGGGGTTTCTGATGTTTGCGTTTCGGATTCGTTGCACTCCAGTAGCGGCAGTTCTGCTTATTTACGTGGCCATTAAGATGAAAATGAGCTTCATCCGAAAACAAAATGTTGGTAAACGTTGAAAATCGCTCAATCACCTGATTTACGAAATTAAGCCTCTGACTGGCATCTTGGGGCTTTAATTCTTGCACCAATTGAATTTTGTAGGGGTGCAGCTTTAGGTCTTTGTGCATAATGCGATGTAATGATGATCTATGCACATTTAAAGCACTTGCGCGCTTCCGAATTGAAAGGTTCGGGTCGTCACGAACAGACTGATTAACATTCTCCACGTTTTCTGCCGTTCTTGATGACCTAGGTCGCCCAGATTTTGATTTATCCAGCGTTGTACCAATCTCTTCAAACTTTTTAACCCAATGTCGAATGAGAGGAATGCTACAGTCACCGAATCACCGTTTTTGTAAAACTCTCGCACGCATAACGCGCGGTCTGCTCCCGAGAAACGCTCCATAGCGATTGAATTCCCAAGAGCCAGGCTACCGATTGACATAACCCCCGCGCCCCTCGGATACCTTGCGTTCACGCAGTAAGCTAAATAAATATAAAATTTCTTTTGAGACACCTTGTACAAGTGATGACCTGAAAACAAAAAGTCCTCACTACGGCTTCTTAAACGGTCCCGTTTTCCCAGGATCCCGTATGAAAAAATACCCCGTTATCCCGTGATTTCAACCCGGGAATCCCGATTTTTTCGGAGAAGGAATATTTAGTAATTAAGGACGTGGTAACGGCATTACAGCCATTAAAAATTGGTATTGAGAGACTTGGCCGACATGAAGCTAGAACACTACTTGAAGCAGAGGGTGTATTTGTGTTTATTTTGGATGAGTTACGCAAAAACAATAATAGTTTTTCGTCTAAAATGCTGGAATCCAACAGAGAATTGTCGAACGAAGGAATAATAATTTAGTTGGCTTACTAAAATACCTAAACAACTCATCAAATTATAACACTACATACGAATCGGAAGTAAATTCCATATTACTACTGCCGTCTAAATCAGTATTGCAAGCTACAGCTAAAAAGTTATTTGCTATACTTTTTGTTGCAAATGCGGATGCTTGTAGTATGGAAGATTTAGATAGAAGTGTGATGAGGCTAAAAATTCACTGATGGCAGAGCGAGAAATCACATCTGAATTATCACTTCATCAGAAGTTGGTATTTCGAATGTGACACGAGTTGAGAATGCCGAAGGTTTTCTATATGACGTCAAAGGAATGAATATCTATGAAGCAACGGGAAAACGCACCAATAACTTAGAAAAATTATATGAAGCACTAATAACCATTCCACCGATATCGATTGAATCTGAAAGAGCCTTTTCTGCGGCAGCTCTTTTCGTCACAAAAATTCGGTCATCATTAGGTGATAGCTACATTGACAATTATGTTTTTTGAAAAATTATTATAAAACTTAATATTTCCTAACGAAATTTATTTTTCGGTTCTCACAACTATTTTGAATTATATTTAAGTTTGATTATTTTTGTATTATTATTTAAGTTTTTCTAAATAAAAATAATTAAATTAAAGATATTTTTTAGACTTGGTGGGGATTCAAATGGGAGATTAAAAAAGGGAATTCAGAAAAGGGGATGGTAGAGAAAAGAAAGAATATTGGCATTGGGAAGGACAAGAAATAGAACAAGTAAAAGAATTCAGATACTTAGGAAATATTATCCAAAATAACAACAGAGACAGAAAGCTTATAAAGGAAAGGGCGAAAAAGGCGAAAATGTAATGGGAAAAGTGTGGAGTATCGGAGAGAGAAAACTAAACCACGAACATAAAAAACGAATGTTTCTTTTTTATACTTTAATACAAGGAATTCTCCTCTATGGCTCGGAAATATGAGATGGAAAGAGTGGCGCGAAGTAGAATACAAGAAACGTACATTAAATGGACATTGAGATTAGACAGGTAAACACCGAGCTATATATTATTATCGGAAACAAAGACAAAATAAGACTAAAAACCGGAACCAGATCTGTAAAATGTGAACAAAAAATTCCTGCAATAACAAAATCCTGAAGGAAAGCTGGAAAGAAAGAGAAAATAATGCACAAACAAATTGGAAAACCGAAAGAAAAAAATATTACGAGAGAAATGGCTACAGCACAGACGAGATAAGAATAAAGCGGGAGGAAGGAGTTGCAATTCAACAAATAACAACAGAAAGAGATAGAGAGGTACAGCTCCAGAACCAACAGAATAAAATCAACAAGTCTAGATACTTTAAAGAATATGGGAGAATACAAGAGCAATGGCTGCCACAATAACTGCAAAACAGCAACAAATCCCAAAAAAAAACATAGCAAGATTTTGGTGTGGAAATGAGACAGAGGCAAGCAAATATTGAAAAGAAGAAAATGGGGGATTATGTAGAACATGCGGCGAAGCAGAAGAAACAATAGAACACCTTCAAAATTGTACAGAAATAGGAAGAGAGACAAGAACAATTCAAGAACTTTTGGACGAGTCGGGAGCCGGGATGACATGGTTGTAAAGGGTGCAAAAGCCTAGTACTTTAATTTACAATAAAAATAGTATATTATGTTACTAGGAGTAGAACGCGCTTTTTTTTGTGCTGAGCTCAAATGTTGCTGCCGAGGCGCAGCCGAGGCTTGCATATTGAGCGAAGCACAAAAAAGGCGTTCTACTCCGAGTGCAATATACTATTTTTTCTTCAAGCGTAGGTATTAAAAATTTGCAACCATAAATACTTATGACTTTATAGTTTCAGATGCTATTGCTGCTAATTCCGGCGGTGTACATTGAATTGGTTGAGACATTTTTTAATTTTTGATCTTTATATTGTGTATTTTAATTTTGTATTACTAATAACGTAACTAACTTCTGAATTCACTACAAACCACGCTACAAACATATGAAATTGACAGATGTTTTGTTTATGGCGACTGCTGCCATCAGTGCCATCTGTTGATAACTATATGAACTATTTACTAGTATAAAAATGTTCACATTTTGTTACTAGTAAAAAAATGTATCATTTCTACCGAATGTATTGAACAATGTAATGTTAGCATTATAATCCGCTTGAAGAAAATAATTATATTGTTTTGTTGTTATTGTTGATATGGAAACATTTTTACTCCCTAAAGAAAAAGTGACATTTTTTCTCCCTAAGGGGTAAATATTTAGGTCGCTGAAAAAGGTTGTTTAATCTATTATATACCAAGATAAAATAAAGATTTTTTTCAAAAATATCAAACTTTATTATATGTGCAATCAACTTTAAAATAATTGTGAATAGCAGAGGACCGAAATTCCGCCTTGTGTGTCATAAGCTTTAAGCTATCCGACTGTTTCCTTCTGTTTGATTGTAAACAAACAGAGCACTTATTAGAAGGAAACATCGCTAAATTGTTTTCCGAGTCCTGCTGAGATTCACAACTAAACAACAATTACTGTAGAAAAACAAACCCTTCCAACTAGCTTAATTATTCAAGTACATGTCTCTGGTGCTGTTAGACAGGCTCAATCCCGGCTCTTTTATCGCTAGAAGGCCCGTATCCCTTCTATCGTGCCCATTAGTGAAAGAACGGAAAGAACAACATACGATTAATTAGATAGCAAAGTTTCAAACCATTTAGTTGTTAGTGTTACAGTTCGACTCGGTTCTCTGATGTTGAAGTTGTGATTTTTAGAGAGTTTAACAGAGTCCCTTAACATTTTGTTAAGCGTTAGGGTTAATATACTGGCCTATTTATACTTTTATAACAGACTTTCTCAACCATTTTACCCTGCTCAAAACAAATAAATACTGTGAAAATTTCGAAATAAAGTCGGATTTTAAAATAATCACAAGTAATTGCCTTTTATGTTTATAAAATACGTATGAAGACACTTAAAAACAGAGGCTTTAACGAAAACACCATCAGATATATTAAAAGTCTGTATAAAGATAACAAAAATTATGTCAAAGCATGAAATGAAGTATTGAGATATTTTATAACGGAAAACGGACTCAGACAAGGATGCGTACTCAGTCCACTAGTGTTCTCGCTGGTACTTGACGACGCCATAAAAGAAGTAAGACAAAACCTTAATGAATACTCTGTGGGATACTGGAATATGGAAAATGCGGATGACATGATTATAATAGCAAGCAACGAGCACGAACTATAAAACAACTTGAACCAGTACGATTGAAGAAAATAAATATGAAAATTGGCACATAGAAGACAAAAACAATGTTAATAAGCAGGATAAAAATAAAACAGAACATAAAAATAGATAACAAAATAATTGAACAGGTTGGGAAATTCAAATACCTAGGCACAGGTTTTTTCGAACATGGAAAATAGATGAAGAAATTTTGGGAAGAAAAGGCGCAGCAGGAAGAATTTGCAACAGCATCAGATTATTGTTCCTAACTAAAAAAGAAATACCAAACAATATCAAGGTAGAGATCTTCAAAAAAGTGACAGTATTGATTTTGATATACGCCTCTGAATCCTGGACCACCACATAGATGCACAGGTTCAAAATAAAGATCTGAAATTAAGTTTTTAAGGAAAATTGAAGGCAAAACAAAACTGAACAGAATAAGAAATGAAGTATTTAGAGAAAACCTAGACACAAAGCCAGTGGAGACCATCATAGAAGAAAGACGGCTAAGTGGGCTGAGACATATACACAGAAGAGGTGACAACAAAATAGTAAAAAGAGTTTTTGAAGCAAAACGGTGAAGAAAGTTAGACCAAGAATACCAAAAAAACACTTGGCACCAGGAAACAAAAGAAGATACGAAGAGAGGCTTAAAGTGGGAGATAAGGAAAACTACAAAAGACAGAACACGATGGAAAGAAGTATGGCGAACAATACTAGAAAATAAGTAACTCTACTATAGCTTTGCACCGGAAGGTATAAAGGCTTCAGGATTAAGTAAGTAAGTAATACGTATGAAAGGAACTTATTTAAAGTAAATTAAAATACAGCATAAATCGAGGGTATATGACATTAATGGGATAGCAGGCATGTTTGTGGCAGCAATCTTGTTCTTACCAAACAGACAAGATCTCAAATCTGCCAAAGTCGTGCCATTTACTTCCTGCGAAGGGCCTGCTTAATTAGAGTGACATCCTGAACACCCTTCTCACTGATATCCAAAAATTTATTAAACTCTTCAGCATTAAGATGTTTTATAATGCTCCCACCATCCTGAACATCTTCACCGTTGTCTAAACCTTTCTCTCTGTAAACGTGCAAAAACAGCGTATTTTTTTAACCTGAATGCCATATTATTGTTTATTAAATTATGATTTTCTCAGTTATAAATGCGCAGAAGATGTTTGGCCACTGATAGGTTATTTTAAATCCCACCACTGCCACCAAATTATGTTACAGGGCGCTGGTACATTACTTTAATTCGTACCATTTCTATCAATAAGGTAGCGAGCCTGTGATATAATTCAAACTATGAACTCAGACTAAAGTGAGATTTCTGACTAAAGTATTCTTTATTCTTTATTCCCCTAGGCCTTGCGGCGTTCAGGGTGTTAACATTTACAAAAAAATAAAATAAAAAATAAAACAATCAATCCAAAAATACATAACAATAACAACCAATACAATTTACATTTTACAATATTTTTTCTCTTTTCTTTCTTCTTTCCGTTTCCCCTTCCTGTTATCCTTCCCCAATCTCCATCCTTCTTGCCTATAAATCTCTCGCTCACCTCTGCCCCCTTCCATCTTCGTGCAACAGGTCTAATGTGCTCCCCGACCATACTGTCATCTCTCTACACCTCTTCGCGAGGTGCTCTATATCTTCCTCCTCCTCCCCGCACATCCTGCACATCTTATCCTCCTGTCTCCTCCAATATCTATTTCCTCTCTCTTCATTCCCGCACCTTAGTCTCGCTTACCAAATGGTTAGTCCGATGCTTCTCTGGACATGGTGTGGCAGAACCATAACTCAGCCTGACTAAAGTAGTTCGGGTACTAGGCGTGAATTTTATTCAGGGTTCATCATTATGATAGCTGCATTAAAAGATGTGTATTGGTACTTACCAACAACAATGGAAATGTAAATAGAATGTAAATATTCCAACAATCCATTTTTTATTTAGTCTGGAATTGTTGCACAAGTTAAGTAAAAGAAGGCAATTTTCGAATTAAGTTTAAAGATTTATTACAATATAAGATTTATGAATTAGTTTAATGTTAATGAAAAATGTGTATAAACTCTTGATGAAATAAAAGAAACAGGGTCGAATAAACCACCAGATAATCGACTCAGAGCCTCTGAGAATTCAACAATTCTAGATCCTTTCGCGAACCGGACCGAATACTTCTAACCCTGTCTTCAAAGAGATGGGTGTTTATATAATGGTACTGATAGCATTTCCTGGAATGTCCAAGGGTATTTGAGTGTTCACATTTATTAGGCAATAACTTTGAACAAAAGTAATTTTGAACTATAAAATGTAGAAGTTACGTTTTGTAATTTATGACTTCTATTTTTCTATTATCTGAAATCTAAAATCTGTAATGAACCGTTTAAAATATCTAAAAATGCTGATAGTTGCCAAGATGCAATAGTGATACAACGGATGACCTTAGAAAGTCTTAGAGGCGTTATATGGGTGTGTTAACCGATTCGTTATTGATGATTTTAAATATCCAGATTCTGTAGTTAGGACCTCATATTTTTTTGACAGTAACTCATGGCTTCCATCTGCATTTTCCTCGCCTATCTAGCTAGATATATGTATATTTGGCATTTTCGTGACAACCTTGTAAATACGACTGTTGCTTATAAATATTAAATACCTTTTAATCAAATTATACCTAATAATTCCCCTACTGAAAATATTTCTAGAACCAATTAATAATCAATTACTTAAAATTCAAAATCATTCAAGTTAAAATCAGTAAATAATAATTTAACGCATATTTTAGATTGATCAAATATAAATCGCTATTCTATCAGCTTATTAGTTTGACTGTTGATAAATGCATATTAAGATATCTTGTTAAATTATTGTCACGCTTGTTAAAGGTGCGCCATTGCGTGGCTTTGTCCACGCCACTGTAACGGCGTCTGTGTTAGTTCAGTGTTAAGTTGATAGAGGCTCCACCTGTCTGATACATCGTTTGATCATGATAACCAGCACGTTACTGTTTAAAGTCTTTATTTATAATGTATCCTTGAAAGAGTTGCAAGATTCAAGAGTAGAATGACAGTTGTATTGATTTTATTTGACCTGGTGCATGTAGGGAAAAAATCGTATATAGAATCCCATACGAGGTCAAGCAGTTTGCATAACAAAGGCTGTTGTGCAAACAATTTAAACAAGTATGGTGTGGTTTTGAGTTGTTGCGCAACTATTTCAACTTAATGAAACGGGTTTATAATAGACCTGTAAATTTATAACTAATTTATAAACTAAAATATGCCCTTTTTACTTTTATGTTGGTATTGCTCTCTCTTTTTCTCTTCTTTTCTTTAGCACCCTTTTCAACCATGTTAACCCGGCTCCCGAGTCGTCCAGCAGTTCTTGAATTTTCCTTGGCTCTCTTCCTATTTCTTTACAATTTTGTAGGTGTTCTATCGTTTCTTCCGCTTCGCCGCATGTTCTACATAATCTCCCATTTTCTTCTTTCCAATATTTGCTTGCCTCTGTCTCATTTCCACAACCATAAATCTTGCTATGGTTTTTTAGATTTGTTGCTGTTTTGCAGATATTGTGGCAACCATTGTGTTTGTATTCTCCCATATTCTTTAAAATACCTAGACTTGCCGATTTTATTATGTTGGTTCTGGAGATGTACCTCTTTATCTCTTTCTGTGTTTATTTGTTCGATTGCAACTCCTTCCTTCTGCTTTCTTCTTACCTCGTCTGTGCTGTAGCCATTTCTTTCGTAATATTTTCTTCTGTTGGTTTTCCAATTTGTTTGTGTATTATTTTCTCTTTCTTTCCAGCTTTCCTTCAGGATTTCGTTATTGCAGGCTTGAATTTTTTGTTCATATTTTATAGCTCTTGTTCCGGTTTTTAGTCTTATTTTGTCTCTCTTTGTTTCCGATAGTAATATATAGCTTGGTGTTTGCCTGTCTAATCCCAATGTCCATCTAATGTACGTTTCTTGTGTTCGTTCTACTTCTTCCACCAAATAAATATTTATTTTTGTTTTATTTTTTGTTATATATTTCAGAAAGTTAATTATGGATTATTTATGTAAGGACTGTACTCCATTCAAAGCCGCAAGGCACGAATAAAAACTATATCTATCTATCTAATAGACCTGTAGAGTTTTTTACGCAAGAAGCCCAAAGAAGTGAAAACTTCTTTGGGCATTTTCAGTCAGTTCATGTGGCAGCCAACTCTTTTCTTTCTGGATCTTTCTCATGGCTTCTAAACGTCGGAAAATGGTTGATTTATCGACTTCGACCTGTTGAACTAAATTTTTAAGTATTTGAGAACGGTTTTCTCCAATAGAGCTTACAGTTGTTCATCCTTTTCAATTGACCAGGCCGTTGTTTGTCGTCAACGTTTCAATCATCACTTCTGAATCGTCGAAACCAGTCTCTACATACTGTTTCCGAAGAAGCACATTCACCATAAGCTTGCACAAGCAATCGATAAGCTTCAGAATGAATTTTAGTACGAAATATTCACAAAATGACATCATCCACAGCATACAGACCTAGTAGAGACACACGTGGACAGCAGCTTTCAATGCAACCTCCTATTACTTCATTATGATTTTTACAATCTAAAAAGGCGTGATCGCATTTAGATGATATGGTGGTCTACATTAACCTGCAAGTGGACAATACCGAAATTGCGCATTATAAAAATTTTATATTTTAAAAATTAGCGTCATCTCTTTTTCATATATTCACAAAATATTTTCATTGCCCATAATCCTGGGGTCTTCTGTGATTATATATTTTCCAAAATATGTTATGTTATATAAATTTTACAAACATTGTTATATAGGCAGTCGGAATTCTACTACTTTTCCCTACAACCTGATTAGAAGTACAAAGTAATGTTGTGTTCGCATGTGTGTGATCGTGTATACGTTAATAACCGTAATTCGCTATGAAGATATGGTCTAACTTAGCGCTTAATCTTATGGATTAAAAGGCATTTTTAAATACACCTATAGAGAGAGCTTAATGATTTATACGTCCAATCAGCTAAATGGAAAAATTTACTTACTTATTCCTATATTTACCATTTTCGGGTACTTGACAGAGCCGAAGACAACCTGAACCGAAACCTCGAATTCCGAGTAAAGGATCTCGCTTAAGGAGTCTATGGGCGGGAAAAGTTTTTCCAACGACGACAGCTGTATTTAATATCTTTACTACTGTCCGAAACACGTACGACTCCTACCATAAATATATGACATCCGAAGTTTCATCGGAAAATGTTTTATTATCTCATATTTTGTGTTATTGTTGTTTTATTTATATTTTTTTGATGTTATTGTAATATATTTCCTTTTTTTGTAGTGTGCTCATATTATCCATACGTTAACTAAATAAATTCTATCATATTTCGTTTTTCTTGTTATCTTTCTCGAATTTAAAATTGATAAAATTATTTTCAACCAACTCGTGAGCTATAAGAATATAGAAAGCATATCATTATATTCGATTTTATTATAATTTAATGTGGAAAATTTTGAAGGATTTATTAGGGAACTAGGACATTTCCTTACAATGATTCCACAAGAATATAGACTGTTTCATTATAATAATCTACCATCACTGTTCATCTTATATCTGGGGTTTCGTTAGATATCTCGTGTTACTTCAGATGTACTTGTATAGTTTGTTTCACGCTAATTTGAAGTGACTATCTACTTATGGTCCTAAGCACAGTGGGTGATAATTACAAATAACTCTAATCCCTTGTTTGCACCCATAAACTAGCCAGAGATGTATCAGGTATAAATTACATTACACCATGTAATGACACAATTGTAACAAAAAAATAAACATAAGATATCATCAAAATAAACTTTATTTTTATTATAAAAACAATTAATTTATAGAACTTATAATTAAATTTAAAACAGTACAATTAGTATTTAAAACATTATAATAAAATAAATTTTAAATTAATATTGTTTAAAATAAAAAAAAAAATTTTACAAGTCCAAATCATTCTCTGAATCAGTCTCTAAATTAATGATTATAGTACGTTCTATTTGAATATAACTGTCTTCAGTTTTAATAACATGATTTACACAATTTTTCCAACTATCTACAGGGATATTTTCCACTTCTAAGTTCTATCACAGTGCCGTTTAAAGTGGGAGAAACATTATTCCGTTTTATTCTCGCCTTTAACTGACTCCACATTTGTTCAATAGGATTGAATAAACAATAATACGGAGGTAGTCGTAATACTGTGTGTCCTTTGCATTGAGCAATATTATCGCAAACAAATTCTTTAGAAAAACTATAACTTTTTAATAATTTAATTAAACAATTTTTTTTATAACTTTCTTCAAAGTAAATATCATTTTTATATAAAAAGTCTTGGATTTCCTTTTACTGTTTGCACTATTCGGTACTTTATTTAGTTGCCGACTATGGTAACTTGCATTGTCCATAACAATAACACTGTTAGCCGGTATATTCGGGAGTAATTTATTTTCGAACCAGTTTTCGAACATTTCCGCCGTGGTATTGTCATGGTAGTCGAGTCTAGAATCTTTGATATTTTTCACAGAAAGCAAGAGTGCATTCGGTATCCATCCAGTTTCAGAACCAGAAGTATCGTAATACGTTTACCTTTATTAGACGGTGCTCTTGTTTGACATTTATTTGACGTATCCACCCAACCTTTTGAGTTTATTTCGTACGATATAGAACGTACTATAATCATTAATTTAGAGACTGAATCAGAGAATGATTTGGACTTGTAAGATTTTTTTTTTATCATAAACATTTTTTAACTTAAAATTTATTTTATTGTAATGTTTTAAATTTAATTATAAGTTCTATAAATTAATTGTATTTATAATAAAAATAAAGTTTATTTTGATGATATCTTATGTTTATTTCTTGTTACAATTGTGTCATTACAAGGTGTAATGTAATTTATACCTGTCACATCTCTGACTAGTTTATGGGTACAAACAAGGGATTAGAGTTATTTGTAATTACCACCCACTGTGTTTAGGACCATAAGTAGTTAGTCACTTCAACTTATAGTGAAATAGACTATACTTGTAGCAATTTCCTGTAGTCCAGGAAATTGGTGAACAAAGCAGTGGTTCTGGAGAAATTTTTACGAGAGTTTTGAAAATTGGTATAAACAAGTCTTGAGGTGCTATTTTCGGGATTACATTTTGCGGTTAAAATTTTTGTCGGAACTTGGAAAAAATCCTCGAAAAACGTGTACTGTCTAATACAATAGACAGCATAGCAACTGCAATAGGATGTTCTCATGGTTTGGTCTACCAAAAAGCATCTTGGCGGCAAATGTTTCCCGGATGATAACGATGTTGAATGAGAGGTACAAATTTGACTGAGACTGCAACCCAAAGACTTTGATGCAGCAGGCATTGGGGCATTGATAAAGCGATGGGATAAGTGTAATAATTTAGGTGGCGACTTTGTTGATAAATAAAACTTGTTTTCTGCTAAGCATTTCTTTCAGTATTTTTTTAATAGACTTTTGTGACTTAATTACTGACTTTCCGCGTATTATAACTTCAATTCTGCTAATTACCGAAAATAAAGGATTATTTTTAACATTTTTTTGTTGCGTAAACTTGCGTAAGGTAAAATCACGTGCGGCGAGATAGTCTGGCAACAAGATGGTCCGGTGTCGAGATGCCTGGTGGTGAGATAGCTCATAGCGAATTGTCTCATTCTTTCGGAAACAAACCCCCATATCAGTTGTAGACAAAAACCTATTCTACATCAAAAATTGTTAGACTGAGGGTGTTATTAATGTTTATTACGTTCCAGTGTCAGAAAAGAACCTGAGGCTACGACATGAGAAGGGTGTTGGAGGTGAGATGCGCGTTGTCTGTTCAGCAGAGGGAGTTTTTCCAAGACCCGATCTCGCCATACGACTGCAAGACAGGTAGGCATTGCTAAAATACTCTCCACAACATTCCACACTCTTAATAACATATTGTTTTATTTCTCATTTGGTCAAATCTATATTTAATATATAATATTAGGTTCCATTAAAAGTCGATGTTCATCTGTAGATGGCTCTAGGTGCGTACGAAGATTGACAGATGTCTTGTCTCTTATATCATTTTTAAGTGTGAATATTTCCTACTAAATTCATCAGTCTATCCTTTGTTTACACAAGTGCTTTTCTATAACCGAGTTAAAATGGAACGCAATAAGTTATTTTTCCGATATGCGTTTCTACATTACATTGTTTTGAAAAAAAATGCAGTTGAAGCTCATCGATTGCTTGTGAAATTTATGGTGAATGTGGTCCATCGGAAACAGTATGTCCAGATTGGTTCTGACGATTCAAAAGTGGTGATTGTGACATTCACGACAAACAACGGCCTGGTCAATTGAAAAAGTTCACAGATGACCAACTGCAAGCTCTATTGAAAGAAGTACCTGCTCAAACACTCAAAGATTTGGCTCAAGAGCTCGAAGTCGAGAAATCAACCATTTTACGACATTTACAAGCGATGGAAAAGAACCAGAAAGACAGAAGATGGCTGCCAGATGAATTGACCGAAAATGCCATTGCTAATCGTTTGAATATCTCGAACATTTCGAAATTTCTTATAGTTTATCGTGACCAGCGATGAAAAATGGATCTGTTACGACAACCCGAAATGCAAGAAATCATGAGTTGATCGTGGTCAACCATCAACATCAACACCAAAGCGAAACATCCACGGTCACAATGCTTTCTATTTGGTGGGATATGGAGGGTTTTGTGTATTGTGAGCTGTTAAAACCAAAGAAAAACTCACCGCCGAACATTGTTGACATCAACTGGAGCGTTTGAATGATAATTTGATGCGAAAACAACCATCAATTGCATCAATTCGCCAGAAAAGGATTCTTCTCTATGAAAATACTCGACCCCATGTTGCTATAGTTATGAAACAAACACTGATGGAGCTCGAATGGGAGATTTTCCTGAACTCATCAAATTCTTCAGACCTGGCCCCAACCAATTGCAATCTGTTCCGATCGATGCAACACTCTTTGGAAGATACATGTTTTCATAACTAGAGAGAAGCCGAAAACTGGGCTTAGGAGACAAATTGTTTTACAGAGGCAAGAATGGACCGGGAACTTAATTTTTATAGGGAAATTACTGACACGACCGGGTCATTCTAAGACGCATTTCTTTAAACATAACTGTGTACTGACCAAATATCAAAAAGGACTTTACCTTTAAAGTTCTAGTGGTGACCAAAAAAGAGGTCCTTGCTTCCAAACTAAAATTGACAAAAAAAAAAGCTCATGAGCTCAAAAGCTTAACTGAAGGAGTGAAAACTCTTTCCTTTCTTGAAAAGTGTGTTTCTTCAAAACACTACACACGTGTTTTTGGGGAGCAGGTGCCCCACCCTGTATACACGCCTAAAGTAGATATTATCTGATATAATGCTTATTCTATGAAGCATATTGACAAGTACATAAATTTTCAATATACATATTATATATATGATACTAAAATTAGGTTGTTCAATCTAACTTTGATGGTGTAAGCTGGGCATTATATCTGTGAAGCAGACACCACTGGGACACCCTCTATCTAACAGTAACTGAATTATACAGAGAGAAAGATGGAGCGCTTGACGTAGGACGAATTGATGTTGTTAGCTTACGATCATGTACGGTCAAGTGGGTAAATAAGTTACAATTTGACAGATTGTGGCAGAAAATAGCGATAGCTTTATACATATGCAAAAGAACGTTTCTTTGTTTTCAAGGAAACTGTCTTTATCACTTTGGGATATCATATATTTTGTGTCAAATAAGAAAACAAAGGAAAATTCGATATTCTCAATACCAACTTTAGTTTAAGTAATGTTTTCCAAAAACGCAATTTTGAAATAATAAAGAGAGTTATTACTAGAATGCGGTAAAATACACTAAAAAACCTTGATTATCTCTATATATTTATTTATATATGTATATTTATTTATATATATATATATATATATACAAAATCCAGGTTTAGCGAAGAAATCAAGAATAAACGCCCACATTTGGCCAAGAAGAAAGTGCTCATTCATCAAAACAATGCACGAGTGCACACTTGTGTAGTTTCGATAGCGAAAATGTATGAATTACTCTTTGAATTGTTGCCGCAGCAACCGTAACCACCAGATTTGGCCCCAGCGATTTTTTTCTGTTTCCAAACATGAAGAAATGGCTCGCCAGAAAAAGATTCACATAGAACGAGGAGGCTATCACCGAAACAGATGCTTATTTTGAGGGCCTTCTAAAATCTTACTTTTTAGATGACTTGAAAAAGTTGTAGAAACGCTGGGCGAAGTGTATCGAGCTAAGAGGAGACTATGTTGAGAAATAAAAATTAATCAACCAAAAATAATGTGTTTTTCTATTGTTTTGTAAGGACTTATTGACCTACCTTCGTTAAGGTGACCATTCGTACTGGTTTCACCAGTACTGTACTGTTTTTTGGTCATTGGTCCTGGTTAGTCGTGAAATATAACCAGTACAGTTTAGGGACACAAAATCAAAAATTATTCTTTTTTCAAAAGATCGAGTAATCGTTCCATCTTCCAGTACACGCGTAAATTTAAACACAAAATACGGCTCAGCAGTGTAGCGGCCTTTTCAAAATTACTTTCTTAATCTAAAATATAAATAAAAGAAGTACATTTTATTTTTCCACTTAAAGGCAAAAAAACTAAGCTTACTCTGCAATATTTTTTTAATATATATTCTACGATAGCCACTTTTCTTCATGCTAACTGAGCAGGCGCGCTCCTAGAAAAATTAACTGAGAGGGGGGTCTATTTCTAAAAAATATCCGATAAATAACATTTATTATTGCCTTTTTACGGGGAGGGGTATGATTTGTTTTTTATCAACAAAAGAGATGATTTTATTTTCAGTAGCTTAGTTTTTATTAAGTATATGATTTATTATTTCCTGGGGGGGGGGGGTCAGGATCCAAGGATCCACTCCCCTATTGCACGCGCCTGTACTTGGGCTATTTTGAATGTCCTGGTTTTATATTTGACAAAAAATGGTCACCTTAACCTTCGTAGTACCAGTGACAACATATATTTTTCCCGTGGTAAACTTGGTACACGATTCATATAGTAATCAGAATTGAAAAAAAAAAAAAAAATCTGTTCAGGAGTTCCAAAGTTACGACAATTTATACTTGGGTCAGTTTGAATCTCTCTCCCGTTCTTACATGTCTGTCGACACGGTTGTAGATGAGCATATGCCATTCACATTCAGTCGAATTCTTGAATTTTCTTAACCCACCAGAATTACCTCCTCACAATTTTTCTCTAAAAATAGATGCACCAATAATAATAATAATAATAAATCTCTTTATTGGCAAGGATCAGTTTACACTGCTCTACCACCTAACCTTAAAGTTATTTTACAACTGAGTACATACAATGTTTTAATGTTAACAAATAATAGCATTGTTTACTAAGGCCCGGTCTTTCCACCTTCAGATAAAGTTCCAGGTAACTATCTGACAGATAAGGTTATTTGTAACTTCATCTGCTGAATAAATGTCAATACCAGTCAGTGAATCCAATACGTCAGTCTCATTATACGTTAGATAACTATCCGATAAATACATTTGTATAGAAAGAAGGGATGACATTTACTCAGCAGATGAAGTTACAAATAACCTTATCTGTCAGATAGTTACCTGGAACTTTATCTGAAGGTGGAAAAACCGGGCCTTAGTGCAATATGCAGTCTAATTGAACACGGATCGATCCATTGAGCTCACATTGGGACCATTTGCTGGCGGAGTTGCTTTTTGAATTGGGCAATTTTAAGAGTTTAAAGATTTTTCGGAATGGAGTTGTATATCGTGGCAGCGTTTTATGAAAATTATTTTTTAAATAAGGTTGTTCGGTGTTTGGGAATATGTATCATGTGAGAGTTCCTAGTATTTTTACTGTTAATTTGAGATCTTTTAATGATTTTTTCGACTAATTAGCTAGGTTCGTTTGTGCTTAAGATTTTGTGAATGAAACATGCGTAATGCAAGTGTCTTCTTTCAGACATGTTTAACCATCCTAACTTCTTCAGGTGTTAGGAAGTAGTAATGTTACTGAGGAACATAAACCCACCAAAATTTTGTAATGGAACACACTTACAGGTGTACTGTTCAAAAGACAATGTAGTAGAGGCGACCATTATGATTGTTTGCGGTATAAGGGGAATAACTGATAATTCCAAAGTATTCCTTTCATGAGACCAGATCTGTAAAATAAAATACTTGACGTAATTTGTATAGTAAGGTTTTCCTTAAGGCCTAAGCTAATAATATCAAGTGATACATCAAGAGTGACACCTAGTGATCTCCCGAATCCGGTTATCGGGCCAAAGCGGAATGTCTCTGAGGTGTATGACTGACACGGGTGTTGCCTCCGCCGTTTGAGAATCCCTCGGGATTCGGCCACTGAGCAAGCTAATGCACTATAAATATGGGATGGAGACCGCGTCTTTTGTAATCAGATTAAAGGGTCAGGGTACAAGAACGTGTAGGATCAGGTTGGTGTAATTTTAGTCCTTAATGAATACTGAAGATGCGACAAGTGAGAATAGATTAGAACAACTTTGGTTAAAGTGCACATTGACTTTAGATCACTTTATGATTTTATCATAACTTTATTTAGACAGCATTTACGCGAATTGACATTGCTTTTTACAGGTCATAGCGACCAGGATGGTATTTCAAAATACCGGACAATAGTTTGCGGCTGTACAGTGGTGTAGGGCCATTTATTAAAATAATTGTCATCGGTACAAAAAGAAAAATACCAATCTTGATATTTTCAAAAGAAGCTAAAGATAAGAGATACATACAATCGGTCAGACCAATTCTGTAACTCAGTTACTATGATCTTAAAATCGACACGAGTAAACTCCGATTTCTGGTCAACCGATTTTTACCAAAAGTTGATCAACTCGTGCCATTGATGTCAAAAGCTTAAATATGAAGTTTCATAAAAATCCTTTTAGCCGAATTTGCTCTGCACGTGTACACAGACAGACGTACGGACAGACGATACTCGTGTCGATTTTAAGATATTTGCGAATATTTCAACAGAAAAATATTTCGAAAAAAATTATTTAACAAAAGTTGCTATAAAAGCAATAACTAAAAACTTATTTCAGACATTTTTTGATAAAACGAAAAAATATAATATAACATTTATTTAATGTTTTGAAATAGGGCTCCCGTTAGGCTTTTTTTGTATAGATATATAAACTTTGTCTCTCATATAAGGAGCAGAAACTAATTCTATGTCCATGTATAAAATTTTATCAAAATTGGCCCATAAACATTAAAAATATTGTAATTTTAAAAAAATTGGACCCCCGTTTAGGCCTTTTTTGTACAGATACATGAATTTTGAACACCTACATACCAGAAGACACTAATTCTAATATTCTGTGTCAAATCCCATCGAAATCGGTCCATAAATAAGCGAGTTATGGCCGTGCTCTACTTTCGGTCAAAACTGGAGCAGAATTTTTTACCAACTTGCGAATTTGAGGTTTTTGACTATACAATCAGAAGCCTCATGTACTCCTAATTCTTAAACTGTAAGTATTTTCAAAATCGGTTCATAAATAAGCGAGCTACAGTCATTTGAACTAGTTTCCATTAATCCGCTCTAATTATTTGGTCTAATTCAGTAATTAGTTCAGATATTTGGTTTAGTTTAGATGTATTCCCGGGTTAGCAGCACTTGCCATACATTTCTGAATCAAATCAAAATATAAATATACGTCATTAGGATTACAATGTTATTTTCTGGAAAAACGTATGTTTTAATTGTAAGTTATGCAGATAAAATTTGATCAAGGACTTTTTAATTAGGCGTTTTGATTGGCCCTAGGGACGTGTCGTCAATTGACGCTAAGAATCTCAAGATGGCTACCTATTTTTGTCTAATGATGACATTTGATATTATTTAAGGAAATTAAATTGAAAATTTGTGCTGAAAAGTTGTAAAAAGGTAAGAAATATTTTAAAATTTAATTAGAATTTATTATTTATATTTCACAACAGAAAAATATTCCGAAAAAGATTATTTAACAAAAGTTGCTATAAAAGAAATAGCTAATAACTTTTATTTGAGACATTTTTTGATAAAACGAAAAAAAATTGAAAAAGTATTTATATTTTCATTCTTATATGTAACGTTTCTATGGTCATGATAAATAATATCTCTGTTAGAAAATATTAGGCCAAATTATTTCCACTCTGCTGCTAGAATGTAATTTCTACAAGTACTTTGTGATGGCGTTCGGTCCTGTGGTGGCAACAGCTGATTTTTTTTTTTATATACTCATGAAGTATTATATCTTATTGATACTAATACTCATTATATTATACTATTCTAGCCTAGTACTATCAGCAATGGCAAACATCCAAAATAACGGTATCCACCTAAAAAATATGTATAAGTAAAGTAAATTAGTTAATAATAATTTTGTTTTTAATGTTTTAGCGAGCTCGTGGAGACGAAGGTGACTCACAGAGAGAGTCGTGATGGACTGTATGATATCAGTGCTACAGCTGTATTCCCGTCTGACACGGAGCTTCAGTCGCCTAGTGAGTTCAGTTGTGAGCTCCGGATTCCGGAAGCTAACTACACTGTTCGGAAAGAATATGTCTACATAGAAGGTACATATTCCATTTATTATAATATTAGAGAGCTGCCCAAATAGTTCTCGCCCATATACCCTTTTCACACTAGATCTTTAAGACGAGTGAACTTAAAGTTCACCGATGTTTAAGATCGGTATGCTTTCACACTTGATGTTTAAATCTCCGGTGCTGTCATCAACTACAGTAATTTTGTCCTTAAGTTACCGTCATGAAATTACCAGTTTTGAACTGTCTGCGCAGACGCACATTTTGAATTATTATAAACAATTAAGGATATTTCATTTCATTCTACAATAAAGACACTACAATAAAGAATATATTACACCTGTATTAACATGTAAGTCGATACATTTTATCTCAATTATTGTAGCTCTGTATTTTATTAAACACATTATTAAAATAAATAATTTTATTATAACAATAAGTATAAACTTCTTATAACGTCGATATAATACAGTATTCTTGTTTATGATAATATAAAATGTTGACAGCACAAATTCAAGGAGTATTTTTTTATAATAGAATTTAAATTGGCAATGCGTACGAAGTTTAAGACGCAGATCTCTGTCTTAAACATCGGTTGTGTTTAGACGAGGCCGTACGTTCACTTTAATTTTTTTTAATTTAAATTGGCAATGCGTACGAAGTTTAAGACGCAGATCTCTGTCTTAAACATCGGTTGTGTTTAGACGAGGCCGTACGTTCACTTTAATTTTTTTTAATTTAAATTGGCAATGCGTACGAAGTTTAAGACGCAGATCTCTGTCTTAAACATCGGTTGTGTTTAGACGAGGCCATTTTAACATCCGATCTTAAAGATCTAGTGTGAAAAGGGTATAACCCACAAATGAAATTTTTCTCTACAATAATATCAGCAGCGAATACGAAAATAAGAAATGAAAATAATAAAAAAAAATCTTTTTTTGAACTCAAAATGCATTTAACATAGTAATTGTGATGTGAAAATGCTTTTATTAGGGTTTTGTAGGTATGACCAAAAAACCCTTATACCGTCATTTTGTCGTCTGTCTGTTTGTCTGTCTGTCTGTCTGTCTGTCTGTCTGTCTGTCTGTCTGTCTGTCTGTCTGTCTGTCTGTCTGTCTGTCTGTCTGTCTGTCTGTCTGTTCGGTAAAAATTGTAGCCAAACGGCTAAACCTAGAGAGTTGAAATTTGGCATGCTTATACAACTCTTTGACCCGCACATAGGGAAAATACTAAAACATCTAAAAAACATATCCCCCTAAAAATATAAACAAATATATGCTCATCGAAAAAAAATATATTTTTTTACATTTCTGTGTAGGGTATCAAAGGAAAGCCCTTGGTACGTGAATTAACGATCAAATTTTTATTTTTGAAAAATAAATTGTTTTGATGCAATTTTTGCCAAAATTGTGCAACAAAATTTTGTCCCACACCCTATAGCCCAGATGGTTTAAACTAAAAATCTAAGAAAATTCTAAGTAATGTATATTGGTGTGAACCGAAATAGTACAACAGGAATTTTTGATCAGATTATGTTTTCGGAAAATAACGCATTTTTTGTGGTTTTTGGTTCACAAAGTACAAAAGTTATACCAATGTAAGACACTCACATGCAAGGCGTACGATGGCGTTATTGGTTAAAGCACTGGTGTCGTAAGCTAAAACTCGCTGGTAAACGAAGGGTTTCGAGTTCGAGTACGGAGTGAATTTAATTGTTTCTGTTTTTTTTTTACATTTTTATAATGTAGAAATTATTTTGTCAAAATTCTAGTTATATTTTAACAAATGTTGTATTTAATTTTTAAGAGCGTAAATTTAATAACCAGTCTTATTATATAATTAACAGACGATAAATTATTTTTAAAATATTGTTCATTTTGCCGTGATTACTACAAAGTAAAATTTGTCCTACACACTCATCCGCCTTCACTTATTATATACCTGCGAAACCCTGAAATGTGTGAATATTCACACTTCACATCAATTTTTTTAGTTTCATTTGTTTTCTAATTTTTTGGAGAGTATTTTTTTTTTTTTTTGGTCTATCTTTGTGGGTGCCCGGCAGAGAAAAAATGTCTAGAGCCCCAAAATAGGTTAATCCGGCCCTGATAGGTGGTATTGCCAGGTCACCAGCGATTTTCTGTTTAGCATACCTATTTTTTTCCCATGATGACACATTTCAATATTGCCAACTAGTGGTCGTTTGTAAAAACATAAACGGTATCCTTCGTATTTATACATAAATCACACTAAGTTTAAATTTTCATACCATACTTCAAAATTCAATTAATTTCTGTCAAAAATATTTTGTTATCTCAGGTTTAAGGTCATAACCGACGTTTTGAGAGCACACAAAACGTGGTTATTAAAAACTTGTTTCTAAACCGCCAACAGATCAGTTAACACCATCGTGTATGCTGGCACAGGCGAGTTTAATTAGCAAATTCTGCGATGCCGCACGATGTAACGCTGTATAGAATCAGCCAATGTATTTCCCTCACCGGGAGATACCCAGATTAATGAAATTATCTTTTGTGTCCTGATATAATTAAAATTTTTGTTAGGGTCAGTTAAATTTTGAAACTGTTTGTAAAATAAATATTAGCTGAGTGGTTCGTGTTTTTATTTGATAGGATTACAACATTTGAAAGATTTCTTCAAGGGTATAATTGATTTTTATTTTATTTTGCCTCGTACGTATGTAGTTTTTGGGGGTTAAATAACGTATAGCAGCGTTTCTCAACCAGGGGGCCGTGAAGGCTTCGTCGGGGGGCCGCGAAGTCATACAAAATCGAAACATGAAAATATAATAAAAATGCAAGGGGTACGATGGCGTTATTGGTTAGAGCACTGGTGTCGTAAGCTAAAACTCGCTGGTAAACGAAGGGTTTCGAGTTCGAGTGAATTTTATTTTTTGTTTTTTTTTTTGCATTTTTCTTATGTTGAAATTATTTTGTCAAAATACTAGTTATATTTTGACAAATGTTGTATTTAATTTTTAAGAGCGTAAATTTAATAATTATCTTATTATATGATTAACTTTTACTTGCAAGATAAAATTTTATACATATTTATTAATATCTTACAATTATATTCATAAAAATATACCTTTCATAACATATATAAAATAAATATTCTATTTATTTTTATACATAATTTACTTATTTTGACAACTAATTTAAAATACAGGCTATTTCAAACGTTTAAGTTGTCACTAGGTAACTTTATAATGAGTAAATAGGCTTTTACTAAACAAAATGATCAAAAGTTTCATTCAATTGATAAAAATTACTAGATATGAAAATATAATTCCACTTTAACCAAATAAACAGACTATAAGTAGACTATATCAAGGTAAAATAAAGTGTATGTGTCAGTTGATGGGATTCTCTGACAATGATTCGCGTTGGAAGTACTACAAGTATTTTCAAGTTGTACTTTCAAGTAGGTACGACTTGAAAGTGCAATATTTTTTTAATTGCTCTCCGAGCTACAGATAACTCAAGAGTAAGGATGCGAATGTGTTTAAATTAAAATGGAAGGCACTTTGAAGACTTGTAAATAAAAATACTTTACTGTCAAGTCGTTATAGGGAATATAATCGTCATTTAAAAATATCACAGTTTTTTGTCAACCGTAAAAGATATTAAAAAAATGCTTAAGTAAAAGTTGTTGAAAAGCTCTATCCAAAGATATCCAATATGGCATACGTTCCCATTTTTAAATTCGAAATTGTCCTTGATATCCTGTGCTTCCGGTTTTTTCCAGAAAATTTCAATACTACCATTCAATTTTGTGGATAAATTTTAGTTCAAAATTTTTCTTGCTCACATGTCGCTTTTTCGAAAAAAATCGTGCTCACATTTTCTTGATACAGCATAGTATAGGGGGGCCGCAGACAATATTTATATAATTTTGGGGGGTCCCAGGCCAGAAAAGGTTGAGAAACACTGACGTATAGCACGGTTTTATGATGAAACGTTCAACTATTTCTGTATCTGCTCCCAAACACTGAATATATTTACTTTACATTAGACTCGTCAGGACAAGTAGATGTGATATATACTGATTTTAAAAAGGCCTTTGATAAAGTTAATTCATAATTTATTAATAAAAAAAACTTCGAGCTATTGGTATCCATGGTAATTTATTAAGGTGGTTGGAATCTTACATTTCAAACCGATCACAAGCTGTAGCTATTAATAATAGGGGATAGGCATAAAATTTGTATTTCCTTAAAACTACATTATTTTGATATGTTAATGTTAGTTATGTCACCTAACAAAACAAAAATCACATTTTAATTAATATTATAGCCAAATTTTTTAATTAAAATATTGTAAATTTGAAATAAGCCGACCACGGTGCGAAGGTTGCCGAGTAAAAACGACTGAGTATGACGACAAACGATAGAGGTTTCACGTCACAGATACAGCTACAACATAATCTTTACACGTGTGTGTATTGTATTGTTCGAGAGTTTTGTATTTGTTTTTAAACAATTTTTCACGCATTTATTATTAAAATGGCAGATAAAGATTTTGTTAGGGCTCAGAGTGATAATTTACCCAACATTGATGCATTTATGCTCATGGAATATATGAAAAATAATGAATGCTACAGTGCTGAAGAAATACGTGGTGTCAAAGTAATTTTTATTTTATATTATATAACTTTATGTAAACAAATGCTGCAACTCTGTAAAATGTAAATATTTATGTAATTTAGATGTCAGAATTTTACTACATTGTTTACATGAAGTTACAAAACGTTAGAGGCATAATTGAAATACTGCAATATAGGTTATATATTTTAATATAAAATTTAACAGTGCTGAAGAAATACGTGGTGTCAAAGTAATTTTTATTTTATATTATATAACTTTATGTAAACAAATGCTGCAACTCTGTAAAATGTAAATATTTATGTAATTTAGATGTCAGAATTTTACTACATTGTTTACATGAAGTTACAAAACGTTAGAGGCATAATTGAAATACTGCAATATAGGTTATATATTTTAATATAAAATTTAATTCGGTAAACATGTATAAATTGTTTTTATAGAATTAAACTTTATTTTAATTAAAATCACTCTAACTTTACATAACCTATAAAAGTTATACAAACAAATAAGTTCATAACAGACTATGTACGATGGGTAAGCTAGTAGTGTCATGCGTCAGTTAGAAGGGGTATGACGTCACACGTCGTTTTTGCGCGCTACATACATTTATGATTTTTTTTAGCCTTCAAATTAAAAAATTAAAAATTAAAAACTGTTTTTTATGTTTATATGCAACAAGAGGAATATAATAAAAAAAATTTAAATAATCATGCCTATCCCCTATTATACTTCAATTTTCACATAACATCAGGTGTCCCACAAGGATCGCATTTAGGACCTATTTTATTTATAAATTTTATAAATGATGTTGATGTAGATTTACAACATCCCACTGCACACTGTGCATGCGTCACACACGTCATTTGTTCAATATACAGAGATTCTAAACAGGTTGGAATGTGCAGAACTTTTATTTATGTCATTAAACTAGAAGATGAGTAGCTCGCTTCGCTCAGCTTCATCTAACCAAACACTTACTAACCTTACCTAATTTAAGATAGTGTTTTGTCATTAAACTAGAAGATGGTTAGCTCGCTTCCAGAAACCATTGTTTTAGAGCCACTGACAATTCTTGAATTATTTAGTGTAGTCGTTATGTGCTGCCATCTGTATAGAGTTTGAAGGGGGATATTGTAAACATTGTCCATGATGTTTTGATTTTGTTTGATTATTTTTACATGTGTAAGTAGTATAACTACTAGTTAGTTAACTACTGCCCAGATCTAATTAATACTGCCCTGATAATTATGTATTAATTTGTGAAAATGTTTTAGGTAATGGATCGTGGAAAATATTTTCCAGCTACTGGATGTTGGGAACGTTACTAATAGCAGTAATGTTTTAAGAACTGTGTTATATTAGGTGAGTTTGGTAATATGTATCTAATGTTTTAAAATTATAACATATAAAATAGCTTTTGTCGGAGAGTCAAAAACTTTTTCAAAAAATTTATTTTGTTGAAAATGGAACGGTCGGAAATTCGCACTATTATGAAGTATGGGTTATTACGTGGAACTACGGCATCTTAAACATAATTTAAACATAAAAATATTAATCTTGATTAGATGAGTTACGTCCGTAAGTCAGTAATTATAGTTGAAGGTAATGGGATTCGGACCAGTCAGAAAATAAAAACAAATTTATTAACTTCGCTAACGTTTCGATTTTTATTTTAAATCTTCATCAGAGCTACAAAGATATATAGAAAAATACAATTATTAAATCGGTAAGTTTACATGTATAAAATTATGATAGTGTTCAAATTTAACAAGTCAAGTAGTTAAAATAAGCATTACAAAATTGTCGGAATTTAAAATATAACATAAAATAATTATTAAATAATAAAAATATATCAAATATGAGTTAAAGAATAAAAAACAATGGCAAATTTACATTACCTTAGTTAATAGTCACGAAATAAAATAACAATTGTAAAATTAATAACGAACACATCATATTGTCCGGTATTGAACTCAGAGATTAGCAATGAATAAGCCACGTATGAATTTGAAAAAGGGTTTGAGATGGTTGAAACCAGTAAGTAACGCTATCTATTAATAAATTAGAATTTGATTATTAGTTGAAATATGTTAGATTTAGAATTTTTTTAATATATTACAATAGATGGCGCTTATATTATCACAGTCGGTTTTAAAGTTAACTAATTTAGGGTTCTGAATTATATGTATGCTCTCAGTAATCAACCTTTTACTGAGATTGTCTACTTTATCTAAGATTTTAGTTTGTTCAAAATTAAAATTGTGATTAGTGGTGAAGAAATGGGTACTGAGTGCCGTGTTTTCTTTTTTATTTTTAAATTTATCCTGACAGTTATTTTTATGTTGATATACTCGGTTTTTAAGATATTGTTTAGTCTGTCCAACATAGCCTAAATCACATCCTCCACAAGGAATGTGAATTTTCTATATATCTTTGTAGCTCTGATGAAGATTTAAAATAAAAATCGAAACGTTAGCGAAGTTAATAAATTTGTTTTTATTTTCTGACTGGTCCGAATCCCATTACCTTCAACTATAAAAATATTAATGCAATTTAAAATTTTAATTTTCATAAAAAAAATACATAATATCAAAGTGATAATTAATGCGATATTTGATAATGAAAATTTGCGGCCAATTCGTTGTAATGTAGGACATAAGTAGAATTTCCAGTTCTCAGGCATTGGTCCAAATGAGCGTCAGTGAGGCCTGTTCGGTATTTTGATTTTAAGTATTTCATATTAGACCGACATATTCACTAGCATATGTCGATGCGCAGAGAGACTTCAATTTTAGAGCACATTTTCTCAACAATGGGTAGCTATTCCCATTCACCAAGTTCCAGAATGTTTCTTCGTTACGATGTGATTTTAATTCAATGTGATTTGTTATATTTATAACTTCCAATTCTAAATCCTCCTTATTGGAAATACCGAAATATGTTGCGATTTTATTAGTCACATCATCCTCTCTTTCAGAAAAAGGACTAATAAAAAATGTTAAAAATGCCTCCAATTCGTAGAAGTCTTCAAATCTGGTATTAAATTCTTGCAATAATGTATCAAAATGTTTGGCAAATTGATGGGTGGTAGCATTTCCATCGCAATAATTTTCTATTACCATTTTTATTATTGCTTTCTTTCATATTGGGTCTATATTGGCAATAGTTTTAAAATTTAGTTTTACAATAAAATTTAATGAATATTAAATTATATTTATTTATAAAACTATAACACTTCTAGTCTTCTTGACAGTACTTTTATTACTAAAAGCGGCTTGGAAATAGAATTTCGCATGGTTAGGCGGGCACTTAGAAATTGCTTCGCGGGCACCGCGTTGTCGACCCCTGGTATAGGTAATATGGATGCATACTTTGTTGAATAAAATAATTCCTTATATTTGTAAGTTATCAAGCAACTTGCCATTTTTTTTTACAAATTTCATTCTTAACGACCTAATATATAAACTTTTGCTTGTCACTTGTTGACTTTTGAAAATGGATTACTTCATATGTCTGTGTACCTGTCATCCATCATTTTCTCTCTTTACACCGTATTGTTTCAGGACCAATCCGAATTAGTGACGAGCACGCTGACCACGCTAGGAATCAACAGAATATACAGAGAGACATAGTTGATGAAGAGGATTACTCGACAAGAGCGAAAACAGCGTGCTGAGTTTGCAGAAATGAAATCTGCTCTCTGAAGTCACAAGTCATTGCAATATATAAGCCAACACAAAATGTTTTGTAAAGTTTTTAAATAAATGTAAATTATACATGCTCTATTATTATGTTCTATAAATTTTCATTGATGTAAATAATAAATGAATATATATATATGAGAATTATAATGGTGTAAAGATTTATATAAAAGCGAGAAATTATTAGGCAACTCGCCTTACAAAGATTTGGTTTTTTAATTTAATATGAATTTTATTTTTCAATATGTTCTTCCTATACATTTCTTAATTTCCTATATCTTCTCTCTGGAGCAAGGGAGTTTAACAAAGGCTCGCCTCTGGGTTTTCTCTTCGACAGGGTTTTAATATACCAGGTCTACAAGTATGAAATGCGGTTTTTTTTAAATAAAACAAATTAAACTCAAAAGAACAGTAAAAGTTTATTTATTCAAAGTATGCTCCATTAGAAGTTATACATTTTTCCCATCTTTCAGGCAATTTGTGAATACCTCGCCAGTAGAACTCTTCCCCTTTCCCCGCAAACCATTCATCTAGCCATTCTTTCACATTTTCATATGAACAAAAATGCTGCTCGGCAAGTGCGTGACCCATCGATGCGAACAAGTGGTAATCTGAAGAAGCCAAGTCTGGTGAGTAAGCAGCATGGGGTAGCACTTCCCACTTGAGTGCCTCCAATGTGTTGCAAACTGCTTTTGCCTTATGTGATGGAGCGTTATCGTAGAGAAAGATTACCTTGTGCTGTCTTCTTTCGTATTCTGGTCGTCTTATGAGCAACGAATGGTTCAATTCGATCAGTTGTTGTTGGTAGCGTTGGGTATTAACTGTTTCACCAGGTTTTAACAATTCATAATAGACCACATCCTTTTGGTCCCACCAAGTACAGAGCATTGTCTTTTTGCCAAAGCGATTCGATCTTGCAGTTGATGTGGATGGTGAGCCTGGGTTCATCCATGATTTTTTGCGTTTGGAATTTTCAAAATAAATCCATTTTTCATCGCCAGTAATGATACGAAGCAAAAAAGATTTTCTTTCGTATCGTGCAAGCAAAATTTCACAAGTGTTTTTGCGTTTTTCCATCTGCCTCTCATTCAATGCATGTGGAACCCATCTGCCGACTTTCTGGATCTTACCCATCTCTCGTAGGTGATTGGAAACAGCTTGTTGACTAACGCCTAACTGCTCTGCTAGTTGTTTTTGTGATTGACTATCGTCTTCCTGTAGCAATGTTTCCAATTTTGTATCTTCATATTTTTTGGGAGGTTTTCCATGTTCTTTGTCTGTAAGATCAAAGTCACCACTTTTGAAACGCCGTAACCATCGTTCACACGTATCTTGCGATGGAGCATATTCACCATAAGCTTCTCGAAGCAGTCGGTATGATTCAGCAGTAGTTTTTTTCAAATGAAAACAAAACAGTAGTACTGTCCGCGAATGCTCTTTATTTGGCACAAAATTTGACATTTTTAACACAGTAAAACAAAACTATATGATCACTTTTCAAATTATAACCTATACGCATTTGACACTTAATTATAACTTAACAAAACGCCATATGTGTTGAAACTTTGAGCTATACAGTCTGTGTGCGCGGCAAGTTTGAAAAAAATCCGCATTTCATACTTGTAGACCTGGTAGTTCCAGTATTTACCCAATTCTTTCAGTTCTTGAAGAACTGTTCTTCATCATGTATTGGCAGGACGACCTCTTGCCAAAAATTTGGGTATATTATGACCATGAGTTCAAAAAGACATAAGGGTTGGTTCTGGAAAGTAAAAGTAATATCAACAGCAAGCTTTTAATTAATTAACTGTCATCACTGTTGTTGTTGTCATAAGTAATGTTGTTGAAATTATATTGAAGATTTAATTAGATATTGCTTTCCTTGAAGGAGATTTTACAGCGCACTTTGAAGATTTGTTGATTTATTCCGGGATACAGGGAGCATTACTCATAGAGATGGATTGGAAGGCCAAGAGTTCGTACTCAAAATACAGTTGATGATGTTCGTCAACGTATGAACGAGCAACCCACTACATCACTACGTACACTTCCGCAAAAGACTGGTTTATCATTAGGAACTTGCTATACTATTGGCAAAAGAGAATTAAGTTCCCATACAAAATTCTTGCTTTACATGAATTGCTGCCAGAAGATCACAATAGGCGAATTGTGTATTGCCACTGGTTCCAACAAAATCTAATTAATAATGATGATTTGTTTAATTTATGTTTTTTTCTGATGAGGCCTAGTTCTCCCTTTCGGGGTATATAAATTCACAAGAAATGAGGTTATGGAGTGCTTAAAATCCTCATAATTTTCGCGAAACTCCCCTTCACCCGTTAAAAGTTGATGTTTGGATTGCTGTGTCTCGAAGACGTATTATCGGACCCATATTTTTCCACGAAACTGTTACTGCTCAGAGATACCGGAATATTGTAAGTGCATTTATTAATCAGATTCATGAGGATGAGCTCCAGCAATAATAATTCCTTAAAATAATTCCCGTTTAAAAACTCAAAAACAGTTGAAGACTGCCAGACATTCCAACCACATCGATGGGCAGTTCCAGCGAAGTAGTACCTTTAACAGTTCTTCTTCTATTATGGTCTTCATAGCTTTGTTTCTAGTTTTTCTCTGAATACATCATTTCTTATTTTGTCTAATTTTGTTTTGCCTTCAATTTTCCTTAGTAATCATTTCGGAGTTTAAACATAAACCCATTATAGCATTGTTAAGCTTCTTAACAAGACTGGCCATTTCATTTTGGAAATACTATATCACTTTTTTGAAGAGTTCTACCTTGTTGTTGGTTGGTTAAAAATTTACTATCTAAATGGGTGCGTTTTGTTGGTGGCTCGTTAGAATTACTAGAATTGATGCGCAAGAAAACGACAATTTTGTTCCTGAAGTAAATAAACATGGAATGACATTTGCATGGAGGTTAAGTCATATGGTTGTAGAACAAATAACGAACATATTTCACCTAAATGGATAATCTAAATAATAAATGCAGAATAAGAAAAGTTTATAATTGAAGCAAATATTCTAGAACGTAATGTTTTAGAACGAGTAATTGAATTGTACGTATATTTTAAGTTTAGATTTGTCAATACTGTATTAAAATCATATAGGTATATATTTATGTTAGGACACAAAATGAGAAAATACCTAAAAGTGAAAATTATTTTGAAGCTGTAATACCAAGATTTAATTCTAGTACATTTAAAAACCAAATGAAAATAACTGCATTCAAATATTACTTTTCATCCCCACCACACTCATTCATTCCAGTCGTTCGACCTCGAGTCATCGAATGAGTAGAATGAATAGAATGAGAATACAGTCGCAACAAAACGCGTATTCTGATTAAACCGAAACCAGAATTGGCACAACAAAACGCACCCAGTATCATCTAGGTCTGAGAATAAACCTAAAAATAGTTTATATTATATTTCCTCAATTACATGTATCGGTTCTTTATGTTGCTTTACGGAATCCTCCCCCTACTGCAAATATGTCCGTTTATTCTGGATGAGAAGTCATAAAAAACAAAATCTAATTTTTCGCATGAGTAACCTTGGATTACTAGTTCGGTCAGTTGCAGAATACCTTAGAATGTTTCACTGCAATTTAGTTTATAATGGGGAAGAATTTCCACTACATTAAATATTATTATTTGTAATTGCATTTATTTGTACCAATATAAGGGATTATGTAAATGGTTATTTATGATTTTACAACTGACAGCAAGTTTAGCATAATAGTGCTCTTATTCAGTGGGATTCTGAAAGCTGGCCTTATTAAAGTGGATGGTAAAAAACGTTCACCATAGTTACGATCGAATGTCATATCGACATTCTCATATCTCAGAGTGACCTGTTCGCTATTAATTCACACCAACATTAATACGTTCAGGGGGTCTATTCTGTAAGCATTTCGACACTCGCTTTTACAGTATCGTGTTGAAAGTGCCAATTTTCAACACATCGCGTTGGTATTCTGTAACTTATCGATAGTGCACTTATTGTGTGATAGTGCAGTATTGTGTTGATTTTGAGACGACACGTACGAACGTGTCGTTTTTGGAAAGAGATATTGTTTTTAGACTTTTGAAAGTTGTTTACGTTTAGTTTGAATATATTGATTTACTTATTTTGAGGTTAGTATGATTTAAAATGTGTTTTATATATGGAAATATGTATATTTTTGTTGTTTTTTATCTTAAATGTTGTAGTTATGGCCGTTGTATTTATATTTGAAGTATTGGATGAATTGGAAGAGGAAGAGACAAGGGGATATGTCAATGAATATTTTAATTTATAAAATAAAAATAAAATACATGTCATAAAATATATTATAAAATAAAAATCCTAATAAAACCATAAAAACAAAAACAAAATTAATCGAAATATACCGTCGTGCGGTTTTGCACAATTTTTTGTAGGGGGTAAAAAATGTATTCATTGAGTAAATGTTATTTAGGGGATTAGATGGAAATTCCAAATTTCTATGAAGGATTAGCATGACGTCATGAATTCAGAGAAACAAGTCAACCTTTTGAATAATACCTGCTGGAAGGGAAGTTTGCATAAAATCCTACAATAATTATTATTAGAGTTATTTTAAACAAATTATATGAACTGTTACGGGGCCGAAAAAATTCAGGTCAGAATATGTCCTATCTTTTAGTAGGTATACCTTGCCAGATTTGTAACATGACAATATTAACTAATATCAATGTATATACTGTGTTATGTACATATATGTGCATGGTATATACTGTCTAATAACCTCAAAGTTTATTCTGTCACAGTACGTCAAAATTTTAAAATGGCCACATTTACTTTCGACACTTTCAAACATAAAGTAACACTATACGATGACAGTGTAATGTGCATAGGCAACACGATACTGTGCATGTGACTGTCGAGAAGTTACATTACCTATAGAGGCGCTGTTGTCGCTTACAAAATGGCGATTGAAATGGGATATTTTTGACATTTGCCATTTGATACACAACAATTCACATTGCAGTTAATTTTCTGTTGCGATTTTAAAGATATTTTATTAAAGTTTTCTTCACTTTAACACGTACAAACAATGCAATTAAATGAGCCACATCCAACAAAATCCTATTCCGTTAAGTTCCAAAATTTTCGCTAGGCGTCACTTCAGTTGTCAGTTCTCAATAGGCTATTCCAAACGTTTAAGCGGAACTTACTGGAATTTTCATTTTTTATGTTGTCATGAGCTACCCTTTTAAACTGTAAAACTTAATAGAATTCAAGATCTAGTTCCGCTTAAACCAAAGAAACTGGCTATATTTCAAGATTTTATTAATTTTTTAAATAAATCCTAGAATTGTTCTTCAATTTCGATATCCCGGATTCTCTTCCGAAATTGCAGTCCCTAGCTACACTCTAAAGCATCATTTTCATGGTAGTGTCAAAGGCGCGACAGGGGTGAGAGGCGTGGTGTTATATTTACAAGTTCGAATTTCATGGTGGGGTTTGGAGGCGTGATAAGTGCGCGTTTTTGGTTTTGACAACATTTGTATCTAACCTAAAAGTTTATACAAGTATTTGGAGTAAACGATTATTCAATTTCATTAAATATGTCGTCAAATCGAAGGAGACGTCTAGCTCTTTTTTATGCATATTTAGAGTTATTGCGATATGAAGAAAAGCGATGGTGGGTACGTCCCATACATACATAGAAACAGAAGGCAACAGGGAGATTATTTTAACTTGTTGCAAAAAATGAGACACAAAAAACACACAGTTACTTCAATTACAAGAAAAGAATTTAATACACAATCTTTTTTACTTGACATCACAGTTTAGAATGAAGATTCTGTTGGCCCCTGCTTGGGGGTGTATTATTAGTATACCCACTGCATGACATTTCTGCAGACCAGATATTTTAAACCGAATCTATAATAATAAACTTTATGACTGCCGACAACATTGTAAAAGTCGCTATTTCGTTACATCAATTTACGTTTTTTTAATTTTTTTTAGGAAATTAATATGTGTCTCGCTAAAGATCTCCCCATTCCGAAAAAATATATCTGTTTCTATGGTTTCGACGATGCGGCCAGCGCTAGAGTTGAATTTTCTGAACTTGCGACACCGCGCCATTTCATGATACGGGTTTTTTTCAAAATAGAGCGGTCCTATTGGTTGAATTTCTTGTTTCACGCTTCTAACACAAGAATGAAAATGATACATTATTCTTTCTATATCGTTAGCAGAAATCAAGAACTGCTGATGACGTAGAATATGACATTTTTAAAATACCCATCAAAGAAAGCCATGAAACATTTGATTCTGATTTTATATTTTTTAGCGTTTAATCAATATAATTTTTACAATTTGCATCGCTTTCAGTCAAATGTTAGAAGACTGATTCTTCCCCTGAGAAAATTTTAAGGGGTATAATATATTCTTGTGCCAAGAGAGATGTTGCTAATGCATTTTTTTATACATAACCGAATGTTGTCTGCACTTATTATTCGATTAACAATAATGATAATTGTGAGTTATTTTTTGACAAGTAAGTACATAATTTATTACATTATAAAACTTATTGGTGATGAACTAAAGACGGTTATTTTATATCTAAACTACATTCTTAACGAATCTGACTTGTTTTATTTAATATTGTTTTGATTGCTATGCCAACTGAGATTTTAAGTTATTCAAGGCATAGTATTTCCAACCATAGTTAACTTAAACTAAACTGGGTATTGATAACTATAGGGATTTGCATCTAAGCACCCTACCATCTGGTGAGCGTTTCATGAACTTGTATGCGACAGATAACATTTCGTTTTGTCTATTGGTTTTGTATGAAGTTTGTTTTTAAAGTTTTTTTATAATCATTGAAAAATTAAAGTCTGTTCCAAACGGTTAGGCGGAACTAGATTTTGCAATCTAGTTACTTTCATCGTTTAAATCATGCTTTTCGGCCGTTTTGTTTAAGCTTTGTAAATCATTTAAAATGTCATTTTCTTTATATTTTAATTTTTTGTGTCATTCTTAATACAAATATCCCATTTATTTATTTTTTTGTCATTAAAAACTAATTTAATTTTGGCATATGTCATTCGTTTCCATGGTTTCATTGTTGGAATTTTAAATTTTGACATTCCAACATGAAAAATGAAATAACCCAAGCAAGGTCCCTTTTCGTGACAACCTAAAAGAACGAAATTCCCATTTAGTTCCGCCTAACCGTTTGAAACAGACTGTATACATATTGTTGTGTGCCTATGTGCAATTCATTGAAAAGAAGAAACCCGGAAATATCGTTTCATTTGTTTCCACCAATATGAGACACCGTACGGTTTATTTATTTATTTAATTTATTTATTTAATACAAAAAAAATGACTTCAACAGTCTGTGAAAGCCACAGACCAATGACAGAAGTCATAGCATAGTAAATACAACAATGCAATTGAAAAAAAAATAATACAAATTAACAATACAAAATAAGACGAGATACATGCATACATGCATACATACGTACACATATGCGCATGCATTAACAATCCTATATGTATATATACATATATATAAAATAGAACAGTGAAAAAAGTTTGAACAAAAATTTAATGTATGTATCTTAAGCACCAGAAGCGAGTAAGAACACAAAAAGCGAGTAGTATCCGTACAAAAATATATTTAAAAAAAGAAAGAGAGAAATGAGCGGTATAATATTATACAATATTATAGTAAATTAAATATCTTAGTTCTAAAAGATGAAAAAGTTTCGTTAAAGAAATCAATTTGCGAGAAACGAGTATTGTATAGACCGGAAATTCTATAACACGGCGAGTTAAGTCCCAAATTTGTGTTCATGTGATTCTGATGCAGGATGTTGATAACCCTTAAATTGCGGGAAGGTGCGTTAAGCGCAAAGTTCAATAATAATTCATCACAATCAAGCATATAGTGAAAAATTTTAAACAACAAAGACATATCAAAAAAGGTTCTACGATGAACCAATTTTGATATTTTTAGTGAAACAGAAAGCGAGTTGTAAGAAAAATGACCCAAGGATAACTTAAATTTGTAATTTATATATTTAAAGAATTTTCTCTGAATATTCTCAATTCTTTCGATGTATTTTAAATAAATGGGGTTCCAAACTGGAGTAGCATACTCTAAATTGCTTCTAACCAGAGAAAAGTATAAAATTTTAATAGTAGAGATATTTCTAAAGTATTTACAAGACCTGATGATAAAACCCAAGTTTTTATATGCTTTCTTGACAATAATGTCGATATGTTTCTCAAACGACAGTTTCTTATCAAACGTCACTCCTAAGTCTTTAATTTCGTTAACTGACACTAGCTGGGTGTTTGCAATACTATAAACAAAGTCTATGTCATTTATTTTTCTGGAGAATGTTATTTTTATGCATTTATTCGGATGTAGAATAAGTTTGTTCAGCTCACAGTAATCAGTTAGCCTGTCGAGGTCAGATTGTAAATTTAGGCAATCGTGTACATTACTTATGTTGGTGAAAATTTTTAGGTCGTCGGCATACAAAAGAAAGTTGGAAAAGTGAAAACAAAGATTAATATCATTTATGAATAAGGTAAACAGCAAAGGACCAAGGTGACTTCCCTGCGGTACACCGGAAGTAACTTTTACAAATTTAGATTTGTACCCATTTAAAGCTATCGCCTGCGATCTATTTTTTAAGTAAGAACATATCCATCTAAGTAATGTACCATGAATGCCTAGCTTATGCAATTTGTATATCAATATTCTATGATTCACTTTATCGAACGCTTTCCGGAAGTCAGTACTTATGCTATCAACCTGAACATTTTTATCAAGAGTTGTATGTAAATATTCCGAATATAAACTAAGGTTTGTCAATACAGATCTTTTATTAAAAAAACCATGTTGCTGAGGCAAAATTTTACACCGGAACTTTTCAAAAAGAAAATCTTTGATAATTGATTCAAAAACTTTACCAAGTATACATAATTTAGATATAGGTCTGTAGTTCGAAACCTCATTTTTTTTACCAGATTTAAAAATGGGTGTTATATATGCTACCTTCCACATATCTGGGAAATTGCCGTCCTGTAGGGATTTATTAAAAATGAAAGTTAAAGGTATAGTTAAGGTATCAGCCAAATTATATATGAACGCCGCTGGAAGATTGTCGGGCCCCGCCCCCTTGTTTTTATCAAGTTTTAAGAGGTAACTGTAAACAGTATGTTCTTCTATTTCTTTAAGAGTAATTGAATCGGAATTATCACTATTGTTAATGTCACAATAATTAAGATTGTAGTTAAAATCAGTTGGCTCATAGACCGAGTTAAAATATTCAGAAAACATATTACTAATGGAGAATCCGTCTGACGCCGAGTTACCATTAAAACAAAATGTATTAGGATACGAATTAGACTTACTTTTTTGAGAAACATAAGACCAGAAAACTTTTGGATTGGACTTAATGCCTGCTTCAGTAGCTGAGATATAGTTGTTATAATCGATTTTTATAAGTTTTTTAACCTCTTTTCTACATAATGAAAACATTTTGTAATCAAGAACATTTTTGTATAATTTCCATTTTCTATGATATTTATATTTTTTACGGATTAATTCCGCAGTTTCCCTTTTGAACCATGCCGGATAACATTTTGATTTATTGTGAGAAACTGGTACAAATTTAGTAACCGCTTCTTGAAGAACAGCATAAAATTTACTAAGTATAAAATTAATATCGACACCACTGTCAAAAATAGCATTCCAGTCTATGTTTGAGAGAAAATTATTAATACTGTCGTAGTTGGCTCTGTTAAAATTTAGTTTTTTAAAATCATTCTTCTTCAAATAACTATCTGTATCAAATTTAAGTGAAATATTAAGTGTGACGTGACTAATATCTTCCTTCACAAGACTAAAATTACTTTTATCTACAAATACATTCTCGGTGTTGGATAAAACCAAATCAAGAGTATGATTTTTATAATTACGAGTGCTGTTGAACTGCTGAAGATTAGACAGTGATAGAAAATCAGTAAAAGCGGTGCATTTGAGTTCAGAACCACAAGCCGGCTGGAGGAGGTTGGAGTCATTGTACCATGTAATACTAGGCAGGTTAAAATCACCACATATTATGAAAATATCGTTATAATTGTTTAAAATTCTGTTGCATGCATTGTCATAAAATTTGGTGTATTTATCCAATGTAATATCAGGAGGAAAATATACATTACATAAGTGTAAATTTTTATTTTGACTTACTGATTTAATTGTAATCCAAATTTCCTCTGCCCCACTGGACCAACCGTCACGTAGTTCCGACACAAATTTAGTGTTGTTAACAGCAATTAAAACACCACCACCATTCCGCTTATCGGAATTATTTTCCGCTCTGTCACATCTATACACTTCGAAAGAATTAGAGAATAATTCAGAATTGTAAATAGAATCATTTAACCATGTTTCCGTAAGACACACAATGCCAATATTTTTAATATTCTCACACAGATTTAAATAAAAATTGTGAGTCTTACTGCGTAGACCCCGCACATTTTGGTAGTATATACTTAATAAACAATTATTCAACATTAATCAGAAAAGAGAAAACAAATTTCAATATAAACACAAATTTTGCGCGTGTATCACTAGTCACAGAACAAGATTAAACTAAGTTAGAAAGAAATTCCTCGTTGCGAATGTGAAATATAGGTGAATTTGAATTTTTACGTACGAGTATTTTACAATCCTGTGTCCACACGAATTGAAATTTGTTATCTGTACAAAACGACTTGACTTTTCTAAGTAAATCTTTATTTTTACGTGTTAAATGTTCATTCACATATATTTTTGAAGAAATATTTTGGATATTTATTCCACTACCAAGTCCTGCGTTGCGATTTTTCCTCACTACCGATCTTGCACCAGCTAATAAGTTTTTCTTTAAAATCCTCGATTTCAGTTTGACAATAATGTTTTTAGCGTCTTTATTATTTTTATCAAAAAAGGGTATCCTGTGTATAGCATCGATATCGGACGGTGCAATCTGACAATTCACAGCAGCACCTACTTCTTCAATGATTTCGAACAGATCTTCTTGTTCTCTCTCCGGGATACCGTGGATTATCAAATTATTTAACCGTGAATATTGCTCAAGACCGTCTATTCTGGAGTTAGCGATAGCCAAGTCCTTTTTGAGGGCAACGGTTTCGGAAGTTAGATTTGATATTATTTCATTTTTTTCAATCAACAATGATTTTAACTCTTCATATTTGTTCATTAGATCATATCTAATGCTTTCCACCGCTTCTATGATATTTAGGTTGCTTGGGGATGCGACTGCCTCATCGCTTACAGCAAGGATGGTTGTGTTTGAATTTGTAGAACGACAGGAAGCACACACCCACGCAGCACCCGTTACTCCAGTTAGATATTTGAGCACTTCAACTGCTATTCCCACGCATTTGGCATGAAAGTATTGCCCACATGCACCCGAACAAAGGACACCAGGGGACCTATTGGTGACCTTATTGGTGCATTTCATGCATACGTTGGACATCGAAGCGATATGTAATAACAATTTTGGAGAATAACGCCTAAGGGCAGTGATTCAGGCAGTTTGCACTGCACAGCAGTTTTACGGGTAACAAACTCACACCTTTGTTACTGGCAGATTAGGTCCTGCTAATGTATTGCAGATTTATACACGTTTGTAACTAAAAAATTCACAATTTAGAGTATTTTACACTTTATTTTTATAAAAATTTGGAACATAAAGCGATAATAATCGTTAATATAAAACACTCACTCACACCACTGCACATGAATTGAGGTTTTCGGAGCAGTTTTGAATTAGCACATAATTATACCAAAAAGAAAAATTTACTACAGACAAAAAACTCAATTTAAAGTAAGAGCTAGTATGACACGTGTTCACTGTTCAAAACTATGCTGACTAATATGGGAAAGACTAAACAAAATTGGGAAAGCAAGAGGTTAGGAATCGACGCGATGTTTAGATAAACATTTATGAATTGGAAAAGAAAGTGAGCCCTTATATAAAAGTTTGCTCATTACATTTTAATGATAGTGACTACAAATAATATTTTCAATTTTGTATTCATTATCCCATATCTTTAAAATTCCTGTTGTTGTGTGTGGGTTTGATTATAATGCACAAGTCTGTATAAATATTTATGAACTCTGTTTTTCTCAGTGGCCCCACACAATATTATATGCCCAGCATTGTAGATTTCTACCCCATCGTAAACAACACGGGAATTATTATTTAAACCCCCAATATAATTAAAATAATTGACAATGGAAAACTGTGCCACCATAACTTAAAACCAGATTACAAAATGTAGTATTTAAGATGTTTATAAGTAATGTCACTTAAAAAAAATGCCCTCACAGTACGTGTGTATACTTACTTGATTATAAAATTTTAAAACAAAATCAGAAAATCGCATACCATTATTTATTTTTTGTCGTTTTTTGATACACTTTTCGCTATTATTTACTAGTAAATGTCAAGTGGTATCTGTTTAAGAATGGTTTCAAAAATATCCGCGTGGCGCTACGATCTTAAAATTTTTCCCCTATAGGTATTCCAAACGTTTAAACTAACTGGAATCTTCATTCATCAGCGCCTCTCTCGAACAAGGAAACAACTAACTACCATATTACAAACTTGTAGTGACAATCAACAGTGAACAACTCTTAGCCTACAGTCGAATAATTTAAGAGCTCAGAACGCAGTTTTACAATGCTCAACATAAGAGACCATAAAGAGAGATGCAGCGATTATTATTTTATTTGTTTCAGGGTGGCCTCCCAATTTTAGTGCCAAAGCAATGGTGTCAGCTCGTAGTCATATACAGCGAAATATTCATCTGAAGAAGCAAGCTGACATGTACCTAGAAAGACAAAGTGAACAGTTTTCAAGCTGCAGTACACACTCCTCCCTAATTTTGGCCCAGAGGGAAACAGACAAATATAATTCGATATTAAATTTGTCCACGGCTACATCCAATAACACCAATGAAACGTATTTTGGATAATACCAATCTACAGCTAACATGTCGAGCAATCTTTTCCAACAAATAAATATTATTTTACAGTATACTCAGACCTGACTTGTTGTTATTTCGCTTTGCGCTATTTTTCTACCACCTACCGTGTTTAAAAAAGCAACAACAAAAATTGTCCTACTTCGATAAGAAATTGTTTTAGATGATAATAATAATTTACAAATTTCAGTTTTTATCAATCATTCATCAATTTTCAACACTGTTTTAGTGTTGTCAAAGTTATTATGCCTTCTGGTAATCTAAAAAAAAAAACAAAATTGCACATAGGTGGTTTCTACGATAAAATGTTTTTTAATATTTGATCCGTTGATTTTGAAAGTGAGACGTCCACTTTTCGTTATTTCTAGATTTTTAATGTTTTGCATTTGAATGGCATTAAAAATATTCGTAAGGAGTAATAGACTTATTTTACATTTTTGGTATTCTCAATGCATGTAATTATATTATACGATAAGTGTTATCGGCGTTATTTGAAAAAAGTCGTGGTTTTGATGTACCTCAATGGACTGGTCTCACTTTCAAAGGCATTGATTTGCTGAAAATGTTGATTTCTCCTAATGAAATGGTATTATAGTAGCAAACAAATGAAAATTTAATTTAATTATTTATTTTATTTCAATTTAATTTTATTCTTAGTTAGAAAAATAACAATAAAAACAAAAATTTAATTTTATAGGAAAAAATATTCAATTATAATTTGTTTACATATAAATTATATTTTGTTAGTTTAGACTTTTAAGATTTTTAAAGTATTCATGATGAATGGGTGATATATAAAGTAATAAATCAATCATATCTTTATATTTTTCTTTAGTAATAGCCCTAGTTTTTTCATATAAAGATTGTAATATTATTTTTCTGAAATTACATGGCCTACCGCGCTTTGGTGATGAATCAAGAGTTTTAAATTGTGAATCTTTTTCTATTGACGTTTTATAAAACATTTTATATGGCACATTTCTCAAAAATCTTATCCAGGAAATATTCAACCAGTTAACTATTTCTCCATCAGTATTTTTCCTTCTTCTTAAAAAAGTCTCCTCGAGAGGTTTGCTAGATTAAAAGTTTTCACTTTTCATTTCATGTACTAAAAAGGGATTTAGATCGGGAGCTCATGACAGTTTTTGGTCTCCGATTTCATACAGCATGCCTTTTGGAGGAGAGAATATTTACCCTGTGACAACAAAAAAAGGATGGTACTAAACCCTTGAACGCTTTCCGGTCATAGGGAAAATCGCATTTCCACTTAAACACAAAATTTTTGTGCTTTTCTCTGATTTAATATTGCTTGCCCTTTTGTCAAAAGAAAGTTATAACAAATTTAAAGTCTTATAAATATATGCATGCGATTCGGAGGGTCCCAAAGGGCTCAAACGGTCATGTGATCTTGTAATAAAAAATATGATTTTCCGCGTTTTCATACAGCATGCCTATAATTAAAAGACTTTAAATTTGTTATAACTTTCTTTTGACAAAAGGGTAAGCAATATTAAATCAGAGAAAAACACAAAAATTTTGTGCAAGTGGAAATGCAATTTTCCCTATGACCGGAAAGCGTGCAGGGGTTTAGTACCATCCCTTTTTTGTTGTCACAGGGTAAATATTCTCTCCTCCAAAAGGCATGCTGTATGAAATCGGAGACCAAAAATGTCATGAGCTCCCGGTCTAATTATGCTTGCGAAATTTTTGTATCAAAAGAAGAACCGAAAGAAAATTGACTGGATGATTGTTGACTACTTCACTTCAGTTGTCAGTTCTCAATAGGCTATTCCAAACGTTTAAGCGGAACTTACTGGAATTTTCATTTTTTATGTTGTCATGAGCTACCCTTTTAAACTGTAAAACTTAATAGAATTCAAGATCTAGTTCCGCTTAAACCAAAGAAACTGGCTATATTTCAAGATTTTATTAATTTTTTAAATAAATCCTAGAATTGTTCTTCAATTTCGATATCCCGGATTCTCTTCCGAAATTGCAGTCCCTAGCTACACTCTAAAGCATCATTTTCATGGTAGTGTCAAAGGCGCGACAGGGGTGAGAGGCGTGGTGTTATATTTACAAGTTCGAATTTCATGGTGGGGTTTGGAGGCGTGATAAGTGCGCGTTTTTGGTTTTGACAACATTTGTATCTAACCTAAAAGTTTATACAAGTATTTGGAGTAAACGATTATTCAATTTCATTAAATATGTCGTCAAATCGAAGGAGACGTCTAGCTCTTTTTTATGCATATTTAGAGTTATTGCGATATGAAGAAAAGCGATGGTGGGTACGTCCCATACATACATAGAAACAGAAGGCAACAGGGAGATTATTTTAACTTGTTGCAAAAAATGAGACACAAAAAACACACAGTTACTTCAATTACAAGAAAAGAATTTAATACACAATCTTTTTTACTTGACATCACAGTTTAGAATGAAGATTCTGTTGGCCCCTGCTTGGGGGTGTATTATTAGTATACCCACTGCATGACATTTCTGCAGACCAGATATTTTAAACCGAATCTATAATAATAAACTTTATGACTGCCGACAACATTGTAAAAGTCGCTATTTCGTTACATCAATTTACGTTTTTTTAATTTTTTTTAGGAAATTAATATGTGTCTCGCTAAAGATCTCCCCATTCCGAAAAAATATATCTGTTTCTATGGTTTCGACGATGCGGCCAGCGCTAGAGTTGAATTTTCTGAACTTGCGACACCGCGCCATTTCATGATACGGGTTTTTTTCAAAATAGAGCGGTCCTATTGGTTGAATTTCTTGTTTCACGCTTCTAACACAAGAATGAAAATGATACATTATTCTTTCTATATCGTTAGCAGAAATCAAGAACTGCTGATGACGTAGAATATGACATTTTTAAAATACCCATCAAAGAAAGCCATGAAACATTTGATTCTGATTTTATATTTTTTAGCGTTTAATCAATATAATTTTTACAATTTGCATCGCTTTCAGTCAAATGTTAGAAGACTGATTCTTCCCCTGAGAAAATTTTAAGGGGTATAATATATTCTTGTGCCAAGAGAGATGTTGCTAATGCATTTTTTTATACATAACCGAATGTTGTCTGCACTTATTATTCGATTAACAATAATGATAATTGTGAGTTATTTTTTGACAAGTAAGTACATAATTTATTACATTATAAAACTTATTGGTGATGAACTAAAGACGGTTATTTTATATCTAAACTACATTCTTAACGAATCTGACTTGTTTTATTTAATATTGTTTTGATTGCTATGCCAACTGAGATTTTAAGTTATTCAAGGCATAGTATTTCCAACCATAGTTAACTTAAACTAAACTGGGTATTGATAACTATAGGGATTTGCATCTAAGCACCCTACCATCTGGTGAGCGTTTCATGAACTTGTATGCGACAGATAACATTTCGTTTTGTCTATTGGTTTTGTATGAAGTTTGTTTTTAAAGTTTTTTTATAATCATTGAAAAATTAAAGTCTGTTCCAAACGGTTAGGCGGAACTAGATTTTGCAATCTAGTTACTTTCATCGTTTAAATCATGCTTTTCGGCCGTTTTGTTTAAGCTTTGTAAATCATTTAAAATGTCATTTTCTTTATATTTTAATTTTTTGTGTCATTCTTAATACAAATATCCCATTTATTTATTTTTTTGTCATTAAAAACTAATTTAATTTTGGCATATGTCATTCGTTTCCATGGTTTCATTGTTGGAATTTTAAATTTTGACATTCCAACATGAAAAATGAAATAACCCAAGCAAGGTCCCTTTTCGTGACAACCTAAAAGAACGAAATTCCCATTTAGTTCCGCCTAACCGTTTGAAACAGACTGTATACATATTGTTGTGTGCCTATGTGCAATTCATTGAAAAGAAGAAACCCGGAAATATCGTTTCATTTGTTTCCACCAATATGAGACACCGTACGGTTCTAAACAAAATTGGGAAAGCAAGAGGTTAGGAATCGACGCGATGTTTAGATAAACATTTATGAATTGGAAAAGAAAGTGAGCCCTTATATAAAAGTTTGCTCATTACATTTTAATGATAGTGACTACAAATAATATTTTCAATTTTGTATTCATTATCCCATATCTTTAAAATTCCTGTTGTTGTGTGTGGGTTTGATTATAATGCACAAGTCTGTATAAATATTTATGAACTCTGTTTTTCTCAGTGGCCCCACACAATATTATATGCCCAGCATTGTAGATTTCTACCCCATCGTAAACAACACGGGAATTATTATTTAAACCCCCAATATAATTAAAATAATTGACAATGGAAAACTGTGCCACCATAACTTAAAACCAGATTACAAAATGTAGTATTTAAGATGTTTATAAGTAATGTCACTTAAAAAAAATGCCCTCACAGTACGTGTGTATACTTACTTGATTATAAAATTTTAAAACAAAATCAGAAAATCGCATACCATTATTTATTTTTTGTCGTTTTTTGATACACTTTTCGCTATTATTTACTAGTAAATGTCAAGTGGTATCTGTTTAAGAATGGTTTCAAAAATATCCGCGTGGCGCTACGATCTTAAAATTTTTCCCCTATAGGTATTCCAAACGTTTAAACTAACTGGAATCTTCATTCATCAGCGCCTCTCTCGAACAAGGAAACAACTAACTACCATATTACAAACTTGTAGTGACAATCAACAGTGAACAACTCTTAGCCTACAGTCGAATAATTTAAGAGCTCAGAACGCAGTTTTACAATGCTCAACATAAGAGACCATAAAGAGAGATGCAGCGATTATTATTTTATTTGTTTCAGGGTGGCCTCCCAATTTTAGTGCCAAAGCAATGGTGTCAGCTCGTAGTCATATACAGCGAAATATTCATCTGAAGAAGCAAGCTGACATGTACCTAGAAAGACAAAGTGAACAGTTTTCAAGCTGCAGTACACACTCCTCCCTAATTTTGGCCCAGAGGGAAACAGACAAATATAATTCGATATTAAATTTGTCCACGGCTACATCCAATAACACCAATGAAACGTATTTTGGATAATACCAATCTACAGCTAACATGTCGAGCAATCTTTTCCAACAAATAAATATTATTTTACAGTATACTCAGACCTGACTTGTTGTTATTTCGCTTTGCGCTATTTTTCTACCACCTACCGTGTTTAAAAAAGCAACAACAAAAATTGTCCTACTTCGATAAGAAATTGTTTTAGATGATAATAATAATTTACAAATTTCAGTTTTTATCAATCATTCATCAATTTTCAACACTGTTTTAGTGTTGTCAAAGTTATTATGCCTTCTGGTAATCTAAAAAAAAAAACAAAATTGCACATAGGTGGTTTCTACGATAAAATGTTTTTTAATATTTGATCCGTTGATTTTGAAAGTGAGACGTCCACTTTTCGTTATTTCTAGATTTTTAATGTTTTGCATTTGAATGGCATTAAAAATATTCGTAAGGAGTAATAGACTTATTTTACATTTTTGGTATTCTCAATGCATGTAATTATATTATACGATAAGTGTTATCGGCGTTATTTGAAAAAAGTCGTGGTTTTGATGTACCTCAATGGACTGGTCTCACTTTCAAAGGCATTGATTTGCTGAAAATGTTGATTTCTCCTAATGAAATGGTATTATAGTAGCAAACAAATGAAAATTTAATTTAATTATTTATTTTATTTCAATTTAATTTTATTCTTAGTTAGAAAAATAACAATAAAAACAAAAATTTAATTTTATAGGAAAAAATATTCAATTATAATTTGTTTACATATAAATTATATTTTGTTAGTTTAGACTTTTAAGATTTTTAAAGTATTCATGATGAATGGGTGATATATAAAGTAATAAATCAATCATATCTTTATATTTTTCTTTAGTAATAGCCCTAGTTTTTTCATATAAAGATTGTAATATTATTTTTCTGAAATTACATGGCCTACCGCGCTTTGGTGATGAATCAAGAGTTTTAAATTGTGAATCTTTTTCTATTGACGTTTTATAAAACATTTTATATGGCACATTTCTCAAAAATCTTATCCAGGAAATATTCAACCAGTTAACTATTTCTCCATCAGTATTTTTCCTTCTTCTTAAAAAAGTCTCCTCGAGAGGTTTGCTAGATTAAAAGTTTTCACTTTTCATTTCATGTACTAAAAAGGGATTTAGATCGGGAGCTCATGACAGTTTTTGGTCTCCGATTTCATACAGCATGCCTTTTGGAGGAGAGAATATTTACCCTGTGACAACAAAAAAAGGATGGTACTAAACCCTTGAACGCTTTCCGGTCATAGGGAAAATCGCATTTCCACTTAAACACAAAATTTTTGTGCTTTTCTCTGATTTAATATTGCTTGCCCTTTTGTCAAAAGAAAGTTATAACAAATTTAAAGTCTTATAAATATATGCATGCGATTCGGAGGGTCCCAAAGGGCTCAAACGGTCATGTGATCTTGTAATAAAAAATATGATTTTCCGCGTTTTCATACAGCATGCCTATAATTAAAAGACTTTAAATTTGTTATAACTTTCTTTTGACAAAAGGGTAAGCAATATTAAATCAGAGAAAAACACAAAAATTTTGTGCAAGTGGAAATGCAATTTTCCCTATGACCGGAAAGCGTGCAGGGGTTTAGTACCATCCCTTTTTTGTTGTCACAGGGTAAATATTCTCTCCTCCAAAAGGCATGCTGTATGAAATCGGAGACCAAAAATGTCATGAGCTCCCGGTCTAATTATGCTTGCGAAATTTTTGTATCAAAAGAAGAACCGAAAGAAAATTGACTGGATGATTGTTGACTACTTCTTGAATAAGCCAATGAAGATGAAACATTAATGCAAAGCATCATAGCCGGAATGATATTAAAATCACTGCTGAATGGACGCCGTTTTCAGACTATTGATGACATCAAAGCAAATTCGTCAGAGACCTTAAAGGCCATTTCAAATGAAAAATCCAGGACTGCTTCGCGAAATGGAAACACTGCTGTAAATAGGGGAGAGGAATACTTTAAAGGGGATGAGGATTAATCTGTAAAATTAATAACAAAGTTCGGTTATTTTTTTAACAGACCTCCTACATAGATTGAAGATATGACCATGAGACCTGGAAACAAACAGGAGGCCTAATCCCACCTCGGGCTCTCATTGGCGCAATTATGATAATGCTTAGCGTTTGCTTCGTTCTGGCAATTTGAATGTCAAAAATTCACATAATTTCTAATAATTTGTTCGGAGTAACATACTTTGATAGGAATTTTCGGTGAAATATTTTAAGTTCTTTGTAATTGTGTTGACATTTTCATGGAAGTGAGACAACCGTAGAGTCCACAGACCATCTACGGTATAGATTACGGCAGGTATGTCTTCGTATTTCCCGCATGTTACTACTAGCGACATCTGTTAGCGAATAGCTCAACTTAGCTCTTTGACCGGCAGGTCTCTGTCAGAAATCTATTTAATATCTAAAAAAGAAGGAATACTCGATAGGGGAAGTATTTTAAGATCGCAGCGCTATTGCGACATACTTGGAACCTTCAAAATAGTAATTCGTTACATATAAATAACGTGAATTTTAATGTTTCCTGGTGGTTTTTGTAATTTTGCTACAATATTAATACTTGTTTTTATGCAATTATATTTTTATGCAATTATATTTTTATGCAAACATTTTTTATAAAAAAAAGCGCGATAGATGTTTATTTCTGTAGTTGCTAAAATCCCACCAGATGGAATTCAGTTAGAATAACAAATCGAGTGATTAAAACCAGCCAAATCAAAAGCTTGCAACATATCAACAAACATTTATAGGGGAAGTATTTTAAGATCGCAGCGCTATTTCGGCAAATTTGGAACCTTCAAAATAGACATTCGTTACATATAAACAACGTGAATTTTACTTATGGAAAATGTTTACTGGTGGTTTTTGTAATTTTGCTACAATATTAATACTTGTTTTTATGCAATTATATTTTTATGCAAACATTTTTTATAAAAAAAAGCGCGACACAATGTCTATTTCTGTAGTTCCTTCAATCCCACCAGATGTCATATCGCTTAGCAATTTTTCCCTATTGTTGACAATAACCAACCAAAAATAAAAACGATATCCCGTTATTTAAAAGTATTAATTAAGAACTCCTGACATAAACAATATAACATTTCCATCCATAACTCAGCATAACGATATTATCCATCCTGAACTTTCGAAATTTACTGTTATCCTTTTAGTTCAGTAACATATTAATTTAAACGTTTTGCAACTGTTTCCGTGGTGTAGTGGTTATCACATCCGCCTAACACGCGGAAGGTCCCCGGTTCGATCCCGGGCGGAAACATTGTTTTATTCCTTTACAGGATTTAATACAAATTAAAAAATAGTTAAGCAAAGAAAATAAAAATTACGTTTAGTTCTGCCTTTGGAATATATTTCTTTGGTTTCCTCGGTATCCATGGCATTTTGAATGTGATAAAAAGAAATTAATTATTATATTTTTGTTTTTATTTTTTAACTTTATAATACACATAAATATCTAGAGCAAAAAAAAAATCTTGGCCCATGAGGGGATCGAACCCGCGACCTTCGCGTTATTAGCACGACGCTCTAACCAACTGAGCTAATGGGCCAGATGTACGATGGCATGCCAAGATTACTTGCTATGTGGCAGTGCTTTCCAATAAATGTGGAATAAGTATTTATCTTTATACAACGTTACTACTATAGAGCGTTCAAAGGTGAGTTTGCAGTATAGCTCTTATGGCAAATGGGACCGGTGTTGCCAAATTTTGTAAAAGTGTCAAATGTGTTAATTATAATAATGTGATAAACTCGTATGATTTACAAAAATCAACTCTTAAAAAACTCAAAATAACACTCAACAAAAACAAATGGCCATTTGTAGAATACTGCGTCTTCACAGATCAGCGCGTTTTAGAGCTGGCAACGTCGACAAGCAAGAAAAGGATAGTGTCATTGTGTAAACCCATTAGAGAGTATGAAAAAGAACTACTCCATATGCCTTGTACTGCAAACTCACCTTTGAACGCACTATAGCTTAACACGTTGACTGCCACGGCAATTTTCAGGATTCTGCTCTAAAAAGCCAATTTAATTTAATCATATAATATTATTAAAAACTCTAATTATAGTATATAGTAATCATCAAAAAGCATACAGAATGTGTTTTTTTGAAAAAAAGGTCTTACGAATTATCTCGTAGTTGGCTTTTTGATTATATTTTCTGTTCATTTATTTATAAATTTTCTGTTCATATAAGCCAACCTTGATTTTTTGTTCTCTTCCCAGTAGCCATCTATCCATATTTACACTGATATACTACGAGTTTAATCGTAGCTGCACGAATATGTTAAGTAAACAAAGTACGAGATAAGTCGTAGTCGGCGTCTTAGCCAAGAACACAAACTACGAGTTATCTCGTAGTTGGCAGTCAACGTGTTAACAGATTTCTGTGGCGTCACTTACTTTGATTTGTGTTTAACTAGGCGTATTGTGCGATGTTGTTTGTTTATTTCCGTTATTATTATTTATTTATCGTACGTTTCTACGTATACCGTGTACTAAATTGAGTAAAAATGTATTTGAAATACATGATCTTGTTTGTTTGGTTTCCACAACAATTGTTTAAAACCCTAATGTACGTCAATGTGATCAGCTGTTTTCTCGCACAGAATTGGTGACGTAATTTATGATACCCTTTGATGAAGTTAAGATAAACGTACTCTAATATGGTCAGTATTACGTCCATTTTTAGCGTACACAGAAAGGCACCTACAGTTTAAAGCCGGTTGCGAACGGCCAAGCAGAGCCTGTATTTTGTATAAATATTTTTACACAAATTATTTGACATAAGCAGGAATTGAACTCACGTCCATGCCCTTGCTCAGCGGTCAAGTAGCAGGTACAGACGATTTAACGTTTGGCTACCCGAATTCTTTTAAACAATTACAATTAAGTGAAAACGTTTAAAATTATATGGAAATAAATCCCTAAATGTATCAATGATATGAACTCTATACCTAATTATCATAACAGCAGTTGATATGCAAGGGGAATAGGCAGCAGAGGGAGAGGTAAATGGAGGAACAGACGCCGGGCACGACAGCTAGTTATTAATTATTTCCAATCCTGTTAAGGCTCTTATGGCAACTTGTATAGATATTACTTAAGTCCCTGAATACAGATTAAAACAGCATCCGTTTTAATTAAGTCAAGGCGTTCGCTTTTGTGAAAAATCTCCACTCAAATCTTTATTTATTTATCATCTTCATGTGATCAAATTTAAAATAGCCCTTATAAAAATTGTCTTTGTTAATTATGTTAAATTTTTTATCAATTTTCTTTTAAATTAAATGTATAAAGCCTGTAATACATGATGCGATTTCTCGTTTTGAATCTCGTACGATTTATCGTACGATAATTATTCCTAACGGTATCGGTCACGTGACTATGCGCAATAATCTACTGCGTCGATATCTGTTCATTTCTATACAATATTTTAGGTCTGGAGCATAAATATTGGATGGTTTTCAATATCGTACAAGATCTCGTACGAAAATCCTGTAGTACACGATACAATAATTCTTGTACGATAAATCGTACGAGATTCAAAACGAGAAATCGCATCATGTATTACAGGCTTAAAGCCTGTAATACATGATGCGATTTCTCGTTTTGAATCTCGTACGATTTATCGTACGATAATTATTCCTAACGGTATCGGTCACGTGACTATGCGCAATAATCTACTGCGTCGATATCTGTTCATTTCTATACAATATTTTAGGTCTGGAGCATAAATATTGGATGGTTTTCAATATCGTACAAGATCTCGTACGAAAATCCTGTAGTACACGATACAATAATTCTTGTACGATAAATCGTACGAGATTCAAAACGAGAAATCGCATCATGTATTACAGGCTTAAAGCCTGTAATACATGATGCGATTTCTCGTTTTGAATCTCGTACGATTTATCGTACGATAATTATTCCTAACGGTATCGGTCACGTGACTATGCGCAATAATCTACTGCGTCGATATCTGTTCATTTCTATACAATATTTTAGGTCTGGAGCATAAATATTGGATGGTTTTCAATATCGTACAAGATCTCGTACGAAAATCCTGTAGTACACGATACAATAATTCTTGTCGGCTTGAAGGCTTTAAGCCTGTAATACATGATGCGATTTCTCGTTTTGAATCTCGTACGATTTATCGTACAAGAATTATTGTATCGTGTACTACAGGATTTTCGTACGAGATCTTGTACGATATTGAAAACCATCCAATATTTATGCTCCAGACCTAAAATATTGTATAGAAATGAACAGATATCGACGCAGTAGATTATTGCGCATAGTCACGTGACCGATACCGTTAGGAATAATTATCGTACGATAAATCGTACGAGATTCAAAACGAGAAATCGCATCATGTATTACAGGCTTTAGACATTGCTGGGCCTGGATATTTCAAAAATTCCAATCGCTAAAAGTAAAAATTCTTGTCTTGCGCATATCGGCAATATTTTGTTACGTCACGGCGACATTGTGTTATGGCTCCCAACGAAGGAACACGCATTTTTTTGCGGTGAATATTTTTCCAAAAAGTAATTGGAAAATAGTGCAAAAATAGTGAATTTTGAAATGAAGATGATAAATAAATAATTTAAAAGGGCACTGAAATAAAAATTTAAATTATATTATTGAGAAATTCGAGGAAAATGTTGGAGTCCTTGAGCATCTACTTGTTGCTTGACTTCGGAAATAAAGAAAAATAGGTGAGTGTTCATTTATATTAAAATATTATGGCCTTAATATTAAAAATTTTAATTTTTTTATAGCATTTTTGGTTATTTTTTATAATATTTCTTTGTTATATTTTATTAATTTTATGCGTCGCATAAAGCGAGGTCATTAATTGGCACATACTTGTAGGATTATAGAGATAATGCGGAGTGGTCATTAGTGAAGTTAACATTGTAATATTCAGCTCAATAAATGCAGGTTGTTTATTTAATAATTTAACTTGGAAATTTTAAAGATAAATAATGTATTGGACAAAATTATTGCAACAAATTTTATACATTTTTGTTTTTATTTAGTAAAATCGTGGATATAATATATGTTTTTTTTTAATTTATAATTTATTTCCAGTCTCATTTTCTGGAAGTGATTTTACCGGAGATTGTACACGATATCGGCAAGTGTCCGGCCGGTTTCCGCCAACATATCGGACGCTCGAACCCAACTTACAATGCAGTTTTCAAAAGGAAGGATAATTTTCGGTAAGTTTTAAGATTTTTCAATTCAGTATTGTTATTCATTCAATTACAGTAGGAGCTCGGTTATGTGAACTAATATAATTCATGGCTACAAGGAACATTTTAATTTAATTTGATCCACGTTTCAAAATCCAGTACCGCCTTGTAAAATAAATTATTATTATTTTTTTAATGTATGGTATTTGTTTCAGGAGTAATTGGGCGCAAATTTCAGTGCCCAGTAAGGATGCTTTTGCTGTCCCCAAGTGGAAACTGTGGAAACCATCGGTCGTCCTCATAACCTACCTATCAGCCCTTCCAGTTGGGCCGGAAGCATTCCTTTGTTGCAGCGTTCCCCGGTTCTTCACACTACCTGTGCGGGTGACCTGGCAAGCTTGTCCGGTCCGGTTCTCTGTGTTCCGGAGTATTCTGGGTTCTGCGATACCACAGGTCCCTCACCTCACCACTCGAACCGGGTCCACAATCTCCTCGTTTAGAGGCTAAGCAACCTTAAACATCACAAGAATTACTAATAATTCACCCTCGGTGGGATTTGAATGCACACTACAAAGATTGTTTCCGCAGTCTCTATGACAACGGGAGGAAGTTGTTCCAGTATGGACAGAAGCAGATGTCCGGATTGATGAAGTTCACAGAAAAGAATTCAGCCAAAATTTCCACACGTAATGATGCTGGACAAGAATTCTATATATGTACACCAGAATAAAAGTGTGTTAATTCGCAACAAATTTATAAAAGAGCAAATTGAACATCGTATCTTTAGTACCATACATGGATTTAATAATATTAATTCAATATTTCTAATACCAAGAAAAATAGAAATAAAAAATTGCATTTGAAAGATGATACCATATGCCTTTCAAAAAAAATATAATTTTATGAAAAATTATAGTTAATACACTTTTATTCTGGGGTACATACAGGTATTTAAAGTAATGAAATATAATATTTTAGGGAGATTATTTCAAATTTTAACTCAAAATATTTTCAGTTTGTTTTTAAATAAAATTTATCAAACATGGATATTTTTGATTTAATCGGAAAGTAATCAATACTGTCTAATTATTTTGAATTTGTTCCGAGACCATTCGATAAAGTCCAATCTGTTTAGACATTTAATATTGGTCCAAAAAGTGAACAATAACAATTTTTTTTTTTAAATTAAAGAATAGTTAGAAAAAAATCAATTTTATTTTTTAGAAACTAAATATTAATTAATCAAACATGTATAAATTTAGGTACAATATTTAAAGCAACGTTTACTATTAGCGTTTTTTAATTAAATACTTTTAAAATTTTTTTTTTAAAACTAGTTAAGTAAATTTTTAGCGTTCAGTAATGATAGCTATTTGCATTATTTTAGCAATTTAAAATTAGTTTGAAAACTAATCAGTATTTTGGTTTTTGAAATTCAATACCAATTTAGAAACAAATTAATAATATTAAATTTTTTAGAAATTTAGTAAGATACAATTTTTAGTGCTCAGCAAAAATAGTTATTTGCGCTTTTTTACAAATTTTAAATAAATTGGTAAACTAATCAATATTAATTTTTTTAATAATTTTATATTTGTAAACTAATCAGTATTTTTTTTACAATGTTTAGATAATTTGGAAACTAATCATTAATAGCTAATCAATTTTTTTTAATTTTAAATTATTTTGAAAACCAATCGATAACTTCCAAACTGTTCGGTTGTGTCCGATTTGTCTGGAAACTGAGCTACGATGTCCATTTTTTTTGGAAATTTAATATTAGAAAATAAATGGACAATATACTGATGCACCGACACGATTTAAAGTATTTCACGGCTTACAATGTTTCATTTTTGATTGATTTTGTAAATTTTATTTAATTAACTCGAGGTACAGTGGCTCCGTAAGACTGAGACTGGGATTCAGTTCCCGGACACCACTGCGGATATAACATTCCACACCCCTGTGCACTCAGCCCAGGGGTTGACTCAGCCCTCATTTCATAATTAAAATGAGTGTGCAAAGATAATAGGAGCAGTAGCTTCGCCAGGTCGTTGGGGACCTGTTATTTGTTTATTATTTATTTAATTAATTGATAATTTAATATTTTTATTTAGTATTTCAATATTGAACAGTATAGTAGTTGAATATATTTTCTGTGTAGGGTGTAAGGGCCCCATTTACCAGGTTTGGGCCCGCCTGGTAAATGTTTATAATTTACATGGGAAATTATAAAAATAAAATAAATAAATAATAAATATTTGGGGTTGAATATTTGTACGAAAATATAGATGATCTTGAAACATTGTAAAGCAATGAAATTATTTTATTTGGAAGTATTATAGTTAATAATTTTTTGAAAAAAATTAAGATTAATTGATAAATGAAATTAATGATTTGGAAAAATAAATTATTTTGATAGTAAATTCAATTTATGACTCGTATACAAATTAAAATATTTTGGAAATATATAATTATTTTGATATAAAATGAAAAATAAATTCAAGTTTTGGTTAGTTGACAGATTTAATTAAAATATATTAAAAAAATCAAGTAATTTTGACAGTAAATTAGTTGGTAAATTATTTTTAAAATAAATTCAAGTTATGATTAGTTTGCAAATTAATTTAAAATATTTAAAAAAAAACTAAATTATTTTGAAAGTAAATTAATTGGTAATTTTTTTGAAAAACAAATTAAAATAAAATGTTTTCATAATAGAAAATTAAATTAGACAGTAAACTAGTTGGTAAATTTTTTGAAAAATAAGTTCAAGTTTTGATTAGTTGACAAATTAAATTAAAATATTTTCAAAAAATAAAATTATTTTAACAGTAAGTTATTTGGTATTTTTTTTTTAAATAAATTCAAGTTTTAATTATATAGTTGAAAAATTAAATTAAAGTTTTTCAAAAAATAAAATAATTTTTCTAGTAAATTAGATGGTAAATTTTTCGAAAAATATATTCAAGCTATGATTATTTGATAAATTAATTTTACTTATTTTGTAAAATTAATAATTTGTAAAACACGATATTTAAGAGGAATAAAATATAAAAGGACAATATTTGTGAATATTTTGATTTGAAATATTTGAAATGATCTCCCTTATTATTATAAAACATTGTATTGATTTGTATTCTGTATCATAATTTGTAAAAATTATTGTTTATGTAAAAAATAAAAATGTGTTTCTCGGTGTGGAGAGGCACTAAATAAAGATTGAAAAAAATATATTGAGAAAGAATGAATGTGGAAAAATAAATGGATGGAATAAAGAAAAAAAAAAAATCAAGTGAAAATAAATGGAATCAGTTGAATGTGGAGAAAAATGGTTGAAAGGAATGTATGGAAGAATATTGTTTATTTGCATTCCTGTCCAAATCTGAGATTGATTGTAGAATGAGAAACTGCGCTGAATATGGAAAGAAATGCATGGAAGAATATTATTTATTTTCCCATGCATTCCTACCCGAACCAGAATAATTGTGGAACGATAGACTGCGTTGTATGTGGAAAGTAATGCATGGAAGTATATTATTTATTTATCCATGCATTCTTACCCGAACCAGAATAATTGTGGAACGAGAGACTGCGTTGAATGTGGAAAGTAATGCATGGAAGAATATTATTTATTTTCCCATGCATTCCTACTCGAATCGGAATAATTGTGAAACAAGAGACCGTTGAATGTGGAACGAAATGCATGGAACAATATTATTTTCCTTACGCATTTCTATATGAATCAAAATAATTGTGGAACGAGAGACTGCGCTGAATGTGGAAAGAAATGCATGGATGAGAGAATAACTTTGAAATGAAAGACTGAACCCTTATTTCTTTGTTAACAACCTATGTATTTGGATTATTTTTAATAAATATATATAAAATAAACCGCATTATTATTTCAATAACTACCCACCTAATAAATCCTTTCTGGGGTTGTTTATTTATCTTTCAGATGACGAGAAAGTAAAGAGAGTAAGTATTAATGTATATATTTAGCTGAGCAAGGGAGTAGCCCTTGATACGAAGAGTATATTATGTGCATAGATGAAAGTTAAGAATTAGAGGGTTGCTTTTTGGCAGATACCTATTTCAAGGTATAGGGTATCTACTACTGCAATGGGTGCTCTGCAACCCTTATAGGTTCTGAGATATTAATAAAATAAAATTCACTATGTCGTAATACGCCCCGAATTTTGCGCCTTTAATCCGTCGATTATCAATTTTTATTTATCTTAAAAAAAATCAAGGGGTTGATATTAAGGGATGAAACTAAGGGATGACATTGATGATGTGCTCTAGTGGCCCTGTATGCCATTGCGCTATACCCATGTATCGAGGAACGTTTAACGTCTAAAAACACGGTTTTGTTCAAATTTTTAAAATTTTTATTTCAGGTATCAGGAATCCAGAAGAGTCGAGAGGTGTAAATTGGTTTTTAGGGATTATCCCGTGAACTACAAGGGGTAGGACGTCCAAATTTGGAAGGCACCTTCATTAGGGTCCGTTCTATTATCTATTAGAGTTTCAACCCTCTAGCCTTTAAGGGTAGGAAGTTATTAAGTGTTTTTTATATCTCACAACCCTTAAGAGTTAGGTGGTTGGTATTCTGTAGGTAGGTACTTCATGACCTATAGACCCTCTACCCTTCAAGGGTTCCTTACAACCCTTACGGTTTTTGAGATATTTAATTTTTAATTTTCAGTGACGTCACATATTAAACCAAAATAATTGTTTAATTTAAATTAATATCTCGACAACTAGAAGGGTTGTAGGGCTCCTATTTAGGATGTAGGGTCCTAACGTCCTATAGTACGCATGTACCAAAAATCAACTACCTAACTCTTAAGGGTTGCGAGATATAAAAAACACTTAATAACACGCCTCCCTTAAAAGATAGAGGGTTGCTTTTTGGCAGGTACCTATTTCAAGGTATAGGGTATCTACTACTGCAATGGGTGCTCTGCAACCCTTATAGGTTCTGAGATATTAATAAAATAAAATTCACTATGTCGTAATACACCCCGAATTTTGCGCCCTTAAACCGTTGATTATCAATTTTTATTTATCTTTAAAAAAAATCAAGGGGTTGATATTAAGGGATGAAACTAAGGGATGACATTGATGATGTGCTCTAGTGGCCCTGTATGCCATAACACTATCCCCATGTATCGAGGATCGTTTCACGTCTAAAAACACGGTTTCATGTAAAACTAAGAAACACGGTTTCACGTAAAAAAAAACGAATCATAAATATGAATGGGGGGGGCTTAAACACCGCAAAATATGTGGAGCCTTGGATTTGAGCAGGGTTGTAAAAAGGGGGGTAAAAAACACGTTAAAAACCCCAAATTCTGAAGCCCTGAGGCGCTAGAGTCAAAAAACTCTTAAGGGTTGCGAGATATAAAAAACACTTAATAACACGCCTCCCTTAAAAGATAGAGGGTTGCTTTTTGGCAGGTACCTATTTCAAGGTATAGGGTATCTACTACTGCAATGGGTGCTCTGCAACCCTTATAGGTTCTGAGATATTAATAAAATAAAATTCACTATGTCGTAATACGCCCCGAATTTTGCGCCCTTAATACGTCGATTATCAATTTTTATTTATCTTTAAAAAAATGCAAGGGATGAAACTAAGGGATGACATTGATGATGTGCTCTAGTGGCCCTGTATGCCATAACACTATCCCCATGTATCGGGGAACTTTTCACGTCTAAAAACACGGTTTTGTTCAAATTTTTAAAATTTTTATTTCAGGTATCAGGAATCCAGAAGAGTCGAGAGGTGTAAATTGGTTTTTAGGGATTATCCCGTGAACTACAAGGGGTAGGATGTCCAGATTTGGAAGGCACCTTCATTAGGGTCTATTCTATTATCTATTAGAGTTTCAACCCTCTAGCCTTTAAGGGTAGGAAGTTATTAAGTGTTTTTTATATCTCACAACCCTTAAAAGTTAGGTGGTTGGCATTCGGTAGGTAGGTACTTCATGATCTATAGACCCTCTACCCTTCAAGGGTTCCTTACAACACTTACGGTTTTTGAGATATATAATTTTTAATTTTCAGTGACGTCACATATTAGACCAAAATAATTGTTTTATTTTATTAATATCTCGAATACTAGAAGGGTTGTAGGGCTCTCATTTAGGCTGTAGGGTCCTAAGGTCCTATAGTACGTATGTACCAAAAATCAACTACCTAACTCTTAAGGGTTGTGAGATATAAAAAACACTTAATAACTTCCTACCCTTAAAGGCTAGAGGTTTGAAACTCTAATAGATAATAGAATAGACCCTAATGAAGGTGCCTTCCAAATCTGGACGTCCTACCCCTTGTAGTTCACGAGATAATCCCTAAAAACAAATCGGTATCTTCTTGATTTGCTGCGAGCCTAATACCTAAAATAAAATTTTAAAATTTTGACAAAACCGTGTTTTTTTTTGGACGTGAAAAGTTCCCCGAAACATGGGGATAGTGTTATGGCATACAGGGCCACTAGAGCACATCATCAATGTCATCCCTTAGTTTCATCCCTTAATATCAACCCCTTGAATTTTTTTAAAGATAAATAAAAATTGATAATCGACGGTTTAAGGGCGCAAAATTCGGGGTGTATTACGACATAGTGAATTTTATTTTATTACTATCTCAGAACCTATAAGGGTTGCAGAGCACCCATTGCAGTAGTAGATACCTTGAAATAGGTACCTGCCAAAAAGCAACCCTCTAATTCTTAACTTTCATCTAGGTACATAATATACTCACCATATCAAGGGCTACTCCCTTTGCTCAATTAAATATATACATTAATACTTACTCTCTTTACTTTCTCGTCATCTGAAAGATAAATAAACAACCCCAGAAAGGATTTATTAGGTGGGTAGTTATTGAAATAATAATGCGGTTTATTTTATATATATTTATTAAAATAATCCAAATACATAGGTTGTTAACAAAGAAATAAGGGTTCAGTCTTTCATTTCAAGGTCATTCTCTCATCCACGCATTCCTATCCACATTCGTTCTCTCACGTAGTCTATATATATAATATACATACTCACCACCTCAAGGGCTACTCCCTTTGCTCAACTAATTATATACATTAATACTTACTCTTTACTTTCTCGTCATCTGAAAGATAAAAACCAACCCCAGAGAGGATTTATTAGGTGGGTATTTATCGAAATAATAATGCTGTTTATTTTATATTTATTTATTAAAAATGATGCAAATACAGAGGTTGTTAACAAAAAATAAGGGTTCAGTCTTTCATTTCAAAGTCATTCTCTCATCCATGCATTTCTTTCCACATTCAGCGCAGTCTCTCGTTCCACAATTAGTTTGATTCAGATAGAAATGCGTAAGGAAAATAATATTCTTCCATGCATTTCGTTCCACATTCAACAGTCTCTCGTTTCACAATTATTCCAATTCGAGTAGGAATGCATGGGAAAATAAATAATATTTTTCCATGCATTACTTTCCACATTCAACGCAGTCCCTCGTTCCACAATTATTCTCGTTCGGGTAGGAATGCATGGGGAAATAAACAATATTCTTCCATAAACTATTATTATTATTATACATTCCTATCCACGTTCATCAAAATCTTTCATTCTCCAGTCACTTCCAATCATTTTTCTCCACATTCAACTGATTCCATTTATTTTCACTTGATTTTTTTTTTTTTCTTTCTTTATTCCATCCATTTATTTTTTTACATTCATTCTTTCTCAATATATTTTTTTCAATCTTTATTTAGTGCCTCTCCACACCAATTACCAATTAATTTACTTTCAAACTAATTTTTTTTTTAAATATGTTTAATTAATTTGCCAACTAATTATAACATGAATTTATTTTAAAAATAATTTACTAACTAATTTACTAATTTTTTGAATATATTTTAATTAAATCTGTTAACTAACCATAACTTGAATTTATTTTTCATTTTATATCAAAATAATTATATATTTCCAAAATATTTTAATTTGTAAACAAGTCATAAATTGAATTTACTATCAAAATAATTTATTTTTCCAAATCATTAATTTAATTTGTCAATTAATCTTAATTTTTTCAAAAAATTGTTAACTAATATACTGTTCACATAAAATAATTTCATTACTTTACAATGTTTCAAGATCATCTATATTTTCGTACAAATATTCAACCCCAAATATTTATTATTTATTTATTTTATTTTTATAATTTCCCATGTAAGTTGTAAACATTTACCAGGCGGGCCCAAACCTGGTAAATGGGGCCCTTACACCCTACACAGGAAATATATTCAACTACTATACTGTTCATTATTGAAATATTAAATAAAAATATTAAATTATCAATTAATTAAATAAATAATAAACAAATAACAGGTCCCCAACGACCTGGCGAAGCTACTGCTCCTATTATCTTTGCACACTCATTTTAATTATGAAATGAGGGCTGAGTCAATCCCTGGGCTGAGTGCACAGGGGTGTGGAATGTTAGATCCGCAGTGGTGTCCGGGAACTGAATCCCAGTCTCAGTCTTACGGAGCCACTGTACCTAGAGTTAATTAAATAAAATTTACAAAATCAATCAAAAATGAAACATTGCAAGCCGTGAAATACTTTAAATTGTGTCAGTGCATCAGTATATTGTCCATTTATTTCCTAATATTAAATTTCTAAAAAAAATGGACATCGTAGATCAGTTTCCAGACAAATCGGACACAACCGAACAGTTTGGAAGTTATCAATTGGTTTTCAAAATAATTTAAAATTAAAAAAAAATTGATTAGCTATTAATGATTAATTTCTAAATTATCTAAACATTAAAAAAAATACTGATTAGTTTACAAATATAAAATTATTAAAAAAATTAATATTGATTAGTTTACCAATTTATTTAAAATTTGTAAAAAGGCGCAAATAACTATTTTTGCTGAGCACTAACAATTGTATCTTACTAAATTTATAAAAAATTTAATATCATTAATTTGTTTCTAAATTGGTATTGAATTTCAAAAACCAAAATACTGATTAGTTTTCAAACTAATTTTAAATTGCTAAAATAATGCAAATAGCTATCATTACTGAACGCTAAAAATTTACTTAACTAGTTTTCAAAACAAATTTTTAAAAGTATTTAATTAAAAAACGCTAATAGCAAACGTTGCTATAAATATTGTACCTAAATTTATATATGTTTGATTAATTAATATTTAGTTTCTAAAAAATAAAATTGATTTTTTTCCAAACTATTCTTTAATTAAAAAAAAAAAAATTGTTATTGTTCACTTTTTGGACCAATATTAAATGTCCAAACAGATTGGACTTTATCGAATGGTCTCGAAACAAATTCAAAATAATTAGACAGTATTGATTACTTTCCGATTAAATCAAAAATATCCATGTTTGATAAATCTTATTTAAAAACACTGAAAATATTTTGAGTTAAAATTTGAAATAATCTCCCTAAAATATTATATTTCATTACTTTAAATACCTGTATGTACCCCAGAATAAAAGTGTATTAAATATAATTTTTCATAAAATCATATTTTTTTTGAAAGGCATATGGTATCATCTTTCAAATGCAATTTTTTATTTCTACTTTTTTTGGTATTAGATATATTGCATTAATAGTACTAAATCCATGTATGGTACTAAAGATACGATGTTCAATTTGCTCTTTTGAATATTTGTTACTAGTTAATACACTTTTATTCTGTTGTACATATATAGAATTCTTATCCAGCATCATCACGTGTGGAAATTTTGGTTGAATTCTTTTCTGTGAACTCCATCAATCCGGACATCTGCTTCTGTCCATACTGGAACAACTTCCTCCCGTTGTCATAGAGACTGCGGAAACAATCTTTGTAGTGTGCATTCAAATCCCACCGAGGGTGAATTATTAGTAATTCTTGTGATGTTTAAGGTTGCTTAGCCTCTAAACGAGGAGATTGTGGACCCGGTTCGAGTGGTGTGGTGAGGGACCTGTGGTATCGCAGAACCCAGAACACTCCGGAACCCAGAGAACCAGGCCGACTGAAAATGAGACTGGAAATAAATTATAATTAAAAAAATACATATATTATATCCACGATTTTACTAAATAAAAACAAAAATGTATAAAATTTGTTGCAATAATTTTGTCCAATACATTATTTATCTTTAAAATTTCCAAGTTAAAATTATTAAATAAACAACCTGCATTTATTGAGCTGAATATTACAATGTTAACTTCACTAATGACTACTCCGCATTATCTCTATAATCCTACAAGAATGTGCCAATTAATGACCTCGCTTTATGCGACGCATAAAATTAATAAAATATAACAAAGAAATATTATAAAAAATAACCAAAAATGCTATAAAAACATATAAATTTTTAATATTAAGGCCCTAATATTTTAAAATAAATGAACACTCACCTATTTTTCTTTATTTCCGAAGTCAAGCAACAAGTAGATGCTCAAGGACTCCAACATTTTCCTCGAATTTCTCAATAATATAATTTAAATTTTTATTTCAGTGCCCTTTTAAATTATTTATTTATCATCTTCATTTCAAAATTCACTATTTTTGCACTATTTTCCAATTACTTTTTGGAAAAATATTCACCGCAAAAAAATGCGTGCACCTTCGTTGGGAGCCATAACACAATGACGCCGTGACGTAACAAAATGTTGCCGATGTGCGCAAGACAAGAATTTGTACTTTCAGCGATTGGAATTTTTTAAATATCCAGGCCCAGCAATGTCTTATACATTTAATTTAAAAGAGAATTGATAAAAAAAATTAACATAATTAACAAAGACAATTTTTATAAGGGCTATTTTAAATTTGATCACATGAACATGATAAATAAATAAAGATTTGAGTGGAGATTTTTCACAAAAGCGAACGCCTTGACTTAATTAAAACGGATGCTGTTTTAATCTGTATTCAGGGACTTAAGTAATATCTATACAGGTTGCCATAAGAGCCTTAACAGGATTGGAAATAATTAATAACTAGCTGTCGTGCCCGGCGTCTGTTCCTCCATTTACCTCTCCCTCTGCCGCCTTGTGTACTGTGGTTCCAGCTTTGCCGCATACGGCGCTGCGATCTTAAAAAGTTTCCCCTATTATAATTTGCAGCTCTGAGTCCCAAAAAGTCACGAGCCGCCATTGATGATTGTCTTAAACTAACATAGTTTTACTAAAACGTGCCAAATATCAAGTACATCTTCATATATTTATTATTAATTCAATAAAAACATGTTTTTAAAAACCCTGATTTATTTTTCGAAATGACCTTTCTCAAGAGTACGTGATTTGAGTCAGCAGAATACCAAATATAAATTTATTGAAATAAAAAATAAACAACATAACGCTATACGCTAATTATAAATTGTAAATAAAATTTACATTTATTAGCGTAGAATATGATGAAATAATAGCAAATATTAAATCAGATCTTAAAATGTTTAAAAACAGTTGAAATACTGAAGGCCAGACACAAAGTGAGGGCAAGTAAAAAACACCCCCAACAAAGGTAAAAAACGATATTGGATTTTTAATCTATCATGCGGGTACCGATTTCGAAATATAGAATTAAAATATAGGAAAACTAAAAACAGGGTCGTGTTTATACCCTTTTCACATTAGAACTTTAAGATCGGATGTTAAAGTGAATGTGTCTTTAAACGCTAATGTGAAACCGTATGGCCTCGTCTAAATACCAGCGATGTTTAAGACAGAGATCTGCGTCTTAAACATCGTCCGCATTGGCAACATAATTTCTATTATAAAAAAATACTCTTTGAATTTGTGCTGTCAACATTTTGTATTATCATAAACAAGAATACTGTATTATATCGATGTTATAAGAAGTTTATACTTATTGTTATAATAAAATTATTTATTTTAATAATGTGTTTAATAAAATACAGAGCTACAATAATTGAGATAAAATGTATCGACTTACATGTTAATACAGGTGTAATATATTCTTTACTGTAGTGTCTTTATTGTAGAATGAAATGAAATATCCATATTTGTTTATAATAATCCAAAATGTGCGTCTGCGCAGACAGTTCAAAACTGGTAATTTCATGACGGTAACTTAAGGACAAAATTACTGTAGCTGATGACAACACCGGAGATTTAAATATCAAGTGTGAAAGCATACCGATGTTAAACACCGGGGAACTTTAAGTTCACTGGTCTTAAAGTTCTAGTGTGAAAAGGGTATTAAGCAGCAATTTTTACGTTCTTAAGTTTGCGTCTGCGCTGTCACATCTCTCTTTCTCGCTCTAATTGTATAACATCCTTTGTCAGCGGTTTGAATATTAATTTTTATTTTGAATATTTTTAAAAATCGTGGTTAGAATGTTTAAAATAAAAATTTTGGTAGTACTAGTTTTTTATTTTTTTACTGTTGGAATCACTGAAAATCATTTGTCTTGGCGACATTTTTAGCCTCAGAGTGGCCGTCGTTGCGCTACTTTGTAATGGGGGAAAAATTTTAAGATCGTAGCGCCACGCGGATTTTTTTGAAACCATTCTAAATCAGATACCACTTGACATTTACTAGTAAATAATAGCGAGAAGTCTATCAAAAAACGACAAAAAATAAATAATTGTTTGGGATTTTCTGATTTTGTGAAGTGACATTACTTGTAAACATCTAAAATACTACATTTTGTGATCTGGTTTTAAGTTATGGCGCTTTTCCATTGTCGATTATTTTAACTATATTGGGGGAAATAATAATTCCCGTGTTGTTTACCAAGAGGTAGAAATTTACAATGCTGGGCATATAATATTGTGTGGAGTCACTGAAAAAAACAGAGAGTTCATAAAGATTTATGCATTATGCCTACAGACTTGTGCATTACAAACCCACACACAATAACAGGAATTTTCAAGATATGCGATAATAAATACAAAATTGAAAATATTTTTTGTAGTCACTATCATTAAAATGTAATGAGCAAACTTTGATATAAGGGCTCACTTTTTTTCCAATTTTTAAATTGTTTATCTAAACATCGCGTCGATTCCTAACCTCTTGTTTTCCCAATTTTGTTTCGAACTGTACGGTGTCTGATATTAGTGGAAACAAATGAAACGATATTTCCGGGTTTCTTCTTTTCAATGAATTGCACATAGGCACACAACAATATGTATTATACATTTTTCAATGATTATAATAAAACTTTAAAAACAAACTTCATACAAAACCAATACACAAAACGAAATGTTATCTGATGTACACAAGTTCATGAAACGCTCACCAGATGGTAGGGTGCTTAGCTGCAAATCCCTATAATCTAGTGACTTTAGGTACAGCCGTTTACAATTTCTACCGTGCATACACATGAGTGACATTATGAAGGTTTTTTGGTCATACATTCAAAATCCTGGAAAGAACATGTTCTGTTTTAAAGAGTCCTGACCACTGAAAATAAGAGGAAAAAACTACGAGCTGCAACACCTTATCAATCAGGGAAAATCCTAAAAAAGAAAAACGTCGGATATAAAACTTTAATCTATATAGTTTTAGGTACAAACGTATTTATATATTAATTCGGAGCTGCTATATCAAAAATCTTTATGCGATAAAGTTTCGTGTATAGTTTGTTTTACGATAAGTTGAAGTGACTATCTACTTATGGTCCTAAACACAGTGGGTGGTAATTACAAATAACACTAATCCCTTGTTTGCACCCATAAACTAGTCAGTGATGTATCAGGTATAAATTGCAGATGTTTTAAATATCTTTTCACTTCGCTTTGAATTTTCTATCAGATAACTTGTGATTTGTGTTAAATAGTTCAGTACGTGTTAGAAAAATGTGGCGTCCTTGGAACGAACAATTAACTTCTGTGCAAGCAAATGAAGCAGATGACTATGTGACCATGATAGAAGATGATGATATAGTGCAAGATACAATAAAATAAAATCGGGAAAAAACTTGTATATATTTACCTGTAGAAGCTAAAGAAATTGTGGCCAATGTGTATTTATATTTAAGGAACCGCAAAAACAAACAAGCGGCATTAGAAGAGACAAGAAAGGCAACGAAAGTAGCGATGACAACAGTATGGAATATTGTAAATAAGTCCATTGATAGGAGAAGAAAACGAAAGGATTCAGGCATATCAAATTGTTTGGATGGTTTCCACAAAGATGTAATACGGCAAAAAATTTACCAAATGTACACCGAACAAAATGTGCCAACATTGGACATATTGCTCAAAAGATTAATCCAAGACCAGTGTGAAATTAATTGTTCAAAGGTGACCTTATGGCGTGCCCTTAAAAGTATAGGGTTTCAATTTAAAACTTTAAATAAAAAGCAGTTCCTTATGGAGTCAGAGCAATTAAAACTTTTGAGACAAAATTATTTAAAAAACATTAAAAAATACAGAGAACATAAAAGGTCAATAATTTGTTTAGATGAAACTTGGTACGACACACATGAAACAAACTCAAAAGGTTGGGTGGCTACGTCAAATAAATGTCAAACAAGAGCACGATCATCATCTTCTATCATGGTCACATAGTCATCTGCTTCATTTGCTTGCACAGAAGTGAATTATTCGTTCCAAGGACGCCACATTTTTCTAACACGTACTGAACTATTTAACACAAATCACAAGTTATCTGATAGAAAATTCAAAGCGAAGTGAAAAGATATTTAAAACATCTGCAATTTATACCTGATACATCACTGACTAGTTTATGGGTGCAAACAAGGGATTAGTGTTATTTGTAATTATCACCCACTGTGTTTAGGACCATAAGTAGATAGTCACTTCACTTATTGTGAAACAAACTATACATATCTTATAAATTTTTGTCAGAGCTGCTATGCCAAAATATCCATAAAAATTGCACTTCTTCCAAAGGAGATTCTGTTGAAATTGATGTCTTAATCTGAGTTGCGTTCCCATAGTCTGTCAAATATTCTTGTTTCCCATATCCTCTTTACTAATCATATTTCAACCTAATCACGTCTGAGACACGTGCCCTATATCCTATAATCACTATGGTGTGTAATACTTTTGCGTGGGCTATCAGAATTTCTCACTAGTCTGATTCAAGCTTTAAAACATCATCCCTATGGTGTGACGTACACACCTACAACACGCTGCTATGACGTCATCATCACGTTTAATACACTCCGTATCATGTTGTGATCACGTGAAAAGCACGCGTCTGATCATGCCAACGTCGCCTGATAGAAACAATCTTATTGGATAAAACAGTCGAGCCCCCGTTTACTATTGGTCGAGAATCTGTACATGCGATGAAAACACGGCGCGAGTTATATATTGTTATGCTCACAATTTAACAAGCTTTGAACTAGTAAACTGTGTTATTGAGTATTTTGTGATTTTTGAGTGATAATTGAATTAAATGGACATAATGGAAGGTGTCAGTGGGATTCTATCGCCACCAGCGAGTCCTGTTTATGAAAATATGACTGTAAGTATTATTTTGAAACATTTTAATACATATTAAACATTAACAATGACTGGATCTGTTGTTTGTAACAAATATCCTAACAAATTGGCCACTATTTTAATTAATTAAATACCTGACAAACCCTATGCACTACTAAAACATTGGGGGTTCTTTTCAGTATTGTTTATTTAACTCCCCTCAAAAAACCTCACACGCTCGTATTTTGCGAACGGAAAAATCTTATTTGCGGGTAAACATTTTTTTAAACTCTCGATTTTCTTTTAAATAATTATTTACTGACATTACTGGCTTTTTCAGTTAGTACCCTTACCTCGACAGCATAGAGCACCCTCTTATTTTTTTGCTTGTAAGTTGTCATAACAAAACGCTTAAAATTTTTAGAGTATTAACTTTTGTATGAATTTTTAATTTCTAAAATATTTAGGTAACATAAATCATAGTAGTGAAATAATTAACAAAACACTTAAGCAACCTTTAAGTCTATTCAGCACTGTTTGACATATTGGGTTATTAGTTTAAGTCTAATAAAAACGTGTTTAGTAATAAGTACAGTTGTAAGACCCCGGACTCACCCCTAATCGGCACGGATAGGTACTTATAATTCGTTTTATTCACAAAAAATTGTGACATGTTTTTTTTTGTCTCATCCCTGCATTACCCTCACATGCATTATATTTATTTTATCTATAATTGTGATTATTCTTCATCAAAAAAATATAAATCTCGAGCTACAGAGTTTTAAAACTAATACGAAATTGTGGGTGGTTTTAATTTAGCAATTCTAGTCATGTTATGATAAATAACAAATTTGAACAAGTATTTTTAGGGACAATACAAGAAGTATTGTCTAAAAAATATACCTAATTTTCAACTAAAGGCCTCCAGAGTAGGGTTTTTGTTAACTTTTCACATTGCTTTAACTTAAAAGCATTTTTTTTATTATCTACCAGTCAAATTAGTCCACTGGCGAGTATTTATCTGTCCGTCCATTTCTAAATATTTTGTCACAAACAGTGCCCAAATTTCTATAGTTCTCTCAAATTTGGCATCGTATTGGCCTAGTTTATACTGATATTGGTTTAAAATCATTATTTGTATTCCTTTTTGGTCCAAATGGCTAAAAACCAAGATTACTTAGAAAATAGATACCTATGTATATTGCTTTGCATTTGTTTCAAATTTTCATTCTCTCAAATTATTTCTAGATTTCATCTTGCTCTTGAAATCATTGTTTAAAATATTTGTTTGCCATATTTTTTCGTTGACATGGCCCAGACCAAGACTTATAAAATACAAGTTGTTTTGCCCCTTATTTATTGCAAAATATCAACAATTTTTTCAAATTTAGTGGTTATTTATCTAACTTTTTAAAATTAATGGGTGTTTTTTTTAGAGGTATAGAACTTTAAATTGCAATAAAACAACGATGGATTATTCGATTGACATGATTTTTTTTTTATTCGAAAGATAATCTTGTGGCATTACATTTTAAATATGATTTCTAGCATATGACCGCCACGGCTGGCTCGGATGTAGTCCAATCTGGACGTCCAATTTTCGATGACTTTTTCCAACATTTGTGGCCGTATATCGGCAATAACACGGCGAATGTTGTCTTCCAAATGGTCAAGCGTTTGTGGCTTATCCGCATAGACCAATGACTTTACATAGCCCCACAGAAAGTAGTCCAGCGGTGTTAAATCACAAGATCTTGGAGGCCAATTCACAGGTCCAAAACGTGAAATTAGGCGGTCACCAAACGTGTCTTTCAATAAATCGATTGTGGCACGAGCTGTGTGACATGTTGCGCCGTCTTGTTGGTATGATTTAATGTAATGCCACAAGATTATCTTTCGAATAAAAAAAAATTCATGTCAATCGAATAATCCATCGTTGTTTTATTGCAATTTAAAGTTCTATACCTCTAAAAAAAACACTCGTTAGTAATGCTCTTCTTTTCTGTCAAAAATATTTAAAATCAATACCTAAAACTGGTAATAACAAAAATATAATGCTTTTTCCTCTACTTTTTACAAATTTTATGTAGTTTTCCACCTTTTTTTTTGTTTTAATCATCCTATTTCAGTCTTTAATTGTCCTATTATTCCTTTTTTTGAGTCTAATTGTTAAACAGTGTCCAATTTTTTTGTTTAATCTACCGTTAATCAGTACCAAAACAAACACGTTCCGCCAGCATGGTAGTTACCGCACGTTCCCCGGAACTGTAGTAACCCCTCTCCTATAAGCCGTTGTCTGGAAACGCAGTGAGTAGCTTCCCGTGGGGGAGCACTTGCTGATCACTCGGCAACCACACGGAATTCACGTGATCACAGGTGCTTGGACTGTTGTATGATGACGTACTAATGATTTAAAGAAGTTGAATGTAGCGTCATTTTATATTGCGCTTGAAATGGTGGACGGAAGACATGTTTATACGTATTTTTCCCCAAAAAAGACAACTAAAATAAAATTTAACAAAACTCAGGGCTATGACTTATATATTTTAGGTATTGGGGGTTATAAAATAACTCCATCTTGATTAAATAGGAAATACATTAATGTATTGTGTTCAAAAATATCAGTGGGGTATTTTAAATATTAAAATTGTGTTATTTTATTTCATATTCTATTGTTGGAGGCCTTTGAACTTATTTGTAAGATGTAAGGCCACCGCGTACGTGTTCAGAGAGTGCTCTGCATACGGGGTGACTCAAGGGGATGTATTTCACCCATTGCTCTTTTGTTCGTCAATTATTTTTGGAATAATGTTTCCTTTTTTTTTCTTATTTTAGAATTACGGGGCAGCATTTCACCCACTGCTTTTTTACCCATCAATTGATTTGGGAATGAGTTTTTTTTTACTTATTACTTGATTTTGAAAAGTTTCGAATAAAATTTTACAACCGCTGCTTTTCTCGTGGATTTTCCTTGATTGCTAACTTGCAGATTGTAATTTTTTCCACTTATTTAGGGCCAGGCCTCTTTTAAGTATAAAGTTTTTTTCAGGGTTTTCTAGGTATGACCAAAAAACCTTTATAACGTCACTCATGTGTCTGTCTGTTCGGTAGAAATTGTGGCCAAACTGCTGGATCTAGAAAGTTGAAATTTGGCATGCATGTACAACTCTTTGATCCACATATAGGAAAACTATTGAGAGTTAAAAAAAAAACACCGTGGCAAAATATAAACACAAAAAATTTGAGTGGGTATCAACTGAAATATCTTAATGTGTGGGTAAACCAACAAATTTTTATTTTAACAAATCAATTTTTTTTAATGGATTTTTTGCAAAAATGTATCAAAAAACTTTTACGCTCCACCGTATTTCCCAAAGAGGTTTATATAAAAAATCTGATTAATGCACATTTATGTGAACCGGAATAGTTCAATAGGAATTTTTGATCAAATTAGTATTTCCATAAAATCGATTTTTTTATGTAGTTAATGCAAATAAATATTTTTTTAAAATTTATTGTAATACATAAACATAAAAATTATAATACTGTTTATGACAAACAGATGTTTTGATAGGTCAAACCATTTGTTCCATACTTATGCGCTATGTTATGGTTTATTATAACAACCAGAAGTGACTACAAGCAGACCTATACATGCTATTATTGCAATGACTATATGTATCAAAAAACAAACTCAATACCTTGTTACCTTTATTCTGTGTATTAACCATTTTTTTTCTTTACAGACGATGTTACCACCTCACAGTCTAAGCTTACCGGGTGTTATAACTCCAACAACCAGTGATTCAGAATGTGACGACTTAGATCTACCACTTCGTAAAAAAATCTGCAGAAGATATGAATTGGAACAAAGTGAATTAGCACGTCTTCTTCAATCCTATACACCACCTCCTGAAGAAATACCACGAAGAGAAGTATCGGTCATCATGAGAGCACATAAAGATGGAACATGTAGCCCTGAACCTTTAGAAAGAATGCAGCAAGAAAATTTAGTTAGGAGTTTAAAATTTAAAATTGGAAATAGAGAAGAAATGAAGACGAAAGTTAAATTAAACCTACCAGCTATTGCTCCTAAAATCATTAAGCCAACCCAGGCTTTGATTTTTAATGGAGCAACTTTAATTCCGGCCCAATTAGTTTTTGTACAAACACCAGTTCTTCAAGAACGAAGAAGAGTATATGAATGTACTGTACCAGGATGCAATAAAAATTATTTTAAATCATCCCATCTAAAAGCCCATACAAGATCCCATACAGGTGAACGACCATTTGTTTGCCAATGGGACAAATGTGGCCGTCGATTTTCAAGATCTGACGAATTATCAAGACACAAAAGAACCCATACTGGTGAAAAAAAATTCGTTTGTAATGTTTGTGAAAGAAAATTCATGAGATCTGATCATTTAGCTAAACACGTTAAAAGGCATGCTAAAGAAAGGGTTGTTCCACAAAATAAATTAGTGCAAGCTATTTTAAGACCATTAAAACCATCCCCTATGTAATTTTAAAACTAATTTGCACCCAATGGCAATTTCTAAATAGGTTCCATTTGATAACACGACAAAATTAGGTTTATTAACCAAAAATTATATTTTATGACAGAAAAAAAATTATGACAAAATATTAGTGGACAAGTATAGGCTATAGGGAAAAAATGCTAAGCGATATAACATCTGGTGAGATTTTAGGAACTACAGAAATAGACATTCTATCGCGCTTTTTTTAATAAAAAATGTTTGCATCAAAATATAATTGCATAAAAACAAGTATTATATTGTAGCAAAATTACAAAAACCACCAGTAAACATTAAAATTCACGTTGTTTATATGTAACGAGGTCTAATTCTATTTTGAAGGTTCCAAGTATGCCACAATAGCGCTGCAATCTTAAAATACTTCCCCTATTTAAAACATTTAGGCGGAACTAATTTGAATTTTAATGTTTATAAGTTGTCCTGAATTCTTATTTTATGGTTTGAAGTACGCTTTTCCTAAACAAAGTTATCAAAAGCTTTACTTAATCTGTAAAAGTAACTAAAATTGAAAATCTAGTTTCGCCTAAACCAAAGAAATATTCTTTACGTCACAAAATGGGATTCAGTGCTGCCGCCTCGCGGTTGATTTGCTTTTATTTGAATTTAGCGTGTTGTTTTTTTTTAAATAGTATTTTGGGAGCATAAATTAAGTTTTCAAAGTAAGAAAATGTTTCACATCAAAACTACAAGTCAATATTTATTTATTAAAAGCCTCACTTAATCAGTAAAAGTTACTAAAATTTAAAATCTAGTTCCGCCAAGACGTTTGCAATAGCCTTTAAATCAGTATATTAAAAAATTTATAAATTGGATTTTTATATAATTTTAATTTGATATATTTATCATAAGCTCTGTTCGTGGAGCCATTTCTAACGGTTTACCATCGTCAGACGAAAACGCAGAACAGTGGCATTTTAACTTTTTAGTTGCGTTGGTGTACAAAAACATTTGATGCACCCTAAGATTGGCAATACCTAATTCAAATTAGGCAGATTTATTTTAACTTACTTCTACGAAATCTGAGCTTGCGTTTGATAATAAAGCGTTAAAAATGGTTCTACGAACAGGCCTATAATCAAATTTAATTTAATGCTTACTGTAACTTTCCTTGGCGTAACAAGTACAATATCATGAAAAGAACATTTTTTTCGTTATTTGTCGCTAAAATAACAAAATTTGTTGTACTGCTTACATATTTTGTCGTGTAACATTTGTCGTTCCATGTGCATTTATTGTCGTGTTATATATATATCCTATTTGATGAATTATGTCCGTAGGTAATATAATTAATGAAGGCGGACAAGTGAAAAAATAAAAAAAGTTTATATACAGTCTGTTCCAAACGGTTAAGCGGAACTAGATTTTGCAATCTAGTTACTTTCATCGTTTAAATCGTGCCTTTCGGCCGTTTTGTTTAAGCTTTGTAAATCATACTTACAATCAACATTTTTTGATTAAGGTTAATATCATTTTAAAATGTCATTTTCTTTATATTTTGATTTTTTGTGTCATTCTTAATACAAATTTCCCATTTATTTATTTTTTTGTCATTAAAATATAAAAAAAAATATATTTAATTTTGACATATGTCATTAGTTTCCATGGTTTCATTGTTGGAATTTTAAATTTTGACATCCCAACTTGAAAAATGAAATAACCCAAGCAAGGTCCCTTCTCGTGACAACCTAAAAGAACTAAATTCCCATTTAGTTCCGCTTAACCGTTTGGAACAGACTGTACCTAATCTTATGTTTCGATTTTATTAAAATCTTCATCAGATTTAGTCTCTGAAGTTAAAAATATACGTTAAAATATCGAAACGTAAACTAGCTAAAAAAACTTCTTTTATTTTTCAGTTGTCCGAATTCTGTTAATTCATTAATTATATCTATTCTAAATTTGTTAATATTAATTCAAATGAGGCGTTGAAACGTTAAAAGAATAAAGAAATAATACTTGGGCCTAGCGGTAGAAAGTGTTAACCAAGTCGTTAAGTAATCACGTCATCAGTTGACGATATCGTCAAAATTTTGACTATGTCATGATTAAAAACGATTGTGTACTTATAAGCTGTTCACTTTTGTAAGAACACACTAGATCTGGTTATTTTGGTTACTTTTATGGTGTGTTACTGACTTTAAATGTCAATTAAAAATATTCCTTACGCTGTAAAACCGACTTTAGGTTGATAAGGTTATGATCATTATAATTAAGATATCATTTTTCATTATGACATATGTCAAATGGATCAACATTTTAAAAAAGTGACATATTTTAATACCAACATGACATACAGCTTTAAAGGTGGAAACTATTGAAAACAAAATTCCCTCTTAGTTTGTTCTTACAAAACTGAACCGTCTTATACTGTCAAAATCATATTAAAGCATTCACATATTTTGGTGTTCAAACAGTTCAAAATTACAGACTAGTAATTTGATGTTCAAGTGGTAGAAGTGACAATTTTTTATAAATCGTATTTATCAGACAGTTTTTTATCTGATATATCTGTTGGAGTCGCGTAAATCACGTAACAAAACTTCAATTTTTAAAAGTTATCAAGGCTATTTGACTGATATAATTAACATACTGATGAGATTTTATCTTACTCTGGCAGATTATAAAAGAATTATAAGTGCGTAGTTTGTCTCTCAGCTTAGTTCATTGTTTAAGAATAACTACGACATACGAGCATATTCACTGTGTGTGAGTTTTTCTTAGATTCAACTGGACGGTTCCTGAAAGCTTACTTAACAATAACCATATAGTTAGAAAACGGTTGCTATGGATACTTATGAGATTGTTATATTGCGATCGTAGTTGACTATTAGCTTATAGTTTACTAAGCTTTCAGAAACCTTAGTATTAATTTAAATGAACAGTAGCGTGAAACCTGATAATCGTAGCTAAATTCTTACAGAATATAACTCCCAAATGACCTAAATTGGACAACTTTTAAAAATTAAAGTTCAGTTAAAATATATTTGAACGCATGGATAGTTATTAAATCGTAAACTAGTCAGAATTTGTGCTCAAACAAATCTTTAATTTAAAAAATACTTTAATCCCACTTTAATGGGATCTTTTAGTGACCCTTGAGGAACTTCGCCTCATTTAATACAATATTGATTTGATTTTTGTCTTAAATACGTAATTTCGATATTGCCTTTGGGTGTTAAATGGACTTTTCCCCTAAAGACTGTTTCATTAATGATTGTTAATTGTTAATAACAATCAAAATGATGGAATTTGATTGGTTCATTCCAATATTCTTAAGCCAATCAGAGAGTTTTTCTCTCGTTAATCTGTGATTTTGTAAATAACTGTATTTATTTTTCTTTACTGTATAAATATATTTAATATTTTATAATTTCAATAAAATTAATTCAATATTTAATTGTGTTTTCTTATTTAAACCAACAGAGCTGAGGGTCCCAAACCTGTTTTGTCAAGGAATTTTTATGTTCCTTACTTGTATTGAAAATTTCAAAATGTGAAATCTGGAATAAGCTGAATCTTACTTTTTATTTCTACTCTATTGTTCAGCGATATTTGAAAAAAATATACGGTATTGGCCATAAAGATTGCAACTTTTAACATATCTCAATTTTTCAAATTTTAATAACAATATTGGGAAATAAATACTCTTAGTTCTATGATTTAATCATATTTTGTCTGCTACATCAATTAATAGTCAAATAATCTGAATTACAGATTAATAATAAATTATTTCTTCATTTTTGCTTGGACAAAAATATTGCAACTACTTGAATTTTCTTGTTATATGCAGGTTTTATCCATAAATCATATGTAGTGCACAAGTAATATTTCAGTTTACATTTGCCAATCATGGGTCGTAGTAAAACTGTTTCAAGTGAAATTAGAAACTTAATAATTTCTGGTTTTAAAGACGGGCTGCTGCAAAATGTGATTTCACAAAATTTAAATGTTCATAAATCTACTGTGTCGCGAATTATAAAACGATTTCGAGAAGAATGTACGTTTGAAGTTTCAATAATCCCAGGACGGCCACGAAAAACTACAAAACGAACTGATAAAAAAAATATTTATATATCTACCAATAACTCCTTTCTGTCATCGGAGAAAATTTTGGGCCTTTTGCCACATATGGATCAAGAAAACATCTCAACAAGAACTATTCGCAGAAGATTAGTTAGTGAGGGTCTTTTTAGTCGCCGTCCTGCTAAAAAAACTACTTATATCCAAAAATAATGTGAAGGCCCGATTAGAATTTGCTAAAAATCATATTGACTGGACTGTGGATCAATGGAAAAAAGTTATTTTTAGTGATGAATCTAAGTTCAATTTGTTTAAAAGTGATGGTGTAAGTTACGTTAGGAGGCCTGCTAATAAAAGATTAGTTCTAAAATACACCTTGCCAATAGTTAAACATGGCGGAGGCGGTGTGATGGTATGGGGCTGTTTCTCGGGATATGGTATGGGTCCTCTATACCACATTGAAGGAATAATGGATCGATTTAAATATAAAGACAGCATTCAGAATGTTATGGAACCTTATTCTGATGAGTTCATGCATTTAAAACATATTTTTCAGCATGGTAATGACCCAAAACATTCTTCGAAGTTGGTCAAAAAATGTTTCGAGGATTCAAAAATTAATGTAATGACTTGGCCGTCACAGTCACCCGATTTAAATCCAATAGAAAACCTTTGGGAGATTGTCGACAGAAAGATTAGAAACAAAACGCATTCAAATATTGAAGATTTGTTTAAAGCTTTGCAGGGTGCCTGGTCTAATATTGATAATGAAATGATCACGAAATTATTACAATCAATGCCGAAAAGATGTCGGGAAGTTATAAATACTGGTGGTTACTATACAAAATATTAAAAATGATCTGTTAATAATAATTCATTTTCTTAATTAATAAGAAAAAAGATTTTTTTAAGAGTAGTTGCTATCTTTATGTCCAGGTAAAAATAATAACAGCCACAGCTGACTCTTTTGCCTGATTTTTTTTTTTTTCAAACTCAATTCAAGTGTGAGCAGAGAAAATCAAATTAAATTTCGTGCGAATTCGAATAGTAAGATTTTTGACAAATATGTTTCTTAATTCGTATTTAATAAGTATTTGTATTTAATACCGAAGTCTAATTCTTATTAGAAATAAGATTTTTGACAGATATAAAATCTTATAATAAACAAACTGTTTGTTATTATTATTAAACAAATAAATTTATTTGTTGATTAAAACGTTAGACTGTTTTTGTTTACTGTTTTCAAACTACAAATTTCGAGTATTAATATAAACAAACATTTATAAATAGAATTAAGAATGCCTTTCGGCTTTATTACTGAATGTATTTTTGCAAAAATCCATTTTCTGTCCCTGCTTTCTCTTTTTTAATGTACTTTGGTAACTTACGTCACTTTTCCATCCTTGGCAAGAAATAAAATAGTAAACATTGCACCGACACACCCACGAAGCGTGATAAAGATAGTGTTATCGAGGTCAAAATTAGTAAAACAAAGATAAAATACTATCGGTCAATATTATGACGCATCCACGCGCTTACCGAGTGAGTTGTAAAGCTTGTATCAAACGGCGTGGGAAATATTTATCAATGAGATAATTTTGTATATTTAGAAAAGCTAAATCTTTAAAAATTAAATATTAAAATTAAATAAAAACACCTGTGAGATTCAAAACATTGAATTTATTTTTAATTTGAAGAATTGAATTATATGTGTGGTGCGTATGCAACCAACTGAACAGATTGCAATGCGGTGTTATCTACATTTAAGGGGCATAAGATTAGTATTTTATTTAACACAGTAGCGTATTCAGGGGAGGCACTAGGGGTACGTGCCCCGTCAAATGAAATGAAAATTTAATAAATTTTAAATATTCGTACAGCAAAATAACTTATAACGTCACAATGACCGTTGGAACCAAATAAAAACGAAGATACTATTTATTTTTAATAATTGTACACTTGTAAAAATATAAGGGCCAGTTTTCCAATGGTTAACTGTTGGTTAGCTCAAATCAATGATTAACTACTTATTTGTAATATAATAATTACCATAAGTTTCCTTGGTAACCACTAACCAGAGAGTTAACTACTGATTGAAAAACTAGCCGTTATGGTTATATTAACATTTTTATGATCTCGCAAGAGGAATACAGGCAGTGGATGCGCCAGGAATGCGCTGCAATCAGTGTTACCACCTGCCTGAAAAGAAAATTCCCTTTGGGTAGTGCAAAAATTCCCTTGTCTAAAGTGACCAGTTGTTTTACAATGGGATGTGGGACAGGTGCTTCTCACGTCTCAAAATTTAAGTGATGAGCAAAAAAAAAATGTCTTCACCTCCCAAAACCAAGTGATGAGCAAAAAAATACTGTATGTAATACATACAGTATTTTTAGCTGAGAGAAACTAGAAGTTAAATGAAATAATATATTCTACTGGAACGTATGCAATCCATTTAACAAAATGTATTGCAGAGTCATCTATACTACAGGGGCAACAGTAATTTTAGTTCCAAGACTATTGCGTTTATTTGTAAACTCAGTAGATGACTCTACCTGCTATATCTGGAAGCAGATTTGAACCATTATTTATATATAAGCTCAATAGATGATTCTGCTTTGTTTTACTGGAGCTACATTTAAAACACAAGTTTCTAATAGAGAATTTATAGGAATTTTCGTCTGATACATCTGCAACCCGTCAGACAGCTTGTAATGCCAAATCGTTTACATTTCAGGGGCAATTCTAATTTAATATTATCGTTGCCTATATCGTTGTCTGTATCCTAATTATCGTTGCCTGCGTCGTTTAATCATGAGCTCGTTACATAGATAGATAGATATTTTTATTATTAAATATTATGTACTACATTTTATCTTACAGTTATTAACTTACACTTAATAATAATTATAATTTTTGCCATTCGGTTTAAAATCTACTCTCCTTCTCCTTTAGTTAATGTCTTCGTTGACTCCTTTCCTTAATTTCCTCCCTTCTGTTTTTCACTTCTTTCATCCATTCATACCTCCTTCCTGTTTCATCTAAAATTTCCTTTCTCCTTTCCGTTCTGTGTCGTATTTCTTCACATTCTTCCAACAAATGTTCTATTGTCTCCTTCCCTGCATATTCTGCATGTTCTTTCTTCCTTTTTCATCCAAAAATTATTGTCCCTCTCGTCATTTCCACATCTAAATCGCGTTATCACTTTTTTCTTCTCTCTATTGCCTTTATCTGTCAAATACTGTGGTTTTCTCACCGTCCAGGTCTTTTCATATTTGCTGTTATATCTTGATTCTCTTATTTTTGTATCTTGCTCCGTTTGTTGTATGTTGATCATTCGCTCTGTTACTTCATGCCCCAATTCTTCTCCATTCATTCTTTGTAGTGTTACCGCTATTGTTGAGTAGCCACAATATTCGTACATTTCCTTCCTTTCCTTTTCCCATCTTGTTGATTCCATTTTGATTCCGTTTTTCCATTTCCCTCCAACATTCAAAAAGAATTTCTTTTCCCGGGTGTTTTATTATATTTTCTTCATATTTTATGGTTTTTTTGACTGCATCTATTTTTAATTTCTTCATTTTCGTCTCTTCCAGTATAATGTATGTTGGTGTGTTCGTGTCTACTCCCAACATCCATTTTAAGTATTTTATTGAGCTCGTTACATGGCGCTGTTGTTTACAACTTGATTAAAATGTGAACTATTGAATAACATTTTGGTTTAACAAATGCTACGCCTGATGTCTGCCTTTCAGGGACAACACTTATTTTGTGTCCAGAGAAACATTTTCGTTTCTGCAATGTTTATATATAAACTCAATAGATGGCATTACCATTACTGCTGGTTTGGAAATATATAATTTCAAATAATTTCTGTTTGTGTTAAAATGAAGAGTGTATTCAAGTGAAAACGGCAACATTAAAGCAAAACATTGAGCACAGTTAAAAATATCTTATTAGCTACAAATTTTGATGTATAGATTATTAAAAATCTTATTCCAAATTGTTACTTTTGTGCTTAGCAGTAGGTCTACAACAGGGGCGCTCAGACTTACACCATCGGCGATCGACCATAAAAGCATTAGGCGGCAAGCGATCGACTAGGTAAAAATAAAATATAAAGTTCATAAATTGTTATATTTATTAATTGCAAAGATACAACAACTAATGTTATTTTGATGTTGATGAATGGCACTGCATGTCATCTGCATACTTTTCATAAAACGGCACATAATTACAAAGTGCCAAACGCAAGCATGAATTAAGATGTTCGTCACTGAGCCGATTACGATATTTAGATTTAATTATTGTCATTTCGGAAAATGCAGACTCGCACAAATAAGTTGACCCAAATAATGCTGTTAACTGAAGGGCTATTTGTTTCAAACATGGATATTTTTCTTCAGATAAACAAGCCCAAAACTTGTTATCTGTTGCTCTGGCTTTAAGGTGTATATCTGACATAATTTTCAAGACTGGAATGAGATCTACCTCATTCCAAATAATATCTATTAAATATTAAATCTTAAATTATCATCGATTATTCTATCAGATAGTTGAACATTTAATGTTCGTTACTAAATTAATAACTATTAAATTACAATAACTGTAAAAAATATTTAAAATACTTTTTATAAATATGTACGCGATCAACTTAAAAACTTCTCGCGATCGACTGTTTGAGCGCCCCTGGTCTACAAGCAGGATGACCAGGTCTCAGGTTTTCACCCGGAGTCTCAGGGTTTCCGGCCAGAGTCTAAGGGCTCCGGGTTTTGTTATAAAATCTCCGGGTTTGTAGTTAAGAGGTGATGACCTTCTTTTTTGCTAATCATTTGTATTTTGGAGGCGAGGACCTTTTTTATTTTGCTCATCATTTGTATTTTGGACGTGAGGACCTTTTTTTTGCTCATCACTTACATTTTGGAGGCGAAGACCTTTTCGATAAAACATCGATGTCTACTACCGATGTCGATGTTTAAACTTTGAAATTCAGAAACTACCGCTAGAGGCGCTGGAATCTTAAAAATTTAATTTTTATTAAAATTAGTACCCAAAATATAAGCGCCATCTATTGTGATATAACAATACTAATAGTGTTAGTTCTTATTCTTCTTAGCAGTTAGCAGAATACGAAAAAATAAGAAGAAACTTCTAATTTTTGCAAACAATGCGAACGAATAACGACGCCAACACACTTTTTCTTTTTGAGTCTTGTTGACACTTTCCCAGTTGTTATTCCTCCAATCCCTGGATTTTTGTAAGTTGTCATTAGCTATTTTTTTTATATTGAAGTTGGCTTTTCCTGAACAAAATGATCAAAAGCTTCAATTAATCGGTAAAAGTAACTAGAATTGAAAATCTAGTTGCGCCTAAACCGAAGGAACAGACTTTATATCAACTTTTTATACTCAAAAAGTATAAAAATAATTGTGTATGTAGTGTTATTTTTATGTTAAATAATATAAAATTAACATTAAGATTACTATATTAGTATTGTAATAAAATCCAATATTTCAATTTAGAAATGTAAAAATAGTAAGGTCTGTTCCTTTGATTTAGGCGGAACTAGATTTTCAATTTTAGTTACTTTTACCGATTGATTGAAGATTTTGATCATTTTGTTCAGGAAAAGTCAACTTTAATATATAAAAAAATATCTAATGACAAATTACAAAAATGAAAATTGCGGTTAGTTCCGCCTAATTGTTTGGAATAGACTGTAGGTACAAATTAAGTCTATTATATTGGTTATAATAATATTAATGTGAAATTAATTACTATTAAAAAGGAATATTTCTATTTCAAAATCTAATAAATGCTTTTTGTGTATTACGTGTTACTTTTTTCGTATTTTATCTTTACATTATTAAATAAAACCTATATAATATAAATAAATAGCTTTTTTTAATATTAATAAAACATCCATGTTTCCGATACATCGATATTTTTCCTTCGATGTTTTTTCAACATCGATAGTAAGGCGCCGATGTTAACATCGATGTTAAACATCGATGTTTTGCCTTCGATGTACAACCCTAATACGAGTACGCTTAGCTTAGACAATTTTTGTTATATATACAACAGTCATCTATTTTTTTTTTTTTTTACATGTTTATTTTTATTTTAGTATTTCTTTACAATCCTTCAATATAGTCTCCCTGCTTCTCAATAACCGAATCCCAACGTTTGGAAAGCTTTACTATTCCGTCCAAGACACCATCTCTGTTCATCTGTCGGATGGCTCGAATAACGGCAGCATGAAGCCCTTCCAGAGACCAATAATGATGTCCATGCACATATTTTTTCAGCTTTGGGAATAAGTCGAAGTCTGGTGGAATCAAGTTTGGACTGTAGGGAGCATGAGGTAACACTACCCAACTATATTCCAGATGTGAGGGCGAGCGTGAACTTGGAGAAATAATATCAAATCCCGGAGATTGAAGTTATGAAAACCGGAGACTCCGGATAAATACCTGAGGCCTCAAGTAAAATCCGGAGACCTGGTCATCCTTCAGACGACCTCGTAACGCCACCCATCCAAGTCAAAGAACCATCACAGCAACATCCAACTTAGAAAATGGATTTTTGACAAGTCTCAAATAAAAAACCAGCAAGATTATAATATTTTCGTGAGTGTTTAAAAACTCAACCAAGTAAATATAAACTAAATAATAAAAAACACCTATACAGAATACAATTTTGATAAAAAAACAATGAAATATTTTCCAATCATGATTTTTATCAATGACTTAATCTGTCTTATGGCGTATGAATTATGCCTCATGGTCACTAAAACTATATATTTTTTTTTTATTCAGTTACTTAAGTGCGAGAAGTCAACATTGAAAATGATATCGTATAAAATTTATAACAAAGGTAGGATTAGTTGTAAAAATAAAACGTAGTTTAAAATTCTTTCACATTAAACATTTTTTCGAATTTTGTCAATGATTAAATTATAATGGGTGTTTTTTTTAGAGGTATAGAACTTTAAATTGCAATAAAACAACGATGGATTATTCGATTGACATGAATTTTTTTTTATTCGAAAGATAATCTTGTGGCATTACATTTTAAATATGATTTCTGGCATATGACCGCCACGGCTGGCTCGGATGTAGTCCAATCTGGACGTCCAATTTTCGATGACTTTTTCCAACATTTGTGGCCGTATATCGGCAATAACACGGCGAATGTTGTCTTCCAAATGGTCAAGCGTTTGTGGCTTATCCGCATAGACCAATGACTTTACATAGCCCCACAGAAAGTAGTCCAGCGGTGTTAAATCACAAGATCTTGGAGGCCAATTCACAGGTCCAAAACGTGAAATTAGGCGGTCACCAAACGTGTCTTTCAATAAATCGATTGTGGCACGAGCTGTGTGACATGTTGCGCCGTCTTGTTGGTATGATTTAATGTAATGCCACAAGATTATCTTTCGAATAAAAAAAAAATCATGTCAATCGAATAATCCATCGTTGTTTTATTGCAATTTAAAGTTCTATACCTCTAAAAAAAAACACCCGTTACTACTGTACGTTGTAATACTTTTAATAATGCTGTTTTATTTGACTAGCCATTCTATTAAAAAGAATGGTCTGTCCTGTCCAATAATTAAAATAAAATGAAATATTAAACGATCCATGTACATATGTTATACTTAGTGTCTGTGTATTATTATTATTATTAAAGCACCTGAAGAAGCTAAAGAATTATTGGCGAAACGTTGTGCGTTTCTGGAAATAATACAATATTATCCAAAAAGCTGAATTAATCTTTATTTACCTCAGAAAACACATTGGATGTTAAATTTTAAATCAAATGAAAGATTTTCGGCCGGTTTCTGAAAGCTTGACCGGGTTTAATCTTTTGGTTAAACTCGGTTATAATATAACAATCCCATAAATAACCAAAGCAACCATTTTCTATTTGGTTATAGTTAACTAGGATTTCAGAAACCAGCCCTCTGTGTTTGTGTTTCTTTAATATTGAGAACTGATACGCATTCTGGTGGTTAAATATTGTACTAGACCAGGGGTTCTCAACCTTTTTGTTCCATGCACCCTTTTCACATTTTTTTAAAAATGCCATTCTCCCCTTTCCAGGATTTTCTGACTCAAAAGGTGCATTTATTATTTCAAATAATATGCTTCTAATATTGAAAATCTTTAATTTTTTCTATATTGCTACATACACAACGTATTATAATTCAATTTATATAGATGAAGATAATAATAATCAGTGAGAAACCTGTGATTTTTCTTTGCCAATTCTTGAATACGTGGCTGTGTCATTTTCAACCTCCAATCTTTTTCGGTTTTGTTTTTATTTGTAACAATGTTGAAAATCCTAACTCACACAAATATGTTGACACAAAGGGGAACAATACACGGATAGCCATTTCTGACACTTTTGGGTATGAATTGGATATTAAGGGCCAAAATTCTGCAACTGACTTAGCATTAAACATGTCTCTTGCTCCAGAATTATTTTGAAATTCCAAAAATTCATGAGGCATTTTCTCAACTGATAAGTTGAATGGATTTCGTATTAAATCCAACTCCTCATCACTGAGTTCGGGAAAATATTGACTGAACTGATTTTCTAGTGTTGTCCAATGCAGCAAAATTTCATTTTTTGCAAATTCTGGAAGAACATGTTCATCAACACCAACGACAAGAACTGATGATAGTTTCTCAAACATTGAAACATTTTTCAATTCAACCTTTCTCTTCCAATTTTTTAGTTTGCTAATAAAAGCTCTCAAGGAATCAATGAATTTTATGATGTTTGTGTTCTTTCCTTGCATTTGAAAATTCAGTTTATTCAACTGCTCAAAAATGTCAACCAAATAGGTAAGGCGCATTAACCATTCTTCATCATTTAACCAGGTAAAAAATTCCATCTTACCCTGAATAATTTGAGCTCATCTTTAAGCTCAAATAATCGCTCAGTTACATTTCCTTTTGAAAGCCATTGAACATTTGTGTGGAAAAGAAGCAAATGATGGTAAATCCATGTCAATACATAACTGCTTGAAAAGTCGTAAATTGAGAGCTTCTCCTTTGACAAAATTCATAATTCGAATAGTTTGATCCAAAACTTTCCCTAGTGAAGCTGGAAGTGTTCTTGAGGCCAGTGCCTGACGATGCTTTTTACTTTTGGACCTCGCTGTTTCACACTAACTTGAAATCCAGATTTTGTCCCTAACATACGAGGTCTGTTCAAAAAGCATCGCGAATTTTGTGTTTTTTCAAAAATTATTTATTTATTCATGAATATCTATTTTGTCCCCTTCAAAGTAATCCCCACCAGATATTATACACTTGTACCAACGTTTTTTCCAATCCTCGAAGCACTTGAAAAAATTATTTTTTGTGATCTTGTTCAGCTCCTCCTTCGATGCCGTCTTTATCTCCTCACTCGTAGCATAGCGTCGTCCTTTCATGGGCCTCTTCAGTTTCGGGAACAAGAAAAAGTCACAGGAGTCAAGCTCTGGGGAATACGGTGGCTGCGGCATTATTAGTGTGTTGTTTTTTGTCTAAATTGAGCAATTTTCCAAACATCTTCTCTCATTATCCTATCGCATGCTTTCTCCAGGTCTATAAAGCATAGATGTATCTCCCTGTCTTCTCGAAGTGCTTTTTCACTAATATGTCGCAGCATAAATATTGGATCTAAAACTCCTCTGTTCGGCCTAAATCCGTACTGGTTGTCTTCTAGCGTACTTTCTAATTTTCCTCTTAACCTTTCTTCTATGATTCTAGCAAAGATTTTCCCAACTGTGCTTAAAAGAGTGATTTCTCGGTAGTTGCTACACTCTCTCGAATCTCCTTTCTTCAATATTGGCGTAATTATTCCAATCTTTCAATCCTTCGGAGCTGCACCGTTCTGTAACACCTTATTCATCATCTTTAACAGCTTTATTTTTGCTTCTTCTGGAGCTACTTTTATCATATCCATTGTTATCTTGTCATTTCCTGGAGCTTTCCCTAACTTGGCTTTGGCAATTGCTTTTTCCAGTTCTTCTTTTGTGATTTCTGTTATTATTCCGTCCTGTTTTGTGTTTTCTTCTCTTGGTTGTCCTTCATTAAGTCAATAATAAGATATATATTTCAAAAATTTAGTATTATGTATTTTAAACAAATATTTTATAGATTATCCAACACAGGGCCTCTGTCAAGAGGAGTCCCCAGCTATTGCCTCATGCACCTAATGGTAAAAACGGCCCTAGTTTTTAGATTCTGAACGTTCGTATTGCACAAGGAGGTTATCCTGTAACACTTTACTTCAAATTGCCTCAGATATTGCAAATAGCTTCAAATATCTTTACTATAAATGTCAATAATCAATTTTATTCTCTATAACACTAAATTAAATCATAATATCTCAATAAAACCCGTCTTTACCACTAATAAACCTTACTAAAACAAAGTTGTGCGCACTTCTTCATAAGTTATTATTGCGCATGCGTGAAGTAACTTCGCGTCCAAATATTCTGGCGGTATTCAGTTGTCATTTAACAGTCGAAGAGTGAGGAGTGTGGTTCCCTCTATTAATAAACACGTGAACTCGAAATGTATATACGATAACAATAATTAAGTGCGTATTTTTGTGACTGTGTTTTGTGGGTTTTCGTTTATAAATTATGTGTGATATTAGTTAGACTTGTTATATTGAAGTTTTTTTTAAATCAGGAGGCAGAATGAGTCGAAGAAAACAAAGTAATCCGAAACCTTTAAAAAGTAAGTTTTTTAATTGTTGTATTTTTAGAATTTTGTTTTAAATTAGTTAGTAACTTTATAAATCTTCAGTTAGAGTTGCTAAAAGGAGTTTAAGGATGAAAAAAAGTAATTGGTCAAAGTTGGCAGTAAATAAGAACATATATTGAAGTGCTGTGGCTCCAAAAATGACAATAAAGTTAAATTTGAGCGGAGCGACTGTCAAAATATATAATTTTCTTATTGTCAACCAGACATTTTATCAATTTGAGGCTGTCAGTCAATGTGTCAATGTCCATATCAACTGTCAATGTAATTTAAAATGTCAAAACAACTTACTACTGTTTGACAGTAGCATGGGAGTCAAAAAACGGAGGATGCCGGTTCAAAATATAGGGCCCCGGGTAGACTGCAGGGTCCGGGAATGTTTTTTTTTTACAAATTACTATCCAGTTTTATTATATTTGATTTTGTTGGATAATTTCTTTGTCGGTAATTGAAATACGTAACAATAATTAAAATAATAGTGTTTTAAGCGGAACCAAATAGAGTTTTAATTTTCTTAAGTTGTCACGAGCTATTGTTAAACAAAATTATCAAAAGCTATATTCAATGGTAAACAGTTCAAAATCTAGACCCGCTTAAATTAAAGAAACCGATTATAGATCCAGGCGCTAGTCCTGATTTGGATGTACACTTTGTTTATGTATTTAGCTGTCATTAGTTATCAGTATTTTATGTAGCTTTGTGGCATATCTATCGGCAGCTTCCGCGCGAATAATGCTTTAAACGTATTTTATATATTGCATAAAAAATAAAGAACAATATACGCTAAGTATTTAGTTAACGTATAACATGGTGAGCCAATGGAGCTGACAATAGGCCTCAAGGGGACGTTTACCTTGTGTACCTTAGGTAAGCCATAGATGTGAGGAGCTTTGCTATAATGCGGAGTTAATTTAGGTGTCATTTCATTAGTAAATTCACTTTTGAACCTCCTAAGTGTAGTATATACCTTAGTTTCCACCGACTTAGTAAATATATAACCTTAATCCGGTCGTTAATCCTCCGCAGGTAGTCCCGTCCCTACCCATACTTGATCACAACCATCCAACCAATAGCAACGCACCTATAACCTGCTCCCACTCTTACAATACTCGGTATAAAAACTCGAAGAAAATTAAAATGTTTATCACTTCTCGTGATCGCTGAAGACGGTAACAGATTGTTGAGCAGTTTTCGAAACGTCCGAATTTATTTTTTATATACTCATGAAGTATTATATCTTTTTGATACTAATATTCATTATATTGTACTATTCTAGCTTAGTACTATCAGCTTTGATAATAAGAGTTAGATAAATTTTTAACATCTTAGACTATTAGCGCCTAATGGCCATTAAAAAACGTGTGGGCGTTGATAGAAGGCTGTAAAGGTGCCAACTGACATTTTGTTAGTGCAGAGCATCTACGGCTATTAGCACTTATTGGCCCATTTACTTATCTAAAATAAATGTCAATAAAACAATACATAAAATAAGATACATCAAATTCTGTTCCAAAAACGGTGTGGTCGATAACGAAAGGCTGTAAAGGGGCCAACTAATATCTAGTTGATGCACAGCATCTACGGCTATTAGTGCTTCCCAGTTCACTTACTCAACAAAATAAACGTCACATGAAAAGAATTTGTACGGACAAATATATAAAAATTGGTTCCAGAACCGTATAGATGATAAAAGGCTTTAAAGGAACCTACTAACATCTAGTTGGTGCACAGCACCCACGGCTATTAGTACCTATAAGCCCATTTACTTACCAAAATTAACGTCATAATAAAATAGTTGCGTGGATAAAAATAAGTTTAACATTGGTTCCAAAAAGATGTAGATGATAAAAGGCTGTAAAGGAGCTAATTAATATCTAGTTGACACACAGCATATACGTCTATTAACCAAAATTAACTAATCAAAATCAACGTCAAAATAAAATAGCATTTGCATGCAGTGGCGGTGGGTGAAGCATGTTTGGGAGGGCAAAAAAGTGTTAAGTTGTTTGTAAAATAAGTTGGATTGTTTTTTGTTTGTTTATGTTTTGTAACACTTGAATATTATTTTTGTTGCTTTTGCTTCTTGCACTCATGTAAATGCACTGTTTTCTAACATAAATAAAATGTACATATTTTCAATATTGTATTTTTAGTATTTGGATATAGCGACCTACGGTTATAACGACCGGATTTCATCCCTTCAACGTCGTTATAAATGATATCCGTATATTATACTGTATTTGAATCTGTTAGCTCAAGACAGAAAGTTTTAGAGAACTAATTGGGATGCCTATGTTTATTAGTGGACAAATTCAGTAGATGACAATAATGAAGATGAAGAAAAGGAGCCATGTCTAGTTGGGGGGCTATATCTAAAGACCCAAACATTTATCAAAACCCATTTAGACTCATTTGTCACCTGATATGGTCCAGTAAAAATTTCCAGGTCCATCATTTGCTTTAGGCGCTTTTGAAGGTATAATTTTCTTATTTTGGTTCATCAAAATTCTTACAAAATTCAATTATTAATTTTATTTCTTTGTTCACAATATTTATTCAAAGATTATTTTTATTTACCTAATAAATCATAATTTAATTTACCTTTGTGATAAAAATTGTTTATTTAAATATTTACGTAGTTTTATGTGTTTAAAACATTTTTACCCACAATTTCATATTGAGAGAGAGGTATTGTTATTATAAAATTTTTGCAGGAATGAAGGACTAATGTTAGACATAGATACGCAGCTATGTTCTTGTTAAGAGGATGTTCCTTTCAGGGCCGAGAGTTCCAGTTCCTAATAAACTCCCTAATAGTTATTTGACACATAATATATTTATGAAGCTAATAAATTTATTGGTGATTTCCAAGTTACAAAATCCTTCTAATAGTTTATTAGCAACATAATTTTTTGTTTTTGCATTGGTATTTCTTATGAAGATAGTAACACGGTGCAAGAGGGATAGAGCTATACGTAAATTTGTAGAGCTAAAGTAAGATGAAATTTTGACACTGAATATTTTGACATTACGTATATTTTTTGTGTTACTGTTAAAATGACAATTAAACGGCGTTCAACAAATTTTATCACAGAAAAAGAGGACAATATAGATAGAAGAGAAGTTAATAAAAATAGCATTTTATAATACAAAAGTGACTGAAAATAAGAAGACAGCCATATTTTGCTTTATTTTACATTCCTTAAACAATATGAATTAAACTTATCAGCAATTTTCAGCCACACATCTTTATTATTCTGCCAATAATTGCGTCTGTCTTCTTATTCTCTATCATTTTTATATAAATAGTAATGCTTAAAGTATTGTTTGTAGTGTGTTGTAATCGTAATTGAAATAAATACATATGTAAAAATAAAAGACAATGTTTATTTAAAAATATATATTTATATATTGTTCTTTATATATCACATTTACAATAAATGCCCAAAATATTCTAAAAACGGTTGTCCATAATTTATAAATTCACCCAAACAGATCGTCGATTTCGCCAAAATACAACTTAAATGTATATAAAACACTAAAATCACCATTATATAAATGTTTAAAAACTACACATTCGTATATTCTTTTAAAATTATACGGTTTTTAATTAAAATTGAAATATTAACACATTTTGCGAACTTGTTTTTGGTTATATGTCACTTTATTAAGCACTTCATGTTGCCTATAAGTTATTAGACAAATAAGCCTGTTTATTAGCAACCTAATAACTATTTAGGGGTGGAACTCTCGGAAAAAAAATTATGTTGCTAATAAACTTATTGGACAGTTTATTAGCAACTGGAACTCTCGGCCCTCAATCAAATTTTAGTCCTAACTGAAGAGGAATTCGTGTAATGTCACCATCATTTTTGATCACTAATAAAAAATTACTGATAAGAAATATGTGATTTTTTTTCTCATTCCATACAAATTTAATTTATAAACAAAATTTCAGCTGACATTCTCACGCTTACAAATTGAATTTATATGAACGTTTAATAATTTATTCAATTTTACGTCCTTTAGGAAACACATCTACTTATCTTACTGATTTCAATTAGGAAATGAAAACTTAATATCCACACTAGCATGGCCGGCCCTTGGGTGAGGAGGACTAGATCCAGGTCTCAAGTGAAGAAATGCCTCAAAAAAATTATCAAAGTGTATTTTCAATCACTTGATACTTTTGAAGGGCCTTATTTTATCTTGCCCAAGGCTTTACAAAACCACAGTCCACTCCCAAACCACTTGTGTGGATATAATTTTTCAAATATTTTTAGTAAATTGCTCATCAAAAAAATAGCAACAATAGTTATTCAAAAACTTAGTTTTCATTAATAATGACTCATTTTCCTTAAGTGTTGTACCTACTATTGTGGTACCGATTATTTTCACGGCCGTTTAAAAGCTACGAAAAACGAGTGAATTTTTTTTTTGACATTCCATATAAATTTAATTTGTAAACGTCAGAAATTCAATTGTTTTCCGAATTTTGTTTATAGTAAAAATAAAATATTTAGGCCCGGTTTTTCCACCTTCAGATAAAGTTCCAGGTAACTATCTGACAGTAAGGTTATTTTTAACTTCATCTGCTGAGTAAATGTCATCCCTTCTTTCTATACAAATGTATCTATCAGATAGTTATCTAACGGATAATGAGACTGACGTATTGAATTCACTGACTGGTATTGACATTTATTCAGCAGATGAAGTTACAAATAACCTTATCTGTCAGATAGTTACCTGGAACTTTATCTGAAGGTGGAAAGACCGGGCCTTAAAATGACAATTTATAAATAAACTAATACAGTGAATTTATTCTTTTATGCAACATGTACTATGTCATTACCATGGATACAGTTTTTGACAGCAATATAAATCGTGTTCATTTTCATTTGCAACATAGGCAATTAGAGTGTATACTTTCGCTCATTACTGATTTAAAATTAATCAACATGTATATACAGATGAAGAAAAAATAATGATGGTAACTTGGTATAATTCCCAAATGAGTTTAAGAGAAGTTTTTGCTGTATTTAGTGCAACTTATCCAGATCGGCAAGACCAAATCCCTCTACAATTTCAAGACTAGTTAATAAATTTCATCGCGAAGGATGTCTTAAGTCAAAACATAATAAAACAATACTTGCCACTTATATATTAAGGTCGGGCAAGATAAAAAGAACAACATCCCACGTGCTTACAGAAGAGAAGCAGTTGGAAATATTATTACAAGTGGAAGAAAACAATCAAAATACTTTAAGATCAATTGCACAAACCGTTGGTGTCAGTACTGAATCTGTTTTTAACTTCCTAAAAAAAGAAAAAAATTTCGATCATACAAATTTCAAAATCATCAAGAATTGTTAGAAAGAGGCGCAGCAGTACGTATGGATTTTTGTTTTGAAATGTTTGAAAAAATTAATTCTGGCCCAACAATGCTTCAAAGAATTTTATTTACAGACGAAGCAACGTTTACTCTAAATGGTGAAGTGCACAGACAAAATTTTAGGTACTGGAGTCGAGAAAATTTACATTTGTTTCATTCCTTCCGAACTCAAAATCCGCAAAAATTAAATGTTTGGGCAGGGATAATAGGAACCAATATTATAGGGCCTTTTTTTATTGACGGTAACCTTAATGCCGCAAAATATCTAACCCTTTTGCAAAACCAAATATTATCTGCGTTGCGAAACCTGAATATTAATGGACAAGTATGGTTTCAACATGATGGCGCACAAGTCCATTATTCTAGAATAGTTAAAGAATATTTACATAGAACTTTCGCAAAAAGCTGGATTGGAAGAGGGTCGATGAATTGGCCAGTGAGATCTCCGGATTTGGCACCCAATGATTTTTTTATTGGGGATATTTAAAGGCCAAAGTATATAATGGAGAACTTAGGGATGTTGCTGAACTGCAAGACATAATTGTTTAAGCATCCAACAATATACCTCAAGAGCAATTGCTGAATGTTTTGAATTATTTTTATGATCGCTTAACATTTTGTATGCAAGTAAACGGAGAAACTTTTGAACATTTATTATAAGTTTTTATTAGTTATTTATTTATTATTATTTTTTTATTTTTTATTTTTATTTGTACCTATTTTCAATAAAATATTTTGATTTTGCTAGTAAATATAGTTTTTTCTATGTTGCAAATGAAAATGAACACGATTTATATTGCTGTCAAAAACTGTATCCATGGTAATGACATAGTACATGTTGCATAAAAGAATAAGTTCACTGTATATCAGCTCGGTATCATGGTATAAAAATAAAGTAACGATCAAAATATCTGAAATACAGATACAAGATACTTAAATTTAAATATCTAGATACAGATGCAGATACATATTTCAAAAAGTATCTAGATACTTGAAAAAGTATCTAGTTACTATATCTAGATACTTGTAACTAGATACATTACAACGCTGCTTGTAAGGCCTCTAGAAATGACAGCTAATTCTGTATTCATTTGTATTATATTTTCTTGGTTGATTCTGTTTTATGCCCTCTAAATTGATTCCACACTAACATCGCACATTTTTTAAACAACGTATAGTTAAAAATACGATATATATATATATATATATATCGGTTTATTTAATAAATAAATTGAAAGGTTTAACGAAAGTTTTTTACTTTCTGGATGATCCATGTTTAACTAAAATTCCATTTGAAGTTTTTAATTTCTAGCTTAATTTCTATTTGCTGTGTGGGTAAAATTTTGTATGGGCTAGTTCGGTCCTGCTATCTTTTCCAGCATCCAGGAAACAGATAAGAGATCTGCAGTTCATTTCTCCCCTCTCCCCGCACAGTCTGTGCGCTTCCAAATAACAGATAACAACTGTATATATTAATACCGAAGCCAGAATTTACTTTAGATAAATTAAAACAAAAAATAGAGAAATATAAAATTGGTTATACTAGATTGTAGCTTTCATATATATTTTTAATTGGGCTGTCAGTAAATTTTAAAATCCTCAAATCATTTAATCGTTGTCGATTTGCTTTTGACCTCCTGAATTAGGGGGGTTCAATCGTAGTAAGAAATTTAATCAGTGAGTCTACCGTAGTACCACTAAAATTCATGTTTCGAAAATGAAACAACATAGAAACAATTCTTATTTGCAAAATTCGTACAAAAACCAGCAACTCCACAGTAATTTTTCAACGCAACCTACGAGGGTTGCTTTTTATATTTCGGTATTTGAGATTAAAAACATTTATTTATCAACAAAAGTGATTTTATTGTTTTTCCAAGTATTTTCCATGAAGATCAATGCACTTTTGCATGCGTTTGAACCAATTTTCGAAGTACTTTTTCCACTCCGATTGACGCACCTCCAAAACATGCATTTTGAACGCACCAACCACTTCTTAAGGGGGGGGGGGGGTATGGTCAGAGCAGCACATTTTATACCCATTTTCAAGATTTTTTTTTAGAAAACTGTTAATAGTAACTTGATTGGGATAATACCTACAGTAAAGAATAACCTTTGAAGATTATCAAAAAAAAAATTTTTATTGAAAAATATCGAAAATTAAGCTCGTGACATGAATTTGAAATTTTCGTTCAGGACAAAGAGTTGATTTGCGGTGAGACACATAACTAATGACTAAATTTATGAGTTTCTTGAGGTAAGGCTGTCGAGATATTTTTTTTTTCTTGCTTTTTATTTTTTTTATGGAATTTTTTACAACTGAAAACAGAAATTTCGAAAAAAAAATTGCGTTTTTTTCGTTTTTTTGACTTCAAACTTATACCTAAAATTAAATAATCTAGATATTTGAAAAAACTCGACAGCGTTGCCTCAAGAAACTCATAAACGAAATATTTTTGTTTTAGATGATCCAGTCATTAGTTATGTGTCTCACCGCAAATCAACTCTTTGTCCTGAACGAAAATTTCAAATTCATGTCACGAGCTTAATTTTCGATATTGTTCAATAAAAATTTTTTTTGGATACTCTTCAAAGGTTGTTCTTTACTGTAGGTATTATCCCAATCAAGTTACTATTAACAGTTTTCTAAAAAAAAATCTTGAAAATGGGTATAAAATGTGCTGCTCTGACCATACCCCCCCCCCTTAAGGTGTCAAAAAAACGTTGCCTCGTAATTTATTCTTGATATGCGGTTGTAAAAAGAAGTCATTGGGTGGCAAATCAGGACTATACGGAGGATGACCCATCAAATCGATGATTTGAGTGCTCAGAAAGTCACTTGTTTGAGTCGATTTGTGAGAGCTCGCATTGTCGTGGAGAACGATCTGTCTTCGGCGGTTGGTTTTCCTTATTTCTTCTGGCAAACAAATGGTTGTGTATCATTCAAAATTGACCGTTCTACGTTTCTCTAAAGGAACGGTTGCGACATGTCCAGTTTTTCTGAAAAAATCAGGCGACCATTTGCTTCCAAGTGCATCGTGCACGATTAACTTTTGTTGGATTTTGCTCATCTTGAAAGACCCATACAGTCGACTGCTGTTTACTTTCGGGTTCACCTGTCACGATGTCATAGACGTGTTTGAAAGCATTGCGATCGTATTTTTTAAGAATTTCTTTCAACCAATCGACACGATTTCTTGAACGATTGTCAAATTATGTGGGATGCAACGTGAACGTATCTTTTTGACAGCCAAATGTTCATGCAATAGTGAATGTATGCTGATCCCACTAATGCCCAAGGATACCTTAATCTCACGATAAGTCACATGACGATCTTGCAGTATCATTTCACGCACAGCATCAATGTTTTCTGGAACAACAACTTTTGGGCGATCTTCACGAAATTCGTCCTTAAATGAACTACGGCCACAATTGAAGTCGGCAAATCATCGATAAACAGTAGTCCTTGATGGTGCTTCATCGTCAAATTAAGTTCATCGATGCACTGTTGTAGGGTTAATCCACGTTGAAAGTTGTAAGAAATAATCGCTCGAAAATGTTCACGATTTCATTCCATTTTTAGCCGAGATGAATTTTTTCAAGTTACTGTAACACAAATAGCGCTCGTACGTCAAAACGTTCAGAGTAAGATACCGTCAAATTTTACGATAGGAGTGTCAGTTACCAGATAGCAGCACTAGTTTAGCGTAATCCCGAAATATAAGAGGCAGCCCTCGTATATATCCAGCTCGAAGGACCAATAAAAAGTGTCTAATTCACGCATATTTTTATTTATTTATCACTGTTTAATATTTGTCAATTATTTTTTTTCCCTGACAGTGTTATGACATTCTGTCCAGCCTAAAGGCTAGTTCACTATCATATTTAATATTCATGTTTTGATATTAATGTCCTGATAATAGACAAGGGGCGTTAACCAGTCATATTAACATACTTAAGACAGATATAGTATTACTATACTTTAACAGTGGCGTTCTAAAATACAGTTTTAAACATCAACCAAAATAAAGAATTTGTGAGGCTAATATTCTAGTCTAAAAGTGCCCAATTATACCTTAAGGTAATATGATAGATATTTCTTAATATATGCAAGAATTTGTGATATAGTTTCGATTATATTACTGATTCCTATAAAGATAAGAAAGTGTAATTTGATTTGATACGATTTTGAATTATAACTGTTTCTCTTTGAGTCGTCAAATGTCTGTTTAAGAATATTCTTTGTTTAGTTAAAGAAAAGGGTTGTTGGGTGAAAAGATTAATGTGTCAATATTCAGAAAAATGTTTCCGAAATTTGTCAGAAAAAAAGAATAGATTTTAATGCTGGAATGGATTTAAATCAGGTGAACAGAATGATAAAAGGCTGTCAATTTAAAAGCAAAATATGTAAGTTGGCCATTAGATTTGCCATTATGTACTGTTTAGAACAGCGATTCTTAACCGGGGGGTCCTGACCCCCAGGGGGATCCTTAAGACTTAAGGGGGTCTCCAAATTAAAAGAAAAAAAAAATAATTTTTACTAGTTTTTACTTTTAAAATTACAATAAACTTTAAATATTAAGAATATTTAAAATTTTATTTAAAAAAAATTTCTTGGGGGTCTAGAAAATATTTTAGGCTAGTTGGGGGGGGGGCGAATATAAAAAGGTTAAGAACCGCTGGATGGAGACGTTAGAGAAGTAACTGTTTCACGGGGCCTTCCAGGACTAGGATCCTAGACCCTGCTGTTTACTACTAGGAAACAATTTTGAAAACCCTCCTTACGTCAAGTTTCTTGGAATCCACGTAGATCCTCATTTACGTTGGGACCAACACACGGAATTTCTTAGTAGAAAGCTTAGGTCCACCATTTATCTGATAAGGAGGTTGAAATACGAAGTATGTAAAGAGGTCGTATTGAAAGCCTATTTTTCATTATTTCAATCCCACCTAAACTATGGGATACTTATATGGGGACATTCTCCGTCCGCTGACAGAATCTTTAGCCTTCAGCGTAAAACAGTCAGAATTATCGCCGGCGCTGCCTACAGAGCCATATGTCGAGATTATTTTAAAAGTCTCAAAATAATGACTTTACCAGCATTATTCACTTATAATTGCCTCTTGCTAATACATAAGAATTTGAGCAAATTCACTACTGTTGGAGACTCGCATGAATACAATACTCGCTCAAAAAACGATATCCATTCTCAGTACCTTCGCATGAACAAATCCAGAAATAGCTCAAATTATTATTGTATAAAATTTTTCAATGTGTTGCCCGAGGAGATTAAACAACTATCATGCAGAGAATTTTCAAATAAAGTTAAGGACATTTTGTTGAAAAATCCCATTTATGATTTTAATAATTTTGAAAATATTGAATTTTGTATATGAAATCGTATGTACCTAATAATGACTGACTAAAAACAATAGATGTATATGTAATTTGGTCAATAAATTATTATTATTATTATTAGGATTAGCTTAAATTAAAATTACCTGAAATGTGTAAATATACGAAAAAATAAAACAAAACAGATATAACCTCCAATTTTATTAATATAGAAAAAGAGTACTATTTCTTTTATTTGTTTTAAATTTAAAATGACGAACTTTGGCTTGTTTGGTGTATGTAAAAGTTGCACATATACGATAAACCAAATATGGTTGGTGCGCCATTTCAACAGTTGTCACAGATAGTACCTTATCTGTCCGCTGATCCGATCATAGACTTTCTTTGGGCCTACTGGTACCACCATACAAAGAACATTGACCCTACATTGACCTCGCTCAATTGAAAGAATTTGCAGTTTTAATATTGAATTAAATAATACTCTCTCTCTCCGAAAATATGGTATACATTACTTAAAAAAAATGGGATTAACGAAAGTAATATTATCTTGATTTTTTTTGTTTTTATTTCTAAATAAGTGGTTGCTAGGCAACTAATAAACAAATGTCGCGCAAATAGTTTTGCATATGTCAAAACTAATTCACAGAAAAAAACGCGTATTTTAGAAAAATTAAAGTGACACCCACTGTAACAAATTTTGATCAAAATTGTGTTGAATTGCAAGGAAGAAGTCCCAAATCGACTTAAATCACAACCGCCAAATAGTCCAGATTTTAATGTATTGGACCTTGGCTTATTCCATTCTATACAATCCTTACAACATACAGCTTCACCGAATACAATCGACAACTCATTGAATGTGTACAAAATGCATTTAATACATTATACATACAAATCCTTGATAATGTTTTTCTAACATTGCAAACTTGTCTAGAAGCAACCATGTTTCCAAAAGGAGGCAATTCCTTTAAAATACAGCACATTAATAAAGCAAAACTTTATCGTAAAGGATGATTGCAAACAATATAATGTTCCATAGAAGCTGTGGAGACAGCCCCGTCCTTGTTAAATTAAAACGTTTTGTATTATTCTTTGTTTTACTAGATATTTGTAACTATTTAATAAATAAAATCATTCTAATTAATTAAAACTGTAAATGTATATCATGTTTTCGGACAAGAAAAAAATCAAAATGTACACTATATTTTCGAACGGAGGGAGTATAATTCGCGACTATAATTACCGAAACGGCGCCACTATCGCCTTGTGAACTTTTGACACGAAAAAGGATAGTCATCTGTCAACGTATGTAAACAGTATTGGTTTATAATCAATTTTTGGTCTAATTTACGTTTTCTTGCTGTATACAGTATATTTAAATTATAACCGAGTATTAAAAAAGTGTATAAATATATGTGAATCCATTTTATGATAAAATTTGCTGCTTGTAAATGAATATTTTCAGAGGTTATATATTGTATGTTGGTGCCGGCTTATACTCACAGAGAAAATGAAATGTTATACTTTGAACTTAAAACATTTATTTGAATACTTAATATCTACACATATCTCAAGAAATTTTATAGAAAGAGAACTTGTAATTTATTCTACACAAGAAAACTGTCAAATATTTGCAAACTAACACAGTTATGGAACACTCCCATGAAATAACAAGGGGTTTTAATTATATTAACAATAATTTACACAACATTAAACGATTTTCTTGCACATGTGAGACAGGGAAAATGAAAAATTCAACGTTAAAAACTTGTTTAAAATCATCTGAACAGAATAAATTCCCTTCAATAGAAACAAAATTTTAGAATCACTGATAATCTTTCAATCTAATATTCGAAGATGTTCTTCCTGTGATTGACTACCATACACACAACAAGGAGTATTTAATCTTTTTTTCTTAAATTTATCACTTTTTTCGCTGTAAAAATGGAGTGAGAATGGATAGAAACAATAAAACACATGGTGAATTATACGTAAACAATGACAGTAACCTTTTTCGAAGTGTTCGCTTTTTTGCCGGTAGAGGGATACGCATTAAGTTGAGTCACCAATAAAGAATTAACCGCAAACGAGGTTTACAGATTAACTATCTGTTCACATAAATAATTAAATATATATTTTTTAATATTATCAATGTGTTTCCTCACAATACTACACCGTTCGGTTGCCTATTTAAAAATATTACACAGAAAAATTATTATTTAAGTAACTCTCTTGTATGCTTACACCATACCATAAAAAATCTATGAATATATTCTACATGGTTGATTATTGAGTGTATGTATTCGACGTTGATGGTTAACCACGATCAACTCATGATTTCTTGTGTTTCTGGTTGTCGAAATATATAATTTTTTCATCGCCAATCACGATACGCCACAAGAAACTCTTTTGTTTATACCTTGCATGCAAAGAAATCGAGATGTTTAAACTATTAGCAATGGAATTTTCGGTCAATTCATGTGGTAGCTATCTATCTTCTTTCTGGTTCTTTCCCAAGACTTGTAAACATCGTGAAATGGTTGATTTATCGACAGAGCTGTTGAGCTAATTCTTTGACTGTTTGAGCAGAGTTTCTTCCAATAGAGTTGTTCATCTTCGACCTTTTTCAATTGACCTGGCCGTTGTTTGTCGTGAACGTCACAATCGCCACTTTTGAATCGATGAAACCAATACACACTGTTTTCTTTCATTTGATTCTACAGCCACGAAAAGGCATAATCCAGTAGAAGTTTGTAAAATTTCCAAGCACTCGTCGTTTAACGAGGTTAGATCTAAAAATTTGAACATCCATTCCAACATATGTAAATTTTCAATACAAGTATATTCGATTAAGGTAGGAAAATTAACGATATATTCTTAGAAAAGATACAAAACTATGACGCAACTGATAAATATTACAAGTCAGCAAAATGGCTACAAACGTGCATATGTAAACCATTCACTATCGCTTATTTTTCGATAGTAACAATATATGATATCGCAACGATGGCGCTGATAGAAACATGCTCAAAATTAAACAAAAGACTTCTGTTTTTAACATATCAAAATGTTTTAAATATCGGTATTTTATTGTTTTTGTTATATGATAAAAAATATGCCTATCTGGTTTGATAATATTATTTTTAGTTTCATCACGACAAAAAAATGTCGAGTCCATTTTTATTGTAATTCCTTGATAACTTATCTAAATTTATAATACTGGTTTTATCTTTTATATTTAAATTATTATATTCTATATTTTAATAACAAATATTTTATATTATTTTGTTACTATGAAGCAACTATTGACACCACAACATATGTCAATTGCTGTTACGAAAGATTAGTTCCTAAGATGAGTAAAAAACTCTTGATATAGGCATAACAGCCGAAATACGTATCGAGGGCCTCTTCTTGTTGCCACACAAATGTGAGCTCTCTCAGGAGCAATACATCATAACATATTTTAAACTTGGTATGATGTTAGAGTAGAACCAGGATTCGAACATAGGCTATAAGGAATCTCAAATGTCTCATTTTGGGGGATGTTTCGAGGTTAAAACTGGGGTTAGAAGTGGGTGTACGATTATGACATCTAAACAAGGCTCATTCATCTCAATGCAAGCTTCCAAAGGAACCAAGACCGAAAAAAACACACCAAGTTTAATCGAATGTTAAAGTTCTCACTGTTTTTTTCGGTTATCGTGGCATTGTGCACCATGATTTTTTACCGCATAGTGTTAAGTAAAAACTTAAAATATCTTCCATACACTTTACAGAAAAATTTATATATCACAAATATATTGTTTATTTATTATAAATTTAACAGTATCAAAGCACCATGAAATTGTCATTAGTAATATGATTTTTTCCATTTATAAATACAATCTAGATATTTAGTATCAGATCATATGAGCTAAAATTTTAATTGCTCATTAGGGTATGAGTTTGTCTAGACACAACTGTCAAGATATCTGTCTGTAATCTACATATTATCAGTAAGTTGATTTTGAAAGGTTCATTTTGAAATTTAAATTATATAAAAGCATACACAATTTAGATTAAGAACGATTGGGTTAGGTCAACTGTGGATTAAGTTAAAGATTACTGGTGTACTGTCAAGTTAACGAGTTTGGTTCACAAAGGTCCAAGGTTCGAATCCATATTTCGAAGCTATACGAGGTATTGGCTTTATTGGAAAGATAATTTTATGCCTTTAGTGTTTAAATATGATTTCGAGCATATGCGCCCATATGGCCGCGGCTGGCTCGAATAAAGCGCAATATGGAAGTCCAATTTTCGACTAGTTTTTGGAGCTTTTGGGCCGTATATCGGCAATAATGCGGCGAATGTTGGCTTCCAAGTCGTCCACCGTCTCTGGTTTATCAGCGTACATTAGCGACTTCACATATCCCCACAGAAAATAATCCAAAGGTGTTAAATCGCACGATCTTGGAGGCTAATTCACAGGTCCATTACTTGAAATTATGATCTCTTCGAATGTTTCCTTCAATACATCGATTGAGGCGCGCGCTTTTTGGCATGATGCGCCAGCTTGTTGAAACAGCTCTTCCACATTAATGCCATTCAATTGGGGAACGAAAAAGTCAGTAATCATGGCTCTATAGCGGTCTCCATTGACTGTAACGTTCTGGCCGGCATCATTTTGGAAGAAATAAGGACCAATGATTCCACCAATGGTGCTCACTGTACGACGTCTCTGCGGATGTGTATTATCAATTAGAGTATGCGTGGTGCGAAAACGATCCATGGTTATTTGAATTACTGCTTGAATGGACGATTAGGTACGTCGACCGTAAAATGGACTTACAATGGAATTACAAGCGTTGTTCTAGCGTCTATTCATGGTGAAATGGCAAACAAACCTGAGTAAAAATTAGCTGTCAACTATCAAAATGGCCGTCGCTGGAAACAGTATTGCTAATTCGAAAAACAAACCTCTAAAAAAACACTTTATATGTGTAATTATTCTTTATATCTTGCCAATTCGGTAATGTGTTCATCTTTTCGAGGTCTACCAAAGGGCCAACATTATCTCTTCCGTCCCATATCTTTCCAATCCTGTCCTCTTTCATTCTCATCACGTGTATCTTTATTCTTCCATATGTCGTGAGAGTCCAGGTGACAAATACATAATTGTCCGTGTGTAAAACATAAAGTAAGCAACAATGTAAACCTGTTCTCGATGCGTGTGTCTCACATGCACCGTTCATTTGTCTCAGGACGATGTGTTCTTTTATTTCACCGCTGCAGTCTTTTGTTTCACCGTGCCAAGTGTTTTCTCACAGTTAACGCAGATTTTAACAGGTTTTTTTATTAATTGTTTTATTGAAAAGAGATTGCAGATTGGATTCTTTGGATTGTTGCTTTTTACATGTTGGAGGAATTTGTCGATACACTCCTGATGGTAATAACAATAGAATTACTCTTTTAAACAGTGGTTCACAACCTTCTTTCTTTTATTTATGTTTTTTTTCTTCTTTGATATACCTAGATTTTTTACACGAATTTTTTGGTTCATTTTATGCCAAAAGGTTAGAATAATTCGTTGTTAATCGTTGGGGTCTTTAGAAGGTAATTAATGAGCAATATCTCCTTTACATTCCAAAAGGAAGCCATAACTTGTAGGCAAAATAGACTTGTTCTTTTCTGGTGGTGAAGTTTTAATTGATATTTTGTTTCTAGTGTGTAGTAGTGCAGCGATTCTTAATCTTTTTATACTCGGGACCCCCCAACTAGCCTAAAATATTTTCTGGACCCCCAAAAAATTTTTGTTAAATAATATTTTAAATGTTCTTAATAATTTATTGTTTAATAATTAAGTTTATTGTAATTTTAAATGCAAAAACTGGTAAATATTAAATTTTTTCTTTTAATTTCGGGACTCCCCGGTTAAGAACTGCTGTAGTAGAGGACCCAGATTCATCATCCCGTTAAAAAATTCTTTGCGGTAAGGGTTGGCGCGTAATTTTGCGGTCCGGATTCAAATAGCTGTAATTTTGTGGAGCTGGTTTCAGACAAAAGAAGGAAAAATAGAAGACGAATCGAAGTGATGACAAACAAAAGGAAGGCGGATCTAAGGAAGTGATTAGAAGAAAAAGGCAGACGGATCGAAGTGATGACAAAAAAAAAAAACGTGGGGTGGAGTTCCGAGGCACACTTTGATCCCCCCGCGCCGGTCTCTGATTTAACTTGTAAATAACTGACTTAACTTGTAAATATTGAAGTTAAATAAAGGTTTATTATTTGATGGCGTTACGTCTTGTATAAAAAAAAAAATCTTTCCAAAAAAGATTTATTCATTTTCAAGTCACACAAGCTGACTTAGCTGGTATTTCACAGCAGTTTATAAGACAGGTATAGCAACATAGCCCAGCAAAACGGAGGAATAAGCTTTGCAGTTAATGCACGACCTCTGTTCGTCAACAATCACAATACCCGAGACTCCAGCAGGCTTCATTTCTAGCTCGCGTTTTTTAAAAACAAGAGTATGTTATTAATGAAAACAAAACACATGCTTTTTCTTCGAGCCTTCAACTACAATTGACATAATTGTCACTATTGTTGCGTCATCCAACCCACAGTGTTGCCAACCTGTTCATTATTTATGAAATAACTCTCGTAGATTAAATAAAACTATAGTTTTGTTTATATCAGCAATACTCCTAAACGAATTCCATACGTCAGGTATTATACCACGTGGTATAAACAAATGATTGTGATCAGTATTCAGTTGTCAGCATGGCTTACCAGATGCTTAACGCTTATACCTGTCCTACCTAACATACCTGTATGTACCTGCCTGTATACAGACGGTGTGCGTGTGTGCGTGTTGTCCCACTAATTAGGACACGCCTTACGATTAGCTGCTGTCTGATCGATGGCTTCTTCTTCTTACAGAGCGTGGGTAGATTGTCAGATTTTTAAAAATTGAACGAACCACACTTATCAACAATCAAAGATCGAGATATTGAGTGTGAATTATTTTGATTAGTGGTTACCACGTTTTCTTGAATACCGTCAAGTCTCTTACACAAATTATTCTTTGTTATATGTATGGTTCTTCTATCTTACACAGCTCGATAGTTATTTACATCTTCTGCGAACAATTGTTGGTCTTTTTTGTACATATTTGAGATTTTTCGTCTTCTTTTGTGCTACAAACATCAACGCCAGTTTTAGTACTGGTTTTGTTGTCATTTATGGTTGGTTTATATACTACATTAGCTGAGCTATGGTATATTGATGTTGTGCCATCATCCTGCAATTATTATAAATAATGGATCTGCTTAGATCACCAAGAGAATCATCAATTCTCCCTTCAAGTGCTAGAATGACGAGGCTACTGGATAAGCTCACTCTGGAGTAGGCCACGTAGAACTGGACATATGAGAAGCAGTCTTTCCTTAAGTCTATCTTTGACTTCTTCTTCTTCAGCTCATAAACGTCCCACAGTAGTCTCATCGAACCATTTATAACTTTATTTGGGTACCTTTCACTCCGAAAAGTTAAGTGTAAAATTCTGAGTTATTTTTCTAAACATGCGCATGGGTAAATGTATAAGCAAAAACCAAGTCGATATCTCATTGATCCTAAGAGATATGGAAGGATCCGTGAAATCACATTTCACCCCGTTTCACGGGTCGAATTTCGAAAAATCCCTTCTTAGAGGGTTCTTACGTTATGGAAGGAATTTACTTCCCGAATTTCATGTCTATGTCCAAGAGACGTTCTATCGAATAAAAAATATCAAAATACGCCTTTAGGGGTGAAATTTAAAAAAACTGTCAAAACTCTTAAATATTTTAAAAGGCATGTGCCAAAAAGGAATGTTATAACTCAACGCAGGAAATACGGCTGGTTCTAAAATTCATCACGATTCATTTAGGAGTTGATTAGAACGAAATGTTGAAATGTTTTTCAACATCTATATGGGTATAAGAAAAAACTAAGCCGATCTTGGTCTTATGAAATATTAAGAACTTCATGAAATCACATTTTAATGAGGTAATTTCGAAAAATACCTTCTTAGTGGGTGCTTACGTCATTTAAGGAATATACCCCGATTTGATTTTTATCAATTTTTATGTATGTATCTAGTTCTTGGACGTCCTTTGTAATATGTTACGATAGAAACGATAATATAATGACATATGTGTGACAGATTGTAAATAGACGTAGTAATAAATGCTTATATGTGCTTGGATTTGTGTGTTTTAATTGATATTATTATAAACGTTATAAAGCGTTCTATCATGTATATAGATAAGAAAAAGAAATAAAAAATAAGATACAATTAAGTCCAAATTGAAATTGCCTTTCTTGTGTAAATTTTTATTAAATACCTTGTTCGGATTAAAATACGCTGTTCGGATTATAACTACTGCGTCTCACTGTTTGGTAGAGACTCTATGCTCTACAAGGGAGTATGATAGGGCTGCCATACGTCCCGGTACACCGGGACATGTCCCGGTTTTGAGGTTTGTGTCCCAGTGTCCCGGTCCAAGAGTCATTTGTCCCGGTCGATTTAAAATTTATGCATATTAAAAAATTATTTTTCGATAATATTGTACATGTACATATATACATACTATATATAAATTATATAACAGATTCGAGGTCCGAAATGTTCCGGAGTAATGCCGAGTACCAGTCAGCTAGTCACTAGCTGACTGGTACTGACAGATGAGCGCAATTCGCTTTCTATTGACACCGTGAAAAGCATAATTCAATGTGTTTTAAATTATAAAATGTCATGCATTGAATTCTATAATTATATAAAAGGGGAAAAAGAACTGCTCCAAAAAACGAAAACATCGGAGAAGTATGATTGGGCACAGAAGAGCGATGATAAAGAAGCCACCGAAGTCGGGGAAGGGGGAGAGTAAAGGCAAGAGAAGAATGGAATGTAAGGTTCTATTTGGTTTTATTAAATTGAATCGCCCATTAATTTATATTATATTATTTTAGATTTGATAAAGACGCATCCACAAAAAAAAAAATCAAGTTTTTCCAGTCGAACTGAGTGTTCCAAAATGATTCACCATTGATCCCAACGTTTTGCTCTTGGAATACCTATTATCAATCTACTTTAATTATTTTTTTTTGTCTTTAAATTTTTTTATTTTTTTAAAATATTGTGCAATTTTTTATAATAAAGGTATTATTGTCGATAAAAGTTTTTTTTATGTTTTGGGGGGGGGGTCCCGGTCGGTAGTCCGACAATAATGGCAGCCCTAGAGTAGGAGGAACAAGTACAGTACTTAGAGGTATCCACACACGAATAATTCCTCAAGTACCCAGGCACTGTCGGTGATGATTTGCATTATGCCCGTCTTTACACCTTCCCAATGTTCTCAGATATTCAATTAAATCTTGTTGTTCGATTAATATCTATTAAATTATTTCCCGTCTCTTTTGTACGTGTGATGTTTTTTTCCTGATAATAACCAATAGGAATCGATCAGACAGTTCGCTGGTCACGCCCATCTGTTGAAACAATCAACGTATACAGTTAAAACAAATCACTATCGAGTGTTTCTAAGATTATATCAACTGGGGTACGAACTAACGTTAACTTATAGACTTTGCTTTAATAGGAAAAATATAAAGGAACACCTTTTTATCTGATTTTTTTTATATACTTTTATAATTAAATAAGAATTTTATTGGCTTAAAGTGAAGGGAAGATCTTTTATCAGAAATTGTATACCAGTTATTACTTCATGACGAGAAAAGATCTTCAATAATTATCTCAGAAATATGAGAAGTATGAACTGTGGACATTGAAGTGGCGTTCCATGAAAGCAAGCGATGCACTGCACCCCTTGCTCAATCAGATGGCAATATTTTTTTTTGTGAAAAATTCTTATCTAAAAAATATTTTTTTCCACGACTATAAAGATATACGTTCATTACAGACGTGTCAGTGATTAGTATATGTAGCGCGTTCCTCACTCCTTTCTATTACACACTGCTGATCTGTTACGTAATTTTTATTTTTTATTTTTTTTTTTATTTTTATTTTTTACTTGGAGGATCAACAGGGAGGTTATCCCCTAACGATTCTCACAGAAATACATTTTAAATAATAAAGAAATAGTACATAGTTGTATTACAAGAACATATTAATAACAAAAATAGTACAAAGTACAAAACAGTAAGTTATAACATTAATAATGTTAATTATAAATGTAAGATTTGAGATTTTATTAAAGATTTGAACTGATGAAAACTAAGGAAGAAAATATCACAAGAATCAAAATATTTATCAAAAGAGATTGTGCATCTGTTTAGTGGAGAATTCATGCCTAAATTAGATGGTGTGTTGTTGTTGTAAAAAGTATTACTTCGTCTTGTATTCCTCATAGGTGCATTGAAATTTATTAGTTCTATAATATTAGGACAGTCAATCAAATTATTCACTATTCTGTAAAGAGTTTGCATGTCAATGAGCAGGCGTCGGTTAACCAGACTTGTTAAGTTGTACCGTATCAGTCTCTGTGAATAATTTAAGACATTGTTGTTAAAAAATTTGTACTCGAGATATCTAGTGAACCGCTTCTGCACGGACTCTACTCTGTTAATATATGTGAGGTAGTTAGGGCTCCAAATGACAGATGCATATTCCAGTTTACTACCTATGAGTGATCTATATATACAGATTAGACTAGCAGGTTGAGTAAATTCTTTCGTAACTCTCATTATAAATCCAAGATTTTTTTAGAGACATTTTGACGATTTTTTCAATGTGCACGTCAAATTTAAGTTTTTTATCTAGGTAAACGCCTAGGTCTTTTACGGTGTCTACGGCTGTTAATGTAGTACCGCCAAGGGAATAACTAAAATGGATAGGAAAATGCTTTCTAGTAAAAGTTATGGAAGTGCATTTATTCAAATTAAGGACAAGCTTATTTTTATAACAGTAGTTATAGAAATTATTTAAATCACAATTTAAGTCGTACCAGTCTTAAATAGTATTATTTTTTTTGAAAATTTTCAAATCATCTGCATATATTAGAAATCTTGAGTGTCGAAAACAGGCATATATATCATTGATGAATATATTAAAAAGAATAGGACCCAAATGTGAGCCTTGAGGAAGACCTGAAGTTACTGAAACAAAATTTGACATAAAGTTATTAAGAGCAACAGCCTGGGATCTATTGGATATATAAGATTTTAGCCAACGCAGTAGGTTACCATGTATGCCCAACCTGTTAAGCTTTGCAACAAGTAGGCTGTGGTTAATTTTGTCAAAAGCCTTCGTGAAATCTGTATATATAACATCAACCTGTCCAGCGGAATCTACGTTCGTATGTAAAAATTCCATGAAAGATATCAAGTTGGATACGGTTGATTTTAATGAGCTCATTACGTTATAGTCATGAAATTTTTGATTGAAAACCCGACATAAGCTGCTTTCCTTTTACAAGTTAAAATGCTTGGCTAAGCTAAGAAGTTAGTCAAATGTCTTAGCAAGGGAAAGGGGGGAGGAAAAAACTTATTTTATCTTAGCCAGTGTCTTATAAATGGAACGCTTCTACAACTTAGATTAACTTAGCTTAGCTTAGATTTCTTAAGTTAAGTGGTAAAAGGAAAGCGCCTATTTACTCTCCGCTTAACTATGGACTCCATTCTGATGAAATACAATTTAATAGTATAGTTTAACAAAATATATTTCTTTATCGCTGTTTTCAAAATTATTTAGTAATCATTTCAGACGATAAGAATTTCCGACTAATGATAATATTGCTTGGTTTTCCCTGATAACTGCTAAAAGCCATCTGTTAATGACTCAAATTTCTATTTTAGAATCTATACAGACCAAAACAAAAGATTGACTTGTTAAAACTTGACGAAAATCTTTAGAAAATTGGTGAGAAAAGGCAGTCTAGTTTGATAAAATAAGGATGAAAACTAGTATTGACTTGTCAACCGCAAGAAAGATGATAGCAAAGACCTCACAGGAAATATTGGAAACTTTTCGTAGCTATGACGAACACATTTTTAATTTTATTTTCGTTCTTGAACAAAAACAAAATGTCGTTAACGTTTCTGCTCTTTAAAAAACTCTGGTAATATCGTTATTTTGTTTTTGTTATCGGTTTGTTTCCATCCTTGATAAAAATTGAATCAAAGAACCGAGAGTCGATAGATTTTCTTACTACTCGACTACCGAATCCGTCTCCTCATCCTTGGATTTTACTAACCTGAGAGTTAATATGATAATAAGAGTTGCCTAAGTTTCTAAATGTGCGCGTGGGGCTCAAAAAGTGTTAGGGGGTCAAAATGTGTTAGAGGGGCAAAATGTGTTAGGGGGCATAAAATATTACTTGAAAAAGGCTTAAAAAAGATAGTTACGGTATTGGTATAAGGCAGGGGTTCTTAAACTTATGTAGTCCGAGGACCCCCTCTTGAACAACATTTTTTTTGCGGACCCCATCCCTATCATAGGCATTTTACATCGTTCTTGAGACTTAATTTCTGGCTCAATAATCTCATAGGCACTATTAAATAAGATATTTGAATAAAAGCGAAAAGTTGGGGGATGTAAAGTTAATATCGAATTGGACCCCAGTTTAAGAACCGCTGGTATAAGGCAGTGATGGCAAGCATATAACACGCGAAGACATTTTGGGTGACACGCATCGTTTACGAACAGTCTTCGGTCAAGAACAGTGGTGTCACAATTTTTCACTCTACGCACTTTTGTGAGACCATATTCTCTGCGTTAAATAATATTAAAACCAATAAAACAATCCAACTGACAGATGAAGTTAGTAGCGCTTGCTTGGGCTTGAAGTGCACGAAATAGAAACCTTCAATTGAAGATTTAACAAATGCAATTCAGCAACAAAAAAGTCATTAATATAAAGAATTATTATTTTTGCTTTTTTAATAAATAAATAAAAAATATAACTATTATTTTAATAGGGCTGCAAATATCATAAAATTATGGATATTTCTAGACGTGACTCGGCACCCGAAGTAATCTAAGTTTTTTCCGAATTTTGATACCGAGTTAAAAAGGTTCGCCAACATTGGTATAAGGGTTTCTTGGTTGTACCTACGAAACCCTAATAAGTGACGCATTTAATTTAAAAATTGCTTTAAAATAATTGTCGCAAAAGCAATCTAACAAATTCATCATCCATTGTTGGCATTTCCAAAACATAATTTCAAATTGATTAAAAATTTTGATAAACAATATTTTATCAAACACGTGTTTAAAACGTACGTATATTTTATCAAATTTGTGTAGTTAATAATTTGGTAATATTAAGAAATCTAGTTGGTATGGTATTTTGTTGAGATCACATTCTAAGATAGGAGGCTGGCCTTCCCTCGTCCAAGGAATGGGAAGGGAATGTGACTGTGTTGTGCTGTTGCCAGATCAGATTAACTCTGTGTTAATGTTGTGATAATGATCTGAATGTCGCTTGTTTCACTCGGACGATGTTCAGGTGTTTTGTTAGCGTTAAGAATGCACACCACTACATAAATGGAATGTATTTATTAAATTCAGTAGTCGACACAAATCAATGGATGGATGACAGGATATGTTGACGTCAACTAAAGACGTAGCTGCTTAAAACATCAAAAAAACAATTACTGTATTCGGTGAGGCTGACGAATTTAATTCGTTCATTTGTTCCATGAAGTCATAGATCCTACGACTTCATGAAATTATTCGGTAACCGTATCTCGATTTTCCATAAGTTTTAATCTAAAAACCTTTTAATCCATCCCAAAAGGAGGATTGAGTTGAAGAAAACATCATAAACAATTACTATATTCGGTGAGGCTGACGAATTTAATTCGTTCATTCGTTCCATGAAGTCATAGATCCTACCAGAGCCGCAGTAAGGAAAACTTGCACTAAGGGCAGAGCCTTGTTTTGGCGCCCTTGGCAAATAAAAGGTTCTCATCTCTCAAAATTCAAGTGAAGAGCAAAAAAAAGGTCCTCACGTCTCAAAATTCAAGTGACGAGCAAAAAAAAGGTCCTCACCTCTTAATTGCCTTTTAATTGCACCTTTTAATGTAAAAACCTTTTAATCCATTCCATAACACTCCCAAAAGGAGGATTGAGTTGAAGATCCCCTATTAATGAACAAGGGCTAGCTTTTAAGTTTTTACAGAAACTAAAAAAGAGCAATTTTATTTGGAACAAACTGTTTTATTGCTTTTCAAAATATTAGCCTTTAAGATTTATGTACTTTTGCGTACGTTCAAACCAATTCTCGAAATATTTTTTCCACTCTGAAGTTGGTATCTCAACAACATGGTTCTCGAAGGCTTCAACAGCTTCTGGAGTTGATGAAAATCGTTATCCACGCATTTTTGTTGACATTGGGGAACAAAAAAAGTCGTTAGGGTATAAATCAGGTGAATACTGGTAATGAGACATTAATTCGATGTTTTTCTCCTTCAAATAATCAATTGTTTGACATGCTGTGTGGGAGTTTGCATTGTCATAATGAAGAATGATGCGACGTTTTTGGTTATTTTCCTGATTTTGTCGATGATTTCCGGTAAACAAATTGTTGTATACTATTCAACATTAACTGTTCTCCGATCCTCTAAAGGAATGGTTGCGACATGTCCAGTACAACCGTAGAAACAAGCATTTTCTTGGAAGTGCGTCGTGAACGAACAACTTTTGTAAGTTTCGGTTTATCTTAGAAGCTCCAAACAGTTGATTGTTGCTTAGTTTCTGGTTCATATGAATAAATCCAAGTTTCGTTACCTATAACGATGTTGTATACGGATTTTGTAGTGTCTAGGTTGATTTTTTTTTAGCATTCTCTTACACCAATCAACACGATCCTTTTCTGAGCTTCGGTCAAATTATGCGGAATCCATCGGGAACAGATCTTTTTCACAGCTAAATGTTCATTCAAAATCGAATGTATTGCACTCTGCGATATGCCAAAGAATGCCTCTATCTCACGGTAAGTCACATGCCGATCTTCTTCAATCATTTTGCGCACAGCATCGATGTTATTTTGAATCACAACCGATTTTGGTTGACCTTTACCAGTTTCATCACTGACGGACGCACAACCACGACGAAATTCTGCAAACCAATTGTAAACAGTCTTTTCTGATAGTGCTTCATTAACAATGTTGAACGAAGCGAATCTATGCATTGTTGTTGAGTTAGGCCTTTACTAAAATCGTAAAAAATTATCCAACGAAAACTTTCACGAGTAATATCCATTTTTTCACAAATTTATTTTTATTTTAAACGCTCACAAAATTCTTAATTTATAAGCTGCCACTGATTTCATAGTAACAAATGTCAGTGACACATTTCAATATTACCATCTAGTGGTCGTTTGTAAAAACATAAAAGGTAACCCTGGTAAATTAAATATTTGGGGGCCAATGCCATATTTAGTTTTATTTTATCGACACTGTTTTGATCACTGGAAACAAGTTATGTTGGCAACTTTTAGGCCCAGCTACACCCACTATGCGCTACTTTATTTAGGAGCTTTAGGCCAGAGCTATGCTCACCTTCCCGATCGTAAAATTCTTAAATTTTCATAGAGACCATTCTCGATCCCGCCCCCGTATATATATTTCTAGTAATTAGAGGCCTGTTTGTTGTTGTTCGTTGGAATTTAACTTATAAGCTGTCTTTCATCAATCTAATCCAGTGGCAACGAACATGTTCCCGATTAGCGTCCACTAATGAAACCCGAGTTGTTTACACGTTGTACGTTGTCCGGCCGGTCTTATTTATCTCCGCCTGGACACGTTACTTACCTTCAACTGTCTTGGTCGCTGTTCAAATGTCCACTTCTTATCACTTGATCCGCGCTCGTAAAACTGTCTACTCTGTCCACTGCTTTGGTACTGCTGCACTATAAATACTAATGTTTCGTGACTGCTGAGATATTTGTTGTAAGAGATGTAACGATATAACTTGATTAATTTTAATTTATAATTTGTTTTTTGTGGCTTTTCGCGGAAAATTAATTTTGATTTAGTCATGATTGTGAGAAATTATTTGTTGATATATCTGGTTTTATATTTAATCATTTCTTGTTTATAGTTTTCACGCTTCAAGTTCTATCAGGAATATAGAGTGTCAACATAAAATCTCCAGTGGACGTGGTTCTTTGTAATCGTTCGTAATTCTTTGAAGAACCACACTCCTTCATAGCCAGTTTGACTGCGTTCTAAAAATGAGTGACATTCATTGGGGGCACAAACTCTTTGTGAACGATTTTCTGGTTATCAAAAAAGCAAATCAGCATTCATTTGATCTTCGACTTGCTCATTCTTGCGTTTTTTGGGCCTTGGAGAGCTTGAAGTGTGCCATTCCATGCTCTGGCGCTTGGTTTCCGGGTCGTACTCAAACACCCAAGCCTCGTCACCAGTACACATTCACTGATTAATAACAGGAGTATTTTTTTTTTTCAGTACAAAATCTATAAATAAATAACAACCGGTTTACTCAAACTGGCTCCAGCCCAATACTGCCTATATACATATACAAAAACTGGCATTATGTGTACATAGGGTTGCCAGGCGTCCGGATAAAGCAGGACATAGTTAGGCTTTTTGATTGCGTGTCCGGCCAAAATAAACGGTGTCCGGCTTGTGTTAGGCTTTTTACATTTCGCAAACGCGCGAGCGCCGTTTTCTGAACAATAACAAAGAGAACGTTAATTTCAAGAAGATGTTAGTACACAAGAAATGGGTAGCCTATTTTAAATCGATGAGTAATCAAGATTGCTTTTCAGAATTCCTAACTATTTGTCAGTATTACTTTGCAATCCCAGGACATAACGCAAACGTTGAAAGAGTTTTTTCCTTGATAGGTCAGCAATGGTCAAAAGAACGCAACAGATTACATGTTAACACAGTAACTAAAATGTTGGTAGTAGAATTTAATTTAAAACATTTGACGTGTAAGGATTTTTACAACTGTATTTTAAAAGAAACTGAGCTTTTAAAGCAGATTTCTGCCAACCAAAAATATGAATAATTATTTTTATTGTTTAACTTAGTTTAAGTTTTGTTTTGTTTTTGTTTTGTTTAGATTGTTTTTTTATTTTGTTTTGCTTTGGGAAGTAATAGCAAGTAAATAAGACTTATTTGTGCAATTGCCTTTATTTAATTTAAGAAGAATTTAAAAATGTTGATGCCGGTCACCATGGCGTAGTGGTTAGTGTAGCGATGCACTGGCTTCTAGATCATGAGGGCTCGGGTTCGAATCCCGGTTATGGCATGGATTTTTCAAAAATAAATGCATCTACTGGATAATGGCCCTAGTAGCTAAATCCAAAAAAAAATAAATAAAATAAAAAATGTTGATAAATGTTTTGACTGATGACTTTATTTGACTGATTAATAATAAATTATTTAGACTGATTTGGCGTTTTATTTATTTTTTATTTAGTTTTCATTAGAATTTAACAAGATTTATGGTAATAATCAAAAAAGCTTGATTCTACATAAAAAAAATTTGTCGTACCTATTAATACTGAGAAACAAAATCCTCAATAATGTAGGGTGTCCGGCTTTTTTACCCAAACGTCCGGCCAAACTGGCTGGTCTGTCCGGCTATTAGGTTTGGCGACCTGGCAACCCTATGTGTACATAGTGTGGAAGGTATGATAGTGGCCAATTAGATTCGAAGCGCTCAAAGTGCTAGGAGCATATTCCAGCGGTAATCGGCTGCTACTGTTCATTGCTACGCTTTTAAAAAATAAATAAAATAAATCAAAACTGCTGAACAAATATATAGATAACGAGGGATTACGTACTATTATTATTTCGTATGGCAACATCTAGGTTTTAGAGATTTTATGGTCGCGACTAGCGTCCTCTGAAATGACCTAACGCAGCTATTCCCCAACTTTTTTGACCGCGACCCGGTACGAAGTTTTAAAAATTTTCGCGACCCACCTTAGGAAAAAAAAACATTTATTTACAAAACAAATTTTATTTTAAAGCAGTAGCTTTATAGTAATAAAGAGTAATAAATAGTAATAAAGAGTATAGTATAGTAAAAAGAGTATAGTATAGTAATAAAGAATATAGTATAGTAATAAAGAGCACAAATACACACTATTCTAGTGATTAACTGACGTAAAAAAAAATAATATGTACAAAAAAAATCTTTTTTGTATTTTTACAATTTTTTTCGCGACCCGGCAAAATTTTTCTGTGACCCGCTGGTGGGTCACGACCCGCACTTTGGGAAACGCTGACCTAACGATTACTTTTTACAGTAGCTGAGACCACCGTACCCTATAAAGCATACCCCATATTTCTGAAAATTAATTCAGAATTACAGGCACTCATTGTAAAGAATCGGACCCTAAGGCTGCAACAGCCAATTTTTTTTAAAAATCTTTTTGCCCATACTAATACGATCTCTTGATACCACACTTTCAAAACAAGGGAGATAACCACTACGCTGCTGCAACCACAATTATATAACTGTAATAAAAATTCAAATGAAACGTTATAATGTGACATTTATCATATGTCAAATTAATTTTTTACCGTTGCTGGGTAACAAATACTTATTCGCCAATCAGAGCAAGGGAATAACTTATACTGCCCTTTATCTGAAGTATTGTTGGCCAGATATTCTGGTGTTTATTCCTATGTTTATTCTATCCGAGCTTTATCCGTGCATTGTAAAAGCGATTTTTTTCACTTTATACCGGGAATAGCGTTATCCGAGCTTTATCCAACGATTGTAAAAGCGGCCCTAATGGGTCTATTCTGTAAAAACATGTTTACAGCACTGTATCACTATAGCGCTGTAGTGAAATAGGCACTGTAAAGTGCCAAGTTACGGCGGTTCTGTAAATATTGAGCATTAGCTATTCTGTAACATATTCTGTAATTTCGGTCGATTTAAACTTTGCTTACATTGTAGCTAACTTCACTATGTTTATTTCTAACCTCAAAATTTGACATATAGATCAATGTCATCGATCGGTAAGTGTATATCATATTCGTATATACACATATACTCATGTTTTTTACGTTTATAATTTTTATAAATTATTGTTATAATTTTTTTATAAAATTAAAAAAGTTTCTCTTTGCATCTTAAGTATCTTTATTCCATATAAACATATTTTTTACATCAAATTATACAATGGACAAATTCATATCTTGATTAGCTGTTAAAAAAAGTTTTAAATCAGTTTTTGAAAATTTTAAATAGGTACTTTTCAAATATTTTACCATTTTGGTACAGGATCTTCATTATTTTCAGGTTCAGGATCTTCATTATTCATAGGTTCAAGCTCATCATCATAAATCTCAGCATAGTTAGGTATTCTTGCTTTTGTTGCTATATTATGCAAAACTTACCCTTCTTTCAATCCATGTTTTTCTTCCCTCGTAGTGGGGAACTTTATATGAATTGGCATTAGATGTGTTATTATCAGATAACAAATTTCTATTATCGATCTACTAACCATAGACTGGCTTATAGAAGTGAAATTTTGAGCCCCTGTAGTAGCCTGATAGGATACTTAAAAAATACAGTGTTTCTAAAACCTGTATATAAATGAAAACATGTATGCATGAAAAAAAAGGACCACTATATAATCTTAATTCATTCCAACTTCATAAAATGATTTTCAGGGATAGAAAATGGATTTTCTCTATCCCTTAACTATCTTTTTTTGACTCGTACATAATTTCTAAAAAAAAAGTTTATGTGTGGTTGTAACGTGATATTTTAAGCATAATTACCTGTTATGATCCTCTTGTAGTAGTTGCATTAGAAATAGGGCGAAATTTGGATCATTAATTTTTTTTTTAGGTGACACAAACAATACAAACATATACAACTTGACTTCATTACAGTACTGTAACTGACTTACGGCCAGAAAAATATCGCCGTAACGTTACAGCGATATTTTATATCGGTGTAGAGTTTACAGAGGAACGCGTGTCAATACAGAATAGCACTTTCCTTACAGCGCTGTATTTTACAAGGTTATAGCGCTTACAGCGGTAGAAAACTCATACAGAATAGACCCATAAGTAATCCACATATTTGATAGTATTTTATTATATATTTGTTATAAATCTATATAATTCATAGAATTCCATTAACGGGACCTCGTGGTGAGTGGCGAGTGGTGAGTGGTGATCGCAGTGTGCAGAACTTGTCGTTGGGTTGTTGCGGTGAACGTGAGAATACGCGAATCTGATATAGCGGTGTGCCGGTGTGGTGGACTGAAGGAAGGCAAGCAGGCAGAGCAGGCGAGTGCAGGCGAGTGCAGGCCCGTAGCCGGCGGCTGTTTGCTGGAGATCCCGCCAGATAGGCCAGAGGTGCGCCAGACACGAGCACACAATCCTCTAGCACAACGTTCCATGTGCATCTTATGTGCCACAGCTACGGGATCTGCTGATTTGTAAATCCAACAACTGCAGATTTATATACCTACACTTCTTCAGGATATATCAAAACAGTTAAAAGGATTACATGAAAGTAATGGGACTTAGTTCTTCAGCAAAATCTCAACCAAACTAGATATATACGAGGGTGAATCATTATCCGGAATATCTCTAAATAAAGGGGAACGTCTGCCTGTCTGTCTGTCTGTCTGTCTGTCTGTCTGTCTGTCTGTCTGTCTGTCTGTCTGTCTGTCTGTGCTGTTTGTATGTATGTATTGTACCATGCGGTTTTCGGCAGCGCATTGGACATTTGTATGGAAAGATTTTAAGCTATAAATGCTTATTGTTTCGTCTTGATTTTTTGTATTTAGAATCGTAGCAGGCGTTGGCCTTCTGTTTTTGTTTTATAAAAACATAGAAATTTTTTTGACAGTAAAGAATCAGTATTACGTTGTGCGGGTGTACAAAACCGCTGTGACTCTATTTCCAATAGTCGGAAATATAGTTATTTATTGTGTCTGGTTTTCTTTTGACGGCATATGTTCATTTGGCATCTCCAAGAATTCTTCAGCATCTGGGTACCCAGAGAATCAACTATCCATCAGCACAAGGGTTAGTAACATATGTCTGTTTAATAAACGCTTAGACACAGTAGTCAAACGTCCGTCTTGTTTACGAAAGCTCCATGTGGTGTGCTTGAAATTCCACACCAGTTAGCGGTTTGCCTAGAGCCGCTACACTTATTATAAATTAGGTATCTATTGATCTGGGATATATGCCAGGCCTACTTTGTAGCAATATTAAACCCTAAACCACTGTCAATTTATATTTTCGATTTATCTTTTATAATAGGAGGTTGCATTGAAAGCAGCTATCCACGTGTAGATGGCTTCTAGGTGCATTTGTTGTGGTCAGGGACAGACGTCTTTTATGTCATTTTGATGTGTGAACATTTCCTACTAAAATTCAGTCATCAGACACCATTCTTTGCTTACACTTTTGTTTTTAGTGCTTATAACCGAATTAAAATTAAACGCGATAATTTTTTTTACCAGTGTCTACTTCTACACTATTTTGATTTGAAAAAAGTGCATCTATTGATTGCTTGTGAAAACTTATGTTGAATATGCTCCATCGGTAACAGTATGTAGAGATTTGTTTCGACGATTCAAAAGTGGTGACGTTCACGATAAACGATGGTGAGGTCAATTGAAAAAGTTCGACGATGAACAACTGGAAGCTCTATTGAAAAAAAAAACCTGCTCAAACACTCAAAGAATTGACTCAACAGCTCGAAGTCGATAAATCAATCATTTTTATAAGTCATGGGAAAGATCCAGAAAGAAGAGAGATGGCTGCCTCATGAATTGGCTGAAAATGCCATTGCTAATCGTTTAAACATCTCAATTTCTTCGCTTGTAAGGCATAGAAAGAAGAGTTTCTTGTGGCGTATCGTGACCAGAAATAAAAAATTGATATATTTCGACAATCCGAAACTCAAGAAATTATGGGTTGATCCTGGTCAACCATCAACGTCGACACCAAAGCGAAACATCCCATTCACAAAGCAACGCTCTCAATTTGGTGGGATATGGTGGATATTGTGTATTATGAACTTTTAAAATCAAAGTAAACAATCACCGCTGAATGTTATCGACAACGTTTGGATGATAATTTGATGCGAAAACGATAATTAATTGCATCAAATCGACGGAAACTGACTGTTCTCCATGAGAATGCTCGGCCCTATGCTGTTATTGCCGAGAAACAAATATTGATGGAGCTTGATGTATCATTTTCATTCTGGTGTTGGAAGCGTGGAACAAGAAATTCAACCAATAGGATCGCTCTATTTTGAAAAAAACCCGTACCATGGTGTCGTAGGCGCGGTGTCGCAAGTTCAGAAATTTCAACTCTAGCGCTGGCCGCACCGTCGAAACCATAGAAACAGATAAATTTTTTCGGAATGGTGAGATCTTTAGCGAGACACATATTAATTTCCTAAAAAAAAAATTAAAAAAACGTAAATTGATGTAGCGAAATAGCGACTTTTACAATGTTGTCGGCTGTCATAAAGTTTATTATTATGGATTCGGTTTCAAATATCTGGTCTGCAGAAATGTCATGCAGTGGGTATACTAATAATACACCCCCAAGCAGGGGCCAACAGAATCTTCATTCCAAACTGTGATGTCAAGTAAAAAAGATTGTGTATTAAATTCTTTTCTTATAATTGAACTGTCTGTATTTTTTGTGTCTCATTTTTTGCAACAAGTTAAAATAATCTCCCTGTTGCCTTCTATTTCTATATATATATATATATATATATGGGACGTATCCATCATCGCTTTTCTTCATATCGCAATAAGTCTAAATATGCATAAAAAAGAGCTAGACGTCTCCTTCGATTTGATGACATATTTAATGAAATTGAATAACCGTTTACTCCAAATACTTGTATAAACTTTTAGGTTAGATTTGGGTTAGATACAAATGTTGTCAAAACCGAAAACGCGCACTTTTCACGCCTCCAACCCCACCATGAAATTCGAACTCGTAAATATAACACCACACCTCTCGCCCCTGTCGCGCCTTTGACACTACCATGAAAATGATGCATGAATGACGATATGTTTCGCGAAATTATAACTTGGTTGTTTTATAAACAGGATGTTTTTGGAAACCGCTTAAGAAGTGCTAACTAACTTCTTTAGTATATGCATTGGTGGACTTAAACTGACTTCCCGACAAAGGAAGCGACTTCGGCCCAAGTTCAAAGAGAATTTTTACCTTTTGGCTTTACTTTAAATTTTACAGTTCCCTATCATCCCGTTGTTAGATGGACTGATATAAACTTTTACTGCTAACTGCTAGGTTCCCCCAGCAAGCTAAATCCGCCTTTGATTATAAGATATACGAAGGAGATTAAATTAGCAAGGATCAAGGATCTATGACACTCTTGATTCTTTGATTATCTCCAAAAATCTGTTCCAATGATTAGTTCACCAGAAATCGATATTGTCCCTAGTTTATTTGTGTCCTTATAATTTCTCATTACTTTCAAGTTGGCCATTTCGTGATATCGTGTATGAATCAGAGGTCCAGGTGTACTGGTTCCACCCTGCTAATATTTCACGATCGACATTTCCGATATCTGTCTGTCTGTGTAAGTGTGTATGTGTGACTACGTGCAAGTGTGTATGTCTGTATGTATGTATTGCACACCCATACAAATACTATGTTGATGCGTAACTCCCAGGGCCTCGCGGACAGGAAAATTTAATGTCTCAATACTGGTTCTTAGAATCCTTGCACCTGTGAATTATTTTGAGATTTGACGACAGATTTACTTTAATTGTTACACGGTGTTGGATTACATCAGGTTTAAAATATATCAAGAAAAAAAATATAAAGTTCAATTATTTTGGGCGACTTTATTAACTACTCCCTGGCGAGTAAGTACTAAAGTGAATGTATTGCAACTAGCTGAGCGAGTGTCGAGTACACACAGCTAGTAAAACTCGCTTACTCGCTTAACAGAGCTTGCGTAAAATGTTAATGCTTGGTTTATATACGGAACAAGAATAAGGAATAGGAAATAAGAATAGTACACAAGATGTTAAAACATGGCTGCGCCGTATATCGGTTTATGTAGGAATGAAATTTAACTTAAACATAAGAATAGTTGGTAACATTCAACATTTTTATTCTTATTTCAAGAATAAGACACGATAAGCCTGCGCACAGCAATCAAAATGTCGGCCGTAATAAAGTTTGGTCAACAGATGTTTTTCAGTTGTGATCAGAGGGTTGTAAACAACAATAAAATGTTTTTAACGGTAATAAACGAAATTTTTTAAAAGGTTTTATGAATCAGAACCTGTCAAGTGACAAACGTTAAACACAGGCCAACGCAAGTACGCAGGCGCAGCGACGAAATGTTATGTCCTATATAAATGGTTTAATATTTTTTATTCTTGTGTACTATTCTTATTTCCTATTCCTTATTCTTGTTCCGTATATAAACCAACCATAAGTGTTTATGTCTGAATCAAATTATTTTTCAACCTTTTTTTATCTATTTATTTATTTTTTTTGCCGTTTTTCGACAATTTTTACTAGCTTTGCCAGGTTATGTATTTCTGTTACAAAGTAAGCCTTAAAACTACAAATCCATGCCATTATCGGAATTCGAACCCCTTGGTCAAACCGTCAACGACTGGCTATTTACAGTAAAGTAGAACAATAACAACATTATTTTTTCCTATTTTTACCGACCGCCAACATATATAAGGGAGGTATTGTGATTATACCGATTTTGACATTTCGAAATTTCTCCACGAATTGAGCTCTCTACATAACGTTTTGACTATTTTTAGCATGATGCCTGTCTGTCGGTCTGTCTGTCTGTCTGTCTGTCTGTCTGTCTATCTATCTGTCTGTCTGTCTGTCGATGACGACAGACGGACGGACAGACAGCCGTCCGTCTGTCTGTGTGCACGTGCAGAGCAAATTCGGCTAAAAGGATATTTATGAAACTTCATATTTAAGCTTTTGACATCAATGGCACGACTTGATCAACTTTTGGTAAAAATCGACTAGAAATGGGAGTTTACTCGTGTCGATTATAAGATTTTTGCGAAAATTTAACAGAAAAATATTTCGAAAAAATTTATTCAACAAAAGTTGCTATAAAAGCAATAACTAACAACTTTTATTTGAAACATTTTTTGACATCTTGTCATGGGATGAAAATTAAATCATGGATTCTCCATAAAATAAATAGACCGGGATCTCGTGACATTTTTGGTCTCCGATTTCATACAGCATGCCTTTTGGAGGAGAGAATATTTACCCTGTGACAACAAAAAAGGGATGGTACTAAAGCCCTGCACGCTTTCCGGTCATAGGGAAAATTGCATTTCCACTTGCATAACATTTTTGTGTTTTTCTCTGATTTAATATTGCTTGCCCTTTTGTCAAAAGAAAGTTATAACAAATTTAAAGTCTTTTAATTATAGGCATGCTGTATGAAAACGCGGAAAATCATATTTTTTTATTACAAGATCACATGACCGTTTGAGCCCTTTGGGACCCTCTGAATCGCATACATATATTTAAAAGACTTTAAATTTGTTATAACTTTCTTTTGACAAAAGGGCAAGCAATATTAAATCAGAGAAAAACACAAAAATTTTGTGTTTAAGTGGAAATGCAATTTTCCCTATGACCGGAAAGCGTGCAGGGGTTTAGTACCATCCCTTTTTTGTTGTCACAGGGTAAATATTCTCTCCTCCAAAAGGCATGCTGTATGAAATCGGAGACCAAAAACAGTCATGAGCTCCCGGTCTAAAATTGAAACATAATCCTTTAAAATATTTTGAATATATTTCCATAACCTTATAATTTAAAAAATGCAGTTTACTTTTTAGTTCTATTCAAGCTTATTTTAATTTTTAACACCACTCAACTATTTTTTTTAAGTTTATATAAATGTTGCCCTCCATGATTTTATTTTTCGTCACATCTGATAAAGATTTGAAAACTGAAGAGAGAGAAAAATAACTTTTAGTGCATTTTTGAATGAAATCGTGTAACTTAAAAATGATTTTTTATATATGTTATCTAGGTTAGGTTAATAATCGGCGGCCAATTAATTGGTATTGACCGATAAGAACGATTAATCAGAAATCGGTAATCGGCTAATTTACTTATCGGTGCAACTATGTCAAATTATGCTCACTTCTTAAAAATACTAGTTCTTCGCGTTAGAATAAATAATCAGCATTAGACAGGTTTTACCAATGTTTTCATATATTCTTTTGGTCCAATGTACCTAAATTTAACACCAATATCCAACGTTAGTATCTTTCTTAAACATCACCAGCCATAGTCTCGTTAAATTATTAATCTCCCAACTAAAAATCCGTTTATTTTTCTGAGATCTGATTACGTAGCGTACGCCTCCACTAGCTTGGTTCTTCTATCAGCTTACATCTCAGTGTTTATACAGCCATGCGGGACTCGAACCCCAGTCCAACAACTGATACCTTATCGATGGACACTCATCGCGGCTGCCCAGACAAAGATTCATCCCATGATTTTAGTTCGGTGGGAAAACAACTGGTCAGTTAAAAGAAAGACTAAATATTAGACTTGTAAGGTGAGATGGAATCATTGATAATATATTGCTCCAGAAAGAGTAGACACTATAGATACTATTAAACTATCAGTAGTTATTAACCGCTGTTTCACGGCATACTAGTATTGTATTTTTTTCACAGCTGAGCACGCATGCTCATCCCATTATACACGGCGTATAATATGAGCAGTATTATGTATTAACCAGGGCTTCGAACCGGAACTGAACCGAAAACCGAAAAAAAACCGTTATTTTTGTCGGAATGAAAAGCGGAACTGAACCGAAAAAAAATATCGGTTTATTTCGATTCAGATAATGTTTATGTGAGTAAATATAAAATACATTTTATTTAAGATTATTACCGACCGCCAACATATATAAGGGAGGTATTGTGATCATACCGATTTTGACATTTCGAGATTTCGAAGGATCTCCACGAATTGAGGTCCCCCATAACGCTTTGACTATTTTTAGCATGATGTCTGTCGGTCTGTCTGTCCGTCCGTCTGTCTGTCTGTCTGTCTGTCTGTCTGTCTGTCTGTCTGTCTGTCTGTCTGTCTTTCTGTCCGTCTGTCCGTCTGTGTACACGTGCAGAGCAAATTAGGCTGAAAGGATTTATATGAAACTTCATATTTAAGCTTCTGCTATCAATGGCACGAGTTGATCAACTTTTGGCAAAAATCCGTTGACTAAAAATAAGAGTTTACTCGTGTAGATTTTAAGATTTTTGTAAATATTTCACAACAGAAAAATATTTCGAAAAAAATTATTGAACAAAAGTTGCTATAAAAGCAATAATTAATAACTTTTATTTGATAAACGTTTTTTGATAAAACGAAAATTTCGACAAATATTTGTAAAATTTTTAAACATTTTTTTGTCTCAATTTTTTCATACTTATATGTAACGTTTCCATGGTCATGATAAATAATAACACTGTTAGAAAATATTAGGCCAAGTTATTTCTACTCTGCTGCTAAATAAATACATTATTTTATATAAGAACTTTACGATGGCGGTCGGTCCTGTGGTGGTCACAGCTGATTTTTTTTAAATTGATGAGCAGAAAAAAAATCGAATTTTTTTAAACTGATAAGTAAAAAAAAAATGCGCTTCTATTATTTCAGGGGGTAAACGCCAAGTATCCCCCCCTGGCAGCGGCCTTGGTATGATTATTACAAAATAAGGAATAAAATGTTCATCTAAATTATAGTAGAAAATAAATTTCTAATACAAATAAAGCATTTACAAATTTATCCCTCGGAACTGAACCGAAAACCGAAAAAAACCGTTATTTTTGCCGGAACGAAAACCGGAACCGAACCGATATATATTTTTTAAATTGAACCGGAACGAAAATCGAAACGAAAAAAAAACGGTTCGAAGCCCTGGTATTAACAGTTGAACACGTAATACATTTATTATTGGATGGTCGTGGAAGATAATATTTTATTTAGAATACTAAGAGTAGTGATCGAAGGGAGAAGAGTGAAGATGAACATGTGACCTGTGGAGTGCCTCAGGGAACTGTACTTGGTCCCATTTTATTCCTCATTTATATTAATGACTACCTAAACATTGGACCAGATCGAAGGAGGGGCTGATCTGTGTGAAATTTTGTTTCAAACTTATTAATACGGCTGCAGAAACACTTAAAATTTCGAAAACAGCTTTTGGAGAAGACGGGTAGACTCTCATTTAAACTTGCAAATTTCAACAAGGTAGTGATTAGCAGACAATGATAAAATTCTTGATTGTAAAAGTGTAAATTTTTCTAATGTATTATAATCAAAGTCCATTTCCTAGAGAACTAGTGTTTTTCACTTCATTATCTAGTGGTACTTTCTTTAGCTAAACATTAGCTTTATCATGGTGTTGCGTAAAAAGATAGCTAACAATACATTTGCATTAAGCCGACACGATGATTGCTGAAGTTATGACTCTTTGGAGTTATCAACACGTGTTGTATTATCAACAATGAAGTATCACGCTAAAATAGGTCTTAGTATCATTATCACTACCAAATGGTGATAATACAACTTCTAAACAATTTATGTGAAGTGTGAATTTTCACACATTTCAGGGTTTTGCAGGTATTAGAATGATGATTATTTGGGATGCCAAAACAAATTTTATATTAAAATATTTTTTTTGTTAATTTTAATTCGAACGCCTAATACCATTATTTAGGTTTCTAAATATGTGCAGTATTTTTTTATGTATAGCAAGGTTCATTAAGAATTTTAAAAATTGCGCCTATGGCTTCCATTGGTTGTTATAAGTTCCGCCCCTCTGATTTCGTGTACATTGAAACAGAATTAAATTATAATTTAAACAATTTCCACTGGTTATTAAATTTACGCTTTTAAAAATTAAATGCAACATTTGCCAAAATATAACTAGAATTTTGAAAAAATAATTTAATAATAAAAATTAAAAAAAAAAAAACAAAAAATAATATTGTCTCTTCTCACAGGGTACGATCCCTTTCGGATCGAGTTACTTGGGTGAAAGGCAAGCGCCAAAACCACTACACCAGCATACACGTTCCAGTGTAGCGTGTTACAAAGCTATAACTTGTGTACATTATTTGCCAAAAAACACAAAAAATGCGTTTTTTTCCAAAAACATAATCTGATAAAAAATTCCCGTTGTACTATTCCGATTCACACCAATGTACATTACTTAGAATTTTTACAGATTTTTAGTTTAAACCATCTGGGCTACAGGGTGTGGGACAAAAATTTTAATGCACAATTTTGGCAAAAATCGCTTCAAAATAATTTATTTTGCAAAAATAAAAATTTGATCGTTAATCTACGTATCAAGAGCTTTCATTTGATACCCTACTCAGAATTATAAAAAAATATTTTTTTTTTCGATGAGCACATATTTGTTTATATTTTTAGGGGGATATGTTTTTTAGATGTTTTAGTATTTTTCCTATGTGCGTGTCAAAGAGTTGTATAAGCGTGCCAAATTTCAACTCAGACAGATGACAAAATGACGGTATAAGGGTTTTTTGGTCATACCTACAAAACCCTAAAAAGTGCTGTATTTCATCAAGAAACAATTAATTTATATATATCGCAGGCAGATAGTATTTTAGGAAAATAATATCTACCTGTACAAATAATATAGTAACTTTATAAGACTTATTACTATTTAAACGCTATTTTACTAGTTAAATAGTATCTGTCGGAACGTTATTGGGCTAATATATTGTATTTTATAAAACAGAAATGCATTATAGTGAATAGAAAGAAATTATGAATAATTTTCTAAACTTATACAGACAGACATATAAACAAATTGGCTATCGCATTCTATCAGTGACACCGTAGTTATTGTATGCCTTTACATAACCTAACATAATGTCATCATTAACAAATCTTGCTCAAAATTACAAAGATGGACAGTAAATATGATCAATTTAGGTAATTAGGTTAGGTTTAGTTTTATTGTATATTGGACCTGAAAAAATTAACTATTTGGGACAAGAAAATATTAATTTATTTTATAGTTGAATTATATTTTAAACAACATATATCTTGACAGATATTTTACATGACATATATTTTTATATTTTTCTGTAACCATGAATATGAAATATGATGCATGGCTGACTTTGGTATCTATATATATGGCTGAATTAGCCATAATACAATAAGTTTTTTAAAATTTAAGACAACAGAATTATAAAAACGATAATACATAGAATTAATTTTACGAAGCTATGTAGTTGGTTGGTAAACGCACAGATGGCGGACTATTCGTAACACATTAATTTCTAACTAGCTGTGAACGGTGTTTAGAACGTTAATACTATCCATAGAAACATAACTCAGAGCGTAACAACGAACAGTCTATAACGTGTTAATTTAAAGAGGTCAGAATGCGGCTTTATTTAGGTTTCTAAATATGTGCAGTATTTTTTTTTTTATTTAACAAGGTTCATTAAGATTTTGAAAATTGCGCCTATGGCTTCCATTGGTTGTTTAATTCATATGCTCCGCCACTCTGGTTTCGTATACATGACACATAGAATGAAAATATAATTCCAACAATTGGTTATTAAATTTACGCTCTTAAATGCAACATTTGCCAAAATATAACGAGAATTTTGACAAAATAATTTAAACAAAATAAAAATGCAAAAAAAAAAACTGAAGAAATAAAAATTTACGGGATTCGAACACAGTTTCTTACAGTAGTTTCAACTCACTAAGCAACAACGCTACCACTGTGCTATACAGGATCACTCGTTTACTATGTTAAATAGCGGATTAAATATATTACATATTTTACTTAAAAACACAAAACTAAACTAAAAAAACTAAAAATAAAATTGTCTCCTCTGCCCGGGAGCGAACCCTAGTTTGCTGCGTAGCAAGGTAGTAACCTAGCCCTTAGACTAGGATACGCCTTCTAGTATAGTGTGTTACATAACTATAACTTTCGTACATCGTCTATTGATTTAAGAACTAACTTTAAGTTTAACTCTTATCTCTCTCCTTCTTCGAATCGGACCTATGTTGATGTAATTTTTTTTTGCTTAAAATTAATGAAGGCTCATACTCTTCCAATTTGACAGATTCTCGCTGAGACACCCTGTATAATGGAAGCTTTCCAAATTTGTAAATATATTTTTGTAAGCAACATTGTTTAAAATATCTTGCATAAATTCCGTATTGAATTTCATCTTCCTCCGATATGTAAGATTAATTCAAGTTTTCCTTGTCGGTGTTCGTTCCAATATTTATCACAAGATGTCTGTAGCGTCTTCTTCCTTTACCACTTATTATCAATCACACTAATGCGATTTCTTCCCAGATCATTACTGTGAAAAAGTAACAAATGATCACATTGCGCTATCAACCTTTTTAAAAAAGGGAAATGGCGGGAATTTCTAAGAAAAATTTAATTACTTTTTATGTAATTAAGATTTTAAAAATTAAAAAATGTTAAGGTGTAATGTTTTCCTCTATTTCATACAGGATGTGTTAAGATAATTTTAAATTATGTTTTAGAATACTTTCTTATATTTACAGTATCTGGTCATATTATTACCAGCATCTTATATTTTACGTCATTAGACAAAGTTATATTATTGCTATAATCGGTTGAATTATTGAGTTGATCTAAAAATCTGAAAAGAACCTCATTAATATACATTGATGGGAACCGGAATAGTTCAGCAGGAATTTGAACTGAAATAGTTAGGTTTGAGAAAAAAAAGACGATTTTTTTTGTGTTGAACAAAATAATTATTTTTTTAGGCGACCATATCAAATTCAGTTCTTTTTTATCATCTAGTACGAGGGTTACCTTTTATATTTCTGGATTTAAGATCAAAAACAATTATTTATCAACAAAAGTGACTTTATTGTTTTTCAAAATATTCTCCATGAAGATTAATACACTTTTGCATGCGTTTGAACCAATTTTCGAAGCACTTTTTTCATTCCGATTGAGGCTTTTCCCACTGCGATTGTCAAATTATGTGGGATCCAACGTGAACAAATCTTTTTGACGGCCAAATGTTCATGCAATAGTGAATGTATGCTGGTCCCATTTTTTATTTTTTACATTTTTCAATTTTGAGCAACAATTTGTGTCAAGGAAGAACTAAAATGCAACTTATTGGAAGCACATTTTGTTAATTATTTTGTTAATAACAACCAGTTAAAACTACTCTTTTCGTAAAACAACTATAACCCACTACAAAGATAAAAATCTGCAAATGTATTGCCAGGAAGGTACAATTTAAAGCTTCTTTAATTAGTGTTTCAAATTTGGTTACTCTATGATTTATAATAAATTTTATAGAAGAACGCACAGTTTGTGATTTTTAGTCATAAAATGTGTTCATCCGGTACGCCACCAGCGGAAAAAATGAGCTTATTCGATTGCTTAAGTTCATGAAGTTCCCGCCCTAGTGGTCACATGGTCGTACATCCCTGTCTTAGACATGCCTATGGTATTGACCAAATACCGTTTATATCGTACATTTCTTCTGATATAGAATCGGTGGTGGAAAATTCCAAGTGCCGTATTTATTGGAACAACTCCTTTCCCACCTCGAGGTTACTGATGGTCAGTAAGCTGGGCATAACCCTCCTGGATATCGAAACCAAATAGATGTTTGTGATCGAATTCTCAAGTTGTGCTGAGAAGAATATCTCTCTCAAGGAGGAGGAAATGAGGTCCAAGCTTGTCCGAGCTTAGAAATCTGTATCCAGGGTATAAATTTAAGCTTGTAGTCCTGATAGTTGGCGTGCCTGCATCCCAAGGTTTGGGATGCAGGCATGGGTATTTAGCTCCACCAGTCTCTATAGTATGACGCACCTCAAAAGGTTGTTGAAGTTTGCGATAGTGGACACTTGTCAAAACCTGACAAACCCCAAATCTCCGTTTCTACAGGTACTCATTTTTAGTATTAAATACTTGAGACTGAGTCGACCCCAGAGCTGCCTGCACAATATCGGAAGATAAAAATCCGAAGGATTAATTTAATGATTTTATTTTATACATTAAACAAATAGAAACACACTGATACCAACATCGTAATTTTGAATTTTGTGTGACAAATCACATTTGGAATGTTACCTTGTTATGTTTATTTCAGTATTAACTGCATCTCTTTGGTAGTATATATTTCTTCAATCAAAGTAAATTATTAATGATCGAGTGACGTATATAGTAAAGCATTACAGGGGTGTATTAGCATAAATTCGTCGTTAGTCAAATGGAATATGATGGGTCCATCTAGTGTTGGAAATGAGAAAACGCGTAGTCGTCACAAAATATGGAGAGATATGTCCGTTTCCTGTTTGAGAATATTCATCACGAGTTGGCGCTTACTGTTAGCAATGAGAAACAAAAGACGATTTAAAATATGATTACATTCATAGTACTCGGTAGAATGGGGAGGAAATTATTCGTTAACTCAACTGAGAAGAACAAGAGATTTTAATAATTATATGTATTATATGAAGTGTTTGAATTACGAAAACGACGCTAATTATTACGAGGAGAAGACGTGGGTGAAATGTGGACACATCTGCAGAAATAGGTGAGGAATACAGCCAAGCCCTGATAGAGGGGGGGGGGGGTTAGGAGGGCCATAAGGCCCGGGCCCCGGGGGCTCCAGGGGCACCGTCAGAATTTTATATCAATCCCTTTGGGAAATATGGTGGGGGACAAAAGTATTTTAGCGAAAATCCCATCTAAAAAAAAAATTGATGTGAAGTGTGAATTTTCACACATTTCAGGGTCGCAGGTATTTAGTAAGCGAATGATGATTATTTGGGATGCCAAAACAAATCTTATGTTAAAATATGTTTTTTGTTAATTTTAATTCGAATGCCTAATACCATTATTTAGGTTTTTAAATATGTGCAGTATTTTTTTTTAAAATATATATATATATATATAGCAAGGTTCATTAAGATTTTGAAAATTGCGCCTATAGCTTCCATTGGTTGTTTTAAGTCATAACCCCTCTGATTTCGTGTATTGAATTTCAACTGGTTATTAAATTTACGCTTTTAAAAATTAAATGCAACATTTGCCCAAATATAACTCTAGAATTTAAAAAAAATAATTTAAACAAAATAAAAATGCAAAAAAACAGAAAAAATAAAATTGCCTGGAGAGCGGAGCGAACTTTAATTTGCAAACAGAACGCGAGCATGCTGGCTATTACACTATCAAAGCATACTGGTTCAATGTGTTAGATAAGTTATTAAATATTTTACGAGGTCCAGCAAAAAACAAAAAATTGATGTGAAGTGTGAATATTCACACATTTCAGGGTTTCGCAGGTACATAATAAGTGAAGGCGGTATGCTGAGTGTGTAGGACAAATTTTACTTTGTAGTAATCACGGCAAAATGAACGATAATTTTAAAATAATTTATCGTCTGTTAATCATATAATAAGACTGGTTATTAAATTTACGCTCTTAAAAATTAAATGCAACATTTGTCAAAATATAACTAGAATTTTGACAAAATAATTTCAGCCTAATAAAAATGCAAAAAAAAAAAAAAACAGAAAAAATAAAATTCACTCCGTACTCGAACTCGAAACCCTTCGTTTCCAGCGAATTTTAGCTTACGACACCAGTGCTCTAACCCATTACGCTATCGCACGCATTGCATGTGAGTGTCTTACATTGGTATAACTTTTGTACTTTGTGAACCAAAAACCACAAAAAATGCGTTATTTTCCGAAAACATAATCTGATCAAAAATTCCTGTTGTACTATTTCGGTTCACACCAATATACATTACTTACATTTTTTTTGATTTTTAGTTTAAACCATCTGGGCTATAGGGTGTGTATATCGCATCATAATAATTTATTTTGCAAAAATAAAAATTTGATCGTTAATCCACATACTAAGGGCTTTCATTTGATACCCTAATCAGAATTTAAAAAAAAAATTTTTGTTTTCGATGAGCACATATTTGTTTATATTTTTAGGGGGGTATGTTTTTTAGATGTTTTAGTATTTTTCCTATGTGCGGGTCAAAGAGTTGTCTAAGCATGCCAAATTTCAACTCTCTAGGTTTAGCCGTTTGGCTACAATTTTTACCGAACAGACAGACAGACAGACAGACAGACAGACAAACAGACGACAAAATGACGGTAGAAGGGTTTTTTGGTCATACCTACAAAACCCTAAAAATGAGTCATTTTCCGAAAACATAATCTGATAAAAAATTCTTGTTGTACAGGGCCGGTAAATTTCCAAACAATCGGTCTACTTGACAGTCGCAGTCCTCCTTTGCATGTAGTTCAAAATTCATTCCACTTATTATGACCCAGATATGCTTCTTGAAGGTGTAAAACGGTTCTCAAGGTTTTTCTCTGCAGGACTTCCTCATTTCTTACCTGTTCTATGCCTTCTTTTAAATTTAACATATTTATTATGCAGTTTCCAGTGTATCTAAATATTTATTTGTGCATTTAATTAATATAATTAAGCAGTAATAGCAGTTCAAAACATGTTTTAGTATAATATTACGCTTCACATATAATTATATGCTCATTAAATGACTAATTTAAATCATCCATTAAAAATTCAGTTTCAAATCAGACAGAATTTAACGCAAAAATTTGAATTATTATTTCCAATTTTCTGGTCTGACTAACAAAAAATACAACGCTGTTTGCAAATTAATTAATATTTGAATTATTTTTTAATTAATATAATTAATTATTGTACAGTTGAAAAAAGAACTATCCAACTGGAAATATATAGGAATATTCAGGGTTTCATAGGCATCATGAAATCCTTACACCGTTACTCATGTGTCTGTACAATAGAAACAGTGGCCAAATGAAAATTCGCCTTGGAAAAAGAGATACGGATTTTAAATCTTTGCGGATCATCCGCAGATACCGGGCACAACAATAATTAGTAACCTGATGATTTATTTATTAGATCTGGTTGTTGATCCACAAACTGAATGCTCAGAATGTAAAGGTATAGCTGTTGTGGATACCGAGACATGTTGGTACTAAGGCCGGCATTACATTATAAAAGATCTTTGACAAAGATCTTTTATAAAATATTTTATAAAATATATTTTATAAACTTTTTTCTACGAATCTCAAACAGGCATACATATTACACTGTGTGAAAAGTTTTATAAATATCAATAAAAAAAAAAATTGATGTGAAGTGTGAATTTTCACACATTTCAGGGTTTTGCAGGTATTTAGTAAGTGAATGATGATTATTTGGGATGCCAAAACAAATTTTATGACAAAATATTTTTTTATGAATTTTAATACGAATGCCTATTACCATTATTTAAGTTTTTAAAGATGTGCAGTGTTTTTTTTATATATCAAGGTTCATTAAGATTTTGAAAATTGCGCCTATGGCTTCCATTGGTTCTTTTTAGTCATAGCTCCTCCCCTTTGATTTCGTGTACATTCAAATATATAATTAAATTATAATTTCAACAATTTCCACTGGTTATTAAATTTACGCTATTAAAAATTAAATGCAACAATTGCCAAAATATAATTAAAATTTTGAAAAAATAATTTAAACAATATAAAAATGCAAAAAAAAAATAAAAAATAATATTGTCTCCTCACGTAGGACTCGAACATGAGTTCGATTATGAATTCTTGGGCAGAACGCAAGTATCTTAGCCACAGCACCAAGAAACACGTTACTGTTTAGCGTATTATATAACTATAAGTTGTCAACATTATTAGCAAAAAAACACAAAAACTGCTTTTTTTTCCAAAAACATAATCTGATCAAAAATTCCTGTTGAACTATTCCGGTTCACACCAATGTACATTACTTAGAATTTTTTCAGATTTTTAGTTTAAACCATCTGGGCTACAGGGTGTGGGACAAAATTTTTTTTGCACAATATTGGCAAAAATCGCTTCAAAATAATTTATTTTGCAAAAATAAAAATTTGAGCGTTAATCCACGTACCAAGGGCTTTCATTTGATACCCTACTCAGAATTAAAAAAAAATATTTTTTTTTTCGATGAGCACATATTTGTTTATATTTTTAGGGGGATATGTTTTTTAGATGTTTTAGTATTTTTCCTATGTGCGGGTCAAAGAGTTGTATAAGCATGCCAAATTTCAACTCTCTAGGTTTAGCCGTTTGGCTACAATTTTTACCGAACAGACAGACAGACAGACAGACAGACAGACAGACAGACAGACGACAAAATGACGGTATAAGGGTTTTTTGGTCATACCTACAAAACCCTAAAAATAGACGACAATCGCACTCTTGCTTGTGCAGCTGCAATTAGTGCAATAGGTTATGCTTAGTGTTGAAAAAGAAAAGAAAAAGAAGACGTATTTGGGTAAGGCCATGGATTTCGAGGCATGATCTTAGAGGAACACACCAAAACCTTCTTCGGGAACTGCAATGTGAAAATACTAGAAGGTATAATAATTTCTTGAGAATGGATGAAAATGTCTTTAATATTATATTCGAAGATATCTTGTTTTATTTCCCGACAACAGATACAATTAAGAAATCCTATAAGCGTTGAGGAACGCCTTTACTCTTCGATTTCTGGCAACAGGAGAGAGTTGCACAAGCCTATAGTACAGCAGTCATATACCTCAATGCACCCTTTCAAGCATAATCCCAGAAACATGTGAGACCATTTACTATGCGATGAAGGAAGAGTTTTTATTATGTTTGCAATAATGCTGTATGCCTCTAAGCTTTTATTTATTTTTTTGTAATCAAAATGTTGATGGTTATACAACATTTCATACCCCTCATATTTCGAAATTAATAATTTCGTTGTAGAAACACACCAACTGGACTTTCCTTCCGCCATGTTGATTTCAAACTGTCGAATCTTTTATCAAAGTTAGCAGAAGGCTATATATTTTATAAAATACCTTTTACAAAATTTAAAATAAATTTAATTTTAAATATTTTATAAAATATATTTGTAAAAGATCTTTTATAGTGTAATGCCTACCTAACAGCATTGAAGCGACTGATGTAGCTGCCAAAGCCGCAGCCCACAGACCTATGATTGATGTGAGTTTCATATCTCCTGATGACGCGAAGAGTCATCTGAAACATCTGGTTTTAGACAAATGGCAAAATGAATGGAATATCAAACAAAATGTGAAGTTGAGACAGATTAAGGGAGACGTTAAACCATGGAGTTATTCCTGCAGAATTTACCGCAGGTAGGAAATCCCTGTTGGAAAACCCATGGATACCAGGGCTTCGAACCGTAATTTTTTTCGTTTCGGTTTTCGTTCCGGTTATATTAAAAAAATATATATCGGTTTGGTTCCGGTTTTCGTTCCGGCAAAAATAACGGTTTTTTTCGGTTTTCGGTTCAGTTCCGATTGATAAATTTTTAAATGCTTTTATATATATTAGAAATTTATTTTCTCCTATAATTTAGAAGAACATTTCATTCCTTATTCTGTGATAATATTACCAAGGTCGCTGCCAGAAGGGAGTTCTGGGCGTTCAACCCCCCTCCACGGAAATAATAGAAGCGCATTTTTTAAATTATCAGTTAAAAAATTACGAATTACGATTTTTTTCTGCTCATCAGTTTAAAAAATAATCTTAAATAAAATGTATTTTATATTCACTCATTAAAAGATGAAAGTTATATGACGATTTCAAGAATTTTAAGATATTTTTATTTTTTTTAAATTTGATATGAGATTCTATGTTTATAAATGTGGCAAATTACCATGGTTAATTTTTACTAATATTTCCAAAAATGCAAAATAAGGCGATACATAATTATTTTTAAATTAATAAACGCAATAAATCCAAATAAATTGTTGTATTTACTACTGTTATATAAACTCTACTATATTTAACTATTTAAATAAGCGTAAAGTAAGTCTTTATGGGAAAAGTAAAAAAAGTAAAAAGTGTCATAACGTATTATTATTTCACTCTTGCCATAAGCATAATACAAATGCCAGCGATATATTTTTGGGGTTCTAAACGCGTCTTCCGTAGGAAGAAGCTTCCAACCGAAGATTTTATGTTCACGCGGATATTGCGGATAAGCAGATATAATATATAATCCGCATCCGATCCGCATCCGCACGATTTAAATGATAATTTAACCGCATCCGCGGATTTGTAGGGCTCTACTCATGGTCGCCACCTTCAAGGTGAAAAGCTTCCTAATTGTGAGATGTGTAACACAGATTTGTCTGTGTTACACATTTTAACACAGTGTGTACTGTTCGAGTATGTCTTGGAGAGGTTAGACCTTTACTATGATCTGTCAGTTGCTATAAGTGACAACAGAGTATGGATGGACTTAAACTCTTCCTGAGGGAGTCGAATTTCATGTTTTATGCGTGCAGTCTTGCACCTTAATGTGTTTTATTATTTCCTGTGATATTCACTGTAAATTGGCACCTTTACAGCTCCATTACCATCATCCTGCTTCAATTTTTCGAACAGACTTTTATCATATTTATTTGTTTTTGTCTGTGCAAGGTTTCTTTTATTGTGTCCTATCCGCTGTAACCGTCTGCCAAATATTATTATTGTAAGAGACCACTTTGCAGCCTTAGAAAAAGATCCTTTACCATTCAACAGAGAGAGAAATCCATGTAGAAATGAGATGGATATATCGGAAAAACCATTTTCCCGACAGAGACAACATACCGCTTGGAAAGTCTAGAGTGAGATGGTGCTATTGGAAAAAGTGTTGTTGTGAGCGCGATGAAGAGAGAGAGGAAATGAAAAGCCGGTGTATAGATCACTTACGGCTTTATCAGAGAGTTACATTGCAGAGGCGGCAAGCTTTCAATTTATTTTAATAAATCTGTTGAATTCTAGCGACATACACCCAGCCGCTGGATACGATAACGGCCAGTTTTCAATAAACCGCCGTTAGATATCAATATGGAATATATTTATGGAATATCACTGGATTTAACATGTTTTCCCAGATAATTTGCACTTTTTTAAAAGTGTTACATCTTCTTTCTTTACATTCACACCATTTGAAATCTCGATATGGAACAATTATTAACATTATCATCATTTATGGAGTAATATTGTCTATAGGGAAAACTTTTTAAGATCTCAGCGCCATATGCGGCAAAAGCTGGAACACTCGAGAGTGACATTAAACTGACATTAAACTCTTAGGAAGTTTCCCATATAGAATCGACAACTTGGTGCACGTGAAGCCTTTTTAAGTTGCCTGCCGCTAAGTTTCAAAAATAATATTTTTATAAAATAAGTTCGTTGACAGACGTTTACCACGATAGGCGTCAAAACAATTCTTTCCTACCGTTCATTACATACTGTTGGAGAAACAAAATAGATGATAAACAAAAAAGAAATAATTCTAATAACTATTTTTTGAACAATGCTAAATGCAAGGGAGAAAGATGAGCGAGAGAACTAGAGACAAGAAGGAAGGAGATCGAAGAGGGAAGCCGGAATGAGAATAGAAAGAAAGAGAGGAGCAGAAAGGAGGAAGAACAAAGAAATTTGATAAAAAAAATATTGTAAAATTATCCATATTGTACGTTATTTTATTTTTTATATTTTTTTGTAATGATAAATGCCCTTGTGGCGGCTGTTGGTCCAATAATTTTTACAATTTCAAAGTAAGTCGAATTACTCTTGTTATAAACAATTTTCTTTATTAATTTTTATCATTGTTTGTTTGGACACAGACACAGCCACCTTGTCTCCGCCATAGACAGCATGTTATGGTTTCATTGTTTTTCAAGTTGTCAATGATTGTTCAATAAAAAATATTTTTCGACATTTTTGAAATTTATAACACTGGTTATATTTAATTTAGAATCCTGCGGACAATATAATCCCACACCCTAAAAGCCGTATGGTCTTGGGGAAAATAAAGGATATATATAATACACTACACCCTCCATATTCTGCCAAATAGAAAGCATTGGTTTTGGATCGTGAATGTCTCGTTTTGGTGTTGACGTTGACGGTTGACCAGGATCAACGCTTAATTTTTTGTATTGTCGAAATTGAGCCATTTTTCATCGCCGGCCACATTGCAAAGAATGCAAGCAAAGAAATTGAGATGTTTAAACGATTAGCAATGGCATTTTCGGTCAATATTACAGTCATCTCACTTTTTGGATCTTTTCCACGGCTTTTAAATGTCGTGAAATGATTTATTTATCGACTACGAATTATTGAGCCCATTTTTTGAGTGTTTGAATAGGATTTTCTTCCAATAGAGCTTGCTGTATGTACTGAAAGTTCATCTTCGAACTTTTTCTGTTGAACTGGTTGTTTGTTGTGAAAGTCTTGTTTAAACAAATGGCGTCTGATGACTGAATTTTATTAAGGAATGTTCACACTTCAAAATTACATAAAATACATTTTTTACTGCCCACAACATACGCACCTAGAGATATTTACACGTCATCAGCGGCTTTCAATGCAATCTCCTATTACATATGACATTTGCAGAACACCATAGAATATTGAAGTTATGTTTTTAAACAGAATTGACAGTCGAACAAAGTTTCTTTTAAATATTCTACCAACTAACAAGAAAAATTCGCACTGAATCATGCAGTTCCTGGTATTTACATCTTAGAGTTGCTGGTCTATGTATTTAAAAATCAAATATACTTTGCTCGCCATTTGAACCAGCACTCATATAACACCAGAGGAAAAGATTTCAGAACTCCAGCAAACATGCTGGAACTGACAAAAAAATCACCAAAAACTGTTGGTATTAAATTATTTAATTCACTGCCATTCCATGTCAGAAATGAAACGCAGTTTGCTGTATTTAAGCGGAAGATTAAGGTATTTCTTATAGAGCATTGTGTATACTCAATTAATGAATTCTTAAAATCTTGTAAGGACTGGTGTAGTCATGCCAATGGGGAACATTGATTTTGGGTAATTTAATGTATGATTTTATTGTTTTATCAATTGTATAACTGTTTTTACTTATCAAAATCTGTGTAAAATTATAAATTCGTGTACTGACATATCCTACATGCAGTCCTGTATTTAAAGGATTAATAAATATTATTATTATTATTCCAATGTCAGCAGTGCCTAGACACTATCAATAGTTCCTCATCATCTCTGGAGTAACACATAGTCCATATATACTACATATTCTCAGTGTTTTATTCAGGCAAATTCTCCATGCGTGTTACCACGTGTGTTAGGTCAACTAAGGGGTTCAAACCATGGTATATGCGGAGGGTTGAAACGTGCGGGGAAATAATAAATGCAATACTGCAGCGATACCAGCTTCTGATAAGTAGGCCGCGCCATTGCGATAAGAAACTTGCGATAAGTGACCCGAGTGATGTTATCAGTTAAAAGCGGCAAAAACTTAGAAATCGTTAAGATACGAGAATAGGGAGACTAATGGAGAATTGTCATACGGGTGTGATAGAAGAAATTTGATAGTGTAGGGTAACAGTAATAGGTAAAAAACATTATGTTCGGGAAACAAGTATTACTGGTTTTTAGATGTTCGTCACACTGCTTCAGGAAACATTGTATTGCTCATTTACTACAACAATGACATAACTAAAAAAAAATCGCCCATATTGAGTTATTAGTAAAGAAGAAATCTCTTATTGGTTTACTTTTAAGTGTGTATACGGGTCTATTCTCTATGCAAGACTATCAAAAACTGATGTTAGTTTTCTTAAACATCCCTTCAAACGTAAATGCTATTCTCTAAGCATATTTGTGGTAAAATTTTAAAAGCGGCAACGCTAAAATTGTTTAGTTATCGTTTTACAATAGGGATCTATTCTCTAAACTAGATGTTAAAATTTTCACTTCACAAACTGACTTTTAACACCACAATGTCAATGCTATTTGCTAAGCATATTTGAGTTAACGTGGCGGCGTTAAAATAGCCAGTTAACGTTCTACAATAAGCGCCTACCAAAACGGTGGCTTTACAAGTTAACGCTGGTGTTTAGTTTGCAAAAATGGCTGATACTTATTTAGTGAATGTTATTAAAAGAAATTGAATAAAACACAAGATGGTAAGAAAATTAATTATTATAAGACAAAATTCAAACTTTATATTACTCTTTAAAGTGAATTCTTTAGAGTAGAGCTAAGAATTGCCCTTCTTCATTTTAGTGATACAGGTAACTCTTTTGAGTTACCAGACGCAAGTTTAAGAAATTCTATAGAAAGGAAGTAAATCGAGTATTGAAGAGCAGTTTTGGTTTTTGTTGAGACACATTACTTAAAATTATAATCCTCTGAAAGCAAGCAAAATCACTTATGCCTGTGCCGTATTCACAATATAAACAACAACAGCAGCAATGGGACAGCAAGCATTTTTGTGGCAGTGATCTTGGTCTTTCCAGACAGACAAGATTTCTATATCTGCCTGTCGTGCCATATACTTGCTGCGAATGGCTTGCTTAATAAGAGTGACATCCTGGACACCCCTCTCACTGATGCCTAAAATTGTGTAAGACTTTTCGCCATTAAGATGATTTATAATGTTCCCATCAACCAACTGAACATCTTCATCGTTGTTTACATCTTTTCCTCTGTAGATATGAAAAACAGCGTATTTTTCCAACCAGAATTACATACCTATCGCGGCAGTGTACTCAGCAACAGCATCTAAGGCGACCTGCAGATTCCTCTCTTACGAGGCGTAGAGCTTCAAATCATCCATGTAAAAAGATATATGCCTCGACGGGGGACCCGCCATGTAACCACTGCCGCGTCTGAGCTTGATCGATAGACGAAGACGTGAGATGCAAAATAGAAGCGGGCTTAGGGAATCTCAATATTATTATTATTATTCTCTTGCAGCAAATGAGCAAAATACATTCCTAACCGAAAAAATTTCCTTTGAAATGACGACTTTGAGTTCTGTAAGATCACATGTAGTGTTGTCTATCCATCTATTCCTAACTCTTCCTGGTAGCGTTTACTTCTGGACTTACTTTGGATGATCCTTTTTGGGAGAATACAATATAGAATCCTTTCAACATGACCTATCCATGGCTTTGATCGTTGCTACTTTGCCCGGTTGTTAAACAGTTCATAGTTCATTCTCGTTCGCTACGTGTGTGGTTCCTCTTCGACCGATTCGAAAAATTACATGACGAAGATGACTTCATTATTAATCTCACTGATGTGGTCGGTAAATTCGCAAGCAGTCGATTTTGGTCTCTACGCGCCTTAAGAGATCAAATTCACAATCCAGACATTGAAACGAATAAGAAAATATCATTGATACCGATGTTCCACCCCTTTCTTTAACATAGTGTATCTATCTCTGAAAGTTATTGACAAAACTTTTAACCCTTTCCACGATTCATATCTGTATAAAAATCAAATAAACATGCCTCGGGGTAATATAGAGTTATAACGTATTCAGTTGGTATGTTCTCAGCGGTCTCGACTTCATTTCCTGAGAGCAAGACAGGAGGAAACGAACTACGGTCACTATATGAACAAAGGCGACAACTCATGCGTTAATATTGATGCATTTTAATAAATGGACCATTTATACAATTTATACAATACATTTTTAACACCTACAAATATATCTGGATGGTGGAAAAAATTGTAAAATGAAATCAAATAGAGATTATATCTGTTATAAAAGGAAACCTTTTGAAACTTTTGAAATCCATAAAAGAGTCAAACAAGGTGATGTCAAAGGACCTCTACTATTTAACCTTGTGCTAGGAAAGTTACTACGAAAAGCCCTTTTGATCAGATTATGTTTTCGGAAAAATAACGCATTTTTAGTGTTTTTTGCTTGACCATGTAAAATATTTAATGATATTAAGTAGTACAGTAAACAGAGCGCTTCGATGGTGTAATGCTTAGAATACTGACGTTCTAATTTGCAAACTCGAGTTCAATCCGGCCTCGAGGCAATTTCATTTTTTCTGTTTTTTTTTGCATTTTTATTTTGTTTAAATTATTTTTTCAAAATTCTAGTTATATTTGGGCAAATATTGCATTTAATTTTTAAAAGCGTAAAGTTAATAACCAAGAGAAATTGTTGAAATTGAATACTCTTGGACTTACAACCAAGTAACTTATATATAATACCATGGATACAAGTAAAAAAATAAAATATATAAAATATATGTTATGTCATGTGTTATAATGTTTGTATCATATTAGTGCCTAAATATATTACTACTATACTGCTATTTATATTCCTATAAATACACGAAATCAGAAGGGCGGAGCTTATGAGTAAAACAACCAATGGAAGCCATAAGCGCATTTTCAAAATCTTATTGAACCTTGCTATATAAAAAAAAAAATACTGCACATATTTAGAAATCTACATAATGGTATTAAGCATTCGAATTATAATTAACAAAAAAAAAAAAAATATAAAATTTGTTATGGCATCCCAAATAATCATTATTCACTTACTATATACCTGCGAAACCCTGAAATGTGTGTAAATTCACACTTCACATCAATTTTTTAAAGTGATTCTGCGATACGATTGTGTTAAATTTGTAAAATTTTATTTCATTAGACATTGGATTCATACAAAAGTAAAACTTGGATAAAGTTCTAGTGTGATACGCCCTTTAGAGAGACCTCGAAGTATCAAGTTTAGTAACTAAGTATGCTTAAACCATCATCTCCTGACAAATAGTAAATGTTTCATGTGCGATTGTATTAGGAATTCTGTAATTGAACATAACGGCCATAACAGATGATCTGTTACTAAGATCACGTGTGTTAACGGTGGTCTTGAGCTTTTTCAGCCGTTACCAATGCAGCAGCATTCACTTGTTATCGGCACTTCCCTGGACGCACCCAACACAATGTTTTTTTTTTATCATTTGTTTTGATTGTCTATATTCTGTTTCTATTGGGTGGTCTGTTAAAGTGGGAGGTACATAGCTAGAAGGTATGTAAGATACTTTGAATAGCTGGAGATTATGGATTTTATATGAAAAAGATTTTTCCGATTTAAATGAGGAAATCTTGCAAGATTATATTCCATGAATTAACAGCAAAAAACTAAAGAAATACAATAGATTTCAGCATTGTTCATATAGAGTGCGTCAAGATATGACCAGTAATGCTGAGATAAAACAAAATAATTGAACTTTTTTAAAAAATTCTTTATAATTTGTTCAAGGTAATCCCTTTCCGAATCTGTACATCGTTGACAACGATCCAAAAGCAAGTGGAACGGCAACCTCTTCGAGTGGTATAGCTTTTAGAGAATGCGTTACGCCTTTTTGAATGGCGTTTCTTCTTCTCCTTCTTTTTCAGACATTCATTTTTGTCCAATATTGCAGCATACCCCAATGGTACGTTATCCTCAGCCAGGGTTTGCCATCTCCTTTATATCGTCAAACCATCTATTAATCTGTCGACCTATGGTTTTCTTATCGGATCTGGAACGATATTTGTTGCCGACCTTTCATTAGTTCTAATGGTATGCCCAGCTCAGTTCCATTTTTGCAAAAATGTGTCAAAAAAACTTTTGTCCTCCACTCTTTCTCCTAAAGGGATTGATCTAAAAATCTAACAAAAATCACCATCAACCGAAAACAACGATTTTGATCAGACTTTTTTTGTGTCGGTAAAAAAAACATATTTTTTTAAAATGTATTGTGTGGTATCAAAAGAAAGCTCTTAAGACGTAGATTAAGGAATGATAGATAGTTTTTTTTGAAAAATTCGTTTATTTTAACACGAATTTAGCCAAAAATGTGCAAAAGTTCTTATCCCGCACCCTTTTACCAAAAAAGGTTAAACTGATCTGAAAAAAAATGTAGGTAATGTACATTTATCTGAGCTGAAAACGTACGAGAGGAAATGTGTGAAAAGTCACACTTCCCTTCAATTTTTTAATTTTATTCGTCAATTGAATGAATATTGTTATTTCATTGGACGTTATTTTTACTACATAATATGTTTCCTTACGTTTTCGATTTAATATTTTTGCCCTGTAACTGATGTAATTTTATATTACTTGTCACATTTTCATGTTCATTTTAGGCGTTAATAGCTAAATATGCTTGTGCCAATTTTTAACTAACAGTATCCTTATTTCGCCATATGTTGATATAAACAAAATTTTTATTCCACTAATAAAATTCAGAAGTTCATAATCTTTTTTAACGATCTTAAACAATAAAAGTCGGTGTTTTTCATATGTGTGCGATGTTGCTTTTGATAAACATTTGTGGTACCGCTGTGTCTGTGTCTTTGTAAGGAGAGCACACCGCTCTTGCTCTAGAGTTCTTATCTTTTATCAATCTCTTATTATATCTCATACTCATATGAATACAATGTCACTTGCATAAAATAGAGAGATAAATGTTGAGAGATAAGAAAGGAAAGATCAGGTATTGGAGACACTGTTGGAAAACATTTGGCTACGAGATTCTATCCTGGAGGTCCAAGTGGTTGTAAGACGGTTGCCTATGGAATAGAGGGATGCGGGTTAAATTTCCAACATGATTTATAAATTTTCATCTATCGACGCTGTTCAGTCAGCTCAGGGGACGACTCACTCTCAATATCGCTCGACGGGCGTAATCATCCAGGAACGCCAATGGTGCATACAAGATTATTTTTTTCAGTTCACATAAAATAAAAAGTAAAAATTGGCAGTGGCTCCGTGGTAAGACCATATTCGGGAGGTTCGATACCTCCTTCGGATTTTTATCTTCCGATATTGTGCAGATAGCTCTGGGGTCGACTCAGCCTCAAGTATTTAATACTTATAAATGAGTACCTGTTCATTCAGGGATAATAAGACCGGTCGAAACGCTATACTGATCACGTGGCTTTCATATCTATGACCGGCGGTCTAGAAACGGAGAACTTAACTTCTCTGCCCCTTATACGCTTATCTATTCGTTGGGAAACTATTATTTTATTTATTTTAAAAATTGGCAGATATTTATTCCTGCCTTCACATAAAATAAAAAGTTAAAATTAACAGATCTGGTAGCTCATGACAATAAACATGCATTTATAGACAAAGTTTATCTTTAAATATCTCGTATTAAAGTAATTACGAGGGATGTTTCCTAAATTCTGGGAATTATGCTATAATTAAATTACGCAGAACTTATAGGCAATGTTATTGGTGCCAGACAAGTCTTGACATGTTTATGCAACTATCTAGTGCAATATTGTTCAGTCTGATTTAGGTGTTCGACTGATATAGACGCGTTTTCATAGCACTGTTTTTGTAACCATGGAAGACGCAGCAAAATCTCAAAGAGCAATAATTTTCTTTTTGTGGAAAGAAGGTGTGAAAACATCAGAAATTATTCAGCGTCTGCAGGGACTATTTGGTGAGTCTGCAGAATCCAAAAGTACTGTTTATCGGTGGATCGATCGTTTTAAAACCGGTAGAACATCACTAGAAGACGATCCACGCAGTGGTCGCCCAAGCACGTCGGTAAATGAAAGAAACATTACTGCCGTCGAAGACCTACTGAAAGAGGACAGGCGAATGACTATTCGTCAAATTAGTGTAAGCCTAGGGATAGGTACACGACAAGTTCATGACATCTTGCATGACGGTTTGGGAGTTAGCAAGGTTTCGCCGCGCTGGATGCCAAGGCTGTTGGGACCAGAACAGAAACTCAATAGATCTGATACTTGTCGTCAACTCAATAATAAAAATTATAGCTAAATTCCCAGAACTTTGGAAACATCCCTCGTATATAATAGCACAGAACGCCTGTACTAATTTTCGAAAGTTAAGTAAGATCTTTGAATTAAATTTGTTCATTGATGTAATTTATGAAGAAATACATTAAGAGACTGTCTATTTTTCCAGTTTGAAATATTTGAACCTGTTCCTTATCGACATTTAGCATTAAACAGTCAGTTTAGCAAGAATGCCATACTTTATCAGCTCGATCTGATATGGTAAAAGCCTATAGGTTTTAGAGAGAGACATACATATGTTACATACATAAAAACACATACACACACACACTCACACATCCATTAGTTCAAAGTCTATAAGTTATGGATATCTAAGTTATTTCAACATTACTTATCAAGAAAATCGGTGACATTAAAAGATAGATAGCTTAGTATTTTACTGAATACAAGCTAAAGATAAATTAAATTGAACTCTTGGAATACAATTCAAAACTTCAGAAAAGATGAAGTAAACTAAAGAATACCAAATAATATACGTAATACGAGGTGTGTAAATTAAGTAACCGGACTGGCAATATGTGATACGCCTTCAGTACGAGATTGAAGTCGCTAAAGTAATTTTGTTGTCCGTAGCGATGTTTTTCGTAACAGTTTTTTCTAGTGCGTTCTAAAAATGAGTGACATTCATTTCGAGCAACGGTGTGCTATCAGGTTTTGCTTCAGACTTGGGCACAGTGCAACGGAAACTTCAGTAGGCCTACGGAGACAGTGTTCTGTCAAGGACCCAGATTTTTTGGTGGTTTAAGTCATTTTCAGAAGGAAGAGAGTTGACTGAAGATGAATCATGTCCGGCTTAGTGGCTGTCAGTAACCTCGAGGTGGGGAAGGAGTAATTCCAATAAATTCGGCACTTGAAATTTTCCATCACCGACTCTATGTCAGAAGGGACGTTCGGTATAACCGGTATTTGGTCAATACCATAGGCATTGGATGGTAGTAGAGCACGAGAAGAGTAGCATTATGTCGAGACACGTAGCTCGACGCTGCAAGATATAGACAAGCAGACAGAATGTGTATAATCGTTTCAAGATGGTGGTAGCACAATCTACAAAGTATGGACTCCGCTATTTGGAATATGCGGGCCCTGTACGCCAAAATATTTGTAACACCATCCTGACACGCAAACACAAAACCTTCTGTTTCCGATCTCAAAGCAGCAAACTTAAGAAACGAGAACGTGAGTTCGGTGGACAAGTCTAGACTTTTAATATATTTGAAGAACACAGAGTGCATATTTTTACTCATGTGTTCTTTTGTCAACATGTCTATCTCCCTCGTTTCGCCGAACTGGTAACTCGTTGTACTCCAGCGTTTTCTCTGATACCCTTTTCACACTAGATCTTTAAGATCGGATGTTAAAGTGAATGTATCTTTAAACGCTAATGTGAAACCGTATGGCCTCGTCTAAACACAACCGATGTTTAAGACAGAGATCTGTGTCTTAAACTTCGTCCGCATTGCCAACTTAATATCTATTATAAAAAAATTCTCCTTGAATATGTGCTGTCAACATTTTATATTATCATAAACAAGAATACTGTATTATATCGACGTTATAAGAAGTTTATACTTATTGTTATAATAAAATTATTTATTTTAATAATGTGTTTAATAAAATACAGAGCTACAATAATTGAGATAAAATGTATCGACTTACATGTTAATACAGGTGTAATATATTCTTTATTGTAGTGTCTTTATTGTAGAATGAAATGAAATATCCTTATTTGTTTATAATAATTCAAAATGTGCGTCTGCGCAGACAGTTCAAAACTGGTAATTTCATGACGGTAACTTAAGGACAAAATTACTGTAGCTGATGACAGCACCAGAGATTTAAACATCAAATGTGAAAGCATACCGATCTTAAACATCGGTGAACTTTAAGTTCACTCGTCTTAAAGATCTAGTGTGAAAAGGGTATGACGGGACCCAAGTCTGCCAGGTTAAATCTCGTTGTTGTTCTTCGCGCTGCCTGGTAAAGAAACGACCCTAAAATATTACAGAATATAGAAAATATATTAATAGTATTATTATTAATATTATTATATAACCACCGTCTGTCGTTATTTGAAATGTCGTTATGCGAGACAGTATTCGATATCAAACCGAAAAACTCTAGTGCTGTTATTATAAACCTTTCAAAAACTAGCGTTGTTGCAAAATTTTGTATAAAATATCCGATACGTCATTTAACAATCCATCTTTGTCTGGCAGGAGATCTTAATCTACCACCCCATCCTTTTCTATCTTATTCTACTATTGTATGTATACATCTTTGTCTTTCACCAACAGATAAGTATCTTCTATCTTTTTCTTTCAACCCCGTGTTTTCACTCCAACATGAGATTTTATCAAAATATATAGTCATCTTTTTTGCACCTACAACAGGATTGTGGTTCGTCTCTTTCTAACACATAGAGATCACTATCTATTTTATATACCTCTAAGAGGGGTAGTTTGTGTCCTTTTCTAACACATAGGTTGTAATTCTGTCTCACTTTTATTTAATGGGAGGGGTGTATAGCTGTTTCTTTTTAAAGGGGTAATGTTAGATCGTTATCGTATTCGACTTTTAGAAAACGTTTGTTATCAGTTAATTTATCGTCGGGGTGGTTTTGGGGTGGTAGATATGGTCCCTTCGATAAGGGGAGTCTGGACTTGATTGTTTCAAAAGGGGGAAGGGGGTAATCGATAGACATATTTTTAACATGAGTATATTAGTTAACTATAAACGAAGTGTTAATGTCCATTCAAAAACTCGAGTTAATTCGGAAATTCTGTCGCTGAAAATGATCCGTACTAATATTGTCTCCATCAGGGACGTAGCCAGGATTTCAGATTGGGGGGGGGGGCAAAAATAACAAAATATTCTAAAATTTCGGTACGACCTTAATTACATGGCTTGGGTAGAAAATAACAGCGTTCTAGGTCTGGGGTCGGCAACCTTTCAGCGACAAAAAGCCAAATCTATATTGAAAAAAAAAAACACAATAACATGAAAGAGCCGCTAAAAAATATATGCTATATTTAAGAAAAAAACGTAAAAATTGTTTATTTGCTGTAAAATAATCAAGTATTACAATAAATTAATATTTACTTATACATTTAGTTTGTGATACCTATTGTAGTTGCCAGTATATTACAATATAATTTTTTTAATGGGACGATTGCTCCTGTATAGTGTTCTATAAGACTTCAATATTTGGTGAATATTCAGTAATCTTTAACTTAAGGCAGCACTCTAGTTTCAGGTCAGTAAGATTACTTCTTAACTGACTCTTTATTAATTTAATTTGTGAAAAGATTTGCTTACAGTAATATGTGGATCCGAAAATTGTCAGTAGCCCAAAAGCATAATTTTTTAAAAGATTGAACGATTCTGGAAGACGGTTCCAAGCTTCGAAAAGAACTTTATCTACATTTTGAAGATTGCGAATTTCGGTCCACTTATGCTGGGAAGATAAAATTCACTTTTTTCTTTCTAAATTTTCCAGTTCAGAATTAAGTTTTAAGAATATGTAATTCCATAAACCTTTGGATTTCAAATCCACTAATTGAAGGTGATAAATGTAATTGCTACATATCTACTTCAATTGGTTTTGTCAAAAAATCTAGTGTAACTTTATATTTTCTCAACTCTTCAAATCTATCTCGAAAAGCTTCTTTCATGTTAACAATAGTTTGTGCAAAAAAAAATTGCGTTAGTAACATGTTTTTGTAAATTAATAAAATGTAAAAATGTTTTTGCACGTAAATCATTCACAAATACAGATAACTTTTTTTCGAAACAAATAACATCTTCTAACGGGTGTTTTTTTTAGAGGTATAGAACTTTAAGTTGGCATTACTGTTCAAGATGGCGACCGATTTAACAGCTGTCAAGTGATTTATTCTCAGTTTGGTTTGGCAATTCATCATGAATAGACTCACGCCTGAACAACGCTTGCAAATAGTGTAATTTTATTTCGAAAATAATGGTTCTGTGCGGAATACGTATCGCGCACTACGTCCATTTTATCGTCGACAAAATCGTCCATCAGAGCAGTTAATTCGATTAACCATGGAACGTTTTCGCACCACGTTTACTCTTATTGATAACTCGCATCCCCAGAGACGCCGTACGGTGCGTACAGAAGATGCTACCGTACTTCTTCAAAAACGATGATGGCCAGAACGTTACAGTCAATGGTGATCGGTATAGAGCCATGATTACTAACTTTTTCATTCCTGAATTCAACAGCCATGATGTCCAGGAGCTGTGGTTCCAACAAGACGGCGCAACATGTCACACAGCTCGTGCCACAATCGATTTATTGAAAGACACGTTTGGTGACCGCCTAATTTCACGTTTTGGAGCTGTGAATTGGCCTCCAAGATCTTGTGATTTAACACCGCTGGACTACTTTCTGTGGGGCTATGTAAAGTCATTGGTCTATGCGGATAAGCCACAAACGCTTGACCATTTGGAAGACAACATTCGCCGTGTTATTGCCGATATACGGCCACAAATGTTGGAAAAAGTCATCGAAAATTCGACGTCCAGATTGGACTACATCCGAGCCAGCCGTGGCGGTCATATGCCAGAAATCATATTTAAAATGTAATGCCACAAGATTATCTTTCGAATAAAAAAAAATTCATGTCAATCGAATAATCCATCGTTGTTTTATTGCAATTTAAAGTTCTATACCTCTAAAAAAAACACCCATTATAAGGGAATATGCAGTAACTCGGGGAATTACCAGGCGCGATTTGCACCGTAAAACATTCTGAAAAATACAAAACCTGCATAGTACAGGCAGAAAGTTGAAAATTAGAAAATAGATTATATTAAAATAAAAACCAGCCAAATTTTCAAAGAGCCACAAAATTTTCTAAAAGAGCCGCATGAGGCTCCGGAGTCGCCGGTTGCCGACCCCTGTTCTAGGTCTTTTGTAGTATATTAAATAATAAAAGTCCGGTAAATTTATAAATTTTCTTCACCTCCGGTGAAGAAAACTTCTAACAACCTAAATTATATTTTATATAAGGTAAACTAACCAGGATTTAAACTATCCTTGGGGGGGGGGGCAAATACCCCTATGCCCCCCCTGGCTACGTCTCTGGTCTCCATTGTTTTTCTTTACGCGTTATTAGGTTTTTACTTATGCAAAACTTTTGACAAATACCTTTACCCGTCCCATTGCTTGAAAAATAATCTTCTAGCTCTTATTTTAATATAATGTCGTGTGAATTTCCATCCCTATGTGCAAACATCTATGAATTGTGAAGATAGCGACCGGACTATGTCTTAAAAAAACATATATTGAAGCTGCCAATATGCGATAAGTCGCAAAAAGAAATCAATTCTCACCAAACATTTGAGCATTTTAAATTCAAAGTGACAGCATATTTAATAAGTAAAATAAGTGTCAAGATATGAGGTTTAACACAGGGATCGAGAACAGGCGGCTCGAGAGCCGTATAAGGCCTTTAGGGGGAAAAAGTATTACTCTTATTTTGAGTAGAAATAAATAAAATGTCTCTCAATAGAAAAGGACCGGAAAGAAAAAATAATAATCTGTGGTTTTTGTCCTCAAAATAGGCTGAAACGGCATCTTTAACTTGTTCGTCGCTCGTAATTTTTTTCTAAGCTCTTTTTTCAGCTTCGGGAACAAATAATAGTCTGATGGGGCCAGGTCTGTACTGTAGGGAGGGTGGTTTAAAGTTTGAAAGCCACAGTCGTAAATAGTAGCCACCGCAACATTGCTCTTGTGCACGGGTGCGTTGTCTTGCATAAGCAGCACTCCTTTGGTCCATTTTCCTCTCCTTTTCTCCTTCACAGCTTCTTTTATCTGTTTCAGCAGATCCGCATAGTATTGTCCAGTTATTGTGACACTCTTAATTTTATAGCCGATCAACAGGATCAGGGATGTAGCCAGGGGGGGGGGCATAGGGGGCATTTATTATTTAATATACTACAAAAGACCTAGAACAGGGGTCGGCAACCTGCAGCTCCAGAACCGCATGCGGCTCTTTTAGAAAATTTTGTGGCTCTGAAAATTGGCTGGTTTTTATTTTAATATAATCTATTTTTTAATTTTCAACTTTCTGCCTGTACTATACAGGTTTTGTATTTTTCAGAATATTTTACGGTGCAATTCACGCCCGGTAATTCCCCGAGTTACTGCATATTCCCTTTTAGAAGAATTTGTTTCGAAAAAAAGTTACCTGTATTTGTGAATGATTTACGTGCAAAAACATTTTTATATTTTATTAATTTACAAAAACATGTTATTACTGCAATTTTTTTTTTTTTGCACAAACTATTGTTAACATGCAAGAAGCTTTTCGAGATAGATTTAAAGAGTTTATTTATTTATTTATTTATTTATTTATACAGGTTTGGCCACACAACAGGTAAAACCCAATTACAGTGTGGCACAGATTTTATACATTTGAACTTAATTATCATTGTCTGTGACAGCTGCTAACATATAAAAGCAAAAAAAATTAAATAAACAAATAATAATAATAATAATAATAATGATAAATGTACCTACATAATATTATACATTACATTACATAATAGTGAAAAAAAATACATTTGTTTTAGAGTAGATTCATTGTGCAGTTCTTAAATCTATTAATATTAGATGAAAAAATATCAGGACAATTGTCGTACGTTGATAAATGGTTAAATTTTAGGCAAATTCTATTAATAGGAGAATTGTACGCGGAATTCGTTCGATTATGAGGCAAAGCAAATAGCTCATTAAGTCTTGTGTTATGCGATGGTACGCGAATCTGTAATTGATGTAAAAGTGATGGACAGTCAAAATTATTATTTATTATTTTATATAAGAACATAATGTCTTTATGCTCTCTTCTTTTTTTTAATGAATTAAGAGTAACTGAGTTGTGTGGAAATTTATAGTTTAAATAATTTATAAATTTGTGCTGAATCGATTCCAGCCGTTTAATATACACATAGTACTGGGGCGACCAACATATTGTAGCGAACTCAAGTTGACTTCTGACGGTCGTATAATAAAGTGATAGTACCGTTTTCATGTTTTTGAATACACGACTAGTTCGTATTACAAAACCCAACGTTTTATAGGCTTTTTTTATAATAGTATTTATGTGTATGTCATATACTAACTTCGAGTCAAGAGTCACGCCCAAATCTTTTATTTCCGTTACATTTTCAAGTATATTTTCATTAATGACGTAATTAAATTGAAAGACATTTCTATTACGCGAGAATGTTATTTTTTTACATTTATTTATATTTAGTTGTAGACGATTAACCTGGCAATATTGATCAAGACGCGTAAGATCTTCTTGTATTGACTGAGCATGTAAAATGGATGTTACTTTTTTATAAATTTTTAAATCGTCGGCGTACATAATAAAATTAGAATGTTTGAAGCATAAGTATATATCGTTAATAGAAAACATAAAGAAAGTAAGAAGAAAATAGAAAACATAAACAGTTTAGAAAACATAAAGCTACACTAGCTTTTTTGACAAAACCAATTGAAGTAGATATGTAGCAATTACATTTATCACCTTCAATTAGTGGATTTGAAATCCAAAGGTTTATGGAATTACATATTCTTAAAACTTAATTCTGAACTGGAAAATTTAGAAAGAAAAAAGTGAATTTTATCTTCCCAGCATAAGTGCACCGAAATTCTCAATCTTCAAAATGTAGATAAAGTTCTTTTCGAAGCTCGGAACCGTCTTCCAGAATCGTTCAATCTTTTAAAAAATTATGCTTTTGGGCTAGTGACAATTTTCGGATCCACATATTACTGTAAGCAAATCTTTTCACATATGAAATTAATAAAGAGTCAGTTAATAAGTAATCTTACTGACCTGAAACTAGAGTGCTGCCTTAAGTTAAAGATTACTGAATATTCACCAAATATTGAAGTCTTATAGAACACTATACAGGAGCAATCGTCCCATTAAAAAAATTATTATATTGTAATATACTGGCAACTACAATAGGTATCACTAACTAAATTTATAAGTAAATATTAATTTATTGTAATACTTGATTATTTTAAAACAAATAAACAATTTTTACGTTTTTTTCTTAAATATAGCATATATTTTTTAGCGGATCTTCCATGTTATTGTGTTTTTTTTTTTTCATATAGATTTGGCTTTTTGTCACTGAAAGGTTGCCGACGCCTGACCTAGAACGCTGTTATTTTCTACCCAAGCCATGTAATTAAGGTCGTACCGACCAATTTAGAATATTTTGTTATTTTTGCCCCCCCCCCCCCAAGCTGAAATCCTGGCTACATCCCTGAACAGGATACCCTCCATATCCCAAAAAACAATGATTTTCCCTGCTGACTGTGAAGTCTTGAACTTTTTGATCTCCCCTCTATATTCTAGTCATTTAGATGGACTGTGTTAGGCGCAGAGTCATTGTTGCTGTGCGCCAAGAATTGTACTAACCCAATTCTGATGTAATTAAAAAATTACATATTTTAAGTTTCAACATTTTACTAATTTGACACCTTTTTATAAATTTTATTCTTTATAGTTTTCTGTTAGATGGCTCCATGTTTCAGAAAGGTTTCCAAATCCTTGATTTAATATGACACCAGAGCGTCTTTTCAGTTTGAAACGTTTGTTATCCACTGTTCTATTTCACTTTTAGTAAATGTCCCGTTATCTGTATGTGTAGATGAGTAGTTAATCTGTATCTATGCTGGTACCAGTTCGAATACTGTCTAGGCCCGAAGTCTAACTCACTCACAGATAAGCCAATCGCCCGTAAAAAATATACAGGTATTGAAGAAAATCCATGATTACATGTTTCACACGGGCTTTCAATAATCAGGAAATAAAAAGGAAAACAAAAAATTGATATATACCTCTTGCCATAAATACTGTTACAAAGTTTTCAGTGATGTTCCACAAGATGTTTAAAGATATTTAAATTTTCTTTTAGTACGTAATACGAGGAGTGATTGAAAAGATTCTAGAACGAACTAAAAGACGGAGTTTCGCACGCATCTCGTTCATATGTTTTGAAAGACTAATCTTTCATATAACTGCAGCCAAATTTCCAGACTGATCGTGCATACAGTATAGGCGTGACAGTCAACTAAAGCAACAAATTACATACATTTTCTTAATCTATATATATAAAACTGAATATTTGTGGGTATATCCGGAAATTCTAACCCACTTCCAGATATGCTACCGAGTTGAAATTTTGCATACAGGTAGGAAACGCCTTCATCATAACTAGAAAAATCTCAATTTTTTTTATCTATTAAACCGGGCTTTTGGATATTTAGTTATCATCCACTTGTATTTCACAAGTGAGGACCTTTTTTTCAGATCATCACTTGATTTCAGAAGCGAGGAGCTTTTATTAGATCATCACTTTTTTAGAAATGAGAATAATTTAAATAAAATAATTTTGTGTTCCGCCCCTCTCCCCCAAATTCTGGGTGCGCCACTATACAGATATAAAAGTAAACATTACGAATCAAATTCTTAATTAAATAATATTTTTCCACTCTCTACATAGTAAGTATATTGTTATGATATTGATGTGATGGAAGGAGATACACATTATCAAGGAAGCTTTCGTTACTATTAACAACGGGATGTAAGTAAAAATTTACCTCTCCTGGGGAAGTAAGTGAAAAAATTAAACAAAACCAAAATTTTATGCCATGTGCCATAACGTCCCTTTGATTTCTCCGGAAGGAGGAATGAACATGCAGCGTTTGCAGCCACATCAATTCCCATTTCTCTTTCACTTTTGTTCAAATTCATTTTACATATTTTGACATAAAGCTTTTATTATTCATGCCTTATTTGATTGCAACCGGCCGCAGACATATTGATAATTTATTCAAATATCTAAAATATGGTAAATTAATCAAAAAGAAACTATGCAATTAAAAATAACTTTGAGAGTGGAAAAAATATTATAAACAATTCGGGAGGTAAATATTTACCAGTCTCGGATTCTATTGAATTACAGTGGTTCTGAATTACAGACAACACTGTAGACAACATTTTGTTGAACTAGGTCTGATGACACTACCGTCCTTATACAGTTACGGTCAAAATAATAAATACACCTAATACACCAACCTTATTATTTGTAGTTGGAACACTAAATAAATTTATATTTTTATTCTAACTGGCATAACCAATAAAGCACTTTATGCTCTATTAAAACCATAATATTTATCAAGAAATATTATATGGTGATAGAAATATTTTGATATTTCTGAAAACACTACCTGAAACGGTTGGTCAAAATAATAAATACAATCGAGAAAATTTAGTCAAATATATAATTTATTATTCATTTTACTGTCACTAATTACATAATACTAATTTTTATAATCTTAGTAATCAATAGCATGCCTTTTATTTGCCAAAACGGCCCGACATCGTTTGGGTATCGACTCAATGAGCCGTTGACAACTCTACAGGAATGCTGTACCAAGCTTCTTGAACAGCAGTCCATAATGCATTTTTGTTCCTTGGTTTTTCCCGCTCAACCCCATCCTTTACTAGTTTCCAAAGATTTTCTGTTGGATTCAAATCGGGTAATTGAGCAGGCCAAGGTAAAATTAGAAAATTGTTTTTCTGGAACCATGTTTTTGTTGCACGAGCCGTGTGTTTAGAGTCGTTATATTGCTGGTAGATCCATATTAGTGACATATTCCGTTCCGCATAGGGTAGCATAATAGTTTCCAAAATTAGGATGTAAATTTATTTCGTCATTATCTCATCTATGCGAAATAAGGGACCTATACCATACCAAGAAAAACAACTCCAAACTAAAATCTTACCTCCTCCATGTTAAACGTTTTTTTTTCGCGTACTTAGGGTTAAACGCCTGGTTTGGAGGACACCTAATAAATGTTTACCCATCATTTCCAAAAAACATAAATTTACTTTCGTCACTAAACGAAATATTTCTCCATTTTTTAATACCTTCTGCACTATACCAGTAAATGTGTTCTTGAGCATATTCCTTACGGGTTTGTAAGTGTCTTGGTTTTAATAATGGTACTTTTCTAGGTGAACATGATCTTAAGTTATGCTCTACCAACCTCCTTCTAATGGTTCGTGCAGAAATATTCGGTTGTAGTTCGGTTAGTAAATTAGTTGATGAGATGAAATGATTTTTTTCAGTTCCTTTACCAAGCGTCTATCTTCGTTCTTTAAATTTTTGTGTGGTCTACCCCGGGTTTCTTCTTTAAATGAGTGACTGAGGACATTTTATACCATTCCCAAAGAGCAACCTATAATATTAGCAAATCTTCTAAAAGAATTGCCATCATTTTTAATTTTTTAATTAAGTTGCTCATTTCACTACCACAATCCTTATTCTTACCTATCTTCGCAATAGTTTGAAGAAAACTAAATAATTTTTTTTTAAAAACATATACTTATAAATACATTATGCACTTGTATGAACCTGTCTTAATTCCGTTATCAAATTATTTTTATGAGTTTTAGGAAATGTATTTATTATTTTGACCAACCATGTCAGGCAGTGTTTTCACAAAAATCAAAATATTTCTATGACCAAATAATATTTCTTGATAAATATTATGGATTTAATAGCTCATAAAGTGCTTTATTGGTTATGCCAGTTAAAATAAAAATAGGAATTTATTTAGTTATCGAACTACAAATAATAAGGTTACTATATTAGGTGTATTTATTATTTTGACCGTAACTGTATATATTCTACTGCCTTGTTTACATGCATCAAACCAAAGATAATTTCAAAACGCAGGAACAAATTCATAAATATGAGATGAGAGGGAAACACTTGATAAGACCAGCATACATTAGAGTAGGTTGTGCAAGATACTCAATTAATTATTATTGCACTAAATTTTATAATATCTTACCTGAGAATATTAAAGGTTTGCCTCTCCACTCATTTAGAAATATTTTAAAGTCATTTTTTAAGAAAAATTATGATGAGTTCCTTACTAATGATTTCAGTAATGTAAGTTGTTAGAAATAAGTATTTAAGACATGTGTAAAAATGTAAATTTGAAAACATTAATAAATATTATTATTTTTATTATTATTGCTAGTCCTCGCTTTCGCTCGGGCGCAAAAACGTACACTCCTGTAAATATTACTTTCGTATGTTTAATAACTATTAATTATTTATTAAGGGCGGTGATATTATTTTTGAACTTTGGCGGCCGGCACCTATGAATAACCCTGCGAAAGGGGATGTTTATTCTCAGAACATAAATCTTTCATCTTGGATTTTATCTTTATCATATTCACGAATTATAGAAAACCTACCTAATCAAAAATTATCAATTTTATCATATACCTCTTATTGGATCCTACTATCTCATATTTTGCCCAATAGTTCATTATTTACTTATCCTATCTCTTTTCTATAATTGGTTATTTTTAGTTTTATCTATTTTTTAGTTATTGGCAGCATTATCTCCAACACGATCGGTGATTGGTAATATGTTTACCCTTTTGTAACCAATAACCGAACAGGTATCTGTAAATTGAATTTTTGGGATCCCTGGGGAGAGGAATCTTCTTTTGTTGTATATGATGATATTCAATTTGTAGTATTGGAATGTTTAGAACTGTGTGTTTAATTGCAAACTTACAAGACAATATGCTGGTCATAACTGCATTATTTTATTTATTTTGTTGCTTTCATTATTGTTGAATGTTAGCCAAATTGATTCAAGCGTATTGAAATACTGAATTATCATTGTATTTTTAGATTTTATACTATACTCTATTTAAAATCAAGAAATAGTAATTATGTAATGTTTACGTGATAATTTTATCAAATTCTCGTTGTTTGTTGGCTGTTGAGCCGTTAAATTTATGCGAGAGCCAATCGGGTAGCGACTTCAATCTTTCACGTGATTTTATTACTATTTATGTATTTCGAACAGAGTACACTCATCCTTAACACGGTTTCGCTTTTACACGGTTTGAAATATGAAAAAAAATCGATGATGACAGTAATGCAGGTGAAAATTGTGATAGCTGAGGGGTTTCGATTAGGGAGAGAACTGCAAACGTATTTTTTAAACAATGATCCTGATTCTGAACGAGCATTCAAATTTCAAAGAACAATAAAACAAGCTCTTAGCCAATATGAAGAAATTTATAAGGAAACCAAACTAAGCAAATGTTGATCACTGATTTCATATTTCCTAAAATAATAAATGAATTAAGAAACGAAGACATATCAAATGATGGAATTCCAAAGGAAAACAATGGCGAAGTTTCTGTCAGCGACTCCGATAGTGATATTTCTAATCAAACAAAGAAAAAAAAAAAAAAAAAAATCAGACCTATAACAAGCTCTGACGAAGATTAGAGATTTTTCTACATATGTATGTATACATATGTATAAAACATATTTTTTTTTGTATTTTTGTACCTTCTTAATTTTATTTACACGATTTTTCTATATATATACACATGTTATTAATAAATATTTGAAAATAAATATAAAAAATAATAATTCATTTAAAAAAACGAATCCTCTTTGTTTTCAACATTTTTTTGTGTAAAACGCTGGTCTCGATTTACACGATTTTCGATTTACACGGTTTTTCTAGGAACCAATCTACCGTGTAAGTCGAGGGTTGAGTGTATATGCATTTTAACAATATTCTGGTTCTCAGTGCATTATTTGCTTTTTTAACTTCTCGGTGTTTTCAGGGGACAAGAAGATTTGCATACATCTTTATTAATAAAATTGAAGGCTGTATCTGATTTATTTATTTATTTATTATTTATTTATTTTTTTTGTCTCAACTACACCTCCTTTCCTTTCATCTAAGGATTTTCTCAAAACATATTCCCCGTAGATATTGAATAACAGTGGAGAGAGAAGGCATCCTTATCGAATGCCTTTGCTGTCTTAAGCGGTGTCCACACTATGCCGCTGTTTGCCAGTTGGCAAGGCCATTTGGCAATGCCAGAAGTAATGTAGACGTGACCGTTGGCACATGCCATCGTGTCAGCGGCAAGCCAACAAGAATCGCTCGAGTGTCGGTCTCCTTCAAAGAAAGCCGATAAGCGGCTTTAGGCTTAAATTCGGGTTGTGATTCAGACGCCGATGAGCAACGTGGTTTATAGATGGAATGGACAAACGAAAAAGTGCTTAATTTGATCGATTTATATCGGGATCGTCCTGTTTTTTGGGACTGTCGTTTAAATGACTATATCGTTTAAAGGTTTCTCTTCTTCTTTCTTTAAAGGAATCTCCTGTCGTCAGGAATCGCAAAGTAACCGCTAGACGTTCATGGGCAGGAATAGCTCTTCTGAATGACGTATCTTCCTTCTTGATATTTGGTGCAACCAAATTTAGAAGAACTTCAAAATCGATACTTCTCATTCGAAAAAAGTTTTTGAAACCGTATCCTCTGTACTCGAGATTCAATTCGTCCACATCATCCAATACTAAATCCTTCATTAAATCACGTGCTCCATATCGTGATCTACTTTGATGAGTTGGACGTACCCAAAACCGTCGTTTGTGCAGTTTGCGTATTTTTATTCACTGTCAAGTATAATAACAGCAGCTGAAGCAATTAGTAAATCTTCCTCGGTGAACATTGTGCGACAAAACTAAATGCCAACACAGATGTGGACGTTTTTACAGCCACTGGCTTTGCCAACTGGCAAACAGCGGCATAGTGGGGATGCGCCTTTAAAACTAGATGAGATTTATTATTATAGTTATATTATAAATGATTACTAATTATGTAATTTTCGATACGTATAACTAATTTAGGTTTTATTTTTGTTTCAGGTAAGAAATCCATAATCTGGAATGACAGCATAATTTTAGTCTCCATGCCTTTTATCAAGTAAGAAAACAATGTATACCTATAAAATCGTAAAAAGATTATTATATTACAGGCATACTTTGAAATTATTTTGCTGATTATAATCATTTATTATTGTCATTGTAAATTTTATATAAAAATAAGTTGGTAAGTGCCAAAAAAATATACATTCTCAGACATTACACTTACTAGCTAAGGACGCTATGAAGTCGGGCTTACATTTTTAATCTACTGCTAAAAAGATTTTTTTAAAACATTTATTATAAATGGCAGATTCTTAATCAAAATGTTATTGGGTAATTTGTTTCTAAAATGTATTTTATTACTTAGATATTCTGACAAGAATGTCATATTTCAAAATTTTAATAAAGAATATATATTTTCATATTTTCAATAAAATTCGACAAAATATTAGACAAGAAATTTATTTTAAGTGAAAATTAACTTAAGCCGCATATAGAGCTCTTTAAATTAACACGTTATAGATTGTTCGCTGTTACGCTGTAAGTTATGTTTCTATGCATTGTTTTAACCTTCTACGTACCGTTCACAGCAAGTTAAAAATTAATGTGTTACGAATAGTCCGACATCTGTGTGTCTTTAAACCAACTACATGGCTTCGTAAAATATTTTCTATGTATTATCGTTTTTATAATTCTGTTGTCTTAGATTTTAACTAACTAAACCTAACCTAATTACCTAAATTGATCATATTTACTGTCCGTCTTTGTAATTTTGAGCAAGATTTGTTAATGATGACATTATGTTAGGTTATGTAAAGGCATACGATAACTACGGTGTCACTGATAAACTGAGATAGCCAATGTGTTTATATGACTGTCTTATTAAAACATCTCACTAGCTATAAGTTTAGAAAATTATCCACAATCCACAACAAACAACATATTAAATTTAGAGGTATGAACGGTTTCACGTCTTACCATATGACATACTTTTACCAGTGACAGTAAACAGAATACAAGATACAGTCTATAAGTTATTGATTTAAGAGCTCTGAATGCGGCTTTGTTGTCTAAAATCTAATAACCGTTTCTAATAAAACATAAATAATAATAATCAGAATGAAACTCTTCTTGAATGATTCCCATCGTCAGAAGACAGATTTGTATCAAATTCTTCTTATTCGTACCATCAAGTTCTTGTGCGAGAAGACAAGCTTGTATGGGTTGTTAACATGAGAGGGTGCTGTGTATCTGGCTATTGTTTCACGACACAATCATATGTAAATGAGATAAACAATTGCACGACTTGCGACATACGTTCAACACTGTCGTTACCATTAGATCACTTATTTCAACAATTTACCTATTGAGAAATAGTCACATGTACTAAAACTACACTGAGAACTCAATCTTTCAATGCGCATGAACCAATTTAGGCAACATTCAACGATCTTGAAAGCAGAAATTAGGAAATGAAAGAAAAATTATGTTTGTATCTAAAAGATTGTAATACAAAACAGGTATTAATATTTTGTACCTAAAATTTCAAATTAAATATGGATAAAATGAAGTTACAAGTACACATAAAACTCAATCTTTCAATGCGCTTGAATCAATTGAAGCAATATTCAACAATATTGAAAGCAGCAATTAGAAAATGAAAGAAAAATTATGATTGTATCTAAAAGATTGTAATACAAAACAGGTATTAATATTTTGTACCTAAAATTTCAAATTAAATATGGATAAAATGAAGTTACAAGTACACATAGAACTCAATCTTTCAATGCGCTTGAATCAATTTAAGCAATATTCAACGATCTTGAAAGCAGCAATTAGAAAATGAAAGAAAAATTATGATTGTATCTAAAAGATTGTAATACAAAACAGGTATTAATATTTTGTACCTAAAATTTCAAATTAAATATGGATAAAATGAAGTTACAAGTACACATAGAACTCAATCTTTCAATGCGCTTGAATCAATTTAAGCAATATTCAACGATCTTGAAAGCAGCAATTAGAAAATGAAAGAAAAATTATGATTGTATCTAAAAGATTGTAATACAAAACAGGTATTAATATTTTGTACCTAAAATTTCAAATTAAATATGGATAAAATGAAGTTACAAGTACACATAGAACTCAATCTTTCAATGCGCTTGAATCAATTTAAGCAATATTCAACGATCTTGAAAGCAGCAATTAGAAAATGAAAGAAAAATTATGATTGTATCTAAAAGATTGTAATACAAAACAGGTATTAATATTTTGTACCTAAAATTTCAAATTAAATATGGATAAAATGAAGTTACAAGTACACATAGAACTCAATCTTTCAATGCGCTTGAATCAATTTAAGCAATATTCAACGATCTTGAAAGCAGCAATTAGAAAATGAAAGAAAAATTATGATTGTATCTAAAAGATTGTAATACAAAACAGGTATTAATATTTTGTACCTAAAATTTCAAATTAAATATGGATAAAATGAAGTTACAAGTACACATAGAACTCAATCTTTCAATGCGCTTGAATCAATTTAAGCAATATTCAACGATCTTGAAAGCAGCAATTAGAAAATGAAAGAAAAATTATGATTGTATCTAAAAGATTGTAATACAAAACAGGTATTAATATTTTGTACCTAAAATTTCAAATTAAATATGGATAAAATGAAGTTACAAGTACACATAGAACTCAATCTTTCAATGCGCTTGAATCAATTTAAGCAATATTCAACAATATTGAAAGTAGCAATTAGAAAATGAAAGAAAAATTATGATTGTATCTAAAAGATTATAATACAAAACAGGTATTAATATTTCATACCTAAAATTACAAATTAAATATGGATAAAATGCAGTAACAAGTACACATAGAACTCAATCTTTCAATGCGCTTGAATCAATTTAAGCAATATTCAACAATATTGAAAGTAGCAATTAGAAAATGAAAGAAAAATTATGATTGTATCTAAAAGATTGTAATACAAAACAGGTATTAATATTTCATATCTAAAATTACAAATTAAATATGGATAAAATGCAGTAACAAGTACACATAGAACTCAATCTTTCAATGCGCTTGAATCAATTTAAGCAATATTCAACGATCTTGAAAGCAGCAATTAGAAAATGAAAGAAACATTATATTGTTTGTATCTAAAAGATTATAATTAAAAACAGGTGTTAATATTTCATACTTAAAATTACAAATTAAATATGGATAAAATGCAGTAACAAGCAGTGGCGAATTAAGTTGCTTGGGGGCCCTAGGCGGTAAAATTAAAGTGGGCCCTCTATTGTTTTAAATAGAATGGAAATATTTTTATATAGACTTCGGTAGCCCCCCCCTGGCTTCATAAGCCCCGGGTGGGCGCCAGTCCGCCCACCGCTTAATTCGCCTCTGGGCTAGAGTCAGAAATCACTTGGACATACATACAACTTGGCCAATTTTCTTTCAGAATCTCATTACCAGTTTTATTATTTTGATTCTGTTTTTTATTTCTAATACTTTTGATTTTATTCAATTTTTATTTATTTTATTTCCTGGAACGGCTGCGGAGCCCCTGAGAAGTGCACGCGGAGCAGTAAGGGCTCTGCGGAGCACAGGTTGGGAACCGCTGATATAGATGATAGATAAAAGTATTAGTTTATAAAGATTAAAAAAAGGGGCAGGCTAACATTTTATCGGTTCTGAGCCTTTTTGTGGACTTTTTTGCCGAAAATGTCAAAATTTTAGACCGTAACTCAAAACTAACCATATATTTAATCTAAGGCTAAAAAATATAAGTATACCAATTTTCAACAAAAATTAAAAAAAAAAAAATCCAAAATTTTGAATATTTTGGTCAAAATTTTTTTGTCTCCGATTTTAACCAAAATATAGTTTTAGGCTAATTTTGGGGTGAGGATTATGAAAATAATATTTAAAAAATTCATGCTTTCCTAGTTTTGAGTTAGAGATTATTTAGGTCAGTTTTTTGCCTATAATTCCAAAACTTTTGCCCAAACTTCAAAATGGACCAAATTTTCTTGATCTCTGACCAAAAATGCATATATGTACCAATTTTCAATAAAATTGGAGACAAAAATTCTTTACTCCAAAATCACGATTTTCTTAAGGGGTACCCCTTACGATTTTTTCGATTTTTGGCCATTTTCAAGGATTTTGGATTACTGCCCCTACAAAACTTAATAATATGTTTATTTAAGCCCAATTTTTTTCTTAGACTAAACAGTGTAGTAGAATTTTAAAATTTCAAGCCGCATATTTATATCCCTAACCATTTTTTTGTTGGCACTTTTCAAAATTTTCAAAACAAATTTTAAAAATGAAAAAACTTCAAAAAATTTTTTTGTTTCAAAATCTGGTTACAAGTAAATTAGGACCTCAAGATTTCAAAAATTTCTACCGCAGGTCTTTATTGCATTTCGTTTTCGAGATATATCTATGCGAAGATGAATATTTCTATAAATCACGCAATATTAAAATTTGTCATAATTTTAAAATACGCAAAACGAGTAAGGCCTCAATTTTTTTCTAGATTAAACAAACTACAAGGAATCCAAAAATTTCAACCGCTGGTCGCTATCTCTAACCATTTTTGAGTTGTGATTTTTTTTATTTTACAATTTTCACAAATAATGTAAATTTTGCCATTCAAAAAATTGTCATTATCTCAAAACATTTTAAACGATTAAAGCCACAATTTTTCTCTAGACCAGTGGTTCCCAACCTTTTTTTACTGCGGAGCCCTTTTTAGAATCAATTTCTATGACGGAGCCCCTAGGCTTACCCTATGTCTTATAAATTAATGGTGTTTAGAAGTAATGTTACGGGGGAGGGGGTAGATTTTTTAGTTAATATAAATTCACTTTTCTCTTTCACAGCTCACATATTGATAGATAGACAGATTTTTATAAAATGAAGCAAATAATCAAAATACACGCAGATTATTCAAACAAAAATGCATCTCGCCGATCACGTTCCAGCTAGTTTGATATTGTAACAAGGACGTAATATTAGAAACTGCATTGATTAGACGACTGGGCTATAATATATGTTTATCTCTTCTTTATTATAGACCGTAATAACATAAAATTTCGTATGATTTTTGTGAAATTTTCTAGTCCCGACCTGTAGAATGACACAATAGCTTTGTTGTGTTCGTCGTGGCCGAGGTATGATAAGGAATCTGCAGTGATAAGAGTCGCTTTCCCCTTTCCCCGTCTCACCGCCCGACCGTGCACTGATAACAACACTCCAAATGGAATATTCGTGCTGTATCTCTATCTACCACGTTATCTAGACAAGGACGACAATACTCACTCTGTATAATGCCGTCTTTCTTCAGATAACAATATCAGAGACGGACCTGGAAATTTTTCAACGATTGCCAATACCACCTATGAACAAAAATTAAAATAAAAAAGATCATTATTTGGGGTTTGCCAGACCTTGATAAGCGCCCATTAATCGCAAACTTCAGTAACCTTTTGAGCCACGTCATACTAAAGCCTATTGTGGAGCTAAATACACACGGCTTCATCCTAATGGCGATATGCAGACGCGAAAATTACGCCAGATCCAGTGTCCGCACAATGCGGAGTGACCCGAGCAACACTGCTTTCTGCGTTCTACAGATCAAAGAGGTAACAGAAGATCTGCAGGCGGGAATGGACTCGATTTCCCTTCGGTAGGAGGCTTTTATACCATCAAAAACACCAACTTTCAGGACTGTATACCCTTTACTTTATACCCTGGTTACAGCTTTCGAAGCTTGGACAAGAGAACTGTATGCTTGGACCTCCTCCTTGAAAGGGATATTCTTCTCAGTAGAACTTGAGAATTCGATCACAAATATCTGTTTGGTCTCGATATCCAGGAGGGCTATGTCTGGCTTAGTGGCTGTCAGTAACTTCGAGGTGGGGAAGGAGTAATTCCAATAAATGTGGCACTTGTAATTTTCCACCGATTATATGTCAGAAGAGACGTACTGTATAACCGGTATCGGGTCAATAGCATAGGTATTTCTAAGATGGTAGTAGAGCACGCGGAGAGCATCATTATGTCGACATGTAGCTCGACTTAGTCGAGACTCGTACTATTATTATTTGGGGTTTGTTAGATCTTCACAAGCGTCCACTAGTCAGAAACTTCAATAACTATTTGAGACGTCATACTAGAGACTATAGTGGAGCTAAATATACACGGCTGCATCCCAAATCCTGGCGATACATAAAACCAGCAATGTGTTTTGATATTTTAGTTTTTGGATATGAATTTTTTTAAAAAGGAAATACTCCAGATGATACTAAATTTATTATATAGAAAAGCATCAAGAAATCTAAAACGATAGACCCAAATAAGGCCTTATATTTAATCCCAAGTAAATATGGCATGGGGATTTCAAAACTTTAAACCGTAGGACTCTATCTCGTACCGTTTCTCAGATACAATTATTTTAATTTATAAAAAGAAATTACTATCACCATAGACATTGAAAATCTAATGGTAGGTTCAAAACTATTCAAACAACAATAGTGTTGCCATAAAAACTAGCTTATAGTGCGTTCGAAGGTGAGTTTGCAGTATAGCTCTTATGACAAATGGGAGCGGTGTTGCCAAATGTTGTAAAAGTGTCAAATGTGTCAATTATAATAATATGAAAAATTCGTATGATTTACAAAAATCAACTCTTATAAAACTCAAAATAACACTCAACAAAAACAAATGGCCATTTGTAGAATACTGCGTCTTCACAGATCAGCGCGTTTTAGAGCTGGCAACGTCGACGAGCAAGAAAAGGATAGCGTCATTATGTAAACCCATTAGAGAGTATGAAAAAGAACTACTCCATATGCCCTGTACTGCAAACTCACCTTTGAACGCAGTATAGTATATTTGCTAATAATCTAATTAAGAATTATTTAGTACCTTAAAATTTCAAAAATGTGTTCTCCAATCCTCAATTTTTACTGTATTTAAAATTTTGAATATTTTTTTACGGTTGTTTGATTAAAATTAACAAAAACTCATCGGGATTTGAACCCTGTTATCTATCCCTCCACACCAGTGGCCCAACAGTGCTGCAGTGTCCTATATATGTATCGCGAAGCGGCATAAGTCGCCCTATCTCATGAGGAAAATAGAAAAGTCAGTGAAATCGGGCGTGAGAGACGCGACACTCTGCTTTTATCTTTTCACAAGAATGAACAACGGTTTTTGGTCATAGAACATCAAATCAGATCACTAAACACCAACATAGATCAACATTTGTGGTCGTAAAGGGTTGTTAATTTCAAAAAAATGACATATACTATGTATATGTCGCTGGCAGAGAATTATTTTATGAAAATAGCTGGCCAAATAACCTAAAAATAGATTAAAAAAGTAATAGAACAGGTAGGAAAACTCAAATACCTAGGCACAGTTTTCTCGGAAGATGGAAAAATGGATGAAGAAATTATGGAAAGAGTAGGCGTAGCAGGAAGAATATTCAACGCACCAAATCATCGTTTCTAACTAAAAAAGAAATACCAACCAACATCAAAAAAGTGACAGTACCAATTTTGACATACGCCTCAGAATCCTCAGACGAAGAAGCTCTGAAATGAGATTTTTAAGGAAATTTTAAGACAAACAATTTTAAGTAAAACAAAATTGGACAGAATTAGAAATGGAGTATTTAGAGAAAAACCAAACACAAAGCCAGTGACTATAATAGAAGAAGGACAGCTATGATGTTTTTGAAGCAAGAACAGTGAAGAAAGTTAGACCAGGAAAACCGAGAAAAACCTTACACCAAGAAACAAAAGAAGCTGCAACGAAGAGCGGCGGAAAAAGTGGGAGGAAATGCCTTATAAAACGTCTCTATGAAGACGAGGTCAGAGAGTATTCGGTCCGGTTAGCAAAAACATCTAAGTTGTTGAATTCTTAAGTGGGAAACAGAATGCACCGAGTTCTACGACGCGTTGACGCCGTACGTACGGCGCTATCTGTCAGAAGAAAGTTGAAACCTAGCTGTCGTACGCAAGTGCACAGAATGAACAACGTCCTCCGGCGTTCGAACGCCGTTGATACTGAATGTTCGTCAACTTCCAACTTTTGACGCCGTTGAACGTTGACGCAGAACACCTAACCTCAGTTTTTACTGAATGGTAAAGTGTTTGTATGTATAAATAACTTGCATACAACATAAATAACATCACACACAAGTCTTCATCATCCATTATACTTTTAATAAAAGAAAGCGCACGTATAAACACAGATATAGGTTGTCAAGTGACACTTGACGGCGTTAAAAATTATTGCATTGTGGGCAGGCGAAAATCTCAACGGCGCTGACGCAACGCTGTCGCAAATGACGCCGCGCTGACGGCGTAGCGCGCTGTGCATTCTGTTCCAGGCTTTAGAGGCACTGTGTCGGCATTCTGGTGGTCAATCCGATTTTATTTGTTTTAATCTTTGTCATTATTTTTACCTATATTCTAATCTTTCAAACTTAACTCTTGTAAATAGTATTATAATAAATGAAATTCATTAATTTTAAACCGTCTTGTTTAACGTGCGTAAACTTTCAACTTTAAGAACTTACGCGAAAAGCTAAGATCCAAACTAATTACAAGATGTCTGATCAGTCGGTTGGTAAATATATATATATAATATATATCTGCCATCTGATATTTTTAGGCAGGATATTTTGTGATCATTGCTACAAAAATTCTTCTATTTTCTTAATCCCTCCATAAAATCCATAAGCATTTGTTCGTAAGTTTTCTTGATGTTATCTTTTAGTAATAAATATCAAGCAGGTTGTCAATGTGGTAATAATAATCAATGTAACTGGTGTTCTGAGATCACGCTTAGATCCAGTGATCCGTATAACGAACTGTTAAATTAATAACGCAGACACACTAGATCGGTATCGGTGTGCGTTTGATTGTGACTCCACAGGGGGGTCTAGGCTCCAAATGTGCACACTCATACCAACATTAGGATAGCTAAATGATTCTGATGTATCTGATGCTGCAACTTAAAGAATTGTTAAACAGGGATGGTCTTAGGGATATTGCCAATTGCAACTTGGAAAATATTTGTTGAGATTGTGTTAATTAGATCTGTTTTTTCATCATAACATAATGCATGATGTATTGTGAGCTCAATGGGGTCGTCTCGCCATTGACGATCCCTATGTATACCTCAACCTGTTACCCGTGGCGGATGGGAGAAGGTCTGCGCAAAGAAAGAAAGATAACTAAAGAGAAAGACACGAAATGCGAAACTAAATGCGCCCCCCACCACTGGCGCACCCAGGGAGCCCCCCCCCCCTTTATGAAGGAAGGAAATAAAAATAAAAACACTTTTTTTTACGAAAATTTTAAAAATAGAGATGAGGACCTTTTTTTGTCTTCACTTGTATTTTAGAAGAGAGGGAGGACATAATTTAAATAATTTTGTCTTCCGCCCCCCCCCCCCCCAACAAACATTCCTGGTTGCGCCACTGCCTCCCACTACTACTTTTGTTTTCTATCTTTGATTGTTGTCCACTTCTTTCGTCGCATGAAGGGCCGATTCAAAAGACTCATGAAGTATGTTTTCTTTAACGTCGATCGTTGTGATGATTTTCCTCGCATTCCTTTGCTATTTAATTTACCGTAAAACTAAGTGAACTTGACCAGTTTTTAAGTTCAAATTATCATATCTTCGTGAATGTCAGGGCTTCGAACTGAACCGAAAACCGAAAACCGAAAAAAAACGTTATTTTTGTGGGAACGAAAACCGGAACTGAACCGAAAAAAAATATCGGTTTATTTCGGTTCAGATAACGTTTATGTGAGTGAATATAAAATACATTTTATTTAAGATTATTTTTTAAACTGATGAGCAGAAAAAAATCGTAATTCGTAATTTTTAACTGATAATTTAAAAAATGCGCTTCTATTATTTTGGGGGAGGGGGGTTGAACGCCCAGAACTCCCTCCTGGCAGCGACCTTGGTAATATTATCACAGAATAAGGAATAAAATGTTCTTCTAAATTATAGTAGAAAATAAATTTCTAATATATATAAAAGCATTTAAAAATTTATCACTCGGAACTGAACCGAAAACCGAAAACCGAAAAAAACCGTTATTTTTGCCGGAACGAAAACCGGAACCGAACCGATATATATTTTTTTAATTGAACCTGAACGAAAACCGAAACGAAAAAAATAACGGTTCGAAGCCCTGGTGAATGTCAATAATTGTTTTTTTTTTTTTTTTCATACTAGGACATAAGTAATGAGGCCCTCTATCAATATCTGTAACATTTTTATTTTTTGGACCTAATCAATGTTAGAAGCATATCGCGTTAAAATGGGCGAGTTTAGTAAGATTGCTGATAATCAGCAATCAACCTATTGACTTTCTGATTATAGTCTTTTTGTCAGTTAACTAAGCGAACAGCAAGCGAAATACTGCGATCTGTAAGTCAACATACTCGATAGTTCCGCCCATTATTAATTTAAATAACAAATATATTATAAGAATAACAGTCTTATGACTCACTTCATTAACATTATATGTGAAACATGTATGTTGCTCCTTGAGATTTTGGGGCATCGAAAAAAAAAATATTTTTCTTGTTTTTTACTCACAACTTTTACTAATAATTTGACTTACTTTTTTTGCTAATCACTTCTATTCGAAATCCTGTAGAGACCCATTCTTTCCATTCTGCCTAGGGCCCGTAAAAACCTTAATCCCGTATTGCTTCCTTCTTCCTAACACACAATAAACACAATAGATATTAAAAAATAAAATAAACACTTTATCCAAAACGACTGAACGAAGTTTATTTACACGTATATTATTATTATTTATATACCGCCCTGCACATCACTCACGAGTACTTTCAAAATTAGTCTTGTCATATAAAGATGTTGAAAATTGAAAAAAAAAAAAAAATGCTGTACTTTTGGCAGAAACTGATTATTTAAACAACTGAAATCTTAAATAATTCTTATTATATATCACGTATTACTCTTATAGCATTTTGACCTTTGATGACATTATCCAATATATATTGACACCTGCTGCCTCCTGTTAATATATAGAAAACTAATGAGCTTGACCTTCATAGACTTCAAAATAATTCCTAAATTTCATCGACTCTAACGACCTCCAGTTTTAAATTCTGGAATTAATGCAACTGACGGATTCATACGAATATTAACGATCTAAATTTCGGTTTATTACCAATTAACAGGATTAAATGACGTAGTATGTGAACTCATTAATTAACTGGGTGATCTAATTCCTTAATCTTAATCTGAGAACTAGACCAGATTAAGTGAAAACTAGTCCAAATGGCTATAACTCCCTTATTTATGAACCGATTTTAAAAAACATCACACTTCTGGAATCGGGATATTAAGATGCTTCAGCCTGTACCCTTAAAAGTGCCAAATTCGGACTTTGATAAAAAATTCTGCTCCAGTTTCGGCCGAAAGTGGAGCACGGCTATAACTCGCTTATTTATGGACCGATATTGATGAGATTTGGCACAGAGGTGTGGAATGATGTGATCTTTCAACGTAGGTGCACCAAAATGGAATATATGCAGAAGAAGGGCCTCCTGAGGCCTCCAATGTTGAAAAAAGTATATAACTCTCTTATTTATTGACAGATTTGGATGAGATTTAGTATCGGGGTCAAAAGTAAAGTCTTTTTGGCAGGAGATGTTAAAATTTGAACACGAAAAGTGTTTCAGTTTCGGCCGAAAGTGGAGCACGGCTATAACTCATTTATTTATGGACCGATATCGCTGAAATTTGGCACAGAAGTGTGGAATGATGTAATCATTGATCGTAGGAATACTAAAATGCGATATATGCAGGAGAAGGGCCTCAGGAGGCTCCCAATATTGAAAAAAATCCTATAAATCTCTTATTTATTGACTGATTTGGATGAGATTGAATATAGGGTTCAAAAGTAGTGTCTTATTGACAGAAGATGTTAACATTTGTTGAATATATCCGAGCATTACCGATCATAGCGAGACCAACCGATTTTTTTTAAGAGCCCGTCGATTTGAAAGAGTTCTGCAGAACTCTGAGTTCAATAACCTGACAATATGATGTATTCTCTATTAATTTTAAAATTGTTATTTTATATCGTGACTATTAACTAAGCTCTGATGAAGATTTAAATTAAATCGAAACGTTAGCGAAGTTAATAAATTTGTTTTTATTTTCTGACTGGTCCGAATCCCATTACCTTCAACTATAATTACTAACTTACGGACGTAACTCATCTAATCATGAATATATATGTGTGCATCGTACCCAATCAAAAATAATCGTACCAATACGATTTAAGTCCATCTGGCAACACTGATCTGTGGCGATTGAATATATTAAAGTTAGTAAGTTAGTTAAATTTTTTGGCGCACAGCAACAAAAGCTATTTGCGCCTAACGCAGCCCATCTAAATGACTAGACTACATATTAAATTCTACATATTGAATTCTTCGATAAAATTGATTAATAAGATGGACAGGCAAATAATGTTGTTAATAACTTTGAATACAAAATCAGTTATTATTCGTCTGTTTTCCTAAAATACAAGGTTCCAATATCAATAGAATATTTGAACTTAATATATTTGATGAATCCATCCTGTATTTTCTCAATGCGATTAATATAAACATAATATTGAGGTGACCAACATACAGAGCAAAATTCAAACTTGCTCCTTACCATAGAACAGTATAAGGACAAATGAGTCTTGTATGATTTAAATTTCTGGCCAGTTCTACAAATAAATCCTAACATTCTATAAGATTTTTTTTAAATTGCGTCCATATGTACGTCAAATATTAATTTCTTGTCAAAAACTACTCCAAAGTCCTTAATAAAAGAAACAGATGCAATCTTATCTTTATTATGAGGTAATTAAAATCAGCAAAAGCGTTTCTTGTAAACGATATAGAAACGCACATTTTAATACATTTATTTTTAATTTATTTAACCTTAAATATTCATTTAATCTATTAGATCGGATTTTAAATCGATACAGTAAGGAAGCAATTTTTTTATATATTTTTAGATCGTCGGCATATAAAAAGAAATTAGAGAATTGAAATCAACTATTTATATCATTAATAAAGATATTAAATAAAAGAGGACCAAGGTGACTACCTTGTGGTACTCCTGAGGTGATATATTTTATTTGAGATTTGTGACTATATAATACAATATCACAACAACATATTGCGTTCTATCAGTTAAAGAAGATGCACGACAGAATATTACCATCCATTCCAATTTTACGCAGTTTTATCAGTAAGATTTCGTGGTCATTCCAAATGCCTTACTAAAGTCAGTATATAGATGGTAGAAGTATGAGATCCCACCAGAAAATTCAATAATAATAATAATAATTTATTGACCAAATTACATATACATCTATTGTTTTTAGTCAGTCATTATAGGTACATACGATTTCATATACAAAATTCAATATTTTCAAAATTATTAAAATCATAAATGGGATTTTTCAACAAAATGTCCTTAACTTTATTTGAAAATTATCTGCATGATAGTTGTTTAATCTCCTCGGGCAACACATTGAAAAATTGTATACAATAATAATTTGAGCTATTTCTGGATTTGTTCATGCGAAGGTACTGAGAACGGATATCGTTTTTTGAGCGAGTATTGTATTCATGCGAGTCTCCAACAGTAGTGAATTTGCTCAAATTCTTATGTACTAGCAAGAGGCAATTATAAATGAATAATGCTGGTAAAGTCATTATTTTGAGACTTTTAAAATAATCTCGACATTCGGCTCTGTAAGCAGCGCCGGCGATAATTCTGACTGTTTTACGCTGAAGGCTAAAAATTCTGTCAGCGGACGGAGAATGTCCCCATATAAGTATCCCATAGTTTAGGTGGGATTGAAATAATGAAAAATAGGCTTTCAATACGACATCTTTACATACTTCGTATTTCAACCTCCTTATCAGATAAATGGTGGACCTAAGCTTTCTACTAAGAAATTCTGTGTGTTGGTCCCAACGTAAATGAGGATCTACGTGGATTCCAAGAAACTTTACGTAATGAGGGTTTTCAAAGTTATGTTTCCTAGTAGTAAACAGCAGGGTCTGGGATTTGTCCGTGTTTAAGCATAATTTATTGGTGTTAAACCAAGAATTTGCTTCAGCTGTCAAGGATCTATTCTCGGAAAGGAGAGCACTTAGATTGGAGTTTCTAGTTAACAATGTTGTGTCGTCTGCGTAGAGAACTGTTTTAGAAGTCATAAAAAGGGGTAGGTCATTAACATATATTAAAAAGAGTAACGGACCAAGTATGGAACCTTGTGGAACACCAAACTGTAACGGATGAGTTTTAGATTTATTGTTGTCAAGCTGAGTGAATTGTTTCCTATCCGATAGATATGATCTAAGCAAGGAGCAGCTGTTTTCATCAAAACCATAAAAATATAGCTTATTTAATAAAATGTTATGCGAGATGCAGTCAAATGCTTTTCTGAGATCTAAAAAGGTACCAACACAGTATTCACCAGCTTCCAATGCGTCCACAATATAACCGACAAGTGAAGACTGGTTTGTAGAACTTTCAAAATTCCATTTGAGGGCGTGAGGTAGAAATTCATGTGAGGACCCTTAGAATTGCCAAAACTCGTTAAATCTTACTTTGTTTCTGCCCCATATGTTAATTTATGCTTTGTAAAAATATTTCTAGCGATGTGGAATCTTAAAAATGTGGAATTAATACTACCTGACACCTGTTATCATAATGAAAAACTACCAGAGATATCAATGAAGTCGTTGATGATAGAAATATATCTTTGAAAGAAATAAGAATGTTATTATTTATCTATGTCTAATTGTAAAGCAGCATTGACGAAATTCCAAGAAATGAATTAGCGTTTTAAAAATAAAAGACATAGTATAACCGGACATGCAGTTTGTTAGCGTCACATAACATCCGGAATACTCCGATCAAACTCAACGTTGGGTTGTTCATTTAAATGTCGTCGGTAACTGTTTAACATTTGAACGCTTTGAAGTTGGCGCGTGACGTATCTAGTATCTGATTGGTCAGTGAATGATGTTAGGGCGTGACCTAAACAACGATACACATATGTATTCCAGAATGTGTATTTTGTTTAATTTACTATATGCCTGAAATGTTGTTATAAGGTAATCTGATCTGTACAAATTTATTTATTGTGTTTGACCATGTGATTTTTGTTAAACATTGATAAAGAGAATTATTAGGTTTGTTTGCAGAGTTATAGGGATTGAATCCCGACTCATTTAAATTCATATCTCGACACTCTTGATGTTAAAACAACTAAAAATTCAACCCCCTTTTGCTTACTAATTATTCATATGCAAGTCTGGAATTGTACAGAATGAACGATATATGTGCTTATAGAAATTGATGAGGTGTAACTGAGGACAGCGTTAATAGCCACATATGCTATTAACGAGTAATGTTAATTAACTATAGACATTATAATAAAGCACAAGTTTGATTAGTACCATAGGTTACATTGGTAAACAAAAATGAATTTATTTTTGTGACATGGACAAAACATGGTGTATCCCACGTAAAATTTGACCTAAAACCCGAAAATGACCACAGATTTTTCTATCACTCATCATATTTTTGCTATTAGGTATTGTTGGTTTCTAACGAAATATAGCGATAGACGTATTATTATTAATTTACGCAAATTTGGGCTTCATTTACCTTGATATCGCTTTTCCATGGTGGAAATGTCTTGGTGGAAACGTTACATCCTACATCTCATTTCTTTGTAGTCATAAAGTACTTCATTCACGATATCTTTTGATAGATTTAAGTCACGAACTAAGTCATTAAGTTCAACCTGTGATATCAGATGCGACTCTGTGGAACATTTTAGTACGAAAGAATCAGTTTCGATTTCTTTTACGAATTCTGCGAGGCCACTTGAAGAATCAGCGGATTCAGGTTCTTCTTCATCTAAAGTCCAAGATCCTGGTCGTTTTGTTCAACGACCAGAGCATATGGTCCAGACATCGCACCATCCGACTACCATTTGTTCCGCTTTCTACAAAATTCCCTTAACGGAAAAAATTTTGCATCTGTGGACGATATCAAAATTCACCTGGACAGATTTTTCGGGACCAAAGACGGAACCTTTTGGAGAGATTGCATTATGAAATTGCCTGAGCGTTTGTCCAAAGTGATAGAAAATAATGTACATTTGATAATAAAAGTTTTTTTTAGAATGTATATTTTATTGAATTGAAGGTGAAAAAAAAAACAAAAACGAACGCACTTATGTAACAACCGAATATAAGACATGAGGAACTCAAATATTTAATCCGTAGGTCTCGATTTTTGTATTGTTTTGCAGATTTAAATTTTTAATAATTCGTAAAATATTAAAATGCTCCTGATGAGACTAAATTTGATGGATCGAAAAATATCAATAGTTCAGCAATAGGGTAGACAAATAAGATCTTAATTTGATTTTAAGGTAAATAAGGTATGAGAATTTCAAAAATTCTAACCATAGGTCTCTTTCTTTGTCTGTTTTGGAGATATGAATTTTTACAAATTTTAAAAACTCTAAAATGCTCCAGTTCGGATTAAATTTTATGGATAGATAAATATCAGTAATTCAAAAATGGCTTGGACAAATAAGGTCTTAATTTAATTCTAAGGTAAATGATGCATGATGATTTCAAAAATTCAAACTGGACGTCTCTATCTCTTACCATTTTTGAGATATGATATAATTTATAAAAAAAATTACCACCACCATTGATAGTCGTTGATCCAAAATCAAATAGTATTGAATGAATGAAAATAATAATGTTGAAAGATGGCACATTATTGAAAAAATGGGCAATATATTGCTCAATAAAGGTTGATGTTGATATATTAAAAATCGTGTTCTTATTTACATTTAAGATGCGAACTTACTGAAGTACCCAATAAAAAAATAAATTGCATTTACGACTAAGTTGAACCAAAGTAAGTAAACCTTCACTCTTATCTCTTAATCTACCTTAAACTAAATTCAAATTTGGAATTTGAGATATCCGACTTTTAAATAAATCTAACTGTACAGTCAAGGTCGAGAAATTTGTATAAATTAACATCAAATTTAAAAACAGTTAACTGCTTTTTGTCATATATATATGATGTCTAAGGAGAAATTGACCAAATTTGAAGGGCCTGTGCCTTCATTAATTTGAAGCAAAAAAACATTTTATCAACATAGGTCAAATCCGAAAAAGTTAAATAATTATGGCTTATTGAAAGAAATATGCAAGATATTAAACATTTACTAAAATTTTACCCATATTTTAAGAAAGCACTGGTCATACGAAGAAGATAAGTAATCAATTATTACTTGGTTTAGTTTTCTGTGATAGTAAAAAAAAAAATATAAATATTAAAAAACAAGTATAATTTTGTAGTCAAAAATTTTATTTAAAATCTTCATTGAACCCGAACCTAAAAAAATTTAAGTTCTTGCAAAAAATATTCTGTTCCTGAACTTGAACCTGAAACCGAACCGAAATTAATATATTGTACATGAATCCGAACTTGAAACTAAATAAATTCAGATCCATATTGTAAAGTAACTTACAACCTTTACCAAGCAGTGGTCCATGAAACATTCAACTGATTTTACAAGAAAATTGACATTCGTGTCACTTTCCCATTTCCACTCTTCAGTTGTCTGCTTAATAATTTCTTCTACGTTAAACCCTTAGTGTTGATACATATAATAGGTTCCGACAACCCGAAAAGGAAGAAATCATGGGTTGATCCTTGTCACCCATCAACGTCGACACCAAAGTGAAACATCGACGGTCACAAAGCAATGCTCTCTATTTAGTGCGATATGGAGGATGTCGTATACTAAGAGCTGTTAAAACCAAAGTAAACAATCGTCGAACGGTATCGACAACAATTGGAACGTTTGCATAATTTGATGCGAAAACATCAGTTGCATCAAATCGCCAGAAAGTGATTCTTCTCCATGGTAATCTTAGGCCCCATGTTAGTATAGCCGTGAAACAAACACTGATGGAGCTCGAATGGGAGGTTCTCCTACACCTAACGTGTTATTTGAACATGGTCCCAAACGATTACCATCTATTCTGATCAATGCAACACGTTTTGGAAGATTCACATTTCCATAACCACGGAGAAGTCGATAATTGGATTGGTGAATGGATTGGCTTAAAAGACACACCATTCTTTCGTCGCGAAATTTAACTTCTGCCAGAAAAAAGTCATAGCTTTCAAGGGCAAATACTTTGATTAATGTATTCACGCATTTTGTTATCGAAATAAATACTCAATACACAGCGATTTTCAATGCATCATCCTAATAATATTAAAATCTTAGTGTTGATTCATATATTTCCTGAAATTTTAATCCCCTATCTTTGAAAATTCATCATATTTTTATCTTAGTATCGTAGGTAAAGTATGTTTTGCATGTTATCAGTATTCATTTGTTATCGTTGGTATGGTTTTGTCTGTAGCAAGTTCGTAATGTCATGAAGAGAGCTCATATCGCAGATAGCGTTGGAATGCTCCAACTGCAGACACAATAGCACTGGGTACACCACAAATTCACTTGTTTTAGAAATAGTTCAACTATTTTACAAAACGATCATTCACGAAAAGAAGTATTTTTACTTTCAACCATTGTTAAATGTCTCATATACATTTGGAGTAATACAGAAGAATGGATTAATCCAGAGATTACCTTTAGGATCCTCATTTTCAGGGAAATTATTATTAAAATTTCCAGCTAATGCTCTTAAATGTTGACTTATTATGTTGACATCAGCAACAATCAAAAATTCTTCCAAAAGTGGAAACATTTCTATATCTTCCTCTTGTAAGCAACTATTCCAAAGAGCTAGCTTCTTTTTGAATGTATTCATTTTATTTCTTAAAGTAATAATATTTGTATATGACCCGTGCAAAGAAATATTAACTTCATTGAGCAGACTGAATATGTCCGCCATGTAAGCAAGCTTTGCTAGCACTCAAATGCACGGCAAAATCTGGAAACACGATCTAAAGAAGTATGAAAAATAGCCACGGGAGGCCTTGTATTGGGGCTAGTAAATATTAAATAAATTATGGTTCGGACAAAAGTTAATTTCTGCGTCGACTAAAAAAATAAGCTGTTGCCACCACAGGACCGACCGCCATCACAAAGTACTTGTAGAAAATACATTCTAGCAGCAGAGTGGAAATAATTTGGTCTAATATTTTTTAACAGAGATATTATTTATCATGACCATGGAAACGTTACATATAAATACTTTTTCAAATTTTTTTCGTTTATCAAAAAATGTCTCAAATAAAAGTTATTAGCTACCTATTGCTTTTATAGCAACTTTTGTTAATTTTTTTTTTTTTTCGAAATATTTTCTGTTGTGAAATATAAATAATAAATTCTAATTAAATTTTAAAATATTTCTTACCTTTTTACAACTTTTCAGCACAAATTTTCAATTTAATTTCCTTAAAAAATATCAAATGTCATCATTAGACAAAAATAAGAAGCTATCTTCGGATTCTTACCGTCAGTTGGCGACACGTACCTAGGGCCAATCAAAAGGCCTAATTAAAAAGTCCTTGATCAAATTTTATCTGCATAAATTACAATTAAAACATACGTTTTTCCAGTAAATTACATTGTACTCCTAATGACGTATATTTATATTTTGATTTGATTCAGAAATGTATGGCAAGTGCTGCTAACCCGGGAATACACCTAAACTAAACCAAATATCTGAACTAATTACTGAATTAGACCAAATAATTAGAGCGGATTAATGGAAACTAGTTCAAATGACTGTAGCTCGCTTATTTATGAACGGATTTTGAAAATACTTACAGTTTTAGAATTAGGAGTGCATGAGGCTTTTGACTGTATAGTCAAAAATCACAAATTCGCAATTTGGTAAAAAAATTTGCTCCAGTTTTGATCAAAAATAGAGCACGGCCATAACTCGCTTATTTATGGACCGATTTCGATGGGATTTGACACAGAATATTAGAATTAGTGTCTCCTGGTATGTATGTGTTCAAAATTCATGTATCTGTACAAAAAAGGCCTAAATGGGGGTCCAATTTTTTTAAAATTACAATATTTTTAATGTTTATGTGCCAATTTTGATAAAATTTTATACATGGAGATAGAATTAGTTTCTGTTCCTTATATGAGAGACAAAGTTTATATATCTATACAAAAAAAAGCCTAACGGGGGCCCTATTTCAAAAAATTAAATAAATGTTGTATTATATTTTTTCGTTTTATCAAAAAGTGTCTGAAATAAGTTGTTAATTATTGCTTTTACAGCAACTTTTATTAAATAATTTTTTTCGAAATATTTTTCTGTTATGAAATATTCGCAAAAATCTTAAAATCGACACGAGTAAACTCCCATTTCTAGTCAACCGACTTTTACCAAAAGTTGATCAACTCGTGCCATTGATCTCGAAAGCTTAAATATGAAATTTCATAAAAATCCTTTTAGCCGAATTTGCTCTGCACGTATACACAGACAGACGGACGGACAGACAGACAGACAGACGGACGGACGGACAGACAGACCGACAGACATCATGATAAAAATAGTCAAAACGTTATGTAGAGACCTCAATTCGTGGAGATCCATCGAAATCTCGAAATGTCAAAATTGGTATGATCACAATACCTCCCTTATATATGTTGGCGGTCGGTAAAAATGTGCTATATACTTGTGAACAGAAATGTGCATCTACATGATTCGAAATTTTTCGCGGAACACGGGTTGAAGAACACTGCTCTAGTTAATCTTCTTATTAAATAATCGAAAGCAAAAATATAATATTATTAATCGATTAACCGTTGCCATTTCTAAGACAAAGAGACCAACAGGCGTTTATTATTTACGTTGCATCAAAAATGTACATTACAACAACCGTACGAAATACGGGTAATCAGCTAGTTTTATTAATATAGATCACCATCTTATGTCATAACCTGTGGAGTAATGCATTGCCTATACTTACTCCTTATAGTCATTGTTGTAATATTGATTTGTTTATACTCTTCGGATGTCATCATATATAGTTTTTTTTTGTTGTAATTTGTTGTCATCTTTTCTAATGTTATAAAACATGTCTGTCTCGGTCTGCGTTGTATGTTAGCGCGGTGGCGCGCTGTATCTGTATGGTAATATTGTGATATCTGGCATTCGCAGCCCATTACCTGCCGATTGGACTACCCGTCCGTCCCGAGATAACGACATTCCACCGTCACCAGCGTCAACCACGTACAGATAAAACTACGCCAGATAAATAAAACTTCTGATATCAAATTTAGAATATATAATATCCAACGTTCAACGAAATCCATACAAACATTTCTGTAATTTCTGTTAATACATGAGTTTTTCTCGTATTTTGTTAAAGCACACGATAAATTTACATATCGACGTTACCAACATAAAGATACGAGAAGTTATGTCCCTAACAATACATCAGTTGCCAATGTAAAAACTATAAAACCTCAACGATACATGGACTATTAGCAATGTTCACTTATATAAAAAGGCGTTGAGATCGCCAAACTATGGCCCATGGATCTCATATGGCCCACCACCTTATTTGGAATGACCAGGAAGGGGTTGGAATGAAAATTAAGCTTTTAACTGTGCAATTGAGGGACTTCCGTCAAAACTTCAACTAGAAGTTGTTAATCTGCAATGTGATTAAAAAACTCGATTTCTCTTCCTGACTATTCCCATTTTACTTCCTTTCTCCTTTCTCCCTCTTTTCCGAAGACCATAGTTTTGTCTCTGTTTACCTCTAATTTCTTTCTAAGTACTTGTCCGCTCGGTTCATCTTCATCTTCAGTTCTTATTCCTTCTTCGCCATCAATGTCATATCATCAGCGTGCCCTAGTGTCCATAGCTTTCTTCTTCCAACCACTCCTCCGTCTTGCCCCTTCCTCATTGTTTCTTCCAAATCAGCCACGTGTAGGTTGAACAGTGTTGGGCTCAACGGGCAATCCTGCCTCATTCCCTTATTCACCAAAAAACTATGTGACTCTTCTTCTTCCACTCGCACTGCGCACCTCGTCTCTCGATATATTTATTTTATCCTTTTTATCATCTCTTCACTTACACCCTTTCTTTCCATTGCTTCCCACAATTTCCTATCCAGCTTATCGAACGCAATCTTCAGGTCAATAAATGCCATATACACCTTTCCTCTTTTTTTCTTTATTCTCTCTGCGACTATGATTTATTGTGTATATGTTATCGATCGCCTCTTCCCTTTCAAAATCCAGCCTGCGTCTCCTAGCATTTCTTTACTTTCTATTTCCTCCACCAATATCTCATTGAGCACTGTGGCATACACCTTATCAGAGTCACTCCTCTATAATTACCAGTATTTATGGTAAACTATAGCAGAGAAAACTTGGTCGGACGAGAATATTTGGAAGAACTGATGTTAGCTTGACATCACTAAGAACATCTCAATTAAATCACTAAAAGTAGCTGTTTGAACTGCACAAGATATAGAAAATGCCTTTAGTCCAAGAAAGAGAAATTTTCCACCATGATGACCAAATATTTTTTATGCAACAATGATAAGACTTGATAGTGAGCACTTTATTACTCCATAGTATATAATTATGGTCACCAACAAAATAACTGTATAGATACCTAGTCATTCTTAAGAAATTTAAGATTAACATAATCTTATCTTTGGGACGTATGTTAATTGCGATTCTAGTGACTTTTCATGTTTCCCCCAACAGTAAAAAACTATCCATCGATGTCACTGATAACTCTAATAACTACAATTCGTTTTACAAACTCAGAGATATCTTACCGTCGCATCGGGTCCAATTAATAAATATTTCATACATTAAATATATCCTTTACATGTGGTTGTACAAATATGTATATATAACACAGGTGTATTAGTGTATGTATGTATGTACGTCTGTTTTCTCTGTGTGTGTTGTTAGGGTAATTATACGCACGACATTTTAATATTGACGTGTGGCACTTGTTTCTTTATTAAATTGTTTTATCAGAACAATTGGCTGCTAAAACAAAAGTATAGAACAAATGATATAAAGAAAAGACTGGATATACAATTGCAAAATTTTATTTTTATGCTGCATTGTTATTATTTCGAAATCTGTCTGTAAATCTGTTTGCAATCATCAAGACTGCAATATACTTCTCTCGTGCCTTTAAAGAACAAACAAAAGTATGTGACGTCATCGAAATCAAATAATCAGTCAGTTAAATCAAACAACTTTTTATTTGATTTAAACTTTGATTACCCCTCAATTACTAATCAATCTAAAGGCGCATCCCCACTATGCAGCAGTTTGCCAGTTGGTAAGGCCAGCTGGCAAAGCCAGTGGCTGTATAAACGTCCACATCTGTGTTGGCATTTAGTTTAGTCGCACAATGTTCACCGAGGAAGATTTACTAATTGCTTCAGCTGCTGTTATCATACTTCACAGTGAAGAAAAAATACGCAAACGGCGCAAACGACTGTTTTGGGTACCTCCAAGTCTTCAAAGTAGATCACGCACCGGACTTATTACCTTCTCTCTCTTTAATTTCGCGCGAAAAATGACACACCAAGTTTTTGATTTTTCTATCAATTTCTTCTTTTTGTACTCCAAAACTAACCGCAATTTCCAATAGAGCGTCACATCTCTTATTCCTGTCTTTATAGTCCTTTAAACGACAGTCCCACAAAACAGGACGATCCCGGTATAAATCGATCAAATTAAATACTTTTTCGTTTGTCCACTCCATCTATAAACAACGTTGCTCATATGCGTCTGAATCACAATCTGAATTTAAGCCTAAAGCCGCGTGATGCCAGTTGGCATGTCCCCACTCACCGTTCTTATCGGCTTTCTTTGAAGGAGACCGACACTCGAACGATTCTTGTTGGCATGCCGCTGGCACGATGGCATGTGCCAACGGTCACGTCTACATTACTGCTGGCATTGCCAACTGGCCTTGCCAACTGGCAAACTGCGGCATAGTGTGGACGCCGCTTAACACAAATTATTTTCATAGTTTCCAAAAATCATGTATTTTTTCCTGTTTCTTATGAAATAAATTTGAGTACATCTTTTGAAATATCTTATTTATGTATTCGATTTTATCATTTCATTATAAATAATTTCTAAAAATATGTCCGTATCAAGTTATCATAAAGACTGTATTATTCTGTAAGAAACATGATAAGTTAGTGATTATCTGTAATCTATCGTTCAAAGATCTATGTGTTTATCACGGGTCATTTAAGTCAGCCAGGTCACTGGGGTCACAGGATGCCACTTATCAGTCAATGATGACCTGATAGAGTGACTACATTTCTTAGAATATGATTAAATATTTTTCGTTAAAAAGTAATAAAAGTAAGGTTGGGATTTTAATAGTGATAACTAGGAAACGGACATACTTATGCTCTGAACTTGAGTTTTCATAAGCGTAGTTTTTTACTCTCTTAAAACTCTTCTTTTACTTATACTTATTATATAAATACAAACCCTGAAATGTGTGAAAATTCACACTTCACATCAATTTTTTATACCGCCCTCGTAATAAGTGGCTGTAGGCGATCTTCTATAATAGATTTGCTTAATCCCGAACGAAATACGGAAACATTCTCTAGTATTTAATGTTTTGTGCCAGTCCTACCCTGAATATTCCGAATGTCTTTAGTAGTTTCTTGACGAAATACAACTATGTAGAAATTCAACGAAGCAAAAAGATAACAAGTCTTATAACATTGGACAAGGCATACACAATTAGTTTCTATGTTTAAGTTTTAATGGAACTAGAAGTTAAGTTCCCTAAGGGAGCACACCCTAAAACCACTTAGAGTGTAGATTTTAACCCGAAAAAATAACCACGATGTTAATAAGTTAAGACCTTGCGCATTTCAAAATTGATTTAAATATACTTTCATCAAAAAATTCGTAATTTTTCAAAAAATTAAAATTAACAATATTTATATTGTTAATTATATAGTAGGAAGGGAAATCCTGAAGGAGAAAGGGAAAGTGTACGCCTTTTTCGCAGATTTGAAGGCGGCGTTCGATTCTGTTGGTAGAGCAGAGTTGATTAAAACCCTAAAGGAATTGGGAATAAAAAACAGAATTGTCAACAGAGTACAGGAAATATACAACTTAACCAGCAATGTGGTAAGAGTGGGACAGAAGGAAACCGAAGAGTTTTGGACAGTTCAAGGACTTCGGCAAGGATGCCCATTAAGCCCCATACTGTTCACGCTGTATTTAGCAGACCTGGAAAGCCACTTGAAAAAGGGACAAGAAGGGGGAGTGGTGGTAGGCAGGATAAAAGTTATGTCCCTATCCTATGCGGATGATATGGTTTTGTTGGCAACAAAAGAAGAAGAAATGCAGGGAATGCTGAAAAGGTTTGAAAAGTACCTAACCAAGAAAAAACTTAAACTAAATGCAGCTAAATCTAAAATCATGTTGTTTCGAAAGGGAGGAGGAAGGGAGAAAGTAGAAAAATGGACATGGGGAGAAGAGAAAATAGAAAAAGTAAAGGAATATAAATACCTAGGGTACCAATTTAGAAGCAACGGAGGAACAGACGCACATACGAGACTATTAAATAAGAAGGCCATGCTAGCCCTACCGCAAGTATGGAGTATTGGGGAACGGAAATTCAAAGGGGATTATAGAACTCGTATGCTCATGTACGAGGCGTTGTTAAAAAATATAATAATGTATGGAGCAGAAGTATGGGGATGGGCGGAACGAGAACATATAGAAAAAGTACAAATAAAATACTTAAAATGGATGTTGGGAGTAGACACGAATACACCAACATACATTATACTGGAAGAGACGAAAATGAAGAAAATGAAAATAGAGGCAGTCAAAAAAGCCATAAAATATGAAGAGAATATAATTAAACACCCGGAAAAAGAAATTCTTTATGAATGCTGGAGGGAAATGGAAAAACGGAATCAACAAGGAAAGCCACTATCAAGATGGGAAAAGGAAAGGAAGGAAATGTACGAATATTGTGGCTACTCAACAACAGCAGTAAGACTAAAAAGAATGAATGGAGAAGAATTGGTGCACGAAGTAACAGAGCGAATGACCGACATACAACAAACGGAGCAAGATACAAAAATAAGAGAGTCAAGGTATAATAACAAATATGAAAAGACCTGGACGGTGAGAAAACCACAGTATCTGACAGAAAAAGGCAGTAGAGAGAAGAAAAAAGTGATAGCGAGATTTAGATGTGGAAATGAGGAGAGGGACAATAATTTTTGGATGAAAGAGGAAGAAAGAACATGTAGAATGTGCAGGGAAGGTAAGGAGACAATGGAACATTTGTTGGAAAAATGTGAAGAAATACGACACAGAACGGAAACGAGAAAGGAAATTTTGGATGAAACAGGAAAGGGGTATGAATGGATGAAAGAAGTGAAAAACAGAAGGGAGGAAATTAAGGAAAGGAGTCAACGAAGATATTAACTAGAGGAGAAGGAGAGTAGATTTTAAGACGAAAGGCGAAAATTACAATTATTATTAAGTATAAGTTAATTTTTGTAAGATAAAATGTAGTGTATAATATTTAATAATAAAAATATCTATCTATCTATCTATCAAAAAATTCGGGGCTATGCGTCAGAAAATTTTATTAATAAGAAATTATTTTATATTTAAATTACTAGCAGACCCCTTGCCAACAACGTTGGCAAACTGGTAACGAATAAAAATCAATATAAACAGGAATCAATTATTAAAATTTGCATGATTCTGTGTATATTAACAAAACAAAAACGTTTCTTGATTATACCTAGGAAATCCTAAAAAGTTGCTTAATGCGTGTCGTTTCAAAATTAGTAACGCGCCAGATACGGCCCGCGGGCCATATGCTGGACATCAATGGTATAGCTGTTTCGGATTATACCTAGGTAATCCTAAAGAGCCGCTCAATGCGTGTCGTTTAAAAATTAGTATCGGACCGGTCAGTCCGCGGCCGTAACATCAATTAACACAACATCATTTCATCAGGTAACCAAACGTACTGATTTGAGAGCTCTGGTAAGTCTTTGTAGAGGTACGTCGTTTCCCCACTCAATTCGTGGCCGCCCGCTTGCCGCAACACCCGCTAGCACCAAGGAACTTAGCGTTACGTACACACAGAAATTAGGGCTTTTATATATATAATCATTTTCGAAATACTATTTTATTCTTTTCGAAATACTAGACAAAATATTATTTTTTTAAATATTTTTTGGACTTAGCTACTAAGGACATTATTATTTTTGTTTGTATGTAAATATAAACAAACTAATAAAAATTCATTTATTGTTTCTAATTTACTATTTTTTAGCCGTAGGAACTTTATCATGTCAAATAACTATTATATCTAATCACCATTGCATATCTGTTGTCATGGATATGAGCTTGCTTTCATAATTTGCTATGTTGCAAATGAAATAACTCACTTCATTAACATTATATATGAAACATGTATGTTGCTCCTTAAATAATTCACCCGGTATATATTTTTAGCATTCTGACAGCTCTTTACAGGTTACCATGACAATATGAGATGGCCGACCAATAACAAATTTTGTTTATTTGTAAATTAATGCCCAGTTTCATTAGACTCAAATTAGATATAAGCTAAAACTGAATATAAAACACAAAAATAACTAACAACGCAACCTGTTGCTAGATAATTTTGTGTTTTATATCAAGCTTTAGCTTATATCTAGTTTTAATACTTTTATGCAAGCGGGCATTAGCGTTTTAATCGATTATTATGGTTATTTATATTATTTTCTGTTAGGAATCCAATTATGTCGTTAGACGCGAAAGAAATTTTAATACAATATTTATTTAGAAGAAAAGTAAATTACTTATTTTTTATGTTAGCATTTACTCTTTTACGCCCTTTCTTCTGTTTCTATAGTTTGTTTCTTATATTCTATCCCGCTGTGGCCAATTGGGCCTATGACACCTGTTGCGGTACATCCCCAAACCGACAAACGGTAATTACCGAAAATCGATCCGGTAATACCGATACACCAACCGGAGCGTTGACTGATGTCAAACCTGACAAACAGGGGTGCAAAAGCAATTGTCAACTAATTGATTTGTACGAGAATTTACAGTTTTTGAGAATTTCAATTGGTTAATTTTTAAATTTGAAACTCATATTTAAAATTATATTTTCTCTGTCCTAAAATAGTTCATTTTGCGCGCTAATATAAATAAACATAACAATATTGAGTTTGTACCACTTTAAAGTCTTCCATATAAAGACAGCCATAGTTTTATTTTTTTTATCTTTAGTCTGTGTTCGGATTTTGATGACATCGAAACAAAGGCTCAATGAAAGCTTCCAATATCCAAAAAAGCACGCCAAGTTCGACTGAATATTAAAATTCTTTTCACTGTTTTATAGTTCATTATTATCTACGGTCCAGTTTGTTATAGGTGAACAAATATGTGGCTTCAACCGTAAGTAGATACTCTCATGAATGTCGGTGTGATGTATCCCACTGTTCACAAATGTTGCATCTGCATAGAGGATTGTAGATGCCTTGACATTTTTGGGAAGGTCCGTTAATAAATAATAAAAACAGCAACGGTCCAATTATTGTGCCTTGACCCACCCCTACTTCAAGGTCACAAATTTTAGAAAGTTTATTGTGATAAACTACTTGTAAAATAATTATTTTAAATGTAGTTTAGAAACTAAAGAGTACTATGAAGAAATGTTTGGTATATTCCTTGATGTTTTTTCATTCTTAAAGACTATTAAGCGGAGGTATAAAAAATTTCAACATTGTGATTTTGAATTAGAAGTTGATTTACGTTCTGGGTGATCTGTTCTGGGCGATTCCAGTAAATTCCTGAGAAAGTTGACATCGAATAAGTTCTCCGCAGAGAGCAAACGCATCACCTATCTTGCGGATAGCTTCCGCGTTTCACACTAATCGGTTAAAATAAAGTGTACGCGTTTTTTTCGATATACCAGCTATCTTTGCTACCTCTGACAACTTTAATCGTCGGCCATTTAAAATGGCATAGTGGATTTTGTTAACAATTCCCGTTGTTGTGGCTGTTTTTAGACGCGTGTTACGGCGACCATCATTGACACTGATTCTTCCTCTCTTGAACTTATTCATCCAACAGTAAATGGTTGGATACGAAGGCGCATCTTCACCCAATGTATTATCCATATCGCCATGGATTTCCTTCGCTGACAACTCTTTTTTAAAAGATACTAAGTATTTGCGCGATATTTCAAATTTTACAAGTCTTAAGCAAAATCAAAATGACCGCTTCTCGCTACTGTTAAAACGACACTAAATGTCAGAATGGAATAAAATTTTACTGACAATATACTGACATATGACAGAACATAACCTCACATATAAAATTTTACCAAAACCATCTATGCCGAGGAGTTCCACTTTTCCTTCAACCCTTATAAATATTCGCCCCGCGAGAACTGGTTGTTACAATTTTAGCAACCCAATACTGAGTCCTTCTCTGACATCGCGACGCTTTAAGACGCCTCTAACTGAAGGAAATGAAGTGTAAAACTCATGTTTTGAATATTAAATCAGTTGCTAAACATATTTTTTTAAAAAGTTTAATAATTTTAATAGTGAAATGCACAAAGCAAAACAATTAAAAATGTATGTCGTGATAGTCGTGATGTTTTCCTCTTGAATCCCTACCCTTCAGGCTATATCTATTAACAAAGCAAGTGGTAATCTATCAACAGCTATCAAGATGGCTATGAATATAGATGCAAGAATTTTACCACAGACTGTACGGGTTAATCGAGATATTTACTTGGACTGTACAATACAAAACTGATCATTTTATAGATATTTTGTATTTGTTTATAAATATTTTTGTTTATTATTAATAATAATGGGTTCTCAACTTCTAGGTGCTGCAAAGAACATAGTTCATTAATTTTTTTGGTGCATCTATTGCTATTATAAATATTAGATTAATAAAATTGCTATATCTCTTCTTTTTTTTATTTTTCAGTCTCATATTTGGTTTCTAAACGTTTCAGATGATTATGTGATCAGATTATATAATTCAGATGATGATAAAATAGTATATTATTGTACGAGTTTTATAAGACGACATATTGACACACGAGTTGTTTGGAGTACGACGAGTGAAGCGAGGAATGCAATGTTTAGGTATAAGAGGAACAGCACTTAATTGGTTTATAACTTACCTCCAAAATAGAAGACAAGTTATTGTAATTGAGAACAAATCCGGAGAACTAACCATAAAATCAGGAGTTCCGCAAGGCTCAATACTGGGACCCTTACTGTTCTTATTATATATTAATGATAAAGCAATGTCGATTAAGCTAGGTACTTTTTGCGGATGATACGGTTTATTTTCTTAAACACTCAAATTTATTAATGCTAGAAACGGTTGCTAATAGTGATATTAATCATCTAATTAATTGGTTTAGGCAGAACAAATTAGATGTGAATAGTGACAAGACGTCATATATTCATTTTAAAAAACACTTTAACAGCCATAATACAGTTTCAATCATATGTAACAACAGTCTTTTAAACGATTCCGAGTCAGTTAAGTATTTAGGTATTGACCATTAATTAAAATGGAATAACTGCACTGACGCCATTTCTAAAAAAATATCTAAATCTATTTTTGCAATGCGTCGCTTAAAAATGACAACTTCTTTGTGTGGCTTAAAACATATCACTATGGTAGTTTCAATTCTATTATGAGTTATAGCATTAATATTCTGGGGTAAAAGTACTTCTGCTGACAGAATTTTCAAAATGCAAAAAAGAATGATTAGAACAATGGTTGGAGTTTCTAAAATAACTTCATGTTATTCATATTTGAAGGAATTAGGTATTTTACCTCTTCCTTGTTTATACATTTATAAATGTGTCTGCTATGTACAAAATAACATGAATTCTTGTAATACACTTAAAAAGACATAAATATATATTGGAAATGCCTGGTCATAAATCCGAGCAATTTAAATCTAGCCCGAAATATAACCAAATAACTTTATACAACAAGCTGCCCTAAACATAGGGTGACCATCCGTCCCGGTTTTCGGTCAATTGTCCCGGTGTCCCGAAAATTGTTCCCGGGACGCCGGATTGTCCCGGTTTTTGAATCTTTTTGCTTTTCAGTTTGAATCTGAGAGGTGAAGAGCTTTTTTTTTTTTTTTGGTCTTCACTTTGGATTTGGGAGGTGAGGACCTTTTTTTGCTCTTCACTTTGAATTTGGGAGGAAACAAAGACCTTTTTTTTTCCTGTGTCTCGGTTTTCCTTCACTGAAATCTGGTCACCCTACCTAAACATATTAAGATTATACCAGGCACAAGTACATTTAAATTTAAAAACTTTTTGCTTGAACACTGTTTTTATTCGAACGAGGAATATTTGCAATTCGGGCCAAGTAGCAATGTGACCAAAATAAAATGAACACCTTATATATTAAAATAAAAATTTTCCTAGATTTTCCAACTGCCTAATATTCAATCTTCTTTCCTAAATCTTTACTATACTGTCTTCTATTCTTTGCTAGTCAATTTTTGATTTTAGTTCGAATATTTTTTCTTTTCCAAACTGAAAATATTCTTGTCTTATCGTGTCCAACATTTGTATGACGTATAGTAGAACGCGGTGGTCTGATAAAATCATATTCCGCTGGCAACTACTGATAACATCTGATTAGCTGTAGTCGTCCAGACCAATATAGATCCCCATTACACCAGTAAATAATGGACAGTATTCAACTGGTTAGCTACGCTGATTTGTACCGTACTGTCTTAACATTGACGTACTAAAAATATGGGTATAGGATTGCTTACACTTTGTTTTAATTCGACATGGATTGTTAATTTTTTTGAGAATTTTTTATGGATTATTTTGGAGAATATCAGTGAGAAATATAGTAGGGGAAATATTAGTAAAAATGACTGTTAATTTATCATAAATATCTTTGCTAAGATATTATTCCGGTTCCCGTCAAAGTGCATTAATCAGATTTTTATATTAACCCCCCCTGGCTACAGACTGAGGGACAAAATACTTTTTTTTTTGACAAAATCGCTTTAATACCTAGTCTTACTGAAAACTGTCACAAGGTTTTCAGTGAAATTCCATACGATGCTTATAGATATTTTAATTTCCTAGTACGTGCATAATGCATCTTAAATAAGAAGGACCAATCAGTTTTCAAAATGATTACATCTGACCATCCCACACTTAATTCTCTGCGAGCATGAGAATTATGAAGGGTTTCTCGAAAAGATTTTTAATATTAAGGAGGCTTTCAACCCCCAAAACGGCAATTCACGAAAAGCCCCGACGATTCAGAGGTGCTATTGCTCTGCTTCAGTTATGGTTTGATGGAGCTCAAGCTATGGCCGTACCAATAAGTTTTATTTTTACGAGATATGGATAAAAACGACAGTCAGAGTCTACTAAGAAATGGTGTTAAAGTTGATAGTTAAAGAATTAATCAACTCAATCTTTGCTGGTCATTCCTGAAGGTTCCAGCAAGATTCAGCGCCAATAAGGCGAAAACTAAAGCTGCATTCAGAGCTCAGTAAATTCTGTACACTCTGTGCGTTATGGATAGTTTTTAAACGAGTGCAATTGGTATGATCGGACAAGCTCGTACTATATCGCTTAACAGTAGTATAGCAACGACAAAGCACGAGCATGTCCGATCATACCAAATGACCTCGTTTAAAAATTACCCATAGCGTACAACGTGTTGATTTACAGAGCTCTGAATGCAGCTTAAGCGTTGTTAAATAAAGTTTTCAGCAGATGGTAAAATAAACTCAGAAATAACGAACGAGCTTACTGTAGGCTATTTAATAGCATTAAAAATCCCTTTTAAGCAAAACAGGAAATAATGACAAGCTAAAGACCAAGTCTTTAAGAAAGTGGCCATACTGGCATTTGAGTAAGAAGCTTGAACAACAGCAGAGACAATACGAAGAAGAATAAGAAGCAGCGAACTGAGGTTCCTACGAAAGACCAAGGGGAAGACAAAATTGAACCGCATAAGAACCATAAGATTATAGAGATGAACTAGGAACCAATCCAGTAAAAGTAATATAAGAAAGACAGCTGAGATAGTCGGAACATATCCAAATTATAGCTGATGGTAGTGTTACAAAAAATGCTTTGGGGGCCAGGGTATCTAAAAGAAGACGCCGAGGATTATCAAGGAAAGAGTGTAGTGACGAGATATCCCCTAGAATGAAGCAAGAAGTAGGACACAAAATAGGAGTATAGGACAATAAGAAATGGGCTCTTGTGTTTTTCAACCAAAAACGCTCCGCGGACCAGTATAATATTTAATTTTCTAACGCGGACCACTAATAAGAAAACAAATATATTTAATGTGCTACTAAATACATTTATTTTATTTGTAGAAAATCACAAAAAGTTTATAGAAAATAAACAAAATATAAATTATTTACATAAAAAATGAGCATAATTTTTTTTAAAAAAACTGCAAAAAACTTTCACAGACCACTAAAATTTTTCTGGGGACCACCTGTTTAGAAACACTAAGTTAAATAGTTAATAGAAACACTTAATTTGTCGGAATACCGGTACAGAAGTCATAAAACTGGGACAGTCCCGTTCAGACTGGGAAGAAGGAGTTCTCTAAACATACCATTTGTCTTGTAAAACGCTCCGGTCCTTTCTTTAAACATCTTACTTCCGCCGAAGTACTTATAAAATCACCAGCATTTCAAATTTGTCGGAACACCGGGATAGAAGTCATAATACAGTAACTGTCCCAATCAAACCGGGACAAAAGAGTTCCCTAAACATGCCATTTGTCTTGTGAAACGCTCTGGTCCTTTCTTTAAGCATTTTACATACCCATACCTCCGCCTAAGTACTAATAAAATCTCCAGCATTTCAAATTTGTCGGAACACCGGGATAGAAGTCATAATACAGTAACTGTCCCAATCAAACCGGGACAAAAGAGTTCCCTAAACATGCCATTTGTCTTGTGAAACGCTCTGGTCCTTTCTTTAAGCATTTTACATACCCATACCTCCGCCTAAGTACTTATAAAATCTCCAGCATTTCAAATTTGTCGGAACACCGGGATAGAAGTCATAATACAGTAACTGTCCCAATCAAACCGGGACAAAAGAGTTCCCTAAACATGCCATTTGTCTTGTGAAACGCTCTGGTCCTTTCTTTAAGCATTTTACATACCCATACCTCCGCCTAAGTACTTATAAAATCTCCAGCATTTCAAATTTGTCGGAACACCGGGATAGAAGTCATAATACAGTAACTGTCCTAATCAAACCGGGACAAAAGAGTTCCCTAAACATGCCATTTGTCTTGTGAAACGCTCTGGTCCTTTCTTTAAGCATTTTACATACCCATACCTCCGCCTAAGTACTTATAAAATCTCCAGCATTTCAAATTTGTCGGAACACCGGGATAGAAGTCATAATACAGTAACTGTCCTAATCAAACCGGGACAAAAGAGTTCCCTAAACATGCCATTTGTCTTGTGAAACGCTCTGGTCCTTTCTTTAAGCATTTTACATACCCATACCTCCGCCTAAGTACTTATAAAATCTCCAGCATTTCAAATTTGTCGGAACACCGGGATAGAAGTCATAATACAGTAACTGTCCCAATCAAACCGGGACAAAAAAGTTCCCTAAACATGCCATTTGTCTTGTGAAACGCTCTGGTCCTTTCTTTAAGCATTTTACATACCCATACCTCCGCCTAAGTACTTATAAAATCTCCAGCATTTCAAATTTGTCGGAACACCGGGATAGAAGTCATAATACAGTAACTGTCCTAATCAAACCGGGACAAAAGAGTTCCCTAAACATGCCATTTGTCTTGTGAAACGCTCTGGTCCTTTCTTTAAGCATTTTACATACCCATACCTCCGCCTAAGTACTTATAAAATCTCCAGCATTTCAAATTTGTCGGAACACCGGGATAGAAGTCATAATACAGTAACTGTCCTAATCAAACCGGGACAAAAGAGTTCCCTAAACATGCCATTTGTCTTGTGAAACGCTCTGGTCCTTTCTTTAAGCATTTTACATACCCATACCTCCGCCTAAGTACTTATAAAATCTCCAGCATTTCAAATTTGTCGGAACACCGGGATAGAAGTCATAATACAGTAACTGTCCCAATCAAACCGGGACAAAAAAGTTCCCTAAACATGCCATTTGTCTTGTGAAACGCTCTGGTCCTTTCTTTAAGCATTTTACATACCCATACCTCCGCCTAAGTACTTATAAAATCTCCAGCATTTCAAATTTGACGTAATACCGGGATAGAAGTCATATTACAGTAACTGTCCCAATCAAACCGGGACAAAAGAGTTCCCTAAACATGCCATTTGTCTTGTGAAACGCTCTGGTCCTTTCTTTAAGCATTTTACATACCCATACCTCCGCCTAAGTACTTATAAAATCTCCAGCATTTAAAAATTTGTCGGAACACCGGGATAGAAGTCATAATACAGTAACTGTCCCAATCAAACCGGGACAAAAGAGTTCCCCTAAACATGCCATTTGTCTTGTGAAACGCTCTGGTCCTTTCTTTAAGCATCTTACATCCCCATACCTCCGCCTATGTACTGATAAAATCGCCAGCATTTCAAGCGAGCGAGTTAGTAACTGATAACATCAACACACACACAGTGAATGGCTGGTCGAGATAAGCGGGCCAGGCCCCCAGATGCACGCCCATGATAACAGAGGCGGACGGGACAGGGACTGCAGTGGGGTGAAAGGGGTAAATCACCCGATAACACAATATTGTATACGGTTTAAATTCCGAGAAATTTTTGTATTGATTTAGAAAAGTATTTACACGCATTGAAAGATTTAAAAATATAAAAAAATTAACAATATAAAACACCTAAACAAAGACAGTAGTAACCGAATATGTCAGAAGGAATTTAACGTGTATTCGTTCATTAATTTTAAGCAAAATAATTCGAAGCACTCTTTCCCTTTTATCAAAATAAGTCTAGTTTCAAATTAAAATTAACATTTTTCGCACTTAAGTTTCAGTACCGTTTGCACTCCATATCAAGTGTGTACACTGCTGAGCTGTACGCTATATTCAAAGCCATGTGTTTTGTTTCGTCAGAGTTTCAAAGTCGTTCATGTTGTCTTGATGGACTCGCTGAGCGCTCTGAACAGTATCCAAGATCCAGATCCAGTGCATCCTCTTATACTAAAGACCCGGTTGCTACTCCACAATATAAATGCTCAGAATGTGAGGGTAGAGCTGTTTTGGATACTAGGACATGTTGGTATTAAAGGCAATAGACCGGGAGCTCATGACATTTTTGGTCTACGATTTCATACAGCATGCCTTTTGGAGGAGAGAATATTTACCCTGTGACAACAAAAAAGGGATGGTACTAAACCCCTGCACGCTTTCCGGTCATAGGGAAAATTGCATTTCCACTTGCACAAAATTTTTGTGTTTTTCTCTGATTTAATATTGCTTGCCCTTTTGTCAAAAGAAAGTTATAACAAATTTAAAGTCTTTTAATTATAGGCATGCTGTATGAAAACGCGGAAAATCATATTTTTTTATTACAAGATCACATGACCGTTTGAGCCCTTTGGGACCCTCCGAATCGCATGCATATATTTAAAAGACTTTAAATTTGTTATAACTATCTTTTGACAAAAGGGCAAGCAATATTAAATTAGAGAAAAGCACAAAAATTTTGTGTTTAATGGAAATGCGATTTTCCCTATGACCGGAAAGCGTGCAGGGGTTTAGTACTATCCCTTTTTTGTTGTCACAGGGTAAATATTCTCCCTCCAAAAGGCATGCTGTATGAAATCGGAGACCAAAAACTGTCATGAGCTCCCGGTCTACAATGAAAGGGCTGACGTAGCTGCAAAATCCACATCCCACAGACCTGTAATTGATGTGAGTTTTATATTTCCAGACGACGCAAAGATTCATTTGTAACTTCTGGTGTTAGTCAAATGGCAACATGATTGGAACAGCATCTAAAATGTGAATTTGAGACCGATTAAGGGAGACATTATACCCCATGGGGTTCTTCCTGTACGATTAACCACAGGGAGGAAACTGCCATCACATGTCTTCGTATAGGCCACTGTTGGTGGATTTATGGACACCTCCTTTAAGGAGAAGAAGCCTCCTATTTGTGAAATGTGTGACACAGATTTATCTGTGTTACGTATATAGTGGCAGTTACTTGCCAAACAGTCTGTGGGCGCCTTTAGACGAATAAAGATTCAATGACAGTCGAGATAACAAGATGAAATCCCAAACCAGGAAAGTAAATTCAATTGTCTAATTTTTTCATTCCAAAAGATAATCTATGACACCTAATATTCAAGCACTTGAAAGCTCCCTTATTGGTGAAGTCATTCGTCAAGCTCGAGAGCTTTAGATGCAGGGTGTCTAGTGACAGGAACTGACGTCATAGGACACTTTTGTCTCATCGTTTGCAAAGACTATGATTGACATATCAAAGATTTACAGCCACCAAAAAAACTGATTGATTTCAATGCTGGGATAAAGGAAGTTAAGAATAATTTGAGACTTTTAAAATTAAATTATATCAAATACTGCGTTTCTATGACTGATTGCCATTAATCGAAGATTATACTATTGAAATTAGTCGGATTTTCATAATAAAAACATCACTTCACTGAGAAAGCAAATTTACGCATATTTGTAGTAAGATGTTCCGTACCTAACTATGCTTACGTTGACAATACTTCCTTTATCTTAAAATATTGTCCTTTATAATAAAGGACTATCCTCTATAATAAGGGACGTATGACCATTGTAGGCATAGTGGCCGTACGTCCTTTTTACTGTCCGCAAGAATTTATTGTTACCAAGTGCTCCGAAAGAAAATAAGAATCGTTCTTTCGCCAAGAGTCTTATGTGACTCTTGAGCCGCTGGTTTTTGACCTCTGATCTAAAAATCTTGTTGTCTTTACCAGGAAACAGGTAATAAATAAACAAACCAAACAAAAAAAATCGTCAAACAAAAGACTGTGATCATAACCAACTATGTTCAATAATTGAATTAACCACTGTAATATTGGTAAAAGGTAATATTAACCATACGTTCATAAATTACGTGGAGAATGAAATTATAGCTCAGAAGGTTGATTTACTGAAACAATAGCACGTACTGCCTTAAGCGATGGGTGTATAAAGGTGGAACGAAGGGTTTTGTACCCACAAGGGAAGGATATGCACAAGGACCTCAGGCGAGTGCTTTATGGAAAATATATTTATGCCTTTCAACAGTACTGATTTATAGATTTACTTTAAGTCGACTTAAAATTGAACTTAAGAGCAAGAAATATTTGAAAACAAATAGAGGAAATTTCGGATAATGTATCTAATTAGACACATATTTTGTGAAGACAGTCACACTATACAGAACCATCTCGTGGGTATATGGTGCCTTCGTGCCAAGTTAGATTTTAGCGCCCCTCCTCATATTAAAAAATACTACATCGAGAGGAAACATGCCTCTGGTGGTATTACGATGAATAAAATTTTATTCTATCCTTGCCAATAAAGCAATTTTATTGGCGCTTCGTTAACTTCATTTTGGTGCAATATACTCCTAGTCTTGTAAATAAAATAATTGTTAAATAAAATATATACTATTTTTCGTTTAATTTAGTTTAACCATGGATTCAGCAAGGATATGTTTATAAATTAATTTTATTACCTAAATCCAACCAGCTATTAAATGGTAGTTTATTTCACTGATTTTGCAAATTTATGCAAAATCAATCAAAATAGACATTGAATTTTTTACCCTAGACCAGGGGTTGGCAACCTGCGGCTCTTATAGAAAATATTGTGGCTCTTTGAAAATTGGCTAGTTTTTATTTTAATATAATTTATTTTTTAATTTTCAACTTTCTGCCTGCACTATACAGGTTTTGTATTGTCCAGGATGTTTTACGGTGCAATTCACGTCCGATAATTCCCCGAGTTGCTGCATATATGCCCTTTTAGATGAAGTAATTTCTGATAAATGATATGCGTCCAGAAACATTTTTACATTTTATTAATTTTCAAAAACATAAGGATAATAACAGCGTTATTAATGCAATTTTTTTTTGCACAAACTATTGTTAACATGCAAGAAGCTTTTGGAGAAATATTTAAAGAGTTTAGAAAATATAAAGCTACACTAGCTCATTTGACAAAACCAATTGAAGCAGATATGCAGCAATTACATTTATCACCAATCCCATTGATTGATCAGGTACAATTTGAACTTCAATTATTGGATTCAAAATCCAAAGATTAATGGAATAATATATTCTTAAAACTTAATTCTGAACTGGAAAGTTTAGAAAGAGAAAAGTTCATTTTATCCAGCATAAGTGGACCGAAATTCGCAATCTTCAAGATGTAGATAAAGTTGTTTTCGAAGTTTGGAATCGTCTTCCAGAATCGTTCAATCATTTAAAAAATTATGCTTTTGGACTACTGACAATTTTCGGATCCACACATTACTGTGAGCAAGTCTTTTCATATATGAAATTAATAGTCAGTTAAGTAATCTTACTGACCTGAAACTTGAGTGCTGCCTTAAGTTAAAGATTACTGAATATTTACCAAATGTTGAAGTCTTATCGAACACTATGCAAGTAGCAATCGTCCCAGTAAAAAAATTATTATATTGTAATATACTGGCAAGTGCAATAGGTATCACAAACTAAATGTATACGTAAATATTAATTTATTTATGCATTATATATTAATAACAATTTTTACGTTTTTTTTTCTTAAATATAGCATATATTTTTTAGCGGCTCTTCCATGTTATTGTTTTTGTTTTCAATATAGATTTGGCTCTTTGTCACTGAAAGATTGCCGACCCCTGCCTTAGACCCATTTGTGGGACAAATAAGATCTAAAGATCCCGTATTGCTGTTTAAGTTGACGTAACTGACTACCTGTCAAAACTTCTTGGAGGTGTAATATTTACCAATGTTGTTTTATGGTATTTTCGCTAGTTGTACACTGAATTTCCGTGCTTATAGATATTCAGCTGTGAAAATCATTTACGCGTCTCTTGTACAATTGTTTCATTTGTCAATATCTCACGTTTCATAAGGCATATCACAGAATGGCTAAGTGGCTAAAGTATCTCGGTTAATTTCGCTAGAACTGCAGATGACGATCGACTGAAAAACACTTGACTACAGCACTCCTATCATCCATTGTTTCTAGATCTTTAAATGTCACGCACTCGACCACTTCAATTCTAAATGGAGTCAGATACCATTCTTGTATTAAAATTTAATTTATATTTATCAAATCTCATAAAAAATTGATCGGGAAAACAGGTAAATTGGAATACTCACAATTGAAATTAAAAGCCACTAATCGCAATGAATCTATTAGAAATTAATTTTAATTAAGGTGTTGAATTAGGTGTTTTTTTTTTCATATTTATCCTAACATTTTCTTTTTGATCATCTATTTTTATTAATATTTTCAAGTTGAAAACTATATAAGAAAAACCTCAATACGGTGACTATGGTCGGTGTCTAACACAGTAATTAGGGTCTTCACAGTTAAATTTTATTGGAATACAAGAGATTATACCCTTTTCACACTAGAACTTTAAGACGAGTGAACTTAAAGTTCACCGATGTTTAACATCGGTATGCTTTCACACTTGATGTTTAAATCTCTGGTGCTGTCATCATCTACAGTAATTTTGTCCTTAAGTTACCGTCATGAAATTTGTTTTGAACTGTCTGCGCAGACGCACATTTTGAATTATTATAAACAAATATTGATATTTCATTTCATTCTACAATAAAGACACTACAATAAAGAATATATTACACCTGTATTAACATGTAAGTCGATACATTTTATCTCAATTATTGTAGCTCTGTATTTTATTAAACACACTATTAAAATAAATAATTTTATTATAACAATAAGTATAAACTTCTTATAACGTCGATATAATACAGTATTCTTGTTTATGATAATATAAAATGTTGACAGCACAAATTCAAGGAGTATTTTTTTATTATAGAAATTAAGTTGGCAATTCGGACGGTGTTTAAGACGCAGATCTCTGTCTTAAACATCGCTTGTATTTAGACGAGGCTATACGGTTTCTTATTAGCGTTTAAAGATACATTCACTTTAACATCCGATCTTAAAGTTCTAGTGTGAAAAGGGTATTAGACTCATTATGAGCGTATTAAAAATGGATAAAGTACGAGTTTCGGTTGTGACAAGTTCGGCGCATGAATAAAATGAATAGTTTTTATTGAAAAGAAAAAAATGTGCCGTTCGCAAGCGACAGTGACGACTTATACCCTTTTCACACTAGATCTTTAAGACGAGTGAACTTAAAGTTCACCGATGTTTAACATCGGTTTGCTTTCACACTTGATGTTTAAATCTCTGGTGCTGTCATCAGCTACAGTAATTTTGTCCTTAAGTTACCGTCATGAAATTACCAGTTTTGAACTGTCTGCGCAGACGAACATTTTGAATTATTATAAACAAATATAGATATTTCATTTCATTCTACAATAAAGACACTACAATAAAGAATATATTCCACCTGTATTAACATGTAAGTCGATAAATTTTATCTCAATTATTGTAGCTCTGTATTTTATTAAACACATTATTAAAATAAATAATTTTATTATAACAATAAGTATAAACTTCTTATAACGTCGATATAATACAGTATTCTTGTTTATGATAATATAAAATGTTGACAGCACAAATTCAAGGAGTATTTTTTTATAATAGAAATTAAGTTGGTAATGCGGGCGAAGTTTAAGACGCAGATTTCTGTCTTAAACATCGGTCGTGTTTAGACGAGGCCGTACGGTTTCACATTAGCGTTTAAAGATACATTCACTTTAACATCCGATCTTAAAGATCTAGTGTGAAAAGGGTATTAGGCCTAGCTACGTCTTAGCTCTAGCTCCTAGCTCTATATAATACACACCTCAAATTAGAATAGAAAGAAATGTTTTTCTCTGGAAATCCCTGGAAAATAAATAAATCCCAAATACCGGTATTAAAACTTTGGCTGGTATTAACATCCTTCATCAGATTACAGAATTTTATTTTATTCTTTGATTAGTTAAAGATAATTTTGTTACTGTAAATTGATTGTTTTAATTTAACACTAACATTAAATTAAATAAATTCACCTTCTTATGTTGTACAGTTCTTCAGCGCTAGGAGTGACGTCAGTGTGTGCCAGTGATGATAACATCATCTCTGTACATCCGGTGATAAGTTTGTGTTGCTTATCTCTACTACAATCAGCTTATCTGACTATTATCTTCCGTTCTTTGTCTAAATGCATCTCACTCCCTGGCCTTCACCAGTGACGGAGTTGAAGATATACAATAAATACGCATGATGCGCATTAAGTGGGAAACAGAATGCAACGAGTTTGACGGCGCGTTGACGCCGTTCGTACGGCGCTATCAATCAGAAGAAAGTAAAAACCAAGCTGTCGTACGCAAGTGCACAGAATGGACAACGTCCTACGGCGTTCGAACGCCGTTGATACTGAATGTTCGTCAACTTCCAACTTTTGACGCCGTTGAACGTTGACGCAGAACACCTAACCTCAGTTTTAACTGAATGGTAAAGTATTTATATGTATAAATAACTTGCATACAACATAAATAACATCACACACAAGTCTTCATCATCCATTATACTTTTAATAAAAGAAAGCGCACGTATAAACACAGATATAGGTTGTCAAGTGACACTTGACGGCGTTAAAAATTATTGCATTGTGTGCAGGCGAAAATTCTCAACGGCGCTAACGCAACGCTGTCGCAAATGACGGCGCGCTGTGCATTCTGTTCCAGGCTTAAGTCTTTAACATTAGGACCACAAAAAGGAAACTTGTTTCATTAAAAATAATAACTAATAGGAATTGGTTCATTAAATACCTATATTATTAAAATTGGAGGCAATACCTATATATTTTTATTTTTCACTTCGCTGTTATTTGGTCGTAATGCGTAGGATACAAGGTATTTAAAGCGGACACCTTTATTTTGGACGTTTGCCATTGCTGATAGTACTAGGCTAGAATAGTACAATATAATGAGTATTAGTATCAAAAAGATATAATACTTCAAGAGTAATATAAAAAATAAATTCGGACGTTTCGGAAACTGCTCAACAATCTGTTTCCGTCTTCAGCGATCACGAGAAGTGTATCGATCAAAGTAGGTGTTTTATAGTCTCGGTGGTTTCCTCGCATGTCCTTTCATCTTCAGTTAGAAGAAGTTAGCCCGTTCTTCATTACCACACCGGAATCTAGCGGTGGTCTTCTGATTTTTTCCTTTTGGCTTGGCTAGGTATAGGGGCACTGACGGAACTTGTATGTTCTTGTATCTCTGATTGTACCTTGATTTCTGGATTCTGTTTTGTTGCTCCTGTCTCTGTACCTGTCTGTCTCGTTCCTCTAATATATATTCTAGTTCTTCTCCTCCTTCTTGTCTTCTTCTTATCTCTTCTATACCATATCCAAGAGTATTTTTTCTAGCGATTATCTCGTCCCTGAAAGAGTTAAAAGGCGTTTGTTTTTTGATCAAACCTCATATTATGGTTATTCCATTTTGATGAGTCAGTAAATTCTATGATTTAAAACTAACATCCGATTCCTTTGATATCAGAATATGACACCATATTTAACGATAAACTATGCTGAAATCATTTTTCAGAATCGCAACATCAGCATTTGCTTCATAATATTTGAAAATAAAACATTAGTAAAGAGATTACTTGGTATAATTTTAGAACATTGATTTTGATCCATTAGGGATATTTAAGTCTGGTTTACTGATAAGATCTGATGAACACTGAACAGATCTACTTTATCTTAGCAAGCCATGTGCAGGCTCATCTTAGACGTCTTTGTATCAGTGTAATATATGTATGTGTTCTTTATCAACGAATTCGTTTATTAATATTTAATTTATTATTAATCTTTAAATCTATCTCTTCCGAACAGTTCTTGTATTATTTCGGGTGCAAATAGCTTAGAAAGCACTATTTTAATCGTAGTCCTACTGCATTCCCCATTACGGAGGTTCAAAATTGACCTTTTTATTTTATTTTTTACCGACCGCCAACATATATAAGGGAGGTATTGTGATCATTCCGATTTTGACATTTCGAGATATCGATAGATCTCCACGAATTGAGGTCCCTACATAAAGTTTTGACTATTTTTAGCATGATGTCTGTCGGTCTGTCTGTTTGTCTGTCCGTCCGTCCGTCCGTCCGTCCGTCCGTCTGTCTGTGTACACGTGCAGAGCAAATTCGGCTAAAAAAATTTGTATGAAACTTTATATTTAAGCTTTTGACATCAATGGCACGAGTTTTTTTTTTTTTTTTATTTAATGATCTTTGCTGCTGTCCATGCCAAATTTCCATGCCTGAACGGGATTCGAACCCGAGACCTTCGCAACGCAGAACACACTACGCTACGCCGGTCGAAATGGCACGAGTTGATCAACTTTTGGTAAAAATTGGTATTCTAGAGAGTTTACTCGTGTCGATTTTAAGAGTTTTGTAAATATTTAGCAACAGAAAATATTTCAAAAAAATTTATTTAACAAAAGTTGCTATAAAAGCAATAAATAACAAGTTTAATTTGAGAATTTTTTTGATAAAGCAGCATAAATTAAACAAGTACTTTGTGATGGTGGTCGGTTCTGTGGTGGCCACAGCTGATTTTTTAATATTACTTTGACATTTTATTAATAAAATACCTTCAACTGTAGGTTTTTGAATTCAGTTTTGGTCTGAAATCGTCTTCTGAATAGTAGAAATATGAATAAACATCTTTTATCGTCAGATAAAACCTGTCCGTGTTGATCAATGGTTTAATTCGACACGGATTCGAGGAAAAAATGCATGATTTTTATCAATAAAAATTAGTCAGTACCCCATATCGAAATAAAATTAAGCCTAAGCACTAAAAAATATTACCCGGATAAGACGGCGGTTCATTTTCCTTTCTCCGCGTTACCGGAAAAATTGATGTGAAGTGTGAATATTCACACATTTCAGGGTTTCGCAGGTATATAATAAGTGAAGGCGGTATGCTGAGTGTGTAGGACAAATTTTACTTTGTAGTAATCACGGCAAAATGAACGATATTTTTAAAATAATTTATCGTCTGTTAATCATATAATAAGACTGGTTATTTTACAACATTTGTTAAAAATAACTAGAATTTTGACAAAATAATTTCTACATTATAAAAATGCAAAAAAAAAACAAAAAATGAAATTCACTCCGTACTCGAACTCGAAGCCCTTCGTTTTTCAGCAGTGCTCTAACCCATTACGCCATCGCACGCCTTGCATGTGATTGTCTTACATTGGTATAACTTTTGTACTTTGTGAACCAAAAACCACAAAAAATGCGTTATTTTCCGAAAACATAATCTGATCAAAAATTCCTGTTGTACTATTTCGGTTCACACCAATATACATTACTTAGAATTTTTTTAGATTTTTAGTTTAAACCATCTGGGCTACAGGGTGTGGGACAAAATTTTTTTTGCACAATTTTGGCAAAAATCGCATCGAAATAATTTATTTTGCAAAAATAAAAATTTGATCGTTAGTCCACGTACTAAGGGCTTTCATTTGATACCCTACTCAGAATTTAAAAAAATATTTTTGTTTTCGATGAGCACATATTTGTTTATATTTTTAGGGGGGTATGTTTTTTAGATGTTTTAGTATTTTTCCTATGTGCGGGTCAAAGAGTTGTATAAGCATGCCAAATTTCAACTCTCTAGGTTTAGCCGTTTGGCTACAATTTTTACCGAACAGACAGACAGACAGACAGACAGACAGACGACAAAATGACGGTATAAGGGTTTTTTGGTCATATCTACAAAACCCTAAAAATGAAGATACATCAGAAGTTGAATAGAACATACATACCAACACTTGTACAATATAATAGTAGATATGGGGTATTCTAGTTTAATACAAAGATTAACTCCCTTATTTGATAGGTAATTGTTACTTTAAATATAGACATAGATCATGTAGTTAGATCATATCTTCAATAATAAAAAAGTTGTGCATTGGGTAATATTACTTCAATCATCCTGTATATATTATATTACATTAAAAACTAATCATCTGTGATGTTAGCCCTTCCTTTAAACAGTATAATTTAAAATATTTAACTATTCCTCTTTAACTATTCCCTATTCTCACCTGTGTAATCCCATTCTCTATATCCTGACAGTTGTCGGGTTGGAGTTGTCGGGAGGAGAGAGGAGGAAGCGGTGGCGAGCGACGTCGACCGACGCCTGTTATCAGCTAGACGCAAGGCGACCGCGCGACGTACAACCGTCTATCTCAGTTCGGCAGTCGACCAGCCCAGCACACGGGCCAGCCGTGCGGAAAAATGATAGGCGACAACCAATGTATACAGTTAAAGAGCAGGGACGTACTCCACACTATTACAATACAGAAATTTGTGAACCTATTCAAATTAAAAATAATAGAAATATTGATTTGGAATTACAAAAAAATGGATTGGAAGATTCTGATAGCAATATTTAAAATAAATTTTGAAGAAATATTTTAGTTTTAAACAGTATAGTTGGATTTTTTTTATATAAACAATTAAGTCACAAGGAATTGATTTTTACGTAAGTTGTATAAATACTTAATACAAGGTGTCTCAAATGAAATTTTATATTTATTTAGCTTACTGCGTGAACGCAACGGATCCGAGGGGCGCGGGGGTTATGTCAATCGGTAGCCTGGCTCTTGGGAATTTAGTCGCTATGGAGCGTTTCTCAGGAGCAGACCGCGCGTTATGCGTGCGAGAGTTTTACAAAAACGGTGATTCGACTGTAGCGCGTAGAAAATTCTGCAGTATTCGAGGTTTTCGCCACTTAAATGATGCGCCAAGCATTCCTCTCATTCTACATTGGGTTAAAAAGTTTGAAGAGACTGGTACAACGCTGGATAAATCAAAATCCGGGCGACCTAGGTCATCAAGAACGGTAGAAAACGTGGAGAATGTTAATCAGTCTGTTCGTGACGACCCGAACCTTTCAATTCGGAAGCGCGCAAGTGCTTTAAATGTGCATAGAACATCATTACATCGCATTATGCACAAAGACCTAAAGCTGCACCCCTACAAAATTCAATTGGTGCAAGAATTAAAGCCCCAAGATGCCAGTCAGAGGCTTAATTTTCTCACGAAAATTGATCTCCCGGAGAGGTGACATAAATTGGCCTCCACGCAGTCCAGATTTAACCCCTATGGACTTTTTCCTATGGGGTTATCTTAAATCTAAAGTTTACGCCAATAAACCGACTTCACTGGCGCATTTGAAAGAAAATATCCGTCACGAAATGGCAGCCATCCCTGAGTCCACCTGCCGAGACGTCATAAGTAATTTTACTGTTCGATTAAATGAGTGCCGAGAACGCGAGGGTCTACATTTAGACGATATTATTTTTAAGAAATAAATCCCCAAAAAGTGTATTTTAATAATTAATAAACATTTTTTCTATATACGGCTTACTTTTTTTTTAATCGATCCACTAAATATAAAATTTCTTTTGAGACACCTTGTATAAAAGTGTTAAAACAGGGGCATTATTGTTTTTTTTTTTTCGTGCCAATGTATACTAAGGTACTTAAAAAAGTATTTTGTTTAACAAGCATATACGTCTCAGAGAAGTTGACCGAACTATCAAAACTAGTGTTTTCAAAGAAAATATCGACCCCCGAGGGTCGATATGACATTCCTAGGGGTCGATTCTGGCTGAGGGGTCGATTGAAAAAAGTTAAATGATTGAGGGTGGTTTAAGCCATGTTAATTCCATACTGACAAAACAGAGAAACAAGTTAGATGAAAAATTCCATGGCGATTAAAGGCTGAAATTAACTAACTTTGAACCCAACATTGCTAATCTTGGAAAGAGTCACCAACAACAGCCATCACATTGACAAAGTCAGTCAATTTTATTTAATAATAATATTGTAATGCATCTGATTAGATATAATTATATTAGATAAATGCAATATAAATAAAAAACACTGTACAATAAACAATAAAAGAAATCACATAAGCGTATTTTTGCTTGTCCTATTATAATAATGTAATTGTAAAAGAGAGGGGGTCGATAATAAGTCGAAAAACTCTTCTGAGGGACGACGGTCTAAAAAGTTTGGGGAACCCTGTATTGGAAGGAAAATCGATGGGTATCAATTCAATTATATAACGATGTGGGAACTGTTTATTAATATTTGACAAATAAATTAAATCTTAACAAAAAAAAAAACGGGGGCTACCATTAAAGTTCTTACAAAAACTTAAAAAGTATTTTTTTTTTTTTTTTTGAAAATACTTATTGCTTTTCAAAATATTCGCCCTTAAGATTTATCACTTTTGCAAGCGTTCAAACCAATTCTCGAAACATTTTTTCCACTCTGAAGTTGGTATCTCAAAAACATGGTTTTCAAAGGCTTCAACAGCTTTTTGAGGTGATGAAAATCGCTGTCCACGCATTTTTTGTTTGACATAGGGAAACAAAAAAATAATTGTTAGGGGATAAATCAGGTGAATACAAGAAATGAGACATTAATTCGATGTTTTTCCGCTTTACATAATCAATTGTTTGACGTGCTGTGTGGGAGCTTGCATTGTCATGATGAAGAATGAAGTTTTTGGTTGTTTTTCCTGATTTTGTCGATGACTTCTGACAAACAAATTCAAACAGTGGATTGTTGCTTAGTTTCCGGTTCATATGAATAAATCCAAGTTTCGTCACCTGTAACGATATTGTATATGGATTTTGCAGTGCCTAGGTTGAATTTTTTTAGCATTCCCTTACACCAATCAACGTCTTTTTTTGAGCTCGGTCAAATTATGCGGAATCCATCGGGAACAGATCTTTTTCACAGATATATGTTCATGCAAAATCGAATGTATTGCAGTCTGCGATATGCCAAAGGATGCCTCTATCTTACGGTAAATCACATGCTGCATCTTCTTCAATCATTTTGCGCGCAACATCGATGTTTTTTTGAATTACAACCGATTTTGGTCGACCTTCACGAGATTCATCATTGACGGACGCACGACCACGACGAAATTCTGCAAACCAATTGTAAACAGTCTTTTCTGATGGTGCTTTATTACCGAAAGTTGAACGAAGCGAATCTATGCATTGTTGTTACGTTAGGTCTTTACTAAAATCGTAAAAAATCATCAAACGAAAATCTTCACGGGTAATATCCATTTTTTCTCAAACTTTTTTTTAAACGCTCACTATCAACAAACTCTTCGGTCAGTTTATAAGCTACTGCTGATTTCACAATAACAAATGCCAAATTTTACGAATATAGTAATGACACATTTCAATATTGCCATCTAGTGGTTAGTCGTTTGTAAAAACATAACCCTCGTACATCCGTTTTTTTGATTAACTGAAATTTTTATTTCTTTAAAATAAGGGTAAAAATTATATAAATATAGTGAGTCCTTCCCTGTATGATATAGAGTCGGGCGCGCTACTGGCGATGTAATGATAAGGTATTCAGAGCCGAGATGAGCCGCCACAAGTGTCAAGCCCTCCTCCTATACCGCACACCCTGTATATGAACATGTGTGGGGTTTTATCAGGTCGAAGGGGGGGGGGGGTGGCTATGACTGGCATCACACTATCATGGATGTCAATGCGAGAAACGACAAACGAATTTATGAAAAAAATCTTTCAGTTTTAATTCTTTAAATACAAAATATTGTCAAAATCTTTGTGAGTGATGTTGGAGATTTGGTATTCAGTGCATGCTCTTTCATATCCTAGTGTTGACAGTGATGGACGATAGGTTGTGATTGGTTGCTGAATTTATATGAGAAATTAAAGATAACCAACCCCATGGATAGGTGACCATTTGTTTCAACTGCTGAAAGATCATTACCCATGAGATAACTATTTCTAGAAAGAAAATCAACAACTATTCACAAAAGTTTTAAATCTACTAGCTACATGGTGGTTCGTATATTTCGCACAGTTCTCAACAAATCGGCTCGCGGGCCCAGTGGTGGACTAAGCCTTCGCCGGGCCCAAGACATTTTTGATTTTTTTTTTCAAGACAATGTTTTTTTAGGGTTTTGTAGGTATGACCAAAAAACCCTTACACCGTCATTTTGTCGTCTGCCTGTCTGTCTGTCTGTCTGTCTGTCTGTCTGTCTGTCTGTCTGTCTGTCTGTTCGGTAAAAATTGTAGCCAAACGGCTAAACCTAGAGAGGTGAAATTTGGCATGCTTATACAACTCTTTGACCCGCACATAGGAAAAATACTAAAACATCTAAAAAACATACCCCCCTAAAAATATAAACAAATATGTGCTCATCGAAAACAAAAATATTTTTTTTAAATTCTGAGTAGGGTATCAAATGAAAGCCCTTAGTACGTGGATTAACGATCAAATTTTTATTTTGGCAAAATAAATTATTTTGATGCGATTTTTCCCACACCCTGTAGCCCAGATGGTTTAAACTAAAAATCTAAAAAAATTCTAAGTAATGTATATTGGTGTGAACCGAAATAGTACAACAGGAATTTTTGATCAGATTATGTTTTTGGAAAATAACGCATTTTTTGTGGTTTTTGGTTCACAAAGTACAAAAGTTATACCAATGTAAGACACTCACATGCATGGCGTGCGATGGCGATATGCGTTAGGGCACTCTTAAACTGGCTGGAAAACGAAGGGTTTCGAGTTCGAGTACGGAGTGAATTTTATTTTTTCTGTTTTTTTTTTTGCATTTTTATTATGTTGAAATTATTTTGTCAAAATTCTAGTTATATTTTGACAAATGTTGTATTTAATTTTTAAGAGCGTAAATTTAATAACCAGTCTTATTATATGATTAACAGACGATAAATTATTTTAAAAATATCGTTCATTTTGCCGTGATTACTACAAAGTAAAATTTGTCCTACACACTCAGCATACCGCCTTCACTTATTATATACCTGCGAAACCCTGAAATGTGTGAATATTCACACTTCACATCAATTTTTTAAAAAACAAAAAAGGTCTTCACCTCCCAAATCCAAGTGACGAGCAAAAAAAAAAAAGTCTTCACCTCCCAAATCCAAGTGAAGAGCAAAAAAAAAGGTCCTCACCACCCAAATTAATTACGGACCCAAGACAAATGTCTTTTTTGTCTAAGGCGATAATCCGTCACTGCGCGGGCCTCTATACGAGCCCTGTCCACTTTCAGTTGGCCCAGCTATGAAATTTTCAGTTTCTTTAGAAATGATTAAATAATAAGTAAAAGTAAATGCTGCTTTGTACATTTTTTGAAGCAAAGGGGTCAAAATTTATTCCGTAATATTTAATTTGTGATTATAAAAATAATATTCGTAAAACAAACGTATTTTTTCAGTTCATGTATTCTTGTACTGTATATAAAATAACTGGGTTTTTGCGGTAGCTATGCGTAGTAGGCGTTGGAAAACAAAGTTTGTTTATTGACTGTGATGTATTAAAAGTGTTAAGTCTAAATAATTTTAAAACATTGGCAGAGGCAAAGCTATTGATGAAAAAATTCGGTTAATCATTGTGAACTTAGCAAAAACAGGAAAAACCAATTCCTAAATCGGAAATTTATTAGGTTTGTCAAGAGAGTTTGTCAAGAAGGTTCAGTTGCTCCAAAGCCCCAGTACGTGAAGAAAACTACACTGACGGACAATGACAAACGTGCATTGAGAAGAATTATTAAGGATAACAGACGTGCTAACTACAGTTAATTGAGTGTACTGTGGAGCGATGTTGTTGGAAGACCTGTTTCAAGGTCTACATGTCATAATGAAGCTAAAAAAATTGATGTCAAGTGTGAATTTTCACACATTTCAGGGTTTCGCAGGTATTTATTAACTGTGTGATGATTATTTGGGATGCCAAAACAAATTTTATGTCAAAATATTTTTTTATGAATTTTAATTCGAATGCCTAATACCATTATTTAAGTATCTAAATATGTGCAGTATTTTTTTTTTATATAGCAAGGTTCATTAAGATTTTGAAAATTGCGCCTATGGCTTCCATTGGTTGCTTAAATCATAAGCCTCGCCCTCTGATACCTTCAAATATAGAATTAAATTATAATTTCAACAATTTCCACTGGTTATTAAATTTACACTTTTAAAAATTAAATGCAACATTTACCAAAATATAACTAGAATTTTGACAAAATAATTTAAACAAAGTAAAAATGCAAAAAAAAACTGAAAAAATAAAAATTGACGGGATTCGAACACGGTTTCCTACAGTAGTTTCAACTCACTAAGCGAGAACGCTACCACTGTGCTATACAGGATCACTCGTTTACTATGTTAAATAGCGGATTAAATATATTATATATTTTACTTAAAAACACAAAAAATGCGTTATTTTCCGAAAACATAATCTGATCAAAAAATCCTGTTGTACTATTCCGGTTCACACCAATGTACATTACTTAGAATTTTTTCAGATTTTTAGTTTAAACCATCTGGGCTACAGGGTGTGGGACAAAATTTTTTTTGCATAATTTTAGCAAAAATCGCCTCAAAATAATTTATTTTGCAAAAATAAAATTTTGATCGTGAATCCACGTACCAAGGGCTTTCATTTGATACCCTACACAGAATTGTAAAAAAATATATTTTTTTTTCGATGAGCATATATTTGTTTATATTTTTAGGGGGATATGTTTTTTAGATGCTTTAGTATTTTTCCTATGTGCGGGTCAAAGAGTTGTATAAGCATGCCAAATTTCAACTCTCTAGGTTTAGCCGTTTGGCTACAATTTTTACCGAACAGACAGACAGACAGACAGACAGAAGGACAGACAGACAGACGACCAAATGACAGTGTAAGGGTTTTTTGGTCATACCTACAAAACCCTAAAAATTAGGATTTGGAACCTATAAGGTAATATTTTTTTAATCGGACTCTTAAATGTATATTTACAAAAATTTGTAAAACTGCGGTACAGCAATACCAACTGATTGAATAGATGTAGCTTCAGAAAAATGAAAAAAGAACCGAAAATCTAATTAGATATTTAAAATTGGTTTTAAATTAAATTGGGTACACTAGTCCAAAGTAATGTACCCTGTTGTAACTCTAGTAAAAAATATTTCCGCTAGTGGGTGGTCTCCATAAGAGCCCTTAGCTTTATAGTTACTTAGTTAAGAATATTAGAACGTTTTTCCTGTTAGCAGTGCCGGATTTACAGAATTTTCTCTCTTAATCTGTTTCGTTAATTATTAATTTCAGTTGGGTTACAATATTCGACGTGCCAAAAATGCACAACATATTAGAATATTAACGACAGTAAAACAGATTGACAGATTATTTAAAAAAATAATCAAGTTGTTAAAAAATTAGTCTAGAATTTTTTAAAAATAAAATAATTCTATTAAATAATCTCATTTCATGTAAATCTTGTCGATTTATCCCGATCTAAGTTATAATTTAATATTCATTCGCCGGCAAGGGGTGTCATATCTGGAATCTGAATCACAATTTCCGGCTGTGCACCCCTGCCCCAGACATGTCTGCCGTGATATCCATGCCAATACCACCCCCTTGTACCCCGTCCTCACGTCAAACCCCCACATGAACTGTTAAATATCACTAAATGAAGATACTGATGGCTAGAACAGATACCAGAATTTTTACGTTCCTATTTTGTTTGACGGGTCGTAAATAAATTTTGAGCTAAAATATCAAGGATTCAAATTTTTTGTAGATTAAATAGAGTTTAGGGAATTCAAAAATTCGAACTGGAGGTCTCTAGCTTTTATCATTTTCGAGTTATAATTATTTAAAAATTAAACTTCATAAAATGAAAATTTTAAACGAAATTTTTATGTTGCTATTTGCAACGTAATGAAATATGTGAAAACTAGGGGCCTCAGCCCGGCTATGCCGGTCTTCTCCCCTACGTTGTTAAAACTCGTTGCTTCGCAACTCGTTTTAATATAATAAGGCATTTTGTCGCACTCGATTATAAAACTCGTCGCTCATCTTTTTTTAACACTATTTTATGGAAATTCCCCCTGCAAATGTCTTAAGTTTTATCGTTAATTCACATTAAATACTTAATTAGTATTCTTCTGTCAAGAAACACGTTCAAAATGTGAAATCTCGTCCCATTTTAAAATGCAAAAAATTTGACAGCTGTATCCTTTTGAAACCTTGTAAGCATATTTTTGTCTCAAAATGCTCAAATAATGGCCCAGATTCTTTAAAAAATGTTTTCTGATACCTCAAAATTATCTCGCACATCCAAAAAGCTATCCTGAACCATTATTACCATTTAACACTTTGATTCTCGCCGTAAATATTCTGGACCGGCCGTCTTGTATTAAGAATATTTTTGAATTATCTTCTGATAAAACCTGTCCGTGCCGATCAATGGTGACTTTGATTCGACACGGATTCGAGGAAAAAATGCATGATTTTTATCAATAAAAATTAGTCGAAATAAAATTAAGCCTAAGCACTAAAAAAATATCACCCGGATAAGACGACGGTTCATTTTCTTCTCTCCACGTTACCGGAAAAGATACACCAGAAGTTGAATAGAACATACATACCACACTTGTACAATATAATAGTAGATTCACACTTCATATAATTTTTTAGATAGTATGAAGATAGTATAAAGAAAGTATAAAGATTTCAAAAATTCAAACCGCATCTTTTTATCTGTTACCATTGTTGAGTTGATCGGTTCTGCGATCTATAAAAGAAATATTAATTACAGAATTACAATCAATATGACAGAAGGTTTGGCGATAAAATTTTATGGCAACTTATGGTACCTTATGGCGATGGCACGCACTCCTTTAAACAAAATGTTGTTTTGTTTTGTTATTGTTTAGTCCCATTTAGTCCTGTTTAGCCCCGTTTAGTTCTGCTTAAATAGTGGCGTAACTAGAACTCCCTAGAAGGCCCCTATGCGAAATATTTCTTGGGGCCCCTTGATTTATAAAGCTTAAAAAAAGATGAAATTTTAAACTAAAAAGTCATATACGAATTCAGTACGTGTTTGAACTTGCTAGAGTAATTTTGTTGTTCGTAGATATTTTTTTCGTGAAACAGTATTTTCTAGTGCGTTCTAAAAATGAGTGACATTCATTTCGAGCAACGGTGTGCTATCATATTTTGCTTCAGACTTGGACACAGTGCAACGAAATTTTTTGCAAAACTTCAGCAGGCCTACGGAGACAGTTTTTTGTCAAAGACCCAGGTTTTTTGGTGGTTTAAGGCATTTTCAGAAGGAAGAGAGTTGATTGAAGATGAATCACGCAGTGGAAGGCCTTCATCTTCAAGAACCGATTAAAATGTCGTCAGAATCCGGGATTTTGTGCGTTTAGATCGTCGGTTGACAGAATGATCGGGGAAGAATTGTATTTGACTCACACTACCGTTCATCAGATTTTGACCCAGGTTTTTTGGTGGTTTAAGGCTTTTTCAGAAGGAAAAGAGTTGATTGAAGATGAATCACACAGCGGAAGGCCTTCATCTTCAAGAACCGATTAAAATGTCGACAGAATCCGGGATCTTGTGCGTTCAGATCGTCAGTTGACAGAATGATCGGGGAAGAGTTGAATTTGACTCACACTACCGTTCATCAGAGTTTGACCAATGAATTGGGGATGAGAAAAATTTGTTTATCACACAGCAATTTCAATAAACGAGTTTTTGGCTAGTAAAATCATTCCTGTTACTCCTCAGCCTTCTTATTCGCTTGAGTCCTTGTGACTTTTTCCACTTCCCAAAATCGCTTCAATGGACGTCATTTTGGGACACTCGAAAACATTCAAACATTCAAAGCTGAAAGTTTTTCCAGTATCCGAGTTCCAGCACTGCTATGAGGATTGGAAGAACCGTCTCCAGTGCTGTGTGGCTTCCCAAGGAAGTTATTTTGAGAGAGACGATATTGAATTGTAATTCTATTCGAATAAAAATTTAAATCAGTCCGGTTATTTAATTTACACACATATATTATCATTTTGTTTTCGTTTCGTTTTGTTATCATCCTTGTCAAAAATTGAATCAAAGAGTCAGGAGTCGATAGTTTTTCCGACTCCCGACTCCTCTAAAAAGCTTCGACTCCGAGTCCCAACTCACGATTCCGGCTCGGACTCTTCAATCCTGGTTTCAACTGTGGTTAAATTAAAATTTAACGTTGAAATGTTCATTCTTGATTCTGTGAATATTGTATTTATTTAAATCTTATAACCTTGTATTGAATGAATCATTTTGTAGTCCGCTCTCCTGTTGTTTTGGTCTGAACTGTTTTTAGATAGTTGAAAGTTATCGCTCTGCGATATGCAAGTTGCATAGCCTTCTTTTCTTATTAATGCACTTTTTATCTCTTGTTCAGGCATTTGTTATTCATTCTTTTTTTTCATGACTCGCTAGAGATAACACACTGAATATCTTTCCGATAGTGACTTCAAACTGTTCAGCTGTTACCTTAGCAACGAATTTTTTCAACAATTCAAAGGTTGTATTATTTATTTTAGCAATTAGCATGTATATGAACAGTTGTACATCTACATTTTTCCTCTTCTCTACTGAAAATTCGCTCTATGCTGAGGGTGACCAGATTTCAGTGAAGGGAAACCGGGACACAGGGAAAAAAAGAAGGTCCTCACCTCCCAGATCCAAGTGAAGAACAAAAAAAAAAGGTCCTCACCTCCCTAATCTAAGGTGACCATTCGTACTGGTATTACCAGTACTGTACTGTTTTTTTGGTCATTGGTCCTGGTTAGTCGTGAAATATAACCAGTACAGTTTAGGGACACAAAATCAAAAATTATTAATTTTTCAAAAGATCGAGTAATCGTTCCATCTTTCAGTACGCGCGTAAATTTAAACACAAAATACGGCTCAGCAGTGTAGCAGCCTTTTCAAATGTACCTTCTTAATCTACAATATAAATAAAAGTAGTACATTTTATTTTTTCACTTAAAGGCAAAAAAACTAAACTTACTCTGCAATATTTTTTTTAATATATATTCTACGATAGCCACTTTTCTTCATGCTGACTGCGCAGGCGCGCTCCTAGAAAAATTAACTGATAGGGGATCTGTTTCTAAAAAATATCCGATAAATAATATAAAATTTATTATTGCCTCTTTACAGGGAGGAGTGGTCTTATTTGTTAATTACATTTTGACTATGATTTGTTTTTTATCAACAAAAGAGATGATTTTATTTTCAGTAGCTTAGATTTTATTAAGTATATGATTTTTTAGTTCGGGGGGGGGGATTCAGGACCCAAGGATGCCTCCTAGCAGAATACTATGACTATAATAACCTTGAAGAAAATTATGAAGAAAAAAAGATTATGCGCATGCGCGCATAATCGCCTGCTACGATGTGTATGAAACGGCAAATTATTAAAACTTTCAGTGACGTCGTCTCGCCATTAAATAATCACTCCGTACAAATATTTCCATTCTATTTAAAATAATAGAGGGCCCATTTTAATTTTACCGCCCAGGGCCCCCAAGCAACTTAATGCGCCACTGTGTATATTATTCAGCAATGGTAATTAAATAATAAATTGTATAATCTACTATTATATTGTACAAGTGTGGTATGTATGTTCTATTCAACGTCTGGTGTATCTTCATTTTTCCGGTAACGCGGAGAGAGGAAAATGAACCGCCCTCTCATCCGGGTGATATTTTTTTAGTGCTTAGGCTTAATTTTATTTCGACAGGGGGTACTGACTAATTTTTATTGATAAAAATCATGCATTTTTTCCTCGAATCCGTGTCGAATCAAAATCACTATTGATCGGCACGGACAGGTTTTATCAGAGGATAATTCAAAAATATTCTTCATACAAGACGGCCGGTCCAGAATATTTACGGCGAGAATCAAAGTGCTAAATGGTAATAATGGTTCAGGATAGCTTTTTGGAGGTGCGAGATAATATTTTGAGCTATCAGAAAACATTTTTCAAAGAATCTGGGCCATTATTGGAAATATTCTTACAAGATTTCAGAAGGTGACAGCTGTCAAATTTTTTGCATTTTAAAATAGGAGGAGATTTCACATTTTGAACGTGTTTCTTGACAGAAGAATACTAATTAAGGATTTAAGGTGAATTAACGATAAAGTTTAAGACATTTGCAGGGCGAATTTCCATAAAATAGTGTTAAAAAAGATTTATAGATATTAAAAATTTCAGGGTTAATCAAAGTGTTAAGTGGTGATAATGGTTCAAAATAGCTTATTTGACGTGCGAGATAATATTTTGAGGCATCAGAAAACATTTTTCAAAGAATCTGCGCCATTATTGGAAATATGCTTACAAGATTTCAGAAGGTGAAGGTGAAGGTAACAGGTGACCTTAGGTTTTTGCATTTTAAAATGGGACGAAATTTCACATTTTGAACGTATTTCTTGATAGAAGAAAACTAATTAAGTATTTAAGTTGAATTAACGATAAAACTTAAGACATTTGCAGGGGGAATTTCCATAAAATAGTGTTAAAAAAAGATGAGCGACGAGTTTTATAATCGACAAGTGCGACAAAATTATATTAAAACGAGTCGCGAAGCGACGAGTTTTAACAATGCAGGGGAGAAGACCGGCGTAGCCGGGCTGAGGCCCCTAGTAATAATTTATTTTTAATCAATATTTTTTTATTTTCCAGGTGAGTGGCATCTTTCTTGTTTGCGGTGGACACCAGTAAGTACAGTATGGGTTATTTAATTAATTCACCGTCCCCTCTTGTGGTGCGCCACTGAACTGTCCCGTTTATCTTGTGTACGATGCATCTCTACAGACACTTGAATTGTAGAGTATTTGCTTATCGAGTGTTTTCCTCGCTTAGACAAAACATGGTTTATCGTTCAATTCAATCGCGCATTGATGCTTTACTCTGCATCACTGTATTTTTGATATCATGTGACAGTTATGTGCAGTTGAAAAGGAAGCTTAAAATAAGACAATAACGACTATAGATTGCTTTGGGATTTGAATTACAACTTTAAAGTTTAAACTGCCAAAGTATGATACTGTTTTAAGCACCAATACAGAAATCTTTCTCTTATGCCTGGGCCACACTTGCGTTATAAGCTTCGCCAATAATTGCGCGCTATATAAATTCGTGGTAAACTGCATCTATCGATATCGTGCTAAAACGCAACTTGTGGCCATATCTGCGTTTTCGCCGCTACACTTTATTTACGTTTACAAGGTACAAGCGTATTTATTTTGCTGTAAATTAAATAAAATTATGGTGTATATCCATCATAACTGCACCCTAAAATTATTTTTTACATTTAATTTTACAAATTCAAACATAATCTTATCTGAGTTTGACACAAATAAGTTGTAAAGAAATATGTATAACATAACCTGAAAGGATGCCGGATAAACAACGATACGCGCCAACAGAACATACTACGCTCTGCGCTAAGTTCCTTTGATGTGCGCTCTAAAACCGCCACTTCAGTTATCGTCATGTGTCTAGTGGCGCGCACTGCTAATATTGTGAACGCAAACCGATAGTAGCTGGCCACATTAGCGTGTATGTCACGTTAAACAGAAGTTTAGCGACGATAGATGCAGGTGTAGCCCAGGCATTAAGTCGTTCTCTTCCTAACTCACAATGTGCTCAAAAATCAAAACTACTGGGTTTAAAACGTCCAAGCCAGTGAACTCTAAACTCACATTAACTTGAAACTTCCTCTAAATCAAGTACTGTAGCACTAGCTTTTGTTATATTAAATATGCTAAAATTGTTATCTCTACGTCTTTTACGAAAAGTAAAGGTAGTATTTGACTAATTGTAAGCCCTTAAACCATATTTGGACAAATTCGGCTCATTAATAAGCGAATTATGGATTTTTAAAATTTTTGCGGGCCTCTGGAGGCCCCTGTGCTTCATATATCTTATTTTCGTTCAGCTACGTTTAAAGATTACCTAATTCTACACACCTGTGCTAAATCTCAGCGATATCGGTCCATAAATAAGCGAGTTATAGCCGTGCTCCACTTTCGGCCGAAACTGGAGCAGAATTTTTTGTCATAGTTCGAATTTGGCACTTTTAAGGGTATAAGCAGAAGCACCTTGATGTCCTGATTCCAGAAGTGTGATGTTTTTGAAAATCGGTTCATAAATAAGGAAGTTATAGCTAATTGGACTAGTTTTCACTTAATCTGGTCTTAATCCGCGACCTAGACCGCGGATTAGTGAAAATTAGTTCAAATGGCTATAACTTCCTTATTTATGAACCGATTTTCAAAAGCATCACACTGCTGGAATCAGGACATCAAGGTGCTTCTGTCTATACCCTTAAAAGTGGCAAATTCGAACTTTGACAAAAAATTCTGCTCCAGTTTCGGCCGAAAGTGGAGCACGGCTATAACTCGTTTATTTATGGGCCAATATCGCTGAGATTTAGCACAGATGTGTAGAATTAGGTAATCTTTAAACTCAGTTGCATGAAAATGAGATATATGAAGCACAGGGGCCGCCAGAGGCCCGCAAAAATTTAAAATATCCATAACTCGCTTATTTATGAGCCGAATTTGTCCAAATTTGGTATAAGGGCTCAAAATAAGTCAAATACTAGCGATAGCGGTCCATAAATAAGTATATTATAGGCCCTGACTTACTGTTGGCAAAAATGGAACACATTTATTTAATTTGCAACAACTTTCTACATCACAGGATTAATTTTGAGCTTTCATACCAAATTTCAACGAAATCTGTTCATAAATAAGCGAGTTGAGGACATTTTGAAAATTTGAGAGCCACCTGAGGCCCTTGTGCCACGTATATCCAATTTACGTGCACCTACGTTCAGAGCCGCAGTAAGGGGGGGGGGGCGGAAAGGGCGACGGCCTTTTTGTTTTTGCTCGTCACTTGGATTTTGAGAGGTGAGGAGATTACTTACAAAATGGGAGATTACTTACAAAACCATTATCATTTTTTGAGTACAATGAAAATAGGTTTTTGTTTAGTGTATACTTAAATCGGCTATATTTTGTTTCTTGTTGCTATGACAATTTTTTTTCTGTCTCTAAGGTCATGTTTTTGTATTTGTGCCAGATTATCGGATGGTAGATCTCGTTCTTATCTGGCCTGAGAGATCTCATCTCTTATCAAGATGGAATTATTTTATCTTTAAAAATAAATTTGGAATCTTATAACGTAAGATTCAGCCTAATATTTTAAAATATCAAGTTAATGGAAACCTGCAACCATTTTTAAAAAGTAACGAATTTAAAAATAAATAATATTGGATCAACAAGCAATCCGGTCTTACTACAGTCTTATTAACCCTCACGTTGCGGTGTCCTTTGGTTGCGGTGTGGGGTATAAATGTACCCCATTTTTATTTTATCGTAAATAAATAATTTATTAATAATTTGTATTCAGGTTTACTATGGAATGTATTAAAAATGTTTTTTAGCTGAAATTACAATATTTTCAATTGCAATTTTTTCATACGTCCAACATTCATAAAATCCTGTTTCATACTAACCAACTAAATTTCTAGCAAAGCATAGTATACGCCCAACCTGATACGTACGTCCTGTCCGACGTCCAGATTCAGACTGAAGCGGTTGTTTAGGCAGTAACTGCTTTGCAATAATTAGGGAATTCACCCGAGTTGACTCCGCCCTTTACTTAAAAATAACCGATAAAGTTCATGAAAAATAAATTAATTAATATTAGGTGTTTAAAATAAAAAATTAAAAAAATATTTACCTACATTGTTTCATAAGTAGGTAAATAAAGTATTTATGGTATTTATAAAACTCAAGAACGATTATTTTATTCAAATTTTGTGGGGTACATTATAATTGCACGCGATTCCTATAGGGCACTTCCTAGGTGACCGATGGTTTCGGCGTTTCAAATTTAGTGACTTTGATCTTACAGACAAAGAACATGGAAAACCTCCAAAAAAATATGAAGATACAAAATTGGAAACATTGCTACAGGTAGACGATAGTCAATCACAAAAACAACTAGCAGAGCAGTTAGGCGTTAGTCAACAAGCTGTTTCAAATTGCCTACGAGAGATGGGTAAGATCCAGAAAGTCGGCAGATGGGTTCCACATGCATTGAATGAGAGGCAGATGGAAAAACGCAAAAACACTTGTGAAATTTTGCTTGTACGATACAAAAGAAAGTCTTTTTTGCATCGTAACATGACTGGCGATGAAAAATGGATTTATTTTGAAAATCCCAAACGCAAAAAATCATGGGTGAACCCAGGCTCACCATCCACATCAACTGCAAGACCGAATCGCTTTGGCAAAAAGACAATGCTCTGTACTTGGTGGGACCAAAAGGGTGTGGTCTATTATGAATTGTTAAAACCTGGTGAAACAGTTAATACCCAACGCCACCAACAACAACTGATCTAATTGAACCATTCGCTGCTCATAAAACGACCAGAAAGAAGACAGCACAAGGTAATCTTTCTTCACGATAACGTTTCATCACATAAGACAAAATCAGTTTGCAACACATTGGAGGCACTCAAGTGGGAAGTGCTACCCCATGCCGCTTACTCAACAGACTTGGCCCCTTCAGATTACCACTTGTTCGTATTGATGGGTCACTCACTTGCCGAGCAGCATTTTTGTTCATATGAAAATGTGAAAGAATGGCTAGATGAATGGTTTGCGGGGAAAGAGGAAGAGTTCTACTGGCGAGGTATTCACAAATTGCCTGAAAGATGGGGAAAATGTATAACTTCTAATGGAGCATACTTTGAATAAATAAACTTTTACTGTTCTTTTGAGTTTAATGTGTTTTATTTAAAAAAAAATCCGCATTTCATACTTGTAGACCTGGTAAGTAGCACCGCTCCGTAAGAGTTAAATAATTTCACAACCGAGTATAACCAAAACCACACCAAAATACGCAGATAACGAGGGATCACCATATATTTTTTCCCTCTATTTTGTACTTTGAATATGTAAGCTATATATGTAGATATGTAATGTATGTATATAATAACTGATATTCAATTTTGATAGTTGTATATAATATAAGCTTGGGTGATTGTTATTCAGTACGCAAATATCGCATATTTAATACAGTACGTTTATCTGCATCGAATCTCTGCATCTCGACATTATAAATTCCATTATTGTTCAAGGCAATAGATAATTGAATTCGATGTTGTTTTTATTAAGGGAACTAGAGTACTATGACCGTATGTGATACGGAGGTTACCGATATTATAAAAATTTCCCCGGAAAAGTATGGGACAAACTGTTTGGAAGAGGCTGGGGTAGAGCGGTCACAGACTTTACCAAAAAATAGCCGACAATTTTTGAAGTTTTATTTAAGTTACACTAGCGATTGAGTAACTAATGGGTATTAAATTTAGTTTTATGAATTTTTTAAATTAAAAATAAAATTTTTATATTTAAATTTTTTCTGTATAACCAACGAGGAAGCAAGAAATCGCATATTTCACCCTGTATGAGAAAAGTTGTTAACAATGAAGAAGCAATGCTTCTCTGTTCAATATTGTTTTTAAGATGAGCATTTAGGTGGGATAACTTTACACTTGAAATGTATCACTTATCCTATTATTTACTTGCACCAAAATTATATGAGACAAGTGATTTGTAATGAACAAATTACTACGAGGGATGTTTCCTAAATTCTGGGAATTGTGCTATAATTAAATTACGCAGAACTTATAGGCAATGATATTGATGCTAGACAAGTCTTGACATGTTTATGCAACTATCTAGTGCAATATTGTTCAGTCTGATTTAGGTGTTCGACTGATATTGACATCTGACACGACCTATAGAGGCGCTACTGCATTTTACATCATGGCTGACTTTGGTAGGATATTTTTGACAGGTTCAATGGTATCTTCATGTGATATTTATTGAAACACACGGGAACACACTCTAAAATGGTCTTTAACTGTCTTTCCACTTCTAAGAACATATTACCATGCTTGTCTTCTATCCATAACTACACGTGCACCACCACGTAAATTCAGAAACACGTTTTTTTTGCCACGTTTCGGAACACGATGAAAACTTAGGTCTCTATCACGACCTACTTTTGCATTGCAAATATAAACACAACAATTCACGTTGCATTTAATTTTTTCTTGCAATTTTAAAGACATTTTTTTAAAAACTTCTATGAAAACAACAGTAAACAAACTCGACTATCCTACAACCGTCAGTTTCTCAAAATCTCACTAGAGGCGCTTCAGTTATTGTCAGTTGACAATAGACGCGTTTTCATAGCACTGTTTTTGTAACCATGGAAGACGCAGCTAAATCTCAAAGAGCAATAATTTTCTTTTTGTGGAGAAGGTGTGAAAACATCAGAAATTTTTCAGCGTCTGTAAGGAGTATTTGGTGAATCTGCAGAATCCAAAAGTAGTGTTTATCGGTGGATCGATTTAAAACCGGTAAAACATCACTAGAAGACGATCCACGCAGTGGGCGCCCAAGCACGTCGGTAAATGAAAGAAACATTACTGCCGTCGAAGACCTACTGAAAGAAGACAGGCGAATTATTATTCGTCAAATTAGTGTGCGCCTAGGGATAGGTACGACAAGTTCATGACATCTTGCATGATTGTTTGGGCGTTAGCAAGGTTTCGCCGCCACGCTGGGTGTCAAGGCAGTTGGGACCAGAACAGAAACCCAATAGGAAAGTTCTTTGAGGACGGCTTAAAAAAATTAGTTTATCGTTGGGATAAATGTATTCAGTTAAATGGTGATTATGTTGAAAACCCACATTGTAATATTGAAGAAAATTAACAAAATAATAAAAATTATAGCTAAATTCCCAGAACTTTGGAAACATCCCTCGTATTTTCTGTTCAATGTAGTTTTTAATAAAATGATTATGTATGGGGGGGGGGGTACGAGGAGCACTACATATACACTACAAACATCTCACTTATAATCAACAAAAATGTATTTAACAAAAACTGTACAAAGTACTGGTACATCAGTTAGTCAATAATGAAAAAGTTGTCCATTGGGTTAGTTTAAGTTTAACCACTCTGTATCAATAAAGTCGGGAATTTTTCGAATGACCCTCATTTGTTATAAATATAAAATGAAAACTTTTACTTACAACTAATATTAAAAAATATTTACTTATAAAAAGTGTCGTTTATATGTAGAATCAGATATTAAAATTTTTCTCACTAGATGTCACTTTCATTTGTTCTGTCATCTCTTGTATCCAATCCGGAAACAAGTGAGTGGAACAAAACAATGGATTGTAGCAAAAAGGCAACTGACAATCCACCGCCTACTTGAATGGTAATTATTTAAACATAGCCATGTTATTAATGTGAGACAATGATGGAAGATAACTGATGAATGCTAAAAGAGGACAGATGTACTTTATCTAGCAAAGGATGTATGTATTTTATCTAGCTGCGTCTGAGAGAGATGCTTGATGAGATACATACAGGGTGTACGTTGGGAGACCCTCTTCAATCACCGGAAAAAACATGGAAGAAGTTGAAAAAAAATTCTTGATAACCGTTAAATTATAATCAGAGAAGTTATTCAAGGTATATCCAGGCCGGATTTACACAACGCAAGGCCCTAGGCTACTCAAATTTTTAGGCCCCTTTAATAGACCACTTACTTTTTTAATATTTCTGAATTTATCACTTTGCATTTATCAATGCTCAGAATGCTCAGAGCAGATAACCTGTCTTAAGACATTGTGCTCCTTAAGTCATTTTTAATTCTTTTTTTTTTTACTTTTTTAGACCGTAACTCAAAACTGACCATATATTTGTGATCTAAGGCTAAAAAAATATAAGTATACCAATTTTCGAACAAAAAAAAAAAAAATCCAAAATTTTTTTGTCTCTGATTTTAGCCAAAATATAGTTTTAGGCTAATTTTGGGGTGAGGATTATGAAAAAAAAAAAATATTTAAAAAATTCATGCTTTCCCAATTTCTGAGTTAGAGTTGATTTAGGTCAGTTTTTTGCCTATAATTCCAAAACTTTTGCCCAAACTTCAAAATGGACCAAATTTTCTTGATCACTGACCAAAAATGCATATTTGTACCAATTTTCAATAAAATTGGAGACAAAAATTCTTTACTCCAAAATCACGATTTTCTTAAGGATTTTGGATTACTGCCCCTACAAAACTTAATAATGTGTTTTTTTAAGCCCAATTTTTTTCTTAGACTGAACAGTCTAAGTCAGTAACAAAATGAGCTCCTGAGGTCATTCAACGGGCTCAGGAGATTATTTTGCAAGATCCAGGACAGTCAATTCGAAAATTGTCATCGATGGTCGGAGTCAGTGAAACAATTATGCGTCAAATCATTCAGGAGGCCCGTTGAATGACCTCAGGCGTCCTGACAACGCGCTCCTTCGAGTGTATCTTCCTCGCTGGTGTTGCAGCACCTTCCTTCGACTCCTCCGACTTATTGTATTTCGCGACGACATCATAAACCGTCGATCTCGGGTAACCGAAAAACAGAGTTGGGACGAGTACAGCTAAAATGTACTTAAGTACTGAGTACTAAGTACTTTGGAAAAACTGGACTTGAGTACACGTACGAGTACAATACTCATGTACTTCAAGTACTTATTTTCGAGTACAAGTACAAGTACTAATACGTCGTCCGGTCGTTTATCCGGATAAGTAAAAAAGTGATATGTATACATACTCGTATATATTTTACTTATAGGTTATAGTTATATGATATAAAAACAACTGGTTCATTGTAATATAAAGAACAAATTTTTTATTTATTACATAAGTACATACATATATGTATATATATTATTAGAATTAGAACAAAAAATAATACTGTGAAATATACGAGATTAAGATGTGAATTTAGAATTAGCCTTTAAGAGTACAAGTTTTTCAAAATTATCGTCACTTAGTGCATTTCTTCTTGGGGAATCTATTATAGATGCAAAGGAAAATATCCTCTCGACGGGCTCAAAAGAGGGCAAACATGTATTGCTTTTAAAGAAAAGTTTTTTTAAGATCTTGTAATCATTCAGCATATGGATATTTGTTCTTCTATCTTCCAAATATTTCAATAATTCTAATTCAATTAGATTATGAGAATTATTGTTTTTCTGTATTGTGGAAGTCATATTATCATCGTTTTCAGAAAAATCGAAAAAGCTATCTAAATCATCAGAAGAATAGTTACATTTTGTACCAACGTAAATTAAAATTTGGGCAAAACTGTGGCAATAATGGCATGTACTCGAGTACATTCCAAAAATTTGACAGGAGTACAAGTACAAAGTACTAGGTAAAATATGTACTCGAATACGAGTACAGAGTAGAGTAAAAGTACTTAATTACTGTACTCGAATACTTTTGTACTCGAGTACATCCCAACATTTCAATTATCGCAGCTCTTCGGTTATATTCCGCACTTTGTTTCAACATTGCGACTATTTTGAGGTTATGATTTGACTATTTTAAAACCCTAAAAAGATCAAGATAATATTACTTTCGTTAATCCCATATGTTTTATTTCCATGCCGGCCTCGAGGCCTTAATTGTGACCAGCCCACCGGGAACTCTTCCGATGTCCCACTCCTTCCCTGTATATGTGGTATATCCCGTGCTGGAAAAAATCTCGAAAGAATGCCCAGCTAGAGAATTCCCAGGACAACCTAGTAATAAGGTGCCGCGACACACCATTTGAACAGCACTGGTCTAACCATATTTAGTAAATAAATTGTATACAAACGGTAGTAATTAATAAAACCTCCCGACTTCCACGCTGTAATCATATGTGTTCCAAATTTCTGCTTGGATAATTTTGAAAAGATCTTTATAAGAAAATTATCTAAAATGTAATAAATGACCACGTGTCATCCTTTAATTAATTATTTAAATAAAATTTTAAAGAAATATGGCACATAAAGGTTACTTCATTCCAATGGTTTTCAATCAGTGTACGGCGGAAGAAAAGACTACCAGATATTTAGAAAATTTAGAAAAAATGCGAAGAAATTATTTTACATTTAAATTATTCCTTTCAAAATACTGACTTCGCGTACTAAAAAAAAATACTTGCTAAAAACTGTCTTCTGCATTTCTGGGACTTATTTAGACCTGAGTCTTTTATTTAATTTATTCTTCTTTTAGAAGTTCTTCGTCTTGGGCGGGCACCTTCAATTTTTCTCTGGATGACAAAACTTCTCCAAATGATTTTGTTATTAAAAAACACCACTAACTCAAAAATGGCGTCAATAACTTAAATACAGGGCAAAAATGGGCCCTAATTTATTTCTAAGGTAAACGAGACAGGGGGATTTCAAAAATTTCCCAGGTCTCTTAATCTTGTTTTTGAGTTATTAATTTTCAAAAAGTCCATGATCAAACGAGATTATACTTTATAAAATTTGCTGTTACACAGAATTACTTTTAAATTTTAACCGATTTTTTTATATAATAGAAAAGATACGAGGATTTCAAAAATTTTAACCACAAGTCACTATCTCTTTTCATTTTCGAGATATGAATTTTTTAAATGTCCATAATTTCATAACACTATCTATCCATCTTCTAATATGCACATTCATTTGTTTTTCGATGCAAGCGTCGTGACGCTAGAGGCGTCGCACTGACCATCGTTTTTGCCTCTTATCTCCAACCCCCTGTCATCCTCTCACCCGGCGAACAGTAATTAGTGTCTGATAACACATATCCATCTCTTTCTACCGTGGTCTTTTATCTACCATCCTTGTTGCACTTTAACAGATAAAATATATACATCTCACTCTTATGGTAATCTTTTTATATTCTATTCTTGTCATATATAATACAGGATGTACCCAAAAAGGCGGGAAAAATACAAAAAACTGTTTTATATACTCGTGTTTTATATAGTGGCAACATCTATCGACAATTAACGGAGGTACTTTGGTAAAAAAAAATGGTTAGAGATAGCGACCAGCGGTTGAAATTTTTGGATCCTTGTAGTTAATTTAGTCTAGAAAAAAAAATTGTGGCTTTAATCGTTTAATGGGTTTTGAGATTGTGACAATTTTTTTTATGGCATAATTTACAGAATTTGTGAAAATTACGAGTTTAAAAAAATCACAACTCAAAAACGGTTAGAGAAAACAACCTGACGCTAGAATTTTTGAATTTCTCGTAGTTTATTAAGTCTAGAAAAAATTTGAGGCCTTACTCGTTTTGCGTATTTTAAAATTATGACAAATTTTAATATGGCGTGATTTATAGAAATATTCATCTTCGCATGGATATATCTCAAAATCGAAATGCAATAAAGGATCTGCAGTTGAAATTTTTGAAATCTTGGGGTCCTAATTTACTTGTAACCAGATTTTGAAACAAAAATTTTTGTTGAAGTTTTTTAATTTTTTAAAATTTGGGATGGACCTCCGCTACAAGTCATACACATTGAAAGTGGCATGCAAAAGCAAAACTGGTTGTCGGACAATGTTGACATGTTTTGGTCAAAAGAATTCTGGCCTCCCAACAGCCCTGATTTGAATCCTTTGGACTTTTATGTATAGAGCGTGATTGAAAGAGTCACGAATAAGTCCAGACATCCTAATATAGCATCACTTCAAGCCGCTATTAAAGCAGCTTTCAATGATATGACTTTATATAATATATAATATAACTTTTTCATTTTTACAATAAAAAATATAGTTTGAAAAAATGGATTAATTTGTCCTGATTTTGGCCGCGTACCCTGTATGTACGCGGCCTAATTTTATGGCAATCGGTAAAAAGTGTATCTTCACCTCCAAAATCTAAGTGATGAGCAAAAAGAAGGTCCTCACGTCCAAAATACAAATGATGAGCAAAAAAAAATGTCTTCACCTCCAAACTACAAACCCGTAGATTTTATAACCCGGAACCCTGAGACTCTGGGTGAAAACCTGAGACCTGGTCACCCTGGTGACGTATAAAGGGTTTTTAGTCATACCTACAAAACCCTAAAAATTTAAATATTCTGACGATCAAAAACATTTTTTCGCCCTACACACAGTTTGTCCCGTGGTGGTTCTTTGTACACTATCGATTCTCTGAGCCATGTTTGGTATTGTATTTAATATACTATGTTAAATATTCATTTATGTTGTTAAGTTTCATAAACAAATCTATGGGCAGTGGTGTGTTGGCGATAAGATGTATCCAGTGATTTATACCTCAGATAGTGCGTAATGGAACACTCAGGATAAGGAACTAGACGCCTGATGCATCAGAATTATCACAACTCTTATCAGAGAGTCGCCTAAGCCGGCTTCAGTCTCAACACCATTATATATTCTATCACTTTTAATTCCTATCTTTGGATTTCGATGAAAATCATATGTTATATGTTACAATAACGTAACAAGCGGGTCTATTCTCTAAGCATGATGTTAAAATCTTAGCGTCAGAAACTGACATTAATTTTTAGGATTTTGTAGGTATGACCAAAAACCCCTTATACCGTCATTTTGTCGTCTGTCTGTCTGTCTGTCTGTCTGTCTGTCTGTCTGTCTGTCTGTCTGTCTGTCTGTAAAATCGGTAAAAATTGTAGCCAAACGGCTAAACCTAGAGAGTTGAAATTTGGCATGCCTGTACAACTTTTTGACCCGCACATAGGAAAAATACTAAAACATCTAAAAAACATATCCCCCTAAAAATATAAACAAATAAGTGCTCATCGAAAAAAAAAAATATTTTTTTAAAATTCTGAATAGGGTATCAAATGAAAGCCCTTAGTACGTGGATTATCGATAAAAATTTTATTTTTGCAAAATAAATTATTTTGACGCGATTTTTGTCAAAATTGTGCAAAAAAATTTTTGTCCCACACCCTGTAGCCCAGATGGTTTAAACTAAAAATCTGAAAAAATTCTAAGTAATGTATATTGGTGTGAACCAGAATAGTACAACAGGAATTTTTGATCAGATTATGTTTTCGGAAAATAATGCATCTTTTGTGTTTTTAACCAAAATATGTTAAATATTTAATTCGCTATGTAACCAAATTGATACCTCAGCGCTCATAGCGATGTGCGTTTAGTCATTGGTTTTCTAATTTGTCAAACAGGTAACTTGCAAACTAGAGTTCGAATCCTGTCAATTTTAATTTTTTTGTTTTTTTATTTGCAGTTTTCTTTGGTTTAAATTATTTTGTCAAAATTCTAGTTATATTTTGGTAAATGTTGCATTTAATTTTTAAAAGCGTAAATTTAATAACCAGTGGGAAGTGTTGAAATTATAATTTAATTCTGTTTGATGTATACGAAATCAGAGGGCGGGGCTAATGATTTAAGCAACCAATAGAAGCTATAGGCGCAATTTTCAAAATCTTAATGAACCTTGCTATGTAAAAAAAATACTGCACATATTTAGAAACTTAAATAATGGTATTAGGCATTCGAATTAAAATTCATAAAAAAATATTTTGACATAAAATTTGTTTTGGCATTCCAAATAATCATCATTCAGTTATTAAATACCTGCAAAACCCTGAAATGTGTGAAAATTCACACTTCACAACAATTTTTTTAACACTTTTTTTAACCTAAATGCTATTCGCTAAACATATATGTGTTAATATTATAGCGCGGCGGCGTTAAAATAGCCAGTTAACGTTCTACAAGAAGTAGTTAGCGCCTACCGAAACGGTGGCTTTAAAAGTTAACGCTAGTGTTTAGTTTGCAAAAATGGCTGATCCTATATAAATAAATGTCATGTTATTTAAAAAAAAATGAATAAAACACAAGACGGTAGGAATATTAATCAACTTTCTATTACTTTTTAAAGTGAATTCTTTACAGTAGAGATCAGAATGACGCTTCATAATTTTTGTTATACTAGTAACCCACACGCAAGTTCAAGTAATTGTATAGAAAGGAAGTAAATGGAGTATTGGAGAGCATTTTTGGTTTTTGTTGAGACACAGAACTTAAAATTATAATCCACTGAAAGCTACAAAACTTCACTTATGCCTCCGCCGTGTTTCAAAATATCGCAGTACATTTTAATGGTGTATTATTTGAAGAAACATATGATGAGATTGATAATGACGATCACAACAGTGTTATTCCAGGGTAGAAATATCGTAAAGGCGCATCCCCACTATGCCGCAGTTTGCCAGTTGGCAAGGCCAGCATTTAGTTTAGTCGCACAATGTTCACCGAGGAAGATTTACTAATTGCTTCAGCTGCTGTTATCATACTTGACAGTGAAGAAAAAATACGCAAACGGCGCAAACGACTGTTTTGGGTACGTCCAAGTCTTCAAAGTAGATCACGCACCGGACTTATTACCTTCTCTCTCTTTTTTTTATTTCGCGCGAAAAATGACACACCAAGTTTTTGATTTTTCTATCAATTTCTTCTTTTTGTACTCCAGAACTAACCGCAATTTCCAATAGAGCGTCACATCTCTTATTCCTGTCTTTATAGTCCTTTAAACGACAGTCCCACAAAACAGGACGATCCCGGTATAAATCGATCAAATTAAACACTTTTTCGTTTGTCCACTCCATCTATAAACAACGTTGCTCATATGCGTCTGAATCACGCCCTGAATTTAAGCCTAAAGCCGCGTGATGCCAGTTGGCACGTCCCCACTCACCGTTCTTATCGGCTTTCTTTGAAGGAGACCGACACTCGAGCGATTCTCGTTGACATGCCGCTGGCACGATGGCATGTGCCAACGGTCACGTCCACACTATGCCGCAGTTTGCCAACTGGCCTTGCCAACTGGCAAACTGCGGCATAGTGTGGACGCCGCTTAATAAATCAAATTTAATAATTAATATCACCGAACACCTTTTTAAAAATAGAATGAACATTCTATATTCGAATTCACATATTATTAAAAAATTAGATAAACTGTTATAATACAATGTAGTATATAAATTGACTGAACAAAAGTTGAATAAAGTTATATTTTTATTTAATACACTGTGGAAACCAGTTATAATGAGTATCACAGGCCCAAACATTTCTGTTCCATTTTTAAAATAAATTTCGCCACTGAATATTTAATTCAACACCGAAATATTAGGTTAAGATTCTCTTGGCATTTGACTAAATAAATACTCCTGTTAAAATTAAACGTTTTGTAATACCCTTTTCACACTAGATCTTTAAGATCGGATGTTAAAGTGAATGTATCTTTAAACGCTAATGTGAAACCGTACGGCCTCGTCTAAACACAACCGATGTTTAAGACAGAGATCTGCGTCTTAAACTTCGTGCGCATTGCCAACTTAATTTCTGTTATAAAAAAATACTCCTTGAATTTGTGCTGTCAACATTTTATATTATCTTAAACAAGAATACTGTGTTATATCGACGTTATAAGAAGTTTATACTTATTGTTATAATAAAATTATTTATTTTAATAATGTGTTTAATAAAATACAGAGCTACAATAATTGAGATAAAATGTATCGACTTACATGTTAATACAGGTGTAATATATTCTTTATTGTAGAATGAAATGAAATATCCTTAATTGTTTATAATAATTCAAAATGTGCGACTGCGCAGACAGTTCAAAACTGGTAATTTCATGACGGTAACTTAAGGACAAAATTACTGTAGCTGATGACAGCACCGGAGATTTAAACATGAAGTGTAAAAGCATACCGATCTTAAACATCGGTGAAATTTAAGTTCACTCGTCTTAAAGATCTAGTGTGAAAAGGGTAGAAGTATTTAATAAGTGTAAGTAGCCAACAGAATGCTGGATGTCTAGGTATATTTGTTTTGCACGTAAGGCTTTTTTCCACACTTGTCGATTAGAATCTAACTTCAGTGCGTGCGGAAAAGCATGCTTCATAAAACTTGTGTTTTAATATACTATATTGTACGCATCAGGTGAGCCTATACTATCTAGTTTCTATACAATTTTTTCCCAAACTTTGGTCTTTCACTGACGTAACGTTATCACTAATGATCAAATATTTTATAAATATCTTTTCATCTTGTAATCAGATAAAATGTTATTAATTGTTTCTTATATTAATTAAGAATATTAAGGACAGTACACTGTCTAATCTGTGGGGGACAGGGGGTTTCCTGATAAAGCACACCTAGAATAATATTTAGTTTTTGATAAGCACTTGAAACGCGTAAACGTGTAGAATTAGCTTAGTATAGTTTGTGAAGTGAAATAGGTATAACAAAATGCTTGTGGGACATTATCCGCATTTGAAAAAATCTGTTATCATCAGAAATTATGCCTATCGAGGAAGTAGCAGTTCTTCCAGTAAGTAGTTATTTTAATTTTTGAAATAATTTTTTGTATATTAATATTTTATTACTTAACCCATATAAACCTACCGTCCTTTTAAAAGGATTTTCAAAAATCGCGCCAAAATTATTAGTAAAAACAAATAATTTGAGATTGCGTAATATGTTATGATCACTGTGTTTATGAAACTTCATTTATAGCAAGTTTCAAACAATTGTTGTCATTTTTGTAAATTTTATTGGCGTTTCAATCGCTTACGTTTTATGAGCATTGACAATGGCTAATTCTAGGTAAGTTATTTTATTATTATTCTTAAATTTTAAAATTATAAATTACATTTTATGTTAAGACTATATTTTTATATAATCATAACCTCAAAATCTTAAATTTTGTTGAAACCGGCAAACGATATTCAATAAATAAAGCCATCGTCCTTTTAAAAGGTCGGTAGGATTATGTCCTATCATATTTTATGAAGTTTTTGATACATTAGTGAAATTTATGTTATTTAACTTTATTTACTCAAAATAACTGAAAAATAAAACTTATTATCGTAACACGGCCGTTCTGCTCCTGCCACGTCCTATCGGCATCTTCAGAATTTAATACCTGCAAAATAAAACAGAGTAAATGAAAACATAATGTTAGTTTTGCCCGTCTACTTGAGGTTCCTGACCATCCAGAGTTTCACTGAACTCCTTCAGGTCCTTGAACATTCAGCGTCGAACAAAACAAACATATCTTCTTGAGGTCCCTGACCATCCAGAGTTCCTCTGAACTCCTTGAAGTCCCTGACCATCCAGAGTCAACAAGACAAACACGATCATTTTAGGTCCAACAACTCCTTGAGGTCCCTGACCATCCAGAGTTCCTCTGAACTCCTTGAGGTCCCTGACCATCCAGAGTTCCTCTGAACTCCTTGAAGTCCCTGACCATCCAGAGTCAACAAGACAAACACGATCATTTTAGGTCCAACAACTCCTTGAGGTCCCTGACCATCCAGAGTTCCTCTTAACTCCTTGCGGTTCCTGACCATCCAGAGTCAACAAGACAAACACGACCATTTTAGGTCCAACAACTCCTTGAGGTCCCTGATCATCCAGAGTTCCTCTCAACTCCTTGAGGTCCCTGACCATTCAGAGTCAAACAAAACAAACATAACTCTTTGAGGTCCCTGACCATCCATTTATTTTGCTCAAAGACGTTGCGCTGTTTGCAGCAAAAAAGCTAATTTTGTTTGTAAAAAATGTAATGTAGGGTTACATCCTAAAAATTGTTTTTTGGACTATCATACAAGCAAGTGATTTTATAGTTTAGTTTATATTAGAGTTTATAAATTAATTTTGAAATAATTTTGGAATTAATAAAGCATTTAAATAAATAGGTTGTTATTAGTCTTATAGTACTATATAGTCCTACCGTCCTTTAAAAAGTACAGCATGTCATGGCTATTCTGATCTGTAAAAAAAAAATATATAATCATTTTCATGCATATTTATACACAATTAACTAAATTTTTACAAAAAAACATTTATTTTTTTTTTCAAAAAAACTTTCAGGTTTAAATCGGTTAATTTAAGATCTATGAATGCAGCTTTAGATTAAATACCCAAAAAATCCTGAAATGTGTGAAAAATCCCACTTCACATCAATATTTAAAATCTAAATAATTCTGTATCCACACTTTAAATTTCTAGCGACCCTAATCGTGTTAAATCTTGTGTATTATTCACAATATTAATTCATAAATGATTTTAATAATCAATCTTTTGCTGATGTATAATACATATGAATTTTATCTATGTAAGTGTACTAACAGAATCCCATATCTTGAAAAGACTGGGAAAGAATAACTCTTGGTTTTTCCGCTGTGGCGCTGTACTTAATGGCGTATCATTAGGACGCAGGTAATCTGCGCTTTTTTCTTCCAGTCGCAAGATAAAAATAATAAATCATTGTGTTTCTCTTCTGAATTACTGATTGTGCTTTTAGGACACCCCGTATATATGCCTATAGGCATCGTATTATCTACTTGTTCATTTATATTGTGCTAGGGTGGTGCTTCATAGACAATTTTTTACAGTATTTCTAACTCATGATATATTTTAGAGAATAATATAAAAGTTGTTATAAGGTATTCGAATAATTGGTCAACATTTTGGTGGACCTCCACACTGTACCAGGTCTACAAGTATGAAAAGCGGATTTTTTTCAAACTTGCCGCGCAAACAGAGTTTATAGTTCAAAGTTTCAACACATATGGCGTTTTGTTAAGTTATCATTAAGTGTCAAATGCGTATAGGTTATAATTTGAAAAGTGATCATATAGTTTTGATAAAAATGTCAAATTTTGTGCCAAATAAAGAGCATTCGCGGACAGTACTACTGTTTTGTTTTCATTTGAAAAAAACTGCTGCTGAATCATACCGACTGCTTCGAGAAGCTTATGGTGAATATGCTCTATCGCAAGATACGTGTGAACGATGGTTTCGGCGTTTCAAAAGTGGTGACTTTGATCTTACAGACAAAGAACATTGAAAACCTCCAAAAAAATATGAAGATACAAAATTGGAAACATTGCTACAGGAAGACGATAGTCAATCACAAAAACAACTAGCAGAGCAGTTAGGCGTTAGTCAACAAGCTGTTTCCAATCGCCTACGAGAGATGGGTAAGATCCAGAAAGTCGGCAGATGGGTTCCACATGCATTGAATGAGAGGCAGATGGAAAAACGCAAAAACACTTGTGAAATTTTGCTTGCACGATACAAAAGAAAGTCTTTTTTGCATCGTATCATTACTGGCGATGAAAAATGGATTTATTTTGAAAATCCCAAACGCAAAAAATCGAAATCCCGAACGCCTTTTTTTGTTCCCCAATGTCAAACAAAAAATCCATGGACAGCGATTTTCATCACATCAAGAATCTGTTGAAGCCTTCGAAAACCATGTTTTTGAGATACCAACTTCAGAGTGGAAAAAAAGTTTCAAAAAAATTGCTATCGTAAATTTATTTCCATATCAAAAAAATTTAGTTGTTAAATATTTTTGAAACTCAATAATAATCTTTAAATTGTTATCAGTGATAATTATATAACAAGAATAATGGTAGTCATTATTGATATCATTTATAACATAAATTTAAATGATAATTTGAAAATTTAGTCCATTATTACGTTCGATAATATGGACATATCTGGGAAAGAAATGCTGATAATGTATACCCCAATTAGAAGGGGGTCTCTTATCAGTGGTTTTTTACTGATAAGACACTTGTTTTATTTTATCAACCCCTAGGTTAAAGCCCTCTTTACACTAGAAAAACAGCAAAGGTACATAAAGACAGATGGTGAAGGCAAATAAATATTATATTTAAAAATATATTGAATAGACCACATTCCAAATTAGCGCATTAGATAAATGTAAGACCTAACTAGCTGGAGTACCCGTACTTCGTACGATTTTGTAGATACATTTTTACTGTAACGTAAATGATAAATGAGATATTTCAGTTTTGAGTACAAAATATTCATTTCATTATCCTAAACCATTCTTTTGTATATATATTTTTGATGTTAAGTATATAATAAGTGAGATACTTGCTTTATAGGTAGCTCTCCACATAGCTCCCCAAATATATATCTTATTAAATACTGCATTGAACAAATAGGAGTAGTATCCTTTTTCTTATTTATAGTTTTTAAAAGAAATACCGTATTTTTCGGACCATAAGACGCACTCCAAATTTAGAGAGATCATCGTGCAATAATATTCTACAATATCAAACGTATTCAAGTCGGAGCACAGTCCAGCAAACATTCAACCATCGGCCAAATGTCAGCAAACTGCTTTTTCTTTTGGTAAATTGCTGGCACTAAAAGTTTGTGCAACGCCAGTATTAATAATATACTTCACATTTGTATTTCGCACTCCTCCTATACGAAGTACTTTACCAGCATTTTATGAGCACTCCTTATTTTTGTTAATATGTTACATTTTCCTTTTGTTTCACCATCGTTGAATAAATTTATTCAACGAATAAAGTGGACAATTTCGCATCATTCTATTGACAACGTTAATTTCTTCATTAATAGTTTAAAACCGATGCGATATTGTCAATTTTATTTGTTAAATAAATTTATTCAACGATGGTGAAATGGCCAAATGAGTATTTATTTTGCACCTAGCCATTAATTTATTTTAATACTGGGTAAGTATAAGGTAAATATACATAAGTTACATTTGAAATACTAGAGAGTGGGTATAATATAAGCATGCTACTCCACAATCTGAATTCTCAGAATGTGAGGGTAGAGCTGTTTTGGATACCGGGACATGTTGGTATTAAAGGCAACGAAGCGGCAGATGCAGCTGCAAAAGCCGCCTCTCACAGACCTATGATTGATGTGAGTTTCGTTTTTCCAGATGACGCAAAGAGTCATCTGAAACATCTGGTTTTAGACATGTGGCAACATAAGTGGAGCCGCACACAGAACGTTAAGTTACGACAGATTAAGGGAGACGACAAACCATGGGGTTCTTCCTGCAGGATTAACCGCAGGGAGAAAACCGCCATCACACGCCTCCGTATAGGTCACTGTTGGGGGACCCATGGACACCTCCTTCGAGGAGAAGAGTCCCCTATCTGTGAGATGTGTAACACAATTTGTCTGTGTTACACTTTTTAACTGAGTGTATACAGTTCGAGGATGTCAGGGAGAGGTTAGGCCTGTGCTATGACCTGTCAGTTGCTTTAGGTGACAACAGGGTCCTCATGGACAGGCTGATACTCTTCCTGAGAGAATCGAACTTATTGTTTTATGTGTGAAGTCTTGCACCTTATTTTAATGTGTTTCTAGTTATTGACTGTGATATTCGATGGTAATTGGCCCCTTTACAGCCTCTTACCATCACCCTGAGTCTGTTCAAATTTTCGAACAGACTTTTTATATTATTTATTTGTGTTTGTCAGTGCAAGATTTCTTTTATTGAGTATGCGTATTTTTAATGATTTTATTTATTTATTGTCTAATATATTGTTTTTAATATATAGTCTAGTCATTTAAATGGGCTGCGTTAGGCGCAAATAGCCTTTGTTGCTGTGCGCCAAATTTTAACTAACTAACGTATAATATAAGCACTGGTCAGAAATAAATCTTGCAACTAATGCGATTATTTTGCACTTTACCGCTGCAACGGTCACGGGAACACCGGGGTACTGGCCCATTACTTTCAATACCGGGGAGTATGTGCTGCAACAGTACTGGCCCGTATAAAAATGTTTGCTGGGAGTGTTTCGTTGGTATAAACAATTTCAAAGAGAAATTTTTAACCTAGATGATGATCCTCGTCCAGGATCCGTGAAACAGTTGTAAATATTGCTGCGATTAAAAAACTGATTGATGAAAATAGGCGAATTACATACAGGCAGATAGAGGAGTCTTTGCACATTATTGCACCAGCTATCCGTTTAATTCTTCGCGACCATCTGGAAGTTAGGAAAGTTTACACTCAATAGGTACCCCAAAATCTGACTGATGCACAGCAATAAGAGTTGAATGGTGTCTAAAAATGTTTACAAATTTGAAATGAGACACTCGAAATACGCCCTTCTAAAAGATGGTTTATTCTATAATTTCCGTTGGGTTATCAAAAATTTATCAGATTTTTTTTTTTATTACGTAAGTTTTCTTCACACCCATATCTGATAAGGAAGGAATGTCAATACACTAACAAATATTATCTTAATACTTATTGACTTGGAAATATCATATATAAGAAATATCATTATTTACATACGGGCCGTTAAAATTTCTAAAAAATCAGGATACTGATGTGTGTCTTAAGATAAGATGGTGATAAAATAATATAAAGAGCGAAGAAAAACTAACTGACATTGTGAGAAAATTCAAGAAATTGCAACTACAATATATTCGCTACAGTTATAAATATAAAATAAAATTTAATCATCAAAACCTTCGCTTTCATTAATTTCTGCCATATCTTGAATAAGTTTCGACATGTAGGAAAAATATTTATCGTTTCCTTTTTAATTTTTAGGGTTTTCTAGGTATGACCAAAAAACCCTTATACCGTCATTTTGTCGTCTGTCTATCTGTCTGTCTGTCTGTCTGTCTGTCTGTCTGTTCGGTAAAAATTGTAGCCAAACGGCTAAACCTAGAGAGTTGAAATTTGGCATGCTTATACAACTCTTTGACCCGCACATAGGAAAAATACTAAAACATCTAAAAAACATATCCCCCTAAAAATATACACAAATATGTGCTCATCGAAAAAAAAAAAAAATTTTTTTAAATTCTGGGTAGGGTATCAAATGAAAGCCCTTAGTACGTGGATTAACGATCAAAATTTTATTTTATCAAAATAAATTATTTTGAAGTGATTTTTGCCAAAATTGTGCAAAAAAAATTTTGTCCCACACCCTGTAGCCCAGATGGTTTAAACTAAAAATCTGAAAAAATTCGATGTAATGTACATTGGTGTGAACCGGAATAGTACAACAGGAATTTTTGATCAGATTATGTTTTCGGAAAATAATGCATTTTTTGTGTTTTTAACCAAAATATGTTAAATATTTAATTCGCTATGTAACCCAGTAGACAAGCCAGTGCTCATAGCGATGTGCGTTTAGTCATTGGTTTTCTAATTTGCTAAACAGGTAACTTGCGAACTAGAGTTCGAATCCTGTCAGTTTTAAATTTTTTGTTTTTTTTTTGCAGTTTTCTTTTGTTTAAATTATTTTGTCAAAATTCTAGTTATATTTTGGTAAATGTTGCATTTAATTTTTAAAAGCGTAAATTTAATAACCAGTGGGAAGTGTTAAAATTATAATTTAATGCTATGTTTGATGTATACGAAATCAGAGGGCGGGGCTAATGATTTAAGCAACCAATAGAAGCCATTGGCGCAATTTCCAAAATCTTAATGAACCTTGCTATGTAAAAAAAAATACTGCACATACATATTTAGAAACTTAAATAATGGTATTAGGCATTCGAATTAAAATTCATAAAAAAATATTTTGACATAAAATTTGTTTTGGCATCCCAAATAATCATCATTCAGTTACTAAATACCTGCAAAACCCTGAAATGTGTGAAAATTCACACTTCATATCAATTTGTTTTATATGGCCTTTGCTACTTTGACCACTAACCAGGACGACTGTAATTTTTTGAAAATTCCATGCCGAAACGAGATTCGAACCCGAGACCTTAACAACGTAAAGCATCTGTGTTACCATTACGCTCGCCTGTCGGCTATTTATCGGTTTAAAAACCATGAAATTGTCGATCCATTTTCATATATTCTTATTATTATTACTTTTTGACTTGTGTAAACATTCTTTGTAATGTAAGTAAGCACGAATAAAGATTATTATTATTATTATTATATCATCCACATCTCAAAATTACCGTCCAGCTGTTCTTCTAAATCAGTTTTTCCGAAAACTGTTTGGATTAACGCCCCCTTTTAAAGCATATATTCTTGGGGTCTCGGAAGATGAAATTATTAAAAAGGTTCTCACTTTTAAAATACAAGTGATGACCTAACAAAAGAAAAACGTCCTCACTTCTAAAATACAAGTGATGGCAAAAAATGACCTCACTTGTAAAATACAAGTAATAACAAAAAAAAGGGTCTCATCTCTTTTTAAATCCATATATTTATATAAGACAATAGTGATAAAAAAATTTTAAAAATGGTATTTCCCTCCTTCTTGGGTGGCGGGACGGCCCCATTATAAATTTGTTTAATAGTACATTTATTTTTTGTGGTTCGCGGTACAAAATTAAATATTTTACTGGTCCGAAGTACGTTTTGCGGTTGAGAAACGCTGTTCGCCGATAAACTACTTGTGGATTGTCACTATGCCAATAATGACTGTAAAACGTAACACTAAAGATCGAAATGGGATTATTTTGCTTTCGGTTGAATTATTATTATTAACAGAACTGTTATTCGCTATTTTTATGTATAAAATTATACTTTTTTATCGCGTTCTAATCTGTAAATATTTTTTTCAAAAGTTTCTTATTTGGTTTTGGTGCGATAGTTATCTGTATTTAAAATATGTACAAAATAAATATTCTATTAATGATATAAATCGCAAATATAGATAAAATCGTAGAATAAAACGCAGTAACAAAGAAAAAAAATGATGAAATAGGAATTCCAGATTCGTAATAAATTATTTATTACGAATCTGGAATTCTGGAATAAGTTATTTTGAACACATGTGCATTTTTATAGAAACAGAGCGTTTCGCCAATAAATAATTGCTTCTTCAGGTGCTAAAATGCAATACAAGGTTTTGCACAATGTGTTCTAATGCAAACAATATTAATAAAATCGGAGGCTGTATCTGTCTTTTTACTTGCCCGACCTTAATATATAAGGGGCAAGTATTGTAATCGCGAAAATTTTCGATGTCGAGATTTTGACGGATGACCACGTTTCACGGTCCAGGGAATTCAAAAAACCTATTTTCGAAGTGCCGTCCGTATGTGTGTGTGTGTGTGTCTGTCTGCTGTGTGTCTGTGTGTATACACGATAACTCAAAAACGGTTTAACTTAAAGAGTTCGTTCTGGTACTAAAAAATTCTCCTATTAAATGGGAAGAACCCTATTGTTTTTTATGAAAATCGGTTGACTAGAAATGGGAGTTTACTCGTGTCGATTTAAATATTTTTGCGAATATTTAGCAACAGAAAAATATTTCGAAAAAATGTATTGAACAAAAGTTACTATAAATGCAATAACTAATAACTTTTATTTGAGACGTTTTTTGATAAAACGAGAAATTTCGAAAAATTTTTGTAAAATTATTTAAAATTTTTCCAAGTCTCAATTTTTTCATACTTATATGTAACGTTTCCATGGTCATGATAATTAATTCCTAACTAGTAAAGCAAGCCTTGGACAAAAATTTGTATAGAACATAATTTGAGGTATTTTTGAAGATTTATCTAAATATTTAATTTTTTTTTTTTTTTTGAGTTTACATTTTTTTTTAAATATTTTTTTTATGGGAGGGCAAGTCTAGCGGAGGTTTCCTTTCGGCACTGGTTTATTTTTTCGGCCCCATATTTAGTTTCTACACATTTCAGATGATTGCAAGACAAATATCTACAATAAATCAATTTTGTCTGTCTGTCTGCTGTGTGTCTGTCTCTATGTCTGTATGTCTCTCTGGCTGTCTGTATGTCGGCCTGCTTGCTTGCCTATCTGTCTGTCTGCCGTGGGTCTGCCTGTTTGCTGTGTGTCTGTCTGTGTGCCTGTCTGTCTGTCTGTCTGTCTGTCTGTCTGTCTGTCTATCTGTCTGTCCGTCTGTCTGTCCGTCTGTATGTCTGTCTGTGTGTCTGTCTGTGTGTCTGTTTGGTCAAAAATGTACAAAAATCATACGAAGTTCTGGTACACCATCTAGTCCTACATATTTTTCAAAATTTTGCGAAATCTTATTGTTTAATATTGTCTTTTAAAAATTTTAAATTATTTTTACTACTAAAAATTCTTAAATCTCAAAATAATTTTCTACCCAAATTTGTATTTCCATCTATATCCTGTTAATCACAAAATTTGTAAAACCAGGAAATTTCTCTGAAACTTGAAAAAAAATTTCTTCATCGCATATCTCTATCTCCGTTTTTCCCACGTTAAATACATTCATTTTATCCTTGTCTAGCTCACTTAGTCCTCGGCGTTAGATAAGGAAAATGTGCATTCATGGTAATGCTGCTCTTATCGGGATATTTATAAAGTTTCAGGGAAAAGGGATGGATATATATAGTTGAATAGTGTGTCGGAGAGAGAGGGTAGATCTATAGTTATCACAAAATCACATTAGGGATACTAAAATTTTAATTTTAAGAGATATATATGTTAAAAAATACTGTCCATATGAGTTGGGCTTTATAAGAAACTTGAGATTTATTGTAGCTATGTGGTAAGACGCCTTTGGACCACAAGAACAAGGTTCAAACCCCGTTGACTACGGAATCACTTACAACTTCGGAGAATATTAAGGCCTTATCACATTAAAGTAAATATTAACGTCTGGACTTGTTAAATTAAAGTTTTTGCATTTGAATCAAAGTCATTTGTGTGTGATAGTATGGAAAAAAAAAAAACAGTTTTCAAGACTAAGATCGTTATTTTACTGAATACTTTCAATATTTTTAAGACATTTAATTCACCCCCCTTTATCTTATTGATATTTTTGATCTCACAGTGTAAGAATATAAGTTTTCAATATCCAATATCCAACAAATTTTATGGAGAACATCTACGTTGCGTGAAGAAAACAAACCCGTTTGAACTTCTAGCGACAACCAGCTATTACGGTTATTAATTCGCTTCTACTTTAACAAAAAACACCAATGTTTACTTCAGTTGTTTACTACATGCTTGGTTCAGTCGCTCGAATACGGGCGTATATGCACGAAGTATGCTTATCTAGGCAAATGGAGCATGATTCAATTCCTCTCTCTTTCTATGTAGGTTTTTCAAAAAGTGCGTCTGCTAACTGGAGTTCTCTCGCTCTCAGCTGTAGCGTCTTTGTCTTTTGTTTACGTTGAGGCTAGTTTGTTGTATAATTGTTATTTTCGAATATAATATTTTTTTTTAAATTAGAAGAACTAATTTAGTGAAACTACACAAATAAATTTTTAAAGTAAAACTGTCAACTGTCTTAACAACACAATGTACGCATGCGTAAACAAAAAAATTTCAAGTTTTAAATAATATCCAAATACTGATCCAAAACCTAAAGACATGAATCCTGAAAAAAAAAACAACAAAAGTGAAACTTGGATAGCGTTCTAGTATGATACGCCCTTTAAGCGTATAGATACATCAATTTTTGGAAAATTTGTTGTCAACAATCTGAAATAAAATTAGCAACAATCTGTATATAAGTATAACCAGGAAAACTGTTTATTAAAAAAAATCAAATGTATCCCTTACTTAACAGAAAAAATATATAACAAAAATTGTTTATATTAAGATAACAAATATCTTATTGCATTTTTATATTTAGATGAATATTTGGGGAGCTACGGGGGTATACCCTGAAACTAAAATCTTGAAATTTCATTTATTATTTACTTTACATACAAAATATATGAGGAAACAATTTTTTTGTATTTTTTTAATGAACTTTTTAATAAGAAGTTTATTAGGAGGCAAGGGGAGTGTTATTTATAAGATTGACATTTCATTCACTCCCCCCCCCCCCGCATTTTATTTTTGATCTCACAGTGTAAGAATATAATTTTAAATATTTTTTTTTTTCACAAAAACAAATTTAATTGTATAGGGAACACTTAGGGCGCGAAGAAAGCAAACCCGTTTGAACTTCTAGCGACAACCAGCTATTAGTGTTACTTCTATTAGGCAGTGGTTACAGTGGACGCTTGTTCACCCGAAGTGCACTACGCTCGTACTCGACCGCATTCGGTCGACTGCTTGAAACGTGTATAAGTACACATGTGTGGTAACAATAGAAGTCAATCGCGCGAAACTGCTAGAACTAAACACCACCTATCAACTCGCTCAAATATGTGCGAATATGCCCGAAGTGTACTTCGGGCGAACCCGCGTCCACTGTAACCGCAGCCTTATTTATACGAGTACAGGCATATATACGCGAAGTACCCTTCGCGCGAATATGCTTACACTGTAACTACAGCCTGCACTTTAAGTAGCACTGCTCTATAGTCGACCAGGTCAATAACCAAAAAGTCTCCGCATCTTTTCTATTAGTCAATAGTTGGGCTATTGTAGTGTCACTTCTGTTACAGTCGACTAATGGGATTAACGTCTAGTTTAAGCGACATATTAATCAGCATTTAATTGAACGATTATGATATAAAATCTTGTTCATAGTTTAAGTATACTGTCTGAAAATTGTCCAGGTGAGTCAGAGAGTAAAGTTTAAAGATACATTTATAATTTTATCTCGGTTTTTTTATGATTCATATGTAATTATCTTAGTAGGTTATGTTGCAATATTTATTATATTTTATGTTGCCGGAAATAACAAAGGAAGTAATCGATAGTTCATAGAACGATAAAGAATTAATTACAAATGATAATAGAAAAAAATATATAGTAGATTTTCAACGATGTACATATGTCATTTTAATGTAATATGTCTTCTCATAAGCCTAGTTTTTAAATGTAAAATTTGGCATCAGAAATGAAAGAATGATCAACACTGTGGATGAATAAATCACAAGCAGGTTGAATAAAAATCTTGCCCATTCTTATAACAACAACTTACCTTAATCAAAGAATCAAAATTAAGCAAACACATTTACTGTAATTCGTTTCTAACGGAACAAGAACTCAACTGCACTAAATTTGTAAAATTGTTGAACGAAAGGTAGGTCTGTTTTAAGCTATTGCCGCATATTGCATATTGGTCCTCCTCCTCTAATAAATTTGTATTATTTTACAGATATTTTTTCGTAATGGACTCCCACCAAATCAATTTTCTCTCGTATTTGTTTCTAAGATATTTCTTAGAATGACTTATTTTGTCTTATCATTAGCTATTAGTATTTTATTATAAATCTATAATAAATCTACATTTTAAGTTGTACAAATAATGAAATTTCATTTAAAAAAAATTAAAACATAAGAAAATTCATTAAATTTTATCTTTTGAATCTGTTAATTTAGATCTGAAACTTTGATAAGAGCAGACCTGGTTTTAAATGAGAAGATACAGATCTTCCCGAGATAATTACTGCTTGTTATAAAATTCAGACTTATTTAGATCACGGCTGAGATATAACATCTTCACAGCACAATCTGATGGACTCTGTGTCGAAAATATTTCAAATATACTATCACTTCTACTGAAGATCAATATTCTGATCTTTACATACCTAAGTTATGGCAGTTATTACTTCATTCCAATTGCTTAACCATAAGAAACAGGTTAATATTGTTAGAATGAAGTTGACGCTGTTTTATTAGAAAGGGGATAGATTTTTTAGTTAATATAAATTCACACATTTGGAAAGTACTGTGTACTTCAAAAACCAGATGTAATGCTTTGTTTTGGTGTTAAAAACCAAGTCAAAATTTATACCATCTCCTAAAAAATTATGAAATAAATAATTAACAAAAATTCTCCATATCTTCTAAATATTTATAAATGTAGAAACAAAGGATCTTCGCAAAAAAGTTCTAAACATATGAATCTTAAAATGCTGTATCGATGAATCGGCCCTAGACATTCAGACATGTGAGAAATGCTAGTGTCTTTACCGACACATTGATACGTGCCAGGAATCGAACCTCGAACCGAGGGCATCGTTGCAAAGTGGGGGACTACTGAGAAACTGCATGCGTTGAATGCATTATATAAAGATTCTATCAACGATGGATGAAGAATTGTAATAATGGATTGATTGCTCAAGATATGGGAAATTAGTTTTGATATTAAGGATAGGTTTAAACACCATGGTTCACGCAAGTATCTCGTACAAAATTAACAGTTACAATTGATATAAATAAAAGTCTCCGCCTTTTGGACAGAGTATTTATTTTAATATTTATTTATTGACCACAATACAATACAATTAAATCATTTACAGTCAGTCAAGAAAAATCAAAGAAATAGTGTAGATTTACACAAAAAGAGTTACACATAGATACAATTATTACTTAAATCAGATACAAAAAACTAATGATAATTCTAAAAATTTAAATCAAAATATTCGGGCACAGAGTACAATGGATTTTGAATTAACCCATCCTTCACAAACGCTTCAAATTTATTTTGGGGTAAAATTCTTACTGACTCTGGTAATCAGCGGCGTACCCAGGATTATATTAGAAATAGAAGCGGACCGAGGATCGAACCCTGAGGCACTCCACATTTCAACGGCAAGATATCTGATTGATTCTTATTAACAGCAACATATTGCTGACTATTCTCATTGAAACCATACTTTTTAATTTTGCTAATTAATAAATCATGCGGCACACAGTCAAAGGTTTTACTTAAGTCCAAGAAAGTTGCCATGCAAAATTCTTTAGATTCGAGGGTGTCACATACCTCTTCTAAGAAATCTTAGAACGAAATCCGAATTGAGACAAATTTAACAAATTATTTCCTTTTAAGAAAGAAACAATCTGTTTATATAAAAAAAATTCATATGTCTTTGACAGAATTGGTAATAGTGATATGGGGCAATAATTATTTAATTCTTCTATGTCATCTTATGAAGAGGGAGGACTTAATTTGTCACACAAATTTTAAAATTGAGATATTGGTATCAAAGTCTTCATATTTGTTAAATAAATATAATAAATTTATTTTAATAATTTCACCTTCTTTATAACGCTGTTGCTTCGACACTAATTGCTACAGATGTTGTGTCCCAAAAATTTAACTTTTTGTATTTAACGTTAATGGCCTTTACTACCAAGGCAATTATCCAGGACAATTCTAATTTTTTATGATGAAAATTCTATGCCTGAACAGGATTAGAACCTGAGACCTTACGCAGGGTTACCACTACTTTACTCCAGTCGTCTAACTGTTGATACTTCTAAAATCAAGACGTCGATTTCACCATCGTGATATCAATATTTCCCTTAAATCTGCGTGTACTTTTTTTATGGTTGCGTTTATTAACGCAATTTTCCTGCAGTAAGAGCATTATTTGCTGCGTTTTATTGTACACATAGAGTATGTAGCAGTGTTTGTGTTTATAACGATGTGGTGATATCACTACACTCTATTGTTTCTTGAGACTGCTGAGATCTTAGTAGTGATAACAAAAGTACAGGGAGGCCGCGACATGCTGTGCCACTCAACAGGTGGAGCAATTACACCAGCAGTACCCAACAAAAGATTTATGTCAAGTGAATGCTCACACATTTGATGCTTACAAAAAACACTGTTATGTATTTTATTTTGATTGGGTTTTCTTAGTTCTAAAGTAGTGTAATACTGTAGAAATTTTCCCACAGTTGTTGATCTGGTGTAGCGTTGTTATCAACTGTTTCTAAGGAAACTTGCTATCACGATATCTGCCTATATGCATAAGAATCCGAATGAACCTCGCTCGGCCTTTTGAATATGCATGTATGTAAGAGACTTCGATCGCGAGGAAACACCAGGAAACGCTACAAAATATAACTGATGTCATGAAAGAAAATAGAACGTTACACAAAAAAATATATGGACATTATTCCATAGATGGTGAGATTTAACTATGGACATTTTTAACTACTGGAGGTTGGATTAAAAGCTGTTGTTTATAACGTATATTACGGCCAGACTCCAGCGTTATATAGTTGGCATGCGTCAGTGTCCGCTCAGCTCTCTGATCGGTCGCTAAAAACCTAAATGGGGAAAAATATGAATTCCGTAACCATTGTGAAGTGACTCCAGCGTAGGGATGGGAATTTATTTTTAAATATCGATATATGCGCGATTCGATACATAGTAAGTGTGATATCGATATTCGATATATATCGAAGTAAAAATATCGATATTTTCGATATATCGAAATAACTAACACGTAACATGTAAGATATATAAATTACATATTTTTTGGTTGGCTTGGCGGGAAAAGAAGTCGCCAATTGACAGACAATCACTTTACAGTTGGTACTCACCCAGATACCAACCAACTTTCTAATATTATCCTTGTTAGCAGCTCTCTTAATTATATATATATATATATATATATATATATATATATATATATATATATATATATATATATATATATATATATGCTGTTCACTTTTGTAAGGACAAACCAGATTTTTTGGTTACTTTTATAATGTATTACGATCTTTAAATATCAATTAAAAATATTCCTTACACTGTAAAACCGACTTTAGATTTATTGATTATGATCATTATTAAGAAAGTGACATTTTTTATAATTTTTTTATAGCAACATGACAATTTCAAAGGTGCAAATTATTGAAATCAAAATTTCGTCTTACAGGTTATTCCAAACGATTAGGCGGAACTAAATGGAAATTTCGTTATTTTAGGCTGTCACGAAAAGGGACCTTGCTTGGGTTATTTCATGTTTCAGGTTTGGTATGTGAAAAATTAAAATTCTAACAGTGAAACCATGGAAACGAATGACATATGTCAAATATTTTAATACATTTTTCCATATTTTGAAAACAAAATAAAAATAATAGTAAATGGTAAATTTTTATTAAGAATGACAAAAAACTAAAATGTAATGAAAAGGACATTTTATAATGACAATCAATTTAATCCAGAATTTACAATGTGAGCATGATTTTCAAAGCCTAAACAAAATGACCAAAAGTCCGAATTAATTGATAAAAATTACTAGATTTCAAAAATTAGTTCCGCCTAAACGTTTGGAATAGCCTATAGTTTGTTTCTACAAAAATGAACAGCATATATTTAAATGTAAAAAAAAACAAGAATACCGATATTTTGTGCGAATATCGATATTTTGCGCGATATATCGCATTTCAAATATCGATATAAAAATATCGATATATTTCTCTAAAGTATCGATATTTTCGATATATCGATATATCGTTCCCATCCCTACTCCAGCGGCTATCAGCTGTCCAGGGCAAGGTAGAAGGCCGCCAGCCCAGTCTAGAGGTAGATGTGACTATGCAGGGTGATCCTGTAAATACCAATATCTATCTGCGGCCTGAATTTTTATACGGCGCCAGTCACCTGGCTTCTATTGCCCTAAATTCTGGGAGAAAAATAAATCCCCAGGGGAAAGGAATAAAGTTCTCGTAATAGAAACACCAATGTACTCAATAACAAAATTTATTAACAATCGTAAATAGAGAATTCAGAGGTTAATAAATGTTCCCGTAGCGAGAACTGCTACCTATAAGTAGATTGTCAGGACTTCCTAGTCAGTTGGTTCTAATATATTCAATGCTGTATCCTTTTTGAGTTTACAATAGTTGTAATTATGCGAAGGTGAGATAACCGTAAGAGTTAGTTTTGAGTGAATACGAGTCAGCGAATACAGTACGTAACATGTTATTTTGTAAGGTATTTGCTTTTGGAAACTATGAATTTTTCCCACTTTTATGGTAGATGTTGAATGTTACGATGAAATAATAGTCTTTTGAGCCAGTCCATCCGTGTTTTTTGAGTATTTATTTTGTAAAGTATTTGCCCACGAAAGCTATTACTTTTTTCAGCTTTTCTGGTAGAAGTAATTTCACGATGAAAGAATGGTCTGTCTTTTAAGCCAATCAATTTTTCGGGGTCTCCGCAGTTATGAAAATTTGTACCTTCCAAAGCGTGTTACATCGATCAGAATAGATGATAATCGCTTGGGGACAGGAGGAGGAGTATGCTAGGTGCGGGAGAATCTCCCATTCGAGCTCCATCAGTATTTGTTTCACTTCTATAGCAACATTGGGCCGAGCATTGTCATGGAAAAGAATCACTGTCCAGTGATTTGATGCAATTGATGGTCGTTTTCGCATCAAATTATCATCCATACGCAATTGTTGTCGATAATGTTCGACGGTGATAGTTTCCTTTAGTTTTAACAGCTCATAATACACGACACTCACCATATCTCACCATATCCAACCAAACCGAACATTGTTTGTGACTGTGGATGTTTTGCTTTGGTGTCGACGTTAATGGTTGACCAGGATCTACCCATGATTTCTTGCGTTTCGGCTTGTCGAAATAGATCAATTTTCCATCGCCAGTTACGATACACCACAAGAAACTCTTTTTATGCCTTGCTAGCAAATCGATATGTTTAAACGATTAGCAATGGCATTTTGGTTCAATTGATAAAGCAGCCATCTCCCTTCTTCCTGCATCTTTCCCAACTTGTAAACGTCGTGAAATGATTGATATATCGACTTCTAGCAGTTGAACCAATTCTTTGAGTGCTTGAGCTGGGTTTTCTTCTAAGAGAGCTTGTAGTTATTCATGTTCCATATCCTACTAAATAGAAAGCATTGCTTTGTGTCCGTGGATATTTCTCTTTGGTGTCGACATTGATGATTGACCACAATCAACCCATGATTTCTTGGATTTCGGGTAGTCAAAATAGATCATTTTTTTCTATCGCCGGTCACGATAAACCCTTAAACTCTTTTTTTTATGCCTTGCAAGGATATCAAGATGTTTAAAAGATTATCAATGGCATTTTCGGTCCCTTTTTCCTGGATCTATCCCATGGCTTGTAATCGTCGTAAAATGATTGATTTATCGAATTCGAGCTGTTGAGCCTAGTCTTTAAGTGTTTGAGCAGGTTTTTTTTCCAACAGAGCTTGCAATTGTTCATCTTCGAACTTTTTCAATTGTCCTGGCCGTTGTTTGTCGTGAACGTCACAATAACCACTTTTGAATCACTGCCGAACGTTATCGACAACAATTGGAGCATTTGAACAATAATTTGCTGTGAAAACGACCATTAATTGCATCAAATCACTGGAAAGTGATCCTTCTCTATGATAATACTCATCCCCAAGTTGCTATAGTTTTGAAAACAAAAAAATACTAATGGGTTCGAATGAGAGGTTCTTCTTCTCCCAACGTTTTCTCCGGACCGAGCTCCAAGAGATTACCATCTGTTCCAATCGATGGAACACGCTTTGGAAGATACACATTTCCATAACTGCGGAGAAGTTGAAAATTGAGTTGCTAAATAGATTGTGTCAAAAGAATGGTCCATTCTTTAGGAAAAAGTCATATCTTTCTAGGGCAAATACTTTGATTAATGTATTCATGCATGTTGTTATTGAAATAAATACTCAAAAAACACAAGAAAACAGCGAGTTTCGATGCATCCTCCTAATACATTGGTGATGAGACATGCACATCTGTGAACTCTGTTACTCTATAGTTGTTGAGAGACAACTATGGACATAATAATTCAATATTTCTGTGAAATCCTCGTGGATCTGGCTGTTTAAGGAGAGCTGACATATATGAGGGGTGGCGGATGTTGGAATCCGTGTGAATCCAACTCTGTATGTCATACCTCTCCCGCCATTTTATCTCTCGGTGGGTAATGTACCGAGCTCCATGGCCAACTTTTCAAAAGAAATCAATTTTCCTTATCTAGTCGCCTAACACTGCAGGCATATTTTTATACTAAAAATTATCTCCCGTGAAAAATGATCTGTCATTAATTTAGTACCTTATCAAGAGCTCGGCATAGCAGATAAAAATAAACTTACTGTGCAATGCCGATGAAAAATATTTTTTTTTATCAAAATCTGCAGTTTTTATTTTCTAGATATAAGAGCCACACTTCATATAAAGTGGTTTGATACCAATCAATGATCAATTAACAATTGATAACTATTGTTTTTCCTGGTTTTAATTTGATTAGACTTTACAATAACAGATTAACAAAATCCTTGTAAGGATCTGTATGTATTCAAAGGTTCGCAAAGTCTAGTGAAGGATAAGGCAAAGAAGGCGAGTTCTTCGGACTTTCGGCACTATATGGAAGCCACGTAGTAAGCGTGATTAGGGGCGTCGAGAGACTGGAGAAGCCGATACGAATAATATTTAAAAAAAATTGATGTGAAGTGTGAATATTCACACATTTCAGGGTTTCGCAGGTATATAATAAGTGAAGGCGGTATGCTGAGTGTGTAGGACAAACTTAACTTTGTAGTAAACACGGCAAAATGAACGATATTTTTAAAATAATTTATCGTCTGTTAATCATATAATAAGACTGGTTATTAAATTTACGCTCTTAAAAATTAAATACAACATTTGTCAAAATATAACTAGAATTTTGACAAAATAATTTCAGCCTAATAAAAATGAAAAAAAAAACGAAAAATAAAACCCTTCGTTCCAGCGCATTTTAGCTTACGACACCAGTGCTCTAACCCATTACGGTATCGGACGCCTTGCATGTGAGTGTCTTACATTGGTATAACTTTTGTACTTTGTGAACCAAAAACCACAAAAAATACGTTATTTTCCGAAAACATAATCTGATCAAAAATTCCTGTTGGACTATTTCGGTTCACACCAATATACATTACTTAGAATTTTTTTAGATTTTTAGTTTAAACCATCTGGGCTACAGGGTGTGGGACAAAATTTTGCACAATTTTGGCAAAAATCGCATCGAAATAATTTATTTTGCAAAAATAAAAATTTGATCGTTAATCCACGTACTAAGGGCTTTCATTTGATACCCTACTCAGAATTTAAAAAAAATATTTTTGTTTTCGATGAGCACATATTTGTTTATATTTTTAGGGGGGTATGTTTTTTAGATGTTTTAGTATTTTTCCTATGTGCGGATCAAAGAGTTGTATAAGCATGCCAAATTTCAACTCTCTAGTTTTAGCCGTTTGGCTACAATTTTTACCGAACAGATAGACAGACGACAAAATGACGGTATAAGGGTTTTTTGATCATACCTACAAAACCCTAAAAATGGATTTAAGATATAGTTAAAAATTTATTCAAGGAAAATCAAAAATAAATGTTATATAGATACAGAGAAAAACAACTTTCTGGTCTGATATATATGACCAATATCCTTATTTATCAAAAAAGGCTATTTGGTTCTTCTCCCTATACTCTCTATAAAATATAAGTTTTCTTTCTTAGAATCATCTCTTTTTAGAAATGGTTGGATTTAGAAATTGGAAACGAAGCAAATTTCTTAACTGTAGCGTCATTTCGTAGTTTACTTGAAGACTTAAGATGGAAACATTTTATTGATAGCTTATGGTTCTTTTTAGAGCCAGTCAAAAATCACCCGATGATGGACATGGCTTGATGATGATGATTACTTCAATAAATTGTAACTATAGACACGGTATTACTTCATAAATTGGTTGTAAATTGTCAAAAAGTTCTTTAATATATTCAAACAAAATTCTACCCAATTTTTCCCCATCAAAAATTAAAAAACCAGTAATCTGACACTGCATCTGTTCAGCTGAGTTTCTTATCCTTCATCTCTAACACCTTCAGTTGTTTTAAAAACAAGTGCCTAACCATAGACATTGCCTGCTGTCGACCAAACACCTTTTGATTACTAGCTATAGACATCGAATTAGATTAGAGATGATACAGCTAGATAAACACAGGTTTCTTTCTCGAAATTAGAAACTTAATACTCAAAGAATTTCATAAAAAAAAATAATAATAATAAATAAAATATGGGAGATTTATAATATACGTCTGTGACTGTGGTTGTCTATTAGGCACAGAGACGCGGGTTCATTTCCCACTTATTACTGTACGTATTAGGTTTTCGTTGGTATAATTATTAATAATGAGAAATACGTTTTTGAAATTGAAAAAATGCAACCATTTATCAATATATATCTTATTAATTTAATGAAGACTTAGGTTCCATTCCAACCGTCAGTTCGTGCAGTTTAGTGTCATGGCTGAATGGGGTGTAAGGCATCGTATGTTTGTGTATGACGTGTTTGTCAAAAACGGTGGATCAGTAATAGCGGCGCAAAGAGTGTTTCGAATTGAGTTTAATGTTGGGCGCATCCCAAGCCGAAACACAATTCTCAAATGGGTCAACGACTTTCGAACAAGCGGGAACATCATAAATAAAAAACAAACCCAGAACATTGGATCAACTAAAGGATGCCATTCGTGCAGAAGTCCGGGAGATTGACGAAGCTCTACTGGACTGCCTTCACTAAGAATTTATGAACAGACTTGAAACATGTTATGAGCAGAATGGTCACATGACTGATATAATTTTAGAAAATTAAAATGGCATGTACCAGGTCTACAAGTATGTAATGCGGATTTTTTTTTAAATAAAACACATTAAACTCAAAAGAACAGTAAAAGTTTATTTATTCAAAGTATGCTCCATTAGAAGTTATACATTTTTCCCATCTTTCAGGCAATTTGTGAATACCTCGCCAGTAGAACTCTTCCCCTTTCCCCGCAAACCATTCATCTAGCCATTCTTTTACATTTTCATATGAACAAAAGTGCTGCTCGGCAAGTGCGTGATCGATGCGAACAAGTGGTAATCTGAAGGGGCCAAGTCTGGTGAGTAAGCGGCATGGGGTAGCACTTTCCACTTGAGTGCCTTCAATGTGTTGCAAACTGCTTTTGCCTTATGTGATGGAGAGTTTTCGTGAAGAAAGATTCCCTTGTGCTGTCTTCTTTCGTATTCTGGTTATTTTATGAGCAGCGAATGGTTCAATTCGATCAGTTATTGTTGGTAGCGTTGGGTATTAACTGTTTCACCAGGTTTTAACAATTCATAATAGACCACACCCTTTTGGTCCCACCAAGTACAGAGCATTGTCTTTTTGCCAAAGCGATTCGGTCTTGCAGTTGATGTGGATGGTGAGCCTGGGTTCACCCCCGATTTTTTGCGTTTGGGATTTTCAAAATAAATCCATTTTTCATCGCCAGTAATGATACGATGCAAAAAAGACTTTCTTTTGTATCGTGCAAGCAAAATTTCACAAGTGTTTTTGCGTTTTTCCATCTGCCTCTCATTCAATGCATGTGGAACCCATCTGCCGACTTTCTGGATCTTACCCATCTCTCGTAGGCGATTGGAAACAGCTTGTTGACTAACGCCTAACTGCTCTGCTAGTTGTTTTTGTGATTGACTATCGTCTTCCTGTAGCAATGTTTCCAATTTTTTATCTTTATATTTTTTTGGAGGTTTTCCATATTCTTTGTCTGTAAGATCAAAGTCACCACTTTTGAAACGCCGAAACCATCGTTCATACGTATCTTGCGATGGAGCATATTCACCATAAGCTTCTCGAAGCAGTCGGTATGATTCAGCAGCAGTTTTTTTCAAATTAAAACAAAACAGTAGTACTGTCCGCGAATGCTCTTTATTTGGCACAAAATTTGACACTTTTAACACAGTAAAACAAAACTATATGATCACTTTTCAAATTATAACCTATACGCATTTGACACTTAATGATACCTTACAAAACTCCATATGTGTTGAAACTTTGAACTATACACTCTGTTTGCGCGGCAAGTTTGAAAAAATCCGCATTTCATACTTGTAGACCTGGTAATTTACTATTATTGAGAAATCATTGTGTAATGTTCATTCAAAAATCGTCAGGTTCCCATGGCTCACCCTATAATATTTCAGCCATTTTTGGTGACACAATATGGTGGCCGGTAACTTTTTTCCCATCGCACTTGACGACATACAGCTATCGACAAACTTAGTAGTATGTTCTCTCCCTACCTCCCTGGAATTAATACATTGTCGATATTTGTTAAAACATCATCTCGGTTGAGATATCTGTTCAATTATTTAAAAGATTCCTTGGGCAATAAATATTATCAGTTAAAAAAAAATAGCGAAGCGTTTAAAAAGATGTATATTGTTTTTCGTATCCTTCATCTTGCTGAAACTTTTTTTCCAAATTCTTCAATTGTTCATTAAACAATCTATGGATCATAAACAAGCATCCCAGGTTGGTTTGTACGATCCACGAATACGATATGTGTACATGTATGTGTCTGTATGAAGTGTAAACGAGCCCAACACGCCCCCACTGATGGGTCGAGAAGATAAACCTAGCAGGCTGAGCTCACTCGATTATTGTAGATTTAGTTATTAGATTGGGTAGCTTGTTAATACATATATAGGTACCAGACAGGCTCTTTCACACGATGATTCGTAACGTGCTTCAAGATTCGGCTGCTGACCAACACAGCCGATCACAGATTCAATACTAAGCGAGAATAAATGGATTACTGGACGGTTATAGGGAAGCAAAGACGCAGCTATGACACTATGGGAATAAGTGATTGTGTGTAATTATTATACAGGCTCGATTTACGCGCTTTAAGTTTAATGCGTGAATAATTTTACCCATAACGAAAGATGTACAACATTTAAAAAGTAGTATTAAAGACAGTATTGCTAATCGGCCCGATTCTGTAAAAAGTTGCTACGTTAGTTGGTACTGAGTAACGTTGCTACGAAATAATTTTTATAGTAACTTTCTTAGCAATCGCCAAACATTTGGTATTCTCTAAGTATGAGCACTAGCAACGTTCTTATAACAAGATACCTTTAGTAACGTTGCTACAAAGAACCATGAAGCTAGAAGTAGATTACGTTCTGCGCAGGTGAGGTATTCGTTTTTACTTGAGTTTGACAGCTATGTTGCGAGTTTCTAGAGTTAAACGAAAAATGTTTTATAGACGAAATCAGAAAAAGAATTGCAAACAATTCTGTTGAATTTACTGGAAAATAACCCGATCATGGTCGGTGATAAATGAGTTTAAAAAAAATATCTTTCGAAAAAATATCTGTAAAACAATACAAATGAATTGTTGTGTTTTTGTGGACTTATATATTAATTTAATTTTGAATATAATTTAATTTTTATTAATAAAAAAGGTGATTTTTATTTTCAATCGCTTAGTTTTTATTATATAAATATATAATTTTTCAATTCTTGGGGGGAGGGTTCAGAACTCGTCGACTGTTATAATATTATAAAACAAATGTAAATAAACAAAAAAAAAAAAAAAAAGAAAAATAGAAATTGAACTAGAGTCAAATAGAGAACTCGAATTACAATTGACTGGTAATGTAATTGTCTAAAAACTATGTTCTAAAAGCATATTAAATAAAATTATTTAATATACTTTTACTAATTATCCCTTATGTGCTATACAGAAAATAAAATAAAAATCCTTCTATAAGTATTGTCTCTATGTTGCTCTTCAATCAGATCAATTCTGTAAAAATTACTGTGTAGTAACGTTACTACAAGATAAAATATTATAAAAAGTACAATGGTTTTCATTCATGATAGTAACTGACCTTGCTCATAGAGACAAATTTAGTTTCTATGATCATAGTAATTGAGTTACAGAATTGGTCTGATTGTCAAATGCTTGAAATAATTCATTAATACATAGAAAACTTGCGATTTTTTACGAATTTAACAAGTTATTTTGAAGTTACTAAGTGTAGCAACAGCTTTCTGTTAGTTGTTATCCATAATAACTTTCTTAGCAACTACTTACTAATTTAATAGTAACTTTTTTGATACGGATTTCGTGAAAGTTGCTAAAAAAGTTACTGACCTTGTATTTAGCAACTTTTTCTTAGTAACTTGCTTACAGAATTGGGCCGAATATCGATGGGAGAATATTAAAAAAAGTTAGGAATTATTTATTTAAAAAAGTGCAATTATGCATAAATGAGGTAATACCTTATCTAATATACCTCAAAAATCAGGTCTATATCCTTATCATGGAATAATTATTTTGTCGAAACTAAATAGAGAATTTTCTGTATGAGGAATACACATAGACTATCATATCTGTTGGTGGTGCTATCGCTTATACTTTATATTTGCAGCTGCAACTTTTCATATAGAGCTTATCTGGCGCTTTCAGGACAAAAGTTTCACCGCAGCGGTACCAAACATGTCGGGTCTCGCTTCGCTATCAGCACACACACATACCTGCACTAAGTACAAAAATATTTCATGCAATTATTACAAAAAACTTTTAATCTTTAGATAAATTTTAAAATCATGCATAGCATAGTTTCATTATTGTATTTTTAGACTGATATATTTGTGTCCATAGTTTCATCTCGTCACCTGTAGAGTGGATCACAGCAAGGAATGGAAAATTTAAGCAACATTTAAGCAAAATCTAATTTAAGCAACTTCGTAGCTCTTATAATTCTCGAGAAAGCAATAGTAGGAAAATTAAAATAAACATCCTGTATAAACCTCTACTCTGATTAAGCGTTAAGACCTCTTGTTATAAGTCACGTTTAAAACATTTATTCTTTTTTAAACTAACCATATATTAATTTTATCTAAAACTTTATTAAACAAATAAAAAAAGATTAAATTTTGAAGCAACACTCTATCTATAATATTTGATACAATCAACAAAAACCATTTTTTATAATATAGAATTAAAATACCGTGTCCATCGTTTATCTTAAGATCTTATGTTCTGCTCCCTACTATAAACAAAAGAGAGCTCGAACGACTGTCAACTGTTGCTGAAGAAAGATGGAAGAGGAAAACACATGGGCGCCGAATTTAGAAAGGGCACAACAGAAAGAAATAATTGAGAATAAACATTACCTATAGAGGCGCTGTTGTCGCTTACAAAATGGCGATTGGAATAGGATTTTTTGGCATTTGCCATTTGATACACAACAATTCACATTGCAGTTAATTTTCTGTTGCGATTTTAAAGACATTTTATTAAAGTTTTCTTCACTTTAACACATACAAACAATGCAAGTAAATGAGCCACATCTAACAAAATCCTATTCCGTTAAGTTCCAAAATATTCCGCTAGGCGTCACTTCAGTTATTGTCAGTTCTCAATACAAACGGATCATAACAAGCTCCTGTTAGTACGATGTTTACCTTTTATGTTTTTACAAACGACCACTAGATGGCAATATTGAAATGTGTCATTACTATATTCGTCGAATTTTACATTTGTTATTGTAAAATCAGTGGCAGCTTATAAATTGACCGAGTAGTTTGTTGACATTAAGCGTTAAAAAAAACAAGTTGGAAAAAAAAATGGATATTACTCGTGAAGGTTTTCGTTGGATGATTTTTTACGATTTTAGTAAAGGCCTAACTGAACAACAATGCATAGATACGCTCCGTTCAACTTTTGGTAATGAAGCACCATCAGAAAAGACTGTTTACTATTGGTTTGCAGAATTTCGTTGTGGTCGTGCGTCCCTCAGTGATGAATCTCGCGCAGGTCGACCAAAATCGGTTGTGATTAAAAAAAAACATAGATACTTTCATGCGCCAAAGATCGGCATGTGACTTACTATGAGATAGAGGCATTCTCTGGCATATCACAGACTGTAATACGATTTTGCATGAACATTTAGCTGTGAAAAAGATCTGTTCCCGATGGATTTCGCATAATTTGGCAAAAAAGGTTCGTGTTGATTTGTGTAGGGGAATGCTAAAAAAAATCAACCTAGGTACTGCAAAATCCGTATACAATATCGTTACAGGTGACAAAACTTGGATTTATTTATGTAAACGGGAAACTAAGCAACAATCCACTGTTTGGGTCCAAGATGAACCGAAACCCATAAAAGTTGTTCGTTCACGAAGCACTTCCAAGAAATCATGGATTGTTTCTTCGGTTGTACTAGACATGTCGCAACCATTCCTTTAAAGGATCGAAGAACAGTTGATTCTAAATGGTATACAACAATTTGTTTGCCAGAAGTAATCGACAAAATCAGGAAAAACAACAAAAACTACGCATCATTCTTCATCATGACAATGCAAGCTTCCACACGTCAAACGTCAAACAATTGATTATTTGAAAAATATCGAATTAATGTCTTATTCCCCGTATTCACCTGATTTATCCCTTAGCGACTTTTTTTTTTTGTTCCCAAATGTCAAACAAAAAATGCGTGGACGGCGATTTTCATCACAAGAAGCTGTTGAGGCCTTCGAAAACCATGTTTTTGAGATACAGAGTGGAAAAAATGTTCCGAGAATTGGTTTGAACGCATGCAAAAGTGTATAAATCTTTAAGGCGAATATTTTGAAAAGCAATAAAGCAGTTTGTTCCAAAACAAATTTTTTCTTTCATAGTTTTTGTAAAAACTTAAATGTAGCCCTCATATACCATTAGACATTCACAGGCCTCAGATATGAAGTTTCGAAAGGATATTTTTTATAAATTCCTTAATTCTGACGAATGTGGTTAACAATTACTGTGTTTTTGCAAAGCGTAGTCGGATTCTATCAGCAATCGGCTGTTACTGTTCATTTTACTAGTAAAAGCAATAAAACAGTTTTTTCCAAAAAAACATTTTTTCTTTCTTAGTTTTTGTAAGAACTTAATAGGTAACCCTCATAAAATAGCGAAGGGATGTTGGTTTTGTAGAAATAAATATTTTGAAAAACGTTAGTTGTGTTTACTTTTAAGCCAGAACAGTTCTTACTTAAAAATGATTATGTGATAACTCAAACAAAAATTATTAATAATCAGAAAAACTGTATTGACAATTGACACCGTTGGTATTGAAATGTATTGGATTTGATGTTCCAATTGCTGACCAAAGGTTCTGAACCCTCTTTTGGTAGTATCCCTTAATTCTTTTTATGTTCTACGTCACTGGTGTCAAGAAAAGAACAACATTAGAAAGAGACGTTTACCATCCATCCAAGTTGGACAGAGAAAGCACTAATTTGATGGTGCACCTTGAAACAAGACAGACATACTGGTTCTACTATCAATTCAGTTGGAGCAAAAAGGAAGGAAATACTTTGATGGTGTTCTAAAAACTGTTGAACACCTGTGTTCACTGTTTACCCGTGTAAACTACATGTATTTAATGCCTCACTGCTGTTATTATATAACAAATTGATGATTTGTTATTTTTTAAAGGGTTTATAACTTTTTTAGAGTTTATTACAACAGATGGTGTTAGTTATTACCTTAATTGAGTGGGCAGAAGAATAATATAGTAAACAAATTGTGTGAACTTGTTGCGAAAGTAAAACGGAAATTGGGGTGATTAAAATACGCCCTGAAGAGTGAATAGGGGCGTAAGATATTTTTGTGAGACCTCAGCCGTAATGTAGACAGCTTTTCGAATGACGTTGTAGCGCCACAATGTTGTACGACTAAATCCAAAACGCCATTAGATCGTTAAAATCTGCGTCGTTCTAACCATATTTTGCCAAAGTCTGCTCTATTTGTCTTACCAAAACTTTACAGGCTATTTCAGGAGGGATTTGCCAAATTTCAAGGGTGTACGAGGGCTACCTTTTTACAAAAACTAAAATTTTTTTGGAACAAACTGTTTTATTGCTTTTCAAAATACAGTAATACCCCGCCACTCGACGTTAATTCGTTCTGATAAAGCGTCAAATAGTGATTTCGTCGAGTGGCGAGTCGAATTTCCCCATAAGAAATAAAGAGAATCATATGTTTTACTTTTAGCTATGCATCTCTAGCCTTCTTTGGACCCATAATTATAAATATAATTATGGGTCCATTTTTTGGGACATTTTTTCCACTCTGAAGTTTCTCAAAAACATGGTTTTCGAAGGCTTCAACAGTTTGAAAAGTTCAACTTGAGGTGATGAAAATCGTTGTCCAGGCATTTTTCGTTTGACATTGGGGAACAAAAATAGTTAGGGGATAAATCAGGTGAATACGGGCAATGAAATATTAATTCGATGTTTTTCTCCTTCAAATAATCAATTGTTTGACGTGCTGTGTAGTAATTTTCATTGTCATTGAATTATGCGATGTTTTTGGCTGTTTTTCCTGATTTTGTCGATGACTTCTGGTAAACAGATTGTTGTATACCATTCAGCATTAACTGTTTTCCGATCCTTTACAGAAATGGTTGCGACATGTCCAGTAAAACCAAAGAAACAAGCGATCATTTTCTTGCTTCGTGAACGAAATACTTTTGTGGGTTTCGGTTCATCCTGGAAGACCGAAACAGAGTAGTTTCTGGTTCATATGAATAAATCCAAGTTTCGTCACCTATAACGATGTTGTATACGGATTTTGCAGTACCTAGGTTGAATTTTTTTAGCATTCCCTTACACCAATCAACAAGGGTCTTTTTTTTGAGCTTCGGTCAAATTATGCGGAATCCATCGGGCACAGATCTTCACAGCTAAATGTTCATGCAAAATCGAATGTATTGCAGTCTGGGATATGCCAAAGGATACCTCTATCTCACGGTAAGTCACATGACGATCTTCTTCAATCATTTTGCGCACAGCAACCATTTTTTTTAATCACAATTTTGGTCGACCGTCACGAGATTCATCACTGACGGACGCACGACCACGACGAAATTCTGCAAACCGTAAACAGTATTCTGATGGTGTTTACCAAAAGTTGAACGAAGCGAATCTATGCATTGTTGTTGAGTTAGGCCTTTACTAAAATCGTAAAAAATCATCCAACGAAAACCTTCACGAGTAATATCCATTTTTTCACAAACTTGTTTTTTTTTTTAATGCTCACTGTCAGCAAACTAGTCGGTCAATTTATAAGCTGCCACTGATTTCACAATAACAAATGTCAAATGTTACGAATATAGCAATGACACATTTCAATATTGCCATCTAGTGGTCGTTTGTAAAAACATAAAAGGTAACCCTCGTATACTAAAGTATAGCGCGTTCAAAGGTGAGTTTGCAGTATAGCTCTTATGGCAAATGGGAGCGGTGTTGCCAAATGTTGTAAAAGTGTCAAATGTGTCAATTATAATAATATGAAAACCTCGTATGATTTACAAAAATCTCGTGTGATTTACAAAAATCATCTCTTATAAAACTCAAAATAACACTCAACAAAAACAAATGGCCATTTGTAGAATACTGCGTCTTCACAGATCAGCGCGTTTTAGAGCTGGCAACGTCGACAAGCAAGAAAAGGATAGCGTCATTGTATAAACCCATTAGAGAGTATGAAATAGAACTACTCCATGTGCCCTGTACTGCAAACTCACATTTGAACGCACTATAAATTAAAATATCTTTAAGCATGTTGTGGAATTTCATTGAAAAACTCTGTGGTAATATTACCTAATGTAAATTCTGTTGTTTAAAATTAATGAATGCTAACATTTTTGAAGTTTGACTGATTCCTCCAGGGACAAATTTATAATTTATCTATTTTATTCTGAGTGTCTTGGACCTGGTATCTGCAATATTTCTTTATTTTGAAATAATCGTTCTAAAACTATGACTTGTATCGATCGTCGGTCTGTCTCTGTCTCTGTCGTTCATAATGCATCTGTCCTCGTCTCGTTATCAGTGGTGGTGTGTGGCCGTTATCAGGGTGCGCCGGGCCTTATCTGCGTGAGCGACGCCGTATCTATGACCTGGATCAGCACCGTCCGTCCACTACCCGAACGTTGCGCCGCCTCGCACGGTCATATCTAGATAATACACACATACATGGTAATATTAGGATTTTAATTTTATATTTTAAATATTAAATCGATAAAGTTTTATGTTTTTGATTTAGAATTGTGTTTACAGGCACGGATTTATTATATTTTTAACTTTGACATAGACGCAATTTCGTTACTTAAAGAAAGTAATTCATATAACTTAAATACAGAGCCGCAGTAAGGAAAACTTGCGCTAGGGGCAAAGCCGTGTTTTGGCGCCATTGGAAATTTTTTTTATATAAATAAGTGATAAGCAAAACAAAAAAGTTTCTCACCTCCCAAAATCCAAGTAATGAGCAAAAAAAAAAGGTCCTCACCTTCATAATAGCGCCCCTTAGTCAAGTTTGTCAGCGCCTTTTTCCTTAGTGCGCCCAAAAAAATTTGAATGAAAGATCTACTTTTTTCTTAATTATTTAACTTTGAATTTGTTGTGATAACAATTTCATACATATATGGAAAATACCTATTAAAAAAATGTATGTGAAGTATGAATTTTTACACATTTCAGGGTTTCGCAGGTATTTAGTAAGTGAATGATGATTATTTGGGATGCCAAAACAAATTTTATGTTAAAATATTTTTTTATTAATTTTAATTCGAAATCCTAATACCATTATTTGGGTTTCTAAATATTTGCAGTATTTTTTTATATAGGAAGGTGCATTAATATTTTGAAAATTGCGCCTACGGCTTCCATTGGTTGTTTAAGTCATAAACTACACCCCTCTGATTTCCTATACATTCAAACATAGAATTAAATTATAATTTCAACACTTCCCACTGGTTATGAAATTTACGCTTTTAAAAATTAAATGCTACATTTGCCAAAATATAACTAGAATTTTGACAAAATAATTTAAACAAAATAAAAATGCAAAATAAAAAACAGAAAAAATAAAAATTGGCGGGAATTGAACAGTAGTTTGTAACGAAGCGAGAACGTTACCACTGGACTACGGACGTTCACTCCTTTACTGTATTAAGTAGCGGATTAAATATTTTACATATTTTAGTTAAAAACACAAAAAATGCGTTATTTTCCGAAAACATAATCTGATCAAAAATTCCTATTGTATTATTCCGGTTCACACCATATGTACATTACTTAGAATTTTTTCAGCTTTTTAGTTTAAACCATCTGGGCTACAGGGTGTGGGACAAAATTTTTTTTGCACAATTTTGGCAAAAATGGCGTCAAAATAATTTTTTATTTAAAATCAAAAATAACGATCAAAAATAAAATTTTGATCGTTAATCCACGTACCAAGGGCTTTCATTTGATACCCTACATAGAATTGTAAAAAAATATATTTTTTTTTTCGAGCATATATTTGTTTATATTTTAGGGGTATATGTTTTTTAGATGTTTTAGTAGTTTTTCTATGTGCGGGTCAAAGAGTTGTAAGTTTTAAACAAAACCCTTGAAATGGCCAAGAATTGAAAAAATCTTATACCTTAAAAAAACACGATTTTTTTGTAAAATTTTTGGACGGATGAAAATTGGTCAGAATATGTATTTTAAGCCGCAGATTACGAAATTCATTCAGAGCTTAGGTTTATTGTTTTTGAAAGATCATCAAAAGCAGTTTTTGACCCTAGGTTTTTGATCCTTAGATTTTTGACCTATTCAAAAACTGGGAACATGGGAATTTCATTTTTTTTTTTTTGTTTTAGCATACGGCACTCCAGTATTAGTCTAGAATAACTTTTTTTGTGCAATTTTAAAATATTTTAGTAAAATTTGACAGGGGAAATCTTTTTATTGTCGGCGACTGCCGCGTCAGTTGCGGTCATATGGGTGTCCGACCGGGCTTTTACTTGTATCACTGCACTATTAATATAACGTAACATTCCCAGTACTTATCTAAACTCGTTATTCACACTTTCTGTCTATTTTTTTGATCGTCAAAAAACCTTTTTGCATAAAAAAACAAAACATACCTATAAATGTGCATGTGGTCGCCACGACGCTTATCGTCACCGACCGACGCCAAGCTGCAAAACTTGCGATACCGACGTTCAGCGTCCCTTCAACCCCTCCATACGCGCATTGGCATCGTATTTTTATGTGGGAACAAAATGATGCACACTATTTAGGGGTTGATAAGAATTTAACATTACGAATAATTTGTGAAAAATAGGTATAATAACACGTATTAGAAAACGTAATATAGGATCAGGGCTGGCCAGAGGGCGGTGCGAATGGTGCGACCGCACAAGGCCCCGCGCTTCGGAAGGCCGCGCGATACCTTTTTTTTTTTATTTACAGAATGACTAAATCGATTCTTTCATAATTGCAGTTTACCTTTATACAAAATATGAAATGATTTGAACTTATTTCTACTAAATATGTATAAGAATATATTTACAAGAACAATTTATCTGCATTGTATCCCAATTTTGTAACTGGTTTGAAAGTAATACTGACAATTCCAGTAACAGTCGCATGGGCAGAGAGATCGTTTTCAAAACTGAAAATAATAAAAAATTATTTACGATCTTGTATATAAGTCAGGAGCGATTTTCTTCATTGGCAATTTTGTCAGTCGAGTCCGAGTTAGCAAGAAAACTAAATTATGACGAGATAGTTAACAATTTTGCAATAAAACATGCCAGAAGGAATTAGTCATCATTACTGGTACGGCCTTAAAGGCCCTTAAAGGCCATAGCCGTCTCAATCGTCTTCCGCCATTCCTTCCCATTTTCAGTTATTGTTCTTCTGTTGTGTGCATCGATAGACGGAGCATCCTGTGTTACACAATCAACCCACCTAAGGCTTTGGTCTACCTCAATTCTACTACCTACTGGCACAATGGCACAATACGAAAATCTCTTTGTATATGGTTTATTTCATTGGCTCCAGTCCATTCTAGTCGATTTAATTAAACTTTTTTCTTCATACCGATTAAACAGTTTGAAATTATATTCGCGTCTCAATAAAGCACTTTTGCATATGGTCTAAAACGTTCTATGAGCATCTGGGACCATGATTTCAGTACTGTTTTTAAAATGAGATTTCATAACAATAGGTTTTCTATGGGCAGTGGTCATTATGAAATAGGTATTTATAGATCTTTTTAGACGGACATTAGGGTTTCTGAATTTTTAAAATAATTTAAAAAAATCAGCTATTGCCACCACAGGACCGACCGCCATCGTAAAGTACTCGTATAAAAAACATTCTAGCAGCAGAGTAGAAATAACTTGGCCTAATATTTTATAACAGAGATATTATTTGTCATGGCCATGGAAACGTTACATAAAAGTATGAAAAAATTGAGACTTTTGTTCAATAATTTTTTTCGAAATATTTTTCTGTTGCTAAATATTCGCAAAAATCTTAAAATCGACACGAGTAAACTCCCATTTCTAGTCAACCGATTTTTACCAAAAGTTGATCAACTCGTGTCATTGATGTCAAAAGCTTAAATATGCAGTTTCATAAAAATCCTTTCAGTCTAATTTGCTCTCCACGTGTACACCGACGGACAGACAGACAGACGGACAGACAGACAGACAAACGGACAGACAGACAGACCGACAGACATCATGCTAAAAATAGTCAAAACGTTATGTAGGGACCTCAATTCGTGGAGATCCATCGAAATCTCGAAATGTCAAAATCGGTATGATCACAATACCTCCCTTATATATATATGTTGGCGGTCGGTAATTATCGAAAACGTTATGACATGGGAAAATACATTTCAAACATAAATGCTAAGGATTCTGTACCTATTTATTGTGCATGAATGTGATCAGAGAAAGAGAAAGAGCTATGATTTATCCATAAAGGACACGCCAGCTAATAATAAAAAATAAAATATGTATACCGAAATACTATGAGTAAATAATCCAAATCCTGGTGATGTTATTGGGATCTTTACAGGTACTTTTGGAATTTTTAGGAAATTGTTTGTGTAGGTCCTATGTCACATTTCCTAAACATAAATAATGTGTAAAAAATCACTTATTCTATTGTTTCATTCATCTGTTTACCCTAGTTTATCATGAAACAGCAGTCGCGATGACAAAACACACTGGTTTCCCCACTTGGGGTGGGGTACAACCGCGTATTCCCCGCCGGGGGTAGGGGGACGCCCAGCGTCGAGTCTTTATCAGCCGAGACGCTATCAGCTCGGGACAGAGACGCCTCTAGACGGTACAACAGGGGCGGGCACACAAAATTATACAATATTTTTAGGGACAGAAATAATTGCATACCGAACTAGAAATAGACAATAGCATTATTATAATAGATGTAAGTCTGTTCTACTTTTTCATTTAGATGGGTTCTTTTAGGCGCAAATAGCCATCGTTGCTGTGCGCAAAAAATATTAACTATTCTACATCATACTTTTCTTAAAGCTCTACCGATTTTTTGCGCAGTATTTACGTAAAAGGTATAAAGTGGAACACAATACTTCCTTGAAACTTTCAATGATATCCGACATACTACCCAACTTTTCAAACTAGATTCAGCCAGACTTTTGTTTGACGTACCAATACTTTGTCAGGCATACCAACTTTACGTTGATTTGTAACTTACGTTTATGCTGTATTGTTTTACTATTTCTCACATTTTTTTAATAAAACATATAATAAAACATTAAATATAAACTAGCATAATTCCACGATATTTATAAATTGGTTATTATAACCAAACTTTATTCTATCATTTCAAATTTTTAAGTTGGCAGTGAGAAGTAACAAAGGACAGAAGGTAGTTTTAAAAGTTTGAATAACTTCAGAACTTTGAAAGTGTACTGCGATGTATAATATAGACAACCTTAATGTGAAACAAAATACTTCAAAAAAGCTATTTATTTATATTATATAGGTTTTAATTAATACTGTAAAGATAAAATACGAAAAAAGTAACATATAATACATAAAAAGCATTTATTATATTTTTAAATAGAAATATTCTTCTTTAATAGTAATTAATTTCACATTAACATTACGCAATGTAATATTCCTAATTTGTTGCTATTATTTTTACATTTCTAAAATGAAATATTGCATTTTATTATAATACTCATATAGTAATCTTAATGTTAATTTTATATTATTTAACATAAAAATAACATATAAGCTATTCACTTTTGTAAGAACACACTAGATTTGGTTGTTTTGGTTACTTTTATGGTGTGTTACTGACTTTAAATGTCAATTAAAAATATTCCTTACGCTGTAAAACCGACTTTAGGTTGATAAGGTTATGATCATTATAAATAAGATATCATTTTTCATTATGACATCTGTCAAATGCATCGACATTTTAAAAAAGTGACATTTTTTAATACCAACCTGACATACAGCTTCAAAGGTGCAAACTATTGAAAACAAAATTCCCTCTTAGTTTGTTCTTACAAAAGTGAACTGCTTATACTGTCATTTTTTTTCACTTTTTTAAGTTGAAATACATATTAAATTTTTTTATAACACTACCATAGCAATCCTAATATTAATTTTACACTAACATTCCAATATAATAATCTAGGGTGACCATTTTCTTAAGAAGGCAATGCGGGACGGAGCAAAAAAAAGGTCCTCATCTCCCAAATCCAAGCGAAGAGCAAAAAAAATGTCCTCACCTCCCAAATCCAAGTGAAGAGCACAAAAAAAAGGTCCTCATCTCCTAAATCCAAGTGAAGAGCAAAAAAAAAGGTCCTCATCTCCTAAATCCAAGTGAAGAGCAAAAAAAAAGGTTCTCATTTCCTCAAATACAAGTTACAAAATGCGGGACAAAATGTTAAAATGCGGGATTTTTGCGGGACGCATCTTAATGCGGCACAAAATGTTAGAATGCGGGACAGTCCCACAAAATGCGGGACGAATGTTCACCCTATAATAATCGCAATAAGAGTTTTATTAATAAATAAATTATAATTATATTTCCCAATACGGTCATTTCAGGGATTGGAGGAATAACAACTGGGAAAGTGTCAACAAAACTCAAAAAGCAACAAGTTTGTTGGCGTCGTTGGTCGTTGTCATTTTTTGCAAAAATTAGAAGTTTCTTCTTATTTTTTTCTTATTCTTCTAACTGTAGTAGTTTTTGTGAATTTCAAAGTTTAAACATCGACATCGGTAGTAGACATCGATGTTTTATCGATACTATCGCCATCTGACCATCGATGGTAAAAACATCGATGTTTTTTCCCATCCCTACCGCATTGTGTATACATCTTTTTCCATTTAACCCAAGCTTAACCAAATGGGGTGTGTCACACCCCAGTATATTAATAGTAGAAATGATGTATCTATTGACAATATTTATGAATTAGTTAATATTTAACAATAATTTAATTTCGACAAAAAAATCAAAAACACCATTTACAAAAAAATATGTCTAGATTATATTTGGCAACAGCGGATTTCGAACGAATTATAAATAAATAAACGTTGTTAGTATCTAATAGCAACTAATTCAAAATTCAAGCTTTGCTTGAGAAATGAGAAAGAAATTGTCTCCCCCACCAAAATACATAGATCAATCAGAGAGCTAGCTAAATTAGTATGTGTGAGAGTTGGTGTGAACGAGAGATGCAATGTTGTCAGTCAACACGAGACGCAACTTGAAGTATGATGCAATTTAGGAAAGAAATTGGCGTGATTTTGACTTTTATTGAAAAAATTATTAAAAAAGCATTAAATAATTATTTTTTTTTGTAATATTGTTCTATAGGCTTGACAGAATCTACCTGTATAAATTGTACCTTATTTTAATTGATATTAAATGAGAAAAGCCTAGGGTATACTACACCCCACTTGGTTCGATGTGTATATTTTGGTAAACTACGTGTTAAGAACAGTACAAAATAGAAGGTTTATTTTCTTCAGTTTCCCGTATTGACGGCAATATTCATTAATACTATTACACTGTAAGTGCTAATAACTATTTAATTTGTGCCAAATCAGTTATAATAATGTGTGATTTTAAAGCGCCGCAACGGCACCTGATTTCGACGCCCTTGCACATCTCACGTGTTATCTGTTGGTGCTCCTGCAGAATATCTAAATAACTGAGCAGAGCGCGAGTTGGCTGCTGGCGCCGATAAGCACCGGCCTTATTTATATTCATCAATGGCTGCCTTATCGCACGCCGGCCAACAATGTTTATTAGCAACCCGGAGACTCGCCCGCGACACGGGGTGAGTAACGGGGAACAGAGGGGGATGGGCTGCATGTGAATGATGGATGTGGGAGATGAGATATGCTGAAATTAGTGATAAAGAGAAAGAACAGTAAGAAAAGATAAATATAACTCAAAACAGGAAGATAAGGAACAAGAGATATGACTTAACACTAACAAAACTATTCAAAATGTTTGTTTAAATACAGTATAATCTTATTAATTCGGATTAATGGTGGGATAGGTTTCCAGATCCAAGTTAATTGACACAAACTGAAAGAAAATGCATAGACCATATTAGTAGAGCCCTGCAAATCCGAGGATATCCTCAACTTTTCTGCCTATGCGGATAAATTATCATTTAAATCATGCGGATGCGGATCGGATTCGGATAAATTTCATATCCGCAATATCTGCTTGAACATAATATATCTTCGGACTAGGGGCCTCAGCCCGGCTACTCCGGGCTTCTCCCCCTACGTTGACAAAACTCGTCGCTTCGCGACTCGTTTTAATATAATAAGGCGTTTTTCCACAATGTCGATTATAACACTCGGGAAGTTCTAATCTATACATACAATGTTCAAAGGATTATCCAAATCAGTTAATTAATTTACGTTTGTACCATTTAAACGTAACAATAATATTTTATTTCACTATAAAGAATACATGGATTCTGAATAAAATAGAGAAAAATTAATAAAATAGTTAAATATTATTGCATATGATTCACTATTAATTATGTCACTTGGAAATTTAGAAAAACTTTTGAGTAACACTGATAGATGTGAAATTTGCGGATTTTCGTTGTAATAATATATTCGTTGTAGTAATATTTTACGTTATTAAATTTAATATTTTGTTTAACTATTTAAAAAGGTATTTATAATTTTCAGTTTTTTTGAAAATAATTTGGTTTACATGTAAATATATTATAGTCGTTTTTTAATTTATTTAATCACTAAAATTTCACCTATACTTGTTATAATTCAGTAATGCGAAGGAATTGCCTCCTAAATTTGAATGTCGGTAGTTGTCTCGTTGTTCGAGAGAGGCGCTGATGAATACTTTTATCATAATTTTTAAGTTTTTTTGAAATACGTCTTAAAATTAGCATTTTTACTGCAAAAAGGAAACAGCGGAAGTCTTTCAAGATGATAAAAAAACACTTTCATCCTATAGTAATCCATTATATAAATAAATAAGATATTAAATTGACATCTGGGTATTTTATACTTCAAGATTTAACACAATTAAAATTACGCGATTACTAAATATCGAATATTATTCTGTCTTATCTATCCTCCTAATACACTCTACTTTATACTTTCGTTAATATAGTTAGTAAAATAGTTAATGACATACAGTTTCCAGAATTAAAATAACAAAACTGCTTAACACATCTATCCTCGCCCTGAAAACTTATTTGAACGTATTCTACAGATAGGTTTAACATTTAAAACGTTCGAACGACCCTTAAAATATATTTTGATAACTCAAAACTGATTCTTACTTTCTTAATTCTTACTTTCTTTTCCGTTTAATAGCATTTTTAACTGAAGACAATTTTATGATCAGCAAAAGTTTTCAAAATTTATGAAAATGTGTTAAAACCTTAAAAAACTGCATTATCTTTATCAACTCTTATGTATTTTTTACACATTTCATCAATTTTATAAATAAAATACCTTCAACTGTAGTTTTTCAACTCAGTTTTGGTCTGAAATCGCCTCCTTAATAGTAGAAATATGAATAAACATATTTTATCGTCTGGTACAACCTATCCGTGCCCATTGCTCGGCACGGGTCGGTGACGATCAACGACACGGTTTCGAGGAAAAAATGCATGATTTTTATCAATAAAAATTAGTCAGTACCCCCTGTCGAAATAAAATTAAGCCTAAGCACTAAAAAATATCACCCGGATAAGACGGCGGTTCATTTTCCTCTCTCTGCGTTACCGGAAAAATGAAGATACACCAGAAGTTGAATAGAACATACATACCAACACTTGTACAATATAATAGTAGATACTTTTGGAGAAACACTCGATTGTGTTCTGACTACGCAGTCCTCGATTTCCTTCGGTTGTCTGTATACACATGTGATATTTTGTAACATTCTATCTCACTCTATGGTACCATTTTTTTGGAGGAGGCAATGCGGGACGGATTGAAAAAAAGATCGTCACTTTCGAAATATAAGTGAAGAGCAAACAAAAAAAGGTCTTCACCTTCCAAATATAAGTACAGAGCAAAATTCAGCCCTGGGGACACCAAATCAAAATGCGGCACGTCCCGCGAAATGCGGGACGAATGGTCACTCTATGTTACTGTTATTAAGACAATTGTCCATGATGGAGATTGTGTTGAGACAATCAACATAACTTCTTTTTTATTATTGTATATAGAAAATAATATTTTGGACAAAAGTTGCTTGGTACACTTTCGATGTAATTCTTCCTACCTCTGCTCTAATTCTGGATTCTAAATATAATAAACGCTTTTTTTACATAAAACTGATTAGTAAGTTTTATTTAAATACCAAAATTTACCTATATACATTTTTATCGAAAATTTTATTATGTAACCTACCAATTGTTTTATACTACCCGAAGTAAATAGTCTTGCATTCCCATAAACTATTCCCGTAAACTCCCATTTTTAGTCAACCGATTTTTACCAAAAGTTGATCAACTCGTGCCATTGATGGCAGAAGCTTAAATATGAAGTTTCATAAAAATCCTTTGAGCCGAATTTACTCTGCACGTGTACACGGACAGACAGACAGACAGACCGACAGACATCATGCTAAAAATAGTCAAAACGTTATGTAGGGACCTCAATTCGTGGAGATTCATCGAAATCTCGAAATGTCAAAATCGGTGTGATTACAATACCTCCCTTATATATGTTGGCGGTCGGTAAAAAAACCAGATTTAACCTCCAATTTTATTAATGTAGATTTTTAGTCGAAGAAGAAATTCTCTGTAGCTAAATTTAAAAAAATATATATTTGCCAATCTTTTAGAAAATCTGAAAAGGTTTTTGTGCCATTTGCGATAATTTAGAGAAGTGAAGATTGGAGATAGTACTGGTTTTAATTTCATTAACTCGGCAATAAGACAGTTGTTATAACTGATATTCCAGAGTCCCTGATATTCCTTGATTTAGTTCTGGAGAGTCTTGATTAAAGTCTAATCGTATGGAACTAATGTCAGATTCAAGACGACAATTATGTTCTCTGTTTTCGCTTTCTTATGGAGGAAGAGATTAACATAAATTTTATAAAATGAGATTAAATAGATAAAAAAAATGTATTAATTTTGATCTTTAAAATCTTATTGAACATTTTAAAAAAAGTTTCCCAAGTATCGTAAGTAGGGGAGATCCATTTGGGAGCCCAAATATTGAATATCTACCACTAAATAACAAAACTGTAGTCCATCATCATCATCGTCATAAATCATTCTTTGGTAAGTGTTTACAACATCCCACTTCACACTTGAGCATACGTCAAACACATATCATTTGTTTAATATACAGAGATTCTAAACAAGTGGGACTGTGCAGAACTTTTATTTATGTCATTAAACTAGAAGATGGGTAGCTCGCTTCGCTCGGCTTCTTCTAACCAAACACTTACTAACCTAACCTAACCTAAGATAGTGTTTTGTCATTAAACTAGAAGATGGTTAGCTCGCTTCTAGAAACCATTGTTTTAGAGCCACTGACAATTCTTGAATTATTTAGTGGAGTCGTTATGTGCTGCCATCTGTATAAAGTTTGAAGGGGGATATTGTAAACATTTGCCCATTCTTTCTTGTCCACTGCTGAACGTAGGCCGCCCCAAATTTTTTCCATTCGGAACGATCTTTAGATTTCCAGTTCTCCGCAACTCTCTGTACGTCGTCCGTTCACCTAGTTGGGGGTCTTCCTCTGCTTCTGTTGGTATCTCTGGGTCTCCAATCTGGGATCTTCTTTGTCCATCTGTCATCTTGAAGTCTAGCTTGTGCTATTGATTTCCAGTTCCCTGCAACTCTCTGTACGTCATCCGTCTACCTAGTTGGGGGTCTTCCTCTGCTTCTGTTGGTATCTCTGGGTCTCCAATCTGGGATCTTCTTTGTCCATCTGTCATCTTGAAGTCTAGCCACATGTCCAGCCCAGTTCCATTTAAGACGAGCAATTTTTTTGATGACGTCTTATACTTTTGTTTGCTCTCGAATCCAGTGATTCGTTTTTCGATCAGCTAGACCAGGGGTTCTTAAAATTGTTTTTCACATCGATCCCAGTTTTGTGGGAGGCGGATTTTGCAGCTTCATCAGCCGCTTCGTTGCCTTTAATACCAACATGTCGCGGTATCCAAAACAGCTCTATCCTCAAATTCTGAGCATTCAGATTGTGGAGTAGCAACCGGATCTTTAGTACAAGAGGATGCACTGGATCTGGATCTTGGAAATTGTTCAAAGCGATCAGCGAGTCCGTCAAGATAACACTTGACCGACTTTGCTCTGACGAAACAAAACACAGGGCCTTGAAAATAGCGTACAGCTCATCTGTTTACACACTCGTTATGGAGTGCAGACGGTACTGAAACTATTGGCGTGGATTTAAAACAACGAACGCACACCCAACCCTGGTTCCGGATTTTGATCCGTCAGTAAAAATGACAGTATCCTCGAACCTAAGGACCAGTGTTACTCATGTCGGTATTCGATTTACACGGCGAGTTACAATACGCAGTACATTACAGGGTCGGCTCCCTAATCTGGACTTAAGATCTTTTGGTTTGAGAGTCTGTAATCTGATCGTAAGTATGTGCCTTGAAATAACCCAAGGCCTACGATTCCTTAATCCGCCATTATTGGTTAGTCCTGTGAGATTTTTATGTTATCGGTTAAATTTTTTACAACTCAGGTGTAATAACTTGAACCGGTATTACCTTATTCCGAAATCCTCACTATCTTTCACCTGTTCCTTTCATTCTCACCCTTTTCCTTCCATATTTACTACCTTCCTACTTTTTTCCCAAATAATAAACAATTTTGATCTTAAATACAATACTCATGACTGTATGTCTCTCGTTGGGAATTCAGGATGGTTGGGGGGGGGGTGTTGAGGGGTTTGAGAGGAATAGAGCTTTGGGTGTACGGTGATATCGTTGTTATCAGCTTCGTGCAGCCATGTTTCCTTCTTATCAGCTACCGAACGGCTCGCTACTATCGTGCAGGGGTGGGTATTTCTCACCCACACAAATATTCAACTGTATACCCCTTACAGTTTTTAAGAATTTGAAAATAGGTATAATATTAACTACTCATCAATTGTGAGGCCGCAGGCAAACACTGATTATAATCAGTGTTTCTCAATCTAAATTTAACCACGGACCAGCAAATAGACAACATTTTTTACTCGGACCGGTGAAAATATTATTTGTGAAAATGTATTTAGACGTACTAACGTAGATGCTATGTTGACAACATTAAACTGGTTACATATTAGAGATCTAATTGAATATAAAACTCCTGTTTTTAGGGTTTTGTAGGTATGAACACCAAGAAAACCCTTATAACGTCACTCATGTGTCTGTCTGTCTGTCGCCAAATTGTAGCCAAACGGCTGAACATAGAAAATTGAAATTTGGCATACTTGTACAACTTTTTGACCCACATATAGGAAAACTATAGTTCAAAAAAATACTGCGCAGGATAAATATAAACAAATATGTATTTAATGGAAGAAAAAAATATTTTTTGTAAAATTTGAGTGGAGTATCAAATGAAACCTCTTAATGCGTGGATGCACAAACAAATTAGTAGAACGATATCCGCAATATAAACAATTTCTGTCAGTATAATGTAAATACTACTAAATACACTCTCATTCATTTTAATATAATTTATTATTGTAACACTACTGTACTACTGTTGTATCCACTACTTATACTATGCATTGTAGCTATTGTAGCTCCGATGAAAAATAAATCTTATTCGAAACTTGTCAGCTGATTTGATTGGTTTTCATTGCTGTCCGCAACCTGTACAACCTCCTTTAATATTCATCTACGAACACGACTATTTCACATCTAAGGTGTGTTCGTTTATGTTGCCCAACCTACACTGAACTACACCACAGCTATGCTATCTTACACTGTGACGTCAACTGCTCTTGTACTGGACAAGTCTGGTGTATAACACAAACGAACAAACCTCTAGTAACTTCCATCATCATATGTATAGAACATACCATAATAGTTTTGTAGGGATTAGTTATTCACATTACGCATCTTACTTAAAGGATTAACAAAAACAAACAACGTGGTTGTAAACATGAACCCTAGTTCTTTTGTAGTTTAACAATGTGATTATAGTTACACGGGATAATTGTTTTATGCCGATCTTCAAAAGTAATATGGTATGTTCTATAATATCAATTTGATGAACAAACTACACCAGTACCAATTCTATTTCACTGACGCATCAAAAATGGACAATAACTGCTCTATAGCTGTTGTTCATGGCGAAGAGGTGAAACGCACAGTCTACCAACAACCACAAACCAAGCAGAAGCGGTACCAATTCAGAAGGCACTCGAAATGGCATCAGTAACCACCTACAGCAATATAGCCGTATGCACCGACTCGCTAAGCGTACTGCAAGCTCTCGACAACAGCTACACGAGGATCCAACGAATCCAGGACCAGCTACAACAGATGATTGAACAAAGAAAATCAGTACAATTCATCTGGGTACCTGCCCACGCTGGCATCGAGGGAAACGAACGTGCGAATTCTGCAGCTCGAGAACCCAACAGCAGCCAAGATGAAATATTCCATATTGCCCCAAACAAGACGTACTTAAAGTGGGAAACAGGATGCACCGAGTTCTACGACGCGTTAACGGCGTACGTACGGCACTATCTGTCAGAAGAAAGTTAAAACCAAGCTGTCGTACGCAAGTGCACAGAATGAACAACGTCCTCCGGCGTTCGAACGCCGTTGATACTGAATGTTCGTCAACTTCCAACTTTTGACGCCGTTGAACGTTGACGCAGAACACCTAACCTCAGTTTTTACTGAATGGTAAAGTGTTTGTATGTATAAATAACTTGCATACAACATAAATAACATCACACACAAGTCTTCATCATCCATTATACTTTTAATAAAAGAAAGCGCACGTATAAACACAGATATAGGTTGTCAAGTGACACTTGACGGCGTTAAAAATTATTGCATTGTGTGCAGGCGAAAATTCTCAACGGCGCTACGCAACGCTGTCGCAAATGACGCCGCGCTGACGGCGTAGCGCGCTGTGCATTCTGTTCCAGGCTTTAGACAGACCATCAAAACAAGACTATTCGGTCAGACTGAACAAGTGGCGCGAGACTATGAACAATAAACTTAGAAACAGTCAAAGATGACATACACAACTGGACCTCACCAATAGACGTGAACAAATAAGAATCGGGCACACCAGACTCACTCACGAACACCTTATGAACAGACTAGAACATGTGACGAACAACTGACTGTTAACCACATATTAACCGACTGTCAACTATACACTAACACACGTACTAACTACAACCTACCACAGGACATTAAAGACATACTAAAACCCGACCCAGAAAAGACCAACAATGTTTTGCAATTCTTGCAATGCATTGATATTTTAAGCTAATATAGTTAGAATGTAAATACTAAAACATTGTAAGATAGTAGCCACCAATACCCAAGTAACTGACATGTCTATAAATAAATAAATTAAAAAAAAAAAAAAATGATGAACAATATATTTGTTTCGTTTTGATGTAATTGTAAGTTTTTTTTAAAAACTTAGTATGTTATTGGTTGTAGAATTTTCTCCATTTAAAACATTATAATCCAAATATAAAAAGCATCTTATCAGTATAATTTATAACGTATATCTCCATCTACTCATTAAGCATTTTCAGTTGCCGTGGTCGGGAGTCGGTCCTAATGGGTGCGACTGCCTTATCTGTCGCTCGCAACGGACCTTATCTTTGTTATGATTTGTTTGTAACGTAATTACCTGGCTGTCTGTTTGTCCACTCGACAGTCCACCGGACTTTATCAGAAGATGTCTGTGTCTGATAGCTACTGAAGTAGCTACACTCCGTGTAAAAACAAGACGCATTGATTATGTACCCGGTAATTAATAAAATGATTGATTCTAGTATGGACAATCAAATAATTGAGTTGGAAGAGAAAGTTGACAACTTAGAACTATAGACCTACACATAGATACAACATACATTTCATACAATCCCATACTATACGTTAGGGTAGGAATGCCAGAAGCTCAAATTATGTCAGGAGACCTATTCAAATTTAAATAAAAATTGATGTGAAGTGTGAATTTTCACACATTTCAGAGTTTTATGGGTAGGTATTTAATAAGCGTAAGAAGCCTACAGAATGCTGGATATCTAGGAATATTTGTTCTATAACAAAATCAGAATAGGTTTAATGTCTTCTTATTTCAAGAATATGTTAATAACACATAAAGAAATCCATGAACATAATACTAGAAGCAAAAATAATTATTATTTGGAAGGGAAAAAATATAAAAAAAAGTCAAAATTCTTTATTTTTACTTGCCCGACCTTTTTTTTGTTTTTTTTTTAAATTTTATTTGTTTTAAATTTTAATGGCCTTTACTACTGTGGCAATTAGCCAGGACAGGATTTTTATTTGAGAAAATGTCCATGCCTGAACGGGATTCGAACCCGAGACCTTCGCAACGCAGAGCACATGTGTTACCACTACGCTACGCCGGTCGGCTTGCCCGACCTTAATATATAAGGGAAAGAAAGGATGACATTTACTCAGCAGATGAAGTTACAAATAACCTTATCTGTCAGATAGTTACCTGGAACTTTATCTGAAGGTGGAAAAACCAGGGCTTCGAACCGTTATTTTTTTCGTTTCGGTTTTCGTTCCGGTTCAATTAAAAAAATATATATCGGTTCGGTTCCGGTATTCGTTCCGGCAAAAATAACGTTCGTTTTCGGTTCAGTTCCGAGTGATAAATTTTTAAATGCTTTTATTTGTATTAGAAATTTATTTTCTACTATAATTTAGAAGAACATTTTATTCCTTATTCTGTGATAATCATACCAAGGTCGCTGATAGGGGGGGGGTTCTAGGCGTTCACCCCCCTTCCCGAAATAATAGCATTTTTTGTACTTATGAGTTAATAAATTACGAATTACGATTTTTTCTGCTCATCAATTTAAAAAATAATCTTAAATAAATTGTATTTTATATTCACTCACATAAACATTATCTGAACCGAAATAAACCGATATTTTTTTTTCGGTTCAGTTCCGGTTTTCGTTCCGACAAAAATAACGGTTTTTTCGGTTTTCGGTTCAGTTCCGGTTTGAAGCCCTGGGAAAAACCGGGCCTTAGTAAAATAGAAGAGTGAAGAGCAATATTAGTCTATAATTCACATTAAAAAAAATTCGATTTAGTTATTTTTTCGTCACTAAGTTTGTCATTGAAGTTATGACGCAAAATGACTAACTGCGTTGATTTAATGACTGACCTATAGCTGTGTCCCCGAACACAGCCTACCAAGTTACTTTTTGTAATAGAATCGAACTTCAAAAAAATCATCTGTGCGCATTATTGTCCCAATCTGTTTCTCGGTTAATTCTAGCTCGATTCCCCATAGATAAATCTGAAAACTGGGTGTGTATAAACCACATACAATTTATTAATATCCAAAGTATGAAATCATGTATCGTTCATGTCACATCTAAAAATAAACAAAGTCTATTATAGCCGGCCGAAGATCTTCAATGAGATAAATTCTTATGATATTATGTCGAAACGTTACAAATGATACTTATGAAACAGAGGCGTTAAAAAAATGAAGGTTTAGAAACAAAAGATCTGTGGCCTTCGACAACTCAAACTTATCTTCATTCTATATCAAAAGAAATTTCATCGAGAAATTTATTGTTTTCAAATGTAATACAGATCGTGGAATGTGAAATTTAAAAGGTTACGATTCGGAGTAATGATTAAGGATTAATAAAAATACACGTTTACTCACTGTGTTCTGGGAATTTAGCTATAATTTTTATTATTTTGTTAATTTTCGTTAATATTACAATGTAGTTTTTCAACATAATCTCCAGTTAACTGAATACATTTATCCCAACGATAAACTAATTTTTTAAGCCGTCCTCAAAGAACTTTTTCGGTGTCTCCTCAATTGAGTTTCTATTCTGGTCCCAACAGCCTTGGCACCCAGCGCGGCGAAAGCTTGCTAACGCCCAAACAATCATACAAGATGTCATGAACTTGTCGTGTACCTATCCCTAGGCGCACACTAATTTGACGAATAGTCATTCGCCTATCCTCTTTCAGTAGGTCTTCGACGGCAGTAATGTTTCTTTCATTTACCGACGTGCTTGGGCGCCCACTGCATGGATCGTCTTCTAGTGATGTTCTACCGGTTTTAAAATGATCGATCCACCGATAAACAGTACTTTTGGATTCTGCAGACTCACCAAATACTCCTTGCAGACGCTGAATAATTTCTGATGTTTTCACACCTTCTTTCCACAAAAAGAAAATTATTGCTCTTTGAGATTTTGCTGCGTCTTCCATGGTTACAAAAACAGTGCTATGAAAACGCGTCTATATCAGTCGAACACCTAAATCAGACTGAACAATATTGCACTAGATAGTTGCATAAACATGTCAAGACTTGTCTGGTACCAATAACATTGCCTATAAGTTTTGCGTAATTTAATTATAGCACAATTCCCAGAATTTAGGAAACATCCCTCGTATAGTTGGTTTCCAACTGCAAGTAAGACGCAGCTACTAATATGGTCTCTTACCTACAACTGCTGCTAGTTCAGTTTACGTATTGTTAGATCAAACCTGGTTTATTGTAAATAATTCTTCAATTTTATCATAAATTTATTTGTGAGTTGTTCCATTTTTCATTGTTATTCGTTGGCTCTCCCCAGTGTTTCTGAGCTAGTGTGTTTTATCTCTGGATCTTTTATCTGTTGCAAGTTGCTAGAACGTGGTGTTATCTCTAGTAAACTTACACTATTGGGTACTTACTTACTTGTATTTTATCTGTGTATTATACTGAACTTGCCAGATATCTCACAACTTGCTTTCTTACCGGAGATACCATTTTAAAACTTTACAGAAAAGAAAAGAGAGCTTCAACATTGTTAATAGAATATTTTGAACCAACATTTAATTCTTCCGAGTCATCTCCATGATATGTGTTTATTTCAAGAGGCATGAACTCTATAATAAAACAGTGGTTCTTAAACCATTTCCTACTGGATACTTTTGGACCGCTGATAACTAATTCTTTGCGTAACGCCGGATACACATAAATTAATCAAAGACTCTCTACAGTCGGCTCTGTATGAAACTCTGTATGAGACAGATTAAGGGAGACGTTAAACCATGGGGTTTTTCCTGCCGGACTAACTGTCGGTATGAAACCGCTATCACACGCCTCCGCATAGGCCACTGTTGTTGGACCCATAGACACCTCTTTCGAGGTGAAGAGCCTCCTATTTGTGAGACGTGTAACATACATAGATTTATCTGTGTGAAAATTCAACTATTAAAATTTTAATTGATGTTGGCAGAAGGAAGCTAAACCAGTATTAAGCGTTCTCATGACTTTAACATCGGGTTTTATAGCACTAATACAATTCACAGAAGTATATTACATTAAACCTGGAGTTACTTTGACCTTCAGTTAAATCGGTTATACACTTTTATATGTCGGTTTACAGTGATGCGCATCTGTAACATCGGGAGTAGCAGTACATGTACACTAAAGCCTGGAACAGAATGCACAGCGCGCTACGCCGTCAGCGCGCCGTCATTTGCGACAGCGTTGCGTTAGCGCCGTTGAGAATTTTCGCCTGCACACAATGCAATAATTTTTAACGCCGTCAAGTGTCACTTGACAACCTATATCTGCGTTTATACATGCGCTTTCTTTTATTAAAAGTATAATGGATGATGAAGACTTGTGTGTGATGTTATTTATGTTGTATGCAAGTTATTTATACATACAAACACTTTACCATTCAGTAAAAACTGAGGTTAGGTGTTCTGCGTCAACGTTCAACGGCGTCAAAAGTTGGAAGTTGACGAACATTCAGTATCAACGGCGTTCGAACGCTGTAGGACGTTGTCCATTCTGTGCACTTGCGTACGACAGCTTGGTTTTAACTTCCTTCTGACAGATAGCGCCATACGAACGGCGTCAACGCGCCGTCAAACTCGTTGCATTCTGTTTCCCTCTTAAGTAAATAATGTGTTGCAAAAATAGTTCGTCTTCACTCCAAATACATCTTTAATCAATAAAATGAGTAAACTATTGCAGTAAACTGGAGATTATGACCAGCTTTCTACGTTTTCATATTCCTAAGCCTTTCTGTTTCCGAGTTATGTATTTTGAATAGTCCAGGTGTATTTTCTTGTAGCGACAGAAACCTAATTGTCCAGCAGTTTACCATACAATACCCAATATATTGTAACCGTTCGATTCTTCATCTCGGTATCAAGGTAGTGATCTCAAAATCGACACACGCATTTACAAATAAGCATTGTACGAGCTGCGTACATCTCGCGATCTCAGCAGGCTCTGGAAACAATGGTTGAGTTACGACCACCGATGGATATCTCCACGGGTATGCGCGCGCAACAACATCTGTTAACAGATTTCTCATGTATTCGCGATATTTTATTTATTGTAAATAATGGATATGATGAATTATTGCCATGAGATCAGATCTGAAAGAGAATTGAACAGCTCTACAGTTCTTCGTCAGTATAACAATGAGATTTGGAATTGTAAGACTTTTATATTTGCTAAAATACGAAGTTTATTTAATAATGCACAGGTTGGTAACACTGCGGATTGGATGACTCAACAATAGTGACAATTATGTCAATTGTAATTGAAGGCTCGAGGAAAAAGCGTGTGTTTTGTTTTCATTTATAACATATTCTGTTTTTAACAAACTTGAGCTAGAAATGGAGATTGATTAATTATTTATCTCTCAGGTAATCTTGTTGTACGAGATTTTTTGCAATAATGTTTAAGGGTTGAGGTCAGGTGAGCACGCTGGCCAACCCATTGTTGTTATACCCATTTGATTTAAAACGTCTCTTACACAGTGGGTGACGTGTCGGCGCGCATTATCCTGCATTAGGGTGAAATTTTCTCAGATATATGTGGCAAAAGGTACAACATGGTCTTGAAGAATATCTCTGATGTACCTGCTGCAGTTAACGCTCCGCCATCAATCACCACTAACTCTGTGCATCAGAAACTGAAACAAAATTTTTAGGCCTGTACATAGATGAACATTTAAGTTGGAAAGCCCACTGTCAAAAACTACTAAAATCATTACATTCAGTTCACTTTCAAATAAAAAATTTAAAAAATATTGTAGGTCATGAGACAATTATTAAATTTTATTACGCACAATTTTATAGTAGGCTTAAGTATGGAATATGCTTCTGGGGATCATCAACTATGGCAGATGACATATTTATTTCCCAAAAAAAAATAATACGTTGTATAGCAAACAAAAGACGCACTGAATCATGCAGACCACTTTTTGTAAAATACAAATTATTAACAGTTCCTGGTATTTACATCTTAGAGTTGCTGGTCTATGTATTTAAAAATCAAATATACTTTGCTCGCCATTTGAACCAGCATTCATATAACACCAGAGGAAAAGATTGTTTCAGAACTCCAGCAAACATGCTGGAACTGACAAAAAAGTCACCCAAAACTGTTGGTATTAAATTATTTAATTCACTGCCATTTCATGTCAGAAATGAAATGCAGTTTGCTATATTTAAGAGGAAGATTAAGGTATTTTTTATAGAGCATTGTGTTTACTCAATGAATGAATTTTTGAAAATTTGTAAGGACTGGTGTCATGCCAATGGGGAACATTACTTTTGGGTAATTTAATATATGATTTTGTTGTTTTATTAATTGCATAACTTGTATTACTGATCAAGATCTGTGTAAAATTGTAAACTCATGTACTAACATATTCTACATGCAGTCCTGCATTTAAAGGATTAATAAATATTATTATTATTATGGGGTTTGTCAGGTCTTGACAAGCGTCCACTAATCTCAAACTTCAGCAACCTTTTGAGCCGCGTCATACTAGAGACTAGTGGAGCTAAATACACACGACTGCACCCCAAACCCTGATTATTATTATTATTATTATTATTATTGTGCGAGCTCCCAAACCTATTCCACCCCATACCATAATTGAAACTCCACCAAAAGATACAGTAGTAGCAAAATTAAATGATGCATTTTGTTCTCCTTGGCGTCGATACAATCTTTCCCTACGGTTTAGTAGAGCATTCAAAGCTATCAAAGGCTACAAAATAATAAAATTTATAATAAAAAAAACATATTTTTCGATCTGTTTCTTTAAATCTACCGGTGTGTGTAAAAAACAAAACAAAAATCATGTGCTTTTTTTATGAAATGACTCTCGTAACAATGTTAATTTGCATCTCATCACCTATGGTAAATTTTTTTAGTTGGTCAGCGTAAACTTGTTAACACTATTTGATTTATTATGTTCAAAGTTGAATCTTATTTAGCAATGTTAATATTTGTAGTAATTTTGTGGTGTGTATAACAAGGTGTGTGTTGAATTCCTTGTTTGTCCATAATGATTCAATTCTCAATCTGTTGTCCTCACCCACGCGCTAAGATAATTGAATAGCACTTGAAGAAATCATTAGCTCTCGACTTTCATTTGCTGAACAGATGAATCTCAACTGTGACACTAACGAGCCTCTTCGTCTCTACACCTGTGTTCCCCATCCTTCTGTCTCACAGTCTCATTATTTAGACTCGTTAGACTCTGCCACGGAGCACAAACTCTTATCTCTACCGCTTGCTACATCAAGAATTATAAATCGGAATGTGACAACTCGATGTCATAATCTATGCAAGAGAATTTTTAACAACGAAACACCTTCGAGATACTCTCAATTGTTTCTTAGAAATTTAACTTTGCTTAACTGATGAGATTTCGATGAAATAAATAGAAATATATCTTCATATGGTGGACTATTATGAGAGATATTTAAATAGTTCTCAACCTGATGTATCTTTTGTCTTCTTACTTACTTAATCCTGAAGCCTTTCTACCTTGTGGTGTAAGACTGTTGTCAAGTTAGTTATTTTTTAGGGTTGTTCTTCATACTTCTTTCCTAAGTGTTCTGTCTTTTGTATGTTTTCTCCTTCCACACCTTTATCAATGAAGTACCAACCAGAGACTGGGAGATAGAAGAATAAAAAATAATAATCAAAATGGAAGCGTCAAATTATAATAAAAATCACAAAGCACGCATCTTTACAATGACGCCTCTCTTCGTTGCAGCTTTGTTTCTTGGTGCCAAGTTTTTATCAGTCTTCCTGGTCTAACTTTCTTCACTACTCTTGCTTCAAAAACTCTTTTTACTTTGTCTTCACTCATTCTGTGTATATTTCCCAGCCATCTTAGCTGTCCTTCTTCTATTATGGTCTCCACTTGGTTTTGTGTCTAGTTTTTCTCTAAATACTTCATTCCTTATTCTGTAAAGCTTTGTATTGCCTTCAATTTTCTTTAAAAAATTCATTTGTGAGCTTCGTATTTTGGACCTGTGCGTCCAGGATTCAGACGCGTATGTCAAAATCGGTACTGTCACTTTTTTGAAGATCTCTACCTTGATGTTGGTTGGTATTTCTTTTTTAACCAAGAAGACCGAAAAAGTCTTCCTAATCTAACTTACTTCATTGTTATAGCTTCAAAAATATATTTACTATTATGTCTTCACTCTTTCTGTGTATGTCCCAGCCATCTTAGCTGTCCTTTTATTATGGGTTCTAATAGTTTTCTGTTTAGTTTTTCTAAATACTTCATTTCTTATTCTGCATAATTTTGTTATGCTTTAATTATTTCTCAGAAATCTCTTCTTATTTTGGACTTGTGCTTCTATATATTGGTCTAGGATCCAGAGACATGTCAAAATTGGTAGTCTACTTTTTAAAGATCTCTACCTTGATATTGGTTGGTATTTCTTTTTTACTTAGGATCGAGGATTTATGTTATTGAACATTCTTTCTGCTGCGCTTACTCTTTCCATGAGTTCTTCATCTATTTTTCAATCTTCCTAAAAAGCGGTGTCTAGGTATTTAAATTTTCCTACCTGTTCTATTATTTTGTCATCTATTTTTATGTTATGTTTGCTAATATTCATATTTATTTTCTTTAATTCTATATTATACTTTTACTTTAAAGTTTTTTTGTAGTTTGTCTTCGTTCCTTGCTATTATAACCATGCCATCCGCATAGCAAAATTCTGCTACATTCACGTTTTCCATTTTCCAGTAGCCCACAGAATATTCTTTTATGTTTTGTCTTACTTCTTCTATGGCGTCATCTAGCACCAGCGAGAACAGTAGTGGACTGAGTACGCATCCTTGTCTGAGTCCATTTTCTGTTGTGAAAAATATCGATATATCATTTCGTGTTCTGATATAATTCTTGCTATCTTTATTCAGACTTTTTATATTTCTGATGGTGTTTTCGTTAATACCTCTGTTTTTAAGTGTCTTCCAAATGTTTTCTCTTTCCACCCAGTCGAAAGCTTTCTCTAAGTCTATGAAATATAGGTGGATTTAGCTATTTGTTTTCAGTGCTTTCTCGGTCAATTGCCGCAGCGTGAATTTTGTGCTTTGGACCCCTCTTTTTGGTCTAAATCCACATTGCAAGTCTTCAAGGATTGCTTCCAGTTCGTTTCTAATTCTCCGCACCAGTACTCTTGCGCATAATTGCTATCGTCTTTCTGTCTTCTTTAATCCTAATTCAATCGAAAGGGTTGCTGGTGATTGGTGGTCAGTACCTTAATATTTGGCGTAGCTTCGTAGTCATGAATGAAATTTGGGCCCATTAATACACACCAAAGATAAAAAAAAATGGTCCAAAAATTGGATTCATCGCGATATCCCAACTCCAAAAAAGGCTAAATTGGTCCCAACAGCCCGAAAGATCATGGCATCACTTTCTTGGGACGGGAAAGGGACTTTCAAAAGGCCAAACAATAAACAGACAATACTCTGCTCACCTTATTGACCCTTTGTGGAAAGAAATTTGTGAAAAACGTCTTGGTTTAGTCAAATTAGTCAATTTAGTCAATTCTCTACCGTCATGACCAATGTTCCTGCCCATTCCAGTGGCATTGTAACTTGAAAACTGGAAGAATTAAAGTTTGAAGTAGTTGGTCATCCTCCTTATACGCCAGATTTAGTGAAAAAATCTTTAATTCTCATTGGCACCATTTTACATCCCTTCGTATATCTACAATTTATAAAATAAAAGTAATTTTAAAAAGATAAATTAAGTTTTTCATTATAAGATTGCGAAGTTTTCTATTGACACTCCTATTACCACTTTTTTCTTTCATTCCCCTTAGATGTCCCCAAAATGTAAATATCCCTAACACTAACAAATTAGTATAATTTGTTCCCTCACGAACTTGTGAAGGTCCGAACTGTTTTGCTTTCAAAACAGTTTCAGAAACAATTAATACCTGCGTATAATAAAGTGATTATATTCAATTAGATTAGAGTCCATTCCTTATCACTTGTTCGGGATCTCTGTACTGTCGCTTCGACGAAAGTTGAGGCAAATTAATAAAGAAAATATTACGATAATAGGGTGGAATAATAACAAGGGTAGAAGGACGTGGAAAACACGCAATATATGTCACGGTATATCGTTAAAATGATGAAAAAGTTTAAAGAATTTATACAGTTTTCTGTAGATCCTACGTGGAGCAGAGTATACGTGGACTTCCTTTTAAGTTTTTACAAAAACTAAGAAAGACATTTTTTTTTTTGAACAAACTGTATTATTGCTTTTCAAAATATTCGATTTTAAGATTTATACTTTTGCATGCGTTCAAACCAATTCCCAAAACATTTTTTTCTGAAGTAGGTATCTCAAAAACATGGTTTTCGAAGACAACAGTTTTTGAGGTGGTGAAAATCGCTGTCCACGCATTTTTGTTTGACATTGGGGAACAAAAAAAAAGTCGTTAAGGGATAAATCAGGTGAATACGGGCAATGAGACATTAATTCAATGTTTTTCTCCTTCAAATAATCAATTGACAAGAATGATGCGACGTTTTTGGTTGTATTTCCTGATTTTGTCAATGACTGGCAAACAAATTGTAAACCATTCAACATTAACTGCTTGAAAGCTGTTTGTAAGCACTGGAAACAATCTTTCCATATGTTCATACCCAGACACAGAGCCGCAGTAAGGGGGGGCGGAGGGAGTGATGGCCCTGGGCGCACTAAGGAAAAGGGCGCTGACGAGCTTGACTAAGGGGCGCCATTGCAAAGGACCTTTTTTTTTCTCATTACTTGGATTTTGGGAGGTGAGGACCTTTTTTTTATTGCTCATCATTTGGATTTTGGGAGGTGAGGACCCTTTTTTTTGCTCATTTCTTGGATTTTGGGAGTTGAGGACCTATTTGTTTGCTCATCACTTGGATTTGAAAGGTGAGGACCTTTTTTTTTGCTCATCACTTAGATTTTGGGAGGTGAGAAGTGCGCCAAAACACGGCTTTGCCCCTAGCGCAAGTTTTCCTTACTGCGGCTCTTCCCAGACACACAATAGAATTTAAAATCACTCACTCATTGTCTTAATTTTACTCCACCACTATTGTGTACACCCTTCCTTCCCAGTACCATTGTATCATCTTTCTGTGGTTCTATTGTACGTGTGCATTTTGAGAAACGCTGATGTCTTGTACGCTGCATCAGCCACGCGACTTTAAAATTACCTTTAAGTTTCCATCCAGTAAATCGTCTGGTTGATAGCGGATATTTTTATCGTGTTGTACCGATGGCAAGAAGATGGATGATTTATTGATGCACGTATGCTGGAAAGAACAGGTAATGATCGCTTATTGCTTTATTGATTCCATCAGGTGTGCCTCAGGTGATAGCAGCATATACCACCTGAACGTTCACTAAATCATACAAGAATTATTTGCAGGGGTAAACATCCTACAAAGATTTTAAACAAGGTCCATTTCAAAAATTCACGGCTTGATATATACTTAGTCTTACCTTAAATACTATCACAAAGTTTTCAATGAAATTTCCCAAGATGCTTAATGATATTTTAATTATATTTTACTACGTAATGCATAGATGTATTGTAATTTCATAATTGATTTTGATGAATTGATCTGTTGGCCGTAGCGACTTAACAAGTAAAATAATAAATATGTTATTTTCTGTTTCCCAATTGTTTTAGAGAAAAAATGCAAAGTGACTATGGTCAATTCACCCTGTATATGGTGTAATACAGTGTCCACAGTTACATATCATTGCTAAAGTATTCTCTGTGTAATTCTTGATTTTTCTACCAATCATATTCTCTTATATCTTTTTTATCGGAAGTTCTAAAACGTCTATTTTTCGTCTGTGAATTTATGAGTTCACGTGATCTTATTCCTGATTAGCATAAGGCATTGATTTACAATTAGCGGTATTTCCCGTACCAATCACCTTGGATAAAACAACCATTTTCCCATCTAGGCATAAATTCACCATTCGCGCTGCCATCGCATTATCAAAGATATTTATGGACCATTAGTACGACATTTTTACATAGAATACATTCGTCTAGCTAAAAATTCAACTACTAATTTAACAGGAAGACAAAAGACATAAACCAAATACAACCGGTACCTCGTATGCACTTGAAATATTTAATTTTTCAGCAAATCATAAAAATGTATTTAACAAAAATCGTACGAAATGCGGGCACGTCAACTAGTTTGCAATAAAAGTTGTCAAGTTAATTTTTGTACTCATATATATATTATACAAGGTGTCTCAAAAGAAATTTTATATTTATTTAGCTTACTGCGTGAACGCAACGTATCCGAGGGGCGCGGGGTTTATGTCAATCGGTAGCCTGGCTCTTGGGAATTCAGTCGCTATGGAGCGTTTCTCGGGAGCAGACCGCGCGTTATGCGTGCGAGAGTTTTACAAAAACTGTGATTCGGCGACTGTAGCGCGTAGAAAATTCTGCAGTATTCGAGGTTTTCGCCACTTAAATGATGCGCCAAGCATTCCTCTCATTCGACATTGGGTTAAAAAGTCTGAAGAGACTGGTACAACGCTGGATAAATCAAAATCCGGGCGACCTAGGTCATCAAGAACGGTAGAAAACGTGGAGAATGTTAATCAGTCTGTTCGTGACGACCCGAACCTTTCAATTCGGAAGCGCGCAAGTGCTTTAAATGTGCATACATCATCATTACATCGCATTATGCACAAAGACCTAAAGCTGCACCCCTACAAAATTCAATTGGTGCAAGAATTAAATCCCCAAGATGCCAGTCAGAGGCTTAATTTTGTAAGTCAGGTGATTGAGCGGAGAGGTGACATAAATTGGCCTCCACGCAGTCCAGATTTAACCCCTATGGACTTTTTCCTATGGGGTTATCTTAAATCTAAAGTTTACGCCAATAAACCGACTTCACTGGCGCATTTGAAAGAAAATATCCGTCACGAAATGGCAGCCATCCCTGAGTCCACCTGCCGAGACGTCATAAGTAATTTTACTGTTCGATTAAATGAGTGCCGAGAACGCGAGGGTCTACATTTAGACGATATTATTTTTAAGAAATAAATCCCCAAAAAGTGTATTTTAATAATTAATAAACATTTTTTCTATATACGGCTTACTTTTTTTTTAATCGATCCACTAAATATAAAATTTCTTTTGAGACACCTTGTACATACATATTTAACATTCACATAATACAGTATTAAATTGAAACCCTTGTAATAAAATTACCACATGTTACCAAACGTATATCGAATTCCATATTGTTATCAGCCAGACGTCGAAAAAAGCTTTCAAATATTATCTGGCAGAGCATCAACATCTCCATCGTAATTAATGGACTTAAAATAACCTACAGGGTGGCCTTTGACTGAGATAATACTCCCAGAACTCTAAGACAGATAATATTGGATTACAATCAATTCGAAGAAACAAAAATTATAACCCGAGTATATGTATATCTATGGTGGAAAATAAAGCGGAATTAATCGATATTATGTAAAAATCTGTTAAGATTATCAACGAGTAAAGAAAACAGGTCATAAAAGACAAATGAAGTCACAAGTTTAATTTACGTGCTACGTAACAATTTGTGAGAAACATAAAGCGTTAGAGCAACGTTACCGACCTATTAGTATTCCAACCATCGTTTAGTCGGTGTGTTCGGTACTAATTGACTGTCTTTTATTGTTGTTCACCTAACAGCCTACCAGGATTGAGATACAAGTGAAAGTGTCAACGATTTTCACCTTTTGTTTACTGTTCGTTATATTTAGTTCATTTGTTTAAAACGTAGGTGTTTATGCGCTCTAGGCGCTGGGCGTTTTACAGTAGCTACTATTAGGTTCTTGGTTTGTTATTAATAAAACTACCGACATTAATAATGTATGCTAATGTACGCTATTATAAAGATTTGAATTATATAGTTTATGTTTTCACTTGATCCTTTTGTTAATTATTTGTTTGGAAATTAGTAAATAATTATCTTATTAAACACTAGATACACAGCTAAATTCCGTCCCAGATTTTCGTACTTTTTCCCACAGTAAATTTCCCGGATTTATGAAGCCGTCCCGTTTCCAAATCAAGATTTATTATATCGCACATTAAATAAATAAATAAATAATACGAGGGTTACCTTTTATGTTTTTACAAATGACGACTAGATGGCAATATTGAAATGTACCATTACTATTTTCGTAAAATTTGACATTTGTTATTGTGAAATCAGTGGCAGCTTATAAATTGTGAATTGTGAAAGTGTGAATTTTCACAAATTTCAGGGTTTTGCAGGTATTTAATAACTGAATGATGATTATTTGGGATGCCAAAACAAATTTTATGTCAAAATATTTTTTTATGAATTTTAATTCGAATGCCTAATACCATTATTTAAGTTTCTAAATATATGCAGTATTTTTTTTACATAGCAAGGTTCATTAAGATTTTGAAAATTGCGCCTATACCTTATATTGGTTGCTTAAATCATTAGCCCCGCCCTCTGATTTCATATACATCAAACAGAATAGAATTATAATTTCGACACTTACGCTTAATTAAATTTACGCTTTTAAAAATTAAATGCAACATTTACCAAAATATAACTAGAATTTTGACAAAATAATTTAAGCAAAAGAAAACTGCAAAAAAAAAACAAAAAAATTTAAATTGACAGGATTCGAACTCTAGTTTGCAAGTTACCTGTTTAACAAATTAGAAAACCAATGACTAAACGCACATCGCTATGAACGCTGACGTATCAACTTGGTTACATAGCGAATTAAATATTTAACATATTTTGGTTAAAAACACAAAAAATGCATTATTTTCCGAAAACATAATCTGATCAAAAATTCCTGTTGTACTATTCCGGTTCACACCAATATACATTACTTAGAATTTGTTCAGATTTTTAGTTTAAACCATCTGGGCTACAGGGTGTGGGACAAAAAAAATTTTGCACAATTTTGACAAAAATCGCGTCAAAATAATTTATTTTGCAAAAATAAAATTTTGATCGTTAATCCACGTACTAAGGGCTTTCATTTGATACCCTACTCAGAATTTAAAAAAAAATATATTTTTTTTCGATGAGCACATATTTGTTAATTTTTTAGGGGGATATGTTTTTTAGATGTTTTAGTATTTTTCCTATGTGCGGGTCAAAAAGTAGTACAGGCATGCCAAATTTCAAATCTCTAGGTTTAGCCGTTTGGCTACAATTTTTACCGAACAGACAGACAGACAGACATATAGACAGACAGACGGACAGACGACAAAATGACGGTATAAGGGTTTTTTGGTCAAACCTACAAAACCCTAACAAGTAGTGAAAAAAATTATATTACTCGTGAATATTTTTGTTGGATGATTTTTTACGATTTTAATAAAGGCCTCACTCAACAAAAATACATAGATTCGCTTCTTTCAACTTTTGGTAATGAAGAACCATCAGAAAAGACTGTTTACAATTGGTTTGCAGAATTTCTTCGTGGTCGTGCGTCCGTCAGTGATAAATCTCGTGAAGGTCGACCAAAATTGGTTGTGATTCAAATCATCGATGCTGTGCACTAAATGATTGAAGAAGATCGGTATGTGACTTACCGTGAGATAGAGGCATCCTTTGGCATATGGCAGACTGCAATACATTCGATTTTGAACCTGAAAACGATCCGTTGAAGCTTGAAAAAAGGCTCGTGTTGATTGGTGTAAGGGAATGCTAATAAAATTCAACCTAGGCACTGCAAAATCCGTATACAATATCGTTACAGGTGACGAAACTTGGATTTATTCATATGAACCGGAAACTAAGCAACAATCCACTGTTTGGGTCTTCCAAGATGAACCGAAACCCACAAAAGTTGTTCGTTCATGAAGCATTTCCAAGAAAATGAACGCTTGTTTCTTTGGTTGTACTGGTCATGTCGCAACCATTCCTTTAAAGGATCGGAGAACAGTTAATGCTGAATGGTATACAACATGTGTTTGCCAGAAGTCATCGACAAAATCAGGAAAACCAACCAAAAGCATCATTCTTCATCATGACTATGCAAGCTCCCACACAGCACGTCAAACAATTGATTATTTGAAGGAGAAAAATATCGAATATACCCATATTCACCTGATTTATCCCCTAACGACTTTTTTTTTTGTTCCCCAAAATCTTCGAAAACCATGTTTTTGAGATACCAACTTCAGAGTGGAAAAAATGTTTCGAGAATTGGTTTGAACGCATGCAAAAGTGTATAAATCTTAAAGGCGAATATTTTGAAAAACAATAAAACAGTTTGTTCCAAAAGAACAAATAAAATAAACATGTCTTTTCCCCCTTATTTCACTGAACTGGTAACTCTGTTGTACTCCTCCTGAGAGATTTGTACTCGAGCGTTTTTCCAGCTGGTCTTCGCGCTGCTCGGTAAAGAAACGCTCCTTTGCCACTAAATTCGTGCTCACTATCGAATTGTAATAGTGGGTCCTAACTTCTGAAGACACTGTTAGCTGTAACCAGGACGAGCCGATTCTAATTATTTAGGATAAAAGTTCTAAAATTATTATTTTGCCATCCAGTGTTTCTGGAGTAGGTAATAATGTGCATAATAATTACATCTCAGTTATGTAGAAATAACATCGACCATAATTTTGTTCTATCATATTTCATTATGTTAAAAATTCTTAACACGGTGTATTCCATTCTTATATGTGACGCTGAATCTATTGACTTAATTAGACCAGTGTCGTGCGTCACGATCTTGGGGTTGATTTGCATATCTGTGCGGGCAGTGGCGGGAATTAGTGGGGGGAGAGGAGAGGATAGCAGCCCGGAGCACGATAACGCGCGCTACTGATTTACTCAAAGATAACGTGTAATATAAAACAATGTTTTGCAACTATTAGCATATATGAGAAACATTCGATACAGAATACAATTGAAATTTTTAAATGAGGAAAAATACAGTTTTTATCTTTTGATTTGTTCAAAAGGTTTTTATTTTATTTTTTCCTTTTTGATTTCAATTTAGAATAATTCAAACTTATCGATGTGGGATCTAAAGGCTGTCAACTACGAAGAAGTCACAGATATCTATATCTGTGGAAAAGGAGTGAAAATATCTGCCATCATGTACGAAATTTAAAAAAAAATAGATAATAAAACAATGAAATAGTGATAATCTTAGTGTTATTTTGATGACCAAATAACAACAAAATGCAATATGATCGCAAAAATATATCGTCTAGAACAGTGTTTCTCAACCAAAAACGCACCGCGGACCAGTATAATATATAATTTTCTAACGCGGACCACTAATAATAATTTTTGGTTCATTTTTTGCAAGAAAACAAATATATTTAATGTGCTACTAAATACATTTATTTTATTTGTATAAAATCATCATTTTACATGTTTAAATGGGCTGCGTTAGGCGCAAATAGCCTTTGATGCTGTGCGCCAAAAATTTTAACTAATTAACACGTTCGCGGACAGTTTTGTACAATGAGATTTGCAAAATGTCACTTTTTTAGATTTTTGTTTATAATAGGACATTTACTGTGTTTGGTATGTTCCTGATAGGACAGTTTATACTAGTTTTCATATACTTAAATGGAATTAAAACCTGCCACAGCCGTCAATTGTATATTTGAATAAACAAGTAGGACGGCTATAGCCGTACTGTCCGCGAACGTGTTAACTAACTCATTTTACGTGTAGAAATCATCAGAAAATAAACAAAATATAAATTATTTACATAAAAAATGTGCATAAAAAATTTAAAAAACTGCAAAAAACACATATAAAAACTTTCGCGGATCACTAAAATTTTTCTGGGGACCACTGGTGGTCCGCAGACCACCTGTTGAGAAACACTGGTCTAGAAAGCTGCGAAATTTATTTCTTTAAATTATGTTGGCATTATCACTGTTCGTCATTTGACATTTGACGTCCGAGTTTGAGGTTATATTTAAACATATTTGTAAAATTATGGGGACTGTATTTCAAGAAGATGAAGTTTATAATCATTGTATTCAGCCATTATAAGCGAGTCAAATACAATATTTTATCTACGACTATATAGTTCTATCATTAATAAATTAGTAATTTTTATATCAAAAAACAGAAATTCTGAGTGTCAATTGTTTTACTTCAGAACATACGTTATCAAGATGGCTGTCGAACCATCAGCTGAATGTATTATACAACAATGGTTAAAGTACTATTATTTATTATTTAATTTATTCTAACTAGATTTATGAGACTTTCAAATTAATTCTGTTTCTTTGGTTTCAGCGGAACTAGATTTTGACAACTAGTAGTTTTTATTGGTTAAATGAATCTTTTGATCATTTTGTTTCGCAAAAGCTACCTTGAAACATTAAAAAATAGCTTGTGAAAACTTAAAATTCCATTTGGTTTCGCTTAAAGATTTGGAATAGCCTATACATTTAAATATTTAAATAAAAAATCTATTAAGTTGTAAGCAAAATTTGTGTATCTATTCCTGTTTACTTTTTCGTGTTCTTTTAAAATTGTTGATATTCGTTGGTGTTCGTATTCGTTGAAGTTCGTAGGTGTATACATAGCTTAAGATGCTAATCAATATCTCTCTTATCTACTTGTGCATCTCAGGCATAACTCTAATTAAAGATCCTTATCGAGATTCCAACTCAGAACTTATTAATATCCAACGTGATACACTTTTAATATTGATACCAATTAACAAATTATTGGAAACTTGAGATGATTAACTACTTATGTATGTCCGGGCGTGTATGGTTTTACCGGGAGTTGATGCATCTCTTACCGATATTACAACATTTTCCCCGATTAAATATGACCAAAAATTTTCATGTTTCATATTGACCCAAAATGTCGTGTGTGTGTGTATGTGTGTGGGTTTCTTTTTTTTTTGTTAATATAGGTGCTAATTCTTCTCATTTTTGAAATTTGATATCTTTTTAATTTCAAAAATTCGAAAATATGCGAAACAAAATTTTGTTGATATAAAAAGCTCCACAGGGGAAAAACCAGTCGATCAAACAAGTCCCCAATTTTTTTCTAAAGTAATTAGGGCATGATAAATCCAAAAATTCCAACCGCCAGTCCATAACTTAAACCGTTTTCGAAATACATTTATTTTTCTTAAATTTGATCCAACGCATTCATTAAATCTCTGCATATTGGATGCTATATTTTGATTATTGTTATTTAGGGCTGTGATTTTCGGTAGGTCCGGTACTGGACACTATTAATTAGTCTACTTGTTGCTGACATCGCGTGGAAACCACAAACTTGTTTTCATAATTGTACAAAATCCAATTCTCTTAAGATATAAGATTTTACAATTTAACATTTTGTTATATTTATAAAAATACTAGCGAGTCAAATAACGACATTGTCGAAATACTAATATTGAGTGAAATCAAATAAAATTATAACTTAACGGGCATTTGTTTTATTTACGAGGGTCAGACAAATATAAATCGAACTTTTCCAAAAACTCTTTATTAAGCTAAAATATTTCTAATGTAAATAAAAGTTATTTTTCTTTATACTTTCCCTGAACTTATTACGAGGGTCATTTTTTAAATAAGAACCATTTGCGCATTCTCTCCGCGCATAGCGTTCCCCACAGATGTTTTACTGACTAATGCCCTCTCTGATCACTTGCCAATGCTATCAGTCAGTCTAAAGTTGCTAGCGGAGGTAAACGATATTGTGCGGCAGTTTAATATGCAGAAATTTCGTATGCTCGTCCCAGAACTACTGAGCTGTAGAGGTATGTTACCACATACCTCCGTAGCCCAGGAGGCTTGGGACGAGAATACGAAATTCTTAGGTTGACGGCTCGATTCCTAGCGAGGTAGTATTTTGATATTTACTTTCAACAATTATTTACTTGACTAACATTTTCGAATGTCATTGATATACAAGGTTGCTTAAAATTAGGGATTTTAGAGGACACTGTAAGCAATTTATTTTATCGAAGGACTCAAATTTAATTCTACCAACAGGTTTTTTTATATATATAGTGGCTTAACATCCCTTGTGGAATTTCCCCGCTCATTGAGCTTTTTATATCCATTTTCTTGGGGTTGATTAGTCCCCTTTTTGTCTTCTTAAGTAGTTCCTATTTTCTTTGATAACTTTCTCCAACGGTTTTTGTCTCTTGCTTTCTCTTTCCATTCATTTATTCCGGCCCTTTTTATGTCTTCCAAATTTTGTACGTCATGGCTCCCTAGTTGACTTATACGAAGCTAATGATACTTTGTTACAATATTTTATTTATTTATATATTAATTTATTTATTTATTTGTTTCAGGAGAGGATGAGGATTGGGATAGCGATGAGGCGAAAAACCCTCCATCGGAGGAACCCAAACAATCATCCCCTTCTCCTACTCCAGAACCCGAAACTCCATCAAAAACTCCCGAACCAACTCAACCAACTTCCGACGAAGCACCAAGGCTTCGTCTAAATGCATCATTAGCTACAGATCCGGCGCTGCGACCTACAGAAGTACTCAGGACTGAAATAAAACCAGAGTCCTTAAGGTCACCAGCTGATACACCAACTCCTGAGTATTTAGCAGGACTAGGACAAGGGGGATTAAGTCCTGCTGCACTTTTAGCAGCGGGAAGATATTTTCCAATCTTACCAATACCAACAGATGTTCTTCCGAGACCACCATCTGAAGGGGATCGACCTGTAGGATCAGTTCCTGTTTATATGTGTACACCATGTGGAATTAGGTATTTAACTAAATTACTGTTCAACAAAAAAAAAAAAAATTACGGAGTTCTTGTCGTTCTTCATCAGTGCTGGGAATATTTGAAATAAAGTATTAGAAAAAGTATTTCAATCACTTATCTGGTATTTGAAATATTGTATTTCAAACACTTGGAAAAATACTCTTGGTATTTGGTATTTGAAATACTTTTACTAAGTATTTGGTACAGCTCTGATCTTCACAAGTTCAAATTTATGTTAATTTTGAAAAAAAATTAATTGTCCAGTTTTTTGTCTAGTTTTGGTTGTTAAATTTTAACTAAATTTATTTTTGTTATAGATTTAGTTCGCTTAGTACCTTGGAAGCCCATCAGACGTACTATTGTTCACATCGCCATCCAAAAGCTTCCAGTGATGTTGAAGATGGAAAATCAGTAGCTGGAGAAAGCAATCAAGGTGACGAAGAAAATCCATCAAAGGCACCAAGGACTGGGAAACAATACGCTTGTACTCATTGTTCATATAGTGCTGACAAAAAAGTAAGCTTAAATCGTCACATGAGGATGCATAGCGTATCACCAGGACCTTCCCAAGGACCTCCAACACCCACAACAAATGGAGAAAACTCCAACGATGTCCAGGATAGATATTGCCAAGACTGCGATATAAGGTTTAGCAGTTTAAAAACCTTTCGAGCACATAAAATGCATTATTGCTCTACAAGACATATAGTAAAACCAAGTGTTCCACCTAGTAGTACTTCAGGAAGTGGCCCTACATCACCAGCTGAAACCTGTAAGACACCTCCAAGTCCAACGAGTCAACAAGCCCTATTAGCTTTACCAACAAATCCAATTCTTATTGTCCCTTATTCATTGTTTAGAGGTGCTAGTTTACTAGGGCCTAGTATGGTAGGTCTTCCGAACCCAGATACACCTTGTTTTTTACTCCCAAATGGTACACTACAACCTATGTCCCATGCCATAACTAATACTTCAACAGCAGCAGTCCAAACTAATGAAAAGGATACAATAAAAGATCCATCTGCTCCTTTAGATCTAAGTATGAGAAAAAGTCCAGAATTAAACGACTTAGTAATCGATGAAGATGAACCTGAAAAGGAACCAGAAAAACATACATCTGAAAGTCCAGAGCAAATTGTATGTGCTCCTTCATTACCTAATTCACCAAGTATCACTCCTTCACCACCACCTACTTCAAGTATATCACCCAAAGCGAAGAGGGAACTAAGAAGTACTTCACCGAGAAATAAAACGAAGCCAGAAGAAAATGATAAAGTTTTAGGGGTGAATGTACCAGTTCCTCCACAGTTACACCCTATTTTAATGAGAGCAGGTCCTATTATCAATCCGGAAATTGCGTTAAGGTTGGCCCAAGATCTTCAAAATAGTCCACAGGTAATTTAAGTGACAATCAAGGGTTTCTTAGGTATTAAAAAACAAGGTGACCTGCTATCCATATGGCTTTCTTATCTATGGCTTAAGATCTGAAAACGGAGTACTTAAATCTCTCTTTGTATGATAGAAATTGGGGTTAAGTGGTTGGATTTAAGAGTTGAGCAAATTGACTCCTCTTGTCAAGTGAGACTACTTTTTCCAAGCTAGCCCTTTCTAAATTCCTACTTGCTTCAAATTTGAGGGCGAGACAAACTGGCGAGCAAGTTAAGTTGCTGGGCAAGTGAATAGAAAAGCATTCTACATTTAAGAGTACTTGCCTTTTGCCACCATTCCTAAATTTAACAAGCAAGCTAGCTTCGCACATACTTGCCTTGTTTGAGCAAGTTTTAGTGACTTAGCAAGCGTTCTTGCATTACGTGATAGACGTCAACATACATTATTTCGTGAATTTAAATTTTTCCTTTCCAATCTCTGGAGCATATCTAACTTAGGGGAAAATTATAATTTGGATACATTTTTTATTATTCTCCATTTTAATAGTTTAACAGTTATACAGAATAAGAAAACACAAAACACACTTGGTTTAAGTTCTACAAAATTAATTTATTAACTACTTAATATATATTTCGGCTTGTTATGCCATCATCAGAAGAATGAGATAATACAAAGAATGTTGATCTTAATATTAGTTTAACAGTTAATCAACAATTGAACTTGCCGGAGTTACTTGCCTGAATGTGAACAGTACTTATACGGTTACTTGCTTACGTTTTCCATAAGCAAGCCCAGAGACTTGCTTCTCTACTTGCTCAATATAAACCAGCCTTGAGGCTCGTTTACACTGAGCAAGTAGAGAGGACTTGCTTCTTAAATTTCGGAGTGATGTGGAAAAGCAAGTACTCTACAAAGTAGAACGCTTCTTTACTCACTTGCCTTGCCTGGAAAATTGCCCTGCAGCTTGTTTTGCTCCCAGATTTGAAGATTAGTAGTTTGGAACAAATAACGTAATTGATTATATTGAGACATCTAGCATTCTGACCACTTACTAAATACCTACGAAACAATTAAATGTGTAAAAATGTTCTTCACAATTCTTTTATTTTATTTTAATGTGTCTCTTTCTAGGTACTAGTCAAGCAAGGAGTATCCAAATGTAAAGAATGCAATATTGTTTTTTGTAAACACGAGAACTATATTGCTCATAAAAAGCATTATTGTTCTGCACGTCTCCAAGATGACGATGGAACCTCCAAGAGTCCTCCAACAAGTCCTTCCAGTAATGGAAAAACATCTCCCGGCAATCCTCAATACCAGCAATTAATCTGCATGGCTTGTGGAATTAAATTTACTAGTCTGGATAATCTAAATGCACATCAGATGTATTACTGCTTGAAGAGGAATGAATTACAGAAAATTCCAGAGGTTTGTAAATGGGAAAAAACAAGTCATTTTTTTTAATAACGAGAAAAAACGAATTTTTAATTATAAAACGTTATATATGTTTTTCATATAAAGTAAAAAAATTGAATTGAGTGGAATTTTGGAGTTTGTGGTGTAGTGAATCAAATGAAATGACGTTTGAAGCCTGCAGTAACAATAACATCAAATTAAGCCAAAAAAATTATCCGGACTCCCATTTCTTTTAGGAAAAAACCAGATAAGTCATCTGAAACAGTGAGAAAACCATGCGTGTTAGCTCCCTTAAAATGTATTGCTTTTCACCAATATGGTGATTATTAATAATTTATTATTAATAATTGCTATTTTTTTGAAATAATGCAATAAAAACTCACAGGTTATCAATCATGTGTCAATTTCTGGAAAAAATCCACAGCTCTTTGGCCACAAAATTTCATGAGACTCATTATATCCTGATGCTTAGCCTTTGAAATAAGTAAAGGTCCTGAGGAAATAAGAGAAGTCTTGTCATTTTTATACGAAAGTGAATGGAAATACTGCAGGATAAAAATTACCTGAGTAACGCTGCAGAGGTATCTCAAATTCTCCGTTTTTTAATGTTGAAGCATTTTTGGCAGGTTTTTTTATTACGCTGGACAACATGGACCCATTATATGTTGTCCGCCAGTTCGGAAGACGAGGATGAGTGAATGAGGCCAATATTTCCTTAATAGGCTGGGTTCTAAATGGACATTTCAGGACATATTTCTCATCTAGTAGCCCTTTCCAGTCAAACACGATTTCTCGGCTGACAGTAAATGGCAATGGTTTGGGTCTTGAATTTTTTATCATCATCGTGGAACCCCCATTTCGTGTGAACTTATCCTTAATTTCTTACCGACTTCTGAAATGCGGCCAGTTATTTTCCTTTTCTTTGTCGCCATACGCAAATTAACGCCTTCGTTCGATGTTGTTGATATCGTAACCAGGGGTATGAAACTCATATACACGGCCTTGAAACGGTTTTAAATTATATTCCAACCACCGACAGCGCTAAAAGCGTTTTTTTTAACCAACATTTTGAGAACACTTCATTATCGGCAATTTGCGGCAATTGTTTTTGACGTTGTAACGATAGGTGACAGTAAATTGTGATTGTGACAGTGATGAATTTTATAAGAAATTTTAAATATTAGCACCACATTTTTTATTTTCAAATGGTGTAGTGTAATTAATAATATTTTAAATGGTAAATGCAAAAGAAATATAAATAGTGTAATTAAAAAAATGACACAGACTAAATTTAATATGTACAATAAAAGTAAATATAAAAGTAAAAAATAAATACTTGTTTATTTATTTATAAGTAATTAAATGTTTAACTGAAGTATTAACTTTTAACAATTGTAATTAATTTTAGTTGTAAATAAATTAATCATAATTTTCGGTTCAATGCAATCTTTAATTTTCTACCAAAATTACATTTAATTTTTCAATTTTGGCAGAAAATGAATGATCGCGCGATTCATAGCAATTTAAAATATAAAAATATTTTTGTGTGCAGTGCGGGTTGCATACTATCTAATCCTAGTTCATATTACAACCACGAATGTCGCAACTATCGCTGTCCAAAGCCGTAACGTGGGAGTCCGCTATCTTCCTTGTTTTATAATTTGTGATCGTAACAGCCCAAAACAACTTATAAAGCACTGACAATAACTACATACACTACGATAACGACGTGAATCACGGCGATTGCACTGCACAGAATAAACACTTGTACTGTCAACTGTTAGCAGGCTGACTTACCTGTTTTTTCCCTGTACCGCTTGACTTGCCTGGTTCTTTCCGTATGCACCAAAAATTTGAAGGGTAATAAACCCGTGACTTACATGTTTTTTCACCGGTTTCATGCCTCCAAAAGATCTATCTTATCATTCTGAATAGAAATACAACACAAACTCAATTTTTTTTAAAAGTGACTTGCTTGTTTTCTTTTTTGCCCGTACCCTTCATATATTAAAAACTAACAATTAATTATTGTAATGTTACAGGTTATTCGTTGTTTAAAATGTAAGAACGTGGTTGAGCCAGGGCATGTGTGTTCCCCTGCCCAAAGATCAGGTTGGAAGTGCCCTTGCTGTGACGTTGTCAGTTTGACCGCTAGTGGCGCGCAAAGGCATATGGAAACTCATTCTGGAGTCAAGGCATATAGATGTACGATCTGCAAATATAAGGGAAATACTTTGAGGGGTATGAGAACGCATATTAGAATGCATTTTGAGAAGAGGACCGCTGATTTACAGGTAATTACTAATATTCGCCTAAAATATGTCAAAAATCTTTTGTCTCAAAGGATTGATCTAAAACTCTAAAAAAATCTTCGTAATGAATCTTGATAGGAACTGAATAGTTCAACAGGAATTTTTCATCAGATAAATTTTTGAAAAATGTCGATTTCTTTGTCGTTGATAAAAAATATATATATAAAAAAATGTATTGTGTGGTATCAAAAGAAAGCTCTTAAGACGTAAATTACGGAACGATAGATAATTTTTTGAATCCGTTTTTTTTAACCTGAATTTACCTAATTTTTTTTTTATTCTCTTTTTAGGGTTTTGTAGGTATGACCAAAAAACCCTTATATCGTCATTTTGTCATCTGTCTGTCTGTCTGTTCGGTAAAAATTGTAGCCAAACGGCTTAACCTAGAGAGTTGAAATTTGGCATGCTTATACAACTCTTTGACCCGCACATAGGAAAAATACTAAAACATCTAAAAAACATATCCCCCTAAAAATATAAACAAATATGTGCTCATCAAAAAAAAAAATATTTTTTAAAAATTCTGAGTAGGGTATCAAATGAAAGCCCTTGTACGTGGATTAACGATCAAAATTTTATTTTTGCAAAAAAATTATTTTGATTCGATTTTTGCCAAAATAGTGCAAAAAAAATTTTGTCCCACACCCTGTAGCCCAGATGGTTTAAACTAAAAATCTAAAAAAAATTCTAAGTAATGTACATTGGTGTGAACCGGAATAGTACAACAGGAATTATTGATCAGATTATGTTTACGGAAAATAACGAATTTTTTGTGTTTTTAACTAAAATATGTTAAATATTTAATTCGCTATGTAACACTCCAAATCAGAAACTCTGGTAGCTCAGTTGGTTTCGTGATGCACTTTGTAATTTGCAGTGCGAAAGTTGCAGAGTTCGATCGAATTCTGTTAATTTTATTTTTTTTTTGTTTTTTTTTTTGCATTTCTATTTTGATTAAGTTATTTTGTCAAAATTCTAGTTATATTTTGGTAAATGTTGCATTTATTTTTTAAAAGCGTAAATTTAATAACCAGTGGGACGTGTTGAAATTATAATTTAATTTTGTTTGACAAAATCAGAGGGCGGGACTTATGATATAAGCAACCAATGGAAGCCATAGGCGCAATTTTAAAAATCTTACTGAACCTTGCTGTATAAATAAAATACTGTACATTAAATTAAATAATGGTATTAGGCATTCGAATTAAAATTCATAAAAAAATATTTTGAAATAAAATTTGTTTGGGCATTCCAAATAATCATCATTCAGTTACTAAATACCTGCAAAACCCAGAAATGTGTGAAGATTCACACTTCACATAAATTTTTTTATGGGAGGGCATTTCTAGCGGAGGCACTGGTTTATTTTGTCGACCCTTGATATCTTCTAAAATGTTTTTATTTTATAATATTTTTTCAGGAGGAAAAATACATAACATACATCCTAGAAGATGAATCTTTAGAAACAAGTCCTTCAACCGCAGCAACCCCAGTTCCAGAAGGAAGTCTATCCTCCCCCAGCTCTGAAGAAGGTGGCCGTAGTGAACGTCTTCATCACTGTGACTCCTGTAGCTATTCCTCAACCTATAAAGGCAATGTTCTTCGTCATGTCAAACTAGTACACCCTACCAAAAGTGAAAACGGTGAAGAAGAAATAAAAGAGGAAAGAAGATCTGAAGAAAAACCAAAATCAATGCCTGTTTTAGAAGAAGAAGAAGTTAAAATAAAACAGGAAAATGAAGAAATTGTTGAAGTTGATGATAAAGAAAGTCCTGAAGATATTCTTCAGGAAGCTAATAGGCCAGGACCTAAATATTGCAAGTCTTGTGACATATCTTTTAATTATTATTCTACTTTTATAGCACATAAGAAATTTTATTGTTCCAGTCATGCAGGTGAATTAACTGGCAATAATTCAAATAATAATAATAACCATACTCCAAGTAGGCCTCAGGCTGAAACTTCAGTTTTGTAAAATTAAATTTAGTCAAAAAATATGCAATCACATTTGAGCTGTACCGACAATGGGTTATTTCTGAAAAAAACAAATTCATGAACTGTATTTTTATAGTTTAATTTCTAAACTATCGCCCTGAAAGAACTACGAGATATTGGCAATACTGTAATGTATTATTTTCATGCAGGCGTTGGAAGCGTGGTATAAAAAAATTCAACCTTGGATGGCTTTATTTTGAACCAAAACAACCTTACCTTGGTCAGTGTGGTGTCGTAAATTCAGAAAATTCTACTCAAAATTCGGCTTTTCATTTAGTAAAGACAATTTTTTTGGTCTCTTGACTTCCAGATTTACTTAAGTCTTTTGCAGTAGAAACAATAATAGACCATATTAGTAACTACGTCACAAAATTAGATTCAGTGCTGCCTCGCGGTTGGATTCCTTTTATTTGAATTTAGCATGTTGTTTTTTTGTTTGGAAATATAAATTAAGTTTTCAAAGTAAGAGAATGATTCTCATCAAAACAAAGTCAATATTTATTTATTAAAATTCTTATTTGATACATTATAATTTAATATGTCATTATTTTTGCAGAACAATATTATTTTGCATTTTGTAAATTTTACGTTAATAATCGTTATTTTGGCAAGTAACATAGCAATAAGTGTGTATGCCATATCTAAATAGTTTGAAGGAACAATATGTTGTTTTTATTTTATCCATTATGGTTCTTCATTTTCATCTGTCAAAAAACGAAAAAATTTGTAATTTAGAATGTAGCTGTAATGGTTACAATTTGGAGCAAAACAATACACTATTATGCATTCTAAAACAAAATATCAATGATTACTTAGTGTTAATTAAATAAATACTAAAGATATTTCGATTTTCATATTATTTAAAAACGTAACCTATAAATATATCTTCGAATATTTATATATTTATAAAATCATTATTCTATAATATAAAGTATCTGGACTGTACATATTAGTATACACTTATAAAAAATACATATTTTTTGCTCCATAATTGAAGATATTTATAAAATTAAGGTAACAAAAGTAATGTCACATGTATTTTAAACCAGTCAAAAACTTCCAAAGGACTCAGCTCTCAGATGGCAGCACATGTATGTGACGACACACTAATATGGTCTATTGGAAGAATCAAAATCAAATTTTGAATTGTATTTTGATCTGTTACCGGTGAATTTTTTTTTCTGCCTCATGTTTAAAATTGTTTCGTCTATTGACATTATAAAGCATTTTGGCAGAACTCATTTTGAATACATTCAGTTTAACCAATTTAAGCATTTTAAAAATTAGTCCACGTTATTTATGTCTACAATATTGACCCATTTTGACCTTAAAATAATAGTGTATTTAATGTTTCTTTTTAGTTGGATCGGCGAAGCTAACCGGCACACTTACTTGGAGTCAGGGGCTTCGCCCCTGGTCTATTATAATGCGTAAATACACAATAGATATACATAACAATTGTTTACAGAACAACACACGTTTTCTATATGCAATCGTAACTCAAACTAATGAGCCAAGATACAGTTGGCTCCGCTTTAATGTAATTCTAGCGCATGGTCTGACCACCCGTTCTTCCTGTCAACTCTCCGCGGAGCCCAATAAACTGTAAACGGAGTCAGTTTAGATTTGTCTTGCCTGCCTAAATAAATAAAAAAGGTGGTTCGTCGCATGAAATGCAAGGCAATAGCAGCGTTCCGTACTTAAAGAAATGTATGTCTATTTGTAATTATCGGTTTTTTTAAAGAAATAAAAGCTTTAACGCGGCTGCCATAAGGGAGTGTCAACTGTCTATTTTTATTATTATGGTTTTAGGTCTTTTTATCAGTTTTATTAACGTTACAGCTCATATTGTATTGCATTTGTAACCCATTTGGTCTGAAATGTTAAAAAAAATAACCGTTTGCGGTCGAAACCTTACTGGATATGGATTTTGAAAATTCTGGTCAAAATTTCTTAATAAAGATGCCATGAAAGTTTTTTGAAATCTTTTCAAAATAAATTTTCGAAGTTTCTCTATGTATACGTGTAAAAATGTGTAGATCTTTTATGTGTTAAAAATTTGTAAATATTATCGATAAAATCGTTCGTATGATTGTTGAAGTTACCCATCAAATGGGTATCACCAAGGAAAATTACTATTTATTCTTAAATTAGTTATTTGATTATTAAATAATAATATAATCAAAATGAGCGAACAGATTATTATATTTTGATATGTTTTTACTAGGAGCTGAAGCTGACCTAGTTGAAGCCGGGGGCTTCACCCTCGGCTTGTTATAGTGCATAAAATAGATAAATAACATTTAGAGAACAACAAAAATATTGTTGTGATGCTTAGTTTAATTCTTAAAATGTTGACAGCTGTTATATGATTCATTTTGTAATATTTAACTAAGAGAGAAAATATTTTTTTTGTTAATTAATAACTTTGATACATAGAAAACTCGAATAGTCCAAGAAATACCTAGTTTTTGAAAGAAAATTTTGCCGCAGTTTTGGAAATGGGTGCGGTTATCTTGACGTTCTGTTTTCGGGGTCACATTTTGCGAAAGATATTTTTTGCCGGAACTTGAAAAAACACCTCGAAAAATGTGCAAAAAAATGTTTTTTTGCAAATATCTTCGTTCCATTGCAAAATACGAAAAAAATATATCTTTACTGAATTAAAGAAGAATAAATTTTCTATAATTTAGCTTTCAGAAGTTTTTATGTGGGATGAACGGATTCGCCGATAGAGCGCCACAAAGTTGGTCAATTTTTTGAATTCATAAAAAATGTACTTTTAGTTTCAATTAATTAAAAATAGTATATTGTGAAATTAGCGCGGAATGCCATATATGCATTCTGCGCGTGATGCTCACTATGCTTTTCCACCGATTGCCATTTTTCAATAAATAAGCATGAAAATAAAATATAAATATGGTTAACAGCCATTAATGCGCGCGCAGTCAATACGGAAAAGAAAAATCTGAAACTGCACATGCGTATTGCTGCGAATTTATTCATTACTGCACATGCGCATTGGGACAAATTTTACCGCATCACCTGCGCGCGCATGGTGGTAACATGCGAAATTAAGCTAGTATTCTTAAAGTTTCTTTGATTTAAGCGGAACTAGCTTTTAAATTCTATAATAATAATAATAATAATAATGTTTATTGACAAAAATTACACCTACAGAGCATGTTTTTCGTCAGTCAGGTACTTTACTATAAATAGTAACTTATAACTACTGAAATTGCAAGCAATGTAAAATATTATAAAATAATAATAAAATAGAAAAAAATACATAAAATGAAAAATATAAAATACTTGGAGTCAACAGTTCCAGTTCACACTATTTATATCAAAATTTAAAAACTCTTCAAATGTATAAAATGGACTAGATTCCAGGAAATCCTTGACTTTTGCCTGAAAATTATTTAATGTGAGAGATTTAACATTATCGGGCAATACATTTAAAAATTTAATAGGGGATACGCATAAAATTTGTATTTCCTTAAAACTACATTATTTTGATATGTTAATGTTTGTTATGTTACATAACAAAACAAAAATCACATTTTAATTAATATTATAGCCAAATTTTTTAATTAAAATATTGTAAATTTGAAATAAGCCGACCACGCCGCGAAGGTTGCCGAGTAAAAACGACTGAGTATGACGTCAAACCATAGGGGTTCACGTCACACATACAGCTACAACATAATCTTTACGTGTGTATATTGTATTGTTCGAGAGTTTTGTATTTGTTTTTAAACAATTTTTCACGCATTTATTATTAAAATGGCAGATAAAGATTTTGTTAGGGCTCAGAGTGATAATTTACCCAACATTGATGCATTTATGCACACAACATAAAGTTTACATTTTTCTGAAATATCGGTTTTATTTCGCCTGATAGCTTTCAGCCACAAATTTCGCCTTTTCTGTTGTTTTTCGCCATCAGGTAATGATATAAATTGTTTTTTTGGATTTCTAGTTGAACTAATTGTGCACATCGGTACTGAACAATATTTTCGATAATGTTTCGAAGTACTGGGGCCTGGATCTACCATATTTTATATATTTTAATATAAAATTTAATTCGGTAAACATGTATAAATTGTTTTTATAGAACTAAACTTTATTTTAATTAAAATCACTCTAACTTTACATAACCTATAAAAGTTATACAAACAAATAAGTTGACAAGGACTATGTACGCTGGGTAAGCTAGTAGTGTCATGCGTCAGTTAGAAGGGGTATGACGTCATACGTCGTTTTCGCGCGCTACAAACATTTATGATTTTTTTAAGCCTTAAAATTAAAAAAAAAAAAATTAAATACTGTTTTATATGTTTATATGCAACAAGAGGAATATAATTAAAAAAATTAAAAAAATCATGCCTATCCCCTATTGCAAAGAAGTTACAATTTCTGGTTTTCAGCAATTTTGTAAAACCTAAAAAGAAATTAGTTTTATTACTAGTGTCATACGTATGTACTTCTTCCACAGTTTTATAATGCTCCTTATTTTAGTGTCCGAAAATTAAACACTGGAAAATATAAAGCGATGGCAAAGTCATAATTTTTAAATCTCGGAAAGCATGCTTACAATCCGCTCTGTAAGTTGTCCCAGAAATGATTCTAACAACTCGTCTTTGTAAGGCAAAAATTCGTTTTGCTGAAGCACTATGTCCCCAAGCAAGCAGGGCGTAAGAGATGTGCGATTGAAATAAAGCATAATTTAATAAACATTAAAATAGCGTTAACTTAAGAAAATTACAATTCCATTTGCTTCCGCATATACTAATTATTTGTATGAGAACTTATTAATTATCTCTCTCTGAACTTAAATCTTTATTTTGTTTTGTATCAAATCTTTCCAACTATCTTATATATCAAATAATTAATGAAAGCATAAAGATTAATGTTGCTTGGTGATACCAAATATATAGCGAATAAAATATCGCATTTTTTAAATGTTTGTTTTTGTATAAATATATTTTATTATATTATAAGTTTTTTTTTTGAAAAAAATATGCCAAAGTATGCTAAATTTAATCTCGAATAGACATTCCGTTTTATATGATTTTTGCTTAAAAAATGTTCCAATTTTTTCGTTGTTATTTGACGTTTTGCATGTAAAAAAAAAGTCAAATTCAATATAAGGACAATAAACTAATTTATTTGTAAATGAAAAAAGTTTTTTTTTTATATCCCAACAAATTTTTACTTACAGTAAGACAACAAATAAAGGTTCATCATTCTTTTACTACTCCTTCCGTCCAAAAATATGGTATTATCTGTCTCATTTTGTAATACGGAACTAACAGTGAAAGTTCATTTTTTATATTGTATATTGACAATACATTTATAATATTGTCATAGTATTGGTTCACACGGATACGCCAAAGTCTGTTTACACCACAACAGTCACCAAAGTAACCAGATCTAGTTTCGTATTACAAACTGAAACGGATTATATAAGCAGTTCACTTTTGTAAGAACAAACTATTCATAAATCTGGTTATTTTGGTTACTTTTATAGTGCGTTACTTACTTTAAATGTCAATTAAAAATATTCCTTACGCTGTAAAACCGACTTTAGGTTGGTAAGGTTATGATCATTATAATGAAGATATCATTTTTCATTATGACATATGTCAAATGGATCAACATTTTAAAAAAGTGAATTTTTTTAATACCAACATGACATACAGTTTCAAAGGTGCAAACTATTGAAAACAAAATTCCATCTTAATTTGTTCTTACAAAAGTGAACAGCTTATATAAGCGGTTCACTTTTGTAAGAACAAACTAAGAGGGAATTTTGTTTTCAATAGTTTGCACCTTTGAAGCTGTATGTCATATTGGTATTAAAAAATGTCACTTTTTTAAAATGTCAATCCATTTGACATATGTCATAATGAAAAATGATATCTTAATTATAATGATCATAACCTTATCAACCTAAAGTCGGTTTTACAGCGTAAGGAATATTTTTAATTGACATTTAAAGTCAGTAACACACCATAAAAGTAACCAAAATAACCAGATCTAGTGTGTTCTTACAAAAGTGAACAGCTTATATACATTATTTAAAATAATTGATGTGAAGTGTGAATTTTCACACATTTCAGGATTTCGCAGGTATTTAGTAAATGAATAATGATTATTTGGGATGCCAAAACAAATTTTATGTTAAAATATTTTTTTTGTTAATTTTAATTCGAATGCCTAATACCATTATGTAGGTTTCTAAATATGTGCAGTATTTTTTTTATATAGCAAGGTTCAATAAGATTTTGAAAATTGCGCTTATGGCTTCAATTGGTTGTTTTAGTCATAAACTCCGCCCTTCTGATTTAGTGTATTTATAGGAATATAAATAGCAGTATAGCAGTAATATATTTAGGCACTAATATGATACAGACATTGTATAACACATGACATAACATATATTTTATATATTTTATTTTTTTACTTGTATCCATGGTATTATATATAAGTTACTTGGTTGTAAGTCCAAGAGTATTCAATTTCAACAATTTCCACTGGTTATTAAATTAACGCTTTTAAAAATTAAATGAAATATTTGCCCAAATATAACTAGAATTTTGAAAAAATAATTTAAACAAAATAAAAATGCAAAAAAAACAGAAAAAATGAAATTGCCTCGAGGCCGGATTGAACTCTAGTTTGCAAATTTGAACGCCAGTATTCTAAGCATTACACCATCGAAGCACTCTGTTTTCTGTACATAATATCATTAAATATTTTACATGGTCAAGCAAAAAACACAAAAAATGCGTTATTTTCCGAAAACATAATCTGATCAAAAATTCCTGTTGTACTATTCCGATTCACATAAATGTACGTTACTTAGAATTTTTTCTGATTTTTAGTTTAAACCATCTGGGTTACAGGGTGTGGGACAAAAATTTTTTTGCACAATTTGGCAAAAATCGCGTCAAAATAATTTATTTTGCAAAAATAAAATCTTGATCGTTAATCTACGTACTAAGGGCTTTAATTTGATACCCTACTCAGAATTTTAAAAACATATATTTTTTTTTTCGGTGAGCACATATTTGTTTATATTTTTAGGAGGATATGTTTTTTAGATGTTTTGGTATTTTTCCTATGTGCGGGTCAACGAGTTGTATAAGCATGCCAAAATTCAACTCTTTAGGTTTAGCCGTTTGGCTACAATTTTTACCGAACAGACAGACAGACAGACGACCTACAAAACCCTAAAAATGTGGGATTAACGAAAGTAATATTATCTTGATCTTTTTTTGTTTTTATTTCTAAACTAGGATATTACCCGTCAACAATGACGGATTAAAACATAAAAATTTCAATTGTTTGTATGTGTATTTGGTTTTATTTTTTAACATATCTTAATTTCGTACAATTAACCAAAAAATATACCACAATGTCAGGTATTTTCGAAAAACAACATTACTCACTACGTAAAGAAAGGAATATTAAAAGAAAATATACCAAAGATAAAGTACCAAGTTAATACAGTCAAAAACATTTTTTTACTTTTTGTTAAAAACCCGTAATTGTTGACGAGTTAAACAACCTAGTATTATAATATTGAAATTAAAAAATAAGTACTCACTTTGGCAGATTTAGAACTGTCTTCTTTAAAAACCTCTGCACACTGTTTTAACACAAAACACTAAATTAACACTATTTTAATACTAACTTTTTATTATTTAAACTATTTTTGAACACTATTTCATTAATTTTTATTTTAAAAACGTTCAATTCTTTCAAAAAATTGATTCTAACTGATTATTAACTTGTTTAAGCCTAAAAATTTCGTTTATCACAGGATTATAGGATTAACATGTGACCTTAACAAAAAAATGACGTCACAATGTTACCCAGATTTTATACAGATATTTGCTAATTATATATGTACGATAAAATGGTTTTGCATTTGTCAAAAGTAATTCACAGAAAAATGCGCGTATTTTAGACAAATTAAAACGACACTCGATGTAATCTAGTCTAACAAAATGAAGAATTTTTATCAAAAATGTTTTGAATTGCAAGGAAGAAGTATAATCTGTCTCAATTTGTAATACGAAACTAGATCTGCTTACTTTGGTGACTGTTGTGGTGTAAACAGACTTTGGCGTATCCGTGTGAACCAATACTATGATAATATTATAAATGTATTGTCAATATACAACATAAAAAATGAACTTTTCCTGTTAGTTCCGTATTACAAAATGAGACAGATAATACCAAGTCGACTTAAATCACAACCGCCAAATAGTCCACATTTTAATGTATTAGATCTTGGCTTTTTCAATTCTATACAATCCTTACAACATACAGCTTCACCGAATACAATCGACGCAGAGCCGCAGTAAGGAAATCTTGCGCTAGGGGCAGAGCCGTGTTTTGGCGCCCCTTGGTAAATAAAAACAAAATTCTTACCTCTCAAAATTTAAGTGATGAGCAAAAAAAAAGGTCCTCACCTCTCAAAATCCAAGTAACGAGCAAAAACAAAAAGGCCGTCGCCCCTTCCGCCCCCCCCCTTACTGCGGCTCTGAACAAAGGTGCACGTAAATTGGATATACGTGGTAGGGCCTCAGGTGGCTCTGAAATTTTCAAAATGTCCTCAACTCGCTTATTTATGAACAGATTTCGTTGAAATTTGGTATGAAAGCTCAAAATGAATCCTGTGATGTAGAAAGTTGTTGCAAATTAAATAAATGTGTTCCATTTTTGCCAACAGTAAGTCAGGGCCTATAATATACTTATTTATGGATCGCTATCGCTAGTATTTGACTAAATTTAAGCCCTTAAACCAAATTTGGACAAATTCGGCTCATAAATAAGCGAGTTATGGATATTTAAAATTTTTGCGGGCCTCTGGAGGCCCCTGTGCTGCTTATATCTCATTTTCATGCAACTAAGTTTAAAGATTACCTAATTCTACACATCTGTGCTAAATCTCAGCAATATCGGCCCATAAATAAACGAGTTATAGCCGTGCTCCACTTTCAGCACTTTTTTTTTGTCAAAGTTCGAATTTGGCACTTTTAATGGCATAGACCGAAGCACCTTGATGTCCTGATTCCAGAAGTGTGATGTTTTTGAAAATCGGTTCATAAATAAGGAAGTTATAGCTATTTGAACTAGTTTTCACTAATCCGCGGTCTAGGTCGCGGATTAAGACCAGATTAAGTGAAAACTAGTTCAAATGGCTGTAACTTCCTTATTTATGAACCGATTTTCAAAAACATCACACTTCTGGAATCAGGACATCAAGGTGCTTCTGCCTATACTCTTAAAAGTGCCAAATTCGGACTTTGACAAAAAATTCTGCTCCAGTTTCGGCCGAAAGTGGAAAACGGCTATAACTCGCTTATTTATGGGCCGATATCGCTGAGATTTAGTACAGGTGTGTAGAATTAGGTAATCTTTAAACTTAACTGAACGAAAATAAGATATATGAAGCACAGGGGCCTCCAGAGGCCCGCAAAATTTAAAAAAATCCATAACTCGCTTATTAATGAGCCGAATTTGTCCAAATTTGGTTTAAGGGCTTAAAATTTAAGGGCCGGAATTACGAGATGGAGAAATAAAGTTAGAAACAGACAACTTTGGAGAGAGATCACAAAGAAGATTTAATGCGAGATATGGGAATTGATCCATCCTGAAAAAGGCTTTAGAAAGCCAGAAGGGCGGCGTAACCCCGTAGAGGCTGTTTAACCATTTATTATTATTATGTATTAACAGTTAAATATTCTTAAGCTGCATTCCCACCTCTGTAAATCTACACGTTGTACGCTATGGATAATTTTTAAACGAGGTCATTTGGTATGATCGGACATGCTCGTGCTTTGTCGTTGCTATACTACTGTTGTGCGATATAGTACGAGCTTGTCCGATCATACCAATTGCACTTGTTTAAAAACTATCCACAACGCACAGAGTGTTAAATTACTGAGGTCTGAATGCAGCTTTAGAAGTGAAATGAAATTAAGTCTATTTTTTTAATAATTTTTATTTAAAATTTCATGCACAATATGTCTATAATTATTGTCTAAAGATCTTAAATCTCAAACATCACTATGATTTATTTCTTCCGTCAGTGCTAACCAGGAAGACCTGTCATAGTCCACAGCTGGCCCCCAGTCTTCGGTAGCTTTAATACTGAATTTTAATCTCTGAAAAAAAAAAGTAATAAAACTGGAGAGCTCACGAAAACTTTTATATTACTATTTGAAAAACTATGATTTCAATATCCATTTGAGTTAAAAAAAGTTGATTAATTTTTTTTTTTTTTCTTACTTGTAAAAACGTTCCTGGAGTGATCCAAAGTTTGTAGATCATATAAGAAGGTATACAGACAATAGAGATACCACAAGAACACCATCCAAAATTAACAGACCATGAGGGATAAATAACCCCATTATAAGTTATGGGGGTGTTGAAAATAATGGTATTAGCAAATATGAACTAAAACAAAAAGGATTTGTACATATTTTATAGATTTGTATATGTTTTTCAGGTTGTAGACTTGACCCTTACTGTTAGAATAACTGGTGTAATATACTTCCAACATAGAGGCCACCACCAGTGTATTTTTTCATGAATCATAAACTCCAGATCTCGGACGAATTTTGTACTACCATATGTCCAACCGACGATGAATACTTCCACTAGACAAATTAATATAACAGATATAGAAGCGGCATACCAATCCAGGAGTTGTAAGACGTACATGCCCCCCTAAAAAATAAATAATAAATAAATAAAATAATAGGATCCCAACACCTAGATAGGCGAATAAGGGGCAAAGAAGGTAAGTTCTCCGTTTCTAGACCGCCGGCCATGGATATGAAAGCCATGTGTTCAGTGTGACGTTTCACCCTGACCTATTATTCCTATTTAAATAGGTACTTATTTTAAGTATTAAATAGGAAATTGATTTGTCCGTTACTTTGTGATATTCCATATTAAAATAAATACAAACACTAATTTCTATGCAAAAAATCACTTTATTATTTAACTAATAACACGACTAGTTTCGCCATACAATCAGACCAATTCTTTAACTCAGTTACTATGATCATAGTAAGTAAATTCGTCACTATGAGCAAGGTCAGTTACTATCATGAATGAAAGTCCATTATACTTTTATAATATTTTATCTTGTAGTATCGTTACTACACAGTAATTTTTTACAGAATTAATCTGTCAGGCATTATCAAATGATTCAAATGATGTAATGAATGGAGAACATTCAATGTACAGCCCTTATATATTAACAGTATAGAAAAACCCTAATTAACAAATTCTTGGAAAATTGGGGAATAAACCAAATCTGTTTGTTCATTGAGGACCGTTGCGCCCTGCCTCAGATGTTTAAAGATTTCAAGGGATTCAAGCAGATTTAGTTATAACCCTTATTAACATAATATAATGGTTTTAAACAATTTATGTCAACAGAATGACCGCTGTTTACAATCTTTAAAGGACGTATCACACTAGAACACTATCCAAGTTTTATTTTGTAAGTCTTTTTCCAGGATTCAAGTCTTCAGCTATCAGACGCGAAACAGGGAAAAGTAACTTGCGTCTGCGTACATAACGTTAACAATAGATCTCACTTGAACTGACTGAGAGGGAGAAGCCGCGCATGCGCATTTCAAGATTTGGACTTCGTCTGTCTTCTAGAAACAGGGGAAATATATCTCGATGTATTTGCTCAAACTTGAAGACCTAGGTTTTTTGTCATGCTATCACACACACAGGACTTCAATTCGAATGCAAAGACTTTAATTTTCCAAGTTTAGACTTGAATAATAATAGTGTGATAAGGCCTTAAGATAGTCACTAAATGTTGAGTGGTATATATCCAAATCATAATAAAAGGCTCTATTGTGTTCTTTTAATCTGATATTGAATTTTCTTCCTGTTTGATCAATATAAATGCTATTGCACTCAAAAGTCAGCTTATAGACTCCGGATTTAAAAATGGTGTCGATCGGATCTTTAGCATTAAAAAGACAATTAGATATTTTTGTCGCGGGTTTAAAAGCAATTTTTAAGTTATGTTTTTTAAGTAAATTGGCAATTTTATCTGATATGGTCCCGTAATACGTTAGCGAAATATACTTATTTTCTTCAGAAATAAATACATGGAGGTAAATGCTATGTTGTAATTTCCTGTTTTCCCATTTGTAACAAATATTATTTATAACTGAAGAATTATTTCAAATTTTATTGTAGATTGTAGTTGTGTATAAGAAACTTATACTCTATAGGGGTTAACCTTTAAAGCAGAATTTAATCACAATTCTCATACTTACATTTGTGATACAAGATATAGATCCCAAAAACATAATGAAACAGGACAAAAAACCAACTAATTTTTTTCTACTCCTTAGTTTTGGATATTCATCTATAACACTTGATATTATGGCCTCAATCTGTACAAACTAAAACACAAAATTATCGTTATACACACATCGTTAGTCATAGAAATTATAACTTACACAACTGTCTAACCCTAATAAAAAAAGCATTACAAAAAACAAAACTGCCCATAAGTGAGGTAATGGAAGCATGGAAATTGCTTCTGGATAGGTTACAAAAGCCAGTCCTGGTCCTCCAGTTGCAACTGTTGACACAGGAAGTCCTGTTTCCTTGGACATGAAGCCAATGACAGAAAAAACCACGAAACCAGCAAAAATACTCGTCCCACAGTTCAAGAGAGGGACATAGATTGAATCCCTAAAAAACAAAAATTTAATCTATATTAATATTAAAATTTGACGCTATATCTGTTTTACGATTATTTTCTGTTCTACTTGAATTAGAAATACAGACGATTCCGCTTAATTTGGCCACCGCTTAATTGGGGCAGCCGCTTATTTGGGCCAAATCTCAAAGAACAGAAATCAAACCAAGGAACCAACAGTAAATTTACATGTTTAATTGGGACAACATTCCGCTTAATTGGGACAGTAAATTTAAGATCACAGTACATATTATGCTACACATATTCTCAACCAGGAGGCAAAAAAATGTATAGCCATGTTACAGCGTTATTTTATGCAGGAAGGAAATGAAGGGAGCCCTACATCCGCACTGAATACCTGTGCTGATTTTGTAGAAGTGAAATGTTACAAATCAAAAGACAAACTACACTTGACGCATTTTTGCATTGAATTAAATTGTATGTACCTATTTATTATTTTATTTTGGAATTTATTATTATTTTTTCTTAAAAGTTTATATTTTTTTGGCTATATGTAATTTATAGTTTTGTCCAAGAGTTTATAAAATAAAATTATTGAAAGAAAATTATGCATTGTTTAATTTTATATGAAATTCGCTTAATTGGGGCAGCCGCTTAATTGGGCAAAAATTCCATAGTCCCGATGTGTCCAAATTAAGCGGAATCGACTGTATCTCAATTTGCGTTGCAGCAAAAATGTATACTACAAAAACTAGACTTACCCCTTATTATTGTTTCGAAAATCGTTGTAGCTTGCCATATTAACTATACCACCCCAACCAGGGCCTAGAGAGAAGAAAATTTGGATTGCAGCATCTGCCCAAGTCTGAAAAAATATAAATTTCATTGTAACCGGAGCTATGCTAAATACTTAGCAAAAGTATTTCAAATACTAAATATGACTAGTACTAAAAGTATTTGAAATATCAAATACTTTTAAAAAGATCGAAATAATGTATTTAAAATACTATAAATGTAATTGCATTACTAGAAGTAGAAATATGGAAAGTATTTTAAGTACAGTAGGTATTTGAAAATCCAAAAGTATTTGAGTAATAGGGACATATATTTAAAGCTTCGCCTATAGCTCGGGTGGTAAACCTCAACCTCGTGAAATATAGCCACTATACGGGTGTATTCTGTAAAAAATGCGTTAAAATTAGCGTCAGGTTAATATTTTTATTTTAACTCCATGTGTAACGTCATTATCCAAAAATGCTATTCTGTAAGAGCATTTGTTAAGGTAAGCGTTAATATAATATTTGTTAACGCGAGGCGCTAACTCACCCTGTAGAGAGGCTAACATTAACTGCATGCGCATGCGCTGTTACGTTGAAATTTAACAGGAGTATTTATTTAGTCAAATGCCAAGGGAATCTTAACCTAATATTTCGGTGTTGAATTAAATATTCAGTGGCGAAATTTATTTTAAAAATGGAACACAAATGTTTGGTCCTGTGATTCTCATTATAACTGGTTTCCACAGTGTATTAAATAAAAATATAACTTTATTCAACTTTTGTTTAGTCAATTTATATACTACATTGTATTATAACAGTTTATCTAATTTTTTAATAATATGTGAATTATATGTTCATTCTATTTTTAAAAAGGTGTTCGGTGATATTAATTATTAAATTTGATTTATTACGCTATTTCTACCCTGGAATAATACTGTTGTGATCGTCATTATCAATCTCATCAATTTTTTCTTCAAATAATACACCATTGTACTACGATATTCTGAAACACGGCGGAGGCATAAGTGAAGTTTTTTAGCTTTCAGAGGATTATAATTTTAAGTTCTATGTCTCAACAAAAACCAAAACTGCTCTTCAATACTCCATTTACTTCCTTTCTATACAATTACTTGAACTTGCGTCTGGGTTACTTGTATAACAAAAATTATGAAGCGTCATTCTTATCTCTACTGTAAAGAATTCACTTTAAAAAGTAAGAAAGTTGTTTAATATTCCTACCGTCTTGTGTTTTATTCATTTTTTTTTTAAAATAACATGATATTTACTTAAATAGGATCAACCATTTTTGCAAACTAAACACTAGCGTTAACTTTTAAAGCCACCGTTTCGGTAGGCGCTTATTGTAGAACGTTAACTGGCTATTTTAACGCCGCCGCGCTATAATATTAACACATATATGTTTAGCGAATAACATTTAGGTTAAAAATGGTGTTAAAAAAATTAACGTCAGTTTCTGACGCTAAGATTTTAACATCATGCTTAGAGAATAGACCCGATTATATGCTTGTTAAATAAACTAGTTTTATCCTACAAATCTAGCTCAACAATATTATAAGAGGTTTACTAATATTATTGGGTTTTAAAACTATAATTGGTGTATAGATGATATTGTATATACTAGTTCTTTTTATTTTGTGGAAAGGGGAAAATAAATTTACTTTTCTATAGAGAGTTACGAAGTATTGAAAATTTATGTACATTTGTTTGGCGGAGTATAATATTAACTAATAAACTAGGTACCCCCAAACATTTTTCGCAATGTTGAAGCGAAATTAGAAGTAGTGATGACAACTGGACGCTAAGATTTGTAAATTTAACTTCGAACTTTGTTCTGTATGGTTATCTTAAAGGATGTGTCTATGCCAACAAGCTAATGTGGACTGAACTAAACAAAAATATTTGATCAGAAATAGTTTAAATATCAACTAAAATTTATGTAGATGTTTGCGACCATCTGACCAATATTATATTCCAATAATTTCAAATTCCAAATAATAAGCATTTATTAGGAAGTTGCACTGAAGTCGCTGTGTTTTTAGGGTTTTGTAGGTATGACCAAAAAACCCTTATACCGTCATTTTGTCGTCTGTCTGTCTGTCTGGTAAAAATTGTAGCCAAACGGCTAAACCTAGAGAGTTGAAATTTGGCATGCTTATACAACTCTTTGACCCGCACATAGGAAAAATACTAAAACATCTAAAAAACATATCCCCCTAAAAATATAAACAAATATGTGCTCATAGAAAAAAATATATTTTTTTATAATTCTGAGTAGGTTATCAAATGAAAGCCCTTGGTACGTGGATTAACGATCAAATTTTTATTTTTGCAAAATAAATTATTTTGCAAAAAAAATATATTTGCAAAAATTGTGCAAAAAAATTTTTGTCCCACACTCTGTAGCCCAGATGGTTTAAACTAAAAATCTGAAAAAAATCTAAGTAATGTACATTGGTGTGAACCGGAATAGTACAAAAGGAATTTTTGATCAGATTATGTTTTTGGAAAAAAACGCAATTTTTGTGATTTTTTGCTAATAATGTACACAAGTTATAGCTTTGTAACATGCTACACTGGAACGTGTTTTTGACGCTGGTTTTTCACCCAAGTAACTCGATCCTAAAGGGATTGAACCCTGCGAAAAGAGACAATGTTATTTTTTGTTTTTTTTTTTAAATTTTTATATTGTTTAAATTATTTTTTCAAAATTCTAGTTATATTTTGGCAAATGTTGCATTTAATTTTTAAAAGCGTAAATTTAATAACCAGTGGAAATTGTTTAAATTATAATTTAATTCTGTTTCAATGTACACAAAATCAGAGGGGCGGAACTTATAACAACCAATGGAAGCCATAGGCGCAATTTTTAAAATTCTTAATGAACCTTGCTATATATAAAAAAAAAAAATACTGCACATATTTAGAAACCTAAATAATGGTATTAGGCGTTCGAATTAAAATTAACAAAAAAAAATATTTTAATATAAAATTTGTTTTCGCATCCAAAATAATCATCATTCAGTTACTAAATACCTGCAAACGCCTGAAATGTGTGAAAATTCACACTTCACATCAATTTTTACTTGCCCGACCTTAATATATAAGGGGCAAGTATTGTAATCGCGAAAAATTTCGATGTCGAGTTTTTGACGGATGACCACGTTTCATGGTCCAGGGAATCCAAAAAACCTATTTTCGAAGTGCCGTCCGTATGTGTGTGTGTGTGTGTGTCTGTGTGTCTGTGTGTCTGTGTGTATACACGATAACTCAAAAACGGTTTAACTTAAAGAGTTCGTTCTGGTACTAAAAAATTCTCCTATTAAATGGGAAGAACCCTATTGTTTTTTATGAAAATCGGTTGACTAGAAATGGGAGTTTACTCCTGTCGATTTTAAGATTTTTGCGAATATTTAGCAACAGAAAAATATTTCGAAAAAATTTATTGAACAAAAGTTACTATAAATGCAATAACTAATAACTTTTATTTGAGACGTTTTTTGATAAAACGAAAAATTTCGAAATTTTTTTGTAAAATTATTTAAAATTTTTCCAAGTCTCAATTTTTTCATACTTATATGTAACGTTTCCATGGTCATGATAATTAATTCGTAACTAGTAAAGCAAGCCTTGGACAAAAATTTGTATAGAACATAATTTGATGTATTTTTGAAGATTTATCTAAATATTTAAATTTTTTTTTTTTTTTTAAATTTACATTTTTTTTATGGGAGGGCAATTCTAGCGGATGTTTCCCTTCACCACTGGTTTGAGTATTTATTTTAATAACAAAATTCCTGAATACATTAGTGAAAGTATTTGCTCTTGGAAGCTATGACTTTTTTTAGGCACTATATTTACCTTTAAATTTGTAAGTTGGTTCCATTCGGGATAGATATAAAAAATAATGCCATCCAAAGCTCCAGGCAGGGTTAAACCACGAATCAGCAATACAAATAATATCACAAATGGAAAAGTAGCGGTAAAATAGACTACTTTACCCACACTTTTTACACCATTCATGATACATAAATAGACCACAATCCAAGAGACGACATTGCAGGCAAAAAGTGGCCAGACGATACCACCTGGGTTTTCTATACCATCGGAAATTTGAAGTATTTGGTTGCTAAAATAAAAGAAAGGTTAGTACTGTTGATTTTATTGTTTTATTAAAATTTGCCTTTACTGAAAAAATTCGTCAGCTGGTGTTTTCATTCGTTTTGATTGGTTATGAAAGTTGAAGATTGTATCGTTGATTTGGTGATTACTTCCCAACTAAAAATAAATAAATTATTATTAATCAACACCCTACAATAATTAAAAACAACGAGGGTTACGTTTTATGTTTTTATAAACGACCACTAGATGGCAATTTTGAAATGTGTCATTTACAGTGACTGTATAAAGACAGTGTGGCCATATGAACTGTACAGTGACTGTATAAAGACAGTGTGGCCATATGAACTGTAGCCGCCATGTTTATTCCAGATTTGTATTGGGTTATATGGAATAAATATTAATATATCCTAATATACAGTCTGTTCCAAACGGTTAAGCGGAACTAAATTTTGCAATCTAGTTACTTTCATCGTTTAAATCGTGCTTTTCGACCGTTTTGTTTAAGCTTTGTAAATCATACTTACAATAAACATTTTTGGTTAAGGTTAATATCATTTTAAAATGTCATTTTCTTTATATTTTGATTTTTTGTGTCATTCTTAATACAAATTTCCCATTTATTTATTTTTTTTGTCATTAAAATATATTAAAAAAATAATTTAATTTTGACATAGGTCCATTCGTTTCCATGGTTTCATTGTTGTAATTTTAAATTTTGATATTCCAACGTGAAAAATGAAATAACCCAAGAAAGGTCCCTTGTCGTGACAACCTAAAAGAACGAAATTCCCATTTAGTTCCGCCTAAGCGTTTGAAACAGACTGTATTATAATATTTCTTAAATTTTTAATAGTTTTACGTATTTATGTTTATATATATATGTGAATATCAATTTATTGTTAAGAAAAAACATGTATATGATTCGACATTTATTAAGATAAATATTAAAATTGCCTACCGATGAAGGTATTTTTTTGAAATGTTTGCAACATAAAAAGAAAACAAATGAAAAAAATTCTTAAAAAATGACATGAAAGGAAATAAAAGAGATATATTTTTATTATTTTATAATTTTATTTGAGGACCTATAAAAACTAAAACATTTTTTTTTATAAAAACGGGAGTTGCATTTTAATTTGAATATTTTAAATTTAAGAAAACAAGTTCAAACAGGACATTAGAATTAGAATAAAAAGATAGAGAAAAAATGATGATAAGATTCTATAAAAATTAGAGAACCCAACATTTCTCTAATTTTTGGGAAAACGCATGTTTATATAAAAAAAAAAAAGGATATTTTCCCATTAAAAAAGAATAAGCAAAACATGTTATATACCCTGAGTTCAAAAAGAAATTACATAAGAGTTGGCAATGGAAAAATAAAATAATGTATACTACAAACTTTTTGTTACAATAAATAACTTATGACAACAAGAGTGATTTAATTAATTCAGACAGTAAATTAATTCTAAAGCTTTCTGTTGACATTACTTTTATTTTCTATAGCCAACTCTTATGCAATTTCTTTTTGAACTCATGGTATACATGATATATTAATAAAGAAAACTGATATATATATATTATCAATTATACATTTATTCAACTACAATTATGATCAGGTGAAAAATAAAATGAAATCAGCATGGAATAACATTAAAATTAATGAAAGTAAATACTTCTTATAATTGTGAAGCCATCCATTGATTTACTGGCATAATGTTTTTTTATGTTCATTTAGCCTTTTTTTCCCCGCAATTTTAAACCTAAACATAACAAAACGTTTCATTATTTTTAATTTTAATTTGTGACAATTTAAAATATGTGCACAGTTTACAATATCTACATTACTCATTACTCATCACAAACACAACAATATTCACTATTAAACGTCTAAATATACGTATATTATTTGAAAATATCACTTAAATCTGTTGAAACACAAGCTAAACACATGTAAACCATATACAATCTGTAACAAAGTTGGAAGAAATATGGCGGACTTCAACTCGACCAATAGAAAATGAGACCATCGTATGGCCACACTGTCTTTATATAGTCACTGTAGTGTCATTACTATATTTTTTACTAAATTATAGCGCTAGTCTTCTAATTTTTTTTTTCATACGTACCTTTAAACAGTTTTCTGTGTTCCATGGATTATCACAGTCTACCCATGGCAGTTTATTTCGTAAAGAATTTACCAAAAAAAGTAAAGGATAAGAAATTACTACGTTATAATACATGGTACAAATGATGTTTACAATTACTATTGCGTAGCCAGCCCCTTAAAAAGAAAAAGTAATTAGTAAATTTCATAGAATCCAATTTTGATCTATCGTGTTATAATTTACCAATTTTAGATAATATTTACCTTTAAATAAAGGGCTTATTTTAAATATAGTAATACAGCCAGTGCTTCCAAACTGTCCAAGAGTTGTTTCCATGAAAAATAATGGAATTCCACATAGCCATAACATTAGTAAATATGGAACTAAAAAAGCACCTGCAAAACAAATTAATTTAACACTGTATTTAAAGAATTATGCACAAGAAATAAGAGGCAGATGATGAGGATTAGGGAAGGGAGAATCAGGTCCGCTCCATGGGTTTCAGCCGCCCGTGTGCAAACTTCCATAAAACTGCCCTCTAATTATACATAGTCTTGCTATAAATACTCTTACAAAGTTTTCAATGAAATTCCGCAAGATACTTAAACTTAGTCACTGAATAATTGAGATACAAGCAGATAACATTAAAAAAAAAATACTATCTAATTCCGCACGATGCTATGACATGTAGTATAAGCTATGTATATACCTAGTCTTACCATAAATATCATCAGAAGTTTTCGATAAAATTCCACAAAATGCTTTAAGATATTTTAATTTTCTTTTAGAACATAATACATAGATGCATCTTAAACAATAAACTCCAATCAGTTTTCAAAATGACCACTTGTACCCGTCACATAGCGGTTTAGTCTCTGTTGCCACTCGTCAATAGAATTACGAAGGCTTTAGAAAAACCATCCGATGTCTTCATCATGCAGCGCTTCAGACTAGCGATTTAATGTATTGCTTATTGCAAGCAATGTTCTGAAGCACGGACCAAAATTTATAGTCCAGGGAAATAAGCGTCAAGTCACTGCTACGCAGCCTTCGCATTATGGGCTAGAGCTGAGTTGTTCAGTATTTTAACAATCGACTCGGTTCTACACGGTTTTCTAGTAAACTTAGACTGACTCTTTTCCCGTAAAAATGAAGCTTAGTGGTACCGTCATAGCTCCCGCCCCATCAAACCATAACTGAAGCAGAGTAATGGCTCCTCTGGAACGTCGACACTTTCTCAAAAGCTTCTCGTGAATTTGTAGCATACGTCATGCCCAGGGCTGTAGTGGAGGGTATACTGTGGTATATGGCGTATACCTGCAGCTTAGTTTCGAATGAATAGCGTATACCCAGTTCTCTTTAATATTTCAAAGTGATAAACGAGATTATATAAGACGGTATACCCTCAGGTTTTTTCAATTAATATATAACAGTATACCTTGTGCTGATTTTACGATTACAGTCCTAATCATGTTATTTTGATGGTTGAAAGCCTCCTCAATATAAAAATATTTTCATGAAAATCTTTTCAAGAAACCTTTCGTAATAGGGGATTGGCATGATTTTTTTAAAATTTTTTATTATATTCCTCTTGTTGCATATAAACATAAAAAACAGTTTTTAATTTTTTTTTTTTTTAATTTGAAGGCTTAAAAAAATTAAAAATGTATGTAGCGCGCGAAAACGACGTGTGACGTCATACCCTTCTAACTGACACATGACACTACTAGTCTAGCCAGCGTACATAGTCTGTTGTGAACTTATTTGTTTGTATAACTTTTATAGGTTATGTAAAGTTAGAGTGATTTTAATTAAAATAAAGTTTAATTCTATAAAAACAATTTATACATGTTTACCGAATTAAATTTTATATTAAAATATATAAAATATGGAAGATCCAGGCCCCAGTACTTCGAAACATAGTCGAAAATATTGTTTAGTACTAATGTGCACAAATAGTTCAATTAGAAATCCAAAAAAATAATTTATATCATTACCTGATGACGAAAAACAACAGAAAAGCTATGAGGCGAAATAAAACCGATATTTCAGAAAAAAGTAAACTTTATGTTTGTGAAGACCATTTTAATGTGAGTACATATATTTTATAAATTATTTTAATAATAAATGCGTGAAAAATTGTTTAATAACAAATACAAAACTCTCAAACAATACAACATAAACACGTAAACATTATGTTTTGTCTGTATCTGTGACGTCAAACTCTTACAGTCTCAGTCGTATCTACTCGGCAACCATCGCGGCGTGGTCGGTTTATTTCAAATTTACAATATTTTAATTAAAAAATTTGACTATAATATCAATTAAAATGTGATTTTTGTTGTGTTAGGTAACATAACTAACATTAAAATATCAAAAAAATGTAGTTTTAAGGAAATATAAATTTTATGCGTATCCCCAATTCTATTGACGTGTGGCCATAGAGACTTGAGTATTAAGTCTGAAATTTAGCAAAATAGATTTTTTTTTTAAATTTTGCGACACACATGGAATCTCTCGCGGCACACAAATTGGCAGATACTGATTTAGAAGATTAAGGCGAAGACTAAGGGACAAAAGAGGAAAAAGACAAAATGCATTGAATAAAATATTTGTAAATAATTACCTCCTCCATTTCTGTAACATAAATATGGAAATCTCCATACATTTCCAATACCTATCGCATAACCCATGCATGATAGGATAAATTCTGTTTTATTAGCCCAGTTTCCTCTTTTTAATTCAGTTTTAATTGATTTTACAGAATGTCTTCTATTAATATGGACGTTGTTATGATTCTAAATAATAATAATAAAGTAATAAGTAATAATAAATAATGTTTCGAATATGCTTATAACGAAATCGCTGGGTTTTTCTTATGGAGAAAATATAACTTGAAAATGTAATTATAACATTGCGAAACGATTCACCACGATTATGAGTAAATTGGGTACTGGCTGCATTGTTTATACAGTATGTTCATACATGATTGAAAGACGTTTTAATTGCCCACTCAGATTAATTTTATACGTTGGTAGTTATTAAAGTCACTGGATTATACAAAGTACCGCAAGCCTTTGAAGAAGCCGACAGACCCCAGGGTTTGATTGGCAACATTGCTTCCCCTATTAAGCAAACTAAAGCAGCAATTTTTACGTTCTTAAGTTTACGTCTGCGCTGTTACATCTCCCTCTATCGCTCTCATTTAATAACCTTCTTTGTCAACGGTTTGAATATTTAAGGTTAAGTTTAATTTAAATTTATATATTATATCCATTTTATTTAATAAAAATTAAAAAAATAATTGAAATTGTACCACAATTTTTTTATAGTGCATCTTTGATTAAAAAAATCGTGATTACAATGTTTAAAATAAAAACTAGTTTCTTATTTTTGTAATGTTGGAATCACTGAACATCATGTGTGTTGGCGACATTTTTAACCCCAGCATGGCCGCCGTTGCGGTACTTTGTATAATCTAGTGACTTTAGTAGGTACCACTAGTGGTGTACGTGGAAAAAATTATAAAGGCAAATTTATGAGTCATTGATAAAACAATTTATTACAATAGCAAATGTATGTTTTGCTATTGTTTATGTGGCTATTTTTTGCTTACCAGTGAAATAATGTCCAAAAGTAGCAATAAAGAGCCTTTTATGATGATTAATATACAGGTAGAACCAGGGATGGGGAGTCGGAGTCGGGGTCGGGAGTCGGGAGTCGAGGAGTCGAGGAGTCGAAGCTTTTTGGAGGAGTCGGAGTCGGAGTCGGGAGTCGGAAAAAGTTATCGACTCCCGACTCTTTGATTACATATTTATCAAGGATGAGAACAATCCGAAAACGAAAGTAAAATACCATACTACCAGAATTTTTTAAAGTACGGAAACAGGAACGACATTTTTTCTCTGTTCATGAACGAAAATGAAATTAAAAATAATCAATTCCGGTTTCCTTCACGCTTTCCAGTTAAAAATTTAATTAATTTTTAGTCATATCTAATTTTTCTTTTTCTGTATACTTTGTTTATTATGTTAAAACGAAACTAAACTGGATTTTTATTTTCTCAAGTTGTAACGGGCTTTGTGATTATTTTATGTTTCATGTTGGCAGCTAAAATTTATATGTCAAAAGAAAAAAGTGACATGTTATGAAAAATAAAGTATAGTCTGTTCCAAACGATTAGGCGGAACTAGATTTTCGGTTAGTTCCGCCTAATCGTTTGGAACAGACTAACCGAAAATCAGACTAACCGAAAATCTAGTTCCGCCTAAATCAAAGGAACAGACTTTATATAAAATACAAAACAATTTTTTTTAAACTAATATATTTGAAAATTTGTATTAAAAATGACTCAATAGTCAAGATGAAATGAAAATGACATTTTATAAAAACAGCTCACCCAAACCCAAGATATTTAATGTAAGTATAGTCTGTTTCTTTGGTTTAAGCGGAATTAGATATCGAAATCTACTAACTTTTAAGGATTGAATGAAGCTTTGTATCATTTTGTTTAACAAAAGCCCACTTTGATAGTTAAAAAGTGAACTCGTGATAAATTAAGAAAATAAAAATTCCATTTAGTTCCGCTTAAACATTTGGAATAGACTTTACAATTAACCAGTGAAAGGAGTCGGGAGTCGGAGTCGGAGTCGGAGTCGATTTTCGAAAATACCGACTCCGGAGTCGAGAGTCGGGAGTCGATAATTTTCCTCTCGACTCCCCATCCCTGGGTAGAACTCGGTATACGCCGGTTCGATATACGCCGATTCACTTTTACGCCTTCGCTGAAACTATCGTACGCCTGGGATTCCCCGATCTGATAGGTCGCCCCGGATGGGGTGCGTTGCTCAGGGGCAAGAGCTCCAAAAACACGTCATTTTTACGTGTTTTTGTCAAAATATAAGTGATGAGCCCCTCCCCCAAAGAGCTCCAAACACATGTGGTTGTTTGTTACGGCGTTTTTGTTAAAATAGAACAGTCGTGGGGCCTGCGGGGGGTTAGTTACGCCGTTGGTAAGGTGCGATTATACAATAATTAAATTATACATATAATTAAATATAAATGCATAACAAACCTCCATTTCTAATATTTGCACTAACAATCACTGTGATGCACTTTGCACTTTTGGCGCTCTCTGAGTGACTGGTCAATGATTAAGACACTGGTCGACGATTGAATGAGCTTGGGGGGACCTAATTGTTTCCTATTTTCATCCAGTTAAGGCAACACAAGGTTTTATCAAACATTGACCACCATATATTAACTCGTCAACATTAACTGATTCGGTTAGAACTGAGGTACAAACTGTAAGTTACATAAGATTATAAGATTTAATCATTTTAATGTTGGTAATAGTATAAATAAATTAATAGAGACAGTGTGACAAAAAGCCGGATACAGAATTGGAGATGTTAACATCAACACTTTATTTTATGTAAACGATGCAGTATTAGATAACAGAGACCTACAAAAACAAAACAAAGAATATTATTATTTTCCGAATAAAATATCTAACTTTGTTTAGTTTGTCATAGTTTCGTCACTAATTTGTTGATAAACCTGTTTTTCTATTAATTATTATGTATAATTATTTCCCTGTGCATAAACAATAGACCTTGATATTTCCAAACCATGGGCAACTGCAAAATTTTATTCAATAGGGGCAAAATATGGCCATATTTTTGAAAATATTTAGTGATTAATGTTCTGTATGAGTCCACCTCAACCAGGCTGTATGCTTAGAATGAAGTATATTATTAGACTCAACAATGGCCGATGGCTGTGATCGCTGTGAAATAGTTGATCGAAACGAGTATATGAAAGTTGTCCTCATTTGTTTACATGTTAAATCTTCGATTTACAATGAATAATTAACAGCTAAACTTACTAAAGCCCGGTATTTGCACCTTACTGTTATCTATAAGAATAATTATCAATGGGATAATTCAATGTATCATTCTTACAGAACTAATAAATATTATTATTATTATTATTATTATTATAATATTATCCTTTTTGATAGTCACTAGGATAAATTGCTTTCTGTATTTCCAACTCTAGTTATCCCGTAGATAGCTATTCTGATTGATAATAATACAGTCTGTTCCAAACGGTTAAGCGGAACTAAATGGGAATTTAGTTTTTTTAGGTTGTCACGAGAAGGGACCTTGCTTGGGTTATTTCATTTTTCACGTTGGGATTTCAAAATTTAAAATTCCAACAATGAAACCATGGAAACGAATGACATATGTCAAAATTAAATATTTTTTTTTAGATATTTTAATGACAAAAAAATAAATAAATGGGAAATTTGTATTAAGAATGACCCAAAAAATCTAAATATAAAAAAAATGACATTTTAAAATGATATTAACCTTAACCAAAAAATGTTTATTGTAAGTATGATTTACAAAGCTTAAACAAAACGGCCGAAAGGCACGATTTAAACGATGAAAGTAACTAGATTGCAAAATCTAGTTTCGCTTAACCGTTTGGAACAGACTGTATTCTGATTGATAATAATATTTTCGAATGTTTTTTTATGTTGGTATTAGTAGCGTTATCTTAAACAAAGAGAGACATATACGCGACTCTCACGAATAAAAGAGAGATAGATATAACTGTCAAAATAAATGACAATTGTCAAAATTTTGTACAGAATTTCAATATTTTCGAAACAAGGCTTGTAAATCTTGTGTTAAAATGTAAAAATGTTATAGAAAATAGAGCTACTGACGCTGTAAATCTAAAAGATAAACAAGGGGCGTGGGAAAAAATGTATTATGTTTAATGCATCCTGCATACAGAATAGAAATGCAGAAACACTGAAAATTAAATACGACCGTTTATTGTTTTTTATTTGGTGAAGCAGGATATTAAATGCATTTTTCGCTAAGCGAAATCGATTAATAAATTATTTCTCATCCCAATGGTTCATATGATTTGGTCGAACACGAACTATGTATGGACGTTCTAAATACTCTACAATTTCTTCATCATCGTCTGCTTGCAAATCTTCTAAATCAGCATCCATGATATCTTTCTTTAAAAATAAATGTAAATTATCTAAAAATAATCGACAATATTTTTTATAGACAGCACTGCTACTAGTATTTGAGAAGTTGTTTTTAGTTATCATGGCGATATACAAGATGGCGCCCCTCAGGCTTCGCGTCCCTGGCACTTGCACCGATGATAGGGCGTTGCTACGGTTCTAGATGTTGTAAGCTCCATCGCAGATGGCAAATAGTATAACTAATAAAATATTAAAACAATGATTTTTGAAAAACAATTTTATTTTTACGTATACATTATTTCTTTTTTGATTTTTCTTTTTTCCCTTTTTTACCTTTACCTTTTTTATCATCTACTTTTACTTTTTTCTTGTCTTCTTCTTTATCAACTTTTTCATTCAATTCCATCTTTTCTTTTGTATCTAAAATCATTTCTCGTTTTTCTTTAAGGATTTCAGGATTTCTTTGTAGACCAAATCCAACTTGGACTGTCAAAACATTTGGAAAGGAATTTTTACCACTTTTCTCTGATTTACCACCTTTTCCTGATTTTTCACTTTTGCTTTTTTTATCTTTACCTTTTTTACCTTTGTCTCCTTTTTCAGAACCTTTTTTACCTTTGTCTCCTTTTTCAGAACCTTTTTTACTTTTGCCTTCTTTTCCACCTTTACCTCCCTTTTTACCACCTTTATTACTATAAGGGATATCCTTAAAAATATAGATAATTTTAGAAACATTATTTTTGTGAAAACGTAGCACTATTATAAATATCCTTACCTAAGGCGAGAAATGTAATCGAGTCGAGTATGAATGAAGGAGCGATTTAAAAATGGTATACTACACTTAAGTCAATACCGAAAAAAATACAGTTGCACAGAGGTATACCTCAAGGAATTCTGCAGAATCCAAGAAGAATACAAAGACTATGTACCCATATACACTGATGCTTCAAAATGCGAGAAAAAGTAGGACCAGCGGTCATAGAAGAAGAAACCAGTCACCAATACAAACTCCAACCAGTATCTTCACAGCCGAGGCCATAGGAATCCTACGAAGTGTAGAAATCATCAATCAAAAAGACCAAAGACGCTCCAAATACATCATCTTCTCAGATTCCCTGAGCGTTCTAACCACTATAGTCAAAATATATATTAGCAATAGAATCATCCAAGAAATACAAGAAAAAATACAGTGCCTTCAAGAACAAGACACAATAAACAGCTTGGTCTGGGTACCTTCACATAAAAACAAATTCATTTTCTAATAAAAATGATTTTAAAACGAAACTTCAAGAAGAATGGAATAATATACCAGCAGAAGTTTGTGGAAAATTAGTGCAGTCTATGCCAAATCGCCTTCAAACAGTAATAGAAGCAAAATGTGACGTGACAAAATATTAATTTAAATTAATTGATTGTTTTCTAATTACTTTATTAGTATAAAAGGTAACGAAAAAGTAGATTCCGCAGCCAAAGAAGCCACCAGAAAAGATCCAATGAATAACTCGACCGTACTATGACATGAAAAATGAAATAAAACATAAAATGCGAGAACAAGTAGACAACATATGGCAAAATACACATCTTAACAAACTAAGAACAATAAAATCCGACACGAAGAACTGGCCATTCGCGGGAACAAGAAGAGAGCAAATTCCACTACCAGACTACGAATTGGACACACAAGAATAAGACACAGCTACAAAATGAAGAAAGAAGATCCCCCATTATGTAATGACTGCAACGCAATCATTACAGTACAACACCTTATTACAGAATGCACCAAATATGACAACAAGACAGACACACCAAATACCTGACACCCTACAAGAAGCACTTAACGACAATAACAAAAAATCCTATATAAATTTCTAACAGACACAAAACTATACAGACAATAGACTACCACCATACATAATACCCACGCAATGAAATATAATCAGCAATATCATAAATTACAATACCGGGTACTAAAAACCCAAGATGTACCTTTAATTAAATTAAATTTAAAAAATATAAATATGGTATAAACACTTCAAGAAAGCCGTGAATAAGTTGAAGATGATGATAAAGTTGGGAGATCTAGTACTTCAATCACCAGAAAAAACGTGGAAGAAGTTAAGAAAAAAATTCTTGATAACCGTCGAAATACAATTATAGATCGGTATGGTTCATGCAAAGAAATTTTCACTAATGTTTTAGGCATGAGGCGAGTGGCAGCAAAATTTGTTCTAAAATTGTTAAATTTTGAACAAAAAATGTGTGGTTAATGTCGTTCAGGAAATGCTAGATGATTTCGTTAATGACTCAATATTGCTCCAGCGCATCATAACGGGTGATAAGACGTGGGTGTACCGTTATAACATCGAATCAAAGACTCAATCATCGCGCTGAAAGCTTCCAAATGAACCAAGACCCAAAAAAGCACGCCAAGTTCGATCGAATGTTAAATTTCTTCTCACTGTTTTTTTAGATTATCGTGATGTACTATGAAATTTTACCGCAAGGTGTTACAGTTACTAAAGAATAATATTTAAGCTTGTTGCGTTCAGCTACGTCAAGCAATTCCTAGAAAACGGCAAGATTTATGGAAGGACAATTTTTGGAAATTGCACCATAAAACAACAGCACATACTTTATTGCTTGCTCGAGATATTCTGTCCAAAAATAGCATCGTAATGAAACCCCAACCACTCTATTCACCAGATATGGCCCCATGTGACATTTCTCTTCCCAAAAATGAAATATACAATGAAAGGACAACGTTTTACGACCATTAAAGAAATAAAAGCAAAATTGCTGGAGGAGCTGAACGCTATACCAAAATCTGCGTTTCAGAAGTGTTTTGCAGACTGGAAAAAACGGTGGCAGAAGTGCATTATATCCGATGGGGACTATTTTGAAGAGGATAATATAAAAATTGATAAACAAATAAATATTGTTTTGTAAATTAAAAATTTGATTACAGCTCGTATGTACGGTAATTGCCAAAAGAATAAATTGGTGTACATATTGTACGAAAAGAAATTTCCGCATTGTGCATATTACTTAAAATATGAGCACTGTGAGGATTAAACGACCCAACATTGTGCTGATTGTTTTTGTGAGATTTTACCTTTAAACTCCCAATTATCGTTTGGGCATCATCTTTGCATTCTGGTACATCAGCCCAATAGAAATCCTGAAAATTTTCGCTCCAATTCACTGTATGTAAATTACAATTTATATTTGCTAGTGTAATTTTCTTCTTTACTATTTCTGTCTTTTTGGGTCTTTGTGGAACAACAGGTGTAGATTTATCTTTGGTAGATTTATCTCCTTTGCTCCCTTTTTTTCCTTTTTTATCTTTACTTTTATCTTTTTTACCCTTTTTACCCTTTTTCTTCTTTTCTTTCGGCGGTTTGCAGGTCTAAAAAAAAAATTACAAATGTATTGGTTTGAGACTATGGCAAAAATGTACCCTTCACGCTAGAGTGCTAAGGTGCTAAGAATATAACAATGTTATACGACTGGCGTAGCGTAGTGGTAACACACGTGCCCTGCTTTGCTAAGGTTTCGGGTTCGAATCCTATTCCGAGATGGAATATTCATAATGAAAAATGAGTATTGTCCTGGCTAATTGCTTTTGTATATACAGAGTGATTATTTAATGGCGAGACGACGTCACTGGAAGTTTTAATAATTTGCCGTTTCATACACATCGTAGCAGGCGATTATGCGCCCATGCGCATAATCTTTTTTTCTTCATAATCATAGTTATTATAGTCATAGTATTCACCAGTATTTCTGCTAGAAGGCACGTAAAATTCGGTGACGTCGTCTTGCCATTAAATAATCACTCTGTATATATTAGCAAATTCTTTTAAATATTTGTTAACATGTAAATAAGTATAAAAATTGTTTTATTATATTTAAATGTACATACACCGTCGCACACAAGTTGTATTGTATTTAAATGTATTTACATGTATGGAATAATTTGCAAATAAATTATTATTATTATTATTATTATATATATCATGAGTTCAAAACGAAATTACATAAGGGTTGGCTTTGGAAAAATAAAATAATGTCTATTGCAATCTTTATATAACAATTGACTAACGTTTAGGCACAGCCTTTGTAATCATTAAAATTGGAAATTATTTTTTATTTTTTTTTTTAATTATTAATTAAATTTTGTTGGAACCAGTGGCAATACACAATTCGCCTATTTTGATGTATAGCAAGAATTTTGTATGGGAATAGCTTTAAATCTTTTTTGATAATAGTATGGCAAGTTCCTAATGATAAACCACCCAGCAAACATTTTTATACGGGCCAGTACTGGTAAAGTACATACTCCCCGGCATTGAAAGTAATGGGCCAGTACCCCGGTGTCCCCGTGGTCATTACTGGCCCATTGATGTATCAGTTGCTGGCCCAGCAACGGTAAAGTGCAAAATAATCGCATTAGTTGCAAGATTTATTTCTGATGGTTTTAAGTAAAAAGTATGAGTGAAGAAGAGTGCTTATAAAATGCTGGTAAAGTACTTCGTATAGGAGGAGTGCGAAATACAAATGTGAAGTACATTATTAATACTGGTGTTGCACTTACTTTTGGTGCCAGTAATTTACCAGCATAAAAGCAGTTTGCCAGCATTCGGCCGTTAGTTGAATGTTTGCTGGGCAGGCTCTTGCGATAGTGTACGTAGTGATGTAGCGGGTTGCTCGTTCATACATTGACGAACTTGGCCTTCCAGTTCTATCTCTATGAGTAATGCTCCCTGTATCTTGGAATAAATCAACACATCTTCTAAGTGACATATGTAGTTTTTGATTGAATATAACCTCGATATAGTAAAACTTAACCACAAATTTAAGACCCAGATTTACACGTTCACATGTTTCCATAAAAGTCTATTTACACCACAACAGTCACCAAAGTAACCAGATCTAGTTTCGTATTACAAAATGAGACAGATTATATCTTAATTTATAATGATAAAAACATACAAATCTGAAGTTTGTACGCAATTTTTTAGATGACATTTAAAGTCACTAATACACTATAAAAGTAACCAAATTAACCAGATCTGGTTTGTCTTTACAAAGATGAATGCAATATATTTATATTATTTTTACCTTTATGTATATTAACCTAATATTAACTTTGCTTTTGAAAGTATCTCTCAGGGCCCTTAAATTTTTTTCAGGACTCTCAGCAATTACAGATGGTTCTTTAAATTTAAGAAATTTCTTGTTATAACTTTGTCTTTCAGTTTTGTAACAAATTAAATTTTCTTCAAATAGTTCACTATATTCATCAGGTTTTGCGTATGGATTTTTTGATTCTTTGCCCTTTTTTGATTTCTTTTCTTTCTTCGGTTTCTTCTCTTTCTTATCTTTCTTTCCTTTTTTACCTTTCTTCCCTACAGGTTCATCTTTAATAAAATCTTCTTCTTCAATCGGTACTTTTATTATTTCCAAAAGTGGTACACATATTTCAAAATAAAAACTATGAGTTACTTTCTGGAAAATTAAATATTGAGAAATTACAAATAAAAGCTAATATTAAGAAGACGCCTACACTGTAAACGCAAGGAAATCACTGCAATTTTAAATAATTTATAAAATGTTACGAATTTAGACAAAATAATATAGCAAAATCAACAAATAATATACAAGGTGTCTCAAAAGAAATTTTATATTTAGTGGATCGATTAAAAAAAAAGTAAGCCGTATATAGAAAAAATGTTTATTAATTATTAAAATACACTTTTTGGGGATTTATTTCTTAAAAATAATATCGTCTAAATGTAGACCCTCGCGTTCTCGGCACTCATTTAATCGAACAGTAAAATTACTTATGACGTCTCGGCAGATGGACTCAGGGATGGCTGCCATTTCGTGACGGATATTTTCTTTCAAATGCGCCAGTGAAGTCGGTTTATTGGCGTAAACTTTAGATTTAAGATAACCCCATAGGAAAAAGTCCATAGGGGTTAAATCTGGACTGCGTGGAGGCCAATTTATGTCACCTCTCCGGGAGATCAATTTGCCTGAGAAAATTTCACGAACACGTGGCAGAGACATATTGGACGTGTGTGAAGTTGCTCCGTCCTGTTGGAACCATGTTCTTTGGTTATAGCCAGGAAAGTTTTGCAGTTCAGGTACCAAGAAGTTATCTAACACATAAGCTCACGAAGCTACATAACGCTCTGAATTCACTGTAACTGCACGCCCCCTTTCGTCTTCAAAAAAGTAAGGGCCGATAATTCCTCTCGCCGACATCGCAGCCCATACGGTCACTTTAGGCGAATGTAGGGGTTTCTGATCGGTTTGCGTATCGGATTCGTTGCACTCCAGTAGCGGCAGTTCTGCTTATTTACGTGGCCATTAAGATGAAAATGAGCTTCATCCGAAAACAAAATGTTGGTAAACGTTGAAAATCGCTCAATCACCTAATTTACGAAATTAAGCCTCTGACTGGCATCTTGGGGCTTTAATTCTTGCACCAATTGAATTTTGTAGGGGTGCAGCTTTAGGTCTTTGTGCATAATGCGATGTAATGATGATCTATGCACATTTAAAGCACTTGCGCGCTTCCGAATTGAAAGGTTCGGGTCGTCACGAACAGACTGATTAACATTCTCCACGTTTTCTACCGTTCTTGATAACCTAGGTCGCCCGGATTTTGATTTATCCAGCGTTGTACCAGTCTCTTCAAACTTTTTAACCCAATGTCGAATGAGAGGAATGCTTGGCGCATCATTTAAGTGGCAAAAACCTCGAATACTGCAGAATTTTCTACGCGCTACAGTCGCCGAATCACCGTTTTTGTAAAACTCTCGCACGCATAACACGCGGTCTGCTCCCGAGAAACGCTCCATAGCGACTGAATTCCCAAGAGCTAGGTTACCGATTGACATAACCCCCGCGCCCCTCGGATACGTTGCGTTCACACAGTAAGCTAAATAAATATAAAATTTCTTTTGAGACACCTTGTATATTATTTGTTGATTTTGCTATATTATTTTGCTATGTATGATTTTTACATACATTTTTATTAGGTTTGATCGATTGAATAGTTTGAGTAAAATCTGTCTAATTATTGAATATGTTATAAAATCTAGCTTTTTAACTTTTTGCCCATACTATGAATTGATTAAAATAAAACAAAAATATATTTAAAATGGTCGAATTTCCAGATTTTGAAACAAGAAAAGGCGAATCTCCGCATTTTGACAGACGATAAAATCGGATTACCGGATTCTGAGAGATGAAAATGTTCAATCTCCGGATTTTCAAAGATGAAAAGATCGTATCTCTTATTTTAAAGGATGAAAAGTTTGAATTTCCAAATTTTAAAAGGTGGACAATCTATCCTGTATTGGCATCTGACACTACCGATAGAGGCGCTACTGCATTCACAGCATGGCTGACTTTGGTAGGATATTTTTGACAGGTTCAATGGTATCTTCATGTGATATTTATTGAAACACACGGGAACACACTCTAAAATGGTCTTTAACTGTCTTTCCACTTCTAAGAACATATTCCCATGCTTGTCACAAACTCGACTATCCTACAACCGTCAGTTTCTCAAAATCTCACTAGAGGCGCTTCAGTTATTGTCAGTTGACAATAATTTTAAATAAATTACCTTCTCCTTTGGTGGTGGGGGGAGTCCAATAACTCTATAGCAGGTAAATGTAAGTGCTCCATTATCTGTACCTTCTGTAACTAATTCTTCAACTCTATCCTCAGGTAAAATTTCAGTATTGTCCAAAAACACCAACTTTGGTAAATGGCTAACAACGACATCTTTGTATGAGTAGCACATCTAAAAAACTAACTTTAGTTTATCTTTTCACCAACAGATGTCACCAGACTTACTGAACAAGGATTACCTTCCAAGCTTAAAGCTCGTAGTTCCTTCAATCCCTGCAGTGGCCCTAGTGTCGGTACAAGATCGTATATATCATTACAAGAAAGATCTAATGTATGTAGTTGTCGGAAAGTTCTGCTAGTCGATAACAGATGGAGACTGCTATCTAAAATTAAATTCGAAATTGAGTTATTTCGGTATAAAATGTTTTGAATGAAAATGAAACCAATTTAATGAAGGAATAAAACACATCGCAAAAGATTAAATATAGGTATTGAGGACAGCAACGACCTCTTCAGACAGGTGGGGGGGGGGGGGGGGGTAAAGGGCTCTGCGGAGCACAGGTTGGGAACCGCTGATATAGATGATGATAAAACATAAGTATTAGTTTACAAATATTAAAAAAGGGGCAGGCTAACATTTCATCGGTTCTGAGCTTTTTTGTGGACTGTCTTTTTTATTACTTTTTTTGCCGAAAATGTCAAAATTTTAGACCGTAATTCAAAACAAACCATATATTTGTGATCTAAGGCTAAAAATATATAAGTATACCAATTTTCGAGCAAAAATAAAAAAAAAATCTTCCAAAATTTTGAACTTTTTGGTCAAAATTTTTTTGTTTCCGATTTTAGCCAAAATATAGTTTTAGGCTAATTTTGGGGTAAGGATTATGAAAAAACTATTTAAAAAATTCATGCTTTTCTATTTTTTGAGTTAGAGCTGGTTTAGGTCAGTTTTTTGCCTATAATTCCAAAACTTTTGCCCAAACTTCAAAATGGACCAAATTTTCTTGATCTCTGACCAAAAATGCATATTTGTACCAATTTTCAATAAAATTGGAGACAATTCTTAAGGGGTACCCCTTACGATTTTTTCGATTTTTGGCCATTTTCAAGGATTTTGGATTACTACCCCTACAAAACTTAATAATATGTTTATTTAAGCCCAATTTTTTTCTTAGAATAAACAGTGTAGTAGAATTTTAAAATTTCCAGCCCCATATTTATATCCCTAACCATTTTTTTGTTAGCAATTTTCAAAATTTTCAAAAAAAATTAAAAAACTTCAAAAAAAAATTTTGTTTCAAAATCTGGTTACAAGTAAATTAGGACCTCAAGATTTCAAAAATTTCAACCGCATGTCTTTATTGCATTTCGTTTTTGAGATATATCCATGCGAAGATGAATATTTCTATAAATCACGCCATATTAAAATTTGTCATAATTTTAAAATACGCAAAACGAGTAAGGCCTCTAATTTTTTCTAGACTAAATAAACTACAAGGAATCCAAAAATTTCAACCGCTGGTCGCTATCTCTAACCATTTTTGAGTTGTGATTTTTTTTATTTTACAATTTTCACAAATAATGTAAATTATGCCATTCAAAAAAATTGTCATTATCTCAAAACGTTTTAAACGATTAAAGCCCCAATTTTTCTCTAGACCAGTGGTTCCCAACTTTTTTTACTTGCGGAGCCCATTTTAGAATCAATTTCTATGACGGAGCCCCTAGGCCAACCCTATGTCTTACAAATTAATGGTGTTTAGAAGTAATGTTACGGCGGAGGGGGTAGATTTTTTAGTTAATATAAATTCACTTTTCTCTTTTACAGCTCACATATTGATAGATAGACAGATTTTTATAAAATGAAGCAAATAATCAAAATACACGCAGATTATTCAAAAAAAAATCTCGCCGATCACATTCCAGCTAGTCATAGAGTCATAAACCGGCTAGAGCAGTGGCGAATTAAGTTGCTTGGGGGCCTGGGCGGTAAAATTAAAATGGGCCCTCTATTATTTTAAATAGAATGGAAATATTTGTATATAGACTTCGGTAGCCCCCCCCCCCCCCCCGGCTTCGTGAGCCCCGGGCGGCCGCCCAGTCCGGCCACCGCTTAATTCGCCTCTGATCCTGAGCGTTATCCATACTTTTGTACGAGATATATTACTGAACCGGTACTGCAAGAGATGGTATAACATCCCAAGATAAACAATGAAAGAGTTTGATTTCATTATTAAACCGAGACCTCGCAAACAAAACGGAAAATTAATATCAAACACTAATTTCGAAAATTAAACATTTCTCACATTCGCGGGGGGTAAGGAGGAGGGGGTAATTAAAATGATTTTTAACTTTTGAATTTCACCTAATTATTAATTTATTTGTTTACTTGTTAAAATAAACATTTGTACATCTTCAGTAGTTCAAACAATTGAACGAGAGAGGGTGCGTTAATTTAAAACAAACATATGAGGGACGTGGCAATTGTCTCAAAACAAACGACGTAGATATACGGAACGCACCCTAAAACTATTCTCACCCTACCCCTTTAGAAAACGGAGCTTTTGTTCAGTCTTATTAATTATTTAAAAATTAACTTTATTAACTCGTATTATAAGATCTAAATGAAGTTATTAATATATTAGAGAAAATCCAAGAGGTAAAATAGATAAAATAATACATACAAGTTTCGGAAAACTGAAAATTTATTTTAATAAATTGAAAAAATAAGAAGTACTTAACTGACCTTATTGATGTCGAAGCCCGTAAAATAGGACTCATCATCAGTAATCAGTAAAAAAAGTATCTCATTGTTATGCTTGGTTTATATACGGAACAAGAATAAGGAATAGGAAATAAGAATAGTACACAAGATGTTAAAACATGGCTGCGCCGTATATCGGTTTATGTAGGAATGAAATTTAACTGAAGGTAATGGGATTCGGACCAGTCAGAAAATAAAAACAAATTTATTAACTTCGCTAACGTTTCGATTTTATTTAAATCTTCATCAGAGCTTTTAGATTTAAATAAAATCGAAACGTTAGCGAAGTTAATAAATTTGTTTTTATTTTCTGACTGGTCCGAATCCCATTACCTTCAACTATAACTACTAACTTACGGACTTAACTCATCTAATCATGAAATTTAACTTAAACATAAGAATAGTTGGTAACATTCAACATTTTATTCTTATTCCAAGAATAAGACACGATAAGCCTGCGCACAGCAATCAAAATGTCTGCCGTAATAAAGTTTGTTCAACAGATGTTTTTCAGTTGTGATCAGAGGGTTGTAAACAACAATAAAATGTTTTTAACGGTAATAAACGAAATTTTTTTAAAGGCTATATGAATCAGAACCTGTCAAGTGACAAACGTTAAACACAGGCCAACGCAAGTACGCAGGCGTAACGACGAAATGTTATGTCCTATATAAACGGTTTAATATTTTTTTATTCTTGTGTACTATTCTTATTTCCTATTCCTTATTCTTGTTCCGTATATAAACCAACCATTAGAAGAGCCTGAAGATTAGAAGAGGATGAGAACACGATTTTTTATCAAGAATTATAACAAACCGAAAACGAAAAGAAAATACAAATATTACCAGAATTTTTCAAAGAACGGAAACGGGAATAAAAACTCTAAGTTTTGATGTGAAGTGTGAATTTTCACACATTTCAGGGTTCGCAGATATTTAGAGCGTTTCTCGGGAACAGACCGCGCGTTATGCGTGCGAGAGTTTTACAAAAACGGTGATTCGGCGACTGTAGCGCGTAGAAAATTCTGCAGTATTCGAGGTTTTCGTCACTTAAATGATGCGCCAAGCATTCCTGTCATTCGACATTGGGTTAAAAAGTTTGAAGAGACTGGTACAACGCTGGATAAATCAAAATCCGGGCGACCTAGGTCATCAAGAACGGTAGAAAACGTGGAGAATGTTAATCAGTCTGTTCGTGACGACCCGAACCTTTCAATTCGGAAGCGCGCAAGTGCTTTAAATGTGCATAGATCATCATTACATCGCATTATGCACAAAGACCCAAAGCTGCACCCCTACAAAATTCAATTGGTGCAAGAATTAAAGCCCCAAGATGCCAGTCAGAGGCTTAATTTCGTAAATCAGATGATTGAGCGATTTTCAACGTTTACCAACATTTTGTTTTCGGATGAAGCTCATTTTCATCTTAATGGCCACGGAAATAAGCAGAACTGCCGCTACTGGAGTGCAACGAATCCGAAACGCAAACATCAGAAACCCCTACATTCGCCTAAAGTGACCGTATGGGCTGCGAAGTCGGCGCGAGGAATTATCGGCCCTTATTTTTTTGAAGACGAAAGGGGGCGTGCAGTTACAGTGAATTCAGAGCGTTATGTGGAGATGTTAGACAACTTCTTGGTACCTGAACTGCAAAACTTTCCTGGCTATAACCAAAGAACGTGGTTCCAACAGGACGGAGCAACTTCACACACGTCCAATATGTCTCTGCCACGTGTTCGTGAAATTTTCTCAGGCAAATTGATCTCCCGGAGAGGTGACATAAATTGGCCTCCACGCAGTCCAGATTTAACCCCTATGGACTTTTTCCTATGGGGTTATCTTAAATCTAAAGTTTACGCCAATAAACCGACTTCACTGGCGCATTTGAAAGAAAATATCCGTCACGAAATGGCAGCCATCCCTGAGTCCACCTGCCGAGACGTCATAAGTAATTTTACTGTTCGATTAAATGAGTGCCGAGAACGCGAGGGTCTACATTTAGACGATATTATTTTTAAGAAATAAATCCCCAAAAAGTGTATTTTAATAATTAATAAAAATTTTTTCTATATACGGCTTACTTTTTTTTAATCGATCCACTAAATATAAAATTTCTTTTGAGACAGCTTGTATTTTCTATCTCGTTCTAGAAACTTTCTGATCACCCCTCGTAATAAGAGGTTAGTATTTCACAAATCCTGATTTTGAAAATTTTTCATACGTTCTTCTGATTTCCAATACTATTTTAATCCTATATGCGAGTATTAAATATTTAATTCTAAGGGGGTAATCTAATCACAGGGAGTCCGTTCTGCCCCCTCCCGACGACGCCGTCCGTCTCGGCGTTCTCCGTCGGGCACTCTGCTAAATTAAATGTCAGCCATTTTCGACAAATCGAATTAAGAGCACAGTAAACAACCATCACAGATATTAAATATATGTGTAATTTATATCTATGAATGGAACTAATCAAAATTATTGCGAATATGATTTTTTGCATTAAGAAATTGCTTTAATTTTAAGTTAGGTAATTGTTGATTCTTTTATTTCTCGTAGCAAATTTTAATTTTATAATACCAGAGTCTAGAATTATTGAAAATAATAAAATAAGATAGGCCGTGGAATACCAAAGTCAATGGCGCACCCAGGAATTTCTGTTGGGGGGGGGAAGACAAAATTATTTAAATTATGAAAATATAAAGTGATGACCTAAAAAAAAGGTCCTCTCTTACTTCTAAAATACAAGTAACGACTTACAAAAAAGGTCCTCATTTCTATTTTTAAATTTTTCTAGTGTGTTTGTGTGTTTTAATTTTTATTTCCTTCCTTCATAGGGGGGGGGGCTACATTCAAATATTACACCTTTTCACACCTCTGTACCAAATCTCAGCGATATCAGTCCATAAATAAGCAAGTTATAGCCCTGACCCACTTTCGGTAAAAACTGAAGCATATTTTTTGAATTTTCAACATCTTTCTGCGTCATAGGATTAAGTTTGAGTTCTCATACCAAATTCCAACGAAATCTACTCATAAATAAGCGAGTTATGGGAATTTTTCAACTTTGGGGGCCTTCTGAGGCCCCTGTGCTTCATATATCCAGTTTTCGTGTACCTACGCTTAAAGATTACCTAATTCCGCACCCCTGTGCAAAATCTCAACGATATCGGTCCATAAATAAGCGAGTTATAGCCGTGCTCCACTTTCGGCCGAAACTGGAGCAGAATTTTTTGTCAAAGTCCGAATTTGGCACTTTTAAGGGTATAAACAGAATCATCTCGATGTCACGATTCCAGAAGTGTGATGGTTTTTAAAATCGGTACATAAATAAAGGAGTTATAAGCATTTGAACTAGTTTTCAGTTAATCTGGTCTAGTTCTCAGATTAAGTTTAAGGAATTAGATCACCCACTTAATTAATGAGTTCACATACGTCATTTCATCCTATTAATTGGTATTAAAACCGAATTTTTCATCGTTAATATTCGTATTTATCCGTCAGTTGCATTAATTCCAAAATTTAAAACTGGAGGCAGCAGGAGTCAAAGAAATTTAAGAATTATTTTTTCGTCTACGAAGGTCAGAGCTGCAAGTTAATTAGTTTTCAATATATTAATTGGGGGCAGCAGGTGTCAACAAAAATAATGTTTTGTTACTGAAGGTCAAAATGCTATCAGATTAATAAGTGATACGTAAAAAGAGTTATTTGTGATTTGAGTTGTTTAAATATCCAATTTCTGCCAAAACTTTTTTAAAATTTTCAACATTCATCTGCAACACAACTTATTTTAAACCTCATACCAAAATCAGTGTTGAATTAAGATTTTTATTTGCATTAAGTTGAAACAGCAGGTGTCAACATATCTTAAACAATGACAAAGTAGAATGCATAGAATGAGCTTCTAAAGAAAGTTGAAATGAGAAAACTAAATGAAGTGATGAACAAAAAAAGAAAAAAGGGAACTTCGGAGGCTGTAAGTCCAGGTCTATTTGGCCTAAACGGAAATCCACATATAATAACTGGTACCACTTTTCTACCTACAGTTTATCAGATGTCATTAGATTTGATAATATTGGTCATGTAATAAGAGGCATGTAAAAAAAATATGCAGTTTGTGTAAGAACAATCCATTTATTTATGTGTAAAATGTAAAGTACATCTGTGCCCAGAGTGTTTTGAAATGTTTCGTTCCAAATAAGTTCATATTTCATTCATAAATAAAATAATTTGCTTATTACATGTTTACTTATATTTGATATTGTTATGAGCCAAGGGTGCGTATTCGTATCCTTATATTCCTGTAGAGTTAAGCATATAAATTTTTTTCAAAATGCAATAATTGTCTAAGTTGATGTATATTAATTAATTTGCATTACAAGTTTTGTGAAAATTATTGTTTCTTAATAGCTTGGCTATTAATCTAATCAAAAATTTCTTTCGTACGTTTCTGGTTCAGATCAGTGAGCATCAGTGATCAGTGATCATTTTTTCAGATTGTTAGTTTAACCCTTTTAGGCTAAGGTGTGGGACAGTATTTTTTTAAAGTACATTTTTGGAAGAAAACATTAAAAAACATACAAACCTTATAAAATAAAGGTAGAAAAGTGGTACCAGTTGTAATATGTGGATTTCCGTTTAGGCCATATATACAGCTATGCCAGAAAGTATTAGACCCCCCACGAAATTTTCCATATATAAATTTCTAAGAAAAGTATTGGTATTAATTACTTCCTAGAATCAAAACAACCACAATAACAACATTTAGGAATATATCCGACGATCCTGGAACTACAGAATCCTTAGTGGGGGTACAAAGTATAAAAACTCGGTAATGCTTCTATATGACAACATTTGCCTTTGAGCTTTGTATGAACGTTTTGCGCTGTGCTTTTGAAGTTAAACATTTTTTTTCATCATTATTATTTAGTGTGCTAATTAATAATACCAAAAACACGTGAATTGAGTGAAGTGGAGAGAAGCCAAATTGTGATTTTGAAGAAGCAAGGACTTTCAATTCATGAAATTGCCAGACAATTACAATTTTCTCGTTGTGCTGTGCGAACTACCATTCGACGATTGGAGGAGACTAGATGCTACAAAAGTAAGCCCAGAAGCGGGAGAAAAAAAATTACAACAGTCAAACAGGATAGAATTTTGCAACGCATGTCCTTCCGTAATCGCCGGTTATCATCGAAAGATCTGTCCAGTCAACTGAATGAACATTATAACTTAAAAATTTCTCCTAGTACCGTGAGACAACACCTCTCTGATGTAGGACTAAGAGGATGGAAGGCAAGACACAAACCATATCTGACCCCAGCCCATAAAAAGCGACGGCTATTGTGGACCAGAAAATACCAGGATTCGAAAAGTGAAGATTGGGCCAAAGTAATGTGGACAGACGAATCAAACATAGAGCTGAGTATTGAAACACATGTAAATTACTTGCTCAAAGTTTCTAATTTTGAAAAATCACAGAATATTAAATTCATTTTAATATTTTTTTCTATTGCAGCTTTTTGGTTAACCTGGTGCACAGTTTGTTCGTCGCCGGCCTGGGGAGGCTTATAAGTCGGAATGTATAATACCTACGGTGAAGTTCGGAGGGGCAGCATAATGGTTTGGGGAAGTATGGCTGCAACTGGAGTCGGAGAAATCTCCATATGTGAAGGAAGAATGAACAGCGAACGCTACATCGAAATGCTGGAAGAGACTCTGGAGCCTTCATATTTAAAACTATTCGGCGAAATGACACTTAATTACTATTTCCAACAAGATAACGCGTCTTGCTATAAATCCCGATGTGTTTTACAGTGGTTTAGTGATAGTGAGATTAAAGTTATGGATTGGCCCGCTCAATCCTTTGATTTATCCCCGATTGAGCACTTATGGACCGTTTTAAAAAGAAAGGTTTCCCAAAATAAGTGTTCCTCGAAAGAGACATTAAAGGAAAGGATTATAGCTGAGTGGAATCAATTATCTATAGAATTATACCAGAAATTAGTGGCGAGTATGCCCGGACGAATCAAAAGTGTTATTCAAGCAAAAGGGGGATTTACGAAATATTGATGTATATTTTTATAAATATATATATTTTTTTAATAACAATGTTCTGTTTTTATACTTTGACCCTTATACTATAACTAACAACTAGATAATTAAAATTGCCTGTAATATAGACCTGATAATAAATGAAAACTAAATTTTCCATAGGGGGTCTAATACTTTCTGGCAAGGCTGTATAACGTAGTTAACTATAACCAAATAGTTAGAAAATGGTTGCTATGGTTACTTATAGGATTGTTATATTGTACCCGAATTTAACCAAAAGATTAAACTCAACTAAGCTTTCAGCAACCGACCCTTGAAGTTTAAACACGTTGCAAAAGTACTCGTGTTACACGTGCAAAAGTAGGTACTCGTTGCGTGTCTTGAGTAACACTATGTATAACATTTATATTTGCTTGTGCCTCTCTTTAATTTGATATTTAATAAATATATTTTTTAAAATGTTTTAAAATTTTAGTGTGTGTGAATTTAGTCAAAAATTTCATACATCCGGACAGCCATCAATTTTAATTTCTACCAACGAATAGCAAAAAAACAAAAAGCCGTCATATTTATTACATTTTTACGAGTTGTAAGGCAAAAAACAGAGATATTAATACCAATTAATAACGGCCAACAGGGTTGTCCATATATTATAATTACGTACAACTATACATTTTTACTAATAGACATATCTTATTATGGTCATCCCTCAATTAAAGCTAAAAAAGTATCATTAAAAAAAATACACTGATGTCCACATGTTTATGTTTAGGGATAGTTTATGACGTAATTTATAATGCTTAGTCTGTGCTTGTGAATGAACATTTAAATCTCGGAATGTACCCGTAATATGGACATATGACAAACATTTTTTAATATTTGAGAAAATATTTCCTCATCAAAATTTAAAAATTACGAGAGACCAAATTAATTGTTATGGTGTTATCTAATAGGAGGTTGCATTTAAAGCTGTGTTGATGGTGTCTTATGTCATTTTGAAGTGTGAACATTTCCTACTAAAATTCAGTCATCAGACCTATAACCGAATTAAAATGGAACGTTTTTCTGATATGTACTTCTACAGTACTTTAATTTGAAAAAAATTCAGCTGAAGCTCATCGATTGCTTGTTAAAACTTATAGTGAATATGCTCCATTGAAAACAGTATGTAGAGATTAGTTTCAATGATTCAAAACTGGTGATTGTAACGTTGACAACAAACAATGGACAGGACAAGTTCAAAGATGACCAATTTCAAGTTCAATTGGAAGAAAACCCTGCTGAAACACTCAAATAATTTGCTCAACAGCTCGAAGTCGATAAATCAACCATTTCACGACGTTTACAAGCCATGGTAAAGATCCAGAAAGCACAGAAGGGACGTAGCCAGGGGGGCATAGGGGGCATTTGCCTCCCCCCAGGATGTTTTACCCTATATAAAATATAATTTAGGTTGTTAGAAGTTTTCTTCACCGTAGGTGAAGAAAACTTAAAACTTTACCGGACTTTTATTATTTAATATAATACAAGGTGTCTCAAAAGAAATTTTATATTTATTTAGCTTACTGCGTTAACGCAACGTATCCGAGGGGCGCGGGAGTTATGTCAATCGGTAGCCTGGCTCTTGGGAATTCAGTCGCTATGGAGCGTTTCTCGAGAGCAGACCGCGCGTTATGCGTGCGAGAGTTTTACAAAAACGGTGATTCGGCGACATAGCGCGTAGAAAATTCTGCAGTATTCGAGATTTTCGCCACTTAAATGATGCGCCAAGCATTCCTCTCATTCGACATTGGGTTAAAAAGTTTGAAGAGACTGGTACAACGCTGGATAAATCAAAATCCGGGCGACCTAGGTCATCAAGAACGGTAGAAAACGTGGAGAATGTTAATCAGTCTGTTCGTGACAACCCGAACCTTTCAATACGGAAGCGCGCAAGTGCTTTAAATGTGCATAGATCATCATTACATCGCATTATGCACAAAGACCTAAAGCTGCACCCCTACAAAATTCAGTTGGTGCAAGAATTAAAGCCCCAAGTCAGAGGCTTAATTTCGTAAATCAGCTGATTGAGCGATTTTCAACGTTTACCAACATTTTGTTTTCGGATGAAGCTCATTTTCATCTTAATGGCCACGTAAATAAGCAGAACTGCCGCTACTGGAGTGCAACGAATCCGAAACGCAAACATCAGAAACCCCTACATTCGCCTAAAGTGACCGTATGGGCTGCGATGTCGGCGCGAGGAATTATCGGCCCTTACTTTTTTGAAGACGAAAGGGGGCGTGCAGTTACAGTGAATTCAGAGCGTTATGTGGAGTTGTTAGACAACTTCTTGGTACCTGAACTGCAAAACTTTCCTGGCTATAACCAAAGAACATGGTTCCAACAGGACGGAGCAACTTCACACACGTCCAATATGTCTCTGCCACATGTTTGTGAAATTTTCTCAGGCAAATTGATCTCCCGGAGAGGTGACATAAATTGGCCTCCACGCAGTCCAGATTTAACCCCTATGGACTTTTTCCTATGGGGTTATCTTAAATCTAAAGTTTACGCCAATAAACCGACTTCACTGGCGCATTTGAAAGAAAATATCCGTCACGAAATGGCAGCCATCCCTGAGTCCACCTGCCGAGACGTCATAAGTAATTTTACTGTTCGATTAAATGAGTGCCGAGAACGCGAGGGTCTATATTTAGACGATATTATTTTTAAGAAATAAATCCCCAGAAAGTGTATTTTAATAATTAATAAACATTTTTTCTATATACGGCTTACTTTTTTTTTAATCGATCCAATAAATATAAAATTTCTTTTGAGACACCTTGTACAAAAGACTTAGAACGCTGTTATTTTCTACCCAAGCCATGTAATTAAGGTCGTACCAACCAATTTAGAATATTTTGTTATTTCCCCCCCCCCCCAAACTGAAATTCTGGCTACGTCCCTGGAGTTGGCTGCCCCATGAATTGACCGCAAATGCCATTACTATCGTTTAAACATCTCGATGTCTTTGCTTACAAAGCATTAAAAAAAGAGTTTTTTGAAGTGTATCGTGGCGTTTTGTAATGTGGCTGTGACCAGTGATGAAAAAAAATCCGAAATACAGGAAAACATGGGTTGATCCTGATCAATCATCAATGGCCGCATTCAGCAGACTCATCGGTTGGTAATTTTTTTCCTGTAATCATACATTGATCTACCGGTGAGTTACCATACTTACTCACCGGTCGTCATTTTATTAACTGGATTTCAGTTAGACGCTCACCGGTGAATATTTTGACAGTTATATATACAGTGGGTGGCCAAATTATTAGGGACAGTGCAGATTTTCTGGAATTTTCAAATGAATTTAATGAGGAAATAAGTGGCTTTGGGTCTCGTATTTATTTTTATTCATTAGAGTGCTTTATTTAGAATATAAAACGACATAATTGCTTATTCATAATCATTTATTTTTGTATAAAAAGTGTTAATTTAACAAATTAAGTAAAATCTTAATATTTTGTAATGCCACCCTTTGCTGCGATTGCGGCTTCCAGGCGTTTGGGCATGCTTTCTATGCAGACTTTTGCGTTGTGTCGGAGATTGGGGTTGTGATGCCACTCTCTGATAAGGGTTTCTATAAAGGCTATAGCGGGATAAGATAATGAAAACTGCACCGCTCCAGAATTCCATTTTTATTTGACCATTCGAAAGTACTTGGTCGAAAACCCCCTCAAAAAAATTTTCAGCCCCCGAAACCCACTAGGGTGTTCTCTATGCAAAAAACAACGTTTTTTCGACTTTTATTTTTCCTGGGCGCTTCTTTCATCCAAAAAATCTGAAAAAATTCACAGAAGTGTGTTTCAGCACTACAAATAACCATGAATTTTGAACTTGACAGTACCAAAAAAAGTGTGAAAAATCATTTTTCCATTGTTTTTTTGAGGTTATGTGCGAAAAAAATGGGAAAAAAGTTTAAGAAAAAACAGTTTTTTCGATTTTTGAGCTTGTTCCGGCGTGAAATTGACATTTCTAACACCGCCATTCGAAAGAGGGAAAAAAAATACACAAAATGTATGTACTTAAAAGTTGGCCAAATATTATTTACATAACCTAAAAAATCGTTGAAAATTTCAAAGATTTTTCCTGAGCTTAGTTTCAGTCGAAAAAATCTGAAAAAATTCATGGTTATTTGTAGTGCTGAAACACACTTCTGTGAATTTTTTCAGATTTTTTGGATGAAAGAAGCGCCCAGGAAAAATAAAAGTCGAAAAAACGTTGTTTTTCGCATAGAGAACACCCTAGTGGGTTTCGGGGGCTGAAAATTTTTTTGAGGGGGTTTTCGACCAAGTACTTTCGAATGGTCAAATAAAAATGGAATTCTGGAGCGGTGCAGTTTTCACTATCTTATCCCGCTATAGCCTTTCCGCTTGGTGGTGATGATTTATTTGGCGATCTCCCGCTTTTGAAAATAATATTGATACCAGCAACAAGAATATAGAAGAAAAATGATTTAAAAACAATTTATTTTCTCACAAAATTGCATCTTAACTTGAAAATTACAGGGGGGGGGGTGCTGTCCCTAATAATTTGTCCACCTACTGTATATATATAACAAAGAGTCGAGTACAAAGCAAGTCAAAAATTATGGAATTGAGTGTTAAGTCAGTTTACTTAGTTATTGCGGAGACGCATATAAAGCACATCTACTTTTAAAATTACTGTAAAAGCTTACATTCAAAATTGACTGTCATTACAATCTGTCATAGTTTAGAGCAGTGTTTCTCAACCAAAAACGCACCGCGGACTAGTATAATATATAATTTTCTAACACGGACCACTAATAATAATTGTTGGTTAATTTGCAAGAAAACAAATATATTTAATATGCTACTAAATACATTTATTTTATTTGTAGAAAATCATAAGTTTACAGAAAATAAATAAAATATAAATTATTTACATAAAAAATGAGCATAAAAAAGTTTAAAAACTGCAAAAAACATATATAAAAACTTTCGCGGACCCCTAAAATTTTTCTGGGGACCACTGGTGGTCCGCGGACCACCTGTTGAGAAACACTGGTTTGGTATAAACTATATAAATATATCGACAATTTTGTCCATAACTTTTCATTGCAAATGTGGCTTTGACAACTACTTCTTCAAATTAAAAAAAACAGAACATAGATTATCTACGAAGCCCTGAAATGTATAAAAATCATGTTAAGTTTTTTAATAATAATAATTTATTATTTTAAAAATTAAACCATTCTATTCATGTCAGTTCAAAAATGTTCCAAATTTAAAACTTTCTGTTTACAAATTTGTTATGATAAATGATTGTTGTGAAGTTCTTGTTTTGACCACTTTTTGATTGAGGGCAGCACTGGACCCATCACATTCTCTGACGTATGTATTCAATCATTTGTTTTGGTAATTTTGTAACTTTGGTAACGCTAAAAATTCTCTTTAAAAATAACTTTAATATGTAATGTGTTCATGTGTGTTTTTCTCACGGAAAATCAGAAAAATAATGGGGGACACACCCACCAGGTCAAGTCATATCACGACATTATTAATTATTAAAACGAATTGTATATGTAATAACGTAGGGTACGAATAGAAAAATCAATTTAGTTAAAAAAAAAGAAAGATATTGGATTGGAATTAAAAATTACTCTCATCTCTGAACACTTTGGCCACCAGATTTTTTTTTTTAAGGGGACTCAACATGGCTTTTTTATTATGATATGCCATCAAAGTCAAGAAACAAGATATGGCTCTTTGAAGACGAAGAAACTCCAACCACGTTGCGGGCAACCTGGACGGTACTAGCTGAACTACCTTAATAATAGTATTAATAATAATAATGCTACATTACTGTTTGTTAATTTATTTCGCCCCAATCCTAGATGAAAGAGTGTAATTCGGGCCTTATCTTGAATACATTTCAAATCTTTAATACAATTTACGTAAAGCTCCAAAAATTTGACACTCTTAGGCAATAATTTTCCAAGGAATTCTTCCAAAAAATTTCCAGACAAGATTAAGACACCAATATTTTTAAAAGACTTCAATGAATCGTCCAATGTGTTCATCTAAAAAATAAATAAATATAAGCTGTTCACTTTTGTAAGAACACACTAGATCTGGTTATTTTGGTTACTTTTATGGTGTGTTACTGACTTTAAATGTCAATTAAGAATATTCCTTACGCTGTAAAACCGACTTTAGGTTGATAAGGTTATGATCATTATAATTAAAATATCATTTTTCAATATGACATATGTCAAATGGATCGACATTTTAAAAAAGTGACATTTTTTAATACCAACATGACATACAGCTTCAAAGGTGCAAACTATTGAAAACAAAATTCCCTCTTAGTTTGTTCTTACAAAAGTGAACAGCTAATAAATAAATAAATAAATATAATCTGTCTCAATTTGTAATACGAAACTAAATCTGGTTACTTTGGTGACTGTTGTGGTGTAAACAGACTTTGGCGTATCCGTGTGAACCAATACTATGACAATATTATAAATGTATTGTCAATATACAACATAAAAAATGAACTTTTCCTGTTAGTTCCGTATTACAAAATGAGACAAAAGTATTTTATTTAAAAAATAATAATTATTCTGAAATATTCTAAAATATTTATTCTTTTGATACCACACAATAAATTTTAAAAATAATTCTTTTTTTCGGTGACAAAAAAAAATTAAATTTTGCGAAAAACCAATCTGATCAAAATTTCCTGTCGAACTATTTCGGTTCCTATCAATGTACAGTCTGTTCCAAACGATTAAGCGGAACTAAATGGGATTTTAGTTCTTTTAGGTTGTCACGAGAAGGGACCTTGCTTGGGTTATTTCATTCTTCACGTTGGGATGTCAAAATTTAAAATTCCAACAAAGAAACCATGGAAACGAATGACATATGTCAAAATTAAATATTTTTTTTAGATATTTTAATGACAAAAAAATAAATAAATGGGAAATTTGTATTAAGAATGACACAAAAAATCTAAATATAAAGAAAATGACATTTTAAAATGATATTAACCTTAACCAAAAAATGTTTGTTGCAAGTATGATTTACAATGCTTAAACAAAACGGCTGAAAAGCATGATTTAAACGATGAAAGTAACTAGATTGCAAAATCTAGTTCCGCCTAACCGTTTGGAACAGACTTTACTATCAATTTCCAAAACTTTTCCTATTTCGTTCCACACTTTATTTGTTTTCCTAATATTCTTGTAATCAGGATGTGCTAAGTCATACAAAATTACAAAATACAAAAACCCCTCTGGGAGATAGGATGGGGGACAAAATTTTTTTGCCATTATGCCATTAAATACATATTTGTTTATATTTATCCATCGTTGTATTTTCTTTTTGAACTCTATAGTTTTCCTATATGACAGACAGATAGACAGACAGACACATGAGTGACGTTGTAAGGGCTTTTTGGTGGTCATAGCTACAAAACACTAAAAACATGTATTCTTGTTAACCCAAGCTTGACCAAATGGGGTGTGTCACACCTCAGTATATTAATAGTGGAAATGATGTATCTTTTGACAATATTTATGAATTAGTTAATATTTAACAATAATTTAATTTTTAATCGACAAAAAAATCAAAAACACCATTTACAAAAAAATATGTCTAAATTATATTTGGCAACAGCGCATTTCGAACGAATTATAAATAAATAACGAAGTATCTAATAGCAACTAATTCAAAATTCAAGCTTTGCTTGAGAAATGAGAAAGAAATTGTCTCTCTTACCAAAATACATAGACCAATCAGAGAGCTAGCTAAATTAGTATGTGTGAGAGTTGGTGTGAACGAGAGATGCAATGTTGTCAGTCAACACGAGACGCAACTTGAAGTATGATGCAATTTAGGAAAGAAATTGGCGTGATTTTGACTTTTATTGAAAAAATTATTAAAAAAGCATTAAATAATTACTTTGAAATTTTTTTTTTTTTTGTAATATTGTTCTATAGGCTTGACAGCATCTAACTGTATAAATTTTACCTTATTTTAATTGATATTAAATGAGAAAAGCCTAGGGTATACTACACCCCACTTGGTTGGATGTGTATATTTTGGTCAACTACGGGTTAAGGACCATAGTTACAAAGACCAAATAAATAAATTAATTAATTACCTGACAATCCGTTAGTCTTAGAGTTAATAGTTTATTTTTCAACTTGGCAATATCAATTTCATCTTCTGTATGAATCAAATTTTTCAAAATAAAAAATGGTTTGTCTGTAAATCCATTAGTACTTTTCCACTGGGTTTTTTCCTCTTCATTTGATTTTTTATAATTATAACAATCAATAATAAACTTATTTTCATTAATACTTTTTTTCTGTTGAAAATATTTGTTATAATCTTGTAAAAAATTTCCAAAACATGAGTTCCTTAATGTAATATTCAATATTAAGGATAAAGGCACTGGATTTTTTTTGAAAATTGGTTTACGGATTTCATCCCTTTTTTCATAATGGATTTCTGAATTTGACCACACCAAATTTCTCCATGAATTTGCACGTAGAAGTTTTTTGTAACATTCTTCATCCATTTTCACTAAATAATTTTTGACATATGTCACAATTTGTTTACTGTTTTAACCTGCTATTTCATACAGGTTATGCAACTTACAGCAGGTATACATCTTATTAAGTGGGAACACGATGCTTTTAGTCCCAAAAGCTGAACTATATTCAAAATCATAGTGTCTGTTATTAGGGTGGTCCTTATTTTCGAAGTGTTATTTTTTTGCTACAGGACTCCATTTTGTGTCTGAGTATGAAGTATTCAGGATTCCACACACCAAAGCGGCCGCGGTAGCGTTACGGCGGCGGCCTAACGCAACCTATATAATACAATGAGACCACGCAAATACAAGCGTTCAGCTATCTGAGAACGACACCGAATGCAGCGTTTAGTCTAGCGATCACCAAACACTGGCGGCCGAACTCGACAAGTTGCGTTAGGCCGCGCGATATTCATTGTTTATATACCACAGAGTGAATATATTTAAGAAAATAATGTCAAAAATAGATAATTTAACAGAAAAAATCATAGATCAGTAAAGGATCATTTAATTTTGTATGACTTAGCACATCCTGATTACAAGAATATTAGGAAAACAAATAAAGTGTGGAACGAAATAGGAAAAGTTTTGGAAATTGATAGTAAAGTCTGTTCCAAACGGTTAGGCGGAACTAGATTTTGCAATCTAGTTACTTTCATCGTTTAAATCATGCTTTTCAGCCGTTTTGTTTAAGCTTTGTAAATCATACTTGCAACAAACATTTTTTGGTTAAGGTTAATATCATTTTAAAATGTCATTTTCTTTATATTTTTAATTTTTGTGTCATTCTTAATACAACTATCCCATTTATTTATTTTTTGTCATTAAAATATGTAAGAAAATTAATTTAAGTTTGACATATGTCATTCGTTTCCATGGTTTCATTGTTGGAATTTTAAATTTTGACATTCCAACGTGAAAAATGAAATAACCCAAGCAAGGTCCCTTTTCCAACCTAAAAGAACGAAATTCCCATTTAGTTCCGCCTAACCGTTTGAAACAGACTGTAAGTAGATTATTATTTTTCCTCTACATACAATTAATTATTCTATTGTATTCTCGCAATCAATATTATCATACAACTATATACCGTGATTCACTAACTGATCGCAACCGCTACCGCCACTCCCACCGCGTTAGTGTGAGGAGACCTGATCGCTAGTCGTATCGCTAACGCTACCGCCACTGCGGCCGCCACCGCGGCCGCTTTGGTGTGTGGAATCCTTTAACAAATAAAGATTCGACAAGAAATCAAAAAGCGCAAATGGAAAAAGAAAATTATGAGTGGATAAATTGCTTTAAAAAAAGGTCGCGAATCTGTCTGCGACGAAAATAATAATAATAATAATAATAATAATATTTATTAATCCTTTAAATACAGGACTGCATGTAGAATATGTCAGTACATGAATTTATAATTTTACACAGATTTTGATAAGAAAAACAAGTTATACAATTGATAAAACAATAAAATCATACATTAAATTACCCAAAATCAATGTTCCCCATTAGCATGACTACACCAGTCCTTACAAGATTTTAAGAATTCATTAATTGAGTATACACAATGCTCTATAAGAAATACCTTAATCTTCCGCTTAGATACAGCAAACTACGTTTCATTTCTGACATGGAATAGCAGTGAATTAAATAATATAATACCAACAGTTTTTGGTGATTTTTTTTGTCAGTTCCAGCATGTTTGCTGGAGTTCTGAAACAATCAAAAAGTTGGCTTTTCCTGAACAAAAAGTTCAAAAGCTTCAATCAATCTGTAAAAATTGATTCCTGTTTGACACCATACTGATATTTTTGAAATTAAAAACAAATTCATGCAATAGAAGGTTAAGTGGAAGAGAATTTTCTTGATCTGTTTAAGCCTGATTTAAGTTTACAAATCTGTAGGGATTTTATAGGACTGTCACTGAATTGTCTGAGGGGGATCTAGATATAGATCTCTCTTATTTTCACACTTTTACAAGGATTTAGGAAATATATACTAGCTGTTACAACCGCTCAATTTATCATTTATAACCGATTCAAGACATTTAAGACAGAAATGAAAAAAAATGTATTCTCACACGTTTCAGAATTTCGTGGGTATATAGTAACTTAAGATGGCCATGATATTTTCGCTAAAAATATGTCAAGGCCTGGTGGGCCTGCAGCGGCCCCTTATCCCGCTTCTGCTCAGGCCCGGATTCTTCAGGCCCATTCAAGCCTGAGGGGCCCACTTCTAATCAACTGACATAATTTTTTGCCTTGTATTATTTCAGTAGATGATGACCTTTTTTTTTGCTCTTCTGCTCTTAGATTTGGGAGGTGAGGACCTTTTTTTGTTTTGCTGTTTACTTGGACTTGAGGGATGAGGACCTTTTTTTTGCTCTTCATTTGGATTTGGGAGGCGAAAACCTTTTTTTTTTGCTCTTTACTTAGATTTGAGAGATGAGGACCTTTTTTTTTGCTCTTCATTTGGATTTGGGAGGTGAGGACCTTTTTTTTGCTCTTTACTTAGATTTGGGAGGTGACGACCTTTTTTTTGCTCTTTACTTAGATTTGGGAGATGAGGACCTTTTTCTTGCTCTTCATTTGAATTTGGGAGGTGAGGACCTTTTTTTTGCTCTTTACTTAGATTTGAGAGATGAGGACCTTTTTTTTGCTCTTCATTTGGATTTGGGAGGTGAGGACCTTTTTTTTGCTCTTTACTTAGATTTGAGAGATGAGGACCTTTTTTTGCTCTTCATTTGGATTTGGGAAGTGAGGACCTTTTTTATTTTTGCTCTTTACTTGGATTTGGGAGGTGAGGACCTTTTTTTTGCTCTTTACTTAGATTTGAGGACCTTTTTCTTGCTCTTCATTTGGATTTGGGAAGTGAGGACCTTTTTTGTTTTTGCTCTTTACTTGGATTTGGGAGGTAAGGACCTTTTTTTTGCTCTTTACTTAGATTTGAGAGATGAGGACCTTTTTTTGCTCTTCATTTGGATTTGGGAGGTGAGGACCTTTTTTGTTTTTGCTCTTTACTTGGATTTGGGAGGTGAGGACCTTTTTTTTGCTCTTTACTTAGATTTGAGGACCCTTTTTTTGCTTTTCATTTGGATTTAGGAAGTGAGGACCTTTTTTGTTTTTGCTCTTTACTTGGATTTGGGAGGTGAGGACCTTTTTTTTGCTCTTTACTTAGATTTGAGAGATGAGGACCTTTTTTTTGCTCTTCATTTGGATTTGGGAGGTGAGGACCTTTTTTTGCTCTTTACTTAGATTTGAGAACCTTTTTTTTGCTCTTCATTTGGATTTGGGAAGTGAGGACCTTTTTTGTTTTTGCTCTTTACTTGGATTTGGGAGGTGAGGACCTTTTTTTTGCTCTTTACTTAGATTTGAGAGATGAGGACCTTTTTTTTGCTCTTCATTTGGATTTGGGAAGTGAGGACCTTTTTTGTTTTTGCTCTTTACTTGGATTTGGGAGGTGAGGACCTTTTTTTTTGCTCTTTACTTAGATTTGAGGACCTTTTTTTTGCTCTTCATTTGGATTTGGGAAGTGAGGACCTTTTTTGTTTTTGCTCTTTACTTGGATTTGGGAGGTGATGACCTTTTTTTTTCTTCACTTAGATTTGAGAGATGAGAACCTTTTTTTTGCTCTTCATTTGGATTTGGGAGGTGAGGACCTTTTTTGTTTTTGCTCTTTACTTGGATTTGGGAGGTGAGGACCTTGTTTTTGCTCTTTACTTAGATTTGAGAGATGAGGACCTTTTTTTGCTCTTCATTTGGATTTGGGAGGTGAGGATTTTTTTTTGCTCTTTACTTAAATTTGAGAGGAGGATCATTTTTTTTGCTCTTCACCTAGATTTGGGAAGTGATTTTTTTTTCTTTTTTTTTAGGGGCCAACTTTTCTTTTGTGCTTCAGGCCCCCCTAACCCTAAATCCGGCCCTGCTTCTGCTACAATCCGGGCCTGCCGGCACATTTCTAATCACTGGCAGATTTTTTTGACGAAATTTGCGCCTGGAGGTAGATCAACCCGCAGTACACATCTGTAAGATTGATTGCCTATACGTTAATTTACAAATTAAGATCAAACCTGTAAAATATGCTGTTGGCCATCGGTCGAGCCGCGTTCTATGCATTTCCGCGGCACGCACTGTGTATTCGAATATGTCTATGTTTGTTCAATTACCAGTATACATATCGTGTGTGTTTTTTTCAAACGTTACATGGTTAACTAGATTTCTGCATGCTTTTTTTCACTTGTTTTTTCAATTGTTTATCAACGCCTGCTCTGATTGCGTACTCCAAATTGAAAATAAATTTTGTATAATGTATTTTACTCTGGAAAACGTTATGAAACGTATGCGCCGATGTATGTTAGTGTGGGAGTCAGTAGCGGCTGGTGAGTAAAATATTTAGGGGCACACTTTTTGATCCATATATGTAGGACGGTAGGAAAGTTTATTTTGGCATCATTAAATAGACCATTCAAAACAGAATAGGTACATTTTATTGTCAGTCTATTGTTTGCAGTGCATGTGTAAACTTATCTATATGAGCGAGTTAATCAAGATCATCCTGCAGTAATTTTGTATAACTTCAAACATGATTTGCCTGCGGAAGAGCGTATCTCCAAAATGTTTACTACTTTTTCTGAGAATTGAACAAGCCGGAATACAGTGTTTTGTTGGTATGAACAATTCCAAAGAGACATGTTTAATCTAGATCAGTGGTTCCCAACCTTTTTTACTTGCGGAGCCCTTTTTAGAATCAATTTCTATGACGGAGCCCCTAGGCCTACCCTATGTCTTACAAATTAATGGTATTTAAAAGTAATGTTACGGGAGAGGGAGTAGATTTTTTAGTTAATATAAATTCACTTTTCTCTTTCATAGTTCACATATTGATAAACAGATTTTTATAAAATGAAGCAAATGATCAAAATACACGCAAATTATTCAAACAAAAATGCATCTCGCCGATCACATTCCAGCTAGTCATAGAGTCGTAAACCGGCGAGAGTCAGAAATCACTCGGACATACATACAACTTGGCCAATTTTCTTTCAGAATGTCAACGGTCGACGGTTCTGGGCGCACTAAGAAAGGGTTGACGGGCATGACTAAGGGGCGCCATTGTGAAGGTGAGGACTTTTTTTTGCTCATCACTTTGATTTTGGGAGGTGAGGACCCTTTTTTTTGTTTGCTCGTCATTTGGATTTCGGGAGGTGAAGACCTTTGTTTTTTTTGCTCATCACTTAAATTTTGAGAAGTGAGAACCTTATTTTTATACGCTAAGGGCGCCAAAACACGGCTCTGTCCCTAGCGCAAGTTTTCCTTACTGCGGCTCTGGTCCCAATATGTGTATATATAAGTGTGTGGGTGAGTTTATGGTACATTTATATAACATGTTGAAAATATCATACGGCTATATGGGTAAAATCGATGATTTCAATATGTTTAAGGCCCTTTTTAAATTAATTTGTTGATTTTTGACGAATACAAAATTGATTACTAGAAGTATTTAACAAATACACACACATTTACATTAAATAAATAAAAAAGATTGAAAACAAATTAAAAAATAAATTATCAAGAAAAATTTGTGCTGTGAATTTTTATACATTTCAGGATTTTGTAGATATTTAAGGAATGTAAGAAGACAACTGAATGCTGGATTGCCACATCCTTCTAGATTGCCAAGAGTACCAACTACAGAGAGCAAATAATTCCAGCAACTCTAAAGGACCTGCTTGCCAATAACACTGATACAGAAGACAGAGTCATTCAATACCTTAAGGACATCAACATCAAATCAAAAATTTAACTTAAAATAACTCATTTATACAAATATATGCATGTAAAACAATATGTAACCTGGTGGACAATAGATAAGTAGCTGAGGCAACCAATAATTATTTAAATTTAAAACAAAAATAAACTTTCCATTTAATTTCAACTGCTGAAAAGAGGAATTTCTTTAAATTAAAAAAAAAAAGATTTTTAACGCCTAGTCTATCATTTATCTGTTACATGTCCATTTATTTTAGAGATGCCTGACTTTTCTTCGATTTCCGAATGATTTCGGTAATTCGATAATAAACAAAGATTTTCTTAAAATCTACTTTGAAATCTTAAGAGAGCGGGTGATATATCAGTCCAATTGTGGTGGTACAAGGATTGGGTCGAACTCTCGCATGTGCAAATCCACTAACGGTCTATAAAAACACATCAGATCTCAGAGCAAACTACCAGAAACCATCCTTGATCGGTAACGCCCTCTGCAGTTTTAGATGTTTTGTTATCCGATAGAAAGATTACAGCTTATACTACGGATAAAAGAAGTAGGAACTACCCTCGAGAAAAATGGCACAAGGAATTTTCAACACACAAATAAAATAAGCTGATGTTGCTCAGTGATAAAACGATTGAGTTCACGTGAATTTACTTAACCCATTAATGGCCAAAGGTTCGTATACGCAACCTTTTAGAAATTATTTTTTTTAAGGAAAGCAATTGTTTTATTTTTATTGCATAATTATCTTACAAACATTACTAGGATACAATAGCTTCGTGAATATTTTATTTCGCAGTTTATTTAAAGAGTATATTTTTTTAAATATTTTGAAATTGGTTAATTTTTGAAGATTTTACTGATTTAGAAAAACAGGCATTTTCTATACACTTGTTGGTAATAGAATATATATATATATATAGTCAAACCGTATGAGAACATTGTTATGAATTATCCTATTTTGAAAAAATATAAATTTTATCTGTCATGTTGCTGTGTACATCGTTCAAATTTATGGAGTACGCACCTTTGGCCAAATTAGTGAAATGTACAAGCGTGATTCATCATTGACAAATCTCATCTTGTCTTAGCCATCTAACCTATTGTTCATTTCTACTATGTGTTCTTTCATAGTTCAGTATATGTATTTATAGAATAAGTATAGTGAAACTAAAAATTAGTTGTACAGTTGTCAAATGATAGTAAAATGTCTTAATGGGTCACGACTAGCAGTTGCTCTTATGAATTATCAGAGTAATGTAGACACTGATAGAGAAGCAACAAATTCAAACTATGGGCGTCCTTCAAAAAACAATTTATCAGATGTCATCAGATTTGATAATATTGGTCATCTGATAAGAGGCATGAAACGAATGTAAAAAAAAATGCAGTTTGTGTAAGAGCAACTCCATTTATTTATGTGTAAAATGTAAAGTACAACTAACCATCCTGTATACAATAATAGTACTACAATATTGAAGGGTTATGCAGCGCATAACTAAAGAGCACGCCACTGTATTTCAACATGTTTTAGACGAACTATATCTGTTAGTTTTTTCCAAGACTCATGAGAGAGAGAATAGACTAGTCAGCGTTTAGTAATACGGTGACCAAATCCCGGAATTATCGTGGTAAAAAAGTCCGTCTTCCTTTGTCATTGGCCCTGTAATGACCACTGATAATCGCGAACTTGGTTTCATCTCCCCACAAACATTGAGAAACTGTCTTATCGGAATTAAATTGAGGTAGAATAGATGTTTATACCATAATAAAAACAGAAGATTTTATTTGACAAAAAATTAAGACATATAATTCGTGGGGTAATCAAATTTCTGTGTCTTAATGTCTTCTTCTTTTTCGGGCAATGTCAGTCAAGTTTTTGGCCTCACACATCAGTCCTCCTATTAATTGTCAGGCTTTTATAGTCAAAAAAGTATATAATTTTTCCTATTCAACCTATCGATAAGATTTTTTTTAGTTAGAAAAATTATGACTTTAGTAAGGGCTTTCTTTTAAGTTTTTATAAAAACTCAGAAAGATATATTCTTTTAAACAAACTGTTTTATTGCTTTTTAAAATATTTGCCTTCAGATTTATACACTTTTGCATGCGTTCAAACTAGAGATGGGTCGTTCATGAACGAACCGGCTCACTGAGCCGGCTCAGTACACTGACCGAAGTGACACGGTTCACCAAATTGAAATGAGCCGGCTCACGGCTCATTGTATAGTTTCAAGTTTCAAGAATACGATAGGTCGGGCGATTGTGAACAGTGACCGGAGTGATCCGGATCTGGATCGATGTCATGTTGAACTTCGCGAGAACTTGGCTTGTAATGTATTATCATAAAGTGTATTTTGTCATCAATTTGTAGGGCAGTTTACTTGAAACTAATCGGCTTAGTCTGTATTTTCTTACAACCATACTATATAAAAATATTAAATATATTGCCCAAATCCCAGATGTCCGATTTATAAGGGCAATAAACATCGCCATAAACTTAACACATCTGGTTTAAAATACAGTAGCTACATAAAGTGAATTGTTTGTTTCAAAAATGTTAGATAAGAGTCGGGGCTAAGCGACGTTCTATCTACGACCGAACGACCGGCAACTGACTGACCTGTGTCTCGGGAACATGTTTAAAAGAACCGGCTCTAAGCAAGAGTCGGTTCTAAGCGACGTTCTACCTACGACCGAACGACCGACCGACCTGTGTCTCGGGATCATGTGTACAAGAACCGGCTCTAAGCAAGAGTCGGCTCTAAGCGACGTTCTACCTACGACCGAACGACCGACCGACCTGTGTCTCGGGATCATGTTTACAGTTCATATATTGCAAGAACCGGCTCTAAGCAAGAGCCGGCTCTAAGCGACGTTCTACCTACGACCGAACGACCGACCGACCTGTGTCTCGGGATCATATTTACAGTTCATATATTGCAAGAACCGGCTCTAAGCGACTTTCTACCTACGAACTAACGACCGTCCTGTGTTTCGGAAACATGTTTACTTAACCGGATCACTGAGCCGGATCAATGAACCGGCTCAACAAACTGAACGACCTCCACTGATCCGGTTCCGCAAACTGAGCTGAAATTCCCATCTCTAGTTCAAACCAATTCTCGAAACATTATTTCTGCTCTGAAGTTGGTATCTCAAAAACATGATTTTCGAAGGCTTTAAAAGTTCTTGAAGTGATGAAAATCGCTATCCACGCATTTTTTATTTGACACTGGAGAACAAAAAAAAGTCGTTAGGGGATAAATCAGGTGAATACGGGCAATGAGACATTAATTCGATGTTTTTTTCCTTCAAATATTGTTTGACGTGCTGTGTGGGAGCTTGCATTGTCATGATGAAGAATGATGCGACGTTTTTGACTTCTGGCCAACAAATTGTTGTATTCTTCGTCGGTGATATTATTCGGCCCTTATGGATAAGACGGAACTGAGTACAGTAGCAGCCTTTGAGAGGCCGTTTTCTACGCAATGCTCCAACAGCAAAGATAAGTTCAATTTTGCAATTTTTATCCCTATTTACGCTTATTTTACCCGAACTAAAACAACCAGCAATACGGTCCACACTCTAGCGTTTTTTCTGACCTTACCGTCAAGAACTACGCAACAATTAATATCGTATTAGTGAGAACAAATAAAAATATTGAAACTTATTGAACAGTGTTATTTATATCTTTATTACATCATGTTTCACTCTGAAATCTAACTATATCGATAATTATAGTTTCAAAATAATTACCCCCTGAGTCCGTCCAGCACAATCAGTCGTCGATTCAGTGTTCATCAAGCGGTATTTCATCCTTATTACGGGCCACTTGTTCCGTACTTTTGTCAGCGTCGCGATGCCCTAACAAGCGACGCTGCCCGCCATTTCATAGCGGTTACGTTTAATTTTACTATTGTGACTGAAAATTACAAATTTGTTTCTTTTTACTAAGATTTTAAATAGATTAAATTATTTTAAGAATAATTATCTTATTTATTACTCGATTTTCATTTAGCGGCAAGGTTAACACAACAGATTATAAAGTTTTCGCTTCAAGATCATTCGTTTAAAGCATGTTCAAAGCATCGTTCAAAGCATGGATCAAAGAATCTGTATCAAATTTTGTGTGAAAAACAAAATTAATTGCTCAATTTAGACCAAAAACAGCATCGCATTAACATTGCTAAGAAGTTGTTGGACTCTGTCCGTGATGACCCAAATTTACCCCTGCCCACACATCGTTGCTTGTGCAAATTTTTGGACAAAAACAACACACTAATAATGCCGCAGCCACCGTATTCCCCAGATCTGGCCTCTTGTGACTTTTTCTTGTTCCCGAAACTGAAGAGGCCCATGAAAGGACGACGCTACGCTACGAGTGAGAAGATAAAGACGGCATCGAAGGAGGAGCTGAACAAGAAATGATCACAAAAAATGATTTTTTCAAGTGCTTCGAGGATTGGAAAAAACGTTGGCACAAGTGTATAATATCTGGTGGGGATTACTTTGAAGGGGACAAAATAGATATTCATGAATAAATAAATAATTTTTGAAAAAACACAAAATTCGCGATACTTTTTGAACAGACCTCGTATGTACATTGCATACCTGCTTAAGAAGTACGCATTAATAATAATAATAATAATAATAATTTTATTTAGTGCTTGTACAAGTTTTCACACGTTTACACCAGTCAAAGATCATACATAATTATTAGAAATATAAATTGAAATATAATTACAATACAATTGCCAGATGGGTAATTAAACAGAGAAGGATTTTTAGTATTTGCTCCAATCAATGCAGTAGTACTCATCAGTGCTGTACAGACAGTTTTCAAGAAAAACCTCTCTAAGTTTTTTCTTGAAGGTCCTGTTATTAACATTTCTGACAGCAGAAGGCAAATAATTGAAGAAACATGCAGCCGAGTAAAGACCGTTTTTTGACTTCTCAAGTCTTATTTTAGGGAGACGAATATTGTCTTTAGAGCGGACATTATAAGAATGACTTGAGGAAACGGTGACAAACTGGCCTGCGTTTTCTTTAACATACACCAGGCAGATATATACAAATAGGCTGTACACTGACATTATTCTACATTTTTTAAAAAGTTCCCGGCAGTGGGTTCTGGAGGGGACATTATTCATAATTCTAAGAGCTCTTTTTTGGATTATGAAAATGCGGTTGATCGATGAGCTTACTCCCCAATGGACTATACCGTAAGACAAACGAGACTGGAAAGCGGCAAAATAAAAAATACGTAATGTCTCGAAAGAGGCCAAAGTTTTGAGCCTGACAAAAGCGAAGAGAGATTTCTTCAGGGAGATGGCTAAATTGCTGATGTGCTGGTGCCAACTGAGTTGACCGTCTATATATATATTCCTAGGAATTTAATAGGATCACCGTACTCAAAGACTTCGTCGGTATTGCGGTTTAGGGAAAAGATAATTTGCTGGGTCTTGCTTGCATTAAGAGTTAATTTGTTTGTAGTAAACCAATTTTTTACTTTCCCTAGGGCAGTTTCTGAAATGTCGAGTAACTCTTTTACTGATGTATTACTTGTTAATATTGTGGTATCGTCCGCATAAAGTATTACATCCGCGGAGTTATCGAAAAAGATATTTGGAAGGTCGTTAATAAAAACGATGAAGAAGAGAGGTCCTAATATTCCGCCCAGACAAACTCCGTAATCAACATTTCTCGTTGATGATTCGGTGTCGTTGAACGAGACAAATTGTGACCTGTTAGAAAAATAAGATTTAAGAAGCTCGTATGCAGTACCACGTATGCCATAACATTCAAGCTTGTCCAGCAGGATTTTGTGAGGGACACAATCGAAAGCCTTAGAAAGGTCACATAATGTGGCCTGTGATTTCGTATGATTTTCAAGGCTATCAGTTACATAGTTAACGAGCTCCGTAATGGCATTTAACGTAGACATGTTGGGTCTGAAGCCGAATTGGTTTTTAACAAGAACATTTTTTTCCGTGAAAAAGTTTATTAATCTATTTTTAAGAATCTTCTCGATAACTTTTGATAAGATTGGAATTATCGCTATCGGCCTATAGTTAGATGCATTGTTAACATCTCCGCTTTTGTATATAGGTATTACTTTCGTAATTTTCAATTTCTCAGGAAAGGTACTTGTTTGGAAACAGGCATTAATAATATTAGCGAATATTGGTGAAATAATATCGACAATTGATTTAAGTATATCGCTGTTGATACCGTACCCATCTTGTGTGCGGCTCCCAGACAGAGACGTAATGGTCCCTTTGACCTCGGTATAGTCCGTTGGATGCAGGAATATGGTGTCAGTTGTTGTACACAGAGATTCAAAACTACTTTTTGGTTCAGATTAAACATAATCCTTTAAAAAATCTAATCAGCTTTAATATTATTTCTGTGGAAATTTAATCTGTTGGGATATAATGATGTATTTTGTCTTGAAATCTACTTACAGTATAGAAATGAATAGCCACTTATGTTGAATTAAATTCAGAATATTCCCTGATATAGCTGAACTGTGTATAACAAAAACAGATTTAAAACAATAGAATAATCCTGGTATTCAGGAATTTCTGGAGAATTACTGCCCGATATTATTCACAGAGAAGGATTTGTCTGAATTCCAAAAATATATGAGAACCATCCAAGTCTAGACGTTTGATTATTAGCAGCATGAATAAGCATGTAAATATCGATCACAAGTATCTATATTTTGTAGCGATAACGGTATCATTTTGTAGTATCAATTCTTGTATTGGTATTGGAGAAAAGTATCGATACGACGTGGTATCGATTACTTTACTACACCTTTTCCAACTGTAATTCAGAAAGCGTCAAATCAAGGAGGGAACGTCAATAAATCCTTACAACGCAATAGAATAGTATATTCTGTAACAAGGTTGGAATGAGAAAATTCGATGCTAGTGGAACATTCCGAGCCATTCATTTTTGTAACGGCATTAATTCTTCTAGGCATAGTATCTACAAGGTCTTGGCATTGTCGAGGAGTAAAATTATCCCATATTTCTTGAAGCTTTAGTCTTAATTCTGGAATTGTTCTAGCCGGTGTTATACGCAATCGTTTTTTCGTTTCGTGCCAAAGTGTCTCGATGGGGGATAAGTCTGGGCTACTTGAAACCCACTCTAAAAGTGGAATAGAATGATCACGGTACATTTCAAAGATTTTTTTGACGTATGGCAAGCGGCTCCATCTTGTTGAAAACTAAAATCCTCCCCAGAGATTAATGCATGTTCCATAGTTAGCAACAGAGACTCCTGTAAAATACTTAAATATTTGGCTGTGTTAACAATGCCATTGATAAAGTGAAGTTTTCTTACACCTCTTGCAGAAATTGAACCCCACACCATGACAGATGCTGGAAATTTCACCTTCCTTTTCAAACAATCGGGATGATATGCTTCATGTTTCTGACGAACTCTGCTCCGGTTGTCCCCTACACAGACTTTAAACCTAGACTCATCGCTCCATTGCACGCTGTTCCACTTTTCACAATTACATATTTTATGTTCTCTTGCCCATTTCAACCTGTTTTTCTTTTGCTTAGACGTCAACAATGGTTTTTCCTTGGCCTAAGAAAGTTTTATAAATTTCTGTAAATATACATTTAAGAGTCCGATTAAAAAAATATTATCTTATAGGTTCCAAATCCTAATTTTTTAGCTTTCTTATGACATGTAGACCTTGAAACACGTCTTCCAACAACATCGCTCCACAGTACACTCAATTGACTGTAGTTAACACGTCTGTTATCCTTAATAATTCTTTTCAATGCACGTTTGTCATTGTCCGTCAGTGTAGTTTTCTTCACGTACTGGGGCTTTGGGGCAACTGAACCATTTGTTTTGTACAATTTTACAATATTTCTAATACTGTATCTTGACAAACCTAATAATTTTCCGATTTCGGAATTGGTTTTTCCTGTTTTTGCTAAGTTCACAATGATTAACCGAATTTTTTCATCAATAGCTTTGCCTCTGCCCATGTTTTAAAATTATTTAGACTTAACACTTTTAATACATCACAGTCAATAAACAAATTTTGTTTTCAAACGCCTACTACGCATAGCTACCGCAAAAACTCAGTTATTTTATATACAGTACAAGAATACATGAACTCAAAAGATACGTTTGTTTTACGAATATTACAACAGGATTACAATAGTACAACAGGATTTTTTGATCAGATTATGTTTTCGGAAAATAACGATAAAAATAAAAATTGGATCCAATTTTTTCTTTGACTGATATTAGCCGATTATTTTTGTTACCCCGTATATAAATATAATTTATTCCCTCCCTGAATCGGTTAAGATCGTTATTTAACCGGTAAATCCAGAATTCCAACCGATTCTCGTTGGACATTCCAGAAGTCTTGGTTTGAATGCTTCTGGTCTTGTGTAGTGTTCGATCCCCTATCATTAGTTCGCAATGTCTGAGATGTAATACTAATTACCAAAGCCAATTAGCGATAATGAAACCCACCCTCTCACCCCTTATCAACCCTTCTACAGAAACATTCTTATTCCAATTATATGTTCACTTGTAGATTATCTATTGAAGGAAAACTTACACTGTTAAGTGTCAAGGCTATTTTCAAAACATAATATGCTCAGTTACGTTTTTGCACGATAGATACATTTATAAAAACTCCTTTTTACCGACCGCCAATATGTATAAGGGAGGTATTGTGATCATACCGATTTTGATCCATCGAAATCTCGAAATGTCAAAATCGGTATGATCACAATACCTCCCTTATATATGTTAGCGGTCGGTAAAGATATATATAATAAAAAGTGGATAATAGGGAAAGTAATTTTACAAATGAACAAACACTTATCTTTTTATTCGGTTATACGAGGGATATTTCCAAAGTTCTGAGAATTTAGCTATAATTTTTATTATTTTGTTAATTTTCGTCAATATTACAATGTAGTTTCGTCAGTGGTTATTATTCGTTGCCAAAATTCATCATCGTAACGGGCTAACAGCTCTTGAAGTTGACGACAAGTATCAGACCTATTGAGTTTCTGTTCTGGTCCCAACAGCCTTGGCACCCAGCGCGGCGAAACCTTGCTAACGCCCAAACAATCATGCAAGTCATGAACTTGTCGTGTACCTATCCCTAGGCGCACACTAATTTGACGAATAGTCATTCGCCTGTCCTCTTTCAGTAGGTCTTAACGGCAGTAATGTTTCTTTCATTTACTGACGTGCTTGGGCGCCCACTGCGTGGATCGTCTTCTAGTGATGTTCTACCGGTTTTAAAATGATCGATCCACCGATAAACAGTACTTTTGGATTCTGCAGACTCATCAAATACTCCTTGCAGACGCTGAATAATTTCTGATGTTTTCACACCTTTTTTCCACAAAAAGAAAATTATTATTCCCCATTCCAAATTTTACTGAGCAAGTTTTTTATAGCGATGGCATTTTTTCTTTAAAATTATTTGAAATATTAGGATATATAAACAGTGAATAGTAATTTTTGATCTAAATAATTATATTAAATCCAATAATTGAATATATATACCCTATTTGATAATATCTGATAAACGTCATTCTAATTTTTGCGAAAATGAACGAATACACATTCGGGAATGAAAACTATGTATCTATCCATCATTTAGAGCCTTGTATATTATAGTGCAAACCAATGTATGGGCTGTTAATTCCACAACTGAAGAAATACGGCTGTTAATATTCCCACAGGACGACAGAACGACTGGACAATGGATTTAAACCGATGGAAAGCAACAATGGATAATATCATCACGTTACCATCGTTTAATCTATTGGAAATTACACAGAAATTATTTTTAAGAAAATTTTTAAATTCTGAAGATGTGAAGTGCGAAATTTTACAAATTTTAGGATTACGTTGATAATTAATAAGAGAATGTTTAACTTTCTACGATTTATGTATTTTGTATTTGTATTTGTATTTGAACGAAATAAATATTACATCGATTATACAAATGTATGTAACACATTTCATGTAACATTGATACATTGAAGGTAAATTATAAAATAGACTTAACAATAAATAAAATGTATGCATACATATAATAATATAAAAAAATAAAAAAGTTAGAATAATAATATAAATGTAATTCTTCAGTAAATACACATGATAAAAATGCTGTCATAAAAGATAAGAAGTATCTTGTGGTGACAATAATGAAATCATAAACAAGAAATTTAAAAAAGAATTGTAAAATAAAATAAAAATTTAAATAAAAAATAAACTGACGTAGACAAAAGAAGGAGCAAATTACTACATAAATTAATGTATGATAAAGATAAATATATTAAAAATAAATAACAAAAAGTAAAATAAAAATAAAAATTTAAATAAAAAAAATTAAAAAAACTGATGTAGACAAATTACTAAATAAATTAATATATGATGAAGATAAATATAATAAAAATAAATAACAAAAAGTAAAATAAAATAAAAATTTAATTAAAAAAAAAATTGAAAAAACTGATGAAGACAAATTACTAAATAAATTAATATATGATAAAGATAAATATATTAAAATAAATAACAAAAAGTAAAATAAAATAAAAATTTAAATAAAAAAATTAAAAAAACTGATGTAGACAAATAACTAAATAAATTAATATATGATAAAGATAAATATATTAAAAATAAATAAATAAATAAATAAAATAAAATATACAAATAAAAATAATAGATAATAATAATAATAACAATAAAACAAATAAAATAATACTGTACCAGAATAAAAGTTCAATAATACAAATTAAGAAAAGTAAATGGAATAATAAACTCCAGATCTCAAAAAATTTCAAGTAAAAGAAAGTAAATAAATAAATAAATAAATAAATAAATAAATAAAAAATAAATAAATAAATAAATAAATAAATAAATAAATAAATAGGAAGATAAATAATTAAATAAATAAATAAATGAATTAACTAATAAAAAATAAATAAAAGGGAAAAAAATGAGAGTTATGCAAAAGAGAAATATATTATCACATATATTGAATAGTCGACAGTTTAACTTTGTGAAACTCACTTAAGAGGTTGAAAGAAACTTAAGAAATGTTATTTATTATTTCGTAAATAAATGGTCGCCATTTTGAAATGGTTAAAATTAAAGTATGATATTTTGATATCCTTGTAAATCTGATTTAAAGTACTTTCAAGAAAAAAAAAAAAATAATAATAATAATAAAGTACCAATTCCCTCCTATGCTATGTAAAAAGTTGAAACAATTTCCGTTGATACCGGAAGTGATGCAGAATTTTTATTATATTCCTTAAGGGGGCCTTTTGTCTAATTTAACTTTTCTTCTGAAGAATTTTTTGTATCTCTTAAAATAAAGGAGCTATTCGAGGTGCGGCGTTTCAAACAAACACCCTGTATATTACAATTATCCTCCTTATTACATAAATAAGATATTTACGCCACTGTATGGGACACTGTATAGACCTAAGAATGCTAAATTTCAAGTTTTTAGGTACAGTCGTTGGCAGCATTTTCTATCGAACAGACAGATAGATACATGAGTAGCGGTATAAGGGCTTAGTCATATCTACGAAACCCTAAAAAAATTGATGTGAAGTGTGAATTTTCACACATTTAAGGGTTTCGCAGGTATTTAGTAAGTGAATGATGATTATTTGGGATGCCAAAACAAATTTTATGTTAAAATATTTTTTTATTAATTTTAATTCGAATGCCTAATACCATTATTTGGGTTTCTAAATATTTGCAGTATTTTTTTTTTTATACAGCAAGTTTCATTAATATTTTGAAAATTGTGCCTACGGCTTCCATTGGTTGTTTAAGTCATAAACTCCGCCCCTCTGATTTCGTATACATTCATACATAGAATTAAATTATAATTTCAACACTTCCCACTGGTTATTAAATTTACGCTTTTAAAAATTAAATGCAACATTTGCCAAAATATAACTAGAATTTTGACAAAATAATTTAAACAAAATAAAAATGCAAAAAAAAACAGAAAAAATAAAAATTGACGGGATTCGAACAGTAATTTGCAACTTACGAAGCCGTTAGTTACCACTGGACTATGGATGTTCACTCGTTTACTGTGTTAAATAGCGGATTAAATATTTTACATATTTTAGTTAAAAACACAAAAAATGCGTTATTTTCCGAAAACATAATCTGATCAAAAATGCCTGTTGTACTATTCTGGTTCACACCAATATACATTACTTAGAATTTTTTTCAGATTTTAGTTTAAACTATCTGGGCTACAGGGTGTGGGACAAAAATTTTTTTGCACAATTTTGGCAAAAATTGCGTCAAAATAATTTATTTGGCAAAAATAAAATTTTGATCGTTAATCCACGTACCAAGGGCTTTCATTTGATACCCTACACAGAATTGTAAAAAAAATATATTTTTTTTTTGATGAGCATATACAGTCTGTTCCAAACCGTTAAGCGGAACTAGATTTTGCAATCTAGTTACTTTCATCGCTTAAATCGTGCTTTTCGGTCGTTTTGTTTAAGCTTTGTAAATCATACTTACAATTAACATTTTTTGGTTAAGGTTAATATCATTTTAAAATGTCATTTTCTTTATATTTTGATATTTTGTGCATTCTTAATACAAACTTCCCATTTATTTATTTTTGTGTCATTAAAATTTGTAAAAAAAAAATAATTTTATTTTGACATGTCATTCGTTTCTATGGTTTCATTGTTGGAATTTTAAATTTTGACATTCCAACGTGAAAAATGAAATAACCCCAGCAAGGTCCCTTCTCGTGACAACCTAAAAGAACGAAAATCCCATTTAGTTCCGCTTAACCGTTTGGAACAGACTGTATTTGTTTATATTTTTAGGGGGATATGTTTTTTAGATGTTTTAGTATTTTTCCTATGTGCGAGTCAAAGAGTTGTATAAGCATACCAAATTTCAACTCTCTAGAATTAGCCGTTTAGCTACAATTTTTACCGACAGAGAGACAACAAAACTGAGAGACTACAAAACCCTAAAAATGATACAACTAAGTACTATTCCCTACTAAATCATTTTACTCCATCGAGATAATTTAGCGATATTATAAAAAAAAACTTACCGGCCATACCATAGGAGTTCGCTCAAAGCTGGAAATTATCTTGGTCCATCTCTGGTTCTATAGTGAAGCCCTTTAAAAAATTTGGGTATCTGTTGTCTTGGGGAGAATTCTAACGATGTTTACAGTGTATATGAGATATCCATTAGTATATGTTTATTGTACAAAATAACGACGGGCAACAGGAGCGCCTTGACCAGTAAAGCGAACAAGCCTCCGGCCCGGACAATGCACAAATCCCGACATAGACATACTAAACGAACAAACCCAACAAAACCACTAAAACCCCAACAACAACAAAATAACTATAAACTAATAAAGGATAATATTAAACAATGTAAAATTCATATTTGTTGTAAAGGTGGTGTTATTTGTGTTGGTTCTAGAGTTGTTGTTTCTATATTGTGTTGTATAATACAAGCTTTAAAGTATTTTCGCCTGAGTGAAGAATATCGTCTCGTTATTCGTCTTTACGGTGTTTGATTCTACATATTTATTTACATGCTACAAAATTCACTTGACCGTACATCATTGTTTGGTAGCTACTGAATAATTGACCGTTAACAAAAACACTAATATAAAATACGACCTGCATGAAAAAAATAAAGAAAATATAGGTACCTCACTTTTGTTATCATAGCATTGAAGTCTCTTATAACTTATGTAACCCGAAATACGTGGATGTTTATTGTGTTGTCCCGGGATCGTGAACCTTTCTGAATAAAGAAACATTCCTACAAAAACTCAATTAAAAAATTGATGTGAAGTGTGATTTTTCACATATTTCTGGGTTTGTACGTATTTAGTAAAATAAATTATAGGTACAAATTAAGATTATTAAACTATAAGGTTGTCCCGTAACTTGTAGTGGTGTGGGTAAATAGAGAGGCTACGCGTCATCCGTATGCTAACGGGACGTCAATCTTTGGTTAACGTACATATATGTTATATACACGTGAAGTTTGATTTTTGCTATAGATATAAAAATATCGTTTAATTTTTTGATTACCTACTTGTTTTAATTTATTTTTTCTTCGAAAGGAATGTTTTTCGTTCATTTTTGATGTGAACAGAATAATAAGTGAAATATTTCAATATATTAGTTTTATGGTGTCCCCCCGTACCTACCCTAATATTCATCAAATTGAAAAAATGCATAGAATGAGATTTGTTTCCTTATAAACAATTTTTATTGTATAGGTTTTTCTGTTGAGATATTTCTGTTTATAAAGGAAATATTTAAAGTTTTTTATACCAGTTTTAACCCAGAAACACCCCATAAGAAAGAAAATTTTGAGATACCATGCCTATATTTGATCCTGGTTCTACTCTATTGTACCAAATTTCTTTAAATTACGTCCAGCCTTGTTTAAAAACAGATATAACCTCCAATTTTATTAATTACTATATTATTATAGCAATTTCTTTTTCTATTTTTATTTAAATATACCTAAAATTATATTTGTATTCCATTTTATTGTTATTTATTAACTATAATACAAATACCCATCACCTTAAATTTTATATAGATCAGTTTAAAGGATTCCACACACCAAAGCGGCCGCGGTGGCGGCCGCGGTAGCGATACGGCAGCGGCCTAACGCAACCTATACAATACAATGAGACCACGCACATACAAGCGTTCCGCTATCTGAGAACGCCACCGAATACAGCGTTCAGTCTAGCGATCACCAAACACTGGCGGCCGAACTCGACAAGTTGCGTTAGGCCGCGCGATATTCATTGTTTATATACCACAGAGTGAATATATTTAAGAAAATAGTGTCGAAAATAGATAATTTAACAGAAAAAATCATAGATCAGTAAAGGATCATTTAATTTTGTATGACTTAGCACATCCTGATTACAAGAATATTAGGAAAACAAATAAAGTGTGGAACGAAATAGGAAAAGTTTTGGAAATTGATAGTAAAGTCTGTTCCAAACGGTTAGGCGGAACTAGATTTTGCAATCTAGTTACTTTCATCGTTTAAATCATGCTTTTCATCCGTTTTGTTTAAGCTTTGTAAATCATACTTGCAACAAACATTTTTTGGTTAAGGTTAATATCATTTTAAAATGTCATTTTCTTTATATTTTGATTTTTTGTGTCATTCTTAATACAAATATCCCAAGCAAGGTCTCTTTTCCAACCTACAAGAACGAAATTCCCATTTAGTTCCGCCTAACCGTTTGAAACAGACTGTAAGTAGATTATTATTTTTCCTCTACATACAATTAATTATTCTATTGTATTCTCGCAGTCAATATTATCATACAACTATATACCGTGATTCACTAACTGATCGCTAGCGCTACCGCCACTCCCACCGCGTTAGTGTGAGGAGACCTGATCGCTAGTCGTATCGCTACCGCGGCCGCCACCGCGGCCGCTTTGGTGTGTGGAATCTTTAATACTTCCTTAGGTTTTTGTTTATAATTTATTCAGTAGAACTGTCTTGAAATAAATATCTATTATGAAAATAGTCAGTAAAAATATTTAAAAACGTGCAACATCTACATTAATTCTGTATGCTAGTTTGAACTACTCATACGTGTGACGTATTCCCTCTCACGCTCTGATTGGTCAGAAGTTACAAGACAACCTTTACTTTAATAATCTTGCGCCACGACTTGCCGGTTGAGGTATACTCAGCTGTGTACACTAATCGCGTCCATTGTTTTTTTATTGTAACCTATTAGCAATAAAAACATAATTATGTCCTTCAATAAACACGATACACAATGATGATAATAGAAGACAGTGAATTATAGATTCAAACACATAGTATTGAGAGAATGAAAATTATTTTTGGTTTAGCTTATGTGAGTTTTTGGGGCAATGTTGCCACATCTATGTGCTGTGGAGTGTTCATTGAATTTCCCTCAATTATCCTGGAGGGTTTGAACGGCGGGCGAAAGGGAGCTGCCGCTAGAATAGATCGTTAGCAACGAATTAGCAGAGTACGTGATTCGTATCTCAATACAGCCACACACGTACGCAGACATAACGATAGGTAACTATAAGAGACATAGCATTTACCATCAAGGGAACTTGATTCTTAATCAATCATTAATAATAATATCTTTATTAAATAGGTTTGAGCCTAATATATACACATAGCTATACATTCAATATGACAAAGATTTTTTTTTTTTTAAACAATATTGACATACACATAATATACAATAAACAATAAAAAAGTATAAATATACTGTAACAATTAAATTACACTACAATTAAAAAAATAAATAAACTATAAATGTAAAATTAATACAAAAAAAAAAACATAATAAAAAAATGTGAATAAAATTAATTATCTTTTGTAAAGGTTTAATAATTTGACTTTGAATTGTTGCAAATTTGAACATTCCTTTACATCATTAGGCAATGTATTATATTTATTAAAGCCTTTTTGAAAAATAAAATTAGTATTACACTTCTTTTTAGTGACTTGTGCCCTTAAGTGGTTACAAGAACGGGTATCATATAAATGAATATTACAATTGTAAATTATAAATTTATCCAAGTATGTTGGAAGTAAACCATTAATTAATTTATACAAAAATATCATGGAACAAAATTCAACTCGTTCATCAACAGACAGCCAGGAGAGTATGTCCAAAAGTATTTCTTTAGACGTTAATTTCGGTAACTTAAGTATAATCTTCATACCACGGATTTGTAACTTCTGCAGGTGATCGAGAGAACCTTTGTTCAAAGAATACAACAAGCTACTACAGTAATCAAAGTGCGGTTGTACAAGTGTTTTATAAAGGTTTATAATCGTCCATGTAGATACTTTATTAGAAAATCTTTTTAGTAAATATAATTTTTTGGAAATCTGTTTTCTCGTATATTCAAAATGTATATCCATTTTTAAATGACAATCGATCATAAATCCTAAATATTTAAATTTCGTTACAATTTCAAGTTGCTGTTCATTAATAGAAATATTTAATGCATCGACATTAATTTTAGCGTATTTATGTTTAGAAGTAATAATCATACATTTTGTTTTATTGATGTTTAATTTAAGTTTGTTTTATCTAAAATAGGCGTCTAGTTTTTTAAGATTTGAATTCATTCTATCTACGGCACTTTCCAGATTAAGATAAACAATTCTGAAATTCGTTTAACGAACTTTATGCGAAAATTCCAAATTAAGCATTTGGAATTTTAACTCCAGCTAAATACATGGTGTTAAAATTATAACCAGCTGTAGTTAACACATCTAAGCCTATAATAGCCAGAAAAATTTCATTTGTAGAATTAATCATGGCAGGTTAATTTATTACAGAACATATTACTAGAAGAAATTGAACAAGAAGAGAGGAGGAAAGTGAAAAATTGATATAGATGAATACAAATTTTAAAAAATAATAAAATATTTTATGAGATCGTTTCGAATTAAACAAAGGTTCAACGCCTATTCAAAAATTAAACAAATTTAGTTAAAATAAAATTTAATTTAACTGAAGAAACATTTTAAAAATATTTTCGGTTGTTTAAACCTGTACAATATTTAAAATGTTAAATGATAAAAAATAATCTATTTCTTAGAAAGGGCATTCAAGATAAGGGTAGACTTGTTTATTATTGTAACTTGAGACTTTGTCAATGTAACATGAAAAGGGAATCGTAAATTATTGTGTTAAAAATATATGTCAACCATAAGCACATAATAATTAATTTTTGTCTGAGATATAAATATAATGATTGGGCTATTTTCTAATGGGATATTTATCTGAGTTATCACCAATAAATTATGAATTTTAAGATAGTACAAGACAGTCAAAAGGTGTTAAATAACATTTTAAAGTTGGGCGATGTAAGCATTTCAAGGTAGTCGCGTTTTAAGTGGTAGTTGATTTTAAGCCGTCATATGGTTAAGACCATGTTTTGGAGTTGGTTTTTAAGAGACATGGGTTAGAAACATTTAGAGTGTTTGGGCGAGTTGAAATAAAGTAACAATGTAATTCCGTATGAGCGTTAGTGTAGTGACCAGCTAAAAAGTGGAGAGACAATATTATAAACATAGTGGTTAAATTAGTGTTTGGTGTAAAGTGTGTCTAGTGTGTGCGAATGTGTTTCTCATTTGGATTTAGCTGTATCGACGTAATTGTAAGTCTAGTGTAATTAGTGTAAATATCTCCTATCACAAATGTTACCTTTTATTGAAAATTTGAGAAGAACCACAAGAATTCCTGGTATACTGCAAGTCAGGGCCGTAACGAGAATATTAAGCGCCGGTGGCAAGTGTCCAAATTGCGCTCTTTCGAATATTTTGGCGCCTCTATTTCGAATGCGGATGAGTAAAAAAAAGGGAAAACGAATATAATAAGTTATGAGCAAAAAAAACTTCCTCACCTCCAAAATACAAGTGATGAGCAAAAAAAAAACAGAAACTAAAAATTTTGCGCCCTCCACACTGCTGCACCAGTGGCGGGCGCCTCTTTCGCCACTCCCTAGATACAGGCCTGCTGCAAATAAATATTCAAAACATTAAAACTGTGATACATGTGTACATTTTGATTAAAGCATAAGCAATCTGGACAATTTCTTTATTTTTTCAGTCCACTTCTCCAAAGTAAAACTGTACATTTTAGAACTAATCAAATAGTCCTCAAAGCAGTGTTTTTTTCAAACCCTTTGAGAATCTGTGTCCAGTTGCTTCTGAAACGAATTATTTAAATAAAAACATGTATATTTGCTAAGAGTTCCTACCTCCCTATTTCTACATACATGTTTGCATAGTCCTTTAAAAGTAGCCTAATGTAATTTTATGCTTCAAATATAACTAAATGGTGAGATCTAAAGACATTAACCTATTTATAAAGGTACTTGCTATATTTATACAGTTAAACAAATAATATAAGAAAAAAAAAAACTTTTAATCAAACCAAAATTTTCAAACTTAAAAAGGAAACGGGAATGTGGCCAGATTGTCTGATTTTGGTTGGACAAGAAAATTATCGAATGGTCACCAGAAGAATAGAAGTAGAGGTAGACCCTGGCACACATCAGGGGGAGGCACATAGGCTTGAATTCCCCCCAAGTACTCAAAAAACTTTTAAGGAATACGTTTTTCGTGTAATGGAATATAATCCCACCCCAAAAAAGTTGTTTTTGAACCTTCCTAAAAAAAAACTTTGTCTTCCTAGACCCCCCCCCCCACTGCTCCAAAGAAAACACTCAGGGTGCGCGTCTGTGTAGACCACCAATCTAATGAATGGCAATATTAAGAAATTTTCTGGAATTGAATTAATATCAGCCCAAAACAGGAAGCAAACTAATTCAAAAAGCAAGAATTCTGTTGAAAGACGATATTTTGAGATGATATTGTGCCTCTAACCTTTTGAAACTAGGTGAATATGTATAGTTAGTTTTGTTTTGTGTTTTTGGAATGCCCTGTATTGATTTACTGGCCAAAGAAATTACTTTCTAACTAATTTATTGCAGTAAGTATTCGGGAAATTGAATATTCGAGGTTTTCTGGCATTTTCTTGAACTATGAGGTACTTAATCACCCAGCAAAGTCTACAATCACCTTTAGTTCGAAAGGAGATTACTGTATTATCACGAGGAAATTAAAGTGTGTATATTTACAATTTTTTATACAAGGTGTCTCAAAAGAAATTTTATATTTATTTAGCTTACTGCGTGAACGCAACGTATCCGAGGGGCGCGGGGGTTATGTCAATCGGTAGCCTGGCTCTTGGGAATTTAGTCGCTATGGAGCGTTTCTCGGGAGCAGACCGCGCGTTATGCGTGCGAGAGTTTTACAAAAACGGTGATTCGGCGACTGTAGCGCGTAGAAAATTCTGCAGTATTCGAGGTTTTCGCCACTTAAATGATGCGCCAAGCATTCCTTTCATTCGACATTGGGTTAAAAAGTTTGAAGAGACTGGTACAACGCTGGATAAATCAAAATCCGGGCGACCTAGGTCATCAAGAACGGTAGAAAACGTGGAGAATGTTAATCAGTCTGTTCGTGACGACCCGAACCTTTCAATTCGGAAGCGCGCAAGTGCTTTTAATGTGCATAGATCATCATTACATCGCATTATGCACAAAGACCTAAAGCTGCACCCCTACAAAATTCAATTGGTGCAAGAATTAAAGCCCCAAGATGCCAGTCAGAGGCTTAATTTCGTAAATCAGGTGATTGAGCGATTTTCAACGTTTACCAACATTTTGTTTTCGGATGAAGCTCATTTTCATCTTAATGGCCACGTAAATAAGCAGAACTGCCGCTACTGGAGTGCAACGAATCCGAAACGCAAACATCAGAAACCCCTACATTCGCCTAAAGTGAACGTATGGGCTGCGATGTCGGCGCGAGGAATTATCGGCCTTTACTTTTTTGAAGATGAATGGGGGCGTGCAGTTACAGTGAATTCAGAGCGTTATGTGGAGATGTTAGACAACTTCTTGGTACCTGAACTGCAAAACTTTCCTGGCTATAACCAAAGAACATGGTTCCAACAGGACGGAGCAACTTCACACACGTCCAATATGTCTCTGCCACGTGTTCGTGAAATTTTCTCAGGCAAATTGATCTCCCGGAGAGGTGACATAAATTGGCCTCCACGCAGTCCAGATTTAACCCCTATGGACTTTTTCCTATGGGGTTATCTTAAATCTAAAGTTTACGCCAATAAACCGACTTCACTGCCGCATTTGAAAGAAAATATCCGTCACGAAATGGCAGCCATCCCTGAGTCCACCTGCCGAGACGTCATAAGTAATTTTACTGTTCGATTAAATGAGTGCCGAGAACGCGAGGGTCTACATTTAGACGATATTATTTTTAAGAAATAAATCCCCAGAAAGTGTATTTTAATAATTAATAAACTTTTTTTCTATATACGGCTTACTTTTTTTTTTAATCGATCCACTAAATATAAAATTTCTTTTGAGACACCTTGTACTACATTCTAGTATATTAAAAATATATTATATATATACAGAAAAACATATCCTCGCAGGGCTCTAAAGATGGCCCCTAAATGGCGTGGACTTTAGAGGGCCTTAGTTACGCCACTGCCCAAACTTCTCTGAAGCATAGACCTTAACAAAAAGAGACTATCAGTACCTCAGAGTGAAATTAAGATATTCTAAATTTAAGTTAACAAATCTAAAATCTTTAATAGACATGCCTTTAACACTATCTAAAACTCTTTTATTAAAAGCCCCGGTGTTTAAACTGGAATCAGTGCTTGAATCTGGAATTAACCGAAGAGATACGTGACAGACATACAGAGAAGTGTTCAATGGTGCAAATTAGCACTAACTTATACCTCAGTCGGTGCTAGCATTGCCCGCTCCACCTTCATTTGTATGCGTACTGGCTAACGCTAATAATACAAATTTCAATACAACTTTTAAATCACGGTTATTCAAGGATTAATAGGGGATAATGAGGATTAAATTGTAGGATTGAAAGGATATAGCAAAAAATTAAACTTGAAAACAATAGAACTAGCTAAAAAGTGTTTTAATAATTATCATGTAAAGCTATTTCCTACAAGGATCGTTCAGAAAATATAGAACGTTTGTTTATTAACAAAATGAAAACACTACTCGCCTGCGGCTCGTGCGCAACTTTCATACTCGTGTGAAATGACCATCATTCCATGCCTGTTGCATAATATACTATTCTAAAATTTGTAACAAATCGAGTCCCTCAGAAAAATGACTTAATTTCACAAATCACCAGTACGAGAATTTCTTAGAAAAGGGGTTCCCATCGTTTTTATGATTTTTACAAGGGGTATTTTAAAAATACATTTTTAAAATTCAGATAATAAAATAAAAACTAGATATTTTACTTTAAAGCACGTATTTTTAGGAATATATTTTTTTTAATGGTCCATTGTTCAAGAAGATTTTTGTTCAGAGTTATTGCCTAATAACTTTGAACAACATCTTGAGCAAGGCTAAACCCTTTTTCTTGGAAATACGACTAAAACTGCTTATTTAAACCCCTGTCTCTCTGGAGAAAGGAGCAGACAGTATTCGGTCCTGTTAGTATTAACATCTAAGTAGTTACATTCGTAGAGGCACTGTGTCGACATTTCTGGTGGTATATTCGATTCTGTTTGTTTAGCATTTTATTCAAAAAAAGAAGCTATCAATAGATTTCTTATTAATTTAATGAAGACATTAATACAAAGCAAATACGGAAAAAATCACCGGGGTTTTTTAATTTAAGTTTTATTGTGACGAATTGTTTGCAAATTATTTAGATTTTATTTCATAAATTAAATGGAAGCGTTTAGTACTCAAATAATGTTTAAAAACAATTATCAAAACTGTTGATTTTAATGTGATTATTAAAACAATATTCCTATACATCCAGCATTTTGTTGGCTTCTTACACTTATTAAATACCAACAAAATCCTAAAATGTATGAAAATTAACACTTCACATTAATTTTTTAATTTAGATGCGTCTAATTATAAGGCTAGGGAATATAAAGTGGTAAAGTACTGAATAACTAAATTGTAACTATGTTTAAATCCGTAAATTTGCATCTAATTGTACCAATTAATAGTTATTATAGGTTCCCCTCTTCATTAGTGCAGGTGTATAGTTGTCTTTATCTCATGGTACAAAGCTAACGAGATATAGGGAGAAAATAGGGATGTATAGGGACAATTTCAACATATAACAAAACTGCTGTCACTCTAAGAATCTAAATTATTAAATAATTTATCAACAAATAGAAAGTTTTGTCTCGTTTTAGAAACTGGTGATGTTAAATGAATAAACTATATCACAATAATACGGCGTTGAGTTGTTTTCCCCTGGCGATTTGACAGACGGACTCACATCTAACATTTAGGGACTTAAAGCTTGAATCATTCAATACAGTTCTGGACATTTGACAGCTATCAACTAAAGGTTAAATATTTAGTTGGTCTGCAACCCGCACAACTTCAATGTCAAGAGAGTTGCATAAGTACAAGACTACGATATAAAGGATTCCACACACCAAAGCGGCCGTGGTGGCGGCCACGGTAGCGGCCACGGTAGCGATACGACTAGCGATCAGGTCTCCTCACACTAACGCGGTGGGAGTGGCGGTAGCGGTAGCGATCAGTTAGTGAATCACGGTATATAGTTGTATGATAATATTGATTGCGAGAATACAATAGAATAATTAATTGTATGTAGAGGAAAAATAATAATCTACTTACAGTCTGTTTCAAACGGTTAGGCGGAACTAAATGGGAATTTCGTTCTTTTAGGTTGTCACGAAAAGGGACCTTGCTTGGGTTATTTCCTTTTTCACGTTGGAATGTCAAAATTTAAAATTCCAACAATGAAACCATTGAAACGAATGACATATGTCAAACTTAAATTAATTTTCTTACATATTTTAATGACAAAAAATAAATAAATGGGATATTTGTATTAAGTTTGACACAAAAAATCAAAATATAAAGAAAATGACATTTTAAAATGATATTAATCTTAACCAAAAAATGTTTGTTGCAAGTATGATTTACAAAGCTTAAACAAAACGGCTGAAAAGCATTATTTAAACGATGAAAGTAACTAGATTGCAAAATCTAGTTCCGCCTAATCGTTTGGAACAGACTTTTCCTATTTCGTCCCACACTATTTTCCTAATATTCTTGTAATCAGGATGTGCTAAGTCATACAAAATTAAATGATCCTTTACTGATCTATGATTTTTTCTGTTAAATTATCTATTTTCGACATTATTTTCTTAAATATATTCACTCTGTGGTATATAAACAATGAATATCGCGCGGCCTAACGCAACTTGTCGAGTTTGGCCGCCAGTGTTTGGTTATCGCTAGACTGAACGCTGCAGTCGGTGGCGTTCTCAGATAGCGGAACGCTTGTATGTGCGTGGTCTCATTGTATTGTATAGGTTGCGTTAGGCCGCTGCATTATCGCCATCGCGGCCGCCAGCGCGGCCGCTTTGGTGTGTGGAATCCTTATAGCTGTTTCCTTTACTGGGTCCAGTGATTTAATATTATTATATATATTCTTTATTTTCCCTAGGTCTTACGGCATTTAGGGCATTCACCATTACAAAAAATATACAAAATAAAATAACGTACAATATGGATAATTTTACAACATTTTTTAATCTCATTTCTTTGTTCTTCCTCCAGTGCTCCTCTCTTTGTTCCTATTCTCCATCCTGCGTTTTAATAGGAGGTTGCATTGAAAACAATCGTTCACAGCTGCTCATCGATTGCTTGTGAAAACTTATGGTAGAGATTTGTTTCGACGATTCAAAAGTGGTGATTGTGACGTTTATGACAAACAACGGCCAGGTTAATTAAAAAGTTCGAAGATGTACAATTGCACAGCCTTTTAGAAGAAAACCCTGCACAAACACTCAAAGAATTGGCTTAACAGCTCGAAATCTATACCACGATGGTTACAAGTCATAGAAAAGTTTCAGAAAAAAGGCTGCCACATAAATTGACCGAAAATGCCATTGCTAATCGTTTTAACATCTCTATTTCTTTGCTGGCAAGGCATAAAAAAGGAGTGCCGTAACATGACCGGCGATGAAAAATGGATCTATTTCGACAACCCGAAACGCAAGAACTCATGAGTTGATTCTGGTCAACCATCACCATCGACACCAAAGCAAAACTTCCACGGTCACAAAGCAATGCTCTCTATTTGGTGGGATATGGAGGGTAACGTGTATTATGAGTTGTTAAAACCAAAGGAAACAATCACCACCGAATGTTATCGACAACAATTGGATCGTTTGAATGATAGTTTGATGCGAAAACCACCATCAATTGCATCAAATCGCCGGAAACGGTTTCTTCTTCATGACAATACTTGGCTCCATGTTGCTATAGCCGCGAAACACTGATGGAACTCAAATGGAAGGTTCTCCCACACTCAGCGCATTCTTCGGACCTAGCCCCAAGCGATTAACATCTGTTTCGATCGATGGAACACGCCTTGGAAGATATACATTTCCATAACTACGGAGGAGTCGATAATTAGGTTGCTGAATTAATTGGTTCAAAAGACGACCATTCTTTCATCACGGAATTCAATTGCCTCCAATTTTATTAATATAGATAGATAGATGTTAGTTGAACGTTGGTACTGCTGGGCATATGAGGCCTTAAGTAAATATAGTGTGTAAATAAACCATTTGGCGGAGCCACAGTTCAATTATCGTAGTTATGTTTATAATTAACTAGTGACAATATTTCCATAGACTAATTCTAAATCAACGAACCGCCCTTAAAATTATGCCCAGTTGTACACATATCTGACCGCAATTGGACCTCATTTACCGACAAAAATATCTTACACAGGTGAGAAAATCTTAGACCAGTGGTTCCCAGCCTTTTTTACTTGAGTCCTTTTTAGAATCAACTTCTATGACGGTGCCCCTAGGCCTATCCTATGTCTTACAAATTAATGGTGTTTAAAAGTAATGTCACGGGGGAGGGGGTAGATTTTTTAGTTAATATAAATTCACTTTTCTATTTCACAGCTCACATATTGATAGACAGATTTTTATAAAATGAAGCAAATAATCAAAATACACGCAGATTATTCAAATAAAAATGCATCTCGCCGATTACATTCCAGCTAGTCATAGAGTCATAAACCGGCTAGAGTCAGAAATCACTTGGACATACATACAACTTGGCCAATTTTCTTTCAGAATATCATTTCCAGTTTTATTATTTTGATTCTACTTTTAATTTTATTCAATTTTTATTTATTTTATTTCCTGGAACGGCTGCGGAGCCCCTGAGAACTGCACGCGGAGCACAGATTGGGAACCGCTGATATAGATGATAGATAATAAGTAAGTATTAGTTTATAAAGATTAAAAAAAGGGGCAGGCTAATATTTCATCGGTTCTGAGCCTTTTTGTCAAAACACAGGCTTTCTTTTTACTTTTTTTTGCCGAAAATGTCAAAATTTTAAACCGTACCTCAAAACTGACTGATATATTTGTGATATAAGGCCACAAATATATAAGCATACCAATTTTCGAATAAAAATGAAAAAAAAAAAATCCAAAATTTTGAAAATTTTGGTCAAAATTTTTTTGACTTCGATTTTAGCCAAAATATAGTTTTAGGCTAATTTTGGGTTGAATATTATGAAAAAAATATTTAAAAAATTCATTCTTTCATAGTTTTTGAGTTAGAGCTGATTTAGGTCAGTTTTTTGCCTATAATTCCAAAACTTTTGCCCAAACTTCAAAATGGACCAAATTTTCTTGATCTCTGATCAAAAATGCATATTTGTACCAATTTTCAATAAAATTGGAGACAAAAATTTTTTGCTACAAAATTACGATTTTCTTAAGGGGTACCCCTTACGATTTTTTCGATTTTTGGCCATTGTCAAGGATTTTGGATTACTGCCCCTACAAAACTTAATAATATGTTTATTTAAGCCTAATTTTTTTCTTAGATTAAACAGTGTAGTAGAATTTTAAAATTTCAAGCCGCATATTTATATCCCTAACCATTTTTTAGTTAGCAATTTTCAAAATTTTCAAAAAAATTTAAAAAAAATGAAACAACTTCAAAAAAATTTTTTGTTTCAAAATCTGGTTACAAGTAAATTAGGACCTCAAGATTTCAAAAATTTCAACCGCATGTCTTTATTGCATTTCGTTTTTTAGATATATCCATGCGAAGATGAATATTTCTATAAATCACGCCATATTAAAATTTGTCATAATTTTAAAATACGTAAAACGAGTACGGCCTCTAATTTTTTCTAGACTTCATAAACTACGAGGAATCCAAAAATTCTAGCGTCAGGTTGTTTTCTCTAACCGTTTTTGAGTTGTGATTTTTTTAAACTCACAATTTTCACAAATTATGTAAATTATGCCATAAAAAAAATTGTCACAATCTCAAAACGCATTAAACGATTAAATTTTCTAGACTAAATAAATTACAAGGAATCCAAAAATTTCAACCACTGGCCGCTATCTCTAAGCTAACTATTCTTTGTTATGTACTTTACCTAAACTTTCCTTTACTTAATCATGCGTTAGAGGCAGCGAGATAATGTAGGGTTAATATCTATTAATTAAGGGGGGTCAGACCCCCAATGGGGGGACTCTATATTGCACGCAAGATACAGGTATTCTGTTTAACAATCCGGTGTTATTGGTTGGAACTAATTCACTTAGTTCATTCAGCTGCTACATTGATTGTATAGAGATGAGAGACAGAGAGATACAAAATGAGAAACAGAGATAGGAGAGAAAAAGACTGAGAGGGGGAAAGGAGAAAATTATTGTCTACAAAAATTAACTATAAAATTTCTATACAATAGGACCCATCATCAGTAATGAAAAACCAAGTATTCTATTGTTAGAAGACGCAGTCATGAGAACACAACCAACTTAAAAATGAATGGCAACACTTTTGAGAGAGTTTATACTTTCAAATACCTGGGCACCATGATAAATCAAGTGAATCTGATTCAGGAAATTACGAACAGAATTTAAGCTGCTAATCAGAGCAGCAGTAAACAAAACTTGCGCTAGGGGCAGAGCCGTGTTTTGGCGCTCCTTGGGAAATAAAAACAAGGTCCTTACCTCTCAAAATTTAATCTTACTTCTTCCTTATGACATGTAGACCTTGAAACACATCTTCCAACAACATCGCTCCACAGTACACTCAATTGACTGTAGCACGTCTGTTATCCTTAATAATTCTTTTCAATGCACGTTTGTCATTGTCCGTCAGTGTAGTTTTCTTCACGTACTTGGGCTTTGGGGCAACTGAACCACTTGTTTTGTACAATATTACAATATTTCTAATACTGTATCTTGACAAACCTAATAATTTTCCGATTTCGGAATTGGTTTTTCCTGTTTTTTCTAAGTTCACAATGATTAACCGAATTTTTACATCAATAGCTTTAACAAATTAAATATTACTGAATAAATCTTTGCTTCTAATATGATTATATTGTCAAAAAATGTACAAAGCAGCATTTACTTTTACTTATTATTTAATAATTTCTAAAGAAACTGAAAATTTCATAGCTGGGCCAACTGAAAGTGGACAGGGCTCGTAGATTGGACTATAACATTTTTAGAATAATTAGCGTTAACATCCCTAGCTGTCACCTATAAAAAGTTTAGAACCACTGTTGTAGAAGTTTATCGGCATTACACCCACCCTGTATATACAAATTCGGTTAAATATCACATATTTAAAGTATTCTCCCCTCTTTAAAGATTCTTTTTTCATAGGCGTTCGTAGTCACGTTCTCCAATCAATCATATATTTTCATAACCCCCTCTCACGTGCGCCTCTGATGTAGAAACAATAGCCAACCCCCTTTATTGCTTTTATATTATGAATTATTCCTTCGTACAATATGAGATGTTATTGAATTCTTCTGATAGATCTGAAATACTAGATATATGAACTATGTGCTTAGAATAATAATGAGTCAAAGTTTGGCTTTCATTTTTATAGTAATTCAAAAATAATATAGTGATTAGAAAGGATAATAGGGAAGAAATATAGGAGAAAATTCATTAACTAAGAAAGTATAGGAGAAAAATAATACGAAGACAGATTGAAAAATTGTGCGAATGATGTGAATTATAATACAAGGTATCTCAAAAGAAATTTTATATTTAATTAGCTTACTGCGTGAACGCAATGTGTCCGAGGGGCGCGGGGGTTATGTCAATCGGTAGCCTGGCTCTTGGGAATTCAGTCACTATGGAGCGTTTCTCGGGAGCAGACCGCGCGTTATGCGTGCGAGAGTTTTACAAAAACGGTGATTCGGCGACTGTAGCGCGTAGAAAATTCTGCAGTATTCGAGGTTTTCGCCACTTAAATGATGCGCCAAGTATTCCTCTCATTCGACATTGGGTTAAAAAGTTTGAAGAGACTGGTACAACGCTGGATAAATCAAAATCCGGGCGACCTAGGTCATCAAGAACGGTAGAAAACGTAGAGAATGTTAATCAGTCTGTTCGTGACGACCCGAACCTTTCAATTCGGAAGCGCGCAAGTGCTTTAAATGTGCATAGATCATCATTACATCGCATTATGCACAAAGACCTAAAGCTGCACCCCTACAAAATTCAATTGGTGCAAGAATTAAAGCCCCAAGATGCCAGTCAGAGGCTTAATTTCGTAAATCAGGTGATTGAGCGATTTTCAACGTTTACCAACATTTTGTTTTCGGATGAAGCTCATTTTCATCTTAATGGCCACGTAAATAAGCAGAACTGCCGCTACTAGAGTGCAACGAATCCGAAACGCAAACATCAGAAACCCCTACATTCGCCTAAAGTGACCGTATGGGCTGCGAAGTCGGCGCGAGGAATTATCGGCCCTTAATTTTTTGAAGACGAAAGGGGGCGTGCAGTTACAGTGAATTCAGAGCGTTATGTGGAGATGTAGACAACTTCTTGGTACCTGAACTGCAAAACTTTCCTGGCTATAACCAAAGAACATGGTTCCAACAGGACGGAGCAACTTCACACACGTCCAATATGTCTCTGCCACGTGTTCGTGAAATTTTCTCAGGCAAATTGATCTCCCGGAGAGGTGACATAAATTGACCTCCACGCAGTCCAGATTTAACCCCTATGGACTTTTTCCTATGGGGTTATCTTAAATCTAAAGTTTACGCCAATAAACCGACTTCACTGGCGCATTTGAAAGAAAATATCCGTCACGAAATGGTAGCCATCCCTGAGTCCACCTACCGAGACGTCATAAGTAATTTTACTGTTCGATTAAATGAGTGCCAAGAACGCGAGGGTCTACATTTAGACGATATTATTTTTAAGAAATAAATCCCCAAAAAGTGTATTTTAATAATTAATAAACATTTTTTCTATATACGGCTTACTTTTTTTTTAATCGATCCACTAAATATAAAATTTCTTTTGAGGCACCATGTATAATAAAATTTACTAACCATTATTATACCATATAATATTCTATAGATAGTAAAATATACAAACTAAGAGATATGAATGATTTCAATTTTTGTTACAAAAAATATTCAATAAATTTAAACAAACAACTCAATTTTAAACAATCAATATTGAAATAATAATAGATATTATGCTTTTTGTATGTGACTATTCCTATTAATAAAATTTTGGAGAGCGCTCATTTTAGGGCTAAAAATAATAAAAAATTAATTACGAACGACTATGTTACAAGAACGACTTACTAATTTGTCAATCATGTGCATAGAAAGTGATATTCTTCAAAAATTAGACTTTTGAAGATTTTGCACAACAGAAATCCAGGAAGAAACCATCATCATTAACGTAAGTCCAATTCTCAAAACAGTAATTCATTTATATTTGATTTGTATGAAGCTAACCATAATAACCAATAGTCACTAAATAAAAAAGTACATACTTACTGATGTTTTCATTCACATTTTTTTTTCGGCTCTCTAAAAGGGCCCCATACTCTGTGTGCCCAAGGGCCCCTGCATGGCCTAAGATGGCCCTGCTCCTATCCTTAAGTCCAAAACGACAGTGTCTTATTCTTTCAAATCTGTGAAACGTATGGTAGTTTCATTTTTCAAAAATCTCTTTTTTGTGATATATGCAGTATGTATATATAAATTTATGCACCCCTCATTGAGTTCTATTTTGTTAAATTTACCCTTAACTTTTGTCTTAACACCCTTGAATAAATTGTCAAACATTATTGAATTTCCGCGAAAATTCTCTGTGGAATCCTTAAGTTTATTTTAATAATCAACCAAGTCGTTGGGATAAATTTAATTTATCTTATAAGAATTTAACAAAAAAAAAAAAAATTTAGAAGTGTGGTTAAAAAATAATAAAAATCAAAAATAAAATTTTTAAATAAAATTCAGAACAAATTTATTAAGTAAACAATACAGGCCTGCATTTGAAACATTTTTAAGATCTGATCAGTGACGGATTTATGATTTTTCCGCCTGTAGACTACAAGCTTTTTACCACCCAACATGGTTTACGATGGAGCTACGACTAAGCTTAATTTTTACGAGAAAATGTATAAACGTAGGTAGAAGTCTATTAAAAAATCGTGTTGAAGTCGATAGTTTAAAGAAACAACAAGATTCAGTGCCAGTCCATAATGCGAAGGCTGCGTAGCAGTTAATTAAAAGCAATGTACTGGACTTCTCCTGCCGATTGGCCACCTATCAGCTCTGACTTCAACCCCCTGGCACATTTTAGTCCGTGAATATTTGCTCCAATTTAATGACAGTTTCCTATTATCAACTGACAATAACTGAAGCGCCTCTAGTGAGATTTTGAGAAACTGACAGGTGGAGGATAGTCGAATTTGTTTACTGTTGTTTTCATAGCGAGTTTTTAAACCAGTGGCGAAGGGAGACCTCCGCTAGACTTGCCCTCCAATAAAAAAATAATAAAAAAAATACATATTTTTTTTTTAATTTAAAAAATTATTTAGGTAAATCTTCAAAAATACATCAAATTATGTCCTATACATTTTTTTTTTCAAGGCTTGGTTTACTAGTTTACGAATTTTTTTAAATTTTAAAGTTTAATAACTTCCGTTTCCGGTTTCGGATTTTAATAAAAAACAATAGGGTTCTTCCCAATTATTAGGAGAATTTTTAGTACCAGAACGAACTCTTTAAGTTAAACCGTTTTTGAGTTATCGTGTATACACACAGACACACAGACACACACACACACATACGGACGGCACTTCGAAAATAGATTTTTTGGATTCCCTGGACCATGAAACGTGGTCATCCGTCAAAATCTCGACATCGAAAATTTTCGCGATTACAATACTTGCCCCTTATATATTAAGGTCGGGCAAGTAAAAATATCTTTAAAATTGCAAGAAAAAAATTAAATGCAACGCCTTATTACCTTCAATTATAACCCTAGAGGTTACTTGAGCACTAAGAAAACTGAAAATTTCATTTAATGCAACCCTCATATTGAATAATAAATTAATTTCAATAAATATCACATGAAGATACCATTGAACCTGTCAAAAATATCCTATCTGCGTCAGCCATGATGTACAATGCAGTGGCGCCTCTATCGGTAGTGTCAGATGACTATTGTACTATCAACAAGGCACAGGGAGGAACGTATGGACATGTAGGATTATTTCTATTTGAGTCAGTCTTTACCCATTAATAATTATAAGCTGCTTTGTCAAAATCAAAGAAACAGGAAAACAATACAATTAAAATCGCTCTAAAAATTTTTTTAAAAAGTTTATGGACAACACTGTGCATGCTTGGAAAGAGTAGATCAATTTTGAAACATTTCTTAAGTTTTCTAAACAATTTTTCTTTATTATAAATTTATTTGTAGCTATTTGTTGAGAGGACACGTACACAAATGTCTAAACTGTAAACTGAGACCATGCATTGAGATGTACGTGCTGGAAGACTTCATGATGACAATTTATTATTAATATGAACATGTTCTTACAATTTTAGATATTCAGGCGAAAACCCGAGTAAGAAATAAATTATTTTAACTCATATTAGGGTTACGATGGAAAATAAACAAAATAAAATATATAAAAATAAAATATTTATTGAAATAAAAATTCGAATTGAAACGACTAAGACTACTTTTTCATTCTAGGGGAAATCTTTTTTAGGGTTTTGTAGGTATAAACAAAAAAGCCTTTATAATGTCACTCATGCGTTTGTCTGTTCGGTAAAAATTGTGTTAAAACGGCTGGAGCTAGAAGGTGGAAGTTTGGCATGTTTGTACAACTCTTTGACCCACATAGGGATTTGTAGGTATGACAAAAAAACCCGTTATAAGGGTTTTCTCTCATGTGTTCACTCATGTGTCTGTCAGTCTGTACGATAAATATTGTAGCCATATGCCTGAACATAGAAAGTTGAAAGTTTGCACAGCCCTCTACTTGCACATAGAAAAACTATTGTCCATTCAAAAAACACATCGCGGGAAAAATGTAAATAAATATGTATCCAACAAAAGAATATATTTTGTTTCTAACTTTTGAGTGGACATCAATTGAAACTTCTTAATGCAAGGATGAACAAGCAAATTTATATTTTTGAAAAATCAATTTTTTAATACGATTTTTGATAAAAATATGTCACAAAACTTTTGTCCTCCACCCTATTTACCAGAGGGGTTGATCTGAAAATCAGAAAAAAAACTGGAAAGAATCGTGTTATAATTAAAAGATTCTAAAAAACTATCTTTCGTTCCTTAATCAATGTCTTGAGAGTTTTCTTTTGATGTTAACCAATAAATTTTTAAAAAATAATTATTTTTTCAACGACACAAAAATTCATTATTCTTCGAAAAAGTAACCTGATCAAAAATTTCTGTTGGAATTATTTTCCAGTGCCCATCAATGTACAATTGAGATTTTTTCTCATATTTTTAAATCAGTGCCTCTGGGAACTAGAGTGGGGGATAATATTTTTTGTCATATTTTTGGCAAAAATCCTAAAAAGAAATGTTTCAAAAATAAAAATTTGCTTGTTTATTCACGCGTCTCATTTGGTAGCCACTTATTAGCATTTTTAGGATAGATCAGAACGTCACGGTTGGCTGAATGAATTTAAATATTTTCCTTGTAATTCAAAGTACTTACGTTGAAAGGCCCTTCAACCTTAGTAGGTTCCAAAGACTTGCGAGCGGAATCAAGTCTGAAACCCTAAAGGTCCGCTGGTTGGTTGCTTAGATTCTTTATGACAAGAATAAGGGTATTTGAATTAAAGTCTGCATTTTACTTAATCTACGTTTAATGTTTAAGACTGAAGTTAATAAATACACTAGAACTTAAAATTAAATGATGGCTACGAAATCCCATGAGAGACACTCAACCCAAAATCTTACAATCACTGTTTCACCTCACAAGTCGTTAAACACCTCAAAACACTCACAGTGTTTAACCCGTTAATCCATTAACACTGTCCTCAACACTTCCAGACTGCTTCTGGTTCACTACACGCTACCGGGTTTCTCAGTCAAAAATGCTTGGGAGGCTCCTCCGACTCCGGTTATGGTTAACTCACGACTCCCTGTCTCTCACACGATTTTTTCAGCCATTTTCTTAAAACTAATAATTTGATATCTGAACCCTATTTTTTGTGGTTGTAAAAATAATCAGTTCTTCAATTAACAACAAAAACCTTTAACTTATTTTAAAGACTCACATTTCTATTTCCAATAATTCATAACCCCAAATAATTAATTTTGACTCGTGACTAATTACCTACGAAGTCCATATCACTGAAAATATATGGTCGCATATCAGCGTCTGTGTATACATTCGACCATGTACATCAGATAAACGCTGACAACATTTTAAACAAATCATATAATATACGTCTTTCAACATTTAACTAAAAAAATACAGCCACTAATCTGCTAATCTCTGAGGATGTACGGAGTGATTATTTAATGGCGAAACGACGTCACTGGAAGTTTTAATAATTTGCCGTTTCATACACATCGTAGCAGGCGATTATGCGCGCATGCGCATCAAGGTTATTATATCTCTTCAAGGTTATTATAGTCATAGTATTCACCAGTATTTCTGCTAGGAGGCACGTAAAATTCGGTGACGTCGTCTCGCCATTAAATAATCACTCTGTATATCTTAACTAATAGAAACATTTTATTTTATATAATAATGTAATTTTATTTCCGTAATTACCGCTCACATAGGGGGTGCTGCAGCTCTGCAGCTCTGGACCTCTTATATACCAGCCGCTACTGGTTTAAACACTATTCATTTGAAATTAAACAGAAGACATAGGGTCATTGTGCTAGTGGTCAACCATTTAAGGACACCATGATTTTCAACAGGTCGCAATTATCGTACTTGTACTAATTAAAAATTAAAAAAACACCTATTTAATTATTTAAATGTTTAAGTTTATTGCTCATTTTTTATTTTACAAAAATACATATTTGTGTACTTAATAAAAGATAAATTGTAAACATATATCAAAATTACTAGTAGTCAGCCTTTAATGTTTAATAGTCAGCCGCATAAGGTACTGGTAGTCAGCCTTGTTACTACTTACATTAGTTATGAAGAGAGAAAAATCAAAATATGATTAAAGAAATTAAGAAGGATAACCGTGAAATCAGAAAGACGACTAATGAACTAAAATAAGAGATAAGAGTACTTAAAAAGAAAGAAGAAGTGTGGAAAATAGAAAAAGAAAGTATGATATAGAGAATCGAAAGACTGGAAAATAAAGAGGAAGAACAAGAAAAAAGAAGGATGAAAAATAATATCATTATAAAAGAAGATTTAGGAAGAAACAACCTGGACACGAACTTGAATGAATTTATAAAAACATAGCTGGGAGTGGATGTTGACATCAAAGAAGCTTATAAAATAATTACGAAAAATGAGACTGATTTAACAGTAGTGGCGATGGAAAATTGGGAAGAAAAGCAAAAGGTCATGGCAAGTAAATACAAATTAAAGGGAAAAAAGATATACATAGATCATGACTTGACCCCAAGAGAAATGGTGAGAGTAGAAAGAGAAAAACGTAACCGCATGGCCGTAGGATACAAAAAAATGAATATCGGCGGAAAATGGTATAAATGGAACGAGAAAGAAGAAAATTCTATTATTCCTATCCAGATAAATGTAAAAACAATTGGTGGCCGACTACTGGTATTCAATGTTCAATAGTCAGCCAGGTCCTAAAAACCCAGGCTGACTTCTGGTTTTTAAATTAATGATAGAAAAGGAAATAAATTTATCCGAGCAAAACAGAAATATTATTTTCCTGAATGTAAGAGAGAAATAAAATATTCCAGTTACTAAACCCCAGTTGTCAGCCGCGTAGGCTGACTACAAGAATTTTCCAAAAATTGTTCGCCAGTGGTCAGCCTCATTAAATATTTAATAAAACGAAGACATCTATGTTTAATAACTTTTTTATTATAATAATTAATGTTCTAAATATTTGTCCTAAATAAATTTATAGTAAAACATACAATAATTACCTCGCACAATGTTCGAATCATACACTGCCTCACTAACCATAATTGGACTCAACACAGAGTTTATGTTCAGACATGTTGTTGAGGTTGACTTCTGTTATTTATATTGTTCAGAGACATCAATTTTTGTTGGTTTAAAGTAATCGAAAAGAAGAAAGACGGCTGAATACTGGCATATAAAATTTTAAATATTTAGTTCGGATATTAAACTATTATTTAAGTTTTAATTTTAAAAAGGCTGACTACTGGAACAGGCTGACTACTTGCACATTGACTCTACGCCGCATTTCGCCATGTACCATCCTGAATTAAAATAATCTATTCCAATCCTGTATTTTTACTATTTCAAAATGTATAACATTCGTGAAGTGGTTTGTAAGTAGCTTTTCTCCAGAGCACACAAGTGGACAGTTGGACATTGTTATATTGAAAATTTTAGTTCAAAATGGCGCTCAAGGACTCTTCAACTAAGTATAATACTTGTATTCCAGTTATATCCATCCTTTCCGCTCAAATGTACATTTGCATAAATCTGTCTCACTTTGAAGAACATGGAAATAATATCCAAAATACCAAATATAAAAAGCAAAAACAATATTACAATGTAGAAATAAGTGCAGACTTATTATTATATAAAAAATGATGTGAAGTGTGAATTTTCACACATTTCAGGGTTTTGCAGGTATTTAGTAAGTGAATGATGGTTATTTAGGATGCCAAAACAAATTTTATATTAAAATATTTTTTTTGTTAATTTTAATACGAACGCCTAATACCGTTATTTAGGTTTCTAAATATGTGCAGTATTCTTTTTTTTATATTGCAGGGTTCATTAAGAATTTTAAAAATTGCGCCTATGGCTTCCATTGGTTGTTATAAGTTCCGCCCCTCTGATTTCGTGTACATTGAAACAGAATTAAATTATAATTTAAACAATTTCCACTGGTTATTAAATTTACGCTTTTAAAAATTAAATGCAACATTTGCCAAAATATAACTAGAATTTTGAAAACATGATTTAAACAATATAAAAATTAAAATTGAAACAGAATTAAATTATAATTTAAATAATTTCCACTGGTTATTAAATTTACGCTTTTAAAAATTAAATGCAACATTTGCCAAAATATAACTAGAATTTTTAAAAAATGATTTAAACAATATAAAAATTAAAAAAAAAAAACAAAAAATAATATTGTCTCTTCTCGCAGGGTTCGATCCCTCTCGGATCGAGCTACTTGAGAGAAACGCCAGCGTCAAAACCACTACACCAGCATACACGTTCCAGTGTAGCGTGTTACAAAGCTATAACTTGTGTACATTATTAGCAAAAAATCACAAAAAATGTAATCTGATCAAAAATTCCTGTTGTACTATTCCGGTTCACACCAATGTACATTACTTAGAATTTTTTCAGATTTTTAGTTTAAACCATCTGGGCTACAGGGTGTGGGACAAAATATTTTTTGCACTATTTTGGCAAAAATCGCATCAATATAACTTATTTTGCAAAAATTAAATTTTGATCGTTAATCCACGTACCAAGAGCTTTCATTTGATACCCTACTCAGAATTTAAAAAAATATTTCTTTTTTGATGAGCACATATTTCTTTGTATTTTTAGGGGGATATGTTTTTTAGATGTTTTAGTATTTTTCCTATGTGCGGGTCAAAGAATTGTATAAGCATGCCAAATTTCAACTCTCTAGGTTTAGCCGTTTGGCTACAATTTTTACCGAACAGACAGATAGACAGACAGACAGACAGACAGACGACAAAATGACGGTATAAGGGTTTTTATGTCATACTTACAAAACCCTAAAAATATCATTTCACAAATATAAAACTACTAAGCAGGCCCGACTGCGCAAGCGTAACTCCCTCTAAAGCGCTGTGCTAAGATACGTTATCAAGCTAGTTACCTCTGGGTGATTTGTGGTGTGGGTGAATTCTGATCAGTGTCGTCTCATCAACGTTTTGTGTGATTTACATGTGCTAAAACTTTAAAAAAGTATTAAAAAATATTTTAAAGTTAATTAATTTGTTTAAACAACAAAATTAATAGTTTTAAAACAAAATTAAATAATTTTTTTAATAGTTTAAAAGAATATTATAACAAATTATAATTTTTTAAAATTTGTGAGGAAAAAAAAACGTTTCACAACGTTTTATTATATAAAAAAATTGTTTTATAAAGTTTTTATTTAAAACAAAATAAAATTTAGTGCCTGGATGTTTGGAAAAAGCCAAATGAATGTCTGGAAGTTGCTGAAAGGGCATTTAAAATTATCCTGCATCCTGTGGTTGCTACCAAAAATTTTGAGAAAGGTAGGAATTATATATTTTTTAAAAAAATAAGCATTTCTATGCATTTTTTTCAATTATTTTTACGTATTTTTTGTAAATTTTAATACGCAATATTAGTTATATAATATTAACCTTGAATTTATAAGGGATTAAAATATTTTCGGATATTAATGAGTTCTTAATGAGTGCTATGTCTGATATTTTGATAAGACTTAACAATTTTTAACAAGTTCGAACTAAATAGGGATTTTTAATTAAATTTATTTAACTAATAAATTTAATGCGGATTGATATAGTTACATAATATTTTATTCTTTTTCTGTATTTTTAGAATAATATATGTTGACCGGTAGCTTGGAATTTTATCCGCTAGTGATCAGTCTGAAGCCGGAAAAATTTGTAACAGTCGGGCTAGTGTTTGAATTTGTTAAAAGATTTATTGTTGATAGTGGTGTCTAATGTCAGCAAATGAACGCTCGATTGCGGTTAAGATATATGTGAGTCGGACTTTAATAGTATTTTTAAATAGATATTTTTGTTAATAATTTTAGAAGCGCAATATTTCCGCAATTGATCGATTTTTGTAAAAAAAAAATTGAGTTTGGATTTTTGGAATTTGATTTTATTTATTTTTTTTAGATTTAAGCTGGTTCGTTGATAAACTTCGGACTTGGTGTTCAATTTGAAAAATTTAGATTGGACTTCTAAGAAGTGGGTTGGTGGAGGGTTGCTAGGAGATATTGTGCTTATGGTGAGTGTTTTTTATTTTATTTATTAATATATAATCAGTCTCATTTTGTAATACGAAACTAGATCTGGTTACTTTGGTGACTGTTGTGGTGTAAACAGACTTTGGCGTATCCGTGTGAACCAATACTATGATAATATTGTAAATGTATTGTCAATATACAACATAAAAAATGAACTTTCCCTGTTAGTTACGTATTACAAAATGAGACATAATAGTAATTTTTGAAACTCGAATTTAATATAATTATCGGGTCAATATTTTGAATTAAAATTTTTGTTGTTACTTTTTAGTCAGTTTTTTAATCTAAAATGTTTTGTAGTATGTAATTTTTGAAATATTTAAGGTTTTTATTTTACATTAAAATCGGTTTTTCTGAACTCAAATTTTTAGTATGCATTTTCAAATCAATTTTTTATACATTTTTTTATACGACATTTTTTAAATCAAATTGTAAGTTCAAGCTGACAAAATTTTGTAATTTATTTTTATTTTTTAGGTATCTCCTGAAGGCACTAGTACTCAAAAATGCTACACGACACTGATTGGGAGCTGTGGAGACCTACGATTGACCTGGATGGACCAGCAGTCTTCGGTAAGATACTTTCAAAATAATAATTTATTGAGGCCCGGTCTCTCCACCTTCAGGTAAACCTCTAGGTAACTGTCTGACAGATAAGGTTATCTGGAACTTCATCTGCTGCATAAATGTTATTACCAATCTGTGAATTCAATACGTCAGTCTCATTATCCGTCAGATAAATTTGTATTGAGAAACGGGATGACATCTGTTCAGCACAGAAAGTATCTCATAACCTCAACTGTCAGACGGTCGGCTAGAGGTTCACCTCAAGGTGGAAAGACCGGGCCTTACAGTTTATTGGACACACTGACGTACGTCACCTCACCCAGAGGAAGTTTGCAATTCGTTCGCGACAAACATTTCAACAGAGCATTACGTTACGCGGTACATTACAGGATCAGCTCGATAATTTGGACTCGACTTTCAATTTGTGAAAATTCATTATTTTTTTTACCGACCGCCGACATATATAAGGGAGGTATTGTGATCATACCAATTTTGACGTTTCGAAATTTCGATGGATCTCCACGAATTGAGGTCCCTACATAACGTTTTGACTATTTTTAGCATGATGTCTGTCTGTCCGTCCTTCTGTCTATCTCTCTGTCCGTCCGTCCGTCGGTCTGTCTGTCTGTCTGTGTACACGTGTAGAGCAAATTCGGTTACTAGTGTCGATTTTAAGATTTTTGCGAATATTTCACAACAGAAAAATATCTCGAAAAAATTTATTAAACAAAAGTTGTTATAAAAGCAATAACTAATAACTTTTATTTGAGACGTTTTTTGATAAAACGAAATATTTCGAATAATTTCTGTAAAATTTTTCGAAATTTTTTCCAAGTCTCAATTTTTTCATATTTATATGTAACGTTTCCATGGTCATGATAAATAATATCTCTGTTAGAAAATATTAGGTCAAGTTATTTCTACTCTGCTGCTAGAATGTAATTTATATAAGTACTTTATGATGGCGGTCGGTCCTGTGGTGGCCACAGCTGATTTTTTTTTTTATTATATAGGTTATTCCAAAACGTTTAAGCGGAACTAACTGGAATTTTTATTTTTTTAAGTTGTCATGAGTTCTTCTTTTTAGGTTTAAAGAGGGCTTTTGCTAAACAAAATGATCAAAAGCCTCACTTAAACGGTAAAAGTTACTAGAATTCATAATCTAGTTCCGCTTAAACCAAAAAAACTGACTATAGTTTTACAATTAATTTTTTTATTTGACTTTCATATCTATGGCCGACGGTCTAGAAACTGAGAGCTTACCTTCTCTGTCCCTTATACGCCGCTACTAGGCGTTTGGAACCTATTATTTTTATTTATTTAATTTTAATGAATTTTAATTATTTGTAGATCCCTAAGGACTTGGATAAGGACCAACTGGAATAAGGAACCAATTAGGACAGGAGCCAAGCAGGATATGGAACCAACCAGGACGAGGACGAAACGGGACCAGATCCAAAAGGACATCAGAACCAACCAGGACAAGGACGAAACGGGACCAGATCCAAAAGGACATCGGAGATCTAAAACAGCCGTGTAAAACCGTTAAGTAGAAATGTTTCTGTAGTTTATTCCAATTAAGAATGCATCATCTCTTGCAATTAACAAAACTTGTCAAAATAATCGTTACATTATTTATTACAGACATTAATTCTGGTGAAATAATGATTCTGTTTGGGGTTTTAAACCATTTTTAAATATTTTATATAATTTTTAAAAATTAATATTTCAAATTCAAAATATCCTTTGTATGGAATTTGTGTCGATAACCTAATTGTTATCGTATTATTTATTTAAATTTTCAAATAGTTCATTTTATATATATATATATATATATATATATATATATATAGTATTTGCTGTAAATCGTTTTCGTTTTGCAGCGTTAACTACTGCATTCTTATTTGAACTGGACGTTAATTTACTAAGGCTGACTGGATATATTTGAGGCATTTTCATGACACACTAAAAAGGCACACAGTAATTTTGCATGCTAGATTTAAGAAAGAAACAGATAAGGGACAATATTTTTTAATATTGTCTGCTCGAATTTGAGCAGTTTTTTATTTTCAGGTCATCACGTAAAATATTGGTTTTATTGACCTAAAGTCAATATTTTAGAATCAGTTTTTTTAAGAGAAATATTTTTTTGTACCTTTTTTATATAAATGCATACACACACACACACAATTTTTTAAAATTGTTTTCTTATGTGTTAGGAAATTTTTAGAGTCAATTTAAATAGTTAAACTTTTAAGTCAATATTTTATAATTAGTTTTTTAGACCGATTTTTGAGTACATTTTTTAGTCAATGTTTTGAGATAATTTTTTTGAGTAGTATATTAAGTTTCAAATTTTTAGTAAAATTTTTAATTAGTCAAATTTAGTTAAATTTAGATTTCAATTTTTAGATTCTCCTTTAGAACTTGTAGAGACTCTTTTATTGTCAAATTTATAGACACACTTTTAAGATAATTCATTTTTGTATTAAAATTAAAATCAATTAAAATTTTTTTTAAATATTTTTGAGTTTTTAAGTTTGAATTTTGCTTTTCCTTGGGGTAGCCTGTATCGTGTTTTGGGTGGGAAGCTTAAAGCTACCGCTTAAAACACACCTCAACTAAAGCAAAATTAAATTCCCACACGCTTACTTCGGAGTGGTCTTTAATTGTCCTGGGGGGGAAGCTAGTGCTACCCCTTAGGGCATACTCCGAGTAACACACACTCGTACACACAGACAAATACACATACATATGAAAATGTGCATGATAATATTAAAAAATAAAATCACACACGCTTACCATGAGGACAGCCAATTTGTGCCCTGTTTGGTTAGCTAGTGCTGCCATCTAGGGCACGTCCCTGGTAACACAAACACAAACAGTACTTAGGTACAAGCACACGCGTACTTTGAGGGCGTATTTATTGTTTTGGGGGGTAGCTAGTGCTGCCCCTTAAAACTACCCCTTTGTACCACACACAGGTCGCTTAGGACCTACAAATTTGCAAAACAGCAATGATTAAGAAAAAAATAAATGATTTTTTTTGTTGATAAAATGCATGATTTTTGATTTTTTGATTGAAAAAAGTAAAGTAATGCATGTTTAATAAATAAAATTTAACACAAATTGAAAGAAATATAAAGAAATTTTAGTTTAGGTAGGTAAATAAATTTTAAATGTTGAAATATTTTTCCTCCGTGAGAAACGGGGGGAAAGTAATACTTTTATCAAATATCAAAAGCCTCTTATATCCAAGTTGATTCTGTCTGTACAGTCTGTAATCATTTTTAGGGTGAATTTGTTTCTTTGTCACCCTAAAAAAGTTTATCAAATTGTACATCAGCCGAAGTAAAGGTATGTTAGAGATGGATAAATCAAACTAACAATCGTGTGTCTGTTTTGTATGCTGCAAGGTTTGCTTGTAGACCAATTAAATATCCTTCCACACATGGTACCTTTGTGTGAAAGTGTGTTTATTTCTTGTGGCACTCACAGATCATCTGCGTATGTTTCTGTTGGGTTTTGCAAAAAATAAACTACAGGTACTACACCCCCTTTGATGCGTCTGTTGTTATTAACTGGGGTCGATTTAGATTTGGACTTTTATCTAGAAAGATTCTAGTTGATTCTGACAGATAATTCAGAGGACTGGTGAGTTCTAACAACTGGTAACTTTTTGGTTATTCAGTTGGTAGTTAAATCTCACCAAAACACACACAACACTAAATACATTGCGCTTTTCATGATACACATGGTTTATTTCTGTCTCAGGGATTGTAGGTGCCGGTTGACCAAGTCTCTTCCGAGTTTTTCCCTACTTTAACGGCCTAGCCGAGGGAGACGAGAGATACTAGTTGACTGAAGGTGACCAAAGATGTCACGAATGAGTTTTGTTTCTTTTGGTAGAGTCTTTTTACTGGTCGGGACGATCTGACGTTTCCCCCCAAGGCATAGCCAAGGGTAAGGGATGTTTGACACCGCCTGATCACGGGGCCAACTACCCAACGGATGGGTAGCGCTCGTAAAACAATAAATTCAGTAAAAGTTAACTTTTGGAAGCCGGTCGGTAAAGAATCTTTCTATAGATAAACTGATCGACCGAGTGAAGGAACGAGCCTTCAAAAAATTTAACTCTTGAAGTTACAATAAACTTCACTATTATTTCTTTTAGTGAGTTGTTTTAAACACTCACGCCATTTTTTGTTGTTTTAATATTAGTTTAAAATTCCTGAGGTCAGAAGTAAACATTTCAGGTTACCTTGATACTTGTGCAATCTCGGATTCCCTTTAATGCGGGCACAAGTTTGTTCTGGGCAAGCATCCTCTTTCCTCTAGGTTGTTCGTTGCCCTCGCGATTCCTCCGGTGGAGCCCAAGCCCTTTCCATGTGCATCGGATCGGGCGGCGATGGCTTACAATAGAGCCCTCCACGGACTCTTCTATAGACGTGGAGGAACCAGCTCTGTTGTGTGAATACAATACGGTTGAACGTTATTTCTTTCCACGTTTGGGTTTTTTGTGGGTGGGGGGTAACTCGCTTTGTCCTTTGTCCTTGCGCCTTCCCCGGAAAGAATTACGTTCGCCGTTAGGAAAGATCACCTCCTCTTTCAGCTCGACCTACTAACACTCGCAGGAGAGGCAATTAGGTATGGTTGCGTCTTCTCGAGATTCAACAGAAGCAGTTTCCAACAAATCAAGACTTCCAGATTTTTAAATTAAAACAATTTTTCTTGGGTATTACAGCCACATGTTATTTTACATATTGGTCGAATTTTATGTGGGTGCTAATACCCGGTCATGCTCTCTGGAAGTGGGTATTTTTTTCGAGTGAACGAATTTTTTACTCATAACCAGATGTAGTGTTACCAACCTTATAAATCCTACAAGATTTGTTCATATTATTGGGCTGCTTTTGGTCCGAAAATGGGACATGTCTGTAGGTGCTTTAAATCCGACATGTTGAGGACCAGTTTTCTTTATTGGATTTTGCAAAATGCAACTTCTAGTAAATTAATTGGTTTGTGTTGGTAAAATTTAAATCCTGTTCAACAGGTGCTTGAAAGTTTTAATTTTTAAGTTATTTGAAAATTAGTTTTAAGTTTTTATGATTTATTTTGTGCTAATTCTGTTTTTTGTTTAGGATACTTCAGGAGTTTATTTCAGGAGAAAATAATTAAAAAGCAGGTTTTTTAAATCGTTTAATTTTTGATTTTAAAAATAGTTTTTTTGGCTAGTTAGCTAAAGTTGCTAAAGCCAACAAACAAACAAACAAAAAAGAAAATAGTTTTTCTTCAGTCTTGGTTTTAAAAACGTTATTTACGTATTTTTTCAAAATAGTTTCAATATATTTTTTTGACTAGTAGGTAATTCTTTTTTTCAAAATTAGATTTCAGGTAAAGTTGTATTAAAAAGTAGATTTTAAAGTTTTCAACAACAGCTTTTCAAAATTTATTTATCAACAATAATTACAAAAAATAATTTTCAAAAATAGTTCAAATTTTTTTCCTATTTATTTTTCAAAACTAATTTTAAAAATAATGTTCTTTAAAAATAATTTTAATAATATTAACCTTTTTAAAATTTTCTTAACAATTTTAATTTTTTTAAATAATTTTTAGTATTAAAAATTACTATCTCTGTGGTAAAAAACTTAACTTATGAAACCCTGGGAGACGGGTTCAAAACCCGGACACCACGGAATTTTCGTATTCCAAATTTGATACTCTGCAGTCAACCAAGGGGCTGACTCAGCTTTAGCAAAACTTACAAAAATAAATTTAAACCATTTAAACGGACAAAATGTCAATTTCACGTGATTTTGACATAGTACCGGAGGTCTAGAAAAAAAGAAATATTTTATAATCAATACGCCACTTAGGCATTGATAAATTATTACTAAAAATACTTCAAATGGCAATTTTTTTAAATAAAATAAATATCCAATTTTTCCAAATTAATTTTTCAGTATTTAGTTTTCCAAATTCAGAGTTCATTTTTTTTTACTTAGCTGTCTCATGACAGTTTGGAGTCCAAAATCGGCTCCATTTGGTTTTGCTGTATTTGTAGTCCATTGGGTTCAAATTTGGATCAAATCCGAAATGGCGCGTTTTGGAAAATTGCCAAAATGGTCAACTCGTGGATTTCAAATCATTTTTTGGTTTTATTAATATTTTTATCTTTTACAAAGATAACGTAGTACGTGGTTACACATTTGCTTACACAGCACAAAACAGGGCTCAAACCCCGGACAATACTTCAGAACAATCCTATATTGTTCTCATAGTTGGAACATAACGTTAAAAATAAAATTAATTAATTAAAATTAAATTTTTCTGGTCAATATGTAATTGTAAAATGTTTATCAATTTGAACTTATACCTGGCGATAGTAGCCTAACGCTGGTTGACCTTTATAAATTTTATCAAAATTTTGCTCAAAAAAATATAAGTCATCTTGCGAACATTAAATTTTTCTTTGTATTTGTATTTGGGTCTCAGGGTCATGGGTCCACTGGTGTACTCTCCAGAAGTTACTGGCTGGACCTAGGGTACCCTACGTCCCTCTTCAGAGTGTTTGGGAAGTCCGTTCTCCATAGCTGGGAAACGTTTGGCCTCTCACTAAGGCAGGATGGACTGTATGAATTTTCCATGGGGAGGATTATCGTTCCTGTATTTTTAGGATACAGGGGAGGTTTTCTTAAGATCCTTGAAGTATGTGGTGGAGTGTTTCCAACGTTTGACTTGGATGGATTCATTGGAAATTCATTCATCAAGCGTTTTATTTTTAAGTTGATGATTGAAGAAAATTGGTTGAAATTTAATTATTTTTTTTTATTCCCTTTGTACAAAATTATTTGCGCCCTCGGTTCCCGGCGCCCTTCCGTCTGACCGAAGGCTGACAAGGCCATATCCTTTGGTATGGAAGAGGCTGGATGACGTTAAACAACATAAATTATCCTTTTTTGATAATTTCGCCAATATGAATATATTTTGCCGGTGATCCTGGTTGACTTTTTAGGTAATCCTGGGACCCCCAAGGGGAGCCTAACCAAATTTGTTGGCGAACCTAGGGATAGGTGTTGCCTTTAGGTACTTCTGGATGAGGCTATTTAGCGCTTGAAATGAATGGAAAATTTTAGGTTAAGTCAAACATATTCCGACCAGAAAGATGTTTTTAAATTAATTAATAATAAATACCTTTATTTATTTTTTGTGATTTTGTGTGTAAGACTATAATCCTTTGGGGGATTTTTTGATGTCCTCTTTCAAAAAGAGGACATTTCAATGTTATATCCTTTGATATAGCACTAACTGGCTAACCCTAAAGCCGTAAATTAAAATTAGTTTTAACCATTTTTGAAACGTAATTTAGAGTTTTTTTTTTTTATTGCCATTAGAAGTATTATAATGGCTGTTAGTATATGCGCTAATAGCTCTTAATTATTAATATTAATATTATTTTTATTAATCAATTTTTTTGTTAATATTAACTTATTGTTTAGTTGTGTGGTTTCGTGGTTTTGATTTGGCTACAGAGCACAAGAAAATGGTTTAAATTCAGACCATTGAATTTTTATTCTGATATGCAGATCGGCTAAGAGCCGACTCAGCAGACTAATTTAAATAAAGTATAGACATTTTTAGTATTTTCAAGAATGAACATTATTTTTAAAATAGTTTTTTAAAAATAGCATTTTTAAAATTTTAATAATTAATATTTTTTAATGTTTTTTTAGTTATTTTTCAATTCATTTTTTCATTTTTTTAATTCGATATTATTTAATATATTTTTTTTACATTTTTTTAAAAAATATTTAAATTATATTTAAAAGTGTGTAGTCAACAGAGGGGTTGACTCAGCGTCGAGAAATACTTAAATATTACTATACCGAGATATGACCAGTCATTTTGAGTTATTACATTATTTTTCAAAATTTTTCGATAAGAACCCATAATTATTTTAAATAATATAGGTACGTTTAATAAAATTAGTTTTATATGATCGAAACGTCACGTTACCCATGTGACTTTATAGTGCCGGAGGTCTAAAAATTGAGAACCTAGTATACCCTATTCGTCACCAATTTAAAATTTTAGAAAAGTTTGTGTTTTGAGTGTATTCAGAAATAAAAGCGGTAGAAACGTCATGCAAACCATGTGACTTTAATATAGTATCAGAGGTCTAGAAACTTATACATCTACTCGATGAAAAACTATAATTTTATTTTAAATATAGCAAATATTAAATAAGTTTTAAAATTTTTTATAAAAAAATCGATTTAAAAACCTGCTTTTTTATTTTGATTCTACTCGATATGCAGCAAGAGGCCTTAAGAAGAAAGAATTTGCTGAAAAGAAGTTTCTAATAATTTAAAATAAATTACATAATTTTGGTTTAAATACAGAAAATTTGAAATAAGTTTTCAAAATTTTAAGATTAGATTTATAAAAATCTGCTTTTTTATTTTGATTCTACTCGATATGCAGCAAGAGGCCTTAAGAAGAAAGAATTTGCTGAAAAGAAGTTTCTGATAATTTAAAATAAATTAGCATGTAATTTCGGTTTAAATACAGAAAATGTGAAATAAGTTTTCAAAATTTTAAGATTAGATTTATAAAAATCTGCTTTTTTAACTTTGAATCTGTTCGAAATGCACTAAGAGGCCTTAAGAAGAAAGCAGAGATTGTAGAAATGAAGTTTCTAATAATTTTAAATTAAATTAGCATATAATTTTGTTTTAAATACAGAAAATTGAGTTTCAGAATTTGGTAATTCTCCACAAGAGAAGGTCCAGAATTTGTTTATCCCCCAACAGTGAAGGTCCAGAATTTGGTTATTCCCCAAGAGTGAAGGTCCAGAATTTGGTTATCCCCCAACAGTGAAGGTCCAGAATTTGGTTATCCCCCAATAGTGAAGGTCCAGAATTTGGTTATCCCCCAACAGTGAAGGTCCAGAATTTGGTTATTTCATTGGTAAAAAGGTAGTAAATTAATAATCCTAAGTGCTTTTAGTCCCCAGCGAGGTTTAAGAGATTGTTTTCTTATTAACTCCTCAATTTAAAAACAGAGCTCTCCTCCAGTCGTTAAGATCGTCTCTTAACGCTTTAGCAATAAAACTGAGCTCTCCCTTTGACCTAAAGTGAGGTTTTCCTCTAAACATCTTGCCACCTGAGTGGCACCCTCCCTTAGATATAAGACTAATCTAAATGTTTCAGAACTTGGGGTGCTAATTTGCAGTGATGGCTGAGCCTGTGCTTATCGGCTGCTAGATATCTTGACGGCGAGACCCAGCTCAAATGCCTGTTATCTACAAATCGCCCAGAGTTTGTATACTTATGGTTTTAGGTTTCGTTTTATAAAAATGTTTTCACGTTTTCTTGTTGTTTTCTTTCATGTTGTCTGTTTCAGATTACACTTCGTACACCAGTATTCTCCAGGTTTTCAGGTATTCGTTTTCATGTTTAATATGCTTATTTTGTATGTATTGCCCCCAATTTTGTGTGTATTGCCCCCAATTTTATGTGTATTGCCCCCCAATTTTATGTATATTGTCCCCCATTTTATGTGTATTGCCCCCAATTTTGTGTGTATTGCCCCCGCCTTGTATGCATTTCCCCCGCCTTGTATGCATTGCCCCCGCCTTGTATGCATTGCCCCCGCCTTGTATGCATTGCTCCCGCCTTGTATGCATTGCCCCCGACTTGTATGCATTGCCCCCGCCTTGTATGCATTGCCCCCGCCTTGTATGCATTGCCCCCGCCTTGTATGCATTGCCCCCGTTTTGTAGACATTGCCCCCGTTTTGTATGCATTGCCCCCGTTTTGTATGCATTGTCCCTAATTTTGTGTGTATTGCCCCCAATTTTATGTGTATTTCTCACATTTCTGTATGTTTTGCCCCCATTTATATGCATTGCCCCATTTATATGTATGCTTCACTTGTATTGCTTATGTTGTATGTATTGCAGATGTTGCTGATTGCTGCTATTGCTGGTTTATTGCAATTTTTTGTGTTTCATTGCCATTTTTTGTGTTTGTATTCTATCCCCAATTTTATGTGTATTTCTCACATTTCTGTATGTTTTGCCCCCATTTATATGCATTGCCCCATTTATATGTATGCTTCACTTGTATTGCTTATTTTGTATGTATTGCAGATGTTGCTGATTGCTGCTATTGCTGTTTTATTGTAATCTTTTGTGTTTTATTGCCATTTTTTGTCTTTGTATTCTATTGCCATTTTTTCTGTTTTACTGCATTTTTGTTATTGTTGTTTTTATATTTTATTATTTTTGCTTGTTTTGTTTTGCTTTTTTTCAGATGGGGTTGGGGGGCAAAATATTGCAAACATTTCAAGTTAAGCCCATTTCAAGAGCCTGTATATTTGAAAGCGAACAGATAGCTTTTTCTGCCCTTATGAGTCACTTAGTCGTTAGGAACCCACTTTAATTACTTAATTTTGCAATATTGTGTCCTGCGGGTGCCTCCACGTGGCCCATCCCTGGGAACAGATTTTTTTCTTAATATTTTTCAAAAAAAATCTGTTGCTAAAACCCGCTAAAAATTTTATATAGGCTATTTTAAGGCAGTGATGGCTGGGTATACACTACGTATACCAGAAATATTCAGGTTTTCAGGTGTTCATTTTCATGTTTAATATGCTAATTTTATATACAGGGTGTTTGTTTGAAACGGGGCACCCCGAAAATCTCCTTTATTTGTAAAGATATAAAAAATCTTCAGAATAAAAGTTAAACTAGACAAAAGGCCCATCTAAAGGTTACTATAAGAATTCTGAGGAACTTTTTAGAAATGATGTCAACTTTTGATCTAGCATGGGGAATCGATAATTTTATATTTTTTTCCTAAAAGTACAATAAATTAGCTTTACAATGACACCAAAAATACATATTTATATGTTAACCGTTTCAAAATAGCGACTATTTATTTACAAAATAATAATCAACATAAGTTTTACAAAGTTGAACGTAGCAAGCTTTGAAAACAATAAAAAAAGAAACAAAATATCTCAGAATTATAAAAAAATATTTTTTTTTTCGATGAGCACATATTTGTTTATATTTTTAGGGGGATATGTTTTTTAAATGTTTGAGTATTTTTCCTATGTGCGGGTCAAATAGTTGTATAAGCATGCCAAATTTCAATTCTCTAGGTTTAGCCGTTTGGCTACAATTTTTACCGAACAGACAGACAGACAGACAGACAGACAGACAGACAGACAGACGACAAAATGACGCTATAAGGGTTTTTTGGTCATACCTACAAAACCCTAAAAAAGAAGAAATTTGCTGCAATTTATAAGCTTTATTTTATATACGAGATTTGTTATAAAACGCTTCATAAAACTGTCTTAATAAGTTAATATTTTACATATTTATTTATTTTATTTATAACAAATAAGGGTTCCAACGGGTCTCAACGAGACTAACCTTTTATGTTGTTACAAACGAGCAATATCGAAATGCGTCATTACTATATTCGTAAGATTTGACATTTGATATTGTGAAATCAGTGGCAGCTTATAAACTAACCGATTAGTTTGTGACAGTGAGCGTTTAAAAAAACAAGTTTGTGAAACAATTACTTGTGAAGGTTTTCGTTGAATAATTTTTTACGAATTTAGTAAAGGCCTACTTCAACAACAACGCATAGATTCGCTTCGTCCAACTTTTGGTAATGAAGCACCATCAGAAAAGACTGTTTACAATTGGTTTGCAGAATTTTGTCGTGGTCATGCGTCCGCCAATGATGAATCTGTGACTTACCGTGAGATAGAGGTATCCTTTGGTATATCGTAGACTGCAATATATTCGATTTTGCATGAACATTTAGGTTTATCTCCTCGCTGGAGCATAGGGCCTTTACAAACTCGCGCCATCGGGGACTGTGAAGAGCAAGCCTTTTCACCTGGCGCCAGGTAGTTCCGTGAGCATCAAGTTCTTTGTGTATTGTTCTCCTCCATGTGGATACAGGTCGACCTCTACGACGGTTTCCATTCTAATGCCATTCTGGAGATGTCGTTTACTGCCTTTCGGAGGGTATACCCAAACCAGTTCCACTTTCTTGCCTAATTTCAAAGGTCTGTCGATTTCCAAAGATGAGTATTGGGAATATGGTCTGACCAAGTAATGCGAAATTTTTTTTAATGTTTTTATTGTTTTATTGTTTTGTGTTATTGTTTAATGTTTTTATTAACTGCGTTCATCTGCGTTCTGCGCAGACATCTGTTAATAAAAACTTGGAGTTTATGGGTAATTTAATAGAAAAATCGTGTATAATGCTCTCAAAATTTATATTATTTGTAATTTCTTGTTCTATGGACAATATTGCAAGATTTTGTCTTCAAATCACTCATTGTGGAACGAAGATAATTTTTTATAAACTTCAATGTGGAGAAGCTCCTTTCGCAACTAGCGACACTGGTAGCAATTGTTAAAAAAATTCTTAGCAAAATTACAATGTTGGGTACAGAATTTTCCAATCTATACTAGGCTGACCAGATTTTTTTTACAGAAAAATAGTTACTAAAAAATACCTAAAATACTCACACTCCAAAAATGACGAGCAAAAAAAAAGAAAAGGTCTTCACTCCCAAAAATATGTGATGAGCAAAAAAAAGGTCCTCACTCCCTAAGAGTATAAAGGATATTACTCAAAAAAGAGTATAATACTCTAAAAAATTGATGTGAAGTGTGAATTTTCACACATTTCAGGGTTTTGCAGGTATTTAATAACTGAATGATGATTATTTGGGATGCCAAAACAAATTTTATGTCAAAATATTTTTTTACGAATTTTAATTCGAATGCCTAATACCATTATTTAAGTTTCTAAATATGTGCAGTATTTTTTTTACATAGCAAGGTTCATTAAGATTTTGAAAATTGCGCCTATGGCTTCTATTGGTTGCTTAAATCATTAGCCCCGCCCTCTGATTTCATATACATCAAACAGAATTAAATTATAATTTCAACACTTCCCACTGGTTATTAAATTTACGCTTTTAAAAATTATATGTAACCAAAATTTAACTAGAATTTTTACAAAATAATTTAAACAAAAGAAAACTGTAAAAAAAAAACAAAAAAATTAAAATTGACAGGATTCGAACTCTAGTTTGCAAGTTAACTGTTTAGCAAATTAGAAAACCAATGATTAAACGCACCTAGCTATGAGTGCTGACGTAACAACTTGCTTACATAGCGAATTAAATATTTAACATATTTTGGTTAAAAACACAAAAAATGCATTATTTTCCGAAAACATAATCTGATCAAAAATTACTGTTGTACTATTCCGGTTCACACCAATATACATTACTTAAAATTTTTTCACATTTTTAGTTTAAACCATCTGGGCTACAGGGTGTGGGACAATAAATTTTTTGCACAATTTTGGCAAAAATCGCTTCAAAATAATTCATTTTGCAAAAATAAAATTTTGATCGTTAATCCACGTACTAAGGGCTTTCATTTGATACCCTACTCAGAATTTTAAAAAAATATTTTTTTTTTTCGATGAGCACATATTTATTTATATTTTTAGGGGGATATGTTTTTTAGATGTTTTAGTATTTTTCAGGTACAGCCATAAACACCTGGATCCTTTTTCTTTCAATATGGAACTGTTCTTTATCAATGTCAATAAAGTCATTTATTTGACATTCAAATTCTTCATTTAGGGTACATTCGATTTGACGCTCCGAGCGTTCCGAGCACGTTCTGTACACTCAAACGTGTTCGATTTGACGCTCGGAGTACACTCAATTGCATTCGTTTTGCGATCGAGCGAGCATTTAGAGTGCGCTCTATGTGTTCGGGGTTTTAAGACCGAGCATATGGAGTATGACGTAAAAAAGTAGGGGAACAGTATAAAATTAAATTATAAATAAAATAAAAATAATAGCCTGAGACAAATAACAATAGACAAATAATATTGTTGGTTGTCTATGGCTACAGAATACGGCCATTTTATGTATTTGTGACGTTCTATAAACAGCAAAAAAATTATTAAAATACACCATTCATAAAATTAAAATGGAAAAAATTCATTAAATTAATTCATTAATTATTATTTTTAATTAATTTTATTTCTTCATCATTGGAAAAAAATCAACGAAAAACCGAGGTATATAATTTTGATTCATGACTGACGTGAACTAATCTGACAGTAAAAACGCCGCCTAAATTTGTAGGGTTAGATTTTATAAACATTACGTCACAAGAACACTCGCTCCGTTAGTGCTCTATTCATGACGTCACCATCAACTGTTCGCTCAGCGCTCGCTCTACTCTGTACAACTCGAATGCACCCTTTGTAGGTTACATGGTATTATACACAAATAATTCGTAGAAATCGAACAATAAACTTATGAAGTGAACAAGTTGTTTTTTAAAACTATAACAAAATATAAAAAATGCCGCCCCCCCCTATATACTGGTGCAAATAATTACTAGTTAATTTTCAATCTCTTTTCTATATCTTTTTCTTGCACTTGCACACTTTCCACCTTTCTCTTGTTGTCTTTTTTCTTTCCAATAATAATCTTATTTTGGTTAAATCGATACTGTAACACACATCTTTAAGTAACAAGGGCAAATATCTGAACTTTATTCTATCTAATGATATATTATCAACATCGTTCATATTGAAGTTGTATATAAATTTTAACAAGCAGATCGGTGGCTCGTTCTTGAAGCCCTGTGGGAGGGAGTGAGGAGGTGTTCTTTTAGGCTTCGGGCCTCTGCCACTCGAGGATGCAATTAGAGTCCATCTCTAAATTGGCAATTTATCTGAGGTACATTGAACATTCTGATACTCAGTTACTTCCTTAAAAGTTGTAAGAGTTCCAACCCCTCACCCCTCAAAGCTCACAACCCAATACAACTCATAACATTGCTAATGATTGCTGGACAAGAATGTATTAAAATTATTTTTATAAAAATTCAATGATACAATTTTTAGGGTTTTGTAGGTATGACCAAAAAACCCTTATACCGTCATTTTGTCGTCTGTCTGTCTGTCTGTCTGTCTGTCTGTCTGTCTGTTCGGTAAAAATTGTAGCCAAACGGCTAAACCTAGAGAGTTGAAATTTGGCATGTTTATACAACTCTATGACCCGCACATAGAAAAAATACTAAAACATCTAAAAAACATAACCCCCTAAAAATATAAACAAATATGTCCTCATCGAAAACAAAAATATTTTTTTTAAATTCTGAGTAGGGTATCAAATGAAAGCCCTTAGTACGTGGATTAATGATCAAATTTTTATTTTTGCAAAATAAATTATTTTGATGCAATTTTTGCCAAAATTGTGCAAAAAAAATTTTGTCCCACACCCTGTAGCCCAGATGATTTAAACTAAAAATCTAAAAAAATTCTAAGTAATGTATATTGGTGTGAACCGAAATAGTACAACAGGAATTTTTGATCAGATTATGTTTTCGGAAAACAACGCTTTTTTGTGGTTTTTGGTTCACAAAGTACAAAAGTTATACCAATGTAAGACACTCACATACAAAGCGTGCGATAGCGTAATGGTTAGAGCACTTGTGTCGTAAGCTAAAATGCGCTGGAAACGAAGGGTTTCGAGTTCGAATACGGAGTGAATTTTATTTTTTCTGTTTTATTTGCATTTTTATTATGTTGAAATTATTTTGTCAAAATTCTAGTTATATTTTGACAAATGTTGCATTTAATTTTTAAGAGCGTAAATTTAATAACCAGTCTTATTATATGATTAACAGACGATACATTATTTTAAAAATATCGTTCATTTTGCCGTGATTACTACAAAGTAAAATTTGTCCTACACACTCAGCATGCCGCCGTCAGTTATTCTATACCTGCGAAACCCTGAAATGTGTGAATATTCACACTTCACATCAATTTTTTAATTTAAAAAGTTGGACGATAATTATATTTTTAATGAACACACATGTTTCACAATGGTATCTATAGAATATTTTTAAACTAGGAGGAGTATTTTAATTTCTTCGTCCAAAAATCTATACCTACAGGTGTGTAAATTTAGTAACCGGACTGATTTATTATTATTTTTTTTTTTATTCGAATAGAATTACAATTCAATATTGTCTTCCACAAAATAACTTCCTTGGGAAGCCACACGGCGCTGGAGACGGTTCTTCCAATCCTCATAGGTAACCCCTTTTAACCCTTTACTGCATGAATTTTTATTTTTGGCTGAAATAATTCATGGGCATTAGGAATTGGTTCTTATTGATAGAAAAATTAATTAAAAAATTATATTTAAAATATTAATTATTATTTTTATGAAAAAATAATAATTAAAATAATAATTTAGGGTTTGTGCCATACATGGAACATTATGATTCTACGTTATGTTACAAAAGAAAATGATTTCGTATTATTTGCTCGTCAATTGCTAGGTGTTCTTCATTATGGATTAAAAGCAGTCGCCCTCGAATTTTTGAAAGAAAAGGTTGTATCCTCTAGTTGTCCTTTCTCAATACATTCAGAATTATCGTTGCAAATTCCGCTTGATATCCTCAAATCTATTGCAGCCCATTACTTGAGATACTGCAGGATCTATTGATGTATATGTGGCATATATGAACATTCACGAAGTAACGTTCTGATTCAGTTTTAAAAGTAAAATAAAAAATAAAAATCGGAATGTGCCATATATGGTACACTATGCGATAAAGGGTTAAGATTGCAGCGCTAAAGTGGCAAAATCGAAACTAACCAAATAGACAATAACAACTTTTTGACATATGGATAACACGTTGTAATCTGACATTCGTCTTGATTAATATTTGTCTTGATTTGTATTTTCTTAATATATATCACACTCAAAGCCGGCGCGAAGGTCTGCGGCGCCCCTAGGCAAGATTTAAGTGAGCGCCCCTAAGTAAGTAGGGCGCAACTAGCTTTTTTCGAGGTTTTCCATTCTAAATTTCAAATGCAGGCTTAAAAAAAGGTCCTTATTTCTAAATTTTAAGTGAAGACCTAAAAAAAAGGTCCTCACTTACAAAATTACATTTTACTAAATTATTTTTACATTCATTTGGAATTTGGCGCCCTTTTCAATCTCACGTCCACGTTCCCCTCGCTGCGGCGCCCGCATGCCCAGCATGCGGAAGTGCCAACAGATACCAAACAGATACAAAATCTAAAAATCCAAACAAATGTAACACGGGCATCAAAACAATAACAAACTTGTCTATTTGGTTAGTTCAACATAATTCCGCCAGATAGTGTCTTCCTTATGATCATTTGCCTATTGAGAAGTGACATTACTGTTGGCGGCGCTGTAATTCAAGGCAAAATGGCTGAATTGTCTAGTATTCAGCTGTCAATATGCTAACAGTAAACAAGTTAATTTAAGCACAGTACATTTTTATTTTATGAAAATGTATCCATCGACGATCTAACAAAAAATCAACACCAGAACATATGTAATAATTTCAAACAGTATACAGTCGCGTAGTACAATATTTAACCACCATATTGCGTATCCGAGCGTGTCAGTCCTCAATAGCAGTGCTGGAACTCGAATACTGGAATAGCTCTCAGCTGGTCGGCTACAAACGTTTGAATGTTTTTGAGTGTCCCAAAATGACGTCCCTTGATGTGATTTTTCAATCTTGGGAACAGGAAAAAGTCACAAGGACTAAAGTCAGGCGAATATGGAGGCTGAGGAATCGTAGGAATGTTTTTACTGGCAAAAAACTCGTTTATTGAAATTGCTGTGTGACAAGGCGCATTGTGAGATTTTTCTCATCCTCAATGCATTGGTCAAAATATGATGAACGGTAGTGTGAGTCAAATTCAACTCTTCCCCGATCATTCTGACTGTCAACCCACGATCTGAACGGACAAGATCTCGGATTCTGTCGACGTTTTCACCGGTTCTTGAAGATGAAGGCCTTCCGTTGCGTGATTCATCTTCAATCAACTCTCTTCTATCTGAAAATGCCTTAAACCACCAAAAACCTGGGTCCTTAACAAAACACTGTGTCCGTAGGCCTGCTGAAGTTTTGTCAAGGCACCTTTGCCTACTGATGTCCTTTTGGTCCTGTGAAATGTTTTTTGGAACCATTTTTGCGCAGATTTTTCTCATCCCCAATTCATTGGTTAAAATCTGATGAACGATAGTGTGAGTCAAATTCAACTCTTCCCCGATCATTCTGACTGTCAACCCACGATCTGAACGCACAAAATCCCGGATTCTGTCGAAATTTTCATTAGTTTTTGAAGATGAAGGCCTTCCGCTGCGTGATTCATCTTCAATCAACATTCTTTTATCTGAAAATGCCTTAAACCAACAAAAACCTGGGTCCTTGACAAAACACTGTCTCCGTAGGCCTGCTGAAGTTTTGCAAAAGTTTCCGTTACACTATGTCCAAGTCTGAAGCAAAACCTGATAGCACACCGTTATTCGAAATGAATGTCACTCATTTTTAAAACGCACTAGAACAAACTGTTTCACGAAGAAAATCGCTACGGACAACAAAATTACTCTTGCGAGTTTAAACTCGTACTGAAGACGTATCACATGTTTAAATGTTGTCCCTCCCCAAAAGAACGGAGAAAACTGTATACATCTTCATTCCAACTATATTATCTCTGATATTTTTCTTGGAATTAAAAGAATTAATGAACTCTCTTCATTCACGAAGAGTATTAATGTTAATTGTAAAATTTCGAAACTAATTTTGCGTAAACAAGCCATGTATAAGTATAGAATTAAATTTAATTAATTAAGGGCTGAATGGGGTCGAGAGCGTCGCATAGCGGACACAACTAGAACTAACTCAGACATTACTATAAACAACTTAGAGCCCGGCTAAATCCTTTCCAGTTCTAATTGTTTAATAATATTAATTTAATGTCAAACTACTGGGATTTATAAGGTAATTAGGGGTGTTCTTAACAAGAATAACTTATGTCAGGACAATTTAAGGACACCTGAAGATGTGCCCTTTGGATATAATATAGGCAACCATTGTTACATTTGTGTAAAGCGGGTTGCATATTAGTCGCTGTAAACAGGCGTTTGTTAACAATAGTTTGTGCAAAAAAAATTACATTAATAACGTTGTAATTGTCCTTATGTTTTTGTAAATTAATAAGATATAACATTTTTTCTGCACATAAATCATTCACAAATACAGAATTTTTTTTGAAAGAAATTACTTCTTCTAAAAGGGAATATGCAATATTCCCTTCCAGTTCAACTGAAATGATATCAAGTAACTCGGGGAATTACCGGGCATGAATTGCACCGTAAAACATCTTGAACAATACAGAACCTGTATAGTATAGGCAGAAAGTTGAAAATTAAAAAATAAATTATATTAAAATACAAAGAGATTAAAATACTTTAGCCACAAATAACAGAATAACCAAGTGATCTGAGATTAAATTTGTCTAAACATGATTTAATTTACCCGATTACTACCACCATCTTGTCGGATAGAATCAATCTGGATTCGAACCCACCTTTCTCATGTAATACTGATCAATTCTATCTTGTACTGCACCCTTGAATTTTTTAGCACCAAATTATATTAGGGTCAATCAGAAAGTAAAGAATGGATTTTAGCAACATGAAAGCGAAAAAATTTCAATAAAAATGGTGCATTATCTACTATTATATTGTACAAGTGTGGTTTTAATGTTATATTCAACTTCTGGTGTATCTTCATTTTTCTGGTAACGCGGAGAGAGGAAAATGAACCGCCGTCTTATCCGGGTGATATTTTTTTAGTGCTTAGGCTTAGTTTTATTTCGACAGGGGGTACTGACTAATTTTTATTGATAAAAATCATGCATTTTTTCCTCGAATCCGTGTCGAATCAAAGTCACCATTGATCGGCACGGACAGGTTTTATCAGACGATAATTCAAAATTATTCTTAATACAAGACGGTCGGTCCAGAATATTTACGGCGAGAATCAAAGTGTTAAATGGTAATAATGGTTCAGGATAGCTTTTTGGATGTGCGAGATAATATTTTGAGGTATCAGAAAACATTTTTCAAAGAATCTGAGCCATTATTTGAGCATTTTGAGGCAAAAATATGCTTACGGTTCCATCTAAACCAAAGAAATGACCTATAGATTATCATTTATCTCGAACCTGAACCTGTAAAGATAGGTTCTTGAACCTAAAATAATTTATTTTATTTAACCTAAATTACCATATCGAACCAGAATCCGAACCTGAACCTAAGTAAATTCATTCTCTCGTTCTACTCGCCGTAAACTATTTTACAAAAAATATGACTAGTTTTTAAAATTCTCGCGGACCAGCATTGGTTCATGGACTGGCGGTTGAGAAACACTGATATAGATGAGCTGTGCTAGGCGTAAATTTTAACTAACTAACCATATTCCTTTTTACATGTTGACCCCAATTATAGAAAGGAAAATAACAGAGAACTACCCCTGAGTTATAATTATCTTCCAATATGCATACGTAAAACTGTCACACGATTGTCCCCCTGTAACAAGGGACGCAGGGTGGTGTAAAGTGGGGGGCGAGGGGGTCGTCTACCCCCGGATTATAATGAAGACCCTCTCCAAGGTTTGCGGCATGCACCACCGATGTACTACTATAATAATGATAGGCGTGAAGTTCGTCTTATTGAACTAATTTCGCGTCGCTCGTCACAGTCTACACTCCTCTTACCCCCCTCTACAGATCTACATATTGGTCTAATTTGTACACCCCTTGAATTCATTACCGCTATGGGAAAACTGACATTTTTCTACAGAAAATCTCAAAAGATTATTTTGTAATATTTTAGGTTAATATTTTTAGAGAAACCTGATTAATATACTATCAGTGACGGACTTTCGCCTTAGACAAAAAAGACATTTGTCTTGGGCCCGTAATTTTCAAGGGCCCGGATTTGGGAGGTGAGGACCTTTTTTTTTGCTCTTCACTTGGATTTGGGAGGTGAAGTCCTTTTTTTTTGCTTTTCACTTGGATTTAGGAGGAGAGGACCTTTTTTTGCTCTTCACTTGGATTTGGGAGGTAAGGACCTTTTTTTGTTTGTTTAGAAAAACATAGATTGAGGGCCCGTAAATCAAAAATGTCTTGGGCCCGGCGAAGACTTAATCCGCCACTGTATACTATTGTACTGGGAGTATTAGACCAGGGCCAGCCTTAAACACAGTGGTTCCTAACCTTTTTTGTAGCACCCCTTTGAATGTGAAAATAACCTCCCGCACCCCCATAAAAAATGTGTTCAGATTTTTTTCAGTTGAGTCATATTTATATGTCAAATTGATCAAAATAAAAAATGAAGAGCAAACAAAAAAAAAAAGTATATCGCATGAATATTTCTTTAAAATTGATCAAATTAATTGATGTAGCATTCAGCGGTTCTTAACCTTAATAAAATTAGAAAGAAATTTTTTTATTATTATTTATCTTGATTAGATGAGTTACGTCCGTAAGTTAGTAGTTATAGTTGAAGGTAATGGGATTCGGACCAGTCAGAAAATAAAAACAAATTTATTAACTTCGCTAACGTTTCGATTTAATTTAAATCTTCATCAGAGCTACAAAGATATATAGAAATATACAATTATTAATTTGGTAGGTTTACATGTATAAAATTATGATAGTGTTCAAATTTAACAAGTCAAGTTAAGTTTTAACTACTTTAAGTTGAACGGTCTCGCACCCCTTAAAATGCTTCCCCGCACCCCCTGTTGGGAACCACTGCTTAAACACATTCCATCGATTCCCTATCGTAGGGTTCCGCACATTTATGGGCCCACGCTTAAAATAAAAAATTAAAAAAGCAAATAAATAAGAATAATTATTAATAATATTTATTAGTGTATAAATACAGTAACCGGACTGGCAACATGGCGTTTGATCTGACAACATTTGGGGCGTGGGACAGGTGAACATGTGATACGCCTTCAGTACGAATTTGAACTCGCTAGAGTAATTTTGTTGTCCGTAGCAATTTTTTTCGTGAAACAGTTTTTTGTAGTGCGTTCTAAAAATGAGTGACATTCATTTCGAGCTATGGTGAACAAATTTTCCTTCAGATTTGGGCACAGTGCAACGGAAACTTTTGCAAAAATTGAGCAGGCCTACGGAGACAGTGTTTTGTCAAGGACCCAGGTTTTTGATGGTTTAAGGCATTTTCAGAAGGAAAAGAGTTGATTGAAGATGAATCACGCTGCGGAAGGCTTTTATCTTCAAGAACCGATAAAAATATCGACAGAATCCGGGATCTTGTGCGTTCAGATTGTCGGTTGACAGTCAGAATCATCGGGGAAGAGTTGAATTTGACTCACACTACCGTTCATCAGATTTTGACCAATTAATTGGGGATGAGAAAAATCTGCTCAAAATGGTTCCAAAAAACCTTTCACAGGACCTTCCTCTTTCCAAGATTCTAAAATCACCTAAAGGGACGTCATTCTGGGACACTTGAAAATATTCCAACGTACATAACCGACCAACTGAAAGCTATTCCAGTATCCGAGTTTCAGCACTGCTATGAGGATTGGAAAAACCGTCACCAGCGCTGTGTGGCTTCCCAAGGAAGTTATTTTGAGGGAGACAATAAGAACTAAAGAATTATTTATTAATTTTATAATAAATGTAGTAATTTTTTACAAACATGGTTATATGTATATATAGGTACGTAGAACGATTAGAAGCGAACAAAGATGTTGCAGTGTGGCAGACACTCTTGTGTTAGTCTGTATGTCCTGGAGCACTCATTAACATGAGTGTGCACCCTTCTAGCGTTCTGCGATAACAAAGTCTAATAATTGGACAAAATACAATGAACTGCCTTGCTATTACAATACTCTCTACTAGGGATGTTAAAATACCTACCGTCCGAAATTTTATTACCGGTATTTTGGTTATTATTATTTTCAATACCGGGATCCCGGTATGATCCTATTATTAAAATAAATAATTTTATTATAACAATAAGTAAAAACTTCTTATAACGTCGATATAATACAGTATTCTTGTTTATGATAATACACAATGTTGACAGCACAAATTCAAAGAGTATTTTTTTATAATAGAAATTATGTTGGCAATGCGGACGATGTTTAAGATGCAGATCTCTGTCTTCAACGTCGCTTGTATTTAGACGAGGTCATACGTTTTCACATTAGCGTTTAAAGACACATTCATTTTAACATCCGATCTTAAAGTTCCAGTGTGAAAAGGGTATCAGCTTTACGTTCTTTATGTGTGGACTTCACTCATCATTATATGTTTTAGCATATTGTTTCTGTCGAATTGTCCAAGTTGATTGGCGAGAGGGGTAAAACATAGAGACGCTAGAGGGGGGATTTGATATCCCCGGCCGCCGCTATTTCAAATATTTTTAATCTAATAATGAAATCGCCGATTAAGCGAACGCTTTCAATTAGGGAAAATTGAAATTATAATTGAAATAGTTTTGTATGTACGAGATTAATTAATTAAATAGCGCGATTCATACAGAAGCTCCAATTATGTTTTTAATTTAATTCCGCGTCGGGACGCCAACCGACGCCATCCACCCAACGCCCTACCAAAAAATTCACGTTCAACGCTCTATCACACCTGGATATTTAAATATTTACATATGTACGATTAATTAGAGATTTTCAACTCTAATTACATGTTTGGAAATCGTTAAAAATTATCACGGGAAATAAATAAATAAATTAATAATCCTGAGAATTGATGAACTCCTACTTCTGCTGTACATCATTCTGAAGCGAAAATTGAAATAGTTTCACAGTGGTTGGACCTATACGAGGGTTACCTTTTATGTTTTTACAAACGACCACTAGATGGCAATATTGAAATGTGTCATTATTATATTCGTAAAATTTGACATTTGTTATTATGAAATCAGTGACAGCTTATAAATTGACCGAATATATATTTAATAATACGTCTGTTGTGTTTTGATACTGACTTGTGTTCAAATATCTAACTTACAGTGGCGCCCCAACGAAATTTGCCGCCCGGGTGCAAGACTTTATTTGCCGCCCCTACTTATGTCGACAATAAAACACAATAAAATTTTAAATGTATCTATATAATCTCATATTTTTAAATCCATTTGAAAATTATTATTTGACAGCTAGTCTCTTATAATAAAAAAGTTAATAATGTTTATACAGTTTACGAAAATACTCTGTATACACCTTATTACTACTAGAGTGTCCGTATTTCTTTATGCAAATTAAATAATTTCTAATTGTGTAATTTGTAATAATTTTTAACGATAATTGTTGGACATTGTTGAAAATGTTAAAAATCTCCTAAGAGCTGTTTGCTGGTAATTGAATAAATGTCTGCATTTACAGGTAGAGGGGCGGATATTATTAATTAAAGAGCGCTCCACCTGTTATGTCAGCGGTAACAAACAGGCGGTAAGCGGACCCGCGGGACGCCGCGAAACTCACTGAAAATACTACAGGGGCGGATTAAGAAAAAACTACAAGAATTATGGATTATGAAACTTTACTTCTAGCGTCTGTATTTTTTAGGGTTTTGTAGGTATGACCAAAAAACCCTTATACCGTCATTTTGTCGTCTGTCTGTTTGTCTGTCTGTCTGTCTGTCTGTCTGTCTGTTTGTCTGTCTGTTCGGTAAAAATTGTAGCCAAACGGCTAAACCTAGAGAGTTGAAATTTGGCATGCTTATACAACTCTTTGACCCGCACATAGGAAAAATACTAAAACATCTAAAAAACATATCCCCCTAAAAATATAAACAAATATGTGCTCATCGAAAAAAAATATATTTTTTTTAAATTCTGAGTAGGGTATCAAATGAAAGCTCTTAGTACGTGGATTAATGATCAAAATTTTATTGTTGCAAAATAAATTATTTTGATGCGATTTTTGCCAAAATTGTGCAAAAAAATTTTTGTCCCACACCCTGTAGCCCAGATGGTTTAAACTAAAATTCTGAAAAAATTCTAAGTAATGTACATTGGTGTGAACCGGAATAGTACAACAGGAATTTTTGATCAGATTATGTTTTCGGAAAATAACGCATTTTTTGTGTTTTTAACTAAAATATGTTAACTATTTAATACGCTATGCAACACAGCACATCAGCTCTCTACTGGCGTGGTTGGTTTTGTCGTACGCTTAATAATATAACTTAACTTGCAAACTAGGGTTCGAATCCTATTAATTTTATTTTTTCTGTTTTTAGTAAATGTTGCATTTAATTTTTAAAAGCGTAAATTTAATAACCAGTGGAAAGTGTTGAAATTATAATTTAATTCTATGTTTGACGAAATCAGAGGGCGGGACTTATGATTTAAGCAACCAATGGAAGCCATAGGCGCTATTTTCAAAATCATAATGACCCTTGCTATATAAAAAAACACTGCATATATTTAGAAACTTAAATAATGGTATTAGGCATTCGAATTAAAATTCATAAAAAAATATTTTGACATGAAATTTGTTTTGGCATCCCAAATAATCATCATTCAGTTACTAAATACCTGCAAAACCCAGAAATGTGTGAAAATTCACACTTCACATCAATTTTTTTTACTAATGAGTTTGGTTCATAAGTTATCGATAGTTGACATCAGTTGACTCAGAGAAAGTATCGATATTTTGGTATCGATAATATTGATCTCAATTGATCGATTATCAATTTTTAATTTTTATTATATTTATCTAAAAAATTTTGCCCGTTTTATATAAGCGAGATATATAAAATACTAAATACAAAAAAATACTATCATACATAAAAAAAACTAGGAAAATCAAATAATCAAACAAAAAATAACTGATTTTCTCGTAGTTGACGCATATTAATTAAATTTAGTTACAAAATATTTACTTCTAAAATTAAATACATTTTTTATTTATTTATTCAAAAGAACACTTAAATGTACTTAAGCCAATCCTCAAAATAAATTTTTTATTTATGTAGTCAAAAGAGCATTAAATTTTACTTAATCTAACCCTTAAAATACAATTTCTTTTTAATCAAATGAACACGAAAATTTACTTAAGCCAACCCCTAAAATACAATTTTTTTATTTATTCTAATTCCCACCAAAATGTACTTAAGCCGACCCCTAAAATACAATTTTTTTATTTATTCTAATTCCCACCAAAATGTACTTAATCAAACCATTATTTTTTTTTTTCAAAAGAACACGCAAATTAATTTATGCCAACTTGTAAAATAATTATTTTTTATTTTAAGGATTCCACACACCAAAGCGGCCGCGGTGGCGATAATGCAGCGGCCTAACGCAACCTATACAATACAATGAGACCACGCACATACAAGCGTTCCGCTATCTGAGAACGCCACCGACTGCAGCGTTCAGTCTAGCGATCACCAAACACTGGCGGCCAAACTCGACAAGTTGCGTTAGGCCGCGCGATATTCATTGTTTATATACCACAGAGTGAATATATTTAAGAAAATAATGTCGAAAATAGATAATTTAACAGAAAAAATCATAGATCAGTAAAGGATCATTTAATTTTGTATGACTTAGCACATCCTGATTACAAGAATATTAGGAAAACAAATAAAGTGTGGGACGAAATAGGAAAAGTTTTGGAAATTGATAGTAAAGTCTGTTCCAAACGATTAGGCGGAACCAGATTTTGCAATCTAGTTACTTTCATCGTTTAAATAATGCTTTTCAGCCGTTTTGTTTAAGCTTTGTAAATCATACTTGGAACAAACATTTTTTGGTTAAGGTTAATATCATTTTAAAATGTCATTTTCTTTATATTTTGATTTTTTGTGTCATTCTTAATACAAATATCCCAAGCAAGGTCCCTTTTCCAACCTAAAAGAACGAAATTCCCATTTAGTTCCGCCTAACCGTTTGAAACAGACTGTAAGTAGATTATTATTTTTCCTCTACATACAATTAATTATTCTATTGTATTCTCGCAATCAATATTATCATACAACTATATACCGTGATTCACTAACTGATCGCTACCGCTACCGCCACTCCCACCACGTTAGTGCGAGGAGACCTGATCGCTAGTCGTATCGCTACCGTGGCCGCTACCGTGGCCGCCACCGCGGCCGCTTTGTTGTGTGGAATCCTTTAAACAAAAGAAAACTCTAGCTCTTATAGTTATGGCCCCAGTTGTGAAAAGCCCCAATTGTGTATGGCCCGAATTGTCCATCGCCCCAGTTGTTAATGGCCCCAATTGTGAAAAGCCCCAATTGGGAATGGCCCGAATTGTCTTACGGCCCCAGTTGTCTGGTTACCCTGTTTTATTAATACTACAAATATTTAAGTGAATTCCATATCTGTAATTATTTTAAACATTTTAAAATCACTCTGTATATATCCAAATTATTTGTATCTTAATTTTTGTGATAATTTATTTAATTTGTGGGGTTTTTGGATAAGTCCCTTTTTGTTAATTATCGCGGTACGGTTCTGGTAGTTAATTTCATTAGACTCCACGGGACTTGGTGGGGTAGCAGTTAAAAATGAGTTGGTTTTAAAAGCTCTTGTCTTACTCCCGTTCATTTGTTCCATTAGAGATGGCTTCAACTGTTTTACTCGGGCAATTGAGTTGTCTGCCCGCAACGAAACATCAATTGTTTCATGCGATTGTTTCCTTACAAGAATCTTATGGACTCACAATTAGAGACTAATACGTGCAAATTATAGAGTTACATTAAAAAAAATTTAATCAAAATACATTGATCAAAAAAAAAAAAAAAATACGGGAAAACTTTTTTAATGCTCCATAACATTTTAATCGAAAGGAGTATATAAAAGACACCAATAACATCTGAATGGCTAGTTCGTTAATAACATAATAATAAAACATAATAAATAAATAAAAACTTAATTCTTTTATTGTTATTAATTAAAACTAAACATTTTGAAAAAATTACTGTGAAATGTGAATTTTCGCACGTTTCGGGATTTTTAGTAAGTGATAAAAAATTGTACATATTAAAAATGTTTCGAGAATTGATTTGAACGCATGTAAAAGTATATAAATCTTAAACGCAAATATTTTGAAAAACAATAAAATAATTTTTTTTCTTTCTTAGTTTTTGTTTTTTTTTTTTAATTCTTTATTGCCGGTTCAACATAAGTTCAACAAAAAGCTTATATTATATCATAAGGAACACTTACCTACCTATTGGTTTTTTTTTTTTTTGTTCGGTTTTTCACTAATAGTTTGAAAATGGAGGGGGGCACTAATAATTTCACTCACTGTCAGATAGATATATGTCTTGTGGCAGTTGTCGTTTTAGTCTTGCATGGATGCCTCTTTGGCCAATATTGTAGTTCGTTGCACTTTCACTACTATTTACCAGGTCTACAAGTATGAAATGCGGATTTTTTTCAAACTTGCCGTGCAAACAAAGTGTATAGTTCAAAGTATCAACACATGGCGTTTTGTTAAGTTATCATTTAGTGTCAAATGCGTATAGGTTATAATTTGAAAAGTGATCATATAGTTTTGTTTTACTGTGTTAAAAATATCAAATTTTGTGCCAAATAAAGAGCATTCGCGGACAGTACTACTGTTTTGTTTTCATTTGAAAAAAACTGCTGCTGAATCATACCGACTGCTTCAAGAAGCTTATGGTGAATATGCTCCATCGCAAGATACGTGTGAACGATGGTTTCGGCGTTTCAAAAGTGGTGACTTTGATCTTACAGACAAAGAACATGGAAAACCTCCAAAAAAATATGAAGATACAAAATTGGAAACATTGCTACAGGAAGACGATAGTCAATCACAAAAACAACTAGCAGAGGAGTTAGGCGTTAGTCAACAAGCTGTTTCCAATCGCCTACGAGAGATGGGTAAGATCCAGAAAGTCGGCAGATGGGTTCCACATGCATTGCATGAGAGGCAGATGGAAAAACGCAAAAACACTTGTGAAATTTTGCTTGCACGATACAAAAGAAAGTCTTTTTTGCATCGTATCATTACTGGCGATGAAAAATGGATTTATTTTGAAAATCCCAAACGTAAAAAATCATGGGTGAACCCAGGCTCACCATCCACATCAACTGCAAGACCGAATCGCTTTGGCAAAAAGACAATGCTCTGTACTTGGTGGGACCAAAAGGATGTGGTCTATTATGAATTGTTAAAACCTGGTGAAACAGTTAATACCCAACGCTACCAACAACAACTGATCGAATTGAACCATTCACTGCTCATACAACGACCAGAATACGAAAGAAGACAGCACAAGGTAATCTTTCTTCACGATACCGCTCCATCACATAAGGCAAAAGCAGTTTGCAACACATTGGAGGCTCTCAAGTGGGAAGTGCTACCCCATGCCGCTTACTCACCAGACTTAGCCCCTTCAGATTACCACTTGTTCGCATCGATGGGTCATGGCACTTGCCGAGCATCACTTTTGTTCATATGAAAATGTGAAAGAATGGCTAGATGAATGGTTTGCGGGGAAAGGGGAAGAGTTCTACTGGCGAGGTATTCACAAATTGCCTGAAAGATGGGAAAAATCTATAACTTCTAATGGAGCATACCTTGAATAAATAAACTTTTACTGTTCTTTTGAGTTTAATGTGTTTTATTTAAAAAAAAAAATCCGCACTTCAAACTTGTAGACCTGGTAGTTGTGTGGCGAATCTTTTGGTAAGTTTTTTAATGAAATCTTGAATTAGGGGCACTGAGAGTTCATAATGTAATTGTTCGTTCCGTATAAACCAGGGGGCATTCACGGCGATTCTCAAAACTTTGTTTTGGAAGACTTGAATTTTGTTTATATTTGATTTTGATGTACCTCCCCATACAGTGCAGCCATACGTGAGTAATGGTCTTAATAGTATTGAGCACTTTGCTTTTAATTTTGATTTTCTGTTGATCATGGGATATTGTTTCTGTAGCCTGGAGTAAGCTAAGTGTAATTTTTTATTGATGTGGGTACTCCAAGTAAGCCTTGTATCTAAATGAACGCCTAAGTATTTCACGGATTTATCATTTGGGTTGCAGTCTATTATTTTGTTGTTGATAATTATGTTGTCGGGATCTCTTATTCTTCTTAACGTGAATATTTTGCACTCACTTTTGTCTGTATTCAGGTTTATGTTCCATTTGTTGAACCATTGGCAGATAGTATTAGCTGATGATTGAAATTCAGAAATTGCCATATTTAAATCGTCGTTTTGTGTGAGGATGGCGGTGTCATCTGCGAACATTACTATGGAGGCATCAGTAGTTGGGATGTCGCTGACGTAAATGTTAAAAAGAATTGGACCGAGAATGATTCCTTGGGGTACTCCTGCTTTTATTTTTTTAAAGGGTGATGTGTCATTATTAATTTTGATGTTAGTTAGTTTTTGTAAAAACTTAAAAGGTATCCCTCGCAACAGATGCCAACTGATTCCAGTAAAGATATATGATGCTATGAAAATCTTTTTGTATTTAAAACCACCTTGTATTATATAATAGCCAAAATTTGGTAGCATATATCTTTTTCTACCAAATAATTTCTCTAACATTGATTGTTCTTTATCTGTATTCATATCCTGCTTGTTATTTCCTACATGTTTCTAATTATATCGAATGTTAATTATTAAATGTTAATCAACACTGATTCAACTCGACGAAGATGGTGGATAGAGATAGAGGGATAAAGATAGAGTTAGTGTAGGAGTGAGTAAGGTAGACGTATGTATGGTTTCTTTGCAACAACTTGGTTAACAAGAATCCTAAACTTGTTAATATCGTTATAATTAATCATCGTGTATCTATCTAATGTGTTTATTATCCGCGTCTTCCAACTTTACTTCTCCCTTCTCTTCAACGTCTTTCTCTATACATCGTTATTCGTAACTTTTACAAAAGTTACTTTTAAGGGTTTCCACAAAATCATAGGTGTATAACAGATAATTATGTATTTAAAACAAAAGAAATTTTAGAAACATTTATACGTTTAGACTGGTAAATATGATTTGGGAAAAACATTTTATATCTGATAAGTAGTCTTCTTTCTTTTTGGCAACATTCATCTATTTCATTCGAATAAAAATTATCTTTATTAGGGTTTTGTAGGTATGACCATTAGAAAATGGAGGTCTGAAAGTTGGTAGAAAAAATCAGCTGTGGCCACCACAGTACCGATCGCCATCACAAAGTCTTGTATAAAATACATTCTAGCAGCAGAGTAGAAATAACTTGGCCTAATATTTTCTAACAGAGATATTATTTATCATGACCATGGAAACGTTACGTATAATTATGAAAAACTTTTGTTAGATACATTTTTTCTAAATATTTTTCTGATGCTAAATATTCGCAAAAATCTTAAAATCGACACGAGTAAACTCCAATTTTTAGTCAACCGATTTTTACCAAAAGTTGATCAAGTCGTGCCATTGATGTTAAAAGCTTAAATATGCGTTTCATAAAAATCCTTTTAGCCGAATTTGCTCTGCCCGTGTACACAGACAGACAGACAGACAAACAGACGGGCGGACGGTCGGACGGACAGACGGACGGACGGATAGACAGACCGGCAGACATCATGCTAAAAATAGTCAAAACGTTATATAGGGACCTCAATTCGTGGAGATCCATCGAAATGTCAAAATCGGTATGATCACAGTACCTCCCTTATATATGTTGGCGGTCGGTAAAAAGATTATCAAAAAACTATTGATTTTGATGTGATTATAGAACAAATATTCCTAGACATCCAGTATTCAGAAAGGACAAACCAACAGAATAATAGGTATTTACCTACAAAACCCTGAAATGTGTAAAAATTCATACTTCACAAAACAATGTTCCTGTTGTTTTTTCTTCAGTTTTTATACATTTTTATGCAGCTAGTATTTACGAAGGGTTGGTAATTGTTTTAATTTATGTAATTGTAGTAATTAAGTAAAACAAACTCTAGAGTAACTAATGTTCCTCATGGACCCATTACCACTTGTTTTTTCTCATTTTTCATATGTTTCATTAGATGCATTCTCATTTTCAAATTTGAACCGTAGGTGTGCTAAAATCTGCACCCCTTCTCTCGGGTTTGTTGGAAGGATATCGAATCCCTGACAAAGTTTGCAAACAACAGCCCAGGTTAATTAGCAATTGATTCAGGTATTAGTCTTGTCAAAACCGTACGGAATTTGAATTACTTCAAGTTGTACCGGTACCCGGTACACTACAAGCTCGGATTTTAAATTAACGGAAGGATAATTAATGATGGAATTTAGTTTTGAGCTTAATATCAGTCCTGATCACGCTGATGCGTATTTAATATGGTGCTTATTAATATTTCATCAGTTCAAATAGAACTGATAACACTAGTTTTAAAGATTTTTTACTTTTGGGTTGCTGCCGCTATGATCTAATGGTTGGTTTATATACGGAACAAGAATAAGGAATATGAAATAAGAATAGTACACGAGATGTTAAAACATGGCTGCGCCGTATATCGGTTTATGTAGGAAAGAAATTTAACTTAAACATAAGAAAAGTTGGTAACATTTAACATTTTATTCTTATTCCAAGAATAAGAGACGAGAAGCATGCGTACAACGGTCAAAATGTCGGCCGTAATAAAATTGTTCAACAGCTGTTTTCCAGCTGTAATCAGAAGGTTGGAAACAACAATATAATGTGTGAAACACAAGCATATAAATTTACAAAATCTTCTGAATCCATATTACTGAACACGAATTCTTTTTAAAGGTTATATTAAACACAACCTTTCAAGCGATAACCGTTAAACACAGACCAACGCAAGTACGCAGGCGCAGCGACGAAATGTTATGTCCGATATAAACGGTTTCATATTTTTTATTCTTATGTACTATTCTTATTTCCCATTCCATATACTTGTTGCGTATATAAACCAACCATAACACATCTTATAAACCTTATCTTTGAATTTGAAATACAGTCATGCTCATATGTATTAGGCACTTGTTATTCTAATTTTTGGAATAGGTAATTTTGAGAAAAACAAATTTATACCACTTATAATTACGTACATTTATTATAAAAGTAATACATAATTTAATACACATTTTTACACATTAATACATAAATTAATAATTTATGGATCCTCCTCCAGCCTTAATTAATAATTTTATTCTACGTGACATACATGATACCAAATTTTTACACATATCTGGTGAAATTGCGTTCCACTCTTCAATTATTCTTTGCTTCAGCATTGTTTTTGAGCTGCATTTGTGTTTTGCAATCTTGCACTTTAAAATGTACCACAAATTTTCTATCGGGGATAGATAAAGAGACTGGGGTGGCCATGATAAAAGTGGAATGTCGTTTTCTTCAAACCAACGCATTGCTTCGCATATATAAATGTCTACGGTTTCGTAGACATAAACAAGGGACTCCTATATCCTTTGACCGATATGAACAATATTTTGCAGATTTATTCTCTAAGAATCTGCGGATAAAACAACGTATAGAAATGTTTAGAATTTCCTAGGCATAAACAAAAAAATCTAGACACTTCTATATCCTTTGATCGATATGAAAAATATTTTGCAGATTTATTATTTAAAAATCTGGGGATAAAATAAGAAATGTCTAGGGCTTCGTAGGCATAAACAAGAAACGCTAGGATACTCATATACCGATATGAATAATATTTTGAAGATTTATTCTCTAAGAAACTGCGGATAAAATTACGTATAGAAATGTTTAGGGTTTCGGAGGCATAAATAAGAAACTCTAGACACACCTATATCCTTAGCCGATATGAACAATATTTTGCAAATTTATTCTCTAAGCTGTAGCCAGCTGTACTATGAGACCATGTTAATAATAATAATAATAATAATGTTTATTGACTAAGATACTATACAGAGTAGGTATTGTTTTTAGTCAGTCAAAATACATAAAATACAAAATACAAATTTCACAATTATACATTATTAAAATTTACATGTTCTAATTCCTCAAAGCTGTACAATGGATTTTGATACAAGATTACTTTGAGTTTTGCCTGGAATTTTTGAAAAGGTAGCTTTCTAACCTCCTCAGGTAAAAGATTAAAAAATTTAATTGAATAATAACTGCAGCAGTTTCTGGATATATTTAGGCGTAGAAAATTGGAGCGGATATTGTTTCTCGAACGAGTATAATGGCTGTGTGTTTCGCTGTTGGTTGGAATATTTTGCAAATTTTTAAAGATATGCAACAGGCAGTGATAGATATATAAGGATGGTAGGGACATTATATGGAATTTCACAAAAAGATCCCGGCAGTCAGCTTGGAAAGGAGCAGAGGCCATTATTCTCACAACTTTACGTTGTAGGGCGAAGATTCTCTTGGCAGCTGGCGAATGTCCCCAGATTAGTAACCCATAGCTTAGTTGGGAATGAAAAAGAGAGAAATAGGCTTTTAGAACCACGTCAGTATTAACTTCTCGTTTTAAGTTTCTAATTAAATAAGTAGAAGATCTTAGTTTACGACTAAGAAATTCCGTATGTTGGTCCCAGCGAAGATGGGGATCAACATGAATGCCAAGGAATGTTACATGTGCGGGATTGTCGTAGTCATGTGGTCTAGTTGTTACAAGAAGGTTCTGGGATTTGCTTGCGTTCAAGCATAATTTATTGCTGGTAAACCATAAGTTGGCATTGTTGATGAGGGGTTCATTTTCAGATAGAAGTAAGTTTAAGTCTGAATTGGCAGTTAACAGAGTTGTATCATCAGCGTAAAGGATTGTTTTGGACTCCATGAAAAGGGAGAAGTCATTGCTATAAATTAAAAATAGTAGTGGGCCGAGAACTGAACCTTGGGGGACACCGAGAATAAGAGGAAGAGGTTCAGATTTGTGGCCGTCAATTTGGGTGAATTGTTGTCGATTGGATAAAAAAGACTTAAGCATAGAACAGCTATTGTCGTCAAAGCCATAAAAGGGGAGTTTATTAAGTAAAATGCTGTGTGAAATACAATCAAAAGCTTTGCTTAAGTCCAGAAAAGTGCTGAGACAGTACTCGCCAGATTCAAGTGCTTCCGTGGCATAAGCAATATAATCTAGGAGTGCGTGAGTCGTGTTTAGGTTGTTTCTGAAACCAAATTGACTATTGGAGGATAAGTTATATTTAGTGAAATGCTGCATTATCTGCTTGTGAAGAATTTTTTCTAATATCTTGGAAAAGATCGGAAGAATTGATATGGGTCTGTAGTTGTTAAGGTTATTTAAATCTCCTTTCTTGAATATTGGCAAAACTTTGGCCCGTTCTAATACGTCCGGAAAGCAATTATTCTGTATACAGTCGTTAAACACCTTGGTTAAAATTGGAATTAAGGGATCTTTGACAGATTTTACGACCTTTGAAGATAGGTCGTAGACGTCACGAGTATTGCTGTTTTTTAGCGAAGAGATAATGAAAAGTTTGGGAAGGAAGAATTAAGGCGAGACCGTAAGAAGAATTCAGGCGACACATCAGAGGGAGGTAGTTTATCACTTAATGTTTTGGCAATTGTGGAGAAATATTCATTGAATTGTTCTGCTGAAAATGGAGGGTCGGAGTTTTTTGAATTCTTTCTACGCTTGTTAATGATTTTCCACGCGGCTTTGTTTAAATTACACTTATACTATGCTTCTATAATAAACCAGACCAAAAGTTCCCTGGTCATACCTACGAACGCCTTAAACATTATGATGATGTTGATTGATGCTGTCGAAAATAGCAGTATAATATTTCCCGGTGAAAATTCAGAGAAAAACAAAAGTAAAATAATTGATTATTGATTTATATTATTGTTGGGTTCGCATTGATATATAGTAATAGAACGGGTATCGTTAAACCCAATATACGTTCCACAATGTTTACTTTTCATTTACAAGAAAAACTTTTATTTTTTGTTTCCATTGAACGGTTTAAATCACCAATTTTGACGGTAATTTGATCAGATTCCCAATACAGATTCTATTATTATAAAAATTTTGATTTTTACATACGAGAGAATAAAATAGTGTATCAAACAAAGACAGTGAACAAATTAATATCGAATTGTTTGTTTTCAATAAAAAAATAAATTGGGAAAACAACATTTTTTATTTTTTTCAATTAACTTACATTTTGGATACAATAATTCAAAACACAAATTAAATCTTTAAACATTAAAAATCGTAAAAATTCTTTAAACCTTTACACTCATATATTTGCCCTCTTCAAATCCTGGACCGTGCCATCAATTCGTCAATTTATTGGTCTACTTTCTAATTCTTGGCCAAAAAACCTTTTATCAAAAAAATATTCATAGGAATCCAGCCAGAGCCGCAGTAAGGAAAACTTGCGCTAGGGGCAAAACTGTGTTTTGGCGCCCTTGGCAAAAAAAAGGTGATCCTCACTTCCCAAAATCCAAGTGATGAGCAAAAAAAAAGGTCCTCACCTCCCAAAATCCAAGTGATGAGCAAACAAAAAAATTTATGTGAAGTGTGAATCTACACACATTTCTGGGTTTTGCAGGTATTTAGTAACTGATTGATGATTATTTGGGATGCCAAAACAAATTTTATGTCAAAATATTTTTTTATGAATTTTAATTCGAATGCCTAGTACCATTATTTAAGTTTCTAAATATGTACAGTATTTTATTTATACAGCAAGGTTCAGTAAGATTTTTAAAATTGCGCCTATGGCTTCCATTGGTTGCTTATATCATAAGTCCCGCCCACTGATTTCGTCAAACAGAATTAAATTATAATTTCAACACTTCCCACTGGTTATTAAATTTACGCTTTTAAAAAATAAATGCAACATTTACCAAAATATAACTAGAATTTTGACAAAATAATTTAAACAAAATAGAAATGCAAAAAAAAACAGAAAAAAATAAAATTAACAGGATTCGAACTCTGCAACGTTCGCACTGCAATTTACAAAGTGCGTTACGAAACCATCTGAGCTACCAGAGTTTCTTATCTGAAGTGTTACATAGCGAATTAAATATTTAACATATTTTAGTTAAAAACACAAAAAATGCGTTATTTTCCGAAAACATAATCTGATCAAAAATTCCTGTTGTACTATTCCGGTTCACACCAATGTACATTACTTAGAATTTTTTCAGATTTTTAGTTTAAACCATCTGGGCTACAGGGTGTGGGACAAATTTTTTTTTGCACAATTTTGGCCAAAATCGCATCAAAATAATTTACTTTGCAAAAATAAAATTTTGATCGTTAATCCACGTACTAAGGGCTTTCATTTGATACCCTACTCAGAATTTTAAAAAAATATTTTTTTTTTTGATGAGCACATTTTTGTTTATATTTTTAGGGGGATATGTTTTTTAGATGTTTTAGTATTTTTCCTATGTGTGGGTCAAAGAGTTGTATAAGCATGCCAAATTTCAACTCTCTAGGTTTAGCCGTTTGGCTACAATTTTTACCGAACAGACAGACAGACAGATAGACAGACAGACAGACAGACAGACGACAAAATGACGGTATAAGGGTTTTTTGGTCATACCTACAAAACCCTAAAAAAGGTCCTCTCCTTCGCAATGTGGCGCCCCTTAGTCAAATTCATCGGCGCCCTTTTCCTTAGTGCGCTAAGGGCTATCGTGCTCTCCACCATGATGAAATTTTTTTCACAATAGCATACTCATGGGTATATCCACAGAACGTATTTCTTTCGGTAACGTCAGAAGAAACGACTTAACTTCATTTAGATGGGCAGTGCTAGACGCAAATAGCCATTGTTGCTGTATGTTAACAATGTTACTAGCTCAAAAACGAATAAGAGTGACCGTATTGCGATCTGCTCGAGTTCTTGTAAAATGGACCTAATAATAGGGCATGTCAATACAGGTCTTACCTTTGAGTGATGATGCTTTGCCACATTTCGAATATGTGTATGCATGTATATGAGTATTTTTTGTTTAAAAGTACTTATGTTCCTCCGATTTTGATAATGTCCAGGCTTCCGAATATTATATTTCCCCTGATAGGTATTAAAATATGGTTGCTTATAATTTAAGTTACTATTTTATACCGATATTTCCTTAAATTATGTAAATTGGCCTAATCCAGAAACAATTGAAATATAAAATTCTTTGCCAACCACCTGAGGTCTCAATCTGAATGATAAACAAATGGCAAACGACTGTATTTCAGATGGAATTATGTTGGATTTAAACTGGGGATTAAGGAACAAATCTTGGGTTTATCTTAAACGTCGATATAAAATATACTGGCTATTGAATAAAATTATAAAACTACAGAAAAAAATGATTTTATTGAGTTGATTTAATATAAGATGGCTCTACTTTTGAAATAACCAATATCGCGACAATTTTCCATTTCTATTGTTTATCTATCGTTATAAACTATTTTAATCCCGTGACCTATAGACATTTAAAAATGAACATTGTAGGACATACTCGTAATTTACATGTTAGAGATAGGTGCTTAATATTTTACGTCATTTTTGTGTGTTATTTAAGTGGGAAACAGAATGCAACGAGTTTGACGGCGCGTTGACGCCGTTCGTACGGCGCTATCTGTCAGGAGAAAGTTAAACCCAAGCTGTCGTACGCAAGTGCACAGAATGGACAACGTCCTACGACGTTCGACCGCCGTTGATACTGAATGTTCGTCAACTTCCAACTTTTGACGCCGTTGAACGTTGACGCAGAACACCTAACCTCAGTTTTTACTGAATAATAAAGTGTTTGTATGTATAAATAACTTGCATACAACATAAATAACATCACACACAAGTCTTCATCATCCATTATACTTTTAATAAAAGAAAGCGCATGTATAAACACAGATATAGGTTGTCAAGTGACACTTGACGGCGTTAAAAATTATTGCATTGTGTGCAGGCGAAAATTCTCAACGGCGTTAACGCAACGCTGTCGCAAATGACGCCGCGCTGACGGCGTAGCGCGCTTTGCATTCTGTTCCAGGCTTTAAACATTTAACCAGTAACTAACACATAACGTAGAAATATAACATTTGGAAATGATAGTTGGAATAGGGTTAAAGAAAGGTTTTTTTTGCATAATAGGGGATACGCATAAAATTTGTATTTCCTTAAAACTACATTGTTTTGATATGTTAATGTTAGTTATGTCACCTAACAAAACAAAAATTACATTTTAATTAATATTATAGCCAAATTTTTGAATTAAAATATTGTAAATTTGAAATAAGCCGACCACGGAGCGAAGGTTGCCGAGTAGAACGACTGAGTATGACGTCAAACGATAGGGGTTTCACATCACAGATACAGCTACCACATAATCTTTACACGTGTGTGTATTGTATTGTTCGAGAGTTTTGTATTTGTTTTTAAACAATTTTTCACGCATTTATTATTAAAATGGCAGATAAAAATTTTGTTACGGCTCAGAGTGATAATTTACCCAACATTGATGCATTTATGCTCATGGAATATATGAAAAATAATGAATGCTACATTGCTGAAGAAATACGTGGTGTCAAAGTAATTTTTATTTTATATTCTATAACTTTATGTAAACAAAAGCTGCAACTCTAAAATTTAAATATTTATGTAATTTAGATGTCAGAATTTTACTACATTGTTTACATGAAGTTACAAAACGTTAGAGGCATAATTTTTATAGAATTAAACTTTATTTTAATTAAAATCACTCTAACTTTACATAACCTATAAAAGGTATACAAACAAATAAGTTCACAACAGACTATGTACGCCGGTAAGCTAGTAGTGTCATGCGTCAGTTAGAAGGGGTATGACGTCTCACGTCGTTTTCGCGCGCTACATACATTTATGATTTTTTTAAGCCTTCAAATTACAAAAAAAAAATTAAAAACTGTTTTTATGTTTATATGCAACAAGAGGAATATAATAAAAAAATTTAAAAAAATCATGCCTATCCCCTATTGCATATATGCCTTATATAGACCTTATCTCATTCTGAAGGTCTTAGTTAGTTAATTAAGGCTTTTTTATCTGAGAGCTTTCGAAAAATTTTGAGTAATATTAATTTTAATGCATAAGTCGTTCATTTAAGAACCTTTTACCTTAAGTATTCCATCCTTATCCTCATCAGTGTCCACTATAATCGTCTGCATATGCAAATATAATTAACTAAATTAATTATTTTTTTGTCATATTTTCCTCACATGTTAAATTATTAAATCTGAGTAGAGCTAATTAATTTTTTTCACGCTGGTCTCTAAGCAGAATCTACCAGACAAGTAGCGTAAACGACACAGGGGTGAAAAGTGCGTATTATTTTTCTGGTTGAGTGCCTTTTTAACAGTTCTGTAAATGTTTTTGACAAGTTTAAACACAAAGGAATGTGGTTTAAAATTTAACTGTATGATTTTTCTGACATTTGTTTCTTTTTAGTTATTGTTTAATTATTTTAATTGTAATTATATTTTAAATTAAATCTGCATACATACTGAGAAAAAAAAAAAAAAAAAAACAGAATCTGTTTATTTAAAAGTAACATTAATAAGTGAACAGGGTTGGCGCTCTAGCTCTTTTGGAAACTGGGGCAATATTAGACAAAATGCACCTTTTTTTTTTTTTTAATTGGTTTATTTAGGGGTGCTCCAACAACTTGGTTATTAGCACCTCGGAACATAAGTTTACATTGTTTTACATTTGGTACGTATTGGATTAGTTACATTTACAAGTTTTACATTAATTTTGTTACATTTGTTGATATGTGTATATTATATTATTGTATATATGCTAGATTTTATCGAAAATGTTGGTTTCTTTTAGGAACTTGATGATTTTATTTTCGTTTTGGATTGAGATGATTTCATCTGGGTCTGCTGGTAATTGGTTGGAGCTTCTTTCCATACGGTATTGAGGGCATTCTATGATAATGTGCCTTACTGTCAGTCTGGTGTTGCAGGCCTGGCAGTTTGGTGGGGCTTCACGTTGGAACAGGTGTTTGTGTGTTAGTAGAGTGTGTCCGATTCTTATCCTGGTTAATACAATCTGTTCTCTTCTGGTCATGTTGTTTTGGGGTTTGCTTCTGTGTATGTGGATGCGAATGTTGTTCCATGTTTGCTTTGTTTTGTTTTTGTAGTGACTTTTTATATCGTGTATTTGAGGTGGAAGGGGATAGATTTGTTCGTTTATTGCGTCTTTTGCCGCTATGTCTGCTGCCTCATTTCCTGGGATATTTTGGTGCGATGGAACCCATAGGATTGTAACTTCTTTCCCTTGTGATATGGAGTCATGTAGATTGTCCTGGATTTTTTGGATTATGGTGTTTCTGGTGTATGTTTGCTGTATGCTGTTAATGGTACTTAGAGAATCTGATTGTATTAAGAACTTTTGGCCTGGATGGAGTCTTATGTATTCTGTCGCCTGCAGAATAGCAAATGCTTCAGCTGTGTAAACACTTGTTTGATCTGGTAGGTGGAATTTTTTAATTTCGTTTTCTGTAATTAGCGCGGTACCGGTACTACCTTGTATTTTGGCCCCGTCAGTGAAGATGGCAATGTGATTGTTGAATTTTGCGATTGTTTTATTGTAGGATTGAAGGATGATCATGGGATGGGTTTCTTTCTTATTGTATTGGGTTAGGGATAGGTTGATGTTCGGTTGTTGGAGAAGCCAAGGTGGTACTTTATTGTATTGTTGTGGGGTAAATTGTGGGAATGTTTCATTCATGTTACAAAGGTGTTCTTGGATTTGCTTATGGAATGGTATTTCGTTTTTTATGAAGATTTGGTCATTTATTTTGTGGAATATTTGTTGAAAAGTGGGAATATCTGGATTTATGGCTAGGTTTGCTAAATAGGATAGGGTGAGTTGATATCTACGGAATTTAAGTGGTGGCTGATTTGCTTCGCTATTTATTTTTACTGTCACCTTTTCACCTTTTTATTAGAATGTGTTTTATTATCAGACTGTGATATTCGATGTTAATTCTTCCGTTAATTCTTCTTTCTCCTTTACAGCCTCTTACCTCTTAGCTGAATGGTATACAACAATTTATTTGCCAGAAATCATCGACAAAATCAGGAAAAACGACCAAAAACGTCGCATCATGACAATGCAAGCTCCCACACAGTGTCAAACAATTGATTATTTGAAGGAGAAAAACATCGAATTAATGTCTCATTGTCCGTATTCACCTGATTTATCCCCTAACGACTTTTTTCCCCCCAATGTCAAAGAAAAAATGCGTGGACAACGATTTTCATCACTTCAACAAGCTGTTGAAGACTTCGAAAATCATGTTTTTGAAATACCAATTTCAGAGTGGAAAAAATCTTTCGAGAATTGGTTTGAACGCATGCAAAAGTATATAAATCTTGAAGGCGAATATTTTGAAAAGCAATAAAACAATTTGTTCCAAAAAAAAAAATTCAAGCTTCTGCTGACGCTGGTTCGCAATGGCAGCCAATTTTGGGAAACCAGCACCAGCCTCTACAATGCGCGGTATAATAGGGGATACGCATAAAATTTATATTTCCTTAAAACTACATTTTTTTGATATTTTAATGTTAGTTATGTCACCTAACACAACAAAAATCACATTTTAATTAATATTATAGCCAATTTTTTTAATTAAAATATTGTAAATTTGAAATAAGCCGACCACGCCGCGAAGGTTGCCGAGTAGATACGACTGAGACTGTAAGGGTTTGACGTCACAGATACAGACAAAACATAATGTTTACGTGTTTATATTGTATTGTTTGAGAGTTTTGTATTTGTTTTTAAACAATTTTTGACTCATTTATTATTAAAATAATTTATAAAATATATGTACTCACATTAAAATGGTCTTCACAAACATAAAGTTTACTTTTTTCTGAAATATCGGTTTTATTTCGCCTCATAGCTTTTCTGTTGTTTTTCGTCATCAGGTAATGATATAAATTATTTTTTTGGATTTCTAATTGAACTATTTGTGCACATTGGTACTAAACAATATTTTCGACTATGTTTCGAAGTACTGGGGCCTAGATCTTCCATATTTTATATATTTTAATATAAAATTTAATTCGGTAAACATGTATAAATTGTTTTTATAGAATTAAACTTTATTTTAATTAAAATCACTCTAACTTTACATAACCTATAAAAGTTATACAAACAAATAAGTTCACAACAGACTATGTACGCTGGGTAGACTAGTAGTGTCATGTGTCAGTTAGAAGGGTATGACGTCACACGTCGTTTTCGCGCGTTACATACATTTTTGATTTTTTTAAGCCTTCAAATTAAAAAAAATATATTAAAAACTGTTTTTTATGTTTATATGCAACAAGAGGAATATAATAAAAAAAAATTAAAAAATCATGCCTATCCCCTATTGTTAACATATAGGATATTCCAGCTTGCAAGGCTGTCCTTCTTCAGCGCTGACAGGCAGCTATCGCTAACCAGCTTTCACTATGCGCATACTGATATTATGCAGTCAGTTCTGGTGTCGACTCAGCCTCAAGTATTTAATATTTAAGATGAGTATTTGTTTATTCAGGGGTAATAAGATTGATCGAAACGTCACACTGAGCATGTGGCTTTTATTTCTATGACCGGCGGTCTAGAAACGGAGAACTTACCTTCTCTGCCCCTATCTAAATGTTTGAGAACCTATTATAAGATGGTAATATATATTGGTTTTAATTTAGTTCATAACAGAAAGTTCTTTATTTTCCGGTCCTCGTACAGGATTCTTGTAATTTGATGTTTATATTTTGTTTTAATTCTCTTTCCACACATCTCAAATTTTGAAATAAAAACCTCCGTGCACTTGCATGTTCTCGCCGCCTCCGACAGCCTTCCAACCACCCCTATACCACCCCCGAGTGGCCCCCGAGCGCAGCCCGCTCCTTTAATTAACAGAAAGTGGTTCATTAGAGCTTATTCATTAAAGCAAGGAGTAATTAGCAAACTCTAATGAATGCTGTAATAATCCAACAGAGAGAAGCACTACGGCGAAAGGGTGGGGGGAGACAGAGGGGTACTTAAAGTGTATTTTACCCCCCAACGTCGCGGGGAACATAGGGTACGCTAATAAGGCATTGGTTGATTTCAACAACAAATATCTTGTTAATGGTTTAAATATGTAGATAAATATATTTGAAGAGGAAATCTATATGACACCTACACCTACAGTAAGATACAAAAAATTGATGTGAAGTGTGAATTTTCACACATTGCAGGGTTTCGCAGGTATATAATAAGTGAAGGCGGCATGCTGAGTGTGTAGGACAAATTTTGTTTAGTTATGTCAATAACTAATTAGATAATAACAAATACAAAAAGTCTTGACCATGTAGGATTTTTATTAAATGAGATATTTGAATAAAAGTGAAAAGTTGTGGGATGTAAAGTTAATGTCAAAATTGTTTCGCGGACCCCCAGGGGTCCGCGGACCACAGTTTAAGAACCGCTGGTCTATACCCTGCGAACTTTTCAAATGATTGTATAATACTCTCATACAACCTTTGTAGGTATTTAATAAGTGTAATGGTTGGTTTATATACGGAACAAGAATATGGAATGGGAAATAAGAATAGTACACAAGAATAAAAAATATGAAACCGTTTATATCGGACATAACATTTCCTCGCTGCGCCTGCGTACTTGCGTTAGCCTGTGTTTAACGGTTGTCACTTGACAGGTTGTTGTGTTTAATATAACCTTTAAAAAAATTGATGTGAAGTGTGAATTTTCACACATTGCAGGGTTTCGCAGGTATATAATAAGTGAAGGCGGCATGCTGAGTGTGTAGGACAAATTTTGCTTTGTAGTAACCACGGCAAAATGAACGATCTTTTTAAAATAATTTATCGTCTGTTAATCTCAGAGCTTTAAAAACAAATTTTATGTTAAAATATTTTTTTGTTAATTTTAATTCGAATACCTAATATCATTATTTAGGTTTCTAAATAAGTGCAGTATTTTTTTTTATATAACAAGGTTCATTACGATTTTGAAAATTGGGCCTATGGCTTTCATTGGTTGTCTTAAATCATACGCTTCGCCCCTCTGGCTTCGTATAAATGACACAGAATGAAAATATAATTCCAATTGGTTATTAAATTTACGCTCTTGAAAATTAAATTCAAAATGTGCTAAAATATAACTAGAATTTTAACAAATTAATTTAAACATAATAAATATGAAAAAAAAAAAACAAAATAAAATTGACTCCACAAGCCAGGAACGAACCTGTGTAGTGAATAACGATCCTGTGTGGTTGTCGAGCAACTGAGCCACTAGACCACCAAACGCTTATCAATTTAGTGTGTTATAAGAGTATAACATGTATGCATCGTCAACCGAAAAACACAAAAAATGCGTTATTTTCCGAAAACATAATCTGATCAAAAATTCCTGTTGTACTATTCCGGTTCACACCAATGTACATTACTTAGAATTTTTTCAGATTTTTTAGTTTAAACCATCTGGGCTACAGGGTGTGGGACAAAAAATTTTTTGCACAATTTTGGCAAAAATCGCATCAAAATAATTTATTTTGCAAAAATTAAATTTTGATCGTTAATCTACGTACTAAGGGTTTTGATTTGATACCCTACTCAGAATTTTAAAAAAATATTTTGTTTTTCGATGAGCACATATTTGTTTATATTTTTAGAGGGATATGTTTTTTAGATGTTTTAGTATTTTTTCTATGTGCGGGTCAAAGAGTTGTATAAGCATGCCAAATTTCAACTCTCTAGGTTTAGCCGTTTGGCTACAATTTTTACCGAACAGACAGACAGACAGACAGACAGACAGACAGACGACAAAATGACGGTATAAGGGTTTTTTGGTCATACCTACAAAACCCTAAAAAGGTATGCCACCATACATTTAGGGGGGGTATAATTTGGGGGGTATTTGCCTGCACAGCAACTGAATTTGGTGCAACATGGCTTCAATACTGACGATATCAACTTTAGCCAAAACTTCTGTGTTCGGCACATACCAGGTCTACAAGTATGAAATGCGGATTTTTTTTAAATAAAACACATTAACTCAAAAGAACAGTAAAAGTTTATTTATTCAAAGTATGCTCCAGTGGAAGTTATATATTTTTCCCATCTTTCAGGCAATTTGTGAATACCTCGCCAGTAGAACTCTTCCCCTTTCACATTTTCATATGAACAAAAGTGCTGCTCGGCAAGTGCGTGACCCATCGATGCGAACAAGTGGTAATCTGAAGGGGCCAAGTCTGGTGAGTAAGCGGCATGGGGTAGCACTTCCCACTTGAGTGCCTCCAATGTGTTGCAAACTGCTTTTGCCTTATGTGATGGACCGTTGAAGAAAGATTACCTTGTGCTGTCTTCTTTCGTATTCTGGTCGTTTTATGAGCAGCGAATGGTTCAATTCGATCAGTTGTTGTTGGTAGCGTTGGGTATTAACTGTTTCACCACGTTTTAACAATTCATAATAGACCACACCCTTTTGGTCCCACCAAGTACAGAGCATTGTCTTTTTGCAAAGCGATTCGGTCTTGCAGTTGATGTGGATGGTGAGCCTGGGTTCATACATGATTTTTTGCGTTTGGGATTTTCAAAATAAATCAATTTTTCATCGCCAGTAATGATACAATGCAAAAAAGACTTTCTTTTGTATCGTGCAAGCAAAATTTCACAAGTGTTTTTGCGTTTTTCCATCTGCCTCTCATTCAATGCATGTGGAACCCATCTGCCGACTTTCTGGATCTTACCCATCTCTCGTAGGCGATTGGAAACAGCTTGTTGACTAACGCCTAACTGCTCTGCTAGTTGTTTTTGTGATTGACTATCGTCTTCCTGTAGCAATGTTTCCAATTTTGTATCTTCAGCGTTACCTCAAGAAACTCATAAACTAACGAAATATTTTTGGTTTTTTTGTTTTAGATGATCCAGTCATTAGTTATGTGTCTCACCGCAAATCAACTCTTTGTCCTGAACGAAAATTTCAAATTCATGTCACGAGCTTAATTTTCGATATTTTTCAATAAAATTTTTTTTGGATACTCTTCAAGGTTGTTCTTTACTGTAGGTATTATCCTAATCAAGTTACTATTAACAGTTTAAAAAAAAAAATCTTGAAAATGGGTATAAAATGTGCTGCTCTGACCATACGCAACACTTCAACAAACGAACTATTACAGGTTATTATCATTATAGTACGGGAAAATATAAATTTGCATATTCTATAGCTTGATATGTAATCAAATAATTTTCAAATACATATTTATTTTGATACCAGTTTATTTGCATATTTTGGGTTGTTCTGTGGAGCTTTGGGCTGTAGAAATGTTTGTTTCCAACTTTTATATGTACCAGTTATTATCGGTTATAGCAGTTAGAAGTTACTAATTATACACATGCTCAGCTCTAATCGTCTGCCCTCTTGTTTACTTGTAAGTATTTACATATTTTTATTCTTTAGTTTGTTTAATTTATCATTTTAAAGTATTTTTAAGTTTATACATTCGTCCTTTTAAGTTCCAACCCTGTTGTATACTGTGCACTGGTTTGTAAGAACACAATTGAACTGGTCGACTAGACATTTCGTATTACAGAACTGTTAATTGCAATACGTATGCAATAATTGCACCATACCTGTCTTCCAAATGAGAGAAACTAGCAAAGAGATATTATGGATAATTATTACATAATTATTTTATGAAAAATTATCCAACTAACTTTTTTTATGTAAAATTATATTAATTCTTCCGGTTGTCAATTCATTATAAATTAATATATTTATTACAGAGCCGCAGGCTCTATTTAATAAACTATTGTTATTATTATTATTGTTATTACTTGTTTTAGGTTTTTGAATCCAATATTCAATTTCTTCACTCTATCTTCTCTCTAATTTCTTTCACAATATCATCCCATTAGAATGGTGAAAAGTATTGGACTCAGGACTCCCCCCTGCTTTACACCTGTGTTGTTATAATTTCTGAGCTATATCACAATTTAGGCTGGTTGCTCAAGAACAAGTTAAATTTTTTAACTCGAGTGATCCCTAACTCAATTTAAAATATGTTAATGTGGTTTTAACTTCAGTTAGACATAACTCAAGTTAAAACACTTAACTTGTAATTTAGTAACTGATTAGTAAATAACCAGTCGATTATAGTGGACACTGATGAGGATAAGGATAGAATACTTAAGGTAAAAGGTTCTTAAATGAACGACTTATTCATTAAAATTAATATTACTCAAAATTTCGAAAGCTCTCAGATAAAAAAGCCTTAATTAACTAACTCGGACCTTCAGAATGAGATAAGGTCTACATAAGGCATCAGGGCCGCCCCTAGCATTTGCGGGGCCTGGGGCAAAACTGGAATTGCGGGGCCCCATCTATATATATATATATATACATATATTGAATAACAATGTTTTCTTTAATATTATTAACTTTTAACAAAGTACACTTACGAGTGTCCCAACTAAAGAGTTTTTCGAGATACGAGCCGTCTCTCGGCCGATGTTTTGCTTTGAGTTGAGAGCTAAAATTCGAATTACGAGCGGAGGAGGTTATCTCAACAAGTAAGATGAACGAAATGTTGGCAATATGGGAGAATGTTTCAAATTTTATTCAAAAGAAACACCAGAATAAGTTACAACTGGGCGTTCGACGACGCTATTTAATGACACTTGCCGAACTAATTTCAGAAATATTGTGAAAGGGAGGATGAAACAGACCGCATAATTGGTCAGGTTTTTATCGAAAACCCTGCAGATGAAAGCGAAGAAAGCGTGGCGAAAAGGACAAAAATCAGCGAATAAGATTCAGTTATGCAGTTCAACCTTTCTCCTCCACCTCTCTCAGTATCTTCAAGTCGTCTGATCTTCTTTACCTCGATGTACATAATACTTAATCAGTTTACTGTAGTAATTCTATTGTATTGTGTTTTTATTCAATATTCTTTATTAATAAACACAATTTTCTTATCTAAAAACATGTAACAAAAAAAATGCGGTATGTTTTGAGGGCCCGGAACGTATTAATGACTTTTCAATTCATTCCAATGGAGAAAATTGATTTGACATACGAGTAATTTCAGTTACGAGCTCCGTCACGGACCGAATTAAACTCGTAAATCAAGGCACCACTGTACACATACTTATATTCAATGAAAATATAATTTTTTTCCAACTATTTATAAAACTTGGAATAATATTTTTAATGTATTTTATTACTTGACGATCGAAGCGCGGGGCCCTTAAAGGCGCGGGGCCTGGGGCAGGCGCCCCACTTGCCACCGCCTAGGGGCGGCCCTGTAAGGCATATATGCAATTATGCAAAAAAAAACCTTTCTTTAACCCTATTCTAACTATCATTTCCAAATGCTATATTTCTACGTTATGAGCGAAACAAAAAAATCGAATCGTCACGTATTCGACAAATTTACATAACTAACCATATTGTTCTATAGATGTGAGTTACATGACAAGGGGTGTACGGGGGTGAAGGGTGCATATATGCGAGACGAATATGCAATTTCAAGAGAGAACAGAAATATTTTCTCGCAAAAAAATACTGCAAAGGTTAACATGGAATTAGGTAACTTTTAAATACTCATCATTTGTGACACAGCAGTGATTAAAGGAACATTACCGATAAGACGGTAATTCTCTATTCTCACATACTATAATTGGTCCACTAAAGTCGCTGATTCGCACATTAAATTTGTGCGAGGTAAGATTACAAATTCGCAAATTGCGCACATTTCGCAATACGTAGAAAGTGGAAAAGGGGAGTAGAGACTAGATATGATACAGCTGATATTTCTTAGTTGACTGCTATTGATTTTGTTAAGCTAAATCATTATACGAGGTGTGTAAATTAAATAACCGGACTGATTTTTTATTCGAATAGAATTACAATTCAATATTGTCTCCCTCAAAATAATTTCCTTGGGAAGCCAGACAGCACTTAAGACGGTTCTTCCAATCTTCATAGCAGTTCTGGAACTCGGATACTGGAATATCTTTCAGCTGGTTATGAACGTTTGAATGTTTTCGAGTGTCCCAAAATGACGTCCCTTGAGGTGATTTTTCAATCTTGGGAAGAGGAAAAAGTCACAAGGACTCAAGTCAGGCGAATAAGGAGGCTTAAAATTAATAAGAAAAAAATAATATTTCCATTGGAAAGCCATTAACTTGGAAACCTATTTCAGAAGTTACCACTGGGTAACGTCACCTTTCATTTTTATAACGGCATTAATTCTTCTAGGCATAGTATCTACAAGGTCTTGGTATTGTCGAGGAGTAAAATTATCCCATATTTCTTGAAGCTTTAGTCTTAATTCTGGAATTGTTCTAGCCGGTGTTATACGCAATCGTTTTTTCGTGCCAAAGTGTCTCGATGGGGGATAAGTCTGGGCTACTTGAAAGCTGCTCTAAAAGTGGAATAGAATGATCACGAAACCATTTCAAAGATTTTTTTTGACGTATGGCAAGCGGCTCCATCTTGTTGAAAAATAAAATCCTCCCCAGAAATTAATGCATGTTCCATAGTTGGCAACAGAGACTCCTCTAAAATACTTAAATATTTGGCTGTGTTAACAATGCCATCGATAAAGTGAAGTTTTCCTACACCTCTTACAGACATTGAACCCCCACCATGACAGATGCTGGAAATTTCACCTTCCGTTTTAAGCAATCGGGATGATATGCTTCATGTTTCTGACGAACAACTCTGCTCCGGTTGTCCCCTACACAGACTTCAAACCTAGACTCATCGCTCCATTGCACGCTGTTCCACTTTTCACAATTCCATATTTTATGTTTTCTTGCCCATTTCAACCTGTTTTTCTTTTGCTTAAACGTCAACAATGGTTTTTCCTTTGCCTAAGAAAGTTTTATAAATTTCTGTAAATATACATTTAAGAGTTCGATTAAAAAAATATTACCTTATAGGTTCCAAATCCTAATTTTTTAGCTTCCTTATGACATGACCTTGAAACACGTCTTCCAACAACATCGCTCCACAGTACACTCAATTGTAGTTAATTAACACGTCTATTATCCTTAATAATTCTTTTCAATGCACGTTTGTCATTGTCCGTCAGTGTAGTTTTCTTCACGTACTGGGGCTTTGGGGCAATTGAACCACTTGTTTTGTACAATTTTACAATATTTCTAATACTGTATCTTGACAAAACTAATAATTTTCCGATTTCGGAATTGGATTTTCCTGTTTTTGCTAAGTTCACAATGATTAAACCGAATTTTTTCATCAATAGCTCTGCCCGTGTTTTAAAATTATTTAGACTTAACACTTTTAATACATCACAGTCAATAAAAAAACTTTGTTTTCCAACGCCTACTACGCATAGCTACCGCAAAAACCCAGTTATTTTATATACAGTACAAGAATACATGAACTCAAAAAATACGTTTGTTTTACGAATATTATTTTTATAATCACAAATTAAATATTACGGAATAAATTTTGACCCCTTTGCTTCTAATATGATTATATTGTCAAAAAATGTACAAAGCAGCATTTACTTTTACTAATTATTTAATAATTTCTAAAGAAACTGAAAATTTCATAGCTGGGCCAACTGAAAGTGGACAGGGCTCGTAGAACACTGATATTATTTTAGCAAACCTTGTATAAAAATAAAACTTGAAAGTTGCGGTAAATTTCTTCAGTAGTATGTTAAATATATTTCTGACATATGGGGTGCATTCACCCCCTCTTTGCTCTTCCAGAGAGGGTGGTATTGCGTGTTATACGCCACCTGATAGTTCTCACATTACTGATTATGGCTACATAATTTAAGCATTAGACAATCTAATAGTTTACCAGTTCATTCTTACGTATTAAAATTGTAAATCGAACACTAGTTTTACGGAATATATGAGGTTTAATGAAAAATTAGCAAAATACCAAATTTTCAATCAAAATCAATTGTGTTTCCAAATATATTATTTTAATTAAAAAATATTCACCTACCTTATTTTAAAAACAGTCCTGTGTTTCTTGTTTTAATTTCGATAAAATATTCCATTTTTGAGTCGAAATGAAAAGCTTTAAAAAAGGTATGTAAAATTTTCTTACTAGAGACTTTTTGCAAGTGGTAAGACTGAATTTACACGCATGTAGTGGCACCCCCGAGGACAGAATACTGACTGAATACTTTAAAAACAATAAAATCTAAAACTGCTCTTTTCACGCAAAGCATAAAACTTCTTTAATTTATTTTTTTCATTTTAAAAAAACTGGATTTAAAATTTCTTATCTTGGATTCGAATACTGGCAAAGATGTTTGTATTCTTTGTTAACACCCGTTAATGATAGCTGCCTAAACAATTCATTTCGTCATATTGCATCATAATTTCAAAATCTTTTACATCATTTAAATTATATTTTACTACTAGCTGTCCCACCCGATTTCGCCTGGGGACAATTCTTTATTATTATTTTTTGGATGGTCATACCTTCGCAATTAGGTGACCAGACAGAAGACAATACTATGAACATGTATAAGGCCAGGATTAGGCTGAACAGGATTTTTAACGGATTTTTTTCATATTTAGGAAGAGAAACCAGTCAGATGGGGCCATATCTGGTGAATGGGGTGGTTGTGGTATCATTACGGTCCTACTTTTGGATAGAAAATTTCGAACAAGCAATGTATGAGCTAGTGCGTTATCATGGTGTAATTTCCAAGAGTTGTCCTTCCATAAATCTTGCATTTTTTGACGAAACAAGCTCAAATAGTATTCTTTAGTAAATAACACCTTGTGGTAAAAATTGGTACACAATAGCACGAAAATCGAAAAAACGGTGAGAAGATCTTTAACATTTGATCGAACTAGCGAGCGAGCTTTTTTGGGTCATGGAAACTTCCATTGCGATGACTGGGCCTTTGCTTCGAAGTCATAAAAATACACCCACGTCTCGTTACCTGTTATGATGCGCTGGAGCAATGTTCAGTAATTGACGACATCAGTAGGTATTGGGGCACTTCCGCCAGACATGCCCGTATGCGAGCTCAACCGAGTTAATTGGGTCAACGACCCCTCGGACTCTGTCGCGAATTAATTAAGCCAATTAACGCCAATTTTTCCTGAGCGACTTCTTTACGTCACATTTTTTCTTCAAATTTTCACAATTTCGGAACAAATTTTGCTCCTACTTGCCTTATGATCAAAACTGTGAACACTCAAATTAGTGAAAATTGCTTCGCATGAACCATACGACATACCAACCTCTTCAGCAACCATTGGAAAAAAAGTGCTGGGCCTCCCAACTCTATCATCATCTTCATATGATTCACGGGCATCTTGAAAGCGTTTATACCATTTATAAATCGCTCGTTCATACATACTTGACTCACCAAATTACTTCTGCAACATTTCCACTACTTTACAGAACTTGATTTCATTTTTCACGCAAAATTTAATGCATATTCTTTGATCCCTCATTGTGAAAAATTAATAATCGCCGAATATACAGAAACACTACTTCTATAATTAGCTGTCAAATCTAAAATACACATCCAATATGGATGCCAATTGAGACAGTCATCAAAGATAGGTTAAACAACAAAAAAGTTTATCAATCAGACAAATGTAGCGCGGGAATTTCAAAAATTACACGAAGTTTTTGATGACACGTCGTTTATATTGTCACTGATAGTTTCAAGAAAATACGTTGAACATGAGTGGATAACATGGATTTCGATTTACCCTCGCGCACATATATAATTATAAGTTAGGAACTATTAAACCGATTTCAATAAAACGCAGCCCAAAACTTGACCAGATGATGAAGCTACAGATTGAAAAAACCCGAATGAAAATCTGAACAACAGTTCTAGAGTGAAAGCGCACATACGGATGGACGGACGGACGGACAGACAGACAGACAAACAGGCAGACAGACAGACGGACAGACAGATAGAAAGACAGGCAGACAGAGACGTTGGCATTTATATAGGTATATAGAGGTAATAATAAACGAATACAATACCTACCTTTAGAAGACACATTAGATCGACAGTTGAGTCACTTGATCGACAGTTGAGTTACTATATCGACAGATCTAAGCTAGATTTACACTATATCATATTAAATATTTTAGGAAAGGTAGGTTTACAAAGACACATAAAGAGTTGAGTTTTTTTATTCGGAATGCACACAAGATAAACAATTTAAGGTTTGAGCAAATCACATGTGTATGTATGTGTGTGTGTGTGAGTGTATAATAACACTTATATCATCACAGAACACAAAATAACTTCGAATTTATCGGTTTTCGAAGAATGGACTTATTGCATGCGCATTGGTTCTTGGATATGTATAACAAAAACAACCCTTGTCAATTTCAGACTTTTTGCATAATAGTTCAAACACTGAAGTATAGATGGAAGAACACATAGCTTTTAGAGTACGCGTCACGGCTTTTTGAGTAATGTTTACGCTGTTAAAACAAAATATGTCCAATTAATGGTGAGAGTTACATAATAAAATTGATGTGAAGTGTGAATTTTCACACATTTCAGGGTTTTGCAGGTATTTAGTAAGTGAATGATGATTATTTTGGATGCGAAAACAAATTTTATATTAAAATATTTTTTTTGTTAATTTTAATTCGAACGCCTAATACCATTATTTAGGTTTCTAAATATGTGCAGTATTTTTTTTTATATAGCAAGGTTCATTAAGAATTTCAAAATTGCGCCTAGGCCTTCCATTGGTTGTTATAAGTTCCGCCCCTCTGATTTCGTGTACATTGAAACAGAATTAAATTATAATTTAAACAATTTCCACTGGCTATTAAATTTACGCTTTTAAAAAATAAATGCAACATTTGCCAAAATATAATTAGAATTTTGAAAAAATAATTTAAACAATATAGAAATTAAAAAAAAAAAAAAATATATATATATATATATATATAGTCTCTTTCTCCAGGGTTCGATCCCTATCGGATCGGGTTACATGGGTGAAAAGTCAGCGTCAAATACCACTAGACCAGCACACACGTTAGAGTGTTGCTTGTTACAAAGCTATAAGTTGTGCACATTATTAGCAAAAAATCACAAAAAATGCGTTTTTTTCCAAAAACCTAATCTGATCAAAAATTCCTGTTGAACTATTCCGGTTCACACCAATGTACATTACTTAAAAATTTTTCAGATTTTTAGTTTAAACCATCTGGGCTACAGGGTGTGGGACAAAAAATTTTTTCCACAATTTTGGCAAAAATCGCTTCAAAATAATTTATTTTGCAAAAATAAAAATTTGATCGTTAATCCACGTACCAAGGGCTTTCATTTGATACCCTACTCAGAATTATAAAAAAATATTTTTTTTTTCGATGAGCACATATTTGTTTATATTTTTAGGGGGATATGTTTTTTAGATGTTTTAGTATTTTTCCTATGTGCGGGTCAAAGAGTTGTATAAGCATGCCAAATTTCAACTCTCTAGGTTTAGCCGTTTGGCTACAATTTTTACCGAACAGACAGACAGACAGACAGACAGACAGACAGACAGACGACAAAATGACGGTATAAGGGTTTTTTGGTCTTACCTACAAAACCCTAAAAACGAGCATTTAAATGCAGATGATTTGTGCTCTTCAACTCAACAAGAGCAGGATTACAGGCTGCCATAAATTTGTTTGCAACGTCTGCTTCAAACTTTGGTTTAAACATTAATTAAAAAAAAAAACTGCCACCCTGTCACCTAATAGTCATAGCAACAGCCATTACATTTTCAACATAAATGACAAAGACGTAATTAATATAATGTCTTTCATGTTCATAATGTTTTTATTGATAGGAAAGCCTATGACAGCATTGTACTTGACAAACTCTAGGGCATCATGGACGAATTCGGCATCCCTAGTAAACTTATCAAGATGACTATGGTGTGTGTGTGAAAGTAGGAAACCTTTTGTCACAGCCTTTTGAGAATCATACTGGAGTCAGACAAGGAGATCCACCTCACCTTTGCTGTTTAACCTCGTGCTGAGGATGGTGTTACGAAAAGCCCAAGATACCAACCACCATAGTCTTCAGCTCAAAGGGTACCACAAGGTTTAAGGGCATGCAGTTGAACTGGATATTATTTCAGATAAGGTTGAAGACGTAATATTCCTTACTAACCTTATTGATGTCGAAGCTCGTAAAGTAGGACTCATCATCAGTAATCAAAAAACCAAGTATCTTACTGTTAGTAGACGCAGTCATAAAAACACGACCGACTTAAAAATTAATGACAACACTTTTGAGAGAGTTTCTATTTTCAAATACCTGGGCACCACGATAAATCAGGTGAATATGATACAGCAGGAAATTACAAATAGAATTAATGCATGGTATTTTTCACTTGGTCCTCTCTTCAAAACGAAACTCTTGTCTAAGAACACCAAGATCAGGTTATACCAAGTTATAGTACGTTCAGTACTTATGTATGACAAAAAATGGACATTAACAAAGTGACAGCACCTCATAGTTTTCGAAAATAAAATATTACGCAGAATCTTTGGACCCATTCAAATAAATGGTGAATGGAGAATCCGTAAGAACAAAGATATCCGAGAACTGTGCTCTAGGCCAAGTAAAACACAAGAACTCAGAGGCAGACGATTACAGTGGTTATGAGGATGAGGGAGGACATAATGGTTAGGAAGATATGGGAAGGAAGATTAAATACCCGTCGACCAGTGGGAAGACCTCGCAAGATTTGGCGAGAACAGCTAACCAAAGATCTAACAAGTAAGGGTACTTAGCAAGACATGACAATGAATAGATCGAGATGGAGGACTTATGTGAGTGAGGCCAAAAGTCAACTTGACTGTTAGTGCCCAAAGAAGAAGAAGAAGATGATGATGACTCTGACAGATCTGCATAATAAATTGTTGAAGCATATTTTCGATCTGGGGTACGTAACAAACAAATTAAAGATTATTCCTCATTAATTTGTCTTTGTAAGTTTTGAAATGTGCAGCCCATGATAAGTACCAACCTTTAAAATTAATGAGCGGGAAATTCAAACGACTTTCTATCATTTACGAACTCTGTACATATGTAAAAAATAATTGACTTTCCTATTTTAGGCTATTTGCAATTAAAATCCTTTTTCGATATTTGACAAAGGTTATTTTTCAATGGTGACTTTGTGATTTTATAAGAATTTCAGTTAATATTTTCGTAGTTATTGTATCAGGTGTGATGCGTCGCGACACCCAACGTCGTTTTGTAGGGGCGTCGGTGTCATTCGTATCACGTAGAAAATGCAGGAGTTTTTATGTGTGATATTCTTTTAATATCAAGCAAGTTGACGGTTTATTGCCGGGTGGAAACTGTGTTTATTTCAAATTATTAAAAAGTTAATGAGTTTAAAAACCACGCTAAAACTACAATTCGGTTCAGATTAAAATCGAAAAAAATACTGGATTTAGAAATGAAAAAGATGTCGACAATCTGGAACTAGGAAAAATCGGAAACATGAATGAGGGTCACTCTCAAAGTTTTTTAAAGAATTACGAGGTGTGTAAATTAAGTAACCGGACTGGCAACATAGCGTTTGATCTGGCAACATTTGGAACGCGGGACTTGGAGGGACGGCAGGTGAACATGTTATACGCCTTTAGTACGAGTTTGAACTCGCTAGAGTAATTTTGTTGCCCGTAGCGATTTTTTTCCTGAAACAGTTTTTTTTAGTGCGTTCCAAAAATGAGTGACTTTCATTTCGAGCAACGGTGTGCTATCAGGTGTGCTTCAGACTTGGGCACAGTGCAACGAAAACTTCTGGAAAACTTAGTCCTACGGAAACAGTGTTTTGTCAAGGACCCAGTTTTTTTGATGGTTCAAAGCATTTTCAGAAGGAAGAGAGTTGATTGAAGACGAATCACGCAGCGGAAGGCCTTCATCTTCAAGAATCGATGAAAATGTCGACAGAATCCGGGATCTTGTGCGTTCAGATCGTCGGTTGACAGTCAGAATGATCCGGGAAGAGTTGAATTTGACTCTACCGTTCATAAGATTTTGACCAATGAATTGGGGATGAGAAAAATCCGCTTTGTCACTCAGTAATTTCAATAAACAAGTTTTTGGTCAGTTAAAACATTCCTGTCGCTTCTCAGCCTCCTTATTCGCCTGACTTAAGTCCTTGTGAATTTTTCCTCTTCGCAAGAAGTAACCGACCAGCTAAAAGCTATTCCAGTATCCGAGTACCAACACTGCTATGAGGATTAGAAGAACCGTCTGCAGCACTGTGTGGCTTCCCAAGGAAGTTATTTTGAGGGAGACGATATTGAATTGTAATTCTATTCGAATAAAAAAAAAAAATAAAATAAAATAAAAAATCAGCCCGGTTACTTAATTTATATACCTCGTACATAGGTCTTTAGGAGTTCAATTTTTCATCAACAGATGGCTCTACAAGTTTAGGATTTGTAAGTTTTATAACTTTTAAAATACGGCACAGGCACAATAAAATCGCTGATGACACGGTTTCTCTTTATAATTATATCTGTATATACTTATGTAAAATTTCATCAAGATTTCGTAAAATTAAGTATTTTTATTTTTAACTCAAAGGCACCAAAATGATTAAAGTTCAAAACCCCGTAACAATTCTAAACCTAGTTTTATGACGGTGCTAAATTCTTAAGTCTCGTTAAAATTGGTCCATAACATAACTGATCCATAAGATAATAAATGAGTATCATTGTTCTGTTTATAATATGAACATGTGATTGTAATAAACCAAACAACGAAAGTAATTCATTATCTTATGGACAACTTGTGCTATGGACCTATTAAAACAATGTTTAAGCCTGGTTTATAATAGATATGCTATGGATAGATAAACATAAAACTTACACTACTCTCTTTGTTCTGTTTATTACAATGTTTTGAAGGGTCAAACCCATTGTTTCATACATATGCGTTATGTTATGGGTTTATTATAAACCAGGCTTTAGACCAGCGGCCGGTGAAACATGTATGGGAGGGCAATCAACATGTTCGGACACGCTCGTGCTTTGTCGTTGCTATACTACGTTGAGCGATATAGTACGAGCTTGTCCGATCATACCAATTGCCCTCCCAAACATGCTTCACTGGCCGTCGCTGCTTTAGACCCTATCTCATAAAACGCAGATGTGGTCAGTTTTTTTATGTTACATCGATGTATGAATGTTCAGAATAGGTCTCTCCAATATGGTATCGAAATTTTGGTATCAATTTTTTTTTTGTCACATTGTTTTACATTACATTGCCAAGAACCATTTAACCCTTTCAACGCTGATGAAAAATTTTGTGAAATAGAAAAATTTATAAAAATTTTTTTTTGAAAATTTTTGTTTGAAAGGGTTATTAGCGCTAAATTATTGGGGGGGGGGGTTAATCCTTAATAAAGATTACTTAACATAATATTAACTATCAACAACAAGAGTAACGTTTAAATAAAACGACTTAAAAAGAAATTACAATAATTTACAATTTAAAATTTCACTGATTTTTTTTTACTTTTTTTTTAATAATTGTCCATTTTTTTAAAACTTATTTTAACAAACTTTGTACAACGAAACACTGTCTTTGTTTCGAGTTTTATTTTCACTGTCTTTACACACTATTTCGTTGTGGAGTGGTGAAGAACTTTGTCACCTTCGATTTGGGGTTCGAACGCCATCTGTAACAACAAAATAAAATAAATAAGTGAAAAGACAAGTTTTCTGGGATAAAAAGAAAAAACAAAATAGTGTACACATACAAGGGAAACATGTAAAACACTGTTTCACAAATATCAAAATAAAACATGTTAATTTCAGAATACACATTGTTTTGTTTCATAGATAGTGCAATGCTGAAAATAGCTCATATATTTGTAATGATTGGCTTGTAACCCATGTAGATTAAGAGGATCATACACTGTACACGCAAGGAAATCAGTGTATATACGAGGTGCGTACATTAAGTAACACAGACTGATTAAAAAAAAAAAAAATTATTCAAATAGAATTACAATTCAATATTGTCTCCCTTAAAATAACTTCCTTGGGAAGCCACACAGCGCTGGAGACGGTTCTTCTAATCCTCATAACAGTGCTGGAACTCGGATACTGGAATTGCTTTCAGCTGGTCGGTTAAGGACGTTTGAATGTTTTCGAGTGTCCCAAAATGACGTCCCTTGAGGTGATTTTTCAATCTTGGGAAGAAAAAGTCACAAGGACTCAAGTCAGGCGAATAAGGAGGTTGAGGAGTCACAGGAATGTTTTTACTGGCCAAAAACTGGTTTATTGAAATTGCTGTGTGACAAGGTGCATTGTCCAAATCTGATGAACGGTAGTGTGAGTCAAATTCAATTCTTCCCCGATCATTCTGACTGTCAACCGATGATTTGAACGCACAAGATCCCGGATTCTGTCGACATTTTCATCGATTCCTGAAGATGAAGGCCTTCCCCTGCGTGATTCATCTTCAATCAACTCTCTTCCTTCTGAAAATGTCTTAAACCACCAAAAAACCTGGGTCCTTGACAAAACACTGTCTCCGTAGGCCTATAAGTTTTACAAAAGTTTCCGTTGCACTGTGCCCAAGTCTGAAGCAAAACCAGATAGCACACCGTTGCTCGAAATGAATGTCACTCATTTTTAGAACGCACTAGAAAAAACTGTTTCACGAAAAAAATCGCTACGGATAACAAAATTACTATAGCGAGTTCAAACTCGTACTGAAGGCGTAACACATGTTCACCCTTCCAAGTCCCGCGTCCTAAATGTTGCCAGATCAAACGCTATGTTACCAGTCCGGTTACTTAAGTTACATACCTCGTAAGTTGGGAACTGCTGCTGTTTTGATTGTACTAGTTTATCTTTTAATCGTAATCGTAGCTCTGTTAATAACAAAGTTCGAAATGGTACCAAATTAATTTTGAACATTTAGTAGATTCTGAATATAATTCTACCTCATTCTACATTTCTTTGGCTACACATAACCTATACCACGTGTAATTTTTTTATATATTTTTTTTCAAATAAAGTTAAAGGAAGCTTGAAACGCTTTTGGCTTTGTATCTACGAGTTGAAAATGACAGGTAACATAAACTAATTAAAATATCGACAACTTAGTAATTACCTGTAAAAACGACGCCTTTGTAACGACGCTCTTTGATCACATGACGCATGGCGTCCACACATACTACTATAATTAGAAACATAACAAGTCGTCTATTGCAAAAAACAATCTCAAATTCAGGCATAATAACAAGAGGGTTTTTTGAAAAATTCGCATGTATAGGTTTGTCCATTATTGCTATATCGAGAAATGTACGAGGGATGTTTCCAAAGTTCTGGGAATTTAGCTATAATTTTTATTAATTTGTTAATTTTCGTCAATATTACAATGTAGTTTTTCAACATAATCTCCATTTAACTGAATACATTTATCCCAACGATAAACTAATTTTTTAAGCCGGCCTCAAAGAGCTTCAGACCTATTGAGTTTCTGTTCTGGTCCCAACAGCCTTGGCACCCAGCGCGGCGAAACCTTGCTAACGCTCAAACAATCATGCAAGATGTCATGAACTTGTCGTGTACCTATCCCTAGGCGCACACTAATTTGATGAATAGTCATTCGCCTGTCCTCTTTCAGTAGGTTTTCGACGGCAGTAATGTTTCTTTCATTTACTTGGGCGCCCACTGCGTGGATCGTCTTCTAGTAATGTTCTACCGGTTTTAAAACGATCGATCCACCGATAAACAGTACTTTTGGATTCTGCAGATTCACCAAATACTCCTTGCAGACGCTGAATAATTTCTGATGTTTTCACACCTTCTTTCCACAAAAAGAAAATTATTGCTCTTTAAGATTTTGCTGCGTCTTCCATGGTTACAAAAACAGTGCTATGAAAACGCGTCTATATCAGTCGAACACCTAAATCAGACTGAACAATATTGCACTAGATAGTTGCATAAACATGTCAAGACTTGTCTGGCACCAATAACATTGCCTATAAGTTCTGTGTAATTTAATTATAGCACAATTCCCAGAATTTAGGAAACATCCCTCGTAAGAGCAACGTGTTGCTTATATTGAACAATAAGTTAGTTAGCTAAAATTTTTGGTGCACAGCAACTATGGCTATTTGTTTCTAACACAATAATAATTAGAGAAGACCATAGTTAGGGGAAAAGTTAATAAGAAGATTCTCTATCCATTCAATCTGTCCAATTTAAAAATAGTCTTCGTTTACAGGTCGCTAACTCTTCAAATGTTCGTAATAGGTATTATTGGGAATAATATTCGTTGTTGAGTTTTATTATAAAAGCTATAATTCTTGTCATAGAGGTAGATAGTGTATCTGTACGTTGTATCTGGACGCGTGGCGTCTTGGGCGTCCCGTGGCGTCTCCCTTGGCGTCTTGAATTATTCACAAGCGAGACAAATTCACTTCTGCACGCAACCGGCTCTGAGAGATGTGTTTCGGAAATTAACCTGCGATACTAAAAATAAAACCACCCTTTGATCGATATATATTACATACGATGTACACAGGGTGGACGAAAATTATGAAGTAATTAAAAATATGTTCTCATATGTTACACAAAAATAAATTCAACTTCAAATAAATATGGTTAACTTTGTATGGAAATTCTATTCCGTCTTCTTCCAACTTTTTTATTAAAAGATGCACAGTTGGCATTATATTTTTCGAATAAAATTTTATTTATTATTGTTTTAGACATAAAACTATCTATTTTCTTGAAAACTTGTTAATCGGGTCGTTTTCGCTGCTGATTTTTGCCACGAACATTGATACGTTGAATTGTTCTGTATGGAACACTAGTTAATTCCGCAGTTCTAAGTATAGGTTTGTCATTATCTTCCGAAACTAACTTTTTATAAACTTTCAGTATCAGAACTTTGCAATCTTCTGACAAATAACATTTTTAGGGTTTTGTAGGTATGACCAAAAAACCCTTATACCGTCATTTTGTCGTCTGTCTGTCTGTCTGTCTGTCTGTTCGGTAAAAATTGTAGCCAAACGGCTAAACCTAGAGAGTTGAAATTTGGCATGCTTATAAAACTCTTTGACCCGCACATAGGAAAAATACTAAAACATCTAAAAAACATACCCCCCTAAAAATATAAACAAATATGTGCTCATCGAAAACAAAAATATTTTTTTTAAATTCTGAGTAGGGTATCAAATGAAAGCCCTTAGTACGTGGATGACCGATCACATTTTTATTTTTGCAAAATAAATTATTTTGATGCTATTTTTGCCAAAATTGTGCAAAAAAAATTTTGTCCCACACCCTGTAGCCCAGATGATTTAAACTAAAAATCTAAAAAAATTCTAAGTAATGTATATTGGTGTGAACCGAAATAGTACAACAGGAATTTTTGATCAGATTATGATTTCGGAAAATAACGCATTTATTGTGGTTTTTGGTTCACAAAGTACAAAAGTTATACCAATGTAAGACACTCACATGCAAGGCGTACGATAGCTTAATGGGTTGGAGCACTGGTGTCGTAAGCTGGAAAACGAAGGGTTTCGAGTTCGAGTACGGAGCGAATTTTATTTTTCCTGTTTTTTTTTTGCATTTTTATTATGTTGAAATTATTTTGTCAAAATTCTAGTTATATTTTGACAAATGTTGTATTTAATTTTTAAGAGCGTAAATAACCAGTTATATTATATGATTAACAGACAAATTATTTTAAAAATATCGTTCATTTTGCCGTGATTACTACAAAGTAAAATTTGTCCTACACACTCAGCATACCGCCTTCACTTATTATATACCTGCGAAACCCTGAAATGTGTGAATATTCACACTTCACATCAATTTTGTTTAATAGCCACGTCCACATTTTCGCATTCCATGTCAACGTCCACATTTTTGCACTCCAAATCACCTTGCACAGATTCACTATTTTCACTACAGAAATTAGGAATTTCTTCAAAATCAAATGTTGTTAATATATGCAAGCTATGAACGTGATTTGAAAGTCTATTAATAAAATAATCACTTTTATCTAAAGATTTTATCTGAAATTTTGTTTAGTCAAGCAATATTTCTTATCTTAATATTTGAGAATATGACTGCGGTGGACCAGTTCTATTGTCCGTCTAATCTAAATTAATGTTGTCCCGGAAAACCCGAACCGCACGTTTCCCTTTCCGGGAGTCCCTTCCCGGACCCCGGAACGGGGCGACTACTAATGGAAAATAAACAGACAGATTTAGTGAAAATTGACGTTCTAGTTAGTTTCTGGTTATGTTTTTACTGTTGATTACAGTATTGTCAATGTTATATTGAGATATTAAAATCATTGCTAATGTTAGAAAAATGTAGTATCTCGAGTTATTAGGATCGAGAAAGAAATGTATAGTACAGCAAAGGAAATTGAAGAAAAATAATTGAATATACATTGATGGTAAAGTCTTGGATCGCTCTGCAGATTTTACGTTTCTCAATAATATTTATCTAGCTACTCTCCGATTTGGATAGGTGACCCCTTTTAAGATTGCACCGTCAAAGTGGCAAAATCGAAACTAATCAAAGAGACAATAACACATTTTTGACATATAATATTGGCATCTGACACTACCGATAGAGGCGCTACTGCATTCACATCATGGCTGACTTTGGTAGGATATTTTTGACAGGTTCAATGGTATCTTCATGTGATATTTATTGAAACACACGGGAACACACTCTAAAATGGTCTTTAACTGTCTTTCCACTTCTAAGAACATATTCCCATGCTTGTCACAAACTCGACTATCCTACAACCGTCAGTTTCTCAAAATCTCACTAGAGGCGCTTCAGTTATTGTCAGTTGACAATATTGTAATCTGACATTCAGATAGAATTTATTAATATTTTTGTCTTGATTTATGTTTTCGTCTTGATTTATGTTTTCTTAATATATGTATATCACATTTATGCCAAACAGATACAAAATCTAAAAATCCAAACTAATGTAACGCGTGCGTCAAAACAATAAAAAAATTGTCTACTTGGTTAGTTCAATATAATTCCGCCAGATCATCATCATCATTATTTCGTGTCCGCAATACCACGTCATATACACTTCTCTCAAAATCTTGTTACCAAGAGCGCTTCGTTATTGGCATCATTGAGGTCGTCAGGGGTGCAGCTACCTCCTATGTTTGTACAAACCAGTAGATGTTGGTAATCCTGGTATTTTTCGCAGTCGCATTCTGCACTGCCAGCAATGTATCCTCACTTCTTTAAGTTGTCTTTACACCTAGTAACACCAGTACGGAGTCTGTTCAGCGCTCTCCACGTTGTATATTGTAACTGGTGACCAAAGCTCAGTTGTTCTTTAGGTGCAATCCAGGTGGCCAACGTCTGCTCCCTTCAGAGTTCTATCCTCCGGTTCATGGGAGTGAGCGATGTGGCAGTTGTAGAACGTAAAAAACTTTTTCGGGATTTAAGCCTGCTTGTTTCAGCTTCGTGATCAAACAGTGGTTGTCTGTGGTCTGTAACCGCCTTAAATTTTTCTGTTTCTGTGGCGACCTGTCTTCTGATATCTGGAGGTGCTATCCCAATGATGGGATATAGTTTATTAACAGGTGTTGGTTTTAAACATCATGTTATTATTCGGACAGTGTCGTTTATCGCCGTATCTACAAATTTAGCATGCACCGAGTTATTCCAAACTGGTGCCGCATATTCGGCAGTAGAAAAACTCAAAGCTAGAGCCGATGTACGTAAAACCTCCGGTTGTGCACCCCAAGTGGACCCTGTTAATTTCCGAAGTATGTTATTTCTTGCGCAGACTTTAAGCTTGGTGTCACAAAATTGCTGTTTAAAAGATAACGAGCGATCTAATTGTACTCCTAGGTATTTTGGTGTATCTGTAGGCTCCAGCAGATGGCCTCTCCAAGTAATTTCTAATTTTCTTCGTGCTTCACGGTTTCGTAGGGGAAAGGCACATACTTGCGTTTTAGTGGGATTCCGCCAGATAGAGTCTCTCTTATGGGCATTTGCCTATGCTTACACCATGGCGTCTATTTTGTAAGCTTTTCGACAATCGTTTCTGCGGTATCCTGTTGATTTTCACCTCTTGTTGGTATTGTGTAACTCATCGATAGTGCACTTTTAAGTATCTGCTCAAATAAATATTGAATAATTCGTTGCATTGCCATGTTATAAAACATATTGGTCTACTGAATATATCTAATTATCCTAATTTTTGCATATTTGCGCCACGTGTTTTTATGAATCTTGTTAAAATGTAGGGACGTCTACTCCCCAGTCTTTTTTATGATGTTGGAGGCGGCTTATTAGATATGACTACAGCCGCCGACCGCAGTAAATCCGATAAATGATTTCCACTCGCGAGATTGGAATGCTCTGTTGTTTACAGCCCTTTGAGGAAATATAAACATTGAAGATAATATAAATAAATATTATAATTGTTTAGATTTATTGGCAGTGTACCAACATTTTATAACTAGGAGAGTTTTCCCTTTCACTTAAAAAATTGATGTGGTGTGTTTTACACTTTTCGGAGTTTTGTAGGTATCTAGTAATTTTTGTTGTTGTTTGTGTTTTATTTTTGTGAATCATGGCAAAAAAAAACAATTCATGTTGTTGTGTGTCGCAATGTAAATCGTGAATAAAGAAGAATCCCACTTTAACGTTCCATAATTTTCCTAAATCGGAACAATCTCAATCGAAATGACATTTGGAGAAAAGTACGAACTGATTTTGGATAGTTTTGATGAGCTGATAAATACTGATCCAAAAATACCTGACTCTTTTTACAAAATATCCTTGTTTTTTATGTCTTTGGGACAGCAGAGCTAAGCATCAGCACTGGGTTAACAGAAATTTGGTGATTTCCATTATGAAATGTCATAATTTAAGAAAAACAAAACGTTGTTCACGAACCTTTGGTTGCGAGAGAGAAAATTATATTTTCATATCAAGTTTGGGCTTATGTAACAATTTTTGAAGGCTTTAAATCCAGATGGACTTTGCGTAGGCTACTTGATGCGTAAATTTCATGGGATTAACCCTGAAAAACTGAAAGCCAGAATATTTGATGGTCCTCAGATAAGGCAACCTACTGAAGATCCACAACCCAATCCAGCCGCATCAATGAACGAGATTGAATCTAATTCTTGGTGTTCATTTATTCAAATAGTACAAAATTTTCTTGGAAATCATAAGGCAGAGAATTTGTGGAAAATATGCTTTCCAACTTTAATATTCTCGGTTGTATTATGACCACTTACCAGAAAACCTAGGTGATTTTAGTGAAGAACCTGGGAAAAGATTCCATCAGGACATAAAACTATAGAAGATAGATATCAAGGAAGATAAGATAGCCACATGATGGCTTACTACTGTTGGAGTCTTCAGAAAGACTGTTTTGGTAAACTCCATGCTAGAAAGTCATACAAAAGAACATTTTTAAGTGATAAGTGATGAATGTATATTTATCTACTTCGTGAAATAAATACCTTACTTTGTCTCTTTTGTGTTTGTAACTGGCAGTTGGAGCAAATAGTAACAGTAATAACGTGAAAAATACACAAGTTAATAAATAAGATATTTTATTGTAAAAGAGGCCAATATAGCGTATCTCAAAAACTAGATCTGATAGACCAAATCTGACGGCTATTTTGGATTCTGTGCCCAAAAATTACCTACAGATAGTTAAAAACTTGCAGGCACCAAAATTTCTCTTGGGCTAATCACCATAGCAGTGGATATGCCTCTATTTTTTTTTTTTTTTTTTTGTTAAGTAAAAAAGAAGTTACTGACTTACCAAAAACCCCTCCTAAGGATTTTTTTGGTCATACATACAAAACCCTAAAAGGAAGCTAGCTCTAGGTAGATTTTTTCGTCACACAAATGCAAATCCTTTTTTTAGCTTTCCTGTTCCGTATGAGAGAAATTATGATGTTAATTTAGTATATTTTATTATTCTGATCTAGGAATATTTCATTTGTTTCGTCCGTCATTTGTGATGTTCTTTTATTTTCTTTGGTAGTTTGTTTTATTGTCGCGTGCTCTGTTCTACTTTTTTCCTCGGTCCCTCGTAAAACAAATGAATAACATACATGGCTACGATATTGAATTTAAGATACAGAGTTTTCTTTTCTTATTTATGTTTTTGAATAATAAAAATGAAGAAATTGCAATCAGTTACTTTTATACTAAAGATGCAACTGAGGTAATTTTAAAATGAAACCACAACTAGAATTTTATTAGAACTATTAAAGAAATATATTCATGATTGAGAGGAACGAAATAAATTTGCGAAATTATTTTTACGAAAATAGGGTTTGTGCCATACATGAAACATTATGATTCTACATTATGTTACAAAAGAAAATGATTCCGTATTATTTGCTCGTCAATTGCTAGGTGTTCTTCATTAGGGATTAAAAGCAGTCGCCCTCGAATTTTTGAAAGAAAAGGTCGTATCTTCTAGTTGTCCTTTCTCAATAAATTCAGAATTATCGTTGAAGTGCAAATTGCGCTTGATATCCTCAAATCTATTGCAGCCCATTACTTGAGATACTGCAGGATCCATTGCTGTGTATGGGGCATATATGAACATTCATGAAGTAACGTTCTGATTCAGTTTTAAAAGTAAAATAAAAAATAAAAATCGGAATGTGCCATATATGCGGCAAAGGGTTAATTATTAAAATACACGATATTCTTTATGTGAAAAAAATATATATTTCTCACTAATCTGTATGTTATGCTACCAAAATTATAGTTTTGTGAGATATGAATTTTTTCATGGAAAGATTACACGATATTCTAATATTTAACTTACATAATTTAAAAAAATTAATATATTGAGTTACGATGATCTTCATAGGACGGGTCGATATGCACTGATTCTTTAGACAAATTTTGGGCGGGGTAAGTGCCTTTATTCAGTGTTTTCTTGGACGTAAAAAATCATTTTTAATAGTTGCTCGTTGCGGAAAATGCATCGATCAAATGAGCATGTATGGGCTTGGATTTTTGCCCATTTTTAGTTTTTGGATCCATAGATACATTTGTCTAGGATCCTACGATCCAATTTCTATGTCTTTGCTGTCCCAAAGACATAAAAAACAAGGATATTTTGTAAAAAGAGTCAGGTATTTTTGGAATCAGCACATCAAAAATATCCAAAATCAGTTCGTACTTTTCTGGCACCAAAATAAAAAAATTATTTTGTTGGGCAGTATTATTAATTTACAATATATTTGTGTTCATATTATTATTATGTAATATTCAGTGGGATCCTGAAAGCTGGCGTTAAGTTACGTGTACAAGGACTACCTTTTAAGTTTTTACAAAAACTAAGAAAGAACTGTTTTATTGCTTTTCATATTCGCCTTTAAGATTTATACACTTTTGCGTTCAAACCAATTCTCGAAACATTTTTTTTACTATGAAGTTGGTATCTCAAAAACATTGTATTCGAAGGCATCAACAGCTTCTTGATGTGATTAAAATTGCTGTACACGCATTTTTTGTTTGACATTGGAAAAACCAAAAAAAAGTCGTTTGGGGATAAATCAGGTGAATACGGACAATGAGACATTAACTCGATGTTTTTCTCCTTCAAATAATCAATTGTTTGTAGGAGCATTGTGAATAATCCTGCCTCAGCTGGATAACAGGAAGCATCGTTTTAGTAATACCGTTTATCAAGTTTTATATTTCTTATCAATAATTTTTTTGACAACAAAAATCCAATTTCGATTTGACAATCCGTGATATCTTGATAAAAATTCATCTGACAGGTAATAATTGCATTAACACCTGATTCTTTATATGTTAAACTTCATTTGTTTAAAAAAAATAATAAAATAATCTAATAACAAACATGATGTAGTACAGTTGTCTTGAAATAGAATTTTTTTGTAGGGATCAGTCGATTTTAAAAATTAATCATCAATTTTTGTTCCGAAACGTAATTGTACGAAATCTAATTAGGCCATAGAGTGACGTAAAGAATTGCACTGAACTCACATGGATAAAAAAATTACAAAGAAGATTCGTTTTTAATTGGATAACAAACGAGGGGAACCGAATAAGCACGATCTAGTACAATCCATAACAAAATTCACTCATTAAATTGGGTTCGAATACATTTTAATGAATTAATTCTTTGTTTACATTCTTATCAATGTTTCAGTTTCAAATTCCACAGCACCAGTGTCTTTTTTGTTCTTATCAGTGCTCTAATTTGAAATTGCACCCCGACAGATTTGCCGATCTAACAGTAAATCTCGACAAATCAAATGCCGTGCTGGCATCTCCTTTCTTTTATTACACGAGGGTTACCTTTTATGTTTTTACAAACGACCACTAGATGGTAATATTGAAATGTGTAATTACTATATACGTAAAATTTGACATTTGTTATTGTGAAATAACTAGCAGCTTATAAATTGGCCGAGTAGTTTGGATCATTTTTTACGATTAAAGGCCAAACTCAACAACAATGCATAAATTCGCTTCGTTCAACTTTTGGAAATGAAGCACCATCAGAAAAGTCTGTTTACAATTGGTTTGCAGAATTTCGTCGTGGTCGTGCGTCTATCAGTGCCACCAACCAAAATCGGTTATGATTCAAAAAAACATCGATGCTGTGCACAAAATGATTGAAGAAGATCGGCATGTGACTTACGGCGTCTTTTGGCATATCACAGACTGCAATATATTCGATTTTGCATGAACATTTAGCTTTGAAAAAGATCTGTTTCCGATGGATTCCGCATAATTTGACCAAAGCTCAAAGGCTTGTGTTGATTGGTGTACGGGAATGCTATAAAAATTTAACCTAGGCATTACGAAATCCATATGCAACATCCTTACAGGTGACGAAACTTGGATTTATTCATATGAACCGGAAACTAAGAAACAATCCAGTGTTTGGGTCTTACAAGATGAACCGAAACCTACAAAAGTTGTTCGTTCACGAAGTACTTCCAAGATATTGGTCGCTTGTTTCTTCGGTTGTACTGGACAAGTCGCAACCATTCCTTTAGAGGATCGGAGAACAGTTAATGCTGAATGGTATACCAATTTGTTTGCCAGAAGTCACCGACAAAATCAGGAAAAACAACAAAAAACGTCGCATCATTCTTCATAGTCACAATGCAAGCTCCCACACAGCACGTCAAACAATTGATTATTTGAAGAAGAAAAACATCAAATTAATGTCTCATTGTCAGTATTCACCTGATTTATTCCCAAACGACTTTATTTTATTCCCTAATGTCTAACAAAAAATGCGTGGTCAGCGATTTTCATCACCTCAGGGAGCTGTTGAAGCCTTCTAAAACCATGTTTTTGAGATACCAACTTCAAGAGTGGAAAAAATGTTTCGAGAATTGGTTTGAACGCATGCAAAAGTGTATAAATCTTAAAGGCGAATATTTTAAAAAGCCATAAAACAGATTGTTCCAAGAAAAAGCGTTTCGTTCTTAGTTTTTGTAAAAACTTAAAAGGTTGTCCTCGTACCCTATATATTTTCAGTTAATTCACAAGTACAACACAGGAAATGAGAGGTAAAGAGTGTATAATACTCGTAGTATTATATTAATAATCTATTTTTCAACGGATATGCGTGTTTTGTTATCCAGTCATACAGTACTTGGTCTCATTGAATCGATTTGTGCCATCCACAATCAAGTTAAATGATGATTCTAAGCGTACGCTACGCAAATGAGACGTTATGTAAATAAAATCAGTGTAAATACGGCAAATTGCATTCAATCGTCCGACAATTATGTCCGACGTCTGTCACATAGTTAACAGAACTGTTGTTCCAATTTAATTATAACTAAGAGTTCTATTAATAGCCAGCAATTAAATGGGGGGCTTTAATTATTTAGGGGAGGTAAATCATAGTACATGTCAAATATAAAAAAATAAATTTGTAGTGAGTAAAAGCAACCAACTAATGGTCTAAATGTTGAATATCTGCACTTATAAGCGCTTATACCTTTTAAAACCATAATAAATCATGATTCAATAATGCTCTTTGGTTACTCTCCATATTATGACTTACAACGATACTTTAAAAAATTAATTATCTGAGTGGTAATTATCCTAACTTTTAAAACATAACTTCAAATGACAGATAAATAACAACAGAAAGTGATAGGGCTATTTTTATTTTCCTGATTTAAAATAATTTTTAAAAATTCTAGGGTGTCCCTCATGAGAGAGTTAATGGTCATCTACTGTTTTATAAAGTCAGCGGCATAAATCTTGTACTTGTACAGTATTATTGATTTTATTCATCAAATAGGGAAAAATTGCTAAGCGATATGACATCTGGTGGTATTTTAGCAACTACAGAAATAGACATTCTATCGCGCTTTTTTTATAAAAAATGTTTGCCTAAAAATATAATTGCATAAAAACAAGTATTAATATTATAGCAAAATTACAAAAACCACCATTAAACATTAAAATTCACGTTGTTTATATCTAACGAATATCTATTTTGAAGGTTCCAAGTATGCCGAAATAGCGCTGCCATCTTAAAATACTTCCCCTATAAGTAACAAATCACTAGGGGCCTCAGCCCGGCTACGCTGACCTTCACCCCCTTGTGGTACTGGGAAGCCCGCCTACTCTAATTAAATAAATTTAAATCCTCAAGCAGTTTAACAATTTTTATGCAAATTAAAGCAAATTTAATCTTTATAGATATATTCTTCGAAAAATAATAATGTCATTATAACTGTGGAAGAGAATATACAGTGAGTCTTGATTTAACTTGGAAGAATTTATGCAAAATTGTCTCGATTAACTAATCAAAAATCATACATACCTTAAAAACGATTTTACACGTTTTTAAAATAATTTAAAAGTAATATCGTGGTTATTTTATGTATAAAACTAAGTTGTCATTTCTCCTGTTAATTTACACTCAAAATGTAGACAATTTTATGGTCAGCAAAAATGTTTGAAATCTTGAAAATTACAAAAAAATGCGTAATATTTACCCACACATATGTATTTTTTTACAAAATTCAGCGATTATTTAAAAAAAAAAATCGATTGTAGATTTTTCGGCTTAGTTTTGTGCTAAATTTATCTTTTGAATTATAACACATTCGTATATCGTCAACTAAGAACTATCCGTGTCGTTGAAGTATCCGTGATATGTTCAGCTTTTCAGAAATTTGTTGACGATCAACGGCACGGTTTCGAGGAAAAAATGCATGATTTTTATCAATAAAAATTAGTCAATACCCCCCGTCGAAATAAAATTAAGCCTAAGCACTAAAAAAAATATCACCCGGATAAGACGGCGGTTCATTTTCCTCTCTCCGCGTTACCAGAAAAATGAAGATACACCAGAAGTTGAATAGAACATACATACCACACTTGTACAATATAATAGTAGATAATATTGGTAGTTGATTTTCTCGTGTGTTAGTTATGGAGAATATGGAAACGTTTCTATTCACCGGAATAAATCTATTACTTTCATGTTTAAATAAGCTTATTGCCTTCAATACATCCGTTTAATAAGCGTAGCGTGAGTTGACGTTAGAAGAGTGTATCGACGTCGTCGTCGCGAGCGCCGCGGCGCTGCCGCCTACGGCCCTCAAGTGCGGACTAATTAGTGATTTAGACTGTTGTGAAGTTACCTCCCAATTAGTACAGCCCTAATTGGAAACGCTCTCCATACAAGAGCCGAGTGAAAAATGGCCTAACAAAAGTTAATTAAAAATGTTATTAACGTACTTAGGACTGTATATGCCGCAGCCTTCGCTTCACATAAACAAATATATTAATAGCAAACTTTCTTTTTTAAATATTACTCAACATTTTTGCTTCTGTTTTCATTTATTTCAAAACAAAAGTGTTCAGTTTTCTCCAAAATCTTTAATATTTAAAAATCATGATATCATTTGAAAGAAATTTATGTGTTATTTATGATAAGTGTGATTTGTCACACATTTCAGGATTTTGTAGGTACGAGGATTCAGTGACGTACGCAGGAATTGGGGGAAGACAAATTTATTTAAATTATCCTCATTTCTAAAAAAGTGATGATCTAAAAAAAAGCTCCTCGCTTTTGAGTAATGACCTAAAAAATAAAAAATTTGATGTGAAGTGTGAATTTTCACACATTTCAGGGTTTTGTAGTAAGTGAATGATTATTATTTGGGATGCCAAAACAAATTTTATATTAAAACATTTTTTTTGTTAATTTTAATTCGAACGCCTAATACCATTATTTAGGTTTCTAAATATGTGCAGTAATTTTTTTTTTATATAGCAAGGTTCATTAAGCATTTTAAAAATTGCGCCTATGGCTTCCATTGGCTGTTATAAGTTCCGCCCCTCTGATTTCGTGTACATTGAAACAGAATTAAATTATAATTTAAACCATTTCCACTGGCTATTAAATTTACGCTTTTAAAAATTAAATGCAACATTTGCCAAAATATAACTAGAATTTTGAAAAAATAATTTAAACAATATAAAAATTAAAAAAAAAAAATAATATTGTCTCTTTTCGCAGGGTTCGATTTCGGATCGAGTTACTTGGGTGAAACGCCAGTGTCAAAACCACTACACCAGCATACACGTTCCATAGTAGCGTGTTACTTATATTATATTATTATTATAACTTGTGTACATTATTAGCCAAAAATCACAAAAAATGCGTTTTTTTCCAAAAACGTAATCTGATCAAAAATTCCTGTTGTACTATTACGGTTCACACCAACATACATTACTTAGAATTTTTTTAGATTTTTAGTTTAAACCATCTGGGCTTCAGGGTGTGGGACAAAAAATTTCTTGCACAATTTTGGCAAAAATCACTTCAAAATAATTTATTTTGCAAAAATAAAAATTTGATCGTTAATCCACGTACCAAGGACTTTCATTTGATACCCTACTCAGAATTATAAAAAAATATATTTTTTTTTTTCGATGAGCACATATTTGTTTATATTTTTAGGGGGATATGTTTTTTAGATGCTTTAGTATTTTGCTATGTGCGGGTCAAAGAGTTGTATAAGCATGCAAAATTTCAACTCTCTAGGTTTAGCCGTTTGGTTACAATTTTTACCGAACAGACAGACAGACTGGGGTTTTTTGATCATGCCTACAAAACCCTAAAAAAGAAGGTATAAATACGAATGATGATCTAAAAAAAGCTCCTCACTGCTGAAATACAAGTGAAGACCTAAAAAAAATCCTCATCGCTATATTTATCTAAAACCATTGATAAAAAATTTGGTGTTTCCCTTTCTTGAGGGGGGCCCGGGTTACCGCCCAATGGAATTAAATCGTGAACATTTTCGAGCGATTAATTTTTACAACTTTCGATGTGGATTAATTCAACAACAGTACATCGATGAAATTAATTCGACTTTTGGCGATGAAGCATCATCAACTACTATTGTTTATCAATGGTTTGCTGACTTCAATCGTGGCCGTAGTTCGCTTAAAGACGAATTTCGTGAAAGTCATCAAAAATCGGTTGTTGTTCCGGAAAACATTGATGCTGTGCGTGAATTGATACTGCAAGATCGTCATGTGACTTATCGTGAGATTGAGGTATCCTTGGGCATTAGGGGACCATCAATTCATTATTGCATGAACATTAGATGATGGTTACGGACGTTTGAATGTTTTTGAGTGTCCCAAAACGACTTCCCTTGAGGTGATTTTTCAATCTTGGGAAGAGGAAAAAGTCACAAGGACTCAAGTCAGGTGAATAAGGAGGCTGAGGAGCTACAGGAATGTGTTTACTAACCAAAAACGCGTTTATTAAAATTGCTGTTTGACAGGCGCATTTTTCTCGTCCCAATTTCATTGGTCAAAATTTGATAAACGGTAGTGTGAGTCAAATTCAACTCTTCTCCGATCATTCTGACTGTCAACCAACGATCTGAACGCACAAGATACCGGATTCTGTAGACATTTTCATCAGTTCTTGAGGATGAAGGCCTTCCGTTGCGTGATTTATCTTCAATCAACTCTCTTCCTTCTAAAAATGCCTTAAACCACCAAAAAATCTGGGTCCTTGACAAAACACTGTCTCCGTAGGTCTGCTGAAGTTTTGCAAAACTTTCCTTTGCACTGCGATCAAGTCTGAAGCAAAACCTGATAGCACACCGTTGCTCTAAATCAGTGGTTCCCAACCTTTTTTGTGGTGGGGGTTTTTGAATGTGAAAATAAGCTCTCGCACCCCCATAAAAAATGTGTTCAGATTTTTTCAGTTGAGTCATATTTATATGTCAAATTGATCAAAATAAAAAGTGAAGAGCAAAAAAAAGGAAATCGCATGAATATTTCTTTAAAATTGATCAAATTAATTGATCTAATTAATGTAGCATTCAGCGGTTCTTAAAATTAGAATGAAAATATACTTATTGAAAAATAATTTTTTATTATTATTTATTACAAAAAGAAAATAATACGTCACACGTCAAACTGAAAATTCGAGTGTTAAAAAAATCTAGACTATTTAAAATTTAAATAAACTAGATTTTTTATATAAATTTTATAAATTTCTATAAATCATCTCGCACCCCTCAAAATGCTTTCCCGCACCCCCCAGTTGGGAACCACTGCTCTAAATGAATGCCACTCATTTTTAGAACGCACTAGAAAAAACTGTTTCTGGAAAAAAATCACTACGGACAACAAAATTAATCCAGCGAGTTCAAACTCATAGTGAAGGTGTATCACGTGTTCACCTGCCAAGTCCCGCGACCAAAATGTTGCCAGATGAAACGCTATGTTTCTAGTCCGGTTACTTAATTTACTCACTTCGTATGCTAAGTAGATTGTAGTCTTATCAGAAAGATGTGATGTGGTAGGTAGCGCTAATAGTTGCTGTATGCCAAAAATTTAACTAATTAACATATATGGAGACCTGATCTTTAACAGGAATGGAGGATTTAAGGCCAAACATCCCGGCTGACGATGTCCAAGTAGGAGAGAGAGAGAAAAACATCCTAAGGGCTACAACTGTTGCAGTATCCTATTATTGGTCTTGTAATAACAGATCTTGTTAACTGCAAACAAGACCTGGCCAGCCTTTTGTTTCAGAACAGATCATTATTAACGATCCTTATAATAGACTGTTTTAATTTATTTTGTTCAAACATTTTATTAATTGATACTATTGTTTATTTCGGTATTTCCTGTTCTATTTTGTGTAAAGATATTTTGTGGTAATAAGGAGATCAGAAAATACTAAATTAACTAGCTATTTATATAATATCCACCAAAGAAGCCCTCTATCCTTCTCTAGTCCGTGGGTTGGACAAGGAAGGAATATCTCACAGGGTAGGAATAAAATATTTTCACACCAAATTCGTCAATAAGAATAACTACACACTTAAAAAATGTTTAAGGTAAAATGCCTATTACGGGGATGCTTTTGAAAAATGGACAGAAAACCAAAACAAATAAATAATTAGGCAAATTTTTTTTTGGGTAATAATTTGTTTAACCGTTAGACGAATGAACAAACTAAAAAGATATTATTACAGCCTTAAGTATATAACTATATACAGTTGTGGCGAACTAATTAAAAACGACAGGTAAAATTACAGACAATTTTCTCTAGTTTTAACTATAGTCAATAAATCGCCAAATATGTACTAATTTTTATATGCCTTATACTATACCCCAAAGTAAATATTGCATCATCCAAAAATCTTCGGTCGTAAAATTTGTTTAGTTCAGTTCAAGCGTACATGTGCATGTTTCAATTGGCGATATAATTAGGAACAACATTGCAAAACATTATTTTGCGAAGTCTGAGCTATGTCAACAAATAAAACACTGGTAAGAATTATTAATAGAAGGGTTATAGTGGTAAAATCAATTTCGTATTTTGTGTTGTAGGTTAAGTTTTTTTTATTATGGGTAGAAAAAAAAGTTGCGCACCAGGCATAAGGGATGCCATAGTAAAACTGCATTTAAATGAAAATATGTCTTATGGAGTAATTGCAAATAAATTAAAATGTTCTAAAACTATGGTTTATAACGCGATGCAATATTTTAATAAGCATCACACCACAGAAAATGTAGCTAGACGTCGACTACCTCGAAAAACTTCAGAAGCGGTGGATCGACCAGTTCGATTAGCAAAAACTAATCCCTTTCTTAGCTCCAAAGAAATCCAGAAGGAGATATTTGCTGAAGAACCTAAATGCACTATCAGCTCGTTCTATCAGAGAAAGATTGAATGAGAACCAACTATTTGGAAGAGCTGTTAGAAAGAAGCCACTACTTTCATAAAAAAACAAGAAGGACAGGCTAGCTTTTGCCAAGGAACATAAAGATTGGACTATTTCCCAATGGAAGCATATCCTTTGGAGCGATGAAACGAAGGTTAATCGATTGGAGTCAGATGGAAAAAAATATGTACGGCGCCCTTTTAACCAATCAAAATATATGAATACATGCATATCACAAGATCGTTCTTAATTAGTTCGCTACAACTGTATATGCAATAATTTCGATAATTCGTTAATACCTAAAACATAGTTTTGAATGATAATAAATGTATGTAAGTCCTCCTCTGTGATAGGTATTGTGAGTTAATCAGTCGGGTACTTCATTAAAATTTTACAGGTATTAATTATGAAGGTAGGTGCATCTACCCATCTCACTCGCGAATCTGCCTTTGTGAAACTGCGTTCACGGTCTACTCTCTTTCCCCGTGAATTCAATTAAGAAATTATACTCTGCCTTCTAATTGAACGACATCGATCTGAGGTATTTATTATTAATTAGATATAAAAGTAATTAACTTCGATAAAAGTGGTGAATTATATTTTAGGCCTTTCAAAAAAATCCTCTCAAAAATTATATGAGTTTAGAGGAAAAAGTTTTTTATTATAAAGCCTTGCATTTAAGAGGATGAGGCACCACAGTACAAAGTTACGTTAAATATTGTGTCTCTCTTGAACCAACATTTTTCAATTTTGTAAACCAATTGTGTTGAAGAAGAATTAAAATTTTTGGAGATTGCACCATATTACCAAGAACACAAAACTATGTATATTCGTACCCAACGTAAAATTCGTAATGTTATATGGATGTGAGACGTGGAAGGTTACACAGTTTATAATCACCAAACTGAAAGTTTTCATCAACAAATGCGTAGGATCTTTAAAATAAGATGGACGGACAGGGTAATTAATCAAGAGCTGTTAATACGCTACAACCAAATTCCTATAGACAGAGAAATCAGGAGGCGGAGGGTGGAACTGGATTGGCCATATACAAGGTGTCTCAAAAGAAATTTTATATTTATTTAGCTTACTGCGTGAACGCAACGTATCCGAGGGGCGCGGGGGTAATGTCAATCGGTAGCCTGGTTCTTGGGAATTCAGTCGCTATGGAGCGTTTCTCGGGAGCAGACCGCGCGTTATGCGTGCGAGAGTTTTACAAAAACGGTGATTCGGCGACTGTAGCGCGTAGAATATTCTGCAGTATTCGAGGTTTTCGCCACTTAAATGATGCGCCAAGCATTCCTCTCATTCGACATTGGGTTAAAAAGTTTGAAGAGACTGGTACAACGCTGGATAAATCAAAATCCGGGCGACCTAGGTCATCAAGAACGGTAGAAAACGTGGAGAATGTTAATCAGTCTGTTCGTGACGACCCGAACCTTTCAATTCGGAAGCGCGCAAGTGCTTTAAATGTGCATAGATCATCATTACATCGCATTATGCACAAAGACCTAAAGCTGCACCCCTACAAAATTCAATTGGTGCAAGAATTAAAGCCCCAAGATGCCAGTCAGAGGCTTAATTTCGTAAATCAGGTGATTGAGCGATTTTCAACGTTTACCAACATTTTGTTTTCGGATGAAGGTCATTTTCATCTTAATGGCCACGTAAATAAGCAGAACTGCCGCTACTGGAGTGCAACGAATCCGAAACGCAAACATCAGAAACCCCTACATTCGCCTAAAGTGACCGTATGGGCTGCGATGTCGGCGCGAGGAATTATCGGCCCTTACTTTTTTGAAGACGAAAGGGGGCGTGCAGTTACAGTGAATTCAGAGCGTTATGTGGAGATGTTAGACAACTTCTTGGTACCTGAACTGCAAAACTTTCCTGGTTATAACCAAAGAACATGGTTCCAACAGGACGGAGCAACTTCACACACGTCCAATATGTTTCTGACACGTGTTCGTGAAATTTTCTCAGGCACATTGATCTCCCGGAGAGGTGACATAAATTGGCCTCCACGCAGTCCAGATTTAACCCCTATGGACTTTTTCCTATAGGGTTATCTTAAATCTAAAGTTTACGCCCATAAACCGACTTCACTGGCGCATTTGAAAGAAAATATCCGTCACGAAATGGCAGCCATCCCTGAGTCCACCTGCCGAGACGTCATAAGTAATTTTACTGTTCGATTAAATGAGTGCCGAGAACGCGAGGGTCTACATTTAGACGATATTATTTTTAAGAAATAAATCCCCAAAAAGTGTATTTTAATAATTAATAAACATTTTTTCTATATACGGCTTACTTTTTTTTTAATCGATCCACTAAATATAAAATTTCTTTTGAGACACCTTGTATTAAGAAGAGAGCCAAGCAATCTAGAAAGAATGGCGCTAGATTGGCATCCACAGGAGAATCGTAAAAACGGTCGCCCGAAATCTACCTGGAGAAGAAGCATCAGAGAAGAAATTAAAACGGAAAATAAGACGTGGTCAAAAGTAAAAAGACTTTCAGCCAAGAGAGTCCGATGGAAGTGATTTGTAGAAGCCCTATGCTTCAACTAGGAGTGATGGAAATATATAAGAACTAATTCAGCTTATTGGAAGCACATTTTGAATTTGCTAATTGTTACCTTTATAGTAGGATTTTTAAAAGTAATATGGTATGGACTAGAGATGGGTCGTTCATGAACGAACCGGCTCACTGAGCCGACTCAGTACACTGACCGAAGTGACACGGTTCACCAAATTGAAATGAGCCGACTCACGGCTCACTGTATAGTTTCAAGTTTCAAGGATACGATTGGTCGGGCGATTGTGAGCATTGACCGGAGTGATCCGGATCTGGATCGATGTCATGTTGAACTTCGCGAGAACTCGGCTTGTAATGTATTATCATAAAGTGTATTATTTATTGTCATCAATTTGTAGGGCAGTTTATTTGAAACTAATATGCTTAGTCTGTATTTTCTTACAACCATACTATATAAAAATATTGCCCAAATCCCAGATGTCCGATTTATAAGGGCAATAAACATTGCCATAAACTTAACACATCTGGTTTAAAATACAGTAGCTACATAAAGTGAATTGTTTGTTTCAAAAATGTTAGATAAGAACCGGGGCTAGGCGACGTTCTACCTACGAGCGAACGACCGACAACTGACCGGGTCTAAGCGACGTTCTACCTACGAGCGAACGACCGACAATTGACCGGGTCTAAGGAAGAGCCAGCTCTAAGCGACGTTCTACCTACGAACGAACGACTGACCGACCTGTGTCTCGGGATCATGTTTACAGTTCATATATTGCAAGAACCGGCTCTATGCGACGTTCTACCTACGAACTAACGACCGACCTGTGTCTCGAAAACATGTTTACTTAACCCGATCACTGAGCCGGATCAATGAACCGGCTCAACAAACTGAACGACCTCCACTGATCCGGTTCCGCAAACTGAGCCTAAATTCCCATCTCTAGTATGGACTATAAGGCTCTCACCAGAAACCTGCAGTAACTCCTCAATATCTTGCTCATCTACATCTCCTAGTCCTGCTGTGTCGATTAGGTTGACAATTTGGTCAACGATAGGTTCTTCTCGTTAAGTATCCTTCAATATTCGCATTTAATAAAAGTAATTAGTAAAAAATATTTATAAATACCATACTCATTCATTTTATATTTCTTCGTGCTGCTGTTCCACAATTATTAATATCCAAAATAGCTCAACGGTAACGATTGAGCTTTAACATTCTGATAACTATTGTTCAAATATCCAAAATAATTTTAATTAACTTCTAACAGTGAGGTCATGACTCTCAGTTTGAGATATTCTGTTCCTTTACGGTAGAATTAATAACCTTGAGCGACCATCAAAAACAGAAGAGATAGAACTGTTCAGAGATTTAATTAAGCGCAAAGAGCAAGTTTTTTAGCAGCCAGAGGGCTAGATAATCATTTAAGTCCAAAGCTCAGGTAACAATTATATGTGTTGTATCAAAAGGGAATCTTTTCCCTAAGGGAAAACACAGAGAACTCGATGAAAATCTGGGAAATTAAGAGAAAATTAAGGTACTCAACACTTGTATTAAACAACTAATACGATTCTCGTCCAGAAAATAAAGAACGCTTGGTTATTAACAACATAACCAATACAATTCAATGAAAACTAAGTTAATTGTTAACATACAGGAGTCTATGAAGTACAAGGTGTCTCAAAAGAAATTTTATATTTATTTAGCTTACTGCGTGAACGCAACGTATCCGAGGGGCGCGGGGGTTATGTCAATCGGTGGCCTGGCTCTTGGGAATTCAGTCGCTATGGAGCGTTTCTCGGGAGCAGACCGCGCGTTATGCGTGCGAAAGTTTTACAAAAACGGTGATTCGGTGACTGTAGCGCGTAGAAAATTCTGCAGTATTCGAGGTTTTCGCCACTTAAATGATGCGCCAAGCATTCCTCTCATTCGACATTGGGTTAAAAAGTTTGAAGAGACTGGTACAACGCTGGATAAATCAAAATCCGGGCGACCTAGGTCATCAAGAACGGTAGAAAACGTGGAGAATGTTAATCAGTCTGTTCGTGACGACCCGAACCTTTCAATTCGGAAGCGCGCAAGTGCTTTAAATGTGCATAGATCATCATTACATCGCATTATGCACAAAGACCTAAAGCTGCACCCCTACAAAATTCAATTGGTGCAAGAATTAAAGCCCCAAGATGCCAGTCAGAGGCTTAATTCGCAGGCAAATTGATCTCCCGGAGAAGTGACATAAATTGGCCTCCACGCAGTCCAGATTTAACCCCTATGGACTTTTTCCTATGGGGTTATCTTAAATCTAAAGTTTACGCCAATAAACCGACTTCACTGGCGCATTTGAAAGAAAATATCCGTCACGAAATGGCAGCCATCCCTGAGTCCACCTGCCGAGACGTCATAAGTAATTTTACTGTTCGATTAAATGAGTGCCGAGAACGCGAGGGTCTACATTTAGACGATATTATTTTTAAGAAATAAATCCCCAAAAAGTGTATTTTAATAATTAATAAACATTTTTTCTATATACGGCTTACTTTTTTTTTAATCGATCCACTAAATATAAAATTTCTTTTGAGACACCTTGTATAACCATATTATGGGCAATATATTACTCCAGAAATAGTCAGAATATAACAATGGACAGTATTAGTTTACAGATAAATCATTAGATGTCACTATAGTCACTGTATTACTATAGGGAAATAAATTTACGATCGTAACGCCGCGGTGGTCATTTTTGAAATTATTTCCGAATTATCCATCGCCCCAGTTGTGAAAAGCTCCAATTGTGAACGCTCCGAATTTTCTTACGGCTCCAGTTGTCTGGTTACCTTAAAAAACTTTCTTTCAGTCGTACCAACTTAAGGAAATCAAAATAAATCAGATTCAACAGTTATCACAGATTTTCTGTGTAAAATTAACTCAACCGTCTGTAAGAAGATAAAACGACAATTTTTAAAGAAACGACAAACTTCCCCTTCGTATTTCGTGAGATAGAAAAGGATAAAAGTATCAGAGAGGGTTATAATAGGATTATTACGGGCTCTTAGCACCTGTAAGCATTGCTAAATTATACCAATGTAAGAAAAGACATGAATACTGAAAAAAAAAACGGATAAAAGAGATAAATTGAGTGGAAATAAACGAAGAGTGAATACTAAGATAATGTTAAGGATATAGAGCCAAGGGAAAAATAAAATTGTAATGTACATAGTGCTCTTCAATATTGTAGGACAAAAACTATAGTAAATCAAAATCTGAATAAGCTAGAATAGTACAATATATAGATTGTACTGCTGTAGCCTAGTACATGGGTCGGCAACCTTTCAGTGACAAAGAGCCAAATCTATATTAAAAACAAAAACAATAACATGGAAGAGCAGCTAAATAATATATTCTATATTTAAGAAAAAAACGTAAAAATTGTTATTAATATATAATGTACAAATAAATTAATATTTACTTGTACATTTAGTTTGTGATACCTATTGCACTTGCCAGTATATTACAATATAATAATTTTTTTACTGGGACGATTGCTACTTGCATAGTGTTCGATAAGACTTCAATATTTGGTAAATATTCAGTAATCTTTAACTTAAGGCAGCACTCAAGTTTCAGGTCAGTAAGATTACTTCTTAACTGACTATTAATTTCATAGGTGAAAAGACTTGCTTACAGTAATGTGTGGATCCGAAAATTGTCAGTAGTCCAAAAGCATAATTTTTTAAATGATTCTGGAAGACGATTCCAAGCTTCGAAAACAACTTTATCTACATCTTGAAGATTGCGAATTTCGGTCCACTTATGCTGGATAAAATGAACTTTTCTCTTTCTAAACTTTCCAGTTCAGAATTAAGTTTTAAGAATATATTATTCCATAAATCTTTGGATTTCAAATCCAATAATTGAAGTTCAAATTGTACCTGATTAATCAATGGGAATGGTGATAAATGTAATTGCTGCATATCTGCTTCAATTGGTTTTGTCAAAAGAGCTAGTGTAGCTTTATATTTTCTAAACTCTTTAAATCTTTCTCCAAAAGCTTCTTTCATGTTAACAATAGTTTGTGCACAAAAAAATTGCATTAATAACGTTGTTATTGTCCTTATGTTTTTGAAAATTAATAAAATGTAAAAATGTTTCTGCACGTATATCATTCATCAGAAATTACTTCTTCTAAAAGGGAATATGCAGTAACTCGGGGAATTAAAGGGCGTGAATTGCACCGTAAAACATCCTGAACAATACAAAACCTGTATAGTACAGGCAGAAAATTAATTATATTAAAATAAAAACCAGCCAATTTTCAAAGAGCCACAATATTTTCTAAAAGAGCCGCAGGTTGCCGACCCCTGGCCTAGTACTATAAAAGTCCGAATTTTATAGTATTAGTATTATATTTCTTGTGTAGTATTATATTTCTTTGATACTAATACTCAATATATTTTGTACTATTTTACCCTAGTACTATCAGCAGAGTTTTGTAGGTATGACCAAAAACCCTTATGTCACTCATGTGTCTGTACAGTAGAAATTGTAACCAAACATAGAAAGTTGAAATTTGGCATGCTTATTATCGGGTCAGGAATTCAAAAAAGCACATTCCCAGATAAATATCAACAATTATGAATTTACTAAAAAAATAAATTTATTTTTTTTAAATTTTGAGTGGCATTCGAGGGTTGCCTTTTATATTTCGAGATTTGAGATCAAAAACAATTATTTATCAACAAAAGTGGCTTTATTTTTTTTTCAAAATATTATCCATGAAGATCAATACACTTTTGCATACGTTTGAACCAATTTTCGAAACATTTTTTCCACTCGATTTACATCAGCGATTGTCAAATTATGTGGAATCCAACGCGAACAAATCTTTTTGGCGGTCAGATGTTCATGTAAAACTAAATGTATACTGGTCCCACTAATGCCGAAGGATACCTCAATCTCACAATAAGTCACATGACGATCTTGCAGTATCAGTTCACGCACAGCATCAATGTTTTCCGAAACAACAACCGATTTTGGAGGACCTTAAGTCAAAACTTTCTGAGTACGTATACCGTCAAAAATGTCAAACTTTACGATTATTATTACTTTTTTATAGAAGCGTCAGTTGCCAGATGGCAGCACAGTTTAGCGCAATCCCGAAATATAAGAGGCAGCCCTCGTACCTATATTTCTCACTAGCAAGATACTAGCTTGATTCCTAACCTAATTAAACGTGCCATTAGGTGATCGCTATTACCCAACTCTCCTAAAATGTATTTTCCTTTGGTTAAAAATCCATTTTGTTGATAATAAAAATAAGTAAAATCTGTAATATTGTTAATGTGTTTTTTTGGTGTTTTAACGAAATTAGCGGTATTAATAAAACTAATTAATGCTTTCCTCATAAGCAGATCACGTGCACTCTAACACATTTCAATTACATTAATGTATTTCTGTTTTTGTCACCCCTCTGTACAGGCGGAGAATAGGTTACTCTGTCTAATTGCCTAGTTCACCTAGCATTTCATATACTATCATTTCCATCTTTAAAAATTGGATACCGGTGAATAATTAAAAGATAAACACTTTGGTCCATGGAAAGAAATTGTTAGATTTGGCTTGTGGCTTTAAAGTAGTGGTCAAGAACGAGCGGCCCTGTTGTGTCTGATGCTTCTTCTCCAGGTTGATTTCGGGCGACCGTTTTTACGCTTCTCCTGTGGATTCCAATCTAGCGCCATTCTTTCTAGATTGCTTGGATCGCTTCTTAGTACAATCCAGTTCCACCTGCGCCTCTTGATTTCTCTGTCTATGGGAATTTGGTTGCACAAGGTTCTTACAGGGAAATCGGCGAAACAGTGCAGTTGAGTCACTTGAAACGTCACAAAAAAATGTGACGTCAGGTTTAGTACGTTTACATTCATCTATTTAACGAATCTAATATTTGTATGCTGTCACTTGTATCGAAATGAAATAAAAATATAAGAATAAGAACAGAATAGAAACAAATAAACTATTCTAATAGGCAAAATAGTCTTACAAAGGACTGATTTGATCCAAAAATATGATCAAAGAAAATAAAATAAAAATAAGTTGAATATAACTATGCAGTACACACAAAATCAAATAAGAAAATATATAACTAAACACAAAACTGCTAAATAAACAACCAACTAAAAAATTGATGTGAAGTGTGAATTTTCACACATTTCTGGGTTTTGCAGGTATTTAGTAACTGAACGATGATTATTTGGGATGCCAAAACAAATTTTATGTCAAAATATTTTTTATGAATTTTAATTCGAATGCCTAATACCATTATTTGAGTTTCTAAATATATGCAGTATTTTTTTTATATAGCAAAGTTCATTAAGATTTTGAAAATTGCACCTATGGCTTCCATTGGTTGCTTACATCATAAGTCCCGCCCTTTGATTTCGTCAAACATAGAATTAAATTATAATTTCAACACTTTCCACTGGTTATTAAATTTACGCTTTTAAAAATTAAATGCAACATTTACCAAATATAACTAGAATTTTAACAAAATAATTTAAACAAAATAAAAATGCAAAAAAAAAAACAAAAATAAAATCAACAGGATTCGAACCCTAGTTTGCAAGTTAAGTTATATTATTAAGCGCACGACGAATCCAACCACGCCACGAGAGTTACTGATGTGGTATGTTACACAACGTATTAAATAGTTTTTTTTATAATATTTTTAACATATTTTAGTTAAAAACACAAAAAATGCGTTATTTTCCAAAAACATAATCTGATCAAAAATTCCTGTTGTACTATTCCGGTTCACACCAATGTACATTGCTTAGAATTTTTTCAGATTTTTAGTTTAAACCATCTGGGCTACAGGGTGTGATACAAAAAAATTTTTGCACAATTTTGGTAAAAATCGCTTCAAAATAATTTATTTTGCAAACATAAAAATTTGATCGTTAATCTACATACCAAGGTCTTTCATTTGATACCCTACTGAGAATTTAAAAAAAAATATTTTTGTTTTCGATGAGCACATATTTGTTTATATTTTTAGAGGGATATATTTTTTAGATGTTTTAGTATTTTTCCTATGTGCGGGTCAACGAGTTGTATAAGCATGCCAAATTTCAACTCTCTAGGTTTAGCCGTTTGGCTACAATTTTGACCGAACAGCCAGACAGACAGACAGACAGACAGACGACAAAATGACGGTATAAGGGTTTTTTGGTCATACGTACAAAACCCTAATAAAAAAGGTTTTTATAAATTACTATAAGTTAGATATTTGAACACAAGTCAGTATCAAAAAACAACGGAATATTATAGACAAATGTAAACATCGTTTTATTCAGGGATACCAATTCAAATGTCCCTATATTAATAAACACTTTTAAAATTTGTAAATCTTCAAAATGACTATCGAACACAAACTAAAAATGACTTCAAAAGGTATGTTTTAGTAAAATAAAAGAGTAAAGAGCAATATAAGTCTATAATTCACATGCAAAAAAAAGTTTGTCATTGAAATTATGACGCAAAATGACGAACTGCGCTGTTTTAGCGACTGAGCTAAAAAGAAAAAGTGCATCTCTTTTATTTTGAATAAACAAGTATAGTATTTCCAAAATGAAATGGCCACTCTCACTTGCTGATTCCAATAATGACTGATAGTATAACCATTATCTACCATTATTATTATTATACCTGCTGAGCTTATAGTTCTGTTAAAAATAGTTGCCAGGACCGTAATAATTATTTAAAATATACGTGTTTTCTTATATGCTGTTTAGAATGACAAAAAAATTGACATTTTTTGAAAAATTTATCTCATCAAAAATTCCTGTGGAACTATTTCGGTTCCTATCAATGGTCATTACGGAGAATTTTTTGAGTTTTGGATCAATCCCTTTGGGTGATAGGGTGGGGGACCAAAGTTTTTTGACACATTTTTGGCAAAAATCCAATAAAAAAATAGATTTTTCAAAAATTAAAATTTGTTTCATTTGGTATGCCAATCAAAATTAAAAATATATATATTTATTCTTTTATTAAATACATAATTGTTTATATTTATCCCGTGCTGTATTTTTTAAACTCTCTATAGTTTTCCTATAGTGGTCCACAAAGTTGTACAAGTATGCCAAATTTCAACTTTCTGATTTATTATATAGTTTTAAAATTTTAGCGGATAAGTAAAAATTTGCCATGGTCCAGCAGTTTAGAAACACTGATCTAGAAAATGTCCAATCCAAATTAGCTAAATTCAATTTTAGTTTGGCTTTCAATTCAACAATAAAATTTTTCTATTCTTCAAAACCCCCAATTAAAATAATAATTCTATTGTTCCGCCACTGCATTCTCTGCGTCTAGTCTCTAATTAGCCAGTACGTCCCCCTAATAAATTCTCCGGATCCCGATTTACTACTCCCGGAGTTTACATAGCAGGATCAGAGTAGATCGGTATAGTTCGGCACTCCCCGTCATTACACACGTATTATTGAATTAGCTAAATCAATGAAGGGTGAACTTTAACGAGTTGGAATGGGTTTGCGTACTTAGGAGGTACAGGGTTAAATTTACAGACCAGTTAGATAAAGGACACTCCAAGCAGCACAATTTAAAATATCTCTAGATAGAATTTTATTGGATATTCTATTAAGTGTTTCAAATATGTAATAAAATGGAACGTTTAACAAAGATTAGCTAACAGAAGACTTGGTACAAGATACCTGGAGATATACACGGTGTATCAAATAACTTGGTAAGCATGGGGATCTCGCACGGTAAGAGATACAAGGTCGGTTAAATTAGACCAAAGCTGCCGCATTAAGGGACCATTTTAATGATGTCTTTGTTCTCCTAAAAAAGTACATAGGTTACTAGATATGAACGAAAATGTAAATTTTCCGGTTTTTAATTTTAGCTCGTAACTTACAAAATTGAAATATTAAGCGATTTTGGTATGCACTTTTTTTTTTAATCTTTATTTAATGACGCTTCAATTACATGATTTTTAGCATCAGTTATTGGTTATTACATTTATTATAATATTACATATATACTTACATCTTTTATATTTCATTTGTAAGTTTTTGTTCATTTAGGAAGTTGATCAAGTTGGTGGTTGAAGTGTTATTGTTCTGGAGTGCTTCTTTAAAGGTGTTTGGTCTCTTGTATTTGATTCGACGGGTGCAATATTTAGGACAGTCTATCACTATATGTTCCACTGTTAGAGGTGTATTACACTGTGTGCAGATTTTGGGTTCACTTCGTGCAAGTAGGTTTTCGTTGGTGATTTTAGTGTGCCCAATTCTCAGTCTAGTGAGCATGGTTTGTTGTTTCCTGTTTCTGTCTAAGTTCCATATATTTGTGTCTTCTTTAACTTGACGCAGTTTATTGTTGAAGGTATTTGTCCATAGACAGTTTTGATATATTTTTGCCTTTTCTCGAATTATTTTTTGGTCTTTTGCGGGTGTTTTGATGTTCTTGAGTGGAGCGTTTTTGCTGTTTTTTGCCGTGCTGTCTGCAAGTTCATTGCCTGGAATTCCAGCGTGACTGGGAATCGAAACAATTGTTACGTTCACGTCTCGTGTGGATTTGGTATGGTGGAACATTTTCTGGATTGTTCGCACACTTTCCAATCTGCTTTTTGGATTTCGTATCTCGGTTGCTGCTACCAGGGAATCAGTGAAGATGGCAAAATGGGTATTTCCTGCAGATGTTAGTGTATATTTAACAGCCTCATATATGCTTTCAACTTCAGCGGTGTTGATGGAAACTGTGTCTGGAAGTTGGTAGCTTTTTACTGTGTTGTTGTGGATGTAGGCTATCTTGATTTCATTATTTCTTTTGGTGGCGTTGGTATATATATAGTCTGTATTCGGAAGGAACGTTTTGCATAGATTTTTGAACTCTTGTCTGTATTTACTGTTAGGTGTGTTTGATTTGTCGTAATTTGTGAGTGTTAAGTCTATTATTGGGAGTTTTATTGTCCATGGTGGTGTAGTGTGGTACTTTCTCTATTTTTGGACGATATATGTGAAATTGGCGTGTATTGGTGATTGCTTTTTGGATGGGTGTTTCTGTTTTGGGTATTAGTTGGTTCGGTGATTTATTTTGGTATATTGATTGATATGTAGGATGAGACGGATTTGTTTAGACACTTTGTTTGGACACTTTTTCATGGTGAATTTACAGAGGTTCTCAATTTATTTTATCGCATACTGTTTTCAAGGTATCGGGGTCAATTTTAATTTTTCACATGGAGCTCGAAAGCACAGAAAACAGTCTTTTAATCGAGCCTCCAAATAAAAAAATCTCAAATAGAGTGGTCCTGTAATTTAATAAAGCGAATTTAAATAAAACGGGTTGTTTCTCGGAATGAATAAATGAGACTTACACCACTTTGGCGTTGCCCCCCCTCTAATATTTCGATTTATTTAGGTGTTAATAGTGTAATGTTGTTTTTATTTTGCTACAATTGAAAATATTTGAACCGTATTGTGACCGTATTGTTTGTTAAATGTTCCGCCGCTGGTTTAGCAACCCCCGGGGGCCAGGAGTAACGAGCACGGTTGTTAGCCGCCTCCACCTCCCCCTCACTCTACCGCTTCCAACGGCATACAAGTCACTAATTATCAGATCACAGTACACATCTTCCATTTGTATTTCTATGTCCGAACATTACCTAATAGAGAAAAGAGTTAAAGAAAATAATAGGATCATGGAATAAGATTTCTTCAAAATATAAGTAAACAAATAAATAAAGATTCTTTCAGCTTTTTGGACAGTATATAATTATTTCTAGAAACGCTCAACGTTTCACCAGTTTATTGGCTTCATTAGAAGCTACAACATTTCGGGAATTTTTTTTTTTCCAAAACCACAGTTTTGAAAACCAATTTCCTGGCCTTTAAGGACAAAAATAGAAGAGAAATAAATCTCAGGACCACCACAAAGATGCAGAGGTCCAAAATAAGAAGCTCTGAAATGAGATTTTTAAGGAAAATTGAAGGTAAAACAAAATTGGGCAGAATAAGAAACGAAGTATTTAGAGAAAAACTAGACACAAAGCCAGTGGAGACTATAATAGAAGGACAGCTAAGATAGTTGAGACATATACACAGAATTAGTGAAGACAAAATAGTAAAAAGAGTTTATGAAGAAAGAACAGTGAAGAAAGTTACACAGGAAGACCAAGACATTTATCAAGACAGTATTCCTTTCGGTAATACTGTTTAGAAAAGTCTGGAAGGAGTTTAGAAATTCGAAGCCAGTGCCTTATAAAATCCGATTGAATAACAATTTTATCGCGCCTTAACGCTAGTAAAATCCCAGTAAAATCACTGGCACTGTCGTCGCGGTGGTATCAGAACCCAACACTGTCAGTGCTCCTACTCTATATATCCCCCTTTAGACCAAGAAAAAACTGGTGCCAAGAAACAAAAGAAGCTGCAACGAAGAGAGGCGTAAAGTGTGAGGAGATAAGAAAATATACAAAAGACAGAAACGCCATGGACTGAGAGGTACCTATAAATGAAGTATCTCACTTATTATTTACTTAACAACGAACTATATACAAAAGAGTGGTTTAAACCACGTGGCGGAGACCACTAGCAGGATAAAAATATGAATAATTATTTGTAGAACACCCTGTCAACAGATCAACCTGTTTTACACCCCGCAACATCGCCAAAAAAGAGAAGGACAGTCATTGGGAGAACCCATTAGAGAGTATGAAAAAGAATTGCTTCATTTGCCCTGTACTGCATTCTAATGTCTGAACAGACTATAGACAAAAAAGTTACCCGACATTATACCTTACGAGATACATTATAGGATTGGTTCACTAATGTGGACCCAGATTAACAATTCTAAAACTCTTAAAACACAATTTGAAGGTCATAAACCACAATGATTTTCCTACTAACCAAATAATTTATGGAGGATATTAATACGATGATTGTGAACTTTCGAAAAACAACAACCCATAGAAAAATTGGTCAAAAGATTTTATTAGTTAGTACTTTATTATAATATCAAAATGCTTTTCTTCAATTGACCTAAATTTGTTTTAATCAAAATTTTTACTACGTATTAAATATGATGAATTTAGTTTATGTCCTAAAGTTGGATTTCAATCAGTTTCAAATCCATTATCAGAGGCGACGCCGACGTCCGCGTCGCTTACGCGCGACGCCTAATCTAACTTTATGCTAGTAATTACTTAATGTCCATTTCAATATATACGGAAACGGAACGATTTTATTAATTTTACCATTTACTAATTTGAAGACAGTGTCGTCCATATGAAAAATACCTAAAGGTGTAAAATTTAAATGAGTCGGGGCAAGAAAGAATCAAGCCACAGCTTTACTCTTTGAGATATAAATGAAAGTTAGATCAAATTAAATGTATGAAGTGTTCTGAATGGCAATAAGCAGGACCGCCTTATGAATTGTAAGGGCCCTAGGTCAGGGGTCGGCAACCTTTCAGTGATAAAGAGCCAAATCTATATTGAAAACAAAAACAATATCATGGAAGAGCCGCTAAAAAATATATGCTATATTTAAGAAAAAAACGTTAAAATTGTTATTAATATATATATGTTATAAATGTTATTTAATATTAATGATATTAAAAATGTATATTAATATTAGCAATATTAATGTTCTTAAATATGTTATTAATACGTATAAATAAATTAATATTTACTTATATATTTAGTTTGTGATACCTATTACACTTGCCAGTATATTACAATATAATAATTTTTTTACTGGGATGATTGCTACTTACATAGTGTTCGATAAGACTTCAATATTTGGTAAATATTTAGTAATCTTTAACTTAAGGCAGCACTCAAGTTTCAGGTCAGTAAGATTACTTCTTAGCTGACTATTAATTGCATAGGTGAAAAGACTAGCTCACAGTAATGTGTGGATCCGAAAATTGTCAGTAGTCCAAAAGCATAATTTTTCAGATGATTGAACGATTCTGGAAGACGATTCCAAGCTTAGAAAACAACTTTATCTACATCTTGAAGATTGCGAAATTCGGTCCACTTATGCTGGATAAAAAGAACTTTTCTGTTTCTAAACTTTCCAGTTCAGAATTAACTTTTAAGAATATATTATTCCATAAATCTTTGGATTTCAAATCCAATAATTGTAGTTCAAATTGTACCTGATTAATCAATGGGAATGGTGATAAATTTAATTGCTGCATATTTGCTTCAATTGGTTTTGTCAAAAGTAGTGTAGCTTTATATTTTCTAAACTCTTTAAATCTTTCTCGAAAAGCTTCTTGGATGTTAATTGTTTGTGCAAAAAAAATTGTATTAATAACGTTGTTATTGTCTTTATGTTTTTGAAAATTAATAAAATGTAAAAATGTTTCTGCACGTATATCATTCATCAGAAATTACTTCTTCTAAAAAGGAATATGCAGCAACTCGGGGAATTACCGGGCGTGAATTGCACCGTAAAACATCCTGAACAATATAAAACCTGTATAGTACAGGCAGAAAGTTGAAAATTAAAAAATAAATTATATTAAAATAAAAACCAGCCAATTTTCAAAGAGCCACAATATTTTATAAAGGAGCCGCAGGTTGCCGACCCCTGCCCTAGATCATAGGTATTTAACGGGCCCTCCTCCCAGGACAAATCAAGTCAAATAAAGAAAAAATATTGCAATTTAAGTGGTTACAACGATGTTCCGATATCCAGCATTCTGTTGGCCTCTTACACTTATTAAATACCTACAAAACACTGAAATGTATTAAAATTTACACTTTTTTAAATTGCTCTTTGTTTCATAAAAGTTATAAATTCTTGCTGTAAACAATGAATTTATTACTGCATAAATTATTGAATTCTGTTTATATTTCTTGCGCACATTTTTTGTAAGTAATTAGCTCGTCAAATATTGGGAATAAACTTCATTATTTAGTTTTAATTTGCTCTATATTGGAAAGATTTTGGTCTCATTAGTAACATCTATCTGGTGGTCCAGTATAATGAGAGAAGGAGAAGACAGTGCAAAAAGAGTATCTACATAATCAGAACAAGGATAGAAGATCCGTTGAAAAGAAACAGATATATTTGGCAATGAGAGAAGAAGAGATAGACTACATAGTTGAACAGTGGTTGTCAAATTTGATTTTTTCACGGGCTTGAGCCCCCAAGAACTCGAATAACACGTGGTTTTAAGGTCATCACTTGTATTTTAAAAGTGAGGACCTTTTTTTTAGGTCAACATTTGTATTTTGAAAAATAATTTGTTTTTGATCGGCACGAGAAAATCAATTCATAACAAATTTAAAAACTATCTAGATGTTAACGATTTGACCCTTCAAAGATAAATTTAATAAATAAAGAGCAAAACAATTTTTAAATGACATCGACTTTGATGAATTAAATTACATATTTTCGAGTTTATAAATGTGTTTAGTGGATATACTTAGTATTTAGCTCAAAGTTGCGCCACCTCTGTCTTATTATGAGCATTATTTTCTGCTTCTTGCCATGTCAGTCCTTTTTTATCTAGGATTTGTGACAGTGTTTGGTTCCGTGTTTTATGAGGTCTTCCTCTTGGTCTGCTTCCTGAAGTTCTGGCTAGCCATATATTTTTTGTCTTTCTTGCTTCCTTCTTGTGCTGTGTCCATACCATCTTAATTTCTGTCTGTCTATTGTTTTTTCTACTGCTTCTATCTGTAGCTCTTCTCGTATTGTTTCACTTCTTATTATGTCAATTTTAGTGACACCCTTAACTCTTCTTAAAAATTTCATTTCTTCAGCTTGAACTTTGCTGTTGAGCCGATCGGAAAGTACCCAGGACTCGCAACCATACGTTAATGTGGGTAGGTAAATCGTTTTGTATACTAAGAGTTTTGTGTTTGTGTTGGATTCTTACAATTATTAAATATCAAAAATATCAAAACCCTGAAATGTGTCAAAATTCACACTTGACATAATTATTATTTTTCAGAACTACATTCTATTTTTCAGAAGGACGCTCCTATTCACCAGCACTCTTTTTCATAGAGACGCTATTGTAGCAGAGAAACTATGTTGCTTAAGAATGGCGCCCTTTTCTAGGAGGGACGCTCTTTTTTCAGAGGGGGGATTTTTGAATACGTTATTATTATTTTTTTCAAAATAAATGTTCTTATTTCAGCTAGATTTTTTTGTTGATATTGATGTGATTATAGAACAAGTATTCCTAGACATCCAACATTATATTGGCTTCTTACACTTATTAAATACATACAAAACTCTGAAATGTGTGAAAATTCACACTACATAATTTTTTTAAATGTATATATTAGTCTCCTACAGATTTAAAACCGGTACTGACTTTCGGATGTGAAACGTGGACGCTTTCAAGAAGACAAAAGAATAAAATACAAACTGCAGAAATTAATTATCTAAGAAGAATAAAAGGAGTGACGAAAATGGATAGAATTAGAAGTACGGAGATAAGAAAAGAACTTAACATAGAGCCAATAGATAAATTCATAGAAAATAGACAACTTAGCTGGTGGGGACACATGCAAAGACTACAAGACACAAGGAAAGTGAAACAAGTCTGGGAGATAGGAACATACGGAAAAAAAAATAGGAAGACCATGAAACACATGGAACAAAACAATAAAAGACAACGACTACGGCAGCCAAAAACATGGCAAGGAATAAAAAATTGATGTGAAGTGTGAATTTTCACACATTTCAGGGTTTCGCGGGTATTTATTAACTGTGTGATGATTATTTGGGATGCCAAAACAAATTTTGTGTCAAAATATTTTTTTATGAATTTTAATTCTAATGCCTAATACCATTATTTAAGTTTCTAAATATGTGCAGTATTTTTTTTATATAGCAAGGTTCATTAAGATTTTGAAAATTGCGCCTATGGCTTCCATTGGTTGCTTAAATCATAAGCCTCGCCCTCTGATACCTTCAAATATAGAATTAAATTATAATTTCAACACTTCCCACTGGTTATTAAATTTACGCTTTTAAAAATTAAATACAACATTTACCTAAATATAACTAGAATTTTGACAAAATAATTTAAACAAAATAAAAATGCAAAAAAAAACTGAAAAAATAAAAATTGACGAGATTCGAACAGTTTCTTACAGTAGTTTCAACTCACTAAGCAACAACGCTACCACTGTGCTATACAGGTCACTCGTTTACTATGTTAAATAGCGGATTAAATATATTACATATTTTACTTAAAAACACAAAAAATGCGTTATTTTCCGAAAACATAATCTGATCAAAAATTTCTGTTGTACTATTCCGGTTCACACCAATGTACATTACTGAGATTTTTTTCAGATTTTTAGTTCAAACCATCTGGGCTACTGGGTGTGGGACAAAATTGTTTTGCACAATTTTGGCAAAAATCTCCTCAAAATAATTTATTTTGCAAAAATAAAATTTTGATCGTTAATCCACGTACCAAGGGCTTTCATTTGATACCCTACACAGAATTGTAAAAAAATATATTTTTTTCGATGAGCATATATTTGTTGATATTTTTAGGGGGATATGTTTTTTAGATGTTTTAGTATTTTTCCTATGTGCGGGTCAAAGAGTTGTATAAGCATGCCAAATTTCAACTCTCTAGGTTTAGCCGTTTGGCTACAATTTTTACCGAACAGACAGACAGACAGACAGACAGACGACAAAATGACGGTATAAGGGTTTTTTGGTCATACCTACAAAACCCTAAAAAGAATGAGCTAAATTCATATATGAATCCGTAACGCCATAAAACAAAGAAAAGAAAGGAGAAAGAAATGGAGCTTACGTCATATATGGTTGAAGGCTTTTAGAAATATTTATAATTTGTGGCTAGTTCGTTTTTTCAGGTTTCGTATAACCACATTTCGACACTTCGACACGTAAATATAATATCGACATGACTTGGGGTAAATATCCTTAACCATTTCATCATTCCTCATCGCATGTTATTATTATTTTTCAGTAATTTTTATTGTAATTTTCTTTGGTAGCTCATTGAATCTCGTTGTGGTGTTACTGTGTCGCCATCCACTGTTTTGGTGTCCCTGTTCTCTAGAGAGAAACAGAGATAGCGGCTTGTTACAGTATTTTTGCACAGAGTTTCACGTCAATTAATTTGAAGTTATGGACTGTCGGGCAGTAATGGGCCGAACGCGGGTCAGGCTCGGACTTAGTGAAAAACGTCAATTAAAAAATCCCCTTTATAAATACCACCCTTTATTGAGCGCCAATTACCAGCAGACACTGGGATAATGAGTAAACAGAGACAGGCTATATAACAAGCTCTTTTAATTGTTTACATTCAAAAAGATTTGAATTAAGGCGCTAAAAAATACAGTGATTTCAGTCTATGTAATACGTCAGCTGACTACAAAATATCCAGAACAAAATTACCATTATCGGCTATTTTAGTTTGCAACATGAATTTATAAAATATGGTTTTGCTCGTGATATGATCAATTGCTTATTTATTTTTTTGCTAAAAATAATTAATATTTCTCACTAAGTATTAATAGCTATAGGTGATCCATGATATCAGAAGAATGACGTCCCAAATTTACTAAAAACCTTAAAAATTAAATGTCTATTGTGTATGTCTTTGTCAGACGAGAGCTACCTTAAAAGTTTAAACAAAAACTAAGAAAGAAAAATTTTTTTGGAACTAACTGTTTTATTGCTTTTCAAAATATTTGCGTTTAAGATTTATACACTTTTGCATGCGTTTAAACCAATTCCCGAAACATTTCTCCACTCTGAAGTTTGTATACCATGGTTTTCGAAGGCTTCAACAGCTTTTTGAAGTGATGAAAATCGTTGTCCACGCATTTTTTGTTTGACATTGGGGAACAAAAAAAGTCGGGGATAAATCAGATGAATACAGGCAATGAGACATTGATTAGATGTTTTTCTCCTTCAAATAATCAATTGTTTGACGTGTGTGTGGGAGATTGCATTGCCATGATGAAGAATGATGCGACGTTTATGGTTGTTTTTCTTGATTTTGTCGATGACTTCTGGCAAATAAATTGTTGTATACCATACGACATGTCCAGTACAACCGAAGAAACAAGCGATCATATTCTTGGAAGTGCTTCGTGAACGAACAAGTTTTGTGGATTTTTTTACAGCACGTCAGTGCTGTATGGGAATTTGCATTGTTATGCTGAAGAATTATGCGACGTTTTTGATTGTTTTTCCTGATTTTGTCGATAACTTCTGGCAAACAAACTGTTCCGTACCATTCGGCATTAACTGTTATCCGATCTTCTAAAGGAATGGTTGCGACATGTCCAGTACAACCGAAGAAACAAGCGATCATATTCTTGGTAGTGCTTCGTGAATGAACAACTTTTGTGGGTTTCGGTTCATCTTGGAAGACCAGTGGATTGTTGCTTAGTTTCCGGTTCATATGAATAAATTCATGTTTCTTCACCTGTAACGATGTTGTATACGGATTTTACAGTGCCTAGGTTGATTTGTTTAGCATTTTCTTACACCAATCAACACGAGCTTTTTTTGGAGCTTCGGTCAAATTATGCGGAATCCATCGGAAACAGATCTTTTTCACAGATAAATGTTCATTCGAAATCGAATGTATTGTAGTCTGCGATATGCTACTGTTGGTGGACCTATGAGACCTCGAAGGAAGTGTCCATGGGTCCACCAATAGTGACCTATACGAAGGCGTGTGACAGCAGTTTCCTCCCTGCGGTTAATCCTGCAGGATAAATCCATAGCTTAACATCCCCCTTAATCTGTTTAACATTATGGATACTATTCTGCTTATGTTACTGTGATGGCAAGATAAGTCTATGAACTCTGTATAACTGCAGAAATAGATTCAAAAGAATTAGATTCTTGTTGAGTTGTCAGAGAAACACATTTGAGAAGAGGTTGGTATAATTTAGTAGTGTGTTAAAATAGTTTAATCTAAATATGAGTGATGAACAAAGATTGAACTGTCCAATAACAATTTGAAAGATACAAAATACGCAGTTATGCTCTTCCATTACTAACAAGAAAGGTGAATGAATATTAAACAAGCTCTGGAGTCGAACTGCACTATGCACCCAGGATAAGGGTGTTGAGGAGAGGGAACGATGCCTGGATTACCCGTTTCATTAAGCTGAGTGCCACTCTCGACAAAAGCAATGGGCCCTAATGCAAGTACCGCTTCCCTTCACCTCTCACATCACCTCACAACTCCAAAAGCACGAACACATACGAATATAGAGAGTATGAGAGCTAAAATGAAGATTAACAACGAATGACTTAAAAACGAAAATCTGTTACTATGTTTTCAACGAGATTAATTGATTTAAAGATTGGATGAATTTATTCTAATCATAATTCTAGGTTTTAACACCCTTCTTATTGTCTGTGCAACTTTTGCCATGCAACAAATTACGTGCAACTAAACGATACACGCAAATGTGCTGTTAACTAAACTTGACAGATCAAACAGGTCCCTTACAGGTCAGTACAGGCCATCCTCGATTTACGCGTCAAATGATTTATTGCACCTACAGACGATGTCTAACGTTCGCCAACGCTGGAACCAACATTGGATGTAACATGTAGCATCCATGGACATTTGTATATCCGTAGAGATTAAGCGCCACCCTTAAAGCTGCATTCAGACCTCCTGAAATTAACGCGTTACGTCGCTATGGATAGTTTTAACAAAGGCAGTTGGTATGATCGGACAAGCTCGTACTACATCGCTCAACAGTAGTATAGCAACGACAAAGCACGAGCATGTCCGATCATACCAATTATCCTCGTTAAAACTATCTACAGCGACATAACATGCTAATTTCAATAGGTCTGAATGCGACTTTACTTTCATTAACCGGAGAACTGAATAGCTATAGCTGGGTCTTAATGCGAGTATATCTTAATACGGTTACGAGGGTTACCTTTCATGTTTTTACGAACGACCACTAGATGGCAATATTGAAATGTGCAATTACTATATTCGTATTTGACATTTGTTATAGTGAAATCAGTGGCAGCTTATAAATTGACAGAGTAAAAAAAATAAGTTTGTGAAAAAATGGATATTACTCGTGAAGGTATTCGTTGGATGATTTTTTACGATTTTAGTAAAGGCCTGACTCAACAACAATGCATAGATTCGCTTCGCTCAGCTTTTGGTAATGAAGCACCATCAGAAAAGACTGTTTACAATTGGTTTGCAGAATTTCGTCGTGGTCGTGCGGCCGTCAGTGATGAATCTCGTGAAGGTCGCCCAATATCGGTTGTGATTCAAAAAAACATCGATGCAAAATGATTGAAGATCGGCATGTGACTTACCGTGAGATAGAGACATCCTTTGGCATATCACAAATTGCAATACATTCGATTTTGCATGAACATTTACCTGTGAAAAAGATCTGTTCGCGATGCATTTCGCATTATTTGATCGAAGCTCAAAAAAGGGCTCGTGTTGATAGGTGTAGGGGAATGCTAAAAAAATTCAACCTAGGCCCTGCAAAATCCGTATACAACATCGTTACAGATGACGAAACTTGGATTTTTCATATGAACCGGAAACTAAGCAATAATCCACTGTTTGGGTCTTCAAACATGAACCAAAACTCACAAAAGTTGTTCGTTGACGTACTTCCAAGAAAATGATCGTTTGTTTCTTCGACTGTACTGGACATGTCGCAACCATTCTTTTAGAGGATCGGAGAACAGTTAATGCTGAAATATACAATAATTTGTTTGCCAGAAGTCATCGACAAAATCAGGAAAAACAACCAAAAACGTCGCATCATTCTTCATCATGATAATGTAAGCTCCCAAATAGCACGTCAAACAATTGATTATTTGAAGGAGAAAAACACCGAATTAATGTCCCATTGCCCGTATTCACCTATGCACACTTCACATAAATTTTTTGTTAAGCAATGTAATATAATTTTCTTGTACATCTTTTAAAATTTAATTTCCATTTTATACAGTTGTGAAATTAATTAATTAAATTAATAGCAATTAATGTAAAAACCGAAACAAGTTATATATTTGATGGCGATGGCGATGGAGAAACTCTCAAGTTAATGCTGGCGTTTCATCCGAGATGTCTTTATATGATCTGGGTCCATTACGGATATTAACTCCCTCCCTCCCGCCAGAGGGACGAGAGGGCACAGGAGGAAACAACATATAAATCACTAGGATGCATAATTCAATGTGATGGCCCAATAAGGTGATGAAAGAAATTTACTAAATTAAAAATTATATTTGAATAATTTTCCCGACATATGTACCTATGCTACAATTAAAAAATTTGTCTTAATTCTTTAATGGCGGGTTGCTAACGTAAGAGTTTTCCCTAACTCGAGTTAAAATCATTTGTTTTCATATCTTACAACATACAAAAACAAATGATTTTAACTCGAGTTAGGGATAATTCTTACGTTAGCAACCGACCATAAGTGGATAAGTGTAAACCTTTTGTATACATTTTTAGGGTTTTGTAGGTATGACCAAAAAACCCTTATACCGTCATTTTGTCGTCTGTCTGTCTGTCTGTCTGTCTGTCTGTCTGTCTGTTCGGTAAAAATTGTAGCCAAACGGCTAAACCTAGAGAGTTGAAATTTGGCATGCTTATACAACTCTTTGACCCGCACATAGGAAAAATACTAAAACATCTAAAAAACATCTCCCCCTAAAAATATAAACAAATATATGCTCATCGAAAAAAAAATATATTTTTTTACAATTCTGTGTAGGGTATCAAATGAAAGCCCTTGGTACGTGGATTAACGATCAAAATTTTATTTTTGCAAAATAAATTATTTTGATGCGGTTTTTGCCAAAATTGTGCAAAAAAATTTTTGTCCCACACCCTGTAGCCCAGATGGTTTAAACTAAAAGTCTGAAAAAATTCTCAGTAATGTACATTGGTGTGAACCGGAATAGTACAACAGGAATTTTTGATCAGATTATGTTTTCGGAAAATAACGTATTTTTTGTGTTTTTAAATAAAATATGTAATATATTTAATCCGCTATTTAACATAGTAAACGAGTGATCCTGTATAGCACAGTGGTAGCATTGTCGCTTAGTGAGTTGAAACTACTGTAAGAAACTGTGTTCGAATCCCGTCAATTTTTATTTTTTCAGTTTTTTTTTGCAATTTTATTTTATTTAAATTATTTTGTCAAAATACTAGTTAAATTTTGGTAAATGTTGCCTTTAATTTTTAAAAGCGTAAATTTAATAACCAGTGAGAAGTATTGAAATTATAATTTAATTCTATATTTGAAGGTATCAGAGGGCGAGACGATGATTTAAGCAACCAATGGAAGCCATAGGCGCAATTTTCAAAATCTTAATGAACCTTGCTATATAAAAAAAATACTGCACATATTTAGAAACTTAAATAATGGTATTAGGCATTCGAATTAAAATTCATAAAAAAATATTTTGACATAAAATTTGTTTTGGCATCCCAAATAATCATCACACAGTTAATAAATACATGCGAAACCCTGAAATGTGTGAAAATTCACACTTCACATCAATTTTTTTCATTATGATACTGTTTTCATTATTTTGTAAATTTTTTCTAGTGCCACACTATTATTGGGTTTTTACCTGTTGTGTGGCTAAAATTGTTATAAATAAATAAGTAAATTGAATCAGATATCTGTGTGTTTAATAATAAAATAGAGAGTACAAAACTAGTAATTTCTTGACGTTAACAAAATTACTGTAGCAGATGGCAGCACCGGAGATTTAAACATCTAATGTGAAAGCAAACCGATCTTAAACATCGGTGGACTTTGTGGCGCATCTACATTGAGGCAACATGGTAGCATACGACAAGTCTGACGAGACCGTCAGACCATGTCGCATTGACAAGCTAGTGTCTACACCAACACTGGGAGCGTGCTACTGTGTATTGTTGCGAGATATGTCAGTTTACTTAATAAATAAGGCGGATCGCAAAAATATTATTACATTTTATAACTATAAATAATATCAAGCTACTTCTATAATAACAAATATCAAAATGGCGAACATGTGGCTTTCAGAAGTAGTAGCGTGTCGCACGAAAACTCTTTGATGTTTACCGCCAAGTAACGGGAATGAGCAATATGTCGCACGGCTCCCATCAGACCGTTACACATTGGTAGCATGCGACATGTCGAACGGTCGCATGCTACCATGTTGCCTCGATGTATACGCGCCATTAAGTTCACTAGTCTTCTAGTGTGAAAAGGGTTAACAGGCGTAAGTTTATGGGCTGAAGAAGACTCCTGGAATAATACAATGTACACAATTCTCTGATTTGAAAAATTCGATTATTTTTTCCGGTATGAAAAGCTGTTTGAATTAATATTTCTATGAAATGAGTTCTTTTAAAAACGTCGGTGTGTTTTACTTGAATAATAAATGCATCAGATTAGTAAAAAAACAGCTGAACTCGCTATAAACAAAGGAAAAGTACAATTAAACATGCAGCTGTTTGAAAACAATGAAGCGTATTGAAAAATAACATCCGCGGTAACTCTGAAAAACATTAGAGTCTTTGAAGTATCGGCCAATCAGCTACTAGTGTTCCGGATTATCCTACGGTCTCGCTGATGGCTGTATGTCCATTTACCTTTTTTAAACACAGAACTATTTCTGAAAAATAATGCATTTGTAACCACTCGACCGCTAACTAATTTTAAATTATAGAAACACCAATTTTAACCTTTCGAATATTGAAATCTTCCAGAGAATTACTTTTTAAAATGGGATAAAAATTTCGTTTTAATTAATATTTGGGTCTAGTCCAAGATTATTAAAGTATAAAGTTGTCTCGTAACTTGTAGTGGTGGGAGTAAATAGAGATGCTACGCGTCTTCCGTATGCTAACGGGACATCAGTCTTCGTTTATCGTATAGGGGAAACTTCCTAAGCGCCCTGACATCTGGTGGCAATTTGCGGAAGATACGAAAGTGACATTGTTTTGTTTTTGAGAAATACGTGTTTTTTTGTTTGTGTTTTATTTTTGTGAATCATGGAAAAAAAATCAATTTTGTTGTGTGCCGCAATGTAAATCGTGAATAAAGAAGAATCCTTCTTAAACATACCATAATTAACCCCACCGAAAATTTGCCTACTATAAATGCCTCTTATAAATGAGAACTACTTATAAATGCCTCAATATCCATTTTAAACAACTGTTTTAGCAACGATGATAGCAGAGAAATCAAAATTGTTTGAACGCGTCGCTTTGCTCGACTATAACAGCGATATAACCTCGCTACAGTACGTTCCACTATGCGCGTGTTAACAGGAATTCATTTATTTAATTTCGTCGCTTTGCTCTCGGCTTTCATCGCTGCTTTGCTCTCTGCTTCACTATGTGTTTAGCCTTAGCGAGAATATAGCTCTTAGCTCTCGTCAGTATATACCTTGGTTTAATTAAAGAATGTTGCGTCAATTAACGTTATGCCCGCGGGCCGTGTCCGGTTCGATAATTATTTTTAAACGACACGCATTGAGCGGATTTTTAGGATTTCCTAGATATAATCAGAAACAGCTATACCATTGATGTCCAGAATATGGCCCGCGGGCCGTTCCCGGCCCGATATTAATTTTAAACGACACGCATTAAGCAGCTTTTTAGGATTTCTTAGGTATAATCAGAAACAGCTATACCATCTATGTCCAGCATATGGCCCGCCGGCAGTATTCGGTCCGATACTAATTTCTAAACGACACGCATTGAGCGGCTTTTTAGGTTTTCCTAGATATAATCAGAAACAGCTATACCATTGATGTCCAGCATATGGCGTACCCGGCCCGACATTAATTTTTAAACGACACACATTAGGCAGCTTTTTAGGATTTCCTAGGTATAATCAAGAAATGTTTTTGTTTTGTTAATATACGCTGAATCATGCAAATTTTAATAATTGATTCCTGCCTATATTGATTTTTATTCGATATCAGTTTGCCAACGGGTCTGCTAGTGCCTATATATGAATGGTTCTACTCTATTGTACCAAATTTCGTTAAAATACGTCCAGCCGTTTTTAAAAACAGATATAACCTCCAATTTTATTAATTACTATATTATTATAGCAATTTGTTTTTCTATTTTTATTTAAATATACCTAAAATTATATGTGTATTCGATTTTATTGTTATTTATTAACTACAAGGTGTCTCAAAAGAAATTTTATATTTAGTGGATCGATTAAAAAAAAAGTAAGCCGTATATAGAAAAAATGTTTATTAATTATTAAAATACACTTTTTGGGGATTTATTTCTTAAAAATAATATCGTCCAAATGTAGACCCTCGCGTTCTCGGCACTCATTTAATCGAACAGTAAAATTACTTATGACGTCTTGGCAGGTGGACTCAGGGATGGCTGCCATTTCGTGACGGATATTTTCTTTCAAATGCGCCAGTGAAGTCGGTTTATTGGCATAAACTTTAGATTTAAGATAACCCCATAGGAAAAAGTCCATAGGGGTTAAATCTGGACTGCGTGGAGGCCAATTTATGTCACCTCTCCGGGAGATCAATTTGCCTGAGAAAATTTCACGAACACGTGGCAGAGACATATTGGACGTGTGTGAAGTTGCTCCGTCCTGTTGGAACCATGTTCTTTGGTTATAGCCAGGAAAGTTTTGCAGTTCAGGTACCAAGAAGTTGTCTAACATCTCCACATAACGCTCTGAATTCACTGTAACTGCACGCCCCCTTTCGTCTTCAAAAAAGTAAGGGCCGATAATTCCTCGCGCCGACATCGCAGCCCATACGGTCACTTTAGGCGAATGTAGGGGTTCCTGATGTTTGCGTTTCGGATTCGTTGCACTCCAGTAGCGGCAGTTCTGCTTATTTACGTGGCCATTAAGATGAAAATGAGCTTCATCCGAAAACAAAATGTTGGTAAACGTTGCAAATCGCTCAATCACCTGATTTACGAAATTAAGCCTCTGACTGGCATCTTGGGGCTTTAATTCTTGCACCAATTGAATTTTGTAGGGGTGCAGCTTTAGGTCTTTGTGCATAATGCGATGTAATGATGATCTATGCACATTTAAAGCACTTGCGCGCTTCCGAATTGAAAGGTTCGGGTCGTCACGAACAGACTGATTAACATTCTCCACGTTTTCTACCGTTCTTGATGACCTAGGTCGCCCGGATTTTGATTTATCCAGCGTTGTGCCAGTCTCTTCAAACTTTTTAACCCAATGTCGAATGAGAGGAATGCTTGGCGCATCATTTAAGTGGCGAAAACCTCGAATACTGCAGAATTTTATACGCGCTACAGTCGCCGAATCACCGTTTTTGTAAAACTCTCGCACACATAACGCGCGGTCTGCTCCCGAGAAACGCTCCATAGCGACTGGATTCCCAAGAGCCAGGCTACCGATTGACATAACCACCGCGCCCCTCGGATACGTTGCGTTCACGCTGTAAGCTAAATAAATATAAAATTTCTTTTGAGACACCTTGTATAATACAAATACACATCACCTAACGTTTTATATAAATCAGTATAAAAATTCCTTAGGTTTTTATTTATAATTTATTCAGTAGAACTGTCTTGAACTAAATATTTATTGAGTCAATAAAAATATTTAAAAACGTGCGACATCTATATTAATTCTGTATGCTAGTTTGAAGTACGCATAACTACGCACCACTTAATTTTGTCGTGGACTGTAAATGATATTTGTCGTATCTTCAGTATTTTATCCTATTATTTTTTAAACAATTGCCTCCATTTTGAGTTGTGCTATCTCTTGTATTCTGTGTCTACTTTGTGTGTCGTATATTGTTGACTTATGGTCGTTAGATCCATGCAAGCGATGACTGACATATATTAAAACACACAGCTCGTATGAGCAAATGCCTGAATTTTTAATTAATAACTGTCTGTCTGATGGGGACAATGATATCCAGTTTTAATATCTATGGTCATAGAAACGTTTACACCCCCGTCCAGTAGTTTAATATCTATGAGACATATGACGAGAGGGGTCATCAAACTTTACGACAACTGGAAAATTGCTATTTTAAAATTAATGATAATAAATTTAACAAAATTGGTATAATATAGATGGGTAGATGATACAGGAATTTTTGGGTAATAAATATACTGAAAACTTGTATCAAAAATTCTTCCATATTTTTTTGTCGGGTTTGGAAAATTTCAAATAACTTTGAATCCAAATAATAATAATAATGTTTATTAACTAAGATACTATACAGAGTAGGTATTGTTTTTATAGTCTATCCCAAACGTTTAGGCGGAACTAAATGGGAATTTCGTTCTTTTAGGTTGTCACGAGCAGGGACCTTGCTTGGGTTATTTCATGTTTCAAGTTTGGTATGCAAAAATTAAAAATTCCAACAGAGAAACCATGGAAACGAATGACATAGGTCAAAAATAAAATACTATTTTACTTATTTTAATGACAAAAAAATAAATGGCAAATATGTATTAAGAACGACACAAAAAATCAAAATATAAAGAAAATAACATTTACAAATGATAATAACCTTAATCAAAAAATGTTTATTGTAAGTATTATTTACAAAGCTTAAATAAAACGGCCAAAAAGCACGATTCAAACAATGAAAATAACTAGATTGCAAAATCTAGTTCCGCCTAAACGTTTGGAATAGCCTATAGTTAGTCAAAATACAAATTTCAAAATTACATATTTTAATTAAAATTAATTAACTTAACCAAAAATGTACAAAAGTTCTTGTCCCGCACCCTTTTACCAAAAAGGGTTAAACAAAAAATCTGAAAAAATTATAGGTAAAAATATGGCAGTTTTTGTGTTTTTGAAAAAATGTATTAATTTTTAATTCATGGTTAAATTATGGCTAATAATGTTATGGATTTTTTCTATTTATAGCTAAGATAATACCTGTATTTTTTTGGAATTAAATTTTTTTAAAAATAATATATTTTTATAATAGTTGCGAACTGTTTAATTATTGTGGTGTGGTATGAATTATTCATACCACACCACACTACGCTCTACACTGTAAAATATTTCTTATTAATCTAATGTAGGGTGACCATTCGTCCCGCATTTTAACATTTCGTCCCGCATTTTAACATTTTGTCCCGCATTAAGATGCGTCCCGCAAAAGTCCCGCATTTTGGATTTGGGAGGTGGGGACCTTTTTTTTGCTCTTCACTTGGATTTGGGAGGTGAAGACCTTTTTTTTGCTCTTCACTTGGATTTGGGAGGTGAAGACCTTTTTTTTGCTCTTCACTTGGATTTGGGAGGTGAAGACCTTTTTTTTGCTCTTCACTTGGATTTTGGGAGATGAGGACCTTTTTTTTGCTCTTCACTTGGATTTGGGAGATGAAGACCTTTTTTTTGCTCCGTCCCGCATTGCCTTCTTAAGTCACCCTAGTCTAATGAAGACTTGAATACGAAGCAAATGCAGAAAAAAACGCTGGAATATTTGGAAGATTATTTAAATTTTGTTTAAAAAATTAAATGGAAGCTCTTAGTTCTCAAATAACGAATAAAAGTGATTATCAAAAATCTGTTGATTTGTATGTGATAAATATACCTAGACATCCAATATTATGTTGACTTCTTACACCTATTAAATACATGCAAAACCCTGAAATACTGAAAGTGTGAAAATTCACACTTCAATTATGTTTTTTTGAGATGTTTAAATAAAATTAACTCAAAAATGATATCCCGAATATCCAAAATATGGATGGTACAAGAAATTTAAGGCTTTAAAATTATATATTTGATAACCCCGATTTTTCAAAATTTTGTTGTTAAATAATAAAATAAAATTAACAACTTGTGAAACGTGTCATTGAAGCGTAAGATTGGTTTGAGAATCAATTGAAAAATTGGATCTAAAATCAATATTTTCTCGTCAAACATTAGATCAAGTTAATAATTTACAATTTCTAAGGTCAAATTATATGAGTCCTTTTCAATCCGAAGAAATGTTATTATTTTGTTACTCAGTCAATCACAGGAAGTAGTCCTCATTCCGGTAGTAGTGTTCCTATCTCACTTCAGCTAATGTGGTATCCTTTACGTTATCCTTTTCTAAAGATCTTCATTCTGGAAGTGGTTTTGCGTCTCTCTCATTCAAACGAAAGTTGTATCCACGTTCCTTGTTATGGAAAGTGTCCTGGGGCTATCTCTTTCTTACTAATAGTGATGTTGTTTCTATCCTTGTTGGTTGACACAAGGAACTGTCCCTATTTCTATCTCTCTCTAACTTATTTACTACTGTATTGGTTTGTCTTTGTCGATGTTGTCACGGTCAAACTTACAATTTTCTATCTTTATTCCTCTTTTAGATTGTTCTATGCTACTATCCTTGTTAGAGTGACATACGAGTAACCCTGATCGATTCAGACGGACTGACCGGCTGGTCTTTATGGGGAATTTATGTCTGTAAGTTGTTGTTTTGACCAGCAGTTTGTCATGACTCCAGCTGAAATTCCGGGCTAATAATGTTAATATAGTAATCTTTTAATGTCAACATGCAATGTTGAAAAATTACAAATTTTGTACAAATGGATAATTAAAAATCAAAAGACTTTGAAATATGAAATATTAAATAAAAAAAGTATAAATTCAAAAAATCACAATTATTACTCCTGCCTCATTTGCCATTTTTATGGACCAAGTTTAAAGTCTTATAATTCTAAAGCGTAAAAAGATATCAAAATGTTTCAATTTTCATTTGAAAGAGAAATTTCTTAGCTTTTCACTGATATATAATGCTTTTCTTTTTCTTCTTAGAGTGCCATGCTCGATGCTCTGAACTGACAAGTTCGTACTGAGTACATTCCGAGCGTTGGCCATTTCCCCGCATACAGTTGTGTTGTGTGTGTTGCCTGTATATAATACAATCGCATCGGACTTTTACTATCGTAGAATCCGAACCACTAATTATTTTGGGGAAACTGTACTAGGGCTTTTACCTCGACGGTTGCCCGATACCTTCCGAGGGAGAAACGGTCGGAAAAATGTAAGGTTTTTGCCGGTACCGGGGAATGAACCCTGGCCCGCCGCTCCGTAGTCCACACATTAACTAATTGAACCACGACCGGTCTCCATACATTTAATTTTCTTTAATTACTTCACTGAAAATCCAGATTTCCTAAACCTATCAAATTTTTATTTTTTTGAAAAATTTTAGCAATACTTATTCTGCAATTTCAGGCATGGAAACTAATGTTTTCATGCACCATTATATAGCCGAAAGAGTACTTTTTCATGCACAATTTGGTTTCTTGAGATATCTATTTTGGATTTAAAGTTATTTAAATTTTTCAATACATCAAAATTATTGTAATATTTTTGGAAACAAGTTTTCAGCTTATTTTAGACATGGAACTCAATGTTTCATACATCATTTTAAAGCCTAAAGTTTCTTCTTTCATCCATTATTTGGATTTTTGAAATACCTTTTTTAGATTCGAAGTTATTTGAATATTTCTAAACCTATCAAAATTAATGTTTTATTTTTGGAAGCAAGTTTTCAGCTTATTTTAGGCATCCAGCTCAATGTTCTATACACCATTTTAAAGCCCAAAATTTAGTTTTTTGAAATATCTTTTTTGGATTCGAAGTTACTTGAATATTTCTAAACCTATCAAAATTGTTGTACTATTTTTGGAAGCAAGTTTTCTGATTTTTTTAGGCATCAAACTCAATAAATAGTAAATAATACACTTGGTTATATTCCACAAAATAATTATACAATATATTTGAATATTTCTACACGTATCAAAATTATTGTACTATTTTTGGAAGCAAGTTTTCAGCTTATTTTAGGCATCAAACTCAATGTTCTATACAACATATTAAAGCCCAAAATGTATTCTTTCATCCACAATATAGTTTTTTGAAATATCTTTTTTGGATTCGAAGTTATTTGAATATTTCTAAACCTATCAAAATTATTGTAATATTTTTGGAAGTAAATTTTCAGCTTATTTTAGGCATCAAACTCAATGTTCTATACATCATTTTAAAGCCCAAAAGTCTTCATTCATCCACAATTTAGTTTTTTGAAATATCTTTTTTGGATTCGAAGTTATTTGAATATTTCTAAACCTATCAAAATTATTGTACTATTTTTGGAAGCAAGTTTTCAGCTTATTTTAGGCATCAAACTCAATGTTCTATACAGCATATTAAAGTCCAAAATGTATTCTTTCATCCACAATTTAGCTTTTTGAAATATCTTTTTTGGATTCGAAGTTATTTGAATATTTCTAAACCTATCAAAATTATTGTACTATTTTTGGAAGCAAGTTTTCAGCTTATTTTAGGCATCAAACTCAATGTTCTATACAGCATATTAAAGTCCAAAATGTATTCTTTCATCCACAATTTAGCTTTTTGAAATATCTTTTTTGGATTCGAAGTTATTTGAATATTTCTAAACCTATCAAAATTATTGTACTATTTTTGGAAGCAAGTTTTCAGCTTATTTTAGGCATCAAACTCAATGTTCTATACAGCATATTAAAGCCCAAAATGTATTCTTTCATCCACAATTTAGTTTTTTGAAATATCTTTTTTGGATTCGAAGTTATTTGAATATTTCTAAACCTATCAAAATTATTGTACTATTTTTGGAAGCAAGTTTTCTGCTTATTTTAATCATCAAAATCAATGTTCTATACATCATTTTAAAGCCCAAAATATCTTCTTTTATCCACAATTTAGTTTTTTGAAGTATCTTTTTTGGATTCGAAATTATTTGAATTTTTCTAAACCCCTCAAAAGGAATTTAAATACGTTTTCAATAATTTTCGGACACGAAATCTAATATCATTGTGATGGCACAATATAATTGGCTATTTTTTATTTCTTACACATAACAAAACAATAAGAGGTACTTACTATTTTGGAGTTCAGTCGCGTGATCGTCTCGGTCTTCCAACTTTTCCTTTACGAACTGTTGTCGTACCTCCAGCACCCGTTCCTGATCCTTTTACCAGTTTATGCCAGTCCTGTTCACACACCAGGGAACCCGCCAGCATATAGTACCTGGAAAACGAAACCAGAGAGTCAATAAAATACGGGGAAAAAATGTGCTAATCATATTATTGGTGTCTTAATAAAATAGTTATTTATACTGTAAATGAGGACTTTGTAATTGAGTGCAAATTTACGCAGGAGGCTTTAACCGAAAGGTAAAATATTGGTATTGCTTTGCAGATTTTTTTAAAATTATGCAAACACATTTTTATGAAATAAACTATTTCAATTTAGTTTAGCACTGGTCGTAGGTCGTTGTACATGTCTGCTATTCTCTTAATTTATTAAATGATATTTACGAAGTTTTTTTTTATGGTTTTATGTTTACACGAGATGCTCATTAACAATTTGGTTGAAAATCGTTGGTGTAATTATGTGTTATTCACTAGGGTGTTGAATTACTCATTGCTCTTGTGATCGCTGAAGACCGAAACAGATTGTTGAGCAGCTTCCAAAACATCCTAATGCTATATACGAGGTCTGAATTGAATTTCCGCGGGTTACGTATATTCAATTTTCGATTTTTTTGTGGCGTTATGTTGGTATGTCTCTCACTTATGCCGACAAGTTCGGCCATTTTGAATATTCACTTAGTTTTTGACAGTTGCTTCGCTTGCACGTGTTTTGGCTCGTCTTCGATTTTTGCCTATACCAAAAAATGGATCAAAGAATCTGTATCAAATTTTGTGTGATGTAACAAAATTAAGTGCGCGGACGCATTCCGAATGTTGACTGTGGTATATGGTGAAGCTACCTTGGGCCGAAGCAACGTTTATCGGTGGTACAAAATGTTCTCAAAGGGCCGAGAAGATGTGAACGACGAAGAGCGTGCCGGACGCCCGAGCACGTCAACAACAGACGAAAATATTGATGAAGTGAAGAAAATAGTATTGGCCAATCGTCGAATCACCGTTAGTGAAGTTGCTAATGATTTGGGCATGAGACGGGTCGCCGCGAAATTCACATCGTTGCTTGTGCGCGAATTTTTGGCCAAAAACAACACACTAATAAAGCCGCAGCCACCGTATTCCCCAGATCTGCCCCCCTGTGACTTTTTCTTGTTCCCGAAACTGAAGAGGCCCATGAAAGGACGACGCTACGCTACGAGTGAGGAGATAAAGACGGCATCCAAGGAGGAGCTGAACAAGATCACAAAAAATGTTTTTTTCAAGTGCTTCGAGGTTGGAAAAAACGTTGGCACAAGTGTATAATATCTGGTGGGGATTACTTTGAAGGGGACAAAATAGATATTCGTGAATAAATAAATAATTTTTGAATCTTTCAAAATTCGCGATACTTTTTAAACAGACCTCGTATATGAAGTATTATATCTATTTGATATACAGCTGATTTCAGAGTCGCAGAGATCAGAACTTTGAACCTACCTGTCTCCAGGTACAAGATGCGCCCCACATTTGCTGCAGGCGAAACATTTAAGGTGGAACACGTGTGGTTGATGAGGTGGTTGACCTTGAGGAGGTTGAGGTCCACCAGGTCCCCCCATCACGGGGGTACGCATCACAAACTCGCTGGCAGGGATTGTCTGTCCACACGCACTGCACGCACCGCTATTTCCAAATAACCTGCAACAATAAAAAAATAAATAATAATAATAACAATAATAGCTGGCTGTAGTTTTCTGGTATAAAACTAGATAGAACTGCCCAGTAAATAAAAATAGTTTTTGCTAGATTTAATTAAAGGTCACAATAATAAAAATGAATATTATTTTAATTAAAGCTATTTTAATAGGCTATACATTTTTTCTTCGACTTGGCGCCCCTATATCGTGGCGCCCCGATGCGGCGCATCGCCTGCATACCGTCTTGGGCCATCCCTGCAGAGTTTCCCAAACTTTTTGAGTCGCGGAGCACTTTTCACGAGAAGAATTCGTCGCGGAGCACTCTTATTGCTATATATATATATAAACACTAGTAGATCGCGGAGTACAAGTAGACGCTCGCGGAGCATAGTTTGGGATACTTTGCTTTAAAAAACTAAGAATACTGTAATTTTAAGATTAACCCTTTATCGCATAGTGTGCCATATATGGCACATTCCGATTTTTATTTTACTTTTAAAACTGAATCAGAACGTTACTTCATGAATGTTCATATATGCCACATACACAGTAATGGATCCTGCAGTATCTCAAGTAATGGGCTGCAATAGATTTGAGAATATCAAGCGGAATTTCCACTTCAACGATAACTCTGAATTTATTGAGAAAGGACAACTAGAACATACGACCTTTTCTTTTAAAAATTCGAGGGCGACTGCGTTTAATCCCTAATAAAGAACACCTAGCAATTGACGAGCAAATAATACGGAATCATTTTCTTTCGTAACATAATGTAATCATAATGTTCCATGTACGGCACAAACCCTAAATTATTATTTTAATTATTATTTTTTCATAAAAATAATAATTAATATTTTAAATATATTTTTTAAATTAATTTTTCTATCAATAAGAACTAATTCCTAACGCTCATGAATTATTTCAGCCAAAATTAAAAATACTTACAGTAAAGGGTTAATGAATTTAACTTTATTTATGAAGCTGTTTTTTTTTTCAAATTCTAAGAATAGTAAAATGGGCCTCAAAGCTGAATTGCGCTTGTAAGTCAACAACTTAAGCAAACAATACACAATACACTAAATTTTGTATAAATAGCAGTTAATAAACATCTACATATAAACGATTTGTCAGTTGTTGAGACTTCGTGAAAGAGCCATAAATGGACCGCGTGCCTTTACTTTAAAGTATGTAAAAACAGTGAATGTTCAGACACCTGAAGATTGGAGGGTTTGTTCCCGCAATCAAGCTTCGGGACTGAAACTCAATTTAAGATTCGGGCCGCTTGTCAAAGCATCTCAATCAGTCTCGTGCATTCCGTGATGCACCCAATCAAACCTTGGTACGTCTCAGACGAACCTAACGACCTTCTTTCACCCCACAATCAATCGGCAAATATTTCCAAACGTAAATATTACAATTAGAACACTGGGGAAACTTTCAAAAAATATATAACTACACTGTGTCCTAATAAAATGTATTCACACTTTGATTATTAAAGCTACACAGACCGGGAGCTCATGACAGTTTATGGTCTCCGATTTCATACAGTATGCCGTTTGGAGGAGAGAACATATTAAAAAAATTGGCACGCGTTCCTCGTTGGCCCTAGGATGGACAATTTCGGAAAAGTTTTGTAAAATTTTTAATCACCCAAAATTTCTCCGAAATATTCCACCTTTGGGACGCATGCCAATTTTTTTATAGGGGCTTTATAATACAAACTTTAATTGTTTCATCGGCATGCTGAAGATCATGTGACCGTTGAGCCCTTTGGGATTGCGCATGCCTATAATTTTTTAAATTTGTTTTAACTTTCTTTTGATAAAAGGGCTAACTCTTGCCCTTTTATCAAAATGTTATGGAGTGCAGACGGTACTGAAACTGCTGGAGTGGATTCAAGACAACGAACGCACACTCACCCCTGGTTCCGAATTTTGATCCCTTAGTAAAAATGACCTCCTCGAACCTAGGTACCTGTGTCCTTTGTAACTCATGTTGGTATTCGATAGGCAACGTAATATCTTTATAAAACTTAGTTAATGTGAGATCTACAAGCGGACGCGGTAGCGTCCATGGTGGAACAGCACACAAAATTAAAATTGCGGGCATATTAAAATCATTATTGCTCAAAATGTTAAAAGTTCTCAGGCCAAAAGGCCTATTGGCTCTTGGGGGTCTCTATTGCATATTTTAGCTAAAATAGGGTCATCGTAGGATGATCTGGCTTGGCACTGAGTGCAGTCATATATCGCAGGGATAGAATTTTACGACGACTGTAAAGTGACGGTTCACCTGCTACACACAGCAGGCTTGGTATCGGGCTGGTGCAAAATGCACCTATGGAAAACTAACTCCTCGTGATGTACAGTGTCAATATGATGAATTCTGAGCATTCAATTTGTAGAGTAACAACCGGATCTTTAGTACGAAGAGAATGCACTGAATTTGGATCTTGCTTACTGTTGAGAGCTCTGAGAGTCCGTCAAGATAACACTTGAACGAGTATGCTTTGACGAAGCAAAACACACGGGCCTTGAATGAATTCTGAGCATTCAATTTGTAGAGTAACAACCAGATCTATAGTACGTAGACATATGCTTTGACGAAGCAAAACACCGAATAGTGTAGAGCTCAGTAGTTAACACACTCGTTATGGAGTGCAGACGGTATTGAAACTGCTGACGTGGATAGAAGATAACGAACGCATCCGTTCATCTTGTATTGGTACAAGTGTAGTTTTCGTCAAGATAACACTTGAACGACTTTGCTCTGACGAAGACAGACTCATGAGTGATTTTTAAGGGCTTTTAATTCATACCAGCAAAACCCTAAAAAATATATATTACAGACTGTATCTAATTAAATAATTTATGCGTGGGTTCCTTAATTGTATTAAGCGGTACTGCAAAGAAATCAGTACATACAAAGCAATCAAATAAGTAACGGCTCATATCAATCGTCAATTAGCTGAACGCCTTATCAAAACTCGTTCAACTGAATACAAAATCTTAGATTTTTATACGGGAATTGCACACGGATATAACAATAAATAATTTAAATATTATACAGGATTGTAACAACATATGGTATTATGATTTTCCTCAAAACCGCGATCTGTGAACAAGTTGAGAAAAAAACTGATGACCAAAATTTATTTGATTGATTTCTGGAAAACCTATGACAGCATTATGCGTGACAAACTCGGACATCATTGACGAATTTGGCATCTCTAGTAAACTTATCAAGATGAGAATGATGAGTGTGTCGGGATCCAGAAGCAGAGTGCAAGTAGAAAACCTTTTGTCACAGTCTCTTGAAATTCATACTGGAGTCAAACAAGGAGACGCCACCTCACCTTTGCTATTTAACATCGTGCTGGAGATGGTGTTATGAAAAGACCAAGATAAGAACCACCATGGTCTACATCTCAATGGGTAAATAGTAATAATAATAATCAGCACTGCAGGCCAAGCTGGCCAATGACGATTTTTCGCCATTGCTCGCGATTCGTAGCTTTAGCTTCCCATTTCTTTATCTCTAGTGTCTGCTGGTCTATGTGAACGGCATCTAACCACCTACCTTTTGGCCGACCTCTTCTTTTGTCGGCAATTATTCCTCCTTGTAACACTAAATTCGTTACTCTCTCGTCCAGAAGACGCGATATATGACACAACCACCTAAGCCTCTCTACTTTAATTACCCCAACTATGTTCGGTTCACCACAAATGTCCATCAGTTCTCTGTTTGTTCTACGAATCACTATCCTGTCTATCTTTTTTCCTCTATATATTTTCCTTAAAACTTTCCTCTCCTATATTTCTACTCTATTCTTGCTACCGTTGCTCAGGGTCCATATTTCATCTCCATACAACATCGTCGGCCTTATAAAGGACTTATACGCTCGTAGCTTTGTTGTTCTTGTCACTTTTTTAGATACGAGAAACTTTTTTTGAAAAATCTAACTGCAACCTTCTTGCCTTGCCTATTGATTTAAAGGATTTAAAACCAACACTTGTAATTGTGTTATGTAGTGACAGGCATTCATCGTTTGGCTTTCTAATAATCATCATTCACTGACTAAATAACTACAAAACACTGAAATGTGTGAAAATTCACACTTCACGTCAATTTTATATTCTCCTTAGATGATATGTTAAAATAATAGTGTACTTATTCTAGACATCTGAGAAGACCTGACACTTAACACAGCAAGATAATGTCAGTGAAAACACAATCAGATCGATTCCAAAACGCAGCAAAAAAATATTAACAAATTCCATTCGAATCAAATTTTTTAGTGATAAAGTATACATAGTATATATTTTGTTGAAACATAGTATATACAGTTCTATCTCCGTCATATTATCTCTATCCTTTTCCCTGTGTATATGTGTGTTTGAACCTAATGTAATTAACAAGAGAACTAATAATTTCCTTACGGGCCCTATAATTGGATTCGTTAATAAGATCCAGCGTTCCAGCCTTTTCTAACAAAGTCTTGCTTTGTCTAAAACCCCCATTACATCCCTGTCTTCTTCAAGTTATAAACGTCAAATATGCGGCTTTCTTAATAACAAACAGAACAGAATCGGTTCCGAAAGAAAATTAGCTAGATACAAAATGGTCTCCATGGCAAAAATAAATGTATGAAGGTTATCCAGAAAGTAAGGTATGGGGACATTTCTAGGAATAGCCGAAACGTCAAGGTTGGCTAAATGAATTTAAGTAATTTCAATGTACTTTATGGTACTTACTTTGAAAGGCCCTCCACATAGTGGATTCTAAGACTTGCGAGCGGTTTCAAGCCTGAAAACCTAAAGGATCCGCCGGTTGGTTGCTTAGATTCTTTATGAGAGGAATAAGGGTGTTTGAATTAAAGTCTGCGTTTTACTTAATCTACGTTTAATGTTTAGTTAGAATCGGAAGGTTATTAATTACATTAGAACTTACAATTTAATACTGGTTGTAAAATCCCATGAGAGACACTCAAACACAAAACCTCACAATCACCGTATTCACCTCACAAGCCGCTAAACACCTCACAACACTCACGGTTTTTAACCCGAGGTTCGTTTATTTCATTTAAACTGTCCTCAACACTTCCAGATTACTTCTGGTTTACCCACTACAACTACCGGGTATCTCTACCAAAATTACATGGGAGGTTCGTCCGTTCACGGTGACGGTTTATTTATCACTCCTTTGTCTCTCACAAGATTTTTCCAACTCTTTTCTTAAACTAATAATCTGATCTCTGACCCCATTTTTTTGTCGTTATAAAAATAATCAGCTCTCCAGATTAACAACAAACCCTTTTATAAACTCATCTTTCTATGACCAATAAATTATAAACCCAAATAATTAATTTTGAATCTAATTACTACGAGGTCCATATCACAGAAAATATATTGTCGCCTATCATCTTCTGTGTAAACATTTGACCATTGCTATTTGACCTAAACAATAACGTTCTTTCAAACTAATCATATAATATACAACCATAATTCACTCTGAATCTTTTTAGCACTTAACTAGAAAAATATGTGATAGCTCAACTAATTTTTGTGAATGTTTATCTTAAAATAGATTAGTTTTTGAATAATTTGAATACTTTTTAACTAATTGAATAATTTTATTTTAAATAATAATTAAATTTTATATCTAAAATTACCACTCCCACAAAGGAACGTGTAACCGCAACGATTTAACCTCAGATATTTCGTGTCCCGTCGAATTCAGAGGGACTGAGTGAGTTTCACAGAGTGTTCGGTACATTTAACGCCATTTTAGGGTTTTGTAGGTATTGCCACAAAGGTGTACAACCCTTTGACCTACATAGAATCTATTTTGATTACCATTTAATAGGACCAATTATGAGTTTAATTCTCCTACTAATAGAATTGATTTTTTAATGATAGTAACTATATTTGTAGATAAAATATTGTATTTGACTCGCATATAATGCCTATATATCACTCGGATTTCATAAATAAAATACTATTAAGAAATCTCTAATAAATAAAATCTTATAAATTATTACATTTTTGATTTATATTGTTTACAATTTTATCTAACTTGTATGCTCGTAATTTTTGTATAGTTTTTAATTGTTTTATATTTTATTGTACTTTGATTGTTTTATGTATTACTAATTCGAATATACAAGGTGTCTCAAAAGAAATTTTATATTTATTTAGCTTACTGCGTGAACGCAACGTATCCGAGGGGCGCGTGAGTTATGTCAATCGGTAGCCTGGCTCTTGGGAATTCAATCGCTATGGAGCGTTTCTCGGGAGCAGACCGCGCGTTATGCGTGCGAGAGTTTTACAAAAATGGTGATTCGGCGACTGTAGCGCGTAGAAAATTCTGCAGTATTCGAGGTTTTCGCCACTTAAATGATGCGCCAAGCATTCCTCTCATTCGACATTGGGTTAAAAAGTTTGAAGAGACTGGTACAACGCTGGATAAATCAAAATCCGGGTGACCTAGGTCATCAAGAACGGTAGAAAACGTGGAGAATGTTAATCAGTCTGTTCGTGACGACCCGAACCTTTCAATTCGGAAGCGCGCAATTGTTTTAAATGTGCATAGATCATCATTACATCGCATTATGCACAAAGACCTAAAGCTGCACCCCTACAAAATTCAATTGGTGCAAGAATTAAAGCCCCAAGATGCCAGTCAGAGGCTTAATTTCGTAAATCAGGTGATTGAGCGATTTTCAACGTTTACCAACATTTTGTTTTCGGATGAAGCTCATTTTCATCTTAATGGCCACGTAACTAAGCAGAACTGCCGCTACTGGAATGCAACGAATCCGAAACGCAAACATCAGGAACCCCTACATTCGCCTAAAGTGACCGTATGGGCTGCGATGTCGGCGCGAGGAACTATCGGCCTTTACTTTTTTGAAGACGAAAGGGGGCGTGCAGTTACAGTGAATTCAGAGCGTTATGTGGAGATGTTAGACAACTTCTTGGTACCTGAACTGCAAAACTTTCCTGGCTATAACCAAAGAACATGGTTCCAACAAGACTGAGCAACTTCACACACGTCCAATATGTCTCTGCCACGTGTTCGTGAATTTTTCTCAGGCAAATTGATCTCCCGGAGAGGTGACATAAATTGGCCTCCACGCAGTCCAGATTTAACCCCTATGGACTTTTTCCTATGGGGTTATCTTAAATCTAAAGTTTACGCCAATAAACCGACTTCACTGGCGCATTTGAAAGAAAATATCCGTCACGAAATGGCAGCCATCCCTGTGTCCACCTGCCGAGACGTCATAAGTAATTTTACTGTTCGATTAAATGAGTGCCGAGAACGCGAGGGTCTACATTTAGACGATATTATTTTTAAGAAATAAATCCCCAAAAAGTGTATTTTAATAATTAATAAACATTTTTTCTATAAATACTCTGTATATACGGCTTACTGTTTTTTTAATCGATCCACTAAATATAAAATTTCTTTTGAGACACCTTGTATAATTTAATTTCATATATTTTCTGTGAAAGGCCTAACTCAACAACAATACATACATTCGCTTCGTTCAACTTTTGGTAATGAAGAACAATCAGAAAAGACTGTTTACAATTAGTTGGCAGAATTCCGTCGTGGTCGTGCGTCCGTCAGTGATGAATTTCGTGAAGGTCGACCAAAATCGGTTGTGATTCAAAAAAACATCAATGCTGTGCGCACGAAATTCTTTTTTATCCATTCTTTTGAAAATTACAAAACTGGAATTACTAAAACCACAGTAACCTCTAAACTAATTGTCAGAATATAATGAAATTTTCACACGTATCGTTTGAAGGTTTGTACTATCCAGAAAGGTTGGGTCTGACAACAGTGTTGCCATATATATGTCAGACCGGAGACTTATTGAGTGACGTGTTATACATTAAAATATTCTTGTTAAAATTCCTAAGATTTGAGTCTAAGCTAATCTATAAAAATAACAATTTAATACTCTAAATGATCTTTTAGATCCACAAAAACGTTAATCACATTTGTAACCCAGTCATTTCATCTTATTCCGACGCTTCAGTCCAATCAATAACGTCGAGACGCCGAGAGGGACGCCAATTACACGACCACTTTGGCCCTAACACAGTTTGCATACATTTCATGACAAGAGTTTAAAGTTTTGAGTGGCCTCTCTCTTCCTCACTCTAACCAATAAGAGAGGATAGAGTGGGAAAAAGAGAGATATGTTCTTTTCAACAATGAATGAATGAGTGTTATCAAAAGAAAAAAGGCATTAGGTCAATGAGGTATATACTGCGTTAATAAATAAATGAAAGGTGTTTGACTACATGACGCATTTGATCATAAATATTTTTTGATATTGACATTTGTCACTATCGTACATATTCCATTAGTAAGCAAAATAATAGCCCAATAATAGTAATTTTAAGTCATACGAGAGCCACGTTCTTGTATTTTTTCGTATTTTCGTATTTCGTATTTTATTCGCCACGAGGCGAATTAAGCGGTGGGCGGACTGCGTGGCCGCCCGGGGCCCACGAAACCTATACACAAATATTTCCATTCTATTTAAAATAATTGAGGACCCATTTTAATTTTACCGCCAAGGGCCCCCAAGCAACTTAATTCGCTACTGCTCTAGCCGGTTTATGACTCTATGACTAGCTGGAATGTGATCGGCGAGATGCATTTTTGTTTGAATAATCTGCGTGTATTTTGATTATTTCCTTCATTTTATAAAAATCTGTATATCTATCAATATGTGAGCTGTGAAAGAGAAAAGTGAATTTATATTAACTAAAAAATCTATCCCCTCCCCCGTAACATTACTTCTAAACATCATTAACTTGTAAGACATAGGGTAGGCCTAGGGGCTCCGACATAGAAATTGATTCTAAAAAGAGCTCCGCAAGTAAAAAAGGTTGGGAACCACTGGTTTAGAGAAAAATTGGGGCTTTAATCGTTTAAAACGTTTTGAGATAATGACAATTTTTTGAATGGCATAATTTACATTATTTGTGAAAATTGTAAAATAAAAAAAATCACAACTCAAAAATGGTTAGAGATAGCGACCAGCGGTTGAAATTTTTGTATTCCTTGTAGTTTATTTAGTCTAGAAAAAAATTGGGGCCTTAATCGTTTAATGCGTTTTGAGATTGTGACAACTTTTTTTTATGGTATAATTTACATAATTTGTGAAAATTGTGAGTTTAAAAAAATCAAAACTCAAAAACGGTTAGAGAAAACGACCTAACGCTAGAATTTTTGGATTCCTCGTAGTTTATTAAGTCTAGAAAAAATTAGAGGCCTTACTCGTTTTGCGTATTTTAAAATTATGACATATTTTAATATGGCGTGATTTATAGAAATATTCATCTTCGCATGGATGTATCTCAAAAACGAAATGCAATAAAGACCTACGGTTGAAATTTTTGAAATCTTGAGGTCCTAATTGACTTGTAACCAGATTTTGAAACAAAAAAATTTTTTGAAGTTTTTTTATTTTTTTAAAATTTTTTTGAAAATTTTGAAAATTGCTAACTAGAAAATGGTTAGAGATATAAATATGCGGCTTGAAATTTTAAAATTCTACTACACTGTTTAGTCTAAGAAAAAAATTGGGCTTAAATAAACATATTATTAAGTTTTGTAGGGGCAGTAATCCAAAATCCTTGAAAATGGCCAAAAATCGAAAAAATCGTAAGGGGTACCCCTTAAGAAAATCGTGATTTTGAATCAAAAAATTTTTGTCTCCAATTTTATTGAAAATTGGTACAAATATGCATTTTTGGTCAGAGATCAAGAAAATTTGGTCCATTTTGAAGTTTGGGCAAAAGTTTTGGAATTATAGGCAAAAAACTGACCTAAATCTAACTCAAAAACTAGGAAAGCATGAATTTTTTAAATATTTTTTTCATAATCCTCACCCCAAAATTAGCCTAAAACTACATTTTGGCTAAAATCGGAATCAAAAAAATTTTGACCAAAATTTTCAAAATTTTAGAAGAATTTTTTTTTGATTTTTGTTCGAAAATTGGTATACTTATATATTTTTAGCCTTAGATCACAAATATATGGTCTACCGAAGCCTATACAAAAATATTTCCTATTTAAAATAATAAAGAACCTATTTTAATTTTACCGCCCAGGGCACCTTAATTCGCCACTGCTTAAGAGTGTTGAATTTAGGGGGTCAAGTGCCCTTTTGCCACTTACTGGGGACGCCAATGTGTAGGACATAAATAAAAGTTATTTCTTTCTCATCCATCCAAAAATCAATTCATTTTAATCACCTTAATATATCAACGAATTATTTTTTAAATTATTTTCAATAATTGGCAAGACAACACTCCCCTCTTTACCCCTGGTTAATTTCCCCCCGCCACGTCTTATGATTCAAAACACGTATCGCAATTAATAACTTGATTACTTTTCTACCCGTCTTCCTCTGGCGTGATCGACCGGCGTCTACCTATCTTTCTCGCACATATGGACCCCATCAGAAAGGTTAATTATGTTCAAATGAGAGCCCCCTCCGTACCCCTCTGACAGACCAGGCCCACGGTATTCACCTGTGTATATAGTCTGTTCCAATGAAATTGTTACTGATATTTTAATATACAGTACCTAGACAAAATATTATAACCACTTATGATATTTTAAAAAATCATTGTTTTACACAAAATCAGCAAAATAGTAATACACCAATTTTAGTACATTTATAAAATGTTTTTTAATATTTTGTGTTGCCCCCCTTTGCTTTTATTATTGCCGCAATTCTTGGAGGCATTCTCTCAATACATGCCCTAATACAATTTTCAATTTCTGGAGAGCCATGCCATACTTTTTTAATATTATCTATTAACTTGTTTATTAGTATTATTTAAATCATAAACAAGTCTTTTCAGGAGGTTCCAAACATTTTCGATAGGATTGACATCTGGCGAGCTACCTGTCCAGGACAAAATCGGTACTTTTTGTTCTTACAAATCAGTCTCTCAAAAATATAGAGTTGAAGATGTTTAAAATAGCTTATCTTTTAATAAATACACGATATGTTAAAGAAATAAATAAAGTAGCATATGATTATATGTCGGCATTTTTAATAAACAGTTGTTTTTGTAAGTGGTTATAATATTTTGTCTAGGTACTGTATATATAAATGAACTTGTATAGGGTGACCATTTTCTTCAAAAGGCAATGCGAGACGGAGTAAAAAAATTTATGTGAAGTGTAAATATTCACACATTTCAGGGTTTCACAGGTATATAATAAGTGAAGGCGGTATGCTGAGTTTGTAGGACAAATTTTACTTTGTAGTAATCACGGCAAAATGAACGATATTTTTAAAATAATTTATCGTCTGTTAATCATATAATAAGATAATTATTAAATTTACGCGATTAAAATTTAAATACAACATTTGTCAAAATATAACTAGAATTTTGACAAAATAATTTCAACATAATAAAAATGCAAAAAAAAAACAGAAAAAATAAAATTCACTCAGTACTCGAACTCGAAACCCTTCGTTTACCAGCGAGTTTTAGCTTACGACACCAGTGCTCTAACCAATAACGCCATCGTACGCCTTGCATGTGAGTGTCTTACATTGGTATAACTTTTGTACTTTGTGAACCAAAAACCACAAAAAATGCGTTAGTTTCCGAAAACATAATCTGATCAAAAATTCCTGTTGTACTATTTCGGTTCACACCAATATACATTACTTAGAATTTTTTTAGATTTTTAGTTTAAACCATCTGGGCTACAGGGTGTGGGACAAATTTTTTTTTGCACAATTTTGGCAAAAATCGCATCAAAATAATTTATTTTTCAAAAATAAAAATTTGATCGTTAATCCACGTACTAAGGGCTTTCATTTGATACCCTACTCATAATTTAAAAAAAATATTTTTGTTTTCGATGAGCACATATTTGTTTATATTTTTAGGGGGGTATGTTTTTTAGATGTTTTAGTATTTTTCCTATGTGCGGGTCAAAGAGTTGTATAAGCATACCAAATTTCAACTCTCGAGGTTTAGCCGTTTGGCTACAATTTTTACCGAACAGACAGACAGACAGACAGACAGACAGACAGACAGACGACAAAATGACGGTATAAGGGTTTTTTGATCATACCTACAAAACCCTAAAAAAGGTCCTCATCTCCCAAATCCAAGTGAAGAGCAAAAAAAAAGGTCCTCACCTCTCAAATCCAAGTGAAGAGCAAAAAAAAGGTCCTCGCCTCCCAAATCCAAGTGAAGAACAAAAAAAAAGGTCCTCATCTCCCAAAATCCAAGTGAAGAGCAAAAAAAAAGGTCTTCACCTCCCAAATCCAAGCGAAGAGCAAAAAAAAAGGTCCACACCTCCCAAATGTTAATTTAATTAAATGCGGGACAATGCGGGACAAAATGTTAAAATGCGGGACTTTTGCGGGACGCATCTTAATGCGGGACAAAATGTTAAAATGCGGAACATTCCCGCAAAATGGGGGACGAATGGTCATATTAATTTGATGTTTTTCTCCTTCAAATACTCAATTATTTGGCATGCTGTGTGGGAGCTTGCATTGTCATGATGAAGAATGATGCGACGTTTTTGGTTGTTTTTCCTGATTTGGTCAAATAAACTTGTATAGGGTGACCATTTTCTTCAGAGGCAATGCGGGACGGAGCAAAAAAAAGGTCCTGATCTCCCAAATCCAAGTGAAGAGCAAAAAAAAGGTCCTCACCTCCCAAATCCAAGTGAAGAGCAAAAAGAAAAAGGTCCTCACCTGCCAAAATCCAAGTGAAGAGCAAAAAAAAAAGGTCTTCACCTCCCAAAATCCAAGTGAAGAGCAAAAAAAAGGTCCTCACCTCCCAAATCCAAATGCGGGACCAAATGTTAAAATGCGGGACTTTTGCGGGACGCATCTTAATGCGGAACAAAATGTTAAAATGCGGGACGAATGGTCACCTTAAACTTGTATCTATTTGTCTGTTTCCTTAAAACTAAAGTCACTGGATTATACAAAGTAGCGCAAGCCTTTGAAGAAGCCGACAGACCCCAGAGTTTGATTGGCAACATTGGTTCCCCTGTTAAGCAAACTAAAGCAGCAATTTTTAGGTTCTTAAGTTTGCGTCTGCGCTGTCACATCTCTCGCTCTCATTTAATAACCTCCTTTGTCAGCGTTTTGAATATTTAAGGTTAAGTTTCATTTAAATTTATATATAAGCAGTTCACTTATGTAAGAACAAACTAAAAGGAAATTTTGTTTTCAATAGTTTGCACCTTTGATGCTGTATGTCATGTTGGTATTAAAAAATGTCACTTTTTTAAAATGTCGATCAATTTGACATATGTCATAATGAAAAATTATATCTTAATTATAATGATCATAACCTTATCAACCTAAAGTCGGTTTTACAGCGTAAGGAATTTTTTAATTGACATTTAAAGTCAGTAACACACTATAAAAGTAACCAGAATAACCAAGTGATACAGTCTGTTCCAAACGGTTAAGCGGAACTAAATGGGAATTTAGTTCTTTTAGGTTGTCACGAGAAGGGACCTTGCTTGGGTTATTTCATTTTTCACGTTGGGATGTCAAAATTCAAAATTCCAACAATGAAACCATGGAAACGAATGACATGTCAAAATTAAATATTTTTTTTAGATATTTTAATGACAAAAAAATAAATAAATGGGAAATTTGTATTAAGAATGACACAAAAAATCAAAATATAAAGAAAATGTCATTTTAAAATGATATTTACCTTAACCAAAAAATATTTATTGTAAGTATGATTTACAAAGCTTAAAAAAACGGCCGAAAGGCACGATTTAAACGATGAAAGTAACTAGATTGCAAAATCTAGTTCCGCTTAACCGTTTGGAACAGACTGTATGAATTAATTTGACGTATTTTTTGCGAATATCTTTACAATTCCAAAATTTGTGTCGCTTTCAAATGGATTTATAATCCAAGACGGGATATCTAAACTTTCCAAATCTGATAGACTCCTGGAACACTATAGACCCTTTTTAAACTTCCATAGACCCCCAAGGGGTCCACCTGGACCCCGTTGGGAATCCCTGGTGTAGACACTAGCTTGTCAATGCGACATGGTCTGACGGTGTCGGCAGACTTGTCGTATGCTACCATGTTGCCTCAATGTAGACGCGCCATAAGAAATCCTAAGCAAAACGTTGTTTTTCTAAAATCCCTGCCCAAACAGCCGAATGAGTTTTATTTATTTTAAGGTTTGATATTCCAATTAATATATTTTTAATTGTAATTCCTAAATCTGGGCAAGTGGGGTGGTGCTCCCTGCAAGAACCCTACGCAGGGTGTTGTTTAATTCTTGGTTGCTAGGCAACCGGGCTTGTCTCATAATGGAGTAATTTTAACAGAAATAAGATTATAAATTGAAAGACATTTTAAATTTGCATTTAAATCAGTGTTCATGTAATTGAGATGGTTTGTGGGTGGGACAGGGTGGGGAGACAGGGGGGGTTAGGACCCGTGACGTAATACGGCGGTCCTAATTACTTTCTTATACAGTGATATACGGGGAACTCCGGAAAACTGTAACAATGAATTATGCTTTTGAATATTCGTTTAGGAAAATTCTGCGTGAATAACCACCACTTGGAAAGTGGACAGAAAGAAAAATTGATGTGAAGTGTGAATATTCACACATTTTAGGGTTTCGCAGGTATATAATAAGTTGAGTGTGTAGGACAAATTTTACTTTGTAGTAATCACGGCAAAAAGAACGATATTTTTAAAATAATTTATCATCTGTTAATCATATAATAAGACTGGTTATTAAATTTACGCTCTTAAAAATTAAATGCAACATTTGTCAAAATATAACTAGAATTTTGACAACATAATTTCAACATAATAAAATTGCAAAAAAAAAACAAAAAATAAAATTCACTCCGTACTCGAACTCGAAACCCTTTGTTCCAGCGCATTTTAGCTTACGACACCAGTGCTCTAACCCAATACGCTATCGCACGCCTTGCATGTGAGTGTCTTACATTGGTATAACTTTTGTACTTTGTGAACCAAAAACCACAAAAAATGCGTTATTTTCCGAAAACATAATCTGATCAAAAATTCCTGTTGTACTATTACGGTTCACACCAATATACATTACTTAGAATTTTTTTAGATTTTTAGTTTAAACCATCTGGGTACAGGGTGTGGGACAAAAATTTTTGCACAATTTTGGCAAAAATTACATCAAAATAATTTAATTTGCCAAAATAAAAATTTGATCGTTAATCCACGTACTAAGGGCTTTCATTTGATACCCTACTCAGAATTTAAAAAAAATATTTTTGTTTTCGATGAGCACATATTTGTTTATATTTTTAGGGGTATATTTTTTTTAGATGTTTTAGTATTTTTCTCATGTGCGGGTCAGAGAAGCTAAGAGTTGTATAAGCATGCCAAATTTCAACTCTCTAGGTTTAGCCGTTTGGCTACAATTTTTACCGTTTTACGTTTAGGCGAAACTAGATTTTCAATTCTAGTTACTTTTAGCGATTAATTGAAGCTTTTGATCATTTTGTTCAGGAAAAGCCATCTTCAATATATAAAGAAATAGCTAATGAAAAATTACAAAAATGAAAATTGCGGTTAGTTCCGCCTAATCGTTTGGAATAGACTGTAGGTACAAATTAGAATTATTATATTGGGTATAATAATGTTAATGTGAAATAAATTACTATTAAAAAGGAATATTTCTATTTCAAAATCTAATAAATACTTTTTGTGTTTTATCGTTATTTATCGTTATTTATCGTTAGCGTATTTTATCTTTACATTATTAAATAAAACCTGTATAATATAAATAAATAGTTTTTTTAATATTAATAAAACATCGATGTTTCCGATACATCGATGTTTTTCCTTCGATGTTTTTTCAAAATCGATAGTAAGGCGCCGATGTTAACATCGATGTTAAACATTAAAATTCCATGATTGTTTAAACATTTTTTTCGACATGATTGTTTATAGTTTAGAGCCTTCGTCGAAAAATATTATACTTGATGATAATGAAATGCCACTTGGTACAAGTATTCTTTACATAAAATAAATCATTTTTATCCGCAGCACCTATATTAAGAACCTCGGCAGATTCCAGGTGGCGGCAAAAGTAGATTACCAAGTACAGTAGCTATAAGTAATTTTCACAATAGAACAAATTATCTCCAAACATATTTGTAGAATGGAGCTTAAGCTACAATTTGCCGCATGGTGCACAAATATGCATCGAATGGTTTACAAGATGGCGTCTATAACGCAATTTGTTTATTTACAATTACATGACAGTTCTTTTTACAATTTAAAATATCCTATTACATAGATAAAAATTCGCTGAAAATTTTGATATATAGATTGTTACTAATTTTATTTCAGGTTGCTAGTCTTGTATAAGAAACTGTACGGTTGTGCGCACCGTAGGTAAAATGTTTGTTAAAATAATTATTTGTTATTTTTTTTTTTTTTTGTTCTGGTGGTCGTGGAGAAAGTAGGTTCTGTAACGCGGTTGTTAGAGAAAATTCAATGCTCGTGGTTCCTCACGCTCGGAATGTTCCACTCGCATCGAATTTTCTCATTCCAACCTTGTTAGAGAATATACAAGGTGTCTCAAAAGAAATTTTATATTTAGTGGATCGATTAAAAAAAAAGTAAGCCGTATATAGAAAAAATGTTTATTAATTATTAAAATACACTTTTTGGGAATTTATTTCTTAAAAATAATATCGTTTAAATGTAGACCCTCGCGTTCTCGGCACTCATTTAATCGAACAGTAAAATTACTTATGACGTCTCGGCAGGTGGACTCAGGGATGGCTGCCATTTCGTGACGGATATTTTATTTCAAATGCGCCAGTGAAGCTCGGTTTATTGGCGTAAACTTTATATTTAAGATAACCCCATAGGAAAAAGTCCATAGGGGTTAAATCTGGACTGCGTGGAGGCCAATTTATGTCACCTCTCCGGGAGATCAATTTGCCTGAGAAAATTTCACGAACACGGGGCAGAGACATATTGGACGTGTGTGAAGTTGCTACGTCCTGTTGGAACCATGTTCTTTGGTTATAGCCAGGAAAGTTTTGCAGTTCAGGTACCAAGAAGTTGTCTAACATCTCCACATAACGCTCTGAATTCACTGTAACTGCACGCCCCCTTTCGTCTTCAAAAAAGTAAGGGCCAATAATTCCTCGCGCCGACATCGCAGCCCATACGGTCACTTTAGGCGAATGTAGGGGTTTCTGATGTTTGCGTTTCGGATTCGTTGCACTCCAGTAGCGGCAGTTCTGCTTATTTACGTGGCCATTAAGATGAAAATGAGCTTCATCCGAAAACAAAATGTTGGTTAACGTTGAAAATCGCTCAATCACCTGATTTACGAAATTAAGCCTCTGACTGGCATCTTGGGGCTTTAATTCTTGCACCAATTGAATTTTGTAGGGGTGCAGCTTTAGGTCTTTGTGCATAATGCGATGTAATGATGATCTATGCACATTTAAAGCACTTGCGCGCTTCCTAATTGAAAGGTTCGGGTCGTCACGAACAGACTGATTAACATTCTCCACGTTTTCTACCGTTCTTGATGACCTAGGTCGCCCGGATTTTGATTTATCCAGCGTTGTACCAGTCTCTTCAAACTTTTTAACCCAATGTCGAATGAGAGGAATGCTTGGCGCATCATTTAAGTGGCGAAAGCCTCGAATACTGCAGAATTTTCTACGCGCTACAGTCGCCGAATCACCGTTTTTGTAAAACTCTCGCACGCATAACGCGCGGTCTGCTCCCGAGAAACGCTCCATAGCGAGTGAATTCCCAAGAGCCAGGCTACCGATTGACATAACCCCCGCGCCCCTCGGATACGTTGCGTTCACGCAGTAAGCTAAATAAATATAAAATTTCTTTTGAGACACCTTGTACTATTTTTTCTCTACGGCACATCCTTGGATATAATACACAAAGAAATAAAAATAATGTATATCAGTGTAAACGTTCTTTACTTACTGGATGTCCCTCGTCTTAAATTCACATGTATAAAAGAATAAATTCTCTCTCGTCTTGGGGATTTTTTGTTGGTTCCCCTATTCACTAATTGGATGGTTGATGGTCACTAGTGGGGAAAGAGGGTAAGCAGAAGGGTGAGACGCAAGAGGAAACAATGTAGGACTGAAGTTTTTAATGAGTTACATTGGACAACACCAATTAAAGGATCCCCACTCAGAAGTAAATAACATTTTCTATAGAAATAGATACAAAAAGTTGGATATCCAAAATGTATCTTGTGTCTATACACACCAATTCTGTAACTCAGTTACTATGATCACAGTAACTAAATCTGACATTTTAAGCAAGGTCAGTTATCATAACGGGTGTTTTTTTTAGAGGTATAGAACTTTAAATTGCAATAAAACAACGATGGATTATTCGATTGACATGAATTTTTTTTTATTCGAAAGATAACCTTGTGGCATTACATTAAATCATACCAACAAGACGGTGCAACATGTCACACAGCTCGTACCACAATCGATTTATTGAAAGACACGTTTGGTGACCGCCTAATTTCACGTTTTGGACCTGTGAATTGGCCTCCAAGTTCTTGTGATTTAACACCGCTGGACTACTTTCTGTGGGGCTATGTAAAGTCATTGGTCTATGCGGATAAGCCACAAACGCTTGACCATTTGGAAGACAACATTCGCCGTGTTATTGCCGATATACGGCCACAAATGTTGGAAAAAGTCATCGAAAATTGGACGTCCAGATTGGACTACATCCGAGCCAGCCGTGGCAGTCACATGCCACAAATCATATTTAAAATGTAATGCCACAAGATTATCTTTCGAATAAAAAAAAATTCATGTCAATCGAATAATCCATCGTTGTTTTATTGCAATTTAAAGTTCTATACCTCTAAAAAAAACACCCATTACCTTTGAAGAATTTCGTATTCCGTGAGGCAATACCACACAATTTGATACCACACAATAAATTTTAAAAATATATATCTTTTTTTATCAACGACACAAAATAATTAATATTTTTCGAAAAATTTATCTAATCAAAAATTCTTGAACTATTTCGGTTCCCATCAATGTTTTTAAATCAATCCCTTTGGGAGATAGGGTGGGGGACAAAAGTTTTTTGACACATTTTTGGCAAAAATCCAATAAAAAAAATTGATTTTTCAAAAATAAAAATTTGTTGATCGACGCATTAAGAGGTTTCATTTGTTATGCCACTGAAAATTTAAAAAAAATATTCAGTTTTTTATTAAATACATATTTATTTATATTTATCCCGCGTTGTAGTTTTTAGAACTCTCTATAGTTTTTCTATATGTGGGTCAAAAAGTTGTACAAGTAACCAAAGGAACAGAACTTACTATTTTTACATTTCTGAAATGAAATATTGGATTTTATTACAATACTAATATAGTAACCTTAATGTTAATTTTATATTATTTAACATAAAAATAACACTGTCATACACAATTATTTTTATTCTTTTTTAAGTTGAAATAAAGTCTGTTCTATCTTCCATCCTATCTTCCATACCAACCATATCTTCTTACTTAACTAAGATCTGGCCTCTTAATTACAAAAGTATTTCCTTTAATAAGAGTAATTCATTAATTGTATACCATGTCTGTGTATGTGTGATCGATTCTCAAACCCCACTGTGGTTTGTTTAGGGGGGTTGCCTAATTTATTAGCATAAGTTGAATACGAGTCGCGCAGTTATCGATCCGACGCGCGGCGTCGGGGGCGTCCCGACGGCCTCCCCTTCCCAACATACACGCACACACTTACACGTGTGTGAATTGTAACAACGTATATTCAGTTACAACAACAAATGAAACACAAAGCTGAGATTTGAAAAAAATTATAATGAATCAAAATAATAATATAAATGTATCAGATACAGAACTACCGGACGTACTAGTCTAGTAGTCTGTAATAGTAGATCCTAAGAGTTAGTTGGAAAAAAAATTAACACAGCATCGATAGGTATACAGTCCATTTACTTATCTAGAGAAAAATAAAAGTAACAATAATAGTTGTTTGTGTACCAAGGCAGTGAAGTCGAATTTTTTATCACGAATTGTGGATATTATTTTCCGAGGCGTTAGTGGAGTTATATAACCACGTGAGTGATTATTAAAAAGAGCTTCAGTGCTAAGGTGCACATTAATTTTTTTCTGAAATCCTGAATGTAATATTTAATTTGTTAGATGTACTTTACACATATAATTTGGTGTATTGTAAGGGAGGTAATTTTGGTATTATTTCATAAATAAAATTTCATAAATAAATTCATTATAATCATTTAATTAGAGTAAAATATTTAATTTGTTAAACGATAAAAAAACTAATCTATTGCTTAGAAAGGGCATTTAAGATAACGGTAGATTGTTTATTATTGCAACTTGACACTTTTGTCAATGTAACATGAAAAGTGAATCGTAAATTATTGTGTTAAAAATATACGTCAACCATAAGCACATAAATAATAATTAAATTTTGTCTGAGATATAAATATGATGATTGGGATATTTTCTAATGGGATATTTATCTGAGTTATCACCAATAAATTATGAATTTTAAGATAGTACAAGACCGACAATCAAGAGGTGTTAAATGACATTTAACAGTTAGGCGAAGTAAGCATTCGAGGGCAGTCATGTTTTAAGGAGAGTTGATGTTAAACCATCATAACGTTAAGATGTTAACAGTAGAGGATTTTGACCCGTCGTATGGTTAAGACCATGTTTTGGAGTTGGTTTTTAAGAGACATGTGTTAGAGACATTTAGAGTGTTTGGGCGAGTCGAAATAAAGTAACAATGTAATTCTGTATGAACGTTAGTGTAGTGACCAAAAGTGGAGAGACAATATTTAGAAACATGTAGTGGTTAAATTAGTGTTTGGTGTAAAGTGTGTCTAGTGTGTGCGAATGTGTGTCTCATTTGGATTTAGCTGTATCGACGTAATTGTAAGTCTATTGTAATTAGTGTAAATATTTAAACCGTAATCGTAATTAAAGTAGGCTAGTTAAAATGTTGAGTTTAATTGAACAACCCTTAATCTTTCCAAGAATCATAGCAACCAGCTAGCGGACAAATAAGGGGGGTCCAGACTGATCCGCTCGCAAGTCTTGCAACCCATAATGTGAGGGATGCACAGAGTAAGTACAAATGAAATAAATAAATCAGCCAACCGTGACATTTCATATTTATATATTCGAGTCCCCACATTATTAACAACAATTATTAAGCAAGAATTATATTATTTATTAATATTTTCTTTATCTTTTTTAATGTATTCGATAGACGTTTGACATTTGTTTGTTTACATTTTTCCCGACCGTCAACATATATAAGGGAGATATTGTGATCATAACGTTTTGACTATTTTTAGCATGATGTCTGTTGGCCTGTCTGTCTGTTTGTCTGTCTGCCTATCCGTCTGTTTGTGTACACGTACAGAGCAAATTTGGCTAAAAGGATTTTTATGAAACTTCATATTTAAGCTGTTGACATCAATGGCACGAGTTGATCAACTTTTGGTAAAAACCGGTGGACTAGAAATGGGAGTATACTCGTCTCGATTTTAAAATTTTTGCGTATATTTAACAGAAAAATATTTCGAAAAAATGTATTTAACAAAAATTGCTATAAAAGCAATAACTAACAAATTTTATTTGAGACATTTTTTGTGGTGGCCATAGCTGATTTTTTTTTATAAGAAACGAAATTGCGAAGATCAAAAAATAGTTATTAAAATAATGTTATATTTATTGTTATAATGCCTTCGAAAATGTGTTAAATTCAAACACGATGTACGTAACATTTTTCAATATTCAGATTTCACAGAAAATCCGATAACCACGTTTTCTATCTCCCTCTTTCATTTTCCATCTTTCTCTACACGTACGTAACGCTTAAACCGTTCCGAGTTTCTTTATTAAATTACCTAATCGAGGTTTTCCCTCACCAATCATTTCTATCTCATTCTCGAGCATTTGTCTCCTTGTCTCTTAGTCTCTCCCTTCGTATTTGCTGTCAAATTAGTCTCACGTCTGTCATACAAGAGCTGGACAGATTAATATTATACGAATCATAAAGAGAATTTGATAAAAATTAGGAAAATTTTACACAATAATTATTGGACAAATTTTAAGCACGTTGGTAGGAAATTCTTCCTGGTTTTATTGCAGCTACACATGTTCCGATATACATTTTAGTGCTGTACGCATGTACAGACCTGTACAGGCATATCGCACAGGTTTACCGGAACGTATATATGACAACCTGTACAGTATTTTTTGCCTGTACAAGCCCCATTAATAATAAACTAGGGGCCTCAGCCCGGCTACGCTGGCCTTCAAACTTTAAACATACTTTTACAACATTTAAAAAAATAACCAATATAAACACTTATTCAATTTTATGTATTTTTATACATTTCTGTAATTAAATTAACTTAAATCCTCCAGCAGTTTAACATTTTTTATGCAAATTAAAGCAAATTTAATCTTTATAGATATATTCTTCGAAAAATAACCTCAAAAAATGTCATTATAACTGTGGAAGAGAATATACAGTGAGTCTTGGTTTAACTTAAGAAAAATTTATGCAAAATTGTCTCGATTAACTAATTTAAAAGTAATATCGTGGTTATTTTATATAGAAAACTAAGTTGTCATTTCTTCTGTCAATTTACACTCAAAATGTAGTAGAGCTTGGTTTAGCTATGAATTGTAAAACTCTGGCGATTAATTAATCGAAAGATATTTACAACTTAAAATAGTATTTTACATGTTTGAAATAATATTTAGTTTTCGATTATTACCTACTTACTTAGTAATTTTCAGTTCAGTAACATTCTTAACTGTAAGACAATTTTATGGTCAGCAAAAATGTTTGAAATCTTGAAAATTAGAAAAAAAAATGCGTAATATTTACCCACACTTATGTATTTTTTACACAATTCAGCGATTATTTAAAAAAATAATCGATTGTAGATTTTTCGAGTTTTGTACTAAATTTATCTTTTGAATTATAACACATTCGTATATCGTCAACTAAGAACTATCCGTGTCGTTGAAGTATCCGTGACATGTTCAGCTTTTTAGAAATTTGTTGACGATCAACGGTACGGTTTCGAGGAAAAAATGCATGAATTTTACAATAAAAATTAGTCAATACCCCCCGTCGAAATAAAATTAAGCCTAAGCACTAAAAAAATATCACCCGGATAAGACGGCGGTTCATTTTCCTCTCTCCGCGTTACCGGAAAAATAGAGATACACCAGAAGTTGAATAAAACATACAAACCAACACTTGTACAATATAATAGTAGATTAATCGAAACTAAAAATATATGATTATTCGATTAACTGAAACAAAATAATCTATTATTTCAATTATTCGATAAATCGTTCCCATCTCTACACAGTACTACACAGTTACTACACAGTAATTATTTAGTAACTTTTTACAGAATTCATCAGTATGCTTAAATAAAAGTTTCTTACCTCATATAGTCGTTTTTGCATAATATCATCCCACCTTTCGTAAAGCAACTTGTTCCAATATCCGCTAACATTGCTCCACAACAACTACATTTCAAACATCCATTATGCCAATATCTATCCAACGCATGAAGAAGAAACCTTTCCATAATTTTCCCCCCACATCCAGCACAGACTTTCACAGTATTATTATTATTATTATTGTTTATATGATGATGTCCACCTTGTTGCATATGTGGACCACCAAAATGTGACATTGGCATATCTGGTTGGTGCATTGACGGATGCATTGGATGACCATTCGAATGCATCGGATGGAAATTACCATTGTCTGGTGATGGGGGATGGGGGGATGTCAGATCTGACTGACCGTAAGGGTGATAATGTGGGTTCATCGTGGATGGTAATGTACTTGTAGCTGCCAGCTTGACTATTGTTTTGGAACTTGTGGTGAAAATTTTCTTCTATTGATTCTTTTCTACGGTGAGATCTGGAAAGAAAAAATAAATTAGTAACAATATTAAATAAAGCACAAAATAAAAATAGATGACAAAATAATAGAACATGTAGGAAAAGACAAATACCTCACAGTTTTCGCGGAAGATGGAAAAATGGATGAAGAAGTTATGGAAAGAGTAAGCACAGCAGGAAGATTGTTCAATAACATCAAAGCATCGTTTTTAACTAAAAAAGAAATACTACAACTAACAACTAAAAAAGTGACAGTACCAATTTTGACATACGCCTCAGAATCCTGAACCACTACAGAGACACAAAGGTTTAAAATAAGAAGCTCCGAGATGAGATTTTTAAGGAAAATCGAAGGTAAAACAAAATTGAACAGAATAAGAAATGAAGTATTTAGAGAAAAACTAGGCACAAAACAAGTAGAGACTATAATAGAAGATGGACAGCTAAGATGGTTGGGACATATACACAGAATGAGTGAAGACAAAATAGTAAAAAGAGTTTATGAAGCAAGAACAGTGAGACAGACAGGCCGACAGATATACAGACATACATACATACAGACATATATAGATACATACAGACATACAGACACACAAACACACAGACAGACAGACAGGCATACAGACAGACAGATAGGCTGACGAGTGACAGTATAAGGGTTTTTTGGTCATACCTACAAAATCCTAAAAACCGCTGTCATTTCTAAGCCAATTTTTCAAAATTTCATCAACAACACTTTGATTGCCAGGGTGGAGGGGGAGTAAGAAACAGGGGTGTAATAAGAGACAATTGAAAGCGGGCGTTATGTCTCTGATTAAATCGACACGCTGATGGAATATCAGAGCCGTATTCAGGAATTATGTAATTAGGTCGTCGGGCCGCCGGGCCAAATTAAACTCTGAAAACCGAATGAGCTCTCGCTCCATCTTCTTTACTCACATATTCACCTCTTTGTCTTGCTAATTAGAAGCACGTCACTTTATCCTTGTTTAGCATTCATAATACTTCCTTGTCTATCTAATTAGAACCCCCTCACAATCATAGACACCCGTAAAACGTTTAAAAAAGGGGCAAAACAAAATCTTAGGTAAATATAAAACAAAAAATAACCCAAAAATAACAAATAAAGGTCTCTTGATCTCTTAAAATTGCTCAAAATAATGCCTGCCTAACTTTAACATCTAAAAATATGTAAATTTTCAAATGTGCCCCAATTTTTCTTTATACGTACGCCTATGGATCTTCCTTCTTTGTCTCTACCCTCTTTATCCCACTAACTACTTCCACATAAGTCTATCTTTCTTGCATTAGCGCTCTCCCTTTTTCTTTCTCTTGTTGTCTTTGTCTGGCTAATTACTACCCCCTTCTCTTCGGAGCAGAATTAACAATAGCTCGTAAAATGAAACTCTTAAACGCTGCAAAATTAGATTTGGAATATTAGTTTAATGTGAAAATTTTATGAATAGTTTAGGAGGAATTTTTTTAATTGAAACTGGACATATATGTTTCCTTATGCTCTTAGTTGAACCATAGGGTTAATTTTCAAAAATGATTAGAGTTAGAGACCTGTGGTTCAAATTTTTGAAATCAACATACTTGAGTTAGTCTCAAAAAAAAAATTGGGCCCAATTTGATTTTTCCATTTTGATTTAATAGCAATTTTTCCAAAAAATGTTTTCAGCAAAAATTGACAAGATCAACGCAAATTTGTAAAATTAAAACAATCATATCTCCAAATGGAAAAAAGATAGAGACCTGGGGTTGAAATTTTTAAAATCCTCATACTTTAGTTAATATAGGATGAGATCAGGGTCTAAATTGTATTGTCCATTTTGATTTTATAATTAATTTTCTCAAGATGCTATCTGCAAAAATTAAGATGGTCAACGCAAATTTGTAAAATTAAAACAATCATATCTCCAAAAGGAAAAAAGATAAAGACCTGGGGTTGAAATTTTTAAAATCCTCATACTTTAGTTAATATAGGATGAGATCAGGGTCTAAATTGTATTGTCCATTTTGATTTTATAATTAATTTTCTCAAGATGCTATCTGCAAAAATTAAGATGGTCAACGCAAATTTGTAAAATAAAAAAAAACATATCTCCAAATCGATAAATGATAGGTACCTGCGGTTCAAAATTTTAAAATCCTCATTCTTTAGTTTATATAGGGCGAGATTTGGGTCCAAATTGTATTGTCCATATTGATTTTATAGTTAATTTTCTCAAGATGGTTTTCTGGCAAAATTAGCAGATCACTGCATTATTGAAATTTAAAAAATCATAACTCAAAAACGGATGAAGATAAGGGCATGTGGCTAAAATTTTTGGAATCTTACATTAATATATGAAAAATTTGATCCTAAATTGTTTCGTCCATTTACATTTTTTAGTCAATTATTTGAAGGTGATTTTCAGCAAAAATTAACAAGATCAATGCAAATTTATAAAATTTTAAAAATATATCTCCAAAACGAGAAAATTTTAAAATCCTCGTATTTTAGTTTGTCTAAAAAAAGTAATATATAAAAAAATAAGAAGAAAAAGTCACAAGGGCTCAAGTCAGGCGAATAAGGAGGCTGAGGAGCAACAGGAATGTTTTTACTGGCCAAAAATTCGTTTACTGAAATTGTTGTGTGACAAGGCGCATTGTTTCGTCCCCAATTCATTGGTCAAAATCTGATGAACGGTAGTGTTAGTCAAATTCAACTCTTCCCCGATCATTTGGACTGTCAACCGACGATCTGAACGCACAAGATCCCGGATTCTGTCGACAATTTCATCGGTTCTTGAAGATGAAGGCCTTCCGCTGCGTGATTCATTTTAAATCAACTCTCTTCCATCTGAAAATGCCTTAAACCACCAAAAAACCTTGGTCCTTGACAAAACACTATTTCCGACGGTCTGCTGAAGTTTTGCAAAAGTGTCCGTTGCACTGTGCCCAAGTCAGAAGCAAAACCTGATAGCACACCGTTGCTCGAAATAAATGTCTCATTTTTAGAATGCAAATAACTCACGAAAAATATCGCTACGGACAACAAAATTATTCTAGCAAGTTCAAACTCGTACTGAAGGCGTATCACATGTTCACCTCCTGCCCCTTCAAGTCCTGCGTCCCAAATGTTTCCATATCAAACGCTATGTTGACAGTCCAGTTACTTAATTTACACACCTCGTATGAGGGAAAGATAAATGCAAGAGATTAAATTTTTACTGAAACTGTGCATCATTGTATGTTATAAATTTTGAAAAATCGTAATACACGTATAGATCTAGTTTTTGTGAGATAGCGAGTGACCCCTAGGGTCTCGGGTGCCCAGGTGTGATCACTATTATTACCTTCTCGACTCGGCCGAGTACCGGCGTGAACTCCTTCACTGGCAAATCATAGACCTGCACTCCAACGTAATTATACCTGATACTATCAAAACCAATGATTTATATATACATACAGTCACGATTTTGGACCATGTTTTTACTTTAATTGCGAAGTTTTTTCTTCAATTAATATTTCATGAGATATTTTAAATCCAAAACATATTTATACAAATCAGAAAATGGTGTAAATAAAATTATCTCAATTTTTTTGACAATGAAACACAACTTCTAACTAATAAATAATTAGTTAATTCAGTTGCTTACTGGTCATCATTTTATTTATACCAAATATATCTTTGGATGTTCTCTTATTTACATACCAGTAACTGATTATAATCTGTCCAGAATTCAAGTGCGACTTATAAGTAAGACTTTCTCCCTTTACCCCCTAAATAATCTTATTAAAAACTGTGTTGAAAAGAAAAAAGTGTTTCCTTGTATACTTTTTTGATGTTAAGTAAATAATAAGTGAAATATTTCAACATTTTAGTTTTGAACCGTCTATTAATTTAAGTATTTCCTTTTTTACTAAATTTATAATTTTTACCGACCGCCAACATATATAAGGGAGGTATTGTGATCATACCGATTTTGACATTTCGAGATTTCGATGGAACAAAAGTTGCTACAAATGCAATACCTAATAACTTCTATTTGAGACGTTTTTTGATAAAACGAAAAATTTTTGAAAAATTTTTCGTAATTTTTCTACGTATCTATTTTTCGTACTTATATGTAACGTTTCCATGATCATGATAAATAATATCTCTGTTAGAAAATATAAGTCCAAGTTATTTCTACTCTGCTGCTAGAATGTATTTTATACAAGTACTTTGTGATGGCGGTCGGTCCTGTGGTGGCCACAGTTGATTTTTTCTATTATTTACGTTTGTTTTCTCAGAATACAATGTTCATATTTATTTATTTTTTTATTACTTTTAAATTGTTTATAATTTCTACATTTATTAATTAAATTAAAAAATATATAAATATGTATATATAAAAAAAAAACTTATAATTTTTAATGTGGAGGGCGCAATACAAGTAATCTGCCCCGGGCGCGCCAATGCCTAGTTACGGGGCTGGTCTCAGCTGAAATTCTCGCCGAAAAACCTGGATAGAAAGACAGAGGAATTGAATCATGTTCCATTTGCATAGTCTTTTTTTCACACCATCAAACACAAATAACTTCGAATCGAATGCAAAAATTTTAATTTTCCAAGTCTAGACGTTAATATAAACTCTAGTGTAATAAGGCCTTAACTCAACAATTAATGTCTATGCTGAAATTCATTTTCGGAAAATTAACTAAAAATACAAAATGGCCTAAACAATTTCGGAACAAATTTATTTGTAGTTCAACTGAAGAACGATAATTTCGAAAAAAACACCGCAGGGCTCTATCTTTTAACATTTTTAAAATATGAATTTCCAAAAAAAAATAATAATTTTCATGAAAACAATTTGGTGAGAACCTCGAAAATATTTAGTAATCTCTATAATCAAATTATCTCTGAATTGGAAGATAATAGAATAAACGAAGGAAAGGAGAAAGAATGAGATAATAATGAAACAAGAGGTGTTTTCAGCGAATTAAAATGATTAGAAACAATGTTAAAAATTCACCTTATGAAACATATAAAATTGTAATACGTCTATTGAATCCTGATTGTCAAATTGAGGGTTTATTGAATACAGGGGTGGAGTAAGGGGTGGTTGATTGACACATCAGGGGAGATTAAGCTGTATTAGGGGGTGTAATGCCATCAAAAGTGACTGCCTCTCTAACCCAATAGATAAATTTGGACACATCTGTCAGAAATTCATACGAACATTAATACAATTTATATGAGGGCCCTTTAAATTACCTAATAACACAAAAGTTCGATAGTGAGATTTTAAAATGGGTGCTAATAGTCACAAATATGTTAAAAATACTTAAAACTGAGTTTTTAGGTTTTAACCATTTGACTAACGTGCAATTTTCAGTAGCAAAAAACTATAAAGCAGTATTTCTTAATCCGAGTCCGTGAAAAGGCCTGTCCTGGGGGTCTATTCTGTAAGATTTTCGACAATCATTGCTACGGTATCCTGTTGAAAGTTCCGATTTTCAACACGTGTTGGTATTCTGTAATTCATTGATAGTACACTTTTAACAGTGTTGTGTCGCTCTTGAGAAGACACCTAAGAACGTGTCCTCTTTGAAAAGTGATATTGTTTTTTGACATTTATACTTCTTATTTACATACGTTTGAATATGTAGGTTAGTGTGATTTAAAATTAGTTAGTTAGTTAGTTAAAATTTTTGGCGCACAGCAACAAAGGCTATTTGCGTCTAACGCAGCCCATCTAAATGCAAACACTACATATTAAAATCAATAAATTAAACAATAAATAAATAAAATCAATAAAAATACGCTTACTCAATAAAAGAAATCTTGCACCGACGAACACACATAAATAGGATAAAAGGTATGTTCGAAAAAACAGACTCAGGGTGATGGTAAGAGGCTGTAAAGAGGCCAATTACCATCGAATATCACAGTCTAATAATAAAACACATTAAAAAAGGTGCCAGACCTCAAACATAAAACAGCAAGTTCGATTCTTTCAGGAAGAGTATGTGATTTAAAACGTTTTATATATGGAGATATATATTTTTGTTGCTTTTTACGTAAAATGTTTTTGGCGAAGGGATATATATTTTATGAATTTTTAGATGTTCTTGAATTGGAGAAGACAAGACAGCTCGGTAATTTAATGCTAACAATATCATTTATTTTTACTTGCCCGACCTTAATATATAAGGGGCAAGTATTGTAATCGCGAAAATGTCGAAAAATGTCGAGATTTTGAATGATGACCACGTTTCATGGTCCAGGGAATCCAAAAAACCTATTTTCGAAGTGCCGTCCGTATGTGTGTGTGTCTGTTTGTATACACGATAACTCAAGAACGGTTCAACTTAGAGAATTCGTTTTGGTACAAAAAAATTCTCCTATTAAATGGGAAGAACCCTATTGTTTTTTATAAAGATCGTTTGAATAGAAATGGGAGTTTACTCATGTCGATTTTAAGATTTTAGCGAATATTTAGCAACAGAAAAATATTTCGAAAAAATTTATTGAACAAAAGTTACTATAAATGCAATAACTAATAACTTTTATTTGAGACGTTTTTTGATAAAACGAAAAAAATTTAAATTTTTTTGTAAAATTATTTAAAACTTTTCATATAATTTATAATAAGTCTCAATTTTTTCATATTTATATGTAACGTTTCCATGGTCATGATAATTAGACCGGGAGCTCATGACATTTTTGGTCTCCGATTTCATACAGCATGCCTTTTGGAGGAGAGAATATTTACCCTGTGACAACAAAAAAGGGATGGTACTAAACCCCTGCACGCTTTCCGGTCATAGGGAAAATTGCATTTCCACCTGCACAAATTTTTTTTGTTTTTCTCTGATTTAATATTGCTTGCCCTTTTGTCAAAAGAAAGTTATAACAAATTTAAAGTCTTTTAATTATAGGCATGCTGTATGAAAACGTGGAAAATCATATTTTTTTATTACAAGATCACATAACCGTTTGAGCCCTTTGGGACCCTCCGAATCGCATGCATATATTTAAAAGACTTTAAATTTGTTATAACTTTCTTTTGACAAAAGGGCAAGCAATATTAAATCAGAGAAAAGCACAAAAATTTTGTGTTTAAGTGGAAATGCAATTTTCCCTATGACCGGAAAGCGTGCAGGGGTTTAGTACCATTCCTTTTTTGTTGTCACAGGGTAAATATTCTCTCCTCCAAAAGGCATGCTATATGAAATCGGAGACCAAAAACTGTCATGAGCTCCCGGTCTAATATAAGATACTTCTAATAAAATTTAATTATTCTAAATAAGCTGTTTTGCACAACAGTCAATATTCTTGAAGGGATTCGATATCTACAGTAAGAAAAAGGTCCCAGAATTTTGGAAGTCGAGGATGCTATGAAGGAAACCACTACTCTCAGAGATTACAAAATTAAATCAACGTCGGCCAAGGGAACATTAAAATTAACGTAAGAAGGAAATACTAACAGGGAAATTGTAGTTATATTTCACTGTTAATCTTCAGTGACTATGTTAATTTTGAAGTACAGTGGAATCTCGATATAACGGATCAATGCGGGCAAGGGGGTGTCCGATATAGCCGAAAGTTCGTTATATAAAAATAATTTTTCTGAATAAGCTGTCCGAAATGAAATTTTTAAGGAAAATCGAAAGTAAAACAAAATTGGACAGAATAATAAATGAAGTATTTAGAGAAAAACTAGGCACAAAATCAGTAGAGACTATAATAGAAGAAGGACAGCTAAGATGGTTGGGACATATACACAGAATGAGTGAAGACAAAATAGTAAAAAGAGTTTATGAAGCAAGAACAATGAAGAAAGTTAGACCAGGAAGACCGAGCAAAACCTGGCACTAAGAAACAAAAGAAGCTGCAACGAAGAGGGGCATAAAGTGGGAGGAGATAAGAAAATATACAAAGGACAGAACACGATGGAAAGAAGTATGGAGAACAACACCAGAAAATAAGTAACTCGACTATAGCCTTTTACACCGCAAGGTAGAAAGGCTTCAGGATTAAGTAAGTAAGAAAGAATAAGCTATTTGTTAACTATCAAATAGAAATATATTATAAACGAAAGTTTATATTCTAATTGCACTTTATTCATCGTCAGATGATAGGTCACTATACGCCCGTTGATGCGGGTAGTCAATGTATGATTTTGAACTTGCTGGTTTCGGTGACGCTGGTTTGAAAAATGTATCAAATTTTGTTTGGATTTTTGAAGTTTGTTGTTTCTTAATTATTAACTTTCTAAAATTGCGAATTCCCGAGTGCGCAGTCACGTGCAGTTTACAATCGCTTACATGCTGTCCCTTGTATCGAGGTCCGTTATATCGAGGTTTCACTGTATTAAGAAACGGAAAAAAATCAAGATAAACCGCGAAGTGGATGACCAAGTAAAAGGACGATTAGGGACGAAGCTGTCTTGCAAAAATCAATTCTAGCTGATTGGAGCTGAAACGTTACAGATTTAACAAAATAATAGTATAAAGCTACTTATGTTTTTGCACATTTACGGTAAGAAAAAGACTCCTAAGTTTTGGTCTTCGAGGATACCGAGCTTGAAGGTAACCACTACTATCGGAGAAGCAACATTTAAACCAACGTTGGACAAGAAAGTTTCAAAATTAAGCTAAGAAGGAAATTCTAGTAGCGAAATTTTAGCTATATGTAGCTAATTGTTCACTACAATCAATCTTCGGTGACTAAGTTGTTAATGGTGCGATTATGATCATTTCAATTAAATATTTAAGCTCTTTAAATGTGAAGGTCACAGACTTTAGCGTGAAGTGCAATTACGGTCACCATTTAACGTTAAATAAATCCTTAAATTTTTCTTTAAGCTACAGCCAGATATATCTCTCCATAGCGCTAAATTTGAGGTTGTGTTTGACACTGGATCAGACTGTAACGTTTCCCGAAATTGTATTTAAAGTTAAACATTTTTATTTACAAGAAAATGGAATTGATCCATGTTTTAGTTAATTTAATTACAGAAGAAGATGACAACAGGTAATAAAAGATAAATTTATAAACATTATAAATTATCAAAAATATGTACTATGTATATTTAGGAACAATCTTCGCATAGAACGAAGATTTATAAGAGACAGAAAATCCATTTGAAATGGCTAATGAGAGTTTTAGAAATTTTTTTCGGCTGTCAAAAGAAATGATTTTCTATGAAATATTGCAACCACTACATATAGACAACCTACAAGGCAAGACGAACTTCCACTACATCTAAAAGTGTTAGGAACTATCAACTTTTTGGCAACTGGTTCTGACCAAAAAGCTGTGGGGAACTCTATTTTTAATTGCATGAGCCTGAGTAGTTTGAGCAAAGCTATAAACCAAGTATGCAGGCCCATTACGAATCGCTTAAGCCATGTGTGTTATTTTGTATGAAAATTACCTATAAACATACATTTTTATCTTAAAATTATACTTTTACTATTTATTATTTTTGGGTAAATATTGTAAACATGGTTTAATAAATCATGTGCTTTGAATTCATTTTGCTATGTATTTTTTTGTTTTTTCTTCAATAAATAAAGATTTTAAGTTTTTGGTTATATCACGTTGTATGTTCTGACAGCCAGCACTAAAAACACTAGATTAACATGTCTTTACTATTGATTTCGCTCTTTATTCAATGCGCACAGACAGAGATAGGCAATGCTCAGGGGAACGTTACTTAATTAGCTGAAGTATTTAAATTTAGTTGACCATAATAGCAAAATTTTAAATAATTTAACAGTCGAAGTTAAAGATTCATTTAGCGTTAAATTCTGTAAGATTTACATGTTGGACCATAATCGCACCATAAGTGACAGTGCTTCAATATATTTTCTGTAGCGCATAACCAACCTTTCTTACGATGATTGTGGTGTTTTTACGTATTCCATATCCGTGTGATTGTGAATATGGACTCTAAACGGTGGCCAATAAATTAATTTGTTTAACGTTCCGACAAAATGACCACTAATGATTTCATTATCATTGACCGCCACCGCGACTTTGTCAATTCATTAATTGTTAATTTAAATTAAACGCTCTGACTGATTGTGCGTACTATCATTAAACCTACTCTGCATAAACAGTTGTTATAACACGTTAAATTCTGAACATGGTCCCTCACAACTTGAATGTTGCAGAAGGAGTACACAAGCTTTCTCTTCACAGACCCCGATTGCGCGAGTTTGTAAAGGCCCTATGTTCCAGCAAGGAGATCTAGAACACAAGGTGGACTTAATTTGATGCTTTCATCGCCATGTCTCTGAACCATACAACACTAGTTTTATTAGTACTCTATACTGCATACACTCTATAAGCAAACCTATTTGATTTGACTAAGTTTACCGCATCAACAACGTCCAGCTATGAAACATTTCGGTATCCGAGATATTGATGATATTTTAAATGGTGTTCGTTTATAAATCATCCATATGGTAGCGATATAAAATTCACATTATATTTAATAAATGTTGTGCTTCCAATAATGTGAATTCAAACACGTAATAAATAAGTTATTAATTAATCACGGCACGGCAAGTTGTGCAGATATGCGAGCACCGTGCCTTTATATTCGCGTGTCCGCAGCCACTCCGTCAAATGGAAAACTCGGTATTTATAATAAACACGATATAACTTACACGCACACATACTTAAAACTTACATATCATTACGGCAATTGAGATATTTTTTTTAACGAAGGTCGTAGAAAATAGTGCAAAGAAAATTTAACAAAGGAACACTCCAGCGCTGATACATTGGTTGTACTGTAAATTTTTTTTTTTGATTATAAATAATCGATACCTCGTAATATCGATACTTCAGTTTGACAGAATTGTTAAGCTCTATTCTGTATGCTCTAAGGGTCTATTCTGTATCTTTTGTGGTTAAAAAGATTAGGTTAAAAATGATGGTTAGAAAGTAACATTTTAACTAGGCGTTAAAATTTCCGAAACTCCTCATTACTTATTGGATTAGACCCTTTAGTACCAACATCTCTCTTTTAGCTATTTGTTAAAATTATTAAAAGGAGTGTTTTAATTTGTATAATTCCTGTGATTTAAATTCCAAATTAATATCCAATGTTACAAAAACGAAAAGATGTTGCTGGACAAGAAATTTCAGTAAACTTTAGTAGCAGATGTCGCCCGGAAACTATGGTAATTTGCACCCGCAGAGAACTGTTACAACATTGTTATAAAACCATTTAGTTGAGAAAAATAATCTTTGAGGAAAAATCATTTTATACACTAGAAAGAAAGCTGGAACTATATTTTCTCTCTGTCTTTTTGGCAACTGTCGAAGTTTTATCTTGTATATCTCGTTAGATTTAGGTATATCATTTGGATTTGCGGATCCAGAACCAAGGGAATATCCAGCCAAAAAGAGAATAAATGCAAGACAATCAAGAGGCGATGGACGGTAGAATAGTTAGTTCTTAATACTCTCAATATTATTCCCAATCTATGGTGGAATAAGAATAAGATACTGAGCCCAAACTGACCCCAAACTGAGCTTCCAATATGGAAAGACAAGATCACCATGCTGAAAACAAAAATTAAACTAATCTACCAGGTCTACAAGTATGAAATGCGGATTTTTTTTTTAAATAAAACACATTAGACTCAAAAGAACAGTAAAAGTTTATTTATTCAAAGTATGCTCCATTAGAAGTTATAGATTTTTCCCATCTTTCAGGCAATTTGTGAATACCTCGCCAGTAGAACTCTTCCCCTTTCCCCGCAAATCATTCATCTAGCCATTCTTTCACATTTTCATATGAACAAAAGTGCTGCTCGGCAAGTGCGTGACCCATCGATGCGAACAAGTGGTAATCTGAAGGGGCCAAGTCTGGTGAGTAAGCGGCATGGGGTAGCACTTCCCACTTGAGTGCCTCCAATGTGTTGCAAACTGCTTTTGCCTTATGTGATGGAGCGTTTTCGTGAAGAAAGATTACCTTGTGCTGTCTTCTTTCGTATTCTGGTCGTTTTATGAGCAGCGAATGGTTCAATTAGATCAGTTGTTGTTGGTAGCGTTGGGTATTAACTGTTTCACCAGGTTTTAACAATTAATAATATACCATACCCCTTTTGGTCCCACCAGGTACAGAGCATTGTCTTTTTGCCAAAGCGATTCGGTCTTGCAGTTGATGTGGATGGGATTTTCAAAATAAATCCATTTTTCATCGCCAGTAATGATACGAGGCAAAAAAGACTTTCTTTTGTATCGTGCAAGCAAAATTTCACAAGTGTTTTTGCGTTTTTCCATCTGCCTCTCATTCAATGCATGTGGAACCCATCTGCCGACTTTCTGGATCTTACCCATCTCTCGTAGGCGATTGGAAACAGCTTGTTGACTAACGGCTAACTGCTCTGCTAGTTGTTTTTGTGATTGACTATCGTCTTCCTGTAGCAATGTTTCCAATTTTGTATCTTCATATTTTTTTGGAGGTTTTCCATGTTCTTTGTCTGTAAGATCAAAGTCACTACTTTTGAAACGCCGAAACCATCGTTCACACGTATGTTGCCATGGAGCATATTCACCATAAGCTTCTCGAAGCAGTCGGTATGATACAGCAGCAGTTTTTTTCAAATGAAAACAAAACAGTAGTACTGTCCGCGAATGCTCTTTATTTGGCACAAAATTTAACATTTTTAACACAGTAAAACAAAACTATATGATCACTTTTCAAATTATAACTTATACGCATTTGACACTTAATGATAACAAAACGCCATATGTGTTGAAACTTTGAACTATGAACTCTGTTTGCGCGGCAAGTTTGAAAAAAATCCGCATTTCATACTTGTAGACCTGGTAATTTGTATACAATTAAGAAGTAGAAGAAATTATTTTAGTATTATGTACAACAACAACAAAATATATTTATAATAACTCAATTTTTATTAAGAAAAATTTTCTATACTTCTGATCACCACTGTATCTCTGTACATAAAAGACGGCTAGCCAAAGCTAGGCGTGAGATACTAACAATTTTTTTAGCCATTGATAACCCTAAATAGTCCCACTGTTAGTTGTTAGTGTTAATAATTCGACCCAAACTAAATATCTTGCGTAGAAATTATAGCAATTAGACGCAACATTTCTACTATCTCACTTGTAATGAGTGAAGTTAAATAATATATTTGGTGTTTATCTGGTGGGATGGCGGTGTGTGTGTAATTTCGCGATATCTCCGGTTTTCCGGGCCCGGAGCCGAGCCACGGAGCTGGCGCCTCAGTTAAGATAAATCCGGTACACACTAAATCATACCAGCCAACGACTAACTGGAATGGTTTAGATAACAACACAAGCTATCGAGAAATTAATGAATTATTTTACCCCTTTAAGATTTTACAAATAATGTTTAGTTTTAGAATTTAATTTAGTTAAAGCTAAATTAAATTTACTTTAGATATGGGGACATATATTGATATGAAGGGTGGACTTTCGCACCTTTCAGGGTTTTGTAGATGTTTAATAAGTGTAACAGAATTAGAGACTGCAACTATTAATCGAATCATTGGAAACGGAGGAATAAATATAATAGAAGAATTGAGAAGTATATTCATATCAGTGTTGCCAGATGGTGAAAAAGAAAAAATCGTACCAACACTTCAAAATGATCGTATTTTCAAGAAAAAAATCGTACAAACAATCTAATTTTTTAAAAAATAATCATACAAAATTTGCTGTGTAATTAATTTAAAAATTATTAGGTATATATTTTTCTATTGCACAATCATAGTAGCAGAAAAGGATAAAAAATTTATAATACAGCAAGTCCTTTTTATAAATTTTTATTGTTACAATAATTGAGATAAAATGTATCGACTTACATGCAGTGATGGGCGCGTAAGTTACATGATGTAAGTTACCTCATTGTTGACGCGTAAACAATTGATGTAAAGTAAACACAAGAACACTTGTAAACAATGTAAACAATGATTTAGACATGCGCACTTGTTTTGAATTACAGAACCTCATTTTCAATACATTTTTATAAATAATAAAATTTTAATGAAACGATTTTAAATGAAATAGTAAGTATATAAAATTAGGACAAGCCAATATACACATTAATAAAAATCGAATTTGCATCATTATACAGGCTTTATATACAAATTTATACTTTATATGAAAAATAAAAAACTTTTTTCTTTAAAAAATTCAGTCTAATTTTTTTAGTAACAAAATACATTAAATTTCACCTTTAAGAAAATTAGCCTATATTTTTTAATAACGAAAAGATGCATTGCAAATTTTGCATAACGCCCTATATTTTCTTTCATTTTCTTTAATTAAAACAAAACCTAGTTCTTCAGATTCCTTCTATTTCTTCAAACTATTCCTTTGGTTTCTTTCTACCATTTTTTAATAAATTTATTTTTTTGAACTGAATATACTTGTTCATTAACTCTCTATTATTCGTATTAAATAAGTAAAACTAACCTCATTATTTGACAGTTTACAAAGTTTACATTGTTTACATTGTTGACAAGTTTACCAATTGTTTACATAAGTTTACACGTAAACGTAAACAATTAAAGTTTACGTGTAAACGCCCATCACTGCTTACATGTTAATACAGGTGTAATATATTCTTTATTGTAGTGTCTTTATTGTAGAATGAAATGAAATATCCATATTTGTTTATAATAATTCAAAATATGCGTCTGCGCAGACAGTTCAAAACTGGTAATTTCCTGACGGTAACTTAAGGACAAAATTACTGTAGCTGATGACAGCACCGGAGATTTAAACATCAAGTGCGAAAGCAAACCGATGTTAAACATCGGTGAACTTTAAGTTCACTCGTCTTAAGGATCTAGTGTGAAAAGGGTATAAGGAGCGAACAGAATTAGAGACTGCAACTATTAATCGAATCATTGGAAACGGAGGAATAAATATAATAGAAGAATTGAGAAGTATATTCATACAATGGCGCAGCTCGTACAACGTCTTCCGGTCACATTTCCAATTTTATTGCACAAAAAAAAAGACTTGTAGGAGTTTAGAATCTCTAAGATAGGTAACTAATGGCAAAATATTATTTTAACAATTTGTGTTAAAACTTACGTACTTAATATGCGATTTTATATAGTTATTCAAAAGGGCATTATTTATTGTTACCTGTTTAATTAGCAAGACAAAATATTTGTTTATGCAGACATATTATATAGTTTCCTAAAAATTGATGTGAAGTGTGAATTTTGACACATTTCAGGGTTTTGCAGGTATGTAGTAAGTGAATGATGATTATTTTGGATGCGAAAACAAATTTTATATAAAATATTTTTTTTGTGAATTTTAATTCGAACTCCTAATACCATTATTTAGGTTTCTAAATATGTGCAGTATTTTTTTTTTTTACATAGCAAGGTTCATTAAGAATTTTAAAAATTGCGCCTATGGCTTCCATTGGTTGTTATAAGTTCCGCCCCTCTGATTTCGTGTACATTGAAACAGAATTAAATTATAATTTAAACAATTTTCACTGGCTATTAAATTTACGCTTTTAAAAATGAAATGCAACATTTGCCAAAATATATCTAGAATTTTGAAAAAATCATTTTAAACAATATAAAAATTTAAAAAAAAAACGAAAAATAATATAGTCTCTTCTCACAGGGTTCGATCCCTTTCGGATCGGGTTACTTGGATGAAAAATCAGCGTCTAATACCACTAGACCAGCATACACGTTACAGTGTGGCGTGTTAGAAAGCTATAAATTGTGTACATTATTAGCAAAAAATCACAAAAAATGCGTTTTTTTCCAAAAACCTAATCTGATAAAAAATTCCTGTTGAACTATTCCGGTTCACACCAATGTACATTACTTAGAATTTTTTCAGATTTTTAGTTTAAACCATCTGGGCTACAGGGTGTGGGACAAAAAATATTTTGCACAATTTTGGCAAAAATCTCTTAAAAATAATTTATTTTGCAAAAATAAAAATTTGATCGTTAATCCACGTACAAAGGGCTTTCATTTGATACCCTACTCAGAATTATAAAAAAAAATATATTTTTTTTTCGATGAGCACATATTTGTTTATATTTTTAGGGGGATATGTTTTTTAGATGTTTTAGTATTTTTCCTATGTGCGGGTCAAAGAGTTGTATAAGCATGCAAAATTTCAACTCTCTAGGTTTAGCCGTTTGGCTATAATTTTTACCGAACAAACAGACAGACAGACAGACAGACAGACAGACAGACAGACGACAAAATGACGGTATAAGGGTTTTTTGGTCATACCTACAAAACCCTAATAAAACGGTTAAATAATTTTTTATCAATCTTTAAAGTACAACATTAAGACAGTCCCTTTATTTTGTCGGCGAGTGTATGTTTTTTTTTTTTTTATAATCGATTAATCGATTATTTTCTACCAATTTAATCGAAAATCGATTATAACATTTCGATTAATCAAATGTTCAATTAATCGAATAATTAATTTTTATTGCCATCTCTAAATAGAATGCTGGATGCCTAGGAGAATTACCATTTTTATTATTAATGTTATTATTAATTTCTTATAGACTATCCCAAATGTTTAAGCGGAACTAAATGGAATTTTAATTTTTGTAAGTTGTCACGAGCTCAGTTTTTAACAGACATCATGCTAAAAATAGTCAAAACGTTATGTACCTCAATTCGTGGAGATCCATCGAAATCTCGAAATCTCAAAATCGGTATGATCACAATACCTCCCTTTTATGTTGGCGGTCGGTAAAAAGAAAAATAGTTGCTATCAAAAGTTAATGTTACAAACAAACTGCAACATGTAAACAATAAACAGTTACTCGTACCACTAGTTCAAATTCTGTCCGCTTGGTGTCACTTCATAGCGCTGTTGAGTCCAATATCCTAATTTGTGCTTAAGCGTAAAGTAGACCAGTTCACTAATCAACACATCCTCGCATCTTTTCAACGAGTACATAGTTGGAAAACTATAAAATAGCAATCTAAAAATATTTTTTTGTCTCTTTTTTATTCTTTACATTTAAATGTTTTCTCCAGATTCATCCATCATTCAATCATTTCCATTCTAATGGCTATCTGTAATGTCCATACTTCTCCCACCCGTATGACGTCACTTCATTAGTACCCGCGCTAATTGAATGTTCGCACGTGAACCAAGTTGATTTATACGCATGCGTTGAGTGGGGGAATTATGAGTGGGGGGGAGTGCAATTATGAGTGGGGGGGAAAACAATTTATATCTTCATATGGCGAAGATCAATGTTAATGGATTTAAACTGATTTTTGAATGTGTGATAATACTGGATTTTAGGGATTTAGCTTAAACTGAGTTTAACTGTTTTTGAACAGTACGAAATATTAACTAAAGTATGATGGAAAACTTTATGTCACATCAATTAATTGACCTGAGTTCAGTAGCAGCTGAGACACGATGACCAAACAAAAAATTTTAATAAAAAACTAATTAAAAATTTCATTTATACTTTAAAATTGTAAAAAATTAGCGAAAAATATCTGCATATATTTAATTTTATTATTTAAAATTCAAAGATTTTTCATATACAATATATAGAACTAGAGACGGGAATTCGGCTCAGTTTGCGGAACCGGATCAGTGGAGGTCGTTCATTTTGTTGAGCCGGTTCATTGATCCGGCTCAGTGATCTGGTTAAGTAAACATGTTTTCGAGACCCAGGTCGGTCGTTAGTTCGTAGGTAGAACGTCGCTTAGAGCCGGTTCTTGCAATATATGAACTGTAAACATGATCCCGAGACACAGGTCCGTCAGTCGTTCGTTCGTAGGTAGAACGTCGCTTAGCGCCGGCTCTTGCTTAGACCCGGTCAGTTGTCGGTCGTTCGCTCGTAGGTAGACCTCGCTTAGAGCCGGCTCTTCCTTAGACCCGGTCAGTTGTCGGTCGTTCGCTCGTAGGTAGACGTCGCTTAGAGCCGGCTCTTCCTTAGACCCGGTCAGTTGTCGGTCGTTCGCTCGTAGGTAGAACGTAGCTTAGACCCGGTCAGTTGTCGGTCGTTTCTTAAAAACCATTAAGGATATTTTCCAAATTTATAATTCTATTGTTTCTAAATTATACGGGTTGTTATACTTGTTAGTTAATTTTCAACGTTTATAGCGTGCATACATTAACTATGCATATACTGTGAGCAAGTCTTTTCACATATAAAATTAATAGTCAGTTAAGAAGTAATCTTACTGACCTGAAACTTGAGTGCTGCCTTAAGTTAAAGATTACTGAATATTTACCAAATATTGAAGTCTTATCGAACACTATGCAAGTAGCAATAGTCCCCGTAAAAAAATTATTATATTGTAATATACTGGCAAGTGCAATAGGTATCACAAACTAAATCTTAAAAACCATTAAAGATATTTTCCAAATTTATAATCCTATTGTTTCTAAATTTTAGGGGTTGTTATACTTATTTGTTAGTTAATTTTGAACGTTCATAGCGTGCATACATTAACAACATGGCTCTTTGGCGACCATTAGATTTTGAAGAAATTCCTAATTTCTGTAGTGAAAATAGTGAATCTGTGCAAGGTGATTTGGAGTGCGAAAATGTGGACGTTGACGTGGAATGCGAATATGTGGACGTGGCTACTAAAGAAAAATGTCATTTGTCAGAAGATTGCAAAGTTCTGATACTGAACGTTTATAAAAAGTTAGTTTCGGAAGGTAATGACAAACTTATACTTAGAACTGCGGAATTAACTAGTGTTCCATACAGAACAATTCAACGTATTGTTCGTGGCAAAAATCAGTAGCGAAAACGACCCGATTTACAAGTTTCCAAGAAAATATATAGTTTTATGTTTAAAACAATAATAAATAAAATATACGACTTTTATTCGAAAAATATAGTGCCGACTGTACATCTTTTAATAAAAAAGTTGGAAGAAGACGGAATAGAATTCCAAAGTTAACCATGTGTATAATTATTTAGTTGCTAGGATTTATTTTTGTTGCAAAAACAGAATTATTTTTGTTTGTGCAAATTTGAAGTATTTAATATAGACTATAAAGACTTTAAAACAAAACGATTTTTAAATATGACTTTTTTTGACTATTTATAATTCAAATATAGCCAGTCATAAGCCTGATAAAAATGTGAATGAATGTCATGTGAGTATATACGGTTCATTCTAAATAGCATATAAGAAAACACGTTTATTTTAAATAATTATTACGGTCGTGGCAACTGTTATTAACAGAACCATGAACATAGCAGGTACAATGATTATACTATCAGTCATTATTGGAATCAATAAGTGAAGGCTATTTCATTTTGGAAATAGCTTATTATAACTATTGTTTTTTTTTTTGTCAACTATAAAATTCTTTTAGTTGTAATCCCAGCACTATACTGCCTAATCACATTTTTAATCATGTTTTACATAATCCTGATCTTCAAAATTATCCCAGATTAAATACCATATTAAAGTGAGTTTTAACATAAAGTATGCATAGTCGTGTTCTTAGATTCCCCCCTGCACACCTCAGTTTCCTTAACACACCCACACTTGCGGCGATTCTTACTACTCTGTTCGAAACCGGTTTGTTCAACATTGAAGCCAAAGAGGTTTGAATCCCATCAGGTGCATAAAATAAATGAAAAATTTAAAACCTAAATTGGCGTAATGAATTTTACAAAAAAAACAATCTCTCTGTCACCGAAATAATTGTCACATTTGCAAGTTTATTTCTGTTATTGATAATTTGCGTTTGAATTATTTTAAATATAATCCCGATTTAAAAGTACTTGATCTTGGACTTTGTAACGTTATTATCAGGGCTCGAAAGTTTTTAGGCAAATCTTCACTAACGACATTATTAATGAGATGTTCATAGACGTAGAAAAATTCACATCATAATATCAATAAATGGGTACTCGTTATCTAAAACATTCCTGTCTTATTAATACAAATGCTACTATAGTCGGATTGCTGATAAGTGACTGTTCGTTGCTACAAGTATCGATATTCAATACTAAATGCTTTCTCTGTCTATATCATTATAATTATTTGCATACCCATAGTAACGTATAGTGACCCAAGTTGACAACCAACCTTCAAAATTATTTGAATAAAAAACAAAGCATTAGAAAAAAACAGCATAATTCGTAGATATCTTTACTAATTAGAGCGCGAAAATAAATTTACAGCAGTACTCAGACAAACAAAATTATTAATTTTAAGATAATAATTATAAATAAGGAAAAATTTATACTCATACGTAAATTTTGGATTATAATTTGTTGTTTATTCCTGCAGATTTAAACAAGTTTGTGAATTTAATAATTGACCGGAAGCCATATTTTAATTAATGTTTATTACCAGACACTGACAGTTAAGACAAAAAACCAAAAAACATTTTTAAAATCGTTGAAAAATGGTAACTATATTATTATATGAATGCACTACTTGATACATACATGTAACAGTCACCTATCAGCTATCCGACTACACATATGCTTTTCCCTAATGTGCATTATTGAATGCGATATTATTGTGAGATGTTATCATTGTTAAATGTTATTAAAGAAAAACATTTTTTTTAATGCAAACGCCAAATACATTCACACCTGTAATATTTTGATCCGTTATTTAATCTGTATAAACTTTGCAAGTCCTGTCAACTATTTATTTTTCTTCTGAACTGTGAATATAGCTGAACAATAATTCTTATAGGTATTTAGATTTAGAGCATATACTTTCAAACACTTCTTGAATCTATCTACTAATATTTTTACAATTATAATAATTATACATTTATAAAATATATTTCTTACTGAAAGAAAAATTTGTAGACATTTTTTTTATTGTTTGGGATAAAATTCAGACAAAAGAAACTATTTTGGAACCAAGGAAATATTTTTAATCTATTGATAAATTAAATCATTAAATTAAATGATATTGGTAAAACTACTGATAAGTAAATGAACAAAATTCCTTGATGACTAATCTATTTCCATTCATTCGTTGGTCCATTGATCAATTGGTGGGGAAGTATATTTCCCCACTAAACATTCCGTTAGCAACATTCTAATGTCTAGAGAGAGGGGAAATGGGTGTTAGAATGTTACTAATCTCCCATTTTATAAAGATTTTTAATGGTTATAAAAAGGTGAAGCATGCTCTGAGGTGCAAATTCATAAAAAATAACCTTAATGCGACTACCCAACATTTTTGTCTACTCTTCTTCAAAGTTCTTTCTAGATCATTTCTCATAATAATCACACAAATTTCAGGAGATGTTTCAATTATTCATTTCTTTCATGGAGCACATACCGAATTATGTTATTCGGCAGAAGATTGTCGTGGCAACAATTCAGCATTATTGTTTTTAATATGTGGTGTAGTCAGTAAGATGGGCTGCGTTAGGCACAAATATCCTTTGTTGCTGTGCGCCAAAAACTTTAACTAACTGAGATATTTCAAGGGTGAGGGTAGCGTCAAATACTTATTTTTTGAGATACAGACAGGTAACATTAAACAGAAAAGTCCCGCACGAAGCTAAAAAATGTATTATACCAACAAAACTGCCACCATAGCCTATTCAGATGAGGATTATATCTAATTCTGGAGTATAGACGTGTCTATATATCCTCATAACGTACATTTTACAAAGTGATCAATGAATATTTTTTTATCTTCTTCAACATTTCATTAATTTCACGGTTGATTTGCTTTCCCAATCCTCTGTCTGTCCATACGTGCATACAAAGATCATTCAACCATACATTACCAGTTCTCACAGAAGTAATTATATATAAAAAAATTAAACTTTCTCATGAAAAAAATTCGTGAATACTCAATAAAAACATATTTAGTAAAGGAAGTGGTAAGAAAGCAGATTTTCGTCAAATAATTTTGTATGTCACAGGCAGATAGTTATTTTACAAAAATATCTTATTCCTGGGCAAATATATTGATTTAGAACCGATTCCAAAAGCCTACAAAATATATTTCAACAGGCAGACCTAGCAGCAAAAGAGGCAGCAAACCTTCCAATAACACCGATATCCGTACCTACCAGCGACATCAAATCCAACTTATGGCAAAACATAAAAGAAGACTGGAAACGACAATGGCACATTCCAACGAACAACAAACTTCGCCATATAAAAGAAGACACCAAACCCTGGGCTCCAGTAGACAACAGAAAAGAACAGTGAGTTCTTACAAGACTCAGAATTGGCCACACATTCATTTCACACCAACATTTAATGAAAAGAAAAGAGATGGAAAACTGTGACAACTGCAATAAAACTGTTACCGTGGAACATATAATCCTGGAGTGCCAACTACCAGGTCTGCAAGTGTGAATTGCGGATTTTTTTTTTAAATAAAACACATTAAACTCAAAAGAACAGTAAAAGTTTATTTATTTTAAAGTATGCTCCATTAGAAGTTATATATTTTTCCCATATTTCAGGCAATTTGTGAATACCTCGCCAGTAGAACTCTTCCTCTTTCCCCGCAAACCATTCGTCAAACCATTCTTTCACATTTTCATATGAACAAAAGTGCTGCTCGGCAAGTGCGTGACCCATCGATGCGAACAAGTGGTAATCTGAAGGGCCCAAGTCTGGTGAGTAAGCGGCATGGGGTAGCACTTCCCATTTGAGTGCCTCCAATGTGTTGCAAACTGCTTTTGCCTTATGTGATGGAACGTTATCGTCAAGAAAGATTACCTTATGCTGTCTTCTTTCGTATTCTGGTCGTTTTATGAGCAGCGAATGGTTCAATCCGATTAGTTGTTGTTGGTAGCGTTGGGTATTAACTGTTTCACCAGGTTTTAACAATTCATAATAGACCACACCCTTTTGGTCCCTCCAAGTACAGAGCATTGTCTTTTTGCCAAAGCGATTCGGTCTTGCAGTTGATGTGGATGGTGAGCCTGGGTTCACCTATGATTTTTTGCGTTTGGGATTTTCAAAATAAATCCATTTTTCATCGCCAGTAATGATACGATGCAGAAAAGACTTTCTTTTGTATCGTGCAAGCAAAATTTCACAAGTGTTTTTGCGTTTTTCCATCTGCCTCTCATTCAATGCATGTGGAACCCATCTGCCGACTTTCTGGATCTTACCCATCCCTCGTAGGCGATTGGAAACAGCTTGTTGACTAACGCCTAACTGCTCTGCTAGTTGTTTTTGTGATTGACTATCGTCTTCTTGTATCTTCATATTTACGCCGAAACCATCGTTCACACGTATCTTGCGATGGAGCATATTCACCATAAGCTTCTCGAAGCAGTCGGTATGATTCAGCAGAAGTTTTTTCAAATGAAACAAAACAATAGTACTGTCCGCGAATGCTCTTTATTTGGCACAAAATTTGACATTTTTAACACAGTAAAACAAAACTATATGATCACTTTTCAAATTATAACCTATACGCATTTCACACTTAATGATAGCTTAACAAAACGCCATATGTGTTGAAACTTTGAACTATACACTCGGTTTGCGCGGCAAGTTTGAAAAAATCCGCATTTCATACTTGTAGACCTGGTATATAGTATTAGTCCACGAATATTTTGATAGAACTTCAGGTTCCTCATAGTATTTCTCGATACAGTAACATTCTAAGTGTATGGTGGGGGAAGTGGTCCTCCCCTTACCGCACGCCCCTGGTATGTGGGTGGCTCAGGCATGAGATTATTAATCTGGTAATATAACCAAGCTATATTAATTAAATGGAGTTTCTTTGTAATTATCTTTTGTTAATTAAAGTTTTTTGCTAAGGTAAAATTGCTATAAAATTAAGAATTGTTTTTTATTTTGTTTCGTGATTGAGAATATGGGACTTGTAAATTTGAAACGTGAAATTACAAAGATTGAATTAAGATATATTGACTTCGGACGATTTATTAAACACCCAAAAGACTATTAAGTTTCATAACAAGAAATATTTTTGATTATCGAAAAATTATTTCTAGAACAATAATGTTCATAGCAACATTTTAACTATTTCTAGAGTAATTTAGTGTCCATAATTTTTAAATTTTGTTCAGTTAAGCCGCATTCAGACCTCTTTAAATTAACGAGTTATAGACTGTTCGTTGTTACGCTCTGACTTATGTTTTAATGCATTCTTTTAACGTTCCATGAACCGTTCACATCTGTTATAAATTAGTACGTTACGAATAGCTCTCCATCTGTGAATTTTGAAACAAACTATTTAGCTTCGTAAAATATTTTATATGTATTATCGTTCTTATAATTCTGTTGTCTTAGATTTTAACTACCTAATTACCTAAATTGAACATATTTACTGTCCGACAGATATTTCGTGGCCGGGCATGAAAGATGCGAGTGAAATTTGTAGTGGGGATTATAATTTTGGCGAATTGCATTATTTCCTACACACGCTATTACAGTCAAGTGCATAAGTGCAAGATTCAAAATATATTAAATATTTAAAATCATGGAGACAAAAAGCAAACTAGGTGGACGTGCTATTAATAGTCAAAAATTTTACATTGTTATGTAAGTATATTTAGCGGGAAAACATCTGTATTACATTATTACATAGAATGTAAGCCTTTATTGTTTACATTCTACTTGAAATTGCTGGAGTTTGGAAAAAGACGCGGGACGGGGGTGCTCTGGCCAATAAACAAGTCGACCAAGTGAACGTCAAATGCAGTAATCACTTAAATCAAGCAACTGCGTTTCTATAGTTTTGTTGTTCGACTATGATGGGAGGAACTTGTCTTTGTAGACGTAATTAACTGATAAATATAATGTACACGTGTAAGAATGTGAACTTGTTTCTCTGACTTAACTCTATATCTGACACTGTCTTTCATAGTGCCCTCTCTGTGCGCACAATAAGCCACGCCCGGCCACGAAATATCTGTCGGACAGTATTGTCCGTCTTTGTAATTTTGAGCAAGATTTGATGATGACTTTATGTTAGGTTATGTAAAGGCATTCGATAACTACGGTGTCACTAATAGAATGCGATAGCCAATGTGTTTATATATCTGTCTCATTAAAACATCTCACTAGCTATAAGTTTAGAAAATTATGCACAATCCACAACAAACAGCGTATTAAATTTGGTGGTCTGAACGGTTTCACGTCTTATCATATAAAAAACTTTGGTGACAGCGAACAGTCCATAAGCTACAATGCATAAGCTATTGATTTAAGAGCTCTGAATGCGGCTTTATAGTACGTACCGGATAACTTTTCAAGATCGGCATATAACAATTATCCTGTATCGATCAACTGAGAAATTTATTTCTATAACATATCACACGACGAAATCCAGATAAAATATATATAAATATATAGCAATGATAGTGCTCCGCGACGAATTATTCTCGTGAAAAGTACTCCGCGGCTTAAAAAGTTTGGGAAACTCTGAAGTAGATGAATAAGTATAACAATATATTTGTTTTCATTTTAGTTATTCTAGATATTTGAAGTAAAAGTCTTAATGAACAAATATGATCTTGAGATCGTATGACCCATTGATATACACTATCTTGTCAAGCATGTCTAAGACATAACCACGGCTACTGTATCACTCAACAGTTGATGAGATTAAATTATGGTCACTATACTTTTGGTACATTTATTATTTCATCAATCTTTTTTCATTTTATCATAATTAAATCCCAAAAACCTTAAACTTGGCAACTGTGTTGTTGGTTCAGGTAGTGTCAGGTGTTTGTAGGTCGGTCGAGGGGACAAAGACGTTTAAAGGGGGAGGACGAAGAGGTCAAAGACGCAAGAGGAGCGGGGTCGCAAAGCAACAGGCTGGGATGCTGTGGACATCTAGACATATCAACTATACAGACGGTCAAACAGAGATTTAGGTTTAAGCTGAATAACGGAATTGTTAGATTACAACATGTGATCTACCGAATTTTCTACCATACTAATACAGATGTAAGTTAGTTAGTTAAAATTTTTGGCGCACAGCAACAAAGGCTATTTGCGCCTAACGCAGCCCATTTAAATGACTAGACTATATATTAAAAACAATATATTAGACAATAAATAAATAGATAAAATCATTAAAAATACGCATACTCAATAAAAGAAATCTTGCACTGACAAACACAAATAAATAATATAAAAAGTCTGTTCGAAAATTTGAACAGACTCAGGGTGATGGTAAGAGGCTGTAAAGGGGCCAATTACCATCGAATATCACAGTCAATAACTAGAAATACCTTAAAATAAGGTGCAAGACTTCACACATAAAACAATAAGTTCGATTCTCTCAGGAAGAGTATCAGCCTGTCCATGACTACCCTGTCGTCACCTAAAGCAACTGACAGGTCATAGCACAGGCCTAACCTCTCCCTGACATCCTCGAACTGTACACAATCAGTTAAAATGTGTAACACAGACAAATCTGTGTTACACGTCTCACAGATAGGGGACTCTTCACCTCGAAGGAGGTGTCCATGGGTCCACCAACAGTGACCTATACGGAGGCGTGTGATGGCGGTTTCCTCCCTACGGTTAATCCTGCAGGAAGAACCCCATGGTTTAACGTCTCCCTTAATCTGTCGCAACTTAACGTTCTGTGTGCGGCTCCACTCATGTTGCCACATGTCTAAAACCAGATGTTTCAGATGACTCTTTGCGTCATCTGGAAAAACAAAACTCACATCAATCATAGGTCTGTAAGAGGCGGCTTTTGCAGCTGCATCTGCCGCTTCGTTGCCTTTAATACCAACATGTCTCGGTATCCAAAACAGCTCTACCCTCACATTCTGAGCATTCAGATTGTGGAGTAGCAACCGGATCTTTAGTACAAGAGGATGCACTGGATCTGGATCTTGGATACTGTTCAGAGCGCTCAGCGAGTCCGTATACAGATGTAACCAAAGTAACATCTCAACACTTATGAATCTATACAGACATATGAAATTAATAGTCTATTCAAAATGAAATGGCCACTCTTGTTAAGAAGCTTAACAATGCCTTAATGGGTTTATGGCAGGGATCGGCAACCTGCGGCTCTTTTAGAAAATATTGTGGCTCTTTGAAAATTGGCTGGTTTTTATTTTAATATAATTAATTTTTTAATTTTCAACTTTCTGCCTGTACTATACAGATTTTTTATTGTTCAGGATGTTTTACGGTGCAATTCATGCCCGGTAATTCCCCGAATTGCTGCATATTCCCTTTTAGAAGAAGTAATTTCTGATGAATGATATATGTGCCGAAACATTTTTACATTTAATAATTTAACACATAATTTAACCATTTACATTTAACACATAAGGACAATAACTATGTTATTAATGCAATTTTTTTTTTGCACAAACTATTGTTAACATGCAAGCTTTTGGAGAAAGATTTAAAGAGTTTAGAAAATATAAAGCTACACTAGCTCTTTTGACAAAACCAATTGAAGCAGATATGTAGCAATTACATTTATCACCATTCCCATTGATTAATCAGGTACAATTTGACAATTATTGGATTTGAAATCCAAAGATTTATGGAATAATATATTCTTAAAATTTAATTCTGAACTGGAAAGTTTAGAAAGAGAAAAGTTCATTTTATCCAGCATAAATGGACCGAAATTCGCAAGCTTTAAGATGTAGATAAAGTTGTTTTCGAAGCTTGGAATCGTCTTCCAGAATCGTTCAATCATTTAAAAAATTATGCTTTTGGACTACTGACAATTTTCGGATCCACACATTACTGTGAGCAAGTCTTTTCACATATGAAATTAATAGTCAGTTAAGAAGTAATCTTACTGACCTGAAACTTGAGTGCTGCCTTAAGTTAAAGATCACTGAATATTAACCAAATATTGAAGTCTTCTCAAACACTATGCAAGTAGCAATCGTCCCAGTAAAAAAATTATTATATTGTAATATACTGGCAAGTGCAATAGGTATCACAAACTAAATCTTAAAAACAAAAGATATTTTCCAAATTTATAATCCTATTGTTTCTAAATTTTAGGGGTTCTTATACTTATTTGTTAGTTAATTTTGAACGTTCATAACGTGCATACATTAACAACATGGCTCTTTGGCGACCATTAGATTTTGAAGAAATTCCTAATTTCTGAAGTGAAAATAGTGAATCTGTGCAAGGTGATTTGGAGTGCGAAAATGTGGACGTTGACGTGGAATGGGAAACTGTGGACGTGACTACTAAAGAAAAATGTCATTTGTCAGAAGATTGCAAAGTTCTGATACTGAACGTTTATAAAAAGTCACCTGTAACGATGTTGTATAAGGATTTTACAGTACCAAGGTTGATTTTTTTTAGCATTCCCTTACATCAATCAACACGAGCTTTTTTTGAGCTTCGGTCAAATTATGCGGAATCCATCGGGAACAGATCTTTTTCACAACTAAATGTTCAGGCAAAATCGATTGTATTGCAGTCTGCGATATGCCAAAGGATGCCTCTATTTCACGGTAAGTCACATGCCGATCTTCTTCAATCATTTTGCGCACAGCATCGATGTTTTTTTGAATCACAACCGATTTTGGTCGACCTTCACTGGATTCATCACAGACAGACGCACGACCACGACGAAATTCTGCAGATCAATTGTTAACAGTCTTTTCTAATGGTGCTTCATTACCAAAAATTGAACGAAGCGAACCTATGCATTTTTGTTGAATTAGGCCTTTACTAAAATCGTAAAAAATCATCCAACCAAAACTTTCACGAGTAATATCCATTTTTAACAAACTTGTTTTTTTTAACGCTCACTGTCAACAAACTACTCGGTCAATTGATAAGCTGCCACTGATTTCACAATAACATATGTCAAATTTTATGAATATAGTAATGACACATTTCTAGTGGTCGTTTGTAAAATCATAAAAGGTAACCCTCCTAATTGTATTACATGGGTACAAGTAATTATACTGGTACCCATGAATACAATATCTATCTCAAAAATTTCTAGAAAAATACAACATCCATAGTTCTTTCTTCTGTTTTAAAATTGTTATTAATAAATTATAATCTGAATTAGACAACCCCATAGATCATATAATAAAACAATAGGGAACGGTGGTGTAAATTTTAAAAAAACGACTCTTATCGCCGTCTGTCGATTACAGCGTCCATGCAGGGACGCCCGGCGTCATGATCTACTTGCCGTCAGGACCAAGCGCGATATACAGCAGAAATCTCCCCTAAATATGGACCGATAACCTTTATATAGCAAATTTATTCTATTAGCTTAGTTTTGGAATATTTATTTCAATGTATGGAGATAAAAATACTATTAAATTATGTGCAAAAAGGCAGATGAGTACAGTGGATAGGACATGAGGATGAAATATGATTCAACTTGAAAGTAGTCTGAAGGCCATATGTGTCCTGCAGGACATGGGTTGAGTACCCCTGCACTTATTGGCTATTTTTAGCACTTATATTCATAGATTCTATGTGCTAACTAACTTATCTGGGTTCTTCCCAAAGGTTTAGGAAAGGTAAGTAATATTTACTTTAATTATTCCTGAGCCGGCATTGCTTTTGTTAAGCACACCTGCTAGTTTTAACCCAGGTAGATCTATTAGTTAGGCAAACTAAAGATTTAACTTCAAATGATGCTGTAAATCAAAAAGGAAAATACAACACTTAAATTCCAACAATTATGTTTAAAGATTGTTGTATTTCACGATTTTATTGACTATATTACAAATAAAGAAATGTAAATTTGTTCCCGAATGAAAATTGGTGGAATAAAAATAGATTCAATGCACTGTAAAGCTGCGTTCAGAGCTCTTAAATTAGTAGACTGTAGAATATATCTTGTGCTCTGTTGATTGTCACTATCAAGTTTGTCATATGGTAAGGTGAGCAAACTTTCAGATCTCTAAATTTAATACGTTCTGCACTGTCGATTGTGGATAGTTTTCTAAACTTTGTAGTTAGTGAATTGTTTTAATGAGACAGACATATAAACACATTGGCTATCTCAGTCTACATTGGCGAAAACGTTCATATTGTATTCCTTTACATAATCATCTCGACGATTACAACAAATCTCGTCCAAAATTACAAAGACGAACAGTAAATATGATCAATTTAGGTAATTAGGTTAGGTTTAGTTAGTAAAAATCTAGGACATCAGAATAAGGAAAACGATAATAGATAATAAACATTTTACTAAGCCACCGTAGTTGGTTTAAGGCTGCGAATAACTCTCAGAGGTTATCAGTTTCTTATACAAAACTAACAATCTGAAATAAAATTAGTGAAAATCTATACATCAAATTTTGCACAGAATTTTTATTCATCTAATAGAATATTTTTAATTGTAGAAACATTTATTGTAAAAATGTTATCACTCAATAACATAAAAATATACATCAGCGATATTGTTCTGTAATTTTTTAAATCTATTTGCGGGTTTCGAATAATTTTTATATTTATATAGCTTTGTGTAGAAATGTTCAAATAATACGTCAACATTTTTTTCGACTTGATTACTTATAGTTTAGAACCTTCATCGAAAAGTATTTTACTTAATGATAATGGAATGCCACTTGGTACATGTATTCTTCACGAAAATTAAATCAATTTTACACCTAACACCTAAACACTACACGTAACACCTATTTTGAAAACCGCGGCAGATTCAAGATGGTGAATAGAGCAAAATAGCTAGAGACATATTTGTAGAATGAAGATTCAGCTACAATTTTTGCTGCATCGTACGTAAATATGCGTCGGTTGGTTTACAATATGGCGTCTGCGTGGCAATTTGCTTATTTACAATTACATAACAGTTTTTTCTACAATTAAAAATATCCTATTAGATAGAAAAAAATTCGCTTTATGTAGATATGTATATATTGTTATTAATTTTATTTCCGATTATTAATTTTGTATAAGGTGTCCCAAAATTAACGCAAGATTGAATTTGCCGCCATTTGTGCAGTAAATTGTTGGCAACCCTGAAAAAAAAACAATTTGACAGCTGAGAGTTTAGGGTTAGTAAAAATGGTTTCAGCAAGACGGTGCCACATGCCATACAGCCCGTGAAACAATTCTATTACTGCATGAGACATTTCCTGGTCGTGTACTCTCTCGTTTCGGTGATCAGAATTGGCCCCCAAGATCGTGTGATTTAACATCATTAGAAATTTTTTTTTATGGGGTTATTTGAAGTCAAAGGTCTATGTCAACAAGCCCACAACCACCCATGCATTACAGGAGGAAATTGAACGCTGCATCAACGAAATTCAGCCACATTTAAGCAAAATGGTCATGGAAAATTTCTACAAAAGAGTGCGTATGTGCCAGCAAAGCCGTGGAGGCCATTTGCCCAATGTGTTATTCCATAAATAATCCTATCCTATGTAGTTTATGATTCAATAAAAAAAATAACAATCTAGACTAAAAACTGTGTTTTTTATTTAATTAAAATCTTGCGTTAATTTTGGGACACCTTTATAAGAAACTATTGAAAACTATAGGGTTGTACGCCGCCTTAAAGACACACAGATGTCGCACTATTCGTAACTCACTAATTTCCAGGGCTTAAACACTGCCTTGAACGTTAAAATTATCTACTAAACATATTCACAACGCACTGTGAATTGTCAACTAATTTAAAGAGCTCTGAACGCAGCTTTATGCGAGTGAGGCCAAAAGTCAACCCGACTGATACTGCCCAAAAACAGAATTTAACAAATGCACCTTAGATTTGACAGAGACTGCTTACCTGGCGATTAATTCTTTCTTGCATTCCCAAGGACGAAACACGATACTATTTATAATAATAATATTAATATTAATTAAAGTGCTTACTTGCCAGATAAGTATCTCGTAAACAAACAAACATGTAAACTACTCGAAAGTATAGCATAAACTAAATTTATTTCAGTTAAAAGTGGTAAGTACACGCCGGTAATGATAGATTCTACCTGAACCCTTAATGAGGCAGTGCAGAAGGGTCGTTCGTAATCCTCAATAAATGAAATAATTAACTTTTAAACTAAACGATATTTATATCATATTCTTTTTGCTGTTACGTCAATAATAATGGAGATATTTCTAAAGTTTATTGTGCCCCAATAATATTGCTAATTTTAACAACTTATTATTTGACATTGGCTTAATATTTTACCGTTTTGTTTATTTTTTTGTTGGAAAGTTACACATCTCGCCTGTTTAAAGAAATCATTGTATGCTCCAAAAAATATCAAAAACTTTTTTTTTAAATTAATTTTGTTGAAAATGGAACGTTCGGAAATTCGCACTATTATGAAGTATGAGTTCTTACATGGAACTACGGCATCGCAAACCGCGCGAAACGTTAATAGTGTATTTGGCTCTAGTGTTACTAGGCAGCAGACAATATCGAATTGGTTCGCCCAATTTCGTACAGGTAACTTAAAAACAAAAAAAACATAAAAACTGGCTCATCGATCGTAGCAGAAATATACTGCAACCAACTCGACGAAATGATGCAAAAACTTGAATAAAAACAACCTAGATTGGTCAACAGATCAACTCCTATCTTATTGCATGATAACGCTAGACCACACACTGCACAAATAACTGTAGCAAAATTACAGTAATTTAAGTTGGTACTTCTTCATCATCCTCCATACTCACCAGACCTATCCCCCACTGACTACCACTTCTTCCGCAATTTGGGCAACTTTTTAATAGGAAAACAGTTTAAATCCGACAATGCTTTAAAACTGGCCTTCCAGGAATTCATTGACTCTCTTCCGCCAGGGTTTTATACCACCGGCCTGAACAACCTGCCGCTTAAATGGCAAAAGTGTATAGACAATATGGGTGCATACTTTGATGAATAAAATAATTCCTTATATTTGTTATCAAGTTATCAACCAACTTTGCCTTTTTTCTACAAATTTCATCCTTGACGACCTTAATATATAACCTTAATATATAACTAAGAATATTAAATAGGAAACACGAGTTATTAAAAAAAAAAATCTTTTATTTACGATCATCAAATAATTAATATATTTCGATCATTTTGTTTAGTAAAAGCTCACTTCAATCCTTAAATTGAGATCTCAAGACAACTAAGAAAAATGAAAATTATAGTTAGTTCCGCTTAAACGTTTGGAATAGGCTATATTTACATACATACACAAAAACGAACTAATTTATATATTTAATATTGATTCATTAACCAAAACTAGTATTGAAACAGCTGTAACATTATTTGATCTTATTGTAGGTTACAAATGTGTTAAATTAAAATTTTTCCAGTGTAAAAATTTGTGGAATGTAAATAGATTCCCACGTGGTACGTGTCGGGACGCGCGTGATGTAGGCGACGCTGGCGACGTTGACAATGTCTCGTTACTACAGAATCAGTCAATCAGCGTCGGGGCGTCATTACTTGCGCATTCACAGGGCAAGAATCGTCTCATTTGCATCATTTGCTACCATTGTGAACAAATCGTCACAGCTACTAATGTACTTATTGTGTACTGACACTTTACGACTATATTGTTTCGTTAAATTCTAACCAAAAATTTTGATACGTTAGGAAAATCTTAGTTTAACACATCTTTGGTTTCATTTAAATTTATGGTAAATTAAAATGTAAAAATGAAGATATCCAAGCACTTAGAGCAGTGCTTTCCAATCTTTTACTCTACGCGACACACTAAAGGTATATTTAGAACCAAATTTAGCTCTAATCGGTTTTAATATTTTTGGATTTAAATCATTTAATTTATTACCATGAAAGCGTCTGTATAACAAATTAGTGTGCGGTTTTAATGTAGTGGAAACTGATGTACCTTGGAACAGCTTTTAAGTTCCTAACCTTCTCTATCATTTAGGAGCTTTTATGTCAGCGTTTCCCAACCTTTTTTCATGGCGGACCGGCAAGTGATCTAGAAAAAAATCGCGGACCGGCAAGTTTAGAAAGTAATGTGTATCGCAAAAGTTTTATATTTTTTATTGCACTGATTACAAAGACACAAAAGACAAAAAATAAAAAATTAAATATAATTAGTGAAAAAAAAAACAAATTATTACTTAAGCAATTAAAAGAATAAGGACCGAGATTCACAATTGACAAAAATCTTAAAATCGACACGAGTAAACTTCCATTTCTAGTCAAACGATTTTTACCAAAAGTTGGTCAACTCGTGCCATTGATGTCAAAAGCTTAAATATGAAGTTTCATAAAAATCCTTTCAGCCGAATTTGCTCTGCACGTGTACACAGACAGGCAGACAGACAGCCGGACAGACAAACAGACAGACAGACAGAGAGAGAGACAAACAGACAAACAGACAGACAGACAGACAGTCAGTCCGACAGACATCATGTTAAAAATAGTTAAAACGTTATGTAGGGACCTCAATTCATGGAGATCCATCGAAATCTCGAAATGTCAAAATCGGTATGTTCACAATACCTCCCCATATATGTTAGCTGTCGGTAAAAATGTATAAACAGAGTCTCCAACTTTACATATATAGATGCTCGCTGGTCGGCGGATGTCAACCAGCGCCTATATGTGCAGCAACAATCTTTTTAAGTCTTTATAACCAATCATACATTTCTCAAGTAATACATTATATCTTGTTTCACGTACAAAATATACAATTGCATAATTATTTGATGTTCGAAGAATCCTCCTAAATTTCTTTCAAAATCTGGTTTTCACAATTAACAATAAGGTTTGAAAAAGGACCATTACTGAGCATTTAAAAGGTCTATTATGTATAAGGTAGCAGCTATTGAAATACCAAGAATTGGGCATTATTATTGGACATGCGAAACTAATTTGGACACTTGAGTGACGTTTGTGAAAAGTTAGAAATAGGGTAGTTTGGGACCCCATTCAAATCATACAATAGTGCCTAACATATAGTTTATGTTAGTTTTAGTAGATTCATTCAGAAATAGAGAAATTGATGGTTGATGGACCAGCAGCAAAATAAGTAAGGTTGGATAAGATTTTTGTAGAAGTATACATTACTTTGTAAAAATACAATTCAAAATTAACTTACATTCATTTTTTTTTCGTAGATATTTCATATTTCAAGTAGAACACAAATCGTTTCTTTATTCTGAACCACTCGTTTGTATATATTTTCAATGTTAAGTAAATAAGTGAGATATTTTGTTTATAGGCAGCTCTGCCCATAGCTCCCCAAATATATATCTTATTAAAAACTACATATAACATAGAGGATTAGTTTCTTTTCTCATATTCATTTTTTCTGTTAAGTAAATGATAAATAATTAGATATTTCAGTATTATAAGTAAAACTTCCCTTGCCCTCTAAATAAGCTTCTTATTAAACCCTGAATTGACGTAAAGAAAGAAAAAAAAAAATACTCATATCTAGCGATGGCGAATCAACGCAGTTACGTCACACGACGTAACAAACGACTGTTTTGTTTGAAACAATGCAATCGTAACATAGATACACTGTAATTATCCAGAAACCACTTAGATGAAATTACAGAAATAATTAATTTAGAAATAGATCATTGTATTACTCTAGAAATAGCCAAGATACTATACATTTCAAAGAAATTCTAAATATTTAAAAAATTCCATGTCAAAAATCATAACAACGTTTTCAAGCTCGACAGTAATTTTCGTAAATTATGCCTTTAGTACTAGAAAGACCTGAGGCAGGTCAAATTTTTCAAAGCATTCCTGTCGGTGGACAACCCTCAATAGAACGCGGTAGAGGGAGAGGGGTGAACAAAGTTGACAAGGGTATTATGGTCGGCAAAAAGGGATTATTAAACCTAAGATGTTTTTCAAAATTCCGAAAAGTTGTCTACAAAATACAAGATAAGTGTAATTAATTGTATAGTATTATTATCTTTAACTTTTTGATATCGGGTGTATTTTGAAGAATTTATGGTAAAATATGGTAATATAAGATCGAAATTATGATATACAAGTACTTTAAGATAGTTTTAGATTTTTACCAAAGATATTTCAAATTGATGCAACAGTATTAAAAATAAGAAGTATTTATAAACAGTCGATTTTTTCATAAAGATAATGACGTTACAAGTAATTGCCCATTACGTTTACAAATACTTAATACGAGGTTTACCTTTTATTTTTTTACAAACGACCACTAGATGGCAACATTGAAATGTGCCATTATTATATTCGTCAAATTTTACAATTGTTACTGTGAAATCAGTGGCAGCTTATAAATTCACTGAGTAGTTGAGTGAGCGTTTTAAAAAGAAACAAGTTTGTGAAAAAAATGGATATTACTCGTGAAGGTTTTCGTTGAATGATTTTTTACGATTTTAGCAAAGGCCTAACTCAACAACAATGCATAGATTCGCTTCGTTCAAATTTTGGTAATGATGCATCATCAGAAAAGACTGTTTACAATTGGTTTACAGAATTTCGTCGTGGTCGTGCCTCCGTCAGTGATGAATCTCGTGAAGGTCGACCAAGATCGGTTGTGATTAAAAAAAACATCGATGCTGTGCGCAAAATGATTGAAGAAGATCGGCATGTGGCTTACCGTGAGATAGACGCATCCTTTGGCATATCGCAGACTGCAATACATTCGATTTTGCATGAACATTTTAGCTGCAAAAAGATCTGTTCCCGATGAATTCCGCATAATTTGACCGAAGCTCAAAAAAGGTTCGTGTTGATTGGTGTAAGGGAATGCTAAAAAATTCAACCTAGGCACTGCAAAATTCGTATACAACATCGTTACAGGTGACGAAACTAGGATTTATTTATATGAACAGGAAACTAAGCAACAAAACACTGTTTGGGTCCTCCAAGATGAACGGAAACCCACAAAAGTTGTTCGTTCACAAAGTACTTCCAAGAAAATGATCGCTTGTTTCTTCAGTTGTACTGGACATGTCACAACCATTTCTTTAGAAAATCAACAGTTAATGCTGAATGGTATACAATTTGTTTGCCAGAAGTCATCGACAAAATCAGGGAAAAAAACCACATCGCATCATTCTTCGTCATGAAAATGCAAGCTCTCACACAGCACTTCAAAAAATTGATTATTTGAAGGAGAAAAACATCGAATTAATATCTCACTGCCCGTATTCACCTGATTTATCCCCTAACGACTTTTTTTTGTTCCCCAATATCAAACAAAAAATGCGTGGACAACGATTTTTATCACTTCCAGAACTGTTGCAGCCTTCGAAAAGCATGTTTTTCAAATACCAATTTCAGAATGGAAAAAATGTTTCAAGAATTGGTTTGAACGCATGCAAAAGAGTATAAATCTTAAAGGCGAATGTTTTGAAAAGCAATAAAACAGTTTGTTTCAAAAAAAATTTTTTTTTCTTTCTTAGTTTTTGTAAAAACTTAAAATGTAGCGCTCGTATTGGAACGACCATGGCGAAGAAGAAATATTTTTGCGAGAACTGTACTCAAGGCCAGGTATCATAATACGTATCATATACATAAACGATTCAGTGGATAGGATACGCAAGAGGATGAGGGAAGACAGAATGGTTAGGAAGATATGGGAAGGAAGATTGAATACCCATCGATCAGTGGGAGGATCTTGCAAAGGATGGAAAGATCAGCTAACCGACGATCTGGCTAAAACTGGTATACATGGCACGTGGGAAGATATGACAATTAATAGATCAAAACGGCAATCAGTGTGATAATCAGACAGTGCCCAAAGAAAAACCAAAAATAATTGTAGATATTGATATGATTATAGAAAAATCCCAACTGTAAAATTAGTAGACCAAAATAGACGTGTCATTTTTTGACATAATAAATTTGGAAAAACTGATTATAAATTATAATTTTAATAAGAACACAAACCAGGATTAAAATCAAATTTCTGAAGGTCATTTAAAGTAGGTCTTAAAAAGGAGGCCATGATCATTCTTTTCAGTTAATATTTCGTTCGTTTCAACTGTTTAAGGTTCAATTGTTTTTATAGACATGTTGATTGTCTCGTTAGGTCTCGATCTGATCGGTTCACACGCCTACATGACTTGTGAACAACTCATTATGATTATAAGTGATCAATTAAAAGTCGTGATGCTAGGATTTTTTTCAAGTGGACAACACTATGAGATAAATATCTTTAATATAAAAAAGAATGGAAGAGTGTTGCAGCATCTATAGCTATTAGTGCCTAGCACATCCCATTTAGTACCTAGATATTCAAGAAATATGACTCATAGACATTTATAGTGGGGAATTAGTTTTTTTCTAAATAATAAAATAAGACAAGGAAAACGTGTCATCAGGCAGTTAAACCCAATATTGTGGAATGACATAACAAAAAAGACGAAAACGGTTATATACAAATCTATACCCTGTTCAAAATGTACAAAATCACGCGAAAGATTAAAGTTGCTACCATACTGGTTGTCGTATGAAATTAACGACTCAATAGCCAATGAACGACGAGAGATCAACGAAATTATCTCTTCATTCTGAATAAAGATACTGTCGAAAGTATCTGTACATACGGTTCAGAGAGTTCACAAAAAGAAATAAATCCCGACTGAGCGTCGTGGAAATGAACTTTTGTAGAAAGAGTTGTGGTATCTCAAAACTGGAACACATTCGTAATGATACCATAAGAGCAACTATGAACGTTGAAAGCACTATTATAGAAACAATAGAGAACAAACGACTCTTTTCGTATTGGCACTTTCAGCGGATACAAGATGACCGATAGCCGAAGATCTGCAAGTGGATTCCTGCATGCAGAAGAAGACCAGGGCAACCCGCAAGGAGCTGAGCTCAGGCTGTACGGGAGGCGATGAAGGCAAGAGGACTCCAAAGATAGCAACTGGATAGACAGTAATCTGGCGAAAAGGAAGAATGAAACGGCGCTAGCCTTTTAAAGTTGATAAAAATTGCTCATTTTTTTTTTAAAATTATTAGTGATGTTTCCTAAATTCTGGGAATTGTGCTATAATTAAATTACGCAGAACTTATAGGCAATGTTATTGGTGCCAGACAAGTCTTGACATGTTTATGCAACTATCTAGTGCAATATTGTTCAGATATAGGTGTTCGACTGATATAGATGCGTTTTCATAGCACTGTTTTCGTAACAATGGAAGACGCAGCAAAATCTCAAAGAGCAATAATTTTCGTTTTGTGAAAAGAAGGTGTGAGAATATCAGAAATTATTCAGCGTCTGCAAGGAGTATTTGGTGAGTCTGCAGAAACCAAAAGTACTGTTTATCGGTGGATCGATCGTTTTAAAACCGGTAGAACATCACTAGAAGACGATCCACGCAGTGGGCGCCCAAGCACGTCGGTAAATGAAAGAAACATTACTGCCGTCGAAGACCTACTGAAAGAGGACAGGCGAATGACTATTCGTCAAATTAGTGTGCACGACAAGTTCATGACATCTTGCATGATTTGGGCGTTAGCAAAGTTTCGCCGCGCTGGGTGCCAAGGCTGTTGGGATCAGAGCAGAAACTCAATTTCAAAGTTCTTTGAGGATGGCTTAATAAAATAGTTTATCGTTGGGATAAATTTATTCACTTAAATGGAGATTATGTTGAAAAACTACATTGTAATATTGACGAAAATTAACAAAATAATAAAAATCATAGCTAAATTCCCAGAACTTTGGAAACATCCCTCGTATATAAACCCAGAAAATATTCTGGAAAGACAGAATCTGATGAATCTCCAATGAGTAGCTATAGAGACTAATCTTTCAACAAGACAAAGCCTGGAGAATAGCTTATAACTAACTATGGAGACATTTCCCAAAGATACATTCTGGAAAAATAGCTATAGAGCCAGACCATTCCAAAAAAAGGGCCTGGATAATCTCCAGTATGTTTCGTTCGAGAAGCATAAAACAAAACAAAGAAAATAAGTCAGCATTACAAGTATAAAGAATATATAATAAGTTCATAAATGTTATAGAAGAACATTCAGGCCATCCAACCACTGCATGGCACTTGGAGAAATCTCATTCAACTCAACAATACCGCCAGGGAATCTACGTAGACAATCATTCCAGATATGTTCAACAGTTTGAGAAAGTGCTCCACAATCACAGTTTAGGTACCCTACTTATATAAAAAGTCGTTGCATCTTCCGTGACCAGTTCTTAAGCGACTGAATGTTTCCAAAGTTGTCTAGGGAGATCGAAACTGAGAACACAATTTTACTCTTGCCTCAAATTATTCCAAGCTGTTTTGGTATCCAAAGGTGCTTTAATTTTATGGTCAATCTAAACAGGGGCTTTTAATTTTGGTCATAAAGCAAGAAGAGAGTTCAAATCAACTTTAATCGGCATAAAATCACAATTGGCTGCTTTATCCTATTCACGTTTTTGGCGGTTTTCGCCTAAGTGCTGGGGGCACTGTATTAGATAACACTGAAAGTCATGCAGTGGGTGTTGATTTAATAGTTGCCGAAATTTTCCTAATGGTGCCGTACAATTGAGTGTCTATCGAGGTGTGTGTCCAAATCGAAGTGCTTTATTCGGCACAGAGTAAGCCAAGGCTATTCAAGCAATGCGCAAACTGATAGCATCTGCTCCCATGTAGTACTAGCAAGCTTTTGCAGGATGTTACTCCTGGTTTTGACTTTCTGCGAGAGACGATTACACGATGAAGCCTGGTTCATAATAGACATTATTATTAATAGGAGCAAGCGTTTGAAATCTATCCTAATTTTGCTACGTTCGATTTCTTGATGACCCCCCCATACAAGATACGGATAAATTTACGTTTAAATCAATTTAAAATGTTTTAAAAGATGTTGTTAAGTAAAGATTGGTATAAATATTAAGAAATCGTTTTATAATTTAAATTAAAATATCTCTACAAACTTTCCCAATATTAAAATTGTATTGTCCTTGATTTGTAGCCTTAAAAATACCATAATACTCGGTAACCGGTTAACCCTCCCTCCCCCTTATTACGTTCCTGCAGGTTATTATAGCAAATTATCAATTCCAGGCACATCAGGACCGTAATGCCGATATGTTTCACTTGCATTCCACAGCTTTTTATAGAGTGTACACATGTATGCATTGCTCAATTTGTCTACTTCTTAACACGATTTAGCTGTCAATGAAAAAAATATATTACAAATTGAATTGTCACTTAAAAAATTCAACGAAGATAATATAAATGAGGGATGATACGGTTGCAGGCGGAGTATGAAAAGATTGAAGGGGAAAAGAGGAAGATAAGGAGCTATAGTCAGGAGGATAGCGAGGCTAAGATACGGCAACGAAGAGAGGAACAATAGGTACTGGGCGAAGCCAGAGGATAAGTTCTGCATAATGTGCAAGGAAAAAGAAGAAACTTTGAGTATTTAGCTAAGTGTTGCAAGGAGATGGTAGTCTGGGAGGAAAAGATAAAGGAATTGATGAGCGCGGAAAGCCATGGCAGCCATGACCCAGGTGTGTACAGTAGGTGAAAAAAGATTTAAAAACAGTTTCCCCATCAAACTCACTATGTTCGACAGAATGGTAAAACCCATTATTATGTACGGTGCGGAAATCTGGGGTTGGACGGAGCAACATAAAAGGAAAGACTACATCAAAAATATCTGAGATGGATTTTAGGAGTAGACAGAAACACACGAACATATATACTCTTGGAAGAAACAAAAAGGGACAAGATGAGAATAGAGAGTGGCAAGATAGCAATGGGATATGAAGAGCGGTTAAGAAACATTCAGAAAGACACAGTTTTAAGAGAATGTTGGCGGGAAATGAGACAGAGAGAAAGGAATTTACAAAACAAGTCCAGGTGGGAAATAAATAGAAGGAAATATTATGAGAGAAATGGGTATTCCACGATCTGTATAGAGATGATGCGAGAAAGAGGTGAAAATGTGATCAGCGAAATAGAAAATAGAGATAGAGATGTACAGAGTCAAGTACAGCATGACAATAAGAAACTCTACTTACCATCAAATTGTCACTTGATAAGCCAAGATATCTACTGAACTCCAAAGCAGAAAGAATAAGAATAATTGCCAGATTTAGATGTGGTAATGAAAGAACTGAAAATAAAATATGGAAAAGAGCTGAGGAAAAAATGCAGAATATGCGAAGAAAAAGAAGAGACAATGTGGCATTTGTTTTATGAATGCAAAAATAGAAAAGAGAGCAGAAGTATGACAGAAATAATATATGACTTGGGATCAGGAGAAGAAATAATGAGAAATATATTAAAAAGAATGAAGAGTAAATGATAAAATAAAGAAGATGGAATGTATATATGTATATGTATATGTGTGTGTAATAAAATGTAAAATATACATAACTAGATTTTTTAAATATTGTAAAATATTATGTAAGATTCGAAGCCTTAGGGCAAGAATAATAAAGTTCTATTATATTCTTCTATTCTAACTGATAAGTGCGGAAGGCAAGGGAGAAAGATGGGCGAGAGACCTGGAAGCAAGAAGGAAGGATATCGGAGAGGGAATCCAAGGGAAGATTAGGAAGAAAGAGAGGAACACTGGAGGAGGAACAAATGAGACAACAATTATTGTAAAATTATCAATATCAAAATTTTATTTTTTATTCTATTTGTAATGGTTAATACTCTAAACGCCGCAAGGCCTAGGGAAATGAAGAATTATTATTATTATTACAGAAAAAAAATACAGTACAGGAAATGAAAAAGAGAGTAAAGAATTGTAATACACAATGCGGTTTATAACACATAAGCCAAAAATGATAGAAAAAAACAATACCACAAAAAAAAAACAAGACTCAATCATTTAATTAAATTTTTGTTTTTGTCACCTACGTTACAGCTAGGTATCTATTGCCGAAGGAACGTAAACCGAGATATTACTGAATACTCCAATGTTTCAACAATGTCATTTTTTCAGTGCTGAAAAACTCGTGGGAAATTCATTGACCCTTGACGTCTGATGGATATCTTGAACATTTCCTGATGTATTATGGCTTCATTGTAACAGATATCATTAGTTTTTTTTTATCTTATACTAGCCGGCATACCCGTTGCCTTCCAGTGTATTCAGAACCGTAGCAATGTTTTTGGCGCCGTATTAATGCGTTGCTGCTTGTTCTGATCTTCTTTTCGAATCTCACCGTTGTTCTTCCGGTTTTTATCCTTAATTTATCTCTTTTCATTTCTTCCAGTATTACATACCTCGCTGTTCTTTTGCCCAATTCCAGTGTCCATCTAATGAAGGCTTCTTGGATTTTCTCTAGCCTTCTTTGCCGACTTTTTACTCTTTTTGAATGAAAATTTTAACCAAACTGAGAAAGAACTTTTACACTTATCTGTTTTTACGTTTTCACTTATTTATACATTTTAGTTCTGGCCATAGGCCCAAAAACCCTAGGTACGGCACTGTTTTTACATATTACCTTTTGATATCCGCATTGAATAAGTATGTTAACCTTTTGTCCTTGAAAATTTCAGTATTCCCAGAAATTAAATTCGAAAACAATAAGATTTACAAATTTTGTACTTCCGTGATTCAAAAAAACTGGTTATTATATTATTTCCTCATCGGTCAACTGTTTCTGTATGTCTATCCTCGTCTACCTAATCAGTCGACTTTCACAAACTGTTGTATGTATGTCTGTATGTATGTATGTATGTATGCATGTATGTATGTATGTATGTATGTCTGTATGTATGTATATATGTGCCCACACATATACAATTTACGTACTGTTTTGTTAATTAATTCTACCCGATTCAATGTTTTGCTCAACAAATAAACTAACATGGACGGGGTGTAGATAGGATAATGTATGATAAATATATTGACAAAGAATTTATAAATTAATAGAAGAACGACAGGTTATGACAGAATAAAAAAAAAATCAGTTGTGGCCACCACAGGACCGACCGCCATCACTCCGAGTAAACTCCCATTTTTAGTCAACCGCTTTTTACCAAAAATTGATCAATTCGTGCCATTGATGTCAAGAGCTTAAATATCAAGTTTCATAAAAATCCTTTTTGCCTAATTTGCTCTACACGTGTACACAGACAGACAGACAGACGGACGAACGAACAGACAGACCGACAGACATCATGCTAAAAATAGTCAAAACGTTATATAGGGACCTCAATTCGTGGAGATCCATCGAAATCTCGAAATGTCAAAATCGGTATGATCGCAATACCTCCCTTATATATGTTGGCGGTCGGTAAAAATAAATAAAATAAAATAAAATACATTCTAGCATTCTAGCTGTGTCGATTTTAAGATTTTTGCGAATATTTCACAACAGAAAAATATTTAGAAAAAATTTATTGAACAAAAGTTGCTATAAAAGCAATAACTAACTACTTTTAGCTGAGACTTTTTGGATAAAACGAAAAAAAATTGAAAATTTTTTCGAATTTTTTAAAACTTATGTAACGTTTCCAAGGTCATGATAAATAATATCTGTTAGAAAATATTAGGCCAAGTTATTTCTACTCTGCTGCTAGAATGTATTTTATACAAGTATTTTATGATGGCGGTCGGTCCTGTGGTGGCCACAACTGATTTTTATATATAAAGATTTGGCAAATTTTAAATGAAGCTGTTTTGAAAAGACATCTTATTTCAATTATTTAAACTATTAACTTTCTAATTTTAACAAATTCTTAATTTTGAATTGTTGTTGAATGTTAATAACATAATTTTTATAAAAAATTTCCCGATAATGGCAGACAAAAATCTTATTTTCTTTATGTAAATAAATCTATTTATCGTGGTCTGCCAAGCATGTCCGACAAGACATATGTGAGACCTAATTACACTCATATGCATACAAAATACCCCAGGACCGGACAATAGCAAATTTAAAAAGCCCCAACAAAATATGGCCAATAATAACTTCGTTCATAAATACAATCTTTGGTAGGTTGTAGCGACACAAATAGTCCCTGATTCTGATTGATTAGTTAGTGAGTTAAAACAAATTTAGCGCACAGCAATAATGGCTATTTGCACCCTGATTCCGATCGGATAGCTGTAATTGTATATATATTTCGAAATGGACTTTTGGAGAAGGAGTTGCGGTACCTCAAAACTTCAACACGTTTGTAATGATACCATAAGAGCAACTATGAACGTTGAAAGCACTATTATAGAAACGATAGAGAACAAACGACTCTTATGGTATGGGCACCTCCAGCGAATGCAAGATAACCGATAGTCCAAAATCTGGAAGTGGATTCCTGTGTAAGGGAGGTAATTTTGGTATTATTTCATAAATAAAATTTCATAAATAAATTCATTATAATCATTCAATTAGAGTAAAATATTTAATCTGTTAAACGATACAAAAATAATCTATTGCTTAGAAAGGGCATTTAAGATAACGGTAGATTGTTTATTAATTTACTTGACACTTTTGTCAATGTAACATGAAAAGTGAATCGTAAATTAAGATATAAATATTATGATTCGGCTATTTTCTAATGGGATATTTATCTGAGTTATGACCAATAAATTATGAATTTAAGATAGTATAAGACAGATAATCAAGAGGTGTGAAATGACATTTAACAGTTAGGCGATGTAAGCATTTTAGAGTAGTCATGTTTTAAGGAGAGTTGATGTTAAACCATCATAACGTTAAGATGTTAACAGTAGAGGATTTTGACCCGTCGTATGGTTAAGACCATGTTTTGGAGTTGGTTTTTAAGAGACATGGGTTAGAGACATTTATAGTGTTTGGGCGAGTCGAAAGAAAGTAACAATGTAATTCCGTATGAACGTTAGTGTAGTGACCAGCTAAAAAGTGGAGAGACAATATTTAGAAACATGTAGTGGTTAAATTAGTGTTTGGTGTAAAGTGTGTCTAGTGTGTGCGAATGTGTGTCTCACTTGGGTTTAGCTGTATCGACGTAATTGTAAGTCTAGTGTAATTAATGTAAATATTTAAACCGTAATCGTAATTAAAGTAGGCTAGTTAAAATGTTGAGTTTAATTGAACAACCCTTAATCCTTCCAAGAATCATAGCAACCAGCTAGCGGACTAATAGGGGGGGTCCAGACTTGATCCGCTAGCAAGTCTTGGAACCCATAATGTGAGGGATGTACAGAGTAAGTACAAATGAAATAAATAAATCAGCCAACCGTGACATTTCATATTTTATATATCAGAGCTCCCCACACCTGCATGCAGAAGATGACCGACCAACCGATGAAGGATGGCGTAAATCATTCACTACTTCAATTAACGCCTATATTTGAACTGTAGGCTGGAGCCTGCCCTGAATCTAATAATTAAATGTATTTACCTCTGGCTCTTCACAGTCCTCCTCTGTGCTTATCCATATTAAGACATTGTTTGCAACACTTTGATGGAAGATATCAGGGTCCAGTAAGCAAACACCACCTGAAAAGTAAAAAAAAAATGTTAAAAAGTTACATTCATTCGCATATTGTTGGTTGGTAGCCTAGAACAGAGGCCTTAGCAATTCGATAGATTGATGATTAATTCCTCAATAAGTTCTTCTAAATATTCTCTTTTAAATATTAAATACAGAAACAGAGGTAATTCTAAAAGGTCATCGAGTAAATTTGATAAATGATCTTATAAACGCCTTAAACCAGTGGCTCTAAATTCGAACAGGTGTCATGAGATCGCAAGTCATCGTGGCGCACGCCAATTGTTCCAGAGACCCGCTGGGGAACGGTCTGTTTCAAACAAAGACTCTTGGATCGAACTAAGATTCGTATCGCTCGACCAATTTAATATCGGTAATTGTCGCTTAGCGTGCCGCCTTCCTTTCTTATCAACGTGTTTTTATTTCAGGGAAAATGTTACAATTGCAAAAAGATTACGTTATAGGTATTTGTGTTTTTCTATGTACAGGCTGGTTAAAGTTACATTACACAATGCGCAAATATTTAAGAAAGGGTATATATAAAATTAAATTTTATAGTTGCGTGGTACTACATCTGTCTTCTGTATCAGCGGTGGGTTATTTTTTTTAAAGGGGGCCAGTTTGAGCAAATATTTGGCCTAAAAGAGCCGCACTAAAAAGTAAATATAATAATCGCTCCAGCTATTACAAAGTAGTACCGTTGAGTTAGTATAATCTAATACTTATGAACAGATCAACTGTTTTGTCTAAAACAACGATAGTAATGGGTGTTTTTTTTAGAGGTATAGAACTTTAAATTGCAATAAAACAACGATGGATTATTCGATTGACATGAATTTTTTTTTATTCGAAAGATAATCTTGTGGCATTACATTTTAAATATGATTTCTGGCATATGACCGCCACGGCTGGCTCGGATGTAGTCCAATCTGGACGTCCAATTTTCGATGACTTTTTCCAACATTTGTGGCCGTATATCGGCAATAACACGGCGAATGTTGTCTTCCAAATGGTCAAGCGTTTGTGGCTTATCCGCATAGACCAATGACTTTACATAGCCCCACAGAAAGTAGTCCAGCGGTGTTAAATCACAAGATCTTGGAGGCCAATTCACAGGTCCAAAACGTGAAATTAGGCGGTCACCAAACGTGTCTTTCAATAAATCGATTGTGGCACGAGCTGTGTGACATGTTGCGCCGTCTTGTTGGTATGACTTAATGTAATGCCACAAGATTATCTTTCGAATAAAAAAAAATTCATGTCAATCGAATAATCCATCGTTGTTTTATTGCAATTTAAAGTTCTATACCTCTAAAAAAAACACCCGTTATAATAAAGTTACTTGAACACGTGGAGTAGAATACTTTTTATTAGCCACAGTAAGGTCAGGCAAGTAAAAAAGTCCCAATTTTTACTTGCCCGACCTTAATATATAAGGGGCAAGTATTGTAATCGCGAAAATTTTCGATGTCGAGATTTTGACTGATGACCACGTTTCATGGTCCAGGGAATCCAAAAAACCTATTTTCGAAGTGCCGTCCGTATGTGTGTGTGTCTGTGTGTGTGTGTGTGTCTGTGTGTGTTACTGTGTGTATACACGGTAACTCAAAAACGGTTTAACTTAAAGAGTTCGTTCTGGTACTAAAAAATTATCCTAATAACTGGGAAGAACCCTATTGTTTTTTATTAAAATCCGAAACAGGAAACGGAAGTTATTAACATTAAAATTTAAAAAAATTCGTAACTAGTAAACCAAGCCTTGGACAAAAAATTGTATTGGTCATAATTTGATGTATTTTTGAAGATTTACCTAAATCTTTTTTTAAATTAAAAAAAAAAAAATTATGTATTTTTTTTTTTTATTATTATTTTTTTTATGGGAGGGCAAGTCTAGCGGAGGTCTTTCTTCGCCACTGGTTTCATACTTATATGTAACGTTTCCATGGTTATGATAATTAATTCGTAACTAGTAAACCAAGCCTTTGCCGACCGGCGTAGCGTAGTGGTAACACATGTGCTCTGCGTTGTGAAGATCTCGGGTTCGAATCCCGTTCAGGCATGGAAAGTTTCTCAGATAAAAATTGTTCTGGCTAATTGTCACAGCAGCAAAGGCATTAAATTAAAAAAAAATAAATAAAAAAATAAAAAAAAAAAATAAAATAAAACCAAGCCTTGGACTAAAATTTGTATAGAACATAATTTGATGTATTTTTGAAGATTTATCTAAATATTTTAAAATAATAATTTAATTTTTTTTTTTTTTTTTTTTGTTTTGTAGGGCAAGTCTAGCGGAGGTTTCCCTTCGCCACTGGTTTTACTCTTCACTTATATTTGTGAAGTGACGACCTTTTTTGTTTGCTCCGTCCCACATTGCCTTCTCAAGAAAATGGTCACCCTAGAATTTGGCATGCTTATTCAACTCTTTGACCCACATATAGGAAAAATACTGAGAGTTCAAAAAAACACATCCCGAGATAAATATAAACAAATATATATTTAAATATATATATATATATATTTTAAATTTTGATTGTCATACCAAATAAAACCTTTTAATTTTTTACGTGGATCAACAAGCATATTTTTATTTTTGAAAAATCTTTTCTTTTTATGGTTTTTTTTGCCAAAAATAAATTAAAAACTTGTCTAGGTTTTCACCCGCAATTGCGCCCCTCATGAGACCCCACGCCTTAATAAACCTCGCGCCCCTAGAAAATCCCCCAACGCCACCCCGTTGCTACGGTGCTGAATATAGTTTTAAAAGAAGTAAGTCTGATGTACAATTAATATGCGGTGCCTTCAGGTTTGCAAGGTAATTATCAGGTCGATGGAGAATGAATTGAGGGGTCAGGGAAACATGTATTCGCTAATATCACCCACGGCAATTAATGTAACCAGGTATAGGTACAGCCAGCGCCACAAATATACTGGTCAACTTAAGAACTAACCATATACCAATGTATATCTCTTTGTATGACAGCGCCACAGTGTTGAACTAAAGAACTACTTAGTTATTATAGATATATAGTAACAATCTCATTTGTTGTACTTTCATTCAATATCTTTAACCGCTGATGTACACGTGACTGTAGTTTTTGGTATAAAGTATGAAATAACAGGCTGTGTTGGCTGAATGTGGTGGGAGATGAGTATCCAGTTGGCCTTGGAACCCCCGACAAAAACTGTGTCTGACCATGTGAATCCTTACCTAGTTGGATGCTGTATTTTAACTATAGGGTTCATCTCGAACCAAGTTACACTTATATACTAACGTAAAAAAAATATAAACCGGCATTCAGAGCTCTTAAATCAATAGCTTATGGACTTTCATCGTTTATATCAATGACCTCCCAAATTTGCTGCCTGAAGGTGTCAAAGTTATACTTTACGCCGATGACACTATTGTCCTGACTAATCATACGTCTGTTAACGATGTGGTTTTTTCAATTAACCGCAATATTGATATTAATATTCAGTTCGGGGGGCCAATCAAATATCTTGGGATTTATATCGATAGTACACTTAGCTGGCACGATCACATTAACTATTTGGCAAACGTTCTTAAAAGGGTTATCTATGCGTTCATCAGGCTGAAAACGTCTGTGTCATTCTATATGCTGCGTATGTTCTATTTTGCTTTTCAGTCGCGCTTAACTCTGCTTTTCAGTCGCGCTTAACTTATAATTCACTGGGGTTTAAGTTCATCTGTCAACAGAATTTTCTTACTCCAAAAACGTGCTGTAAGAATTCTGAATAATGTTCCTAACAGGCACCACTGCCGAGAGCTCTTTAAGAAATGCAGCATTTTGTCTTTCTATAGTTTATTTGTTTATATTTGTCTGGTATACGTTAAAGAAAACCCGAACAAATTTGTAACCGTATCCTCTAGACATGTTTACAATGTTCGCTCTGCTGGCAACATCAGACTACCAAGACTTAGATTGTCTAAATCTAGGAATGGTATTTTTTTGGCAGCCACTTTCTTTAACTACTTACCAGTTTCTTTAAAAAAATTGTCAATTAGATTATTTAAGTTCAAAATAAAAAAAATTCTTATTGAGAATTGTCTCTACAATTCGGACGAATTTTTCAAAATTAATTTCAATAATTACACCAAACTTCCTTATAATATTCAAATCTAAGGACATAACTTATCTAAATTCAATAAAATATTTTAATAATTAAATTTACGTATTCCTAAATTGTTTATAGAAGTTAAGCGTTTATTTTCTTAACATTAATATGGCTGACCAGTCGAAAAGGTGTTGTCAAACACTCGAAATCTTATCTCATGTTGACCATTTATGATTACTGGAACGTGTTTAGAGTATCAATTCCTTTTCTTCCTTCTTTGTTCATTTGTTTTTCACTTGTTTAACAGTTGGTAATTGACTAAGACCATTCTATCTCTTTTCCTCCCCAAGTAAAAAGAAATGTCTCCTTCTACGCAAGATAGAACAAGATCATTGTTTTGCAACTTGCAAGGGTGTATTTCTATCTCTTTTTAAACAGAGTTCCCCAAACAATAAACACGATATATTTCTACAATATTCAATTAACACTGTTTTTCTGTTAAGACGTTTTGAGAACTGCTGTGTTCTTCTCTCTCTTTCTAGAATTCTGCGAGGGTGTTTGTCTGTCCCTGTTTGCCGAAGACAAGGAATTTCTTGTATTACAAGTGTCCGACAGAGGTTTAATCGAAATTACAGACATTCCTTAGTTCGGATTCCTGCAGGACTAAATTGCTTAGGAATGATTTTATCCTTAAGTAAATGCTTTGATCCTGTAATTAAGATATTATTTATGATTTCATTGTCGTATGAGGGTCATGCTATAATTATTGAATATAATAATAATAGAACATTGTCATGGAGCAAAATCTCTTTCAGGTGATTTGATGAAATTTATGGTCGTTTAAAATTATTATTCAAACACTCCAATTGTCGATAACGTTCGGCGGTGATCGTTTCCTTAGATTTTAACAGCTCATAATACACATCTTCCATGTCCCACCAAATAGAGAGCATTGTGACTATGGATATTTGTGTTTGGTGTCGACGTTGATGGGTGACAAGGATCAACTAATGATTTCTTGGTTTCAAGTTGTCGAAATAGATAAGATACTTCTTTTTATGCCTTTCAAGCAAATAATTCGAGATGTTTAACGTTCAGCAATGGCATTTTCGGTCAGTTAATATGGTAACCGTCTACATTCTTTCGGGATCTTTTCCATGGCTTATAAACATCGTGAAATGGTTGATTTATCAGTCATTGCGCCAATTCTTTGAGTATTTGAGCTGGATTTTCTTGGAATACAGCTTGCAATTTTTCAATTGACCTGGCCGTTTTTTATCGTAAACGATACAATCACCAATATTGAATCATCAAAACCAATTTCTACATACTGTTTCCGATGGAGCACATCCACCATAAGTTTTCACAAGCAATCGATGAGCTTTAGTTGCACTTTTTTTCAAATCAAAGTAGTGTAGAAGTACACATTGGAAAAACAACTTATCGCGTTCCATTTTAATTCAGCTATAGAAAAACACTTTTGAAAATTTTTATCAATATCTAATACCCTTTTCACACTAGATGTTTAAGACGAGTGAACTTAAAGTTCACCGATGTTTAAGATCGGTATGCTTTCACACTTGATGTTTAAATCTCTGGTGCTGTCATCAGCTACAGTAATTTTGTCCTTAAGTTACCGTCATGAAATTACCAGTTTTGAACTGTCTGCGCGGAAGCACATTTTGAATTATTATAAACAATTAAGGATATTTCATTTCATTCTACAATAAAGAATATATTACACCTGTATTAACATGTAAGTCGATACATTTTATCTCAATTATTGTAGCTCTGTATTTTATTAAACACATTATTAAAATAAATAATTTTATTATAACAATAAGTATAAACTTCTTATAACGTCGATATAATACAGTATTCTTGTTTATGATAATATAAAATGTTGACAGCACAAATTCAAGGAGTATTTTTTTATAATAGAAATTAAGTTGGCAATGCGTACGAAGTTTAAGACGCAGATCTCTGTCTTAAACATCGCTTGTATTTAGACGAGGCCGTACGGTTTCACATTAGCGTTTAAAGATACATTCACTTTAACATCCATCCTTAAAGATCTAGTGTGAAAAGGGTTTAAGATGTTGTCTGAGGGGCCATAAAACCCAATTAAAGTAATAACTACAAACACCAGACTCGCTTTAGATAATACTAGGTGTGAAAAATCCAAAAAGTTAAACCATAGGTCTCTTACATCAACCGTTCTTGAATTAAATATTTTTAAATTTTCATATAAATATTTGTACAAATTTTAATCTTATACGTAGGTGGCAGCAGTGTGAAATATTAGTTTAGAAATCTAATACAAGAGCGCTCTTGGCGCCAAATTCAAAACTTATACACGTCTAGAAAAAATAATAAGCGTTAAATACATAATATCAATGCAATGTTGGACGTAACAATGTTTTTATAAATTTCTTTCGTTTGCCGCACTATATCTCAATTTTGCTGCATCCAGTATATTAAAATACAAAACCAATCAATGTATTCCCATGTTAGGATAATAAACAATCGTCTAAATTCGTCCAATCCCGAATAATTCCGAACCACTTCATTTTTAGCTCGGCGGTATGCAAATGAAGCAGCCAATTTCGCGTGTACGGGCGATAACACGCCAGGAAATGAGTAGGGGTTGTTCCACCGCCATGGGGAAGGCAGTGGAGTAAGGGGGGCTTTAATTAACCAAGCCTAATCAACTCGGCTAGGACATATGTGCTGCCCCTGATCAATGAAAGGTGAAATGGATTTTTCTGTGGTTTATGGTTCGAATAAACCACCTAGAGCTCTCTAGTGAATAGTTATGGTACTAGAAACATAGAACCCCTTATTCAGATGCATTTATAAACACTTTATGTCTTGATTAAAGACCGTTTTCTAGTTATTAACATTGTTCCATTTAAGTCTCCAACTAATCCATATACTAGGGTAACCTTTTATATTTTTACAATCGACCACTAGATGGCAATATTGAAATTTGTCATTACTATATTCGTAACATTTGAAATTTGTTATTGTGAAATCAGTGGCAGCTTCTAAATTGACTGAGTAGTTTGTTGTTTAAATAAGTTTATGACAAAATGGTTATTACTCGTGAAGGTTTTCGTTGGATGATTTTTTACTATTTTAATAAAGGCCTAACTCAACAACAATGCATAGATTCGCTTCGTTCAACTTTTGGTAATGAAGCACCATCAGAAAAGACTGTTTACAATTGGTTTGCAAAATTTCGTCGTGGTCGTGCGTCCGTCACCAATTTTGTGAAGGTCAACCAAAATTGTGATTCAAAAACACATCGATGATGTGCGCAAAATGATTGATGAAGATCGGCATGTGACTTACTGTGAGATAGAGGCATCCTTCGGCCTCGCAGACTGTAATACATTTGCATGAAAATTTAGCTGTGAAAAAGATCTGTTCCCGATGGATTCCGCATAATTTGATCCAATCTCAAAAAAAGACCTGTGTTGATTGGTGTAAGGAAAGCTAAAAAAAAAATCAACATAGGCACTGCAAAATCCGTATACAACATCGTTACAGGTGACGAAACTTGGATTTATTCATATGAACCGGAAACTAAGCAACAATCCACTGTTTGGGTCTTGCAAGATGAACCGAAACCTATAAATAGTTGTTCGTTCACGACGCACTTCTTATAAAATGATCGCTTGTTTTTTCAGTTGTACTGGACATGTAGCAACAATTTCTTTATAACACTTAATGCTGAATGGTATACAACAATTTATTTGCCAGAAGTCATCGACAAAATCCGGAAAAACAACAATAACGTCGCATCAATCTTCATCATGAAAATGCAAGCTCCCACACAGCACGTCAAACAATTGGATTTGAAGGAGAAAAACATCGAATTAATGTCTCATTGCCCGAATTCACCTCATTTATATCCTATAGATTTTTTTTGTTCCTCAATGTCAATAAAAAATGTGTGGACAGCGAGTTTAATCATCTCATGAAGCAGTTGAAGCCTTCGAAAACCATGTTTTTGAGATACCAACTTCAGAGTGGAAAATTGGTTTGAACGCATGCAAAAGTGTATAAATCTTAATGACGAATATTTTGAAAAGCAAAAAACAGTTTGTTCCAAAAAAAAAATCCTTTCTTAGGTTTTGTAAAAACTCAAAAGGTAGCCCTCGAACTGTTAAACGAACTGAGCTGCCTATTTTACCAGGTCTACAAGTATGAAATGCGGATTTTTTTCAAACTTGCCGCGCAAACAGATTGTATAGTTCAAAGTTTCAACACATATGGCGTTTTGTTAAGTTATCATTAAGTGTCAAATGCGTATAGGTTATAATTTGAAAAGTGATCATATAGTTTTGTTTTACTGTGTTAAAAATGTCAAATTTTGTGCCAAATAAAGAGCATTCGCGGACAGTACTACTGTTTTGTTTTCATTTGAAAAAAACTGCTGCTGAATCATACCGACTGCTTCGAGAAGCTTATGGTGAATATGCTCCATCGCAAGATACGTGTGAACGATGGTTTCGGCGTTTCAAAAGTGGTGACTTTGATCTTACAGACAAAGAACATGGAAAACCTCCAAAAAAATATGGAGATACAAAATTGAAAACATTGCTACAGGAAGACTATAGTCAATCACAAAAACAACTAGCAGAGCAGTTAGGCGTTAGTCAACAAGCTGTTTCCAATCGCCTACGAGAGATGGGTAAGATCCAGAAAGTCGGCAGATGGGTTCCACATGCATTGAATGAGAGGCATATGGAAAAACGCAAAAACACTTGTGAAATTTTGCTTGCACGATACAAAAGAAAGTCTTTTTTGCATCGTATCATTACTGGCAATGAAAAATGGATTTATTTTGAAAATCCCAAATGCAAGAAACCATGGGTGAACCCAGGCTCACCATCCACATCAACTACAAGACCGAATCGCTTTGGCAAAGAGACAATGCTCTGTACTTGGTGGGACCAAAAGGGTGTGGTCTATTATGAATTGTTAAAACCTGGTGAAACAGTTAATACCCAACGCTACCAACAACAACCGATCGAATTGAACCATTCGCTGCTCATAAAACGACCAGAATACGAAAGAAGACAGAACAAGCTAATCTTTCTTCACTATAACGCTCCATCACATAAGGCAAAAGCAGTTTGCAACACATTGGAGGCACTCAAGTGGGAAGTGCTACCCCATGCCGCTTACTCACCAGACTTGGCCCCTTCAGATTCCACTTGTTCGCATCTATGGGTCACGTTCTTTCCGAGCAGCACTTTTGTTCATATGAAAATGTGAAAGAATGGCTAGATGAATGGTTTGCGGAGAAAGGGGAAGAGTTCTACTGGCGAGGTATTCATAAATTGCCTGAAAGATGGGAAAAATGTTTAACTTCTAATGGAGCATACTTTGAATAAATAAACTTTTACTGTTCTTTTGAGTTTAATGTGTTTTATTTAAAAAAAAATCCCCATTTCATACTTGTAGACCTGGTAATTATTCCTATGATACAACTTTAAATTTTTCTGGTCCAATTATGACGTTTACAGATGATCCCTTACGTATGTATTCGACATTAATCGTTATAAAATATAATTCTAAAGCCGTCTTTTACTCAAATCCTTCTCCATAGTTGGCTTGCACTGGACGTGTATTTGCTAACCTTACATTATAAGTGGATACGTCAACTCTCTTTGAGATGCCGATAACTAAACAAATGAACTCTGTGTTTGAGTACACACATCCATACAGACACACAGACACACTCAATGTTTGACTCGTAATTCTAAATAAACAAAACCTTACAATCACATCAAATAACTAAAGTAAATTAAAGAAAAAAATTAACAATATATAAGAACAATCAACGACTATGGTGGTGACAAATTTTTTTCAAAATTAAAAAAATTATATCTGAAAAACGGTAAGAGATAGAGATTTGCGGTTTAAATTTTTGAAATCCTCATACTTTTTTTTATTATATTCCTTGTACAAATTATTACAATTTTATTTTAAGGGCTCACAAACAAAACTTTTAAAGTTGATAAAAATTGCTCAGTGGGGGATGTTTCCTAAATTCTGGGAATTGTGCTATAATTAAATTACGCAGAACTTATAGGCAATGTTATTGGTGCCAGACAAGTCTTGACATGTTTATGCAACTATCTAGTGCAATATTGTTCAGTCTGATTTAGGTGTTCGACTGATATAGACGCGTTTTCATAGCACTGTTTTTGTAACCATGGAAGACGCAGCAAAATCTCAAAGAGCAATAATTTTCTTTTTGTGGAAAGAAGGTGTGAAACCATCAGAAATTATTTAGCGTCTGCAAGGAGTATTTGGTGAGTCTGCAGAATCCAAAAGTACTGTTTATCGGTGGATCGATCGTTTTAAAACCGGTAGAACATCACTAGAAGACGATCCACGCAGTGGGCACCCAAGCACGTCGGTAAATGAAAGAAACATTACTGCCGTCGAAGACCTACTGAAATGACTATTCGTCAAATTAGTGTGCGCCTAGGGATAGGTACACGACAAGTTCATGGCAGCTTGCATGATTGTTTGGGCGTTAGCAAGGTTTCGCCGCGCTGGGTGCCAAGGTTGTTGGGACCAGAACAGAAACTCAATTTCAAAGTTCTTTGAGGACGGCTTAAAACAATTACTTTATCGTTGGGATAAATGTATTCAGTTAAATGGAGATGTTGAAAAACTACAATGTAATATTGACGAAAATTAAAAAAATAATAAAAATTATAGCTAGATTTCCAGAACTTTGGAAATATCCCGTAAAAATATCATATCTGGAAAACGGTAAAAGATAAAGAATTGCGGTTTAAATTTTTGAAACTTTCATGCCTTTGTTTATTATATTGCTACAAATTACTACCATTTCATTTTAAAAACCTACAAAATAAACTTTTAAAACTGGTTAAAATTTTCTTCAAAAAGTGCCCACAGGAAGGCAATGTGGTGTGTTTGGTGGGACAGAAGCGGAATCATACACTGGGATGTCATTGCAAGCGTCAACATCGGAGGATTCCGGACAAAAGAGGCAAACGATTACCGTTTGCAATATCAATGAGCGATGTCTATCTGGCTCAACTCCATCGTCTCCATACAGCAATTTTTTGTTGAATACTTAAAAGTCGTTAATTTTGCATCAACCCAATATTTTTTCTAAATTAGTAACCCTATATGAATTATTTACAAATACACTGATTTCCTTGCGTGTACAGTGTAGGATCCTCTTAAAAGAATTAACAAACTCTGTATTGTTTTGGTGTTTCTTTTTAACAATTTTCAAAATTTTATGTATATATGTATATAGATTCAATAAACAAGTCCCTAGAAAACCAATATACCCACAGCGTCTGCTTGATGAAAAAATAATAATCCAAACTGGACGCATCTGTTGTCCGTCCCTCATACATTAGTGGGCGCCGCGACGGGCGTCAGGACGCTGAGGAACGCGGGGGGGGGTTAACATGAATAATGTATGCACTGATTGTCGCGTGATATAGTTTTATTATTACCTAAAGGTAAAGTTTTCTTTAATTTGCTTTCGAGTACCTTGTCTTACCACCAGACAAAGAATAAGGAATTTCATTATTTTACCCGATTTACTAATTCGGAAAAAGTGTATTACCAGTCAGATTTTTGTCAGATGACAATGACATTACAAATACTTGTCTATTACGTTTACATAATTTGTATAAATACTTAATAAAAATAGGACTGTCATGCTAGAATCATTCAGCATAAAAAAATTGTGAAATACAAAAGTAGCACTATCATTTTATGCAGTTATTTTCCTCTCATTTGAAGTTAAGTTGTAAAAGTTAGTTAGGACTCAGTTAATTAATTACTGACCGCCAACATATATAAGGGAGGTATTGTGACCATACCGATTTTAAAATTTCGAAATTTCGATGGATCTCCACGAATTTAGGTCCCTACATAACGTTTTGACTATTTTTAGCATGATATCTGTCGGTCTGTCTGTCTGTCGGTCTGTCTGTCTGTCTGTCTGTCTGTCTGTCTGTCTGACTGTTTGTCTGTCTGTCTGTCTGTCTGTCTGTCTGTCTGTCTGTCTGTCTGTCTGTCTGTCTGTCTGTGAGTCGGTCGGTTCGTGTACACGTGCAAGTCAAATTCGGCTAAAAACTTTTTATGAAACTTCATATTTACACTTTAGACATCAATGGCACGAGTTGATCAACTTTTGGTAAAAATCTGTTAACTAGAAATGGGAGTTTACTCGGGCCGATTTTAAGATTTTTGCGAATATTTCACAACAGAGAAATATATCGTAAAAAAAAATGATTTAACAAAAGTTGTTATAAAAGCAATATCTAACAACTTTTATTTGAGGCATTTTTTGATAAAGCAGCATAAATTAAACAAGTACTTCGTGATTTCAGTCGGTCCTGTGGTGGCCACAGCGGTTTTTTAATTCATGATTCATACTCCCTCCGCCCGAAAATATGGTATAGATTGCTTAAAAAAATGTGAGATTAAGGAAAGTAATATTCAGATCTTGATCTAAATGTTCATTCAAAATCGAATGTACTGCAGTCTGCGATATACCAAAGGATGCCTCTATCTCACGGTAAGTCACATGCTGATCTTCTTCAATCATTTTCGCACAGCATCGATGTTTTTTGAATCACAACCGATTTTGGTCGACCTTCACCGGATTCATCACTGACGAACGCACGACCACAATGAAATACTGCAAACCAATTGTAAACAGTCTTTTGTGATGGTGCTTCATTACCAAAACTTGAACGAAGCGAATCTATGCATTTTCTTGAGTTAGGCCTTTACTAAAATCATTTTAAAAAAAATCAACGAAAATGAGTAATATCCATTTTTTCACAAACTTGTTTTTTTAAACTCTCACTGTTAGCAAACTAGTCGGTCAATTTATAAGCTGCTACTGATTTCACAATAACAAATGTCAAATTTTACGAATATAGTAATGACCCTCGTATTGCGAAATTATCAGCGGATTGTAATAGGGTCCCCACGATGACGTCTTTCTGATGCTTATAGCTCCTCACGTCATAGTCTTTATAAAAAAATCTTACCATAGCTCTGAAACCACGAGGGTAAGATTTCTTTGCTCATTCCTTCTGTTAAGATCATCTTTGTTCGTGTTCCTTCGTTCATCTCCGATGTTTGCCGAATGTAGATGATGTGGTTGTGTCTGTTACCTGAGCAAGGCCGGCCAGGTATGCAAGGAATGTCAGGTGAATCTTATCTGTTCATCTCCAGGGCACAGTGTTGGATTAACAACTATTAAGAGGTCACCAGATGAAACGCTGTGATTTCGACTACATGCCGTGAAGAACAAAAGACATACTTGCACGTGCATTTGTTATACACTAGATATTTAGTTTGTTTTAAAAATTAACCAAAAAAATAAATTATAAATGATATATTAAGATGAATTTTATAAAGATATTAAGTAGAGTAAATCTTCGATTAACTTTGTGAAGCACGGAATTTTAGAAAATAAAAAAACCCATGTTGCTCAGAAATTTTATTTTTATAAATTTTAACTAAGTTGGTTTATTTTAACTAATAAGAAAGCAAAATTACAAAAACACAATAAATAAAAAGTAATTCAACTTTTTAATTACTTATGGTACTTACTTACTTAATCCTGAAGCCTTTCTACCTTGCGGTGTAAGGCTATAGTCGAGTTACTTATTTTCTGGTGTTGTTCTCCATTCTTTCCATCATATTCTGTCCTTTGTATATTTTCTTATCTGCTCCCACTTTACGCCTCTCTTCGTTGCAGCTTCTTTTGTTTCTTGGAGCCAGGTTTTTCTCGGTCTTCCTGGTCTAACTTTCTTCACTGTTCTTGCTTCATAAACTCTTTTTACTATTTTGTCTTCACTCATTCTGTGTATATGTCCCAGCCATCTTAGCTGTCCTTCTTCTATTATAGTCTCTACTGTTTTTGTGCCTAGTTTTTCTCTAAATACTTCATTTCTTATTCTGTACAATTTTGTTTTACCTTCGATTTTCCTTAAAAATCTCATTTCGGAGCTTCTTATTTTAGACCTGTGCGTCTCTGTAGTGGTCCAGGATTCTGAGGCGTATGTCAAAATTGGTACTGTCACTTTTTTGAAGATCTCTACCTTGATGTTAGTTGGTATTTCTGTTTTAGTTAAGAACGGTGCTTTGATGCTATTGAACATTCTTCCTGCTGCGCCTACTCTTTCCATAATTTCTTCATCCATTTTTCTATCTTCCGCGAAAACTGTGCCTAGGTATTTGAATTTTCCTACCTGTTCGATTATTTTGTCATCTATTTTTATTTTGTGTTGCATTTTTGTCCTGCTTATTACCATTTTTTTGTTTTTTGTGTGCTAATTTTCATATTTATTTTCCTCAATTCTTTATTGTATTGGTTCAGGTTGTTTTGTAGTTCGTCCTCGTTCCTTGCTATTATGACCATATCATTCGCATAGCAAAGTTCTGCTACTTTCACATTTTCCATTTTCCAGTAGCCCACAGAATATTCTTTAATCTTTTGTCTTACTTCTTTTACGGCGTCGTCTAGAACCAGTGAGTACTTTTTATTTATAAGGTCTTAAACAGCCCGATTGCCATTTTTTATTTTTTTTATTTGGGATACAAAATTCCATCATCGTCAGTCAAACTTATACTGACAAGTTTAAAATTGATCACTCAAACAAATAATAGTGTGACATCTGTTGGTAAAATTACTAGCTATGATATTATATTTCTTTTCTTTTGTCATCATTTTATTAAATTTTAAATGGTGTGGACAAGCCCGCCAGGAAACCGGGCAATTTCCCGGTGGGCCGGTCCCAGTACGACCAATTTTTGGATCAATGGGGCCGGTTTTTGAATTCAAGCCGGCTCTTGACCCTATGAGGCATATTTATTCCAATTTTTAACTTTTTTTCAACAATCCAGTTCTTCTCCTGTTAGTTTTTCATTTATTCGATAAAGTAATAATGAAAATTATCTCTTTAAATCTTAAAAATATAAAAATATACATTGAAGATCTTGTCGCGACCAACCAAACATCAACACAGGACTCACCAGTTGGTTGCGACCCACAGATTGTGAAATGGTGCTCTAGACAACTGTATCAAAAGTTTTCAACAGAAGAGTGGAAATAAGTTCTTTAAACAAATGTATTGCAATTGTAATTTGTCTGGTTTTATTTTAACTTGCAACTGAACTTCATGAGAGAAGTTATTTCAATTCATTATCAAAGAAAAATTATACGACAGAATTGGTTTCGTTGAATATCTGAAAATTGATTACTGAAAGTTGTAAAACGAAGCTATTTGATTGTTTACAGTTTGAAAATCATTGATTCGAAAGAGCGACAGTCAAATGTTAAATTAAAACAAAATTGAAATGTGAAAACAATTGATTAGTTGACCACTCGATAAATTCTCCTGTCAAATTAACTACTGTACACAAATGAAAACTGAAATTTATGTTACCATGATTTCACTAGTAAATGTATTGATAAATTGGCAAAACTTCTGCGTGTTATAAAATAGAGAAACTTGCTGTTTTCTTGAATACTGCTAAGTATAAAATCCAAAAACAATCATCATTACTGTGTTACGCTCCTATTCCTAGTCTTTCTTTCCAATTGACCATTTTGAGTGTTTCCAGATCGCCTGTAATGTCGTCGATCCACCTATTCTTAGACCTTCCTTAGGGACAAGACCCAAAAAACGCGCCATATGTTTTTCAAAGCACATTGTATAGAAAATGGAGAAAGCCGAAACTAGTAAGCAGTTAATAAATAAAACTAGTGAAAATTTACAATGTTTTTTATTTCAGCGATTATTAAATAACATGCTTTATTATGAAAATATTCTTAACATTTCCTATATTGATAGGAATTTGAAGCAGTACTTAATATCTTAAAGCTATAATTTTTTTAAAATTTTTGGTGGTATGATTTGTTGATAACACAAACGGTGTTGTACACAAAATACGATGTCACAAAAGGACACTAACGTATTCTACGCATCTGATAATGCAAATAATGGAAAATTTAGAAAATGGATTCCATACTGCTGCCACTTTTTGTGACTTAACTAAAGCATTTGATTGTGTCTCCCACTCTATATTGTGCAATAAATTAGACTACTATGGCATTAGAGGAGTTGCTAAAAAACTTCTAATGAGTTTCTTGTCAGAGAGAACTCAACATGTTTGCGTGAATAATACTTTCTCAACGGTTCAAAGAAGAGACTTTGGAGTTCCTTAAGGTTCAATTTTGGGCCCTTTGCTCTTTATACTTTATATAAATGACCTGCCAGCAAACATGACCGCCAAAACAATATTATTCGCGGATGATAGTACCTTCATCATTAAAGGAGTCGACCAAAATGATACCATATTAAAGACAAAAAATACACACAATGACGCATTTACATGGTTCAGTGCTAACAAACTTAGTATTAATAAAGAAAAGACACATGACCTAATATTCAGTCTTAATAGAAATTTTTCTAGAAATTCTGAATATTATGCCTGTACCAAGACTAAATTTCTAGGATTTATTTTAGACGTCAGACTATCGTGGAAGGATCATCTTTCTCACATTGCTGGTAAAATAAATTCCTATATTTACATGTTACGCAAAGTATTGAACCATGTATCTGTGAAAACAGCGAAACTAGTATATAATTCCCATATACAGTCAAGTATAAAGTATGGTATAATACTATGGGGTACCTCCGTAGTGTGGAAAAGAATCTTTATACTGCAGAAAAGAGCTATTAGAGTATTAGCTAGGGTTAGGTCTAAAACTTCATGTAAACAGCTTTTCGTTGATTTTAAAATATTAACTTTACCGTCTATTTACATATTAGAGTTACTGCTGTATGTAAAAGAAAATCAACATGTCCTTGCAAAATGTGGCAGCAGTCATGGATATGAAACCAGAGGACGAGACAAACTCAAACTCCCCTTGGTCACATATAATATATCTAAAAAGTTACCATATCATATTGGCGCAAAGTTATTTAATAAATTGCCGATAACTATAAAAGAATTGTCTGCAAAACAATTCAAAAATGTTTTGAGAAACCATTTATTAAAGAAAGCTTACTACAGCATTGAAGAATATTTAGAGGATGACACTTCAAATATTATTATGTAAAATAAACATTTCTTTGTAGTACATGTATGTAACAGTGACGTAAATTAGGTATATTTTTTTGTACCTTAAATTTAAATAAATTTATTATTATTATTATTATTACGCAGAGGATGTGTTCCCAATACTGCCTTACCCGATTCTTTGTTTAAAATAAATGAAGAATGAAAAATACCACAACCAGATATGGCCCCATGTGACTTTTTTCACTTCCCAAACGACCATTGAAGAAATTAAAACAAAATTGCTGGAGGAGCTGAACGCTATACCAAAATTTGCGTTCCAGAAATGTTTTGAAGACTAGAAAAAACGGTGGCATAAGTGCATTATGTCTGATGGGGACTATTTTGAAGGGGACAATATAAAAATTGATGAATTGTTTTGTAAATTAACAATTGCAACTTTTTGATTAGAACTCGTACAGCAAAGTAACTCAACTACAACATTCTTTGTGTTTTATCTGAAAATTTTACTCTAATTATCTTAGTTGTGTTATAGCCAGTAGCTAGGCGCTGTGAGGGCAGTGGACTATTGATTTAGCCAGACAATTACGCAATCAAATTATTCGGTAATTGGCCATTACATGAATTAATCAAGGTGTTAGGAAGCGTTCCGAAACCCTACAGACATTCTGCTTAATCGGCGGAAACAATAGAAATCAAAAGATAAAGAAATACGTACATCTTTTGTGGGGACTTGTCACTGAACGATGGATAAATACAGCGTGGAATGTGCCAAAATTCAAGTATACTATTAAGTGAAGTGTCACAAAGAATATCCGCTGTATACGAGGCCTTTAGTGCTGTAAGAACATCTATATGGAGCTGCCGAGATTTACAACTTAAAACAAAGATAATGATGGACAACTTTCATGTATCATGGTATCTCTATAGACGACATATTAAAACTTTAGAAAGATTCCACCATAAAGTCAAATGCAAAGATTATCTGCCGAGCACAAAAGTTTTGGCTGTAGCTGATATCGTCAGTATTGGCGCCATTTTGCACCAAATTCAGGTGGGTTGGACACATCGTATGCCAAATACGAGCTTACCCAAAAGATTACAAGGATTACCTCTTATGTTTTACAAACGACCACTAGATGGCCATATTGAAATGTGTCATTACCATATTCGTAAAATTGGACATTTGTTATTGTGAAATCAGTGGCAGCTTATAAATTGACCGAATAGTTTCTTGACAGTGAACGTTTAAAAAACAAGTTTGTGAAAAAATGGATATTACTCGTGAAGGTTTTCGTTGGATGATTTTTTACGATTTTAGTAAAGGCCTAACTCAACAACAATGCATAGATTCGCTTTGTTCAATTTTTGGTAACGAAGCAACATCAGAAAAGACTGTTTACAATTGGTTTGCAGAATTTCGTCGTGGTCTTGCGTCCGTCAGTGATGAAACACGTGAAGGTTAACCAAAATCGGTTGTGATTCTAAAAATCATCGATGCTGTGCGCAAAATGAAAAAGATCGGCATGTGACTTACCGTGAGATAGAGGCATCTTTTGGCATATCGCAGACTGCAATACATTCGATTTTGCATGAACATTTAGCTGTGAAAAAGATCTATTCCCCATGGTTCTAATACATTTAAAAACCAAATGAAAACAACTGCATTCAAATATTACTTCCTCATCTCCACCACATTTATTCATTCTAGTCGTTCGACCTCAAATCATCGAATGAGTAGAATGAATAGAATGAGAATATTGTTCCAACAAAACGAATATTCTGCTTAAACCGAAACCAGAATTCGCACAACAAAACGCACCAATTGATCTAAGACACTCTTGTGGCCAGCTACGTGGTCAAAGGGCGGCGTTTGAAACTGTTTAATATTTAATAATCAATAACTTTCTTATGGAATAAGATATTAATTTTTATTTTTAAAATATTTTCTGATTCCTATTCTTTGAGGTGGAAATACTAAATATCATTAATTTAATCATTCTGTTGTGCTGCTCTTGTATTGTTTTGCTCATTAATTTTTCTTCCGTAATAAATAATATTACGATGTAAGTTTATTTTAGAATTATTACAAAATCTTTCCAAATATAACTGTTTCAAACATTTGCAAGAGTACCTTATTACTGCGACGCTGAACGTCCCGACGCTGGAATTCATTAATAGGCACATTTAATGCGAGCCATTTATCACAGACAGAAACATGGACGCAAGGGGAAACGACGCTGAGAGGGGGAAAGTGTAAAAATAAAAGCGACTAATAAAAATAGACGCAGACAGATGTGTATTGCGACATGTGTTAAAATTCTACATTTCTAAACCTTATTTTTGAAATTTAGAGGTGTTTAATGGTTTAAAGGTTAGTAGAGGTTTTAAAAGGTAACCTTAAAAATTGATGTGAAGTGTGAATTTTCACACATTTCAGGGTTTCGCAGGTATTTAGTAAGTGAATAATGATTATTTGGGATGCCAAAACATATTTTATGTGAAAATATTTTTTTTTGTTAATTATAATTCGAATGCCGAATACCATTATGTAGGTTTCTAAATATGTGCAGCATTTTTTTTTATATAGCAAGGTTCAATAAGTTTTTGAAAATTGCGCTTATGGCTTCCATTGGTAATTTTAGTCATAAGCTCCGCCCTTCTGATTTCGTGTATTTATAGGAATATAAATAATATATTATTGCTATACTGCAGTAATATATTTAGGCACTAATATGATACAGATATTATAACACATGACATAACATACATTTTATATATTTTATATTTTTACTTGTATCCATGGTATTATATATAAGTTGCTTGGTTGTAAGTCCAAGAGTATTAAATTTCAACAATTTCCACTGATTATTAAATTTACGCTTTTAAAAATTAAATGCAATATTTGCCCAAATATACTAGAATTTTGAAAAAGTAATTTAAACGAAATAAAAATGCAAAAAAACAGAAAAAATTAAATTGCCTTGAGGCCGGATTGAACTCGAGTTTGCAAATTAGAACGTCAGTATTCTAAGCATTACACCATCGAAGCGCTCTGTTTAGTGTACTACATAATATCATTAAATATTTTATATAGTCAAGCAAGTAATTTAAACGAAATAAAAATGCAAAAAAAAACAGAAAAAATGAAATTGTCTCGAGGCCGGGTTGAACTCGAGTTTGCAAATTAGAACTTCAGTATTCTAAGCATTACACCATCGAAGCGCTCTGTTTAGTGTACTACATAATATCATTAAATATTTTATATAGTCAAGCAAACATATAGTCAACAAAAAATGCGTTACTTTCCAAAAACATAATCTGATCAAAAATTCCTGTTGTACTATTCCGGTTCACACAAATGTACATTACTTAGAATATTGTCAGATTTTTAGTTCACCATCTGGGCTACAGGGTGTGGGACAAAAAATTGTTTGCACAATTTTGGCAAAAATCGGTTCAAAATAATATATTTTGCAAAAATAAAATTTTAATCGTTAATCTACGTACTAAGGGTATTCATTTGATACCCTACTCAGAATTTTAAAAAAATATAATTTTTTTCGGTGAGCACATATTTGTTTATATTTTTAGGGGGTTATGTTTCTTAGATGTTTTGGTATTTTTCCTATGTGCGGGTCAACGAGTTGTACAAGCATGCCAAATTTCAACTCTCTAGGTTTAGCCGTTTGGCTACAATTTTTACCGAACAGACAGACAGACAGACGACAAAATGACGGTATAAGGGTTTTTTGGTCATACCTACAAAACCCTAAAAAAGGACAAAATGATACAGACCTTAGGATAATAACACATAGAACGCTGATTACCAACACATTTCTTGCTTGCATTTACCAGTGCTTTTTGGACTATGGACAGGAAATAAGCTGGTAACCAGGGCCTATTTACTGAAATTTCTTGAAAGGAGATATCAAGAAAGAGGTCTGAAGGACAAGATGTGACACTAGAAATAACAGATAGAATTAGGGATATCCAAGGACAAGAAAGAAGTGAGAGTTTAAAAAATTCGAGGTATAACAGTAAATACAAGAAAACTTGGACGACGCAAATACCCGGGTACCTCAGAAGCCAAATTAATGGATTAAAAAAGAAGATAATAGCAAGATTTAGGTGCGGAAATGAGGAGAGAGAAAATGAGACTGGAGAACGAATGAACAAAGAATGTGCAGGATGTGTGGAGAGGAAAGAGAGATCTTGGAGTACATAATGAAGAATTGTGGAGAAATGAAATTTAAAAAATTTATGTGAAGTGTGAATTTTCACACATTTCAGGGTTTCGCAGGTATTTAGTAAGTGAATAATGATTATTTGGAATGCCAAAACAAATTTTATGTTAAATTTTTTGTTAATTTTAATTCGAATGCCTACAAAACCCTAAAAAGGAACAAGAGAAGGCGTTGTTAGAATCAGGGCAAAGATAGAAATGAATGGAGGACGTCTTAGAGAGAAAATAAGATTTTAGACGAATATTTAACAATAATCAGAATAAGTATTTGAAAAATTTAATTAGGCTATATGTAAATAATATATAGATTTTAACCGAAAGATATAAATAAAATAACTATCTATCTATCTACATAAGACGATGTCCCATAGCTGTTTAATGGGGATTTTGTTTTTCTTGCGCAAAAGTGCCTATATAATTTTAGAGCCGTGAACTTTTCTGTGCGTTTAGGAAGGGTTAGGAAGGTTGACCAACTGTCTTTCTAATTAATTGAGGTAAAACATTCGCATTTAACGAAAGTAATTAGTAAAAAATATTAGAAAATACAATATTCATTATAGATAGGGTGACCAGATTTCAGTGAAGGGTAACCGGGACACAGGAAAAAAAAAAGGTCCTCATCTCCCAGATCCAAGTGAAGAGCAAAACAAAAAAAAGGTCCTCACCTCCCAGATCCAAGTGAAGTGAAAAAAAAAAGGTTCTTAACTCCCAGATCCAAGTGAAGAACAAAAAAAAAGGTCCTCACCTCCCAGATCCAAGTGAAGAGCAAAAAAAAGGTCCTCACCTCTCATATTATTAGATTATTAATTTAACGTCCAATTTTGAATATAGGTAGAAATAGGAAATAATTTCATTCAGCATTTTGGACAAGAAGCGTTTATTTTAACGAACACAACGTTTCGCCAACAACATTGTTGGCTTCTTCAGGTGCTATAACAATAACATCATAACAAAAAACAATCTTATACAATCAATAAAGAAATTTACCTATGTTAGTTAAACGTAACTATAACAGACTGTACATCAATCATCTCCAAGGATGGTGAATTGCAGAAATTCATTGACAATAATGTGTACTTGAAGAATACAGAAAATAGGAAAACAGGACTTAAATTTCAATTAAATATCTATAATATAATACCCCAACCTGTGTCCTTGGCTGGGTGGGTGCGTGGAAATTGTCTGAAACAATTGAGTGAGGTACCGAAATGTAAAGATTATTATATATTAATTTATGTATTGGACAGTAGTGTGCTGTGAATTTTTGTTTTGAGTGTTGACAATAAATTAGTAAAAATGACAGTTGTGTTTTTCATTAAAAAATCCCTTCATAATTATTAATTTAGTTGTGAAATACACGGATCGGTTTTTTTACGAAACAAAACACAGAAAAACGTTATCCTTACGTGATATTCGACATTTTTGATTAAAATTATTATTACCAGAAAAATAATTATTTTAAAAAATATTTGGTTTTGATGAAAGTAAATAAGAAAAATGTGACTTTTTTTTCTTTATTATTATTTTTTCAATTCTTTATTATTTTTTTATTGTTACGCAGTGCCGGCTGTGGGTTTTGCGGGGCCAACAACATCGTTGGCTTCTTCAGGTGCTATAACAATAACATCATAATAGAAAAACAATCTAATACAATCAATAAAGAAATTTACCTATGTTAGTTAAACGTAACTATAACAGACTGTACATCAATCATCTCCAAGGATGGTGAAATTGCAGAAATTCATTGACAATAACATGTACTTGAAGAATACAGAAAATAAGAAAACAGGAATTAAATTTCAATTAAATATTGTAATATAATGACCAAAGATAGTGACTATTAATTAAATTTTACAATTCAAAACAAGACTACTGTCCAATATTAACAAAAATTCATTAATACAATGATATCAAGGTTCATCAACGCATCAATATGACAGGCAGCGACACTATCCCCCCTGACAACCTGGTACGCACAAATCACAGGGTTGACAGTGTCACCCCCTGTACAACATAATGCACCGATAACCCTTGAAATCATGAAATTTTAACAACCAACCAACTTCGTGAAAAGAACCAAAAATAAGCAATGAGTTTCGGAGCAATCATACAATTCGACGTACCAATCCCTCAAAACAATGGTACGTACAAAGTAATGAGAGAATTGTACCTCAAATTGTATATCAAGTCCGAAACCCAAAACCCTTAAGGACCTAGACACCTAATTTAAATACAATTACAAATTGCAAAAACAATAAAATTTAAACCGGTACAACCACCGGAAAAACCATAACGGAAACAGCACCTGAAGAAGCCACAATGTTGGCGAAACGTTGTGTTGTTTAAATAAACGCTTCTTGTCCAAAAATCTGAATGAAATTATTTCCTATTTCTACCTACTCTCATATTATAGGATATATTTTCTTACAAATGCAGAATTATGTAAAAACCGGGAAAAATGTTTTCGGGACACCGGGACAATTGACCTAAAACCGGGACGGATGGTCACCCTAATTATAGAACCTTTTACTTTATTTTTTCAGCTAACTCTTTAATTTCTTATATCTTTTTTGGTCAAATTCTTCATCACCACCATATTTCGAATAATTTATCCGCAGTTTAAAAATTCTTATTCTTTTGTTTTATTTGTTGTGGCTTTTGTAAACAGACGCCTGCTGCGACAGGATGAGCATCACCTTAGATCTAACACTTCAACAGGTGTTCTCACCTCCCGCGTCTCGAGGGGACGCCGACAGACGCCACTAGATGCCGGTCGTCGATGGTTTTTTATCGACACAGACAGGTACTACAATACGGTGTTAAATCGACTGAATGAATGAAGAGTCAAGATTATTAAACACGGGGAAATTTTTGCGTATAACCTTGGGACTCAAAAATAAATATTTAGTTTTATGATAACATAGAACAGTGGTTGTTAAAAGTTTCATATAAAATATTTTCAAATTATACTTTTACAATACTTAACTACACTTTTAAAACTATTTGATATTTAAAATACTTTTTATTAGTGATGACTAATAGTATTTGTTACTTCAAATACTTTGATCGGTATTTATTATACGAGGGTTGCCTTTTATATTTCAGGATTTGAGATCAAAAACAATTATTTATCAACAAAAGTGGCTTTATTGTTTTTCAAAATAATCTCCATAAAGATCAACACTTTTGCATGCGTTTGAACCAATTTTCAAAGCACGTTTTCCACTCCGATTGAGGCATTTTCCACTCCGATTGTCAAATTATGTGGGATCTAACGCGAACAAATCTTTTTGACGTCCAAATGTTCATGCAATAATGAATATATGCTGGTCCCACTAATGCCCAAGGATACCTCAATCTCACGATAAGTCACATGACGATCTTGCAGTGTCAGTTCACGCACAGCATCAATGTTTTCCGGAACAATAGCCGATTTTGGACGACTCTCACGAAATTCGTCCTTAAGCGAACTACGGCCACGATTGAAGTCGACAAACCATCGATAAACAGTAGTCCTTAATGGTGCTTCATCGCTTAAAGTCGAATTAAGATCATCGATGCACTGTTATTGGGTTAATCCACGTCGAAAGTTGTAAAAAATAATTGCTCGAAAATGTTTACGATTTAATTTAATTTTTAGCCGAGATGAATTTTTAGGGTTTTGTAGGTATGACCAAAAAACCCTTATACCGTCATTTTGTCGTCTGTCTGTCTGTCTGTCTGTCTGTCGGTTCGGTTAAAATTGTAGCCAAACGGCTAAACCTAGAGAGTTGAAATTTGGCATGCTTATACAACTCTTTGACCTGCACATAGGAAAAATACTAAAACATCTAAAAAACATACCCGCCTAAAAATATAAACAAATATGTGCTCATCGAAAACAAAAATATTTTTTTTTAATTCTGAGTAGGGTATCAAATGAAAGCCCTTAGTACGTGGATTAACGATCAAATTTTAATTTTTGCAAAATAAATTATTTTGATGCGATTTTTGCCAAAATTGTGCAAAAAAATTTTTGTCCCACACCCTGTAGCCCAGATGGTTTAAACTAAAAATCTAAAAAAATTCTAAGTAATGTATATTGGTGTGAACCGTAATAATACAACAGGAATTTTTGATCAGATTATGTTTTTGGTAAATAACGCATTTTTTGTGGTTTTTGGTTCACAAAGTACAAAAGTTATACCAATGTAAGACACTCATATGCAAGGCGTACGATGGCGTAACGGGTTAGAGCGCTGGTGTCGGAAGCTAAAATTCTCTGGAAAACGAAGGGTTTCGAGTTCGAGTACGGAGTGAGTTCTATTTTTTCTGTTTTTTTTTTTTTTGCATTTTTATTATGTTGAAATTATTTTGTCAAAATTCTAGTTATATTTTGACAAATGTTGTATTTAATTTTTAAGAGCGTAAATTTAATAACCAGTCTTATTATATGATTAACAGACGATAAATTATTTTAAAAATATCGTTCATTTTGCCGTGATTACTACAAAGTAAAATTTGTCCAACACACTCAGCATACCGCCTTCACTTATTATATACCTGCGAAACCCTGAAATGTGTGAATATTCACACTTCACATCAATTTTTTCAGGTTACTGTAAACAACACAAATAGCGCTCGTACGTCAAAACGTTCTGAGTACGTATACCGTCAAAATGTCAAACTTTACGATATATGCGTCAGTTGCCAGATGGCAGCACAAGTTTAGCGCAATCCCCTTGACAATCTTCTTCAGTATTTTCAAAACAAAATGTTGTATAAATAATTAACTATGTTGTACATGCATGGTTAATCGTTGAAATGTAAATATGAACATTAATATTCGACAAAATGGGCAACTGGTTGTAAATGGATATAGTATTACTCCAGAAATCGCCAAAATAGTCTTCCTACTCCCTCTAACCACTTACTAGGTATTCCATGACAAGCACAGTTCACGTATTTTTTCCTCTATTTGCAACAATATAGTTCATATCCTTGTTTTATAACTACTCAGTCAGTTCTAGTTGCATCTTTTTCACAAAGAGTTTCTGTATGTCTAATTATTAAGAGTTATATTTAGAAGTAACATTTTTAAACATTCTGATGCTCATTACGGGAATGCTCCGGACTAATTAGGGATCTCGAGTCTGTTCTGTAATCAGCTGTTCTTCAATCTCTGCCTGTCAGCCTAATTAACTGGCCATAGCAACAGAAAAATAATAACTAACATGTGTTTTGGACTAGACTTATACTATTGTAGATTAAGAGGAAGCAATAAACTTATATTAAATTGTAGGAGCAAAAAACATCGTTGATATGCTGTAAAAATTAACTGACGAGCATTTATGCTAAAAAAAAGTCAGGATCATCTCCAATGGTTAGTTACCAGGTCTACAAGTATGAAATGCGGATTTTTTTCAAACTTGCCAAGCTAACAGTGTGTACAGGTCAAAGTTTCAACACATATGGCGTTTGGTTCAGTTATCATTAAGTGTAAAATGCGGTTAGGTTATAATTTGAAAAGTGATCATATAGTTTTGTTTTACTGTGTTAAAAATGTCAAATTTTGTGCCAAATAAAGAGCATTCGCGGACAGTACTACTGTTTTGTTTTCATTTGAAAAAAACTGCTGCTGAATCATACCGACTGCTTCGAGAAGCTTACGGTGAATATGCTCCATCGCAAGATACGTGTAAACGATGGTTTCGGCGTTTCAAAAGTGGTGACTTTGATCTTACAGACAAAGAACATGGAAAACCTCCAAAAAAATATGAAGATACAAAATTGGAAACATTGCTACAGGAAGACGATAGTCAATCACAAAAACAACTAGCAGAGCAGTTAGGCGTTAGTCAACAAGCTGTTTCCAATCGCCTACGAGAGATGGGTAAGATCCAGAAAGTCGGCAGATGGGTTCCACATGCATTGAATGAGAGGCAGATGGAAAAACGCAAAAACAATTTTGCTTTGAAAATTTATTTTATTGAAAATAAATTGATTTATTTTGAAAATACCAAACGCAAAAAATCATGGGTGAACTCAGGCTCACCATCCACATCAATTGCAAGACCGAATCGCTTTGGCAAAATGACAATGCTCTGTACTTGGTGGGAACAAAAAGGTGTGGTCCATTATGAATTGTTAAAAACTGGTGAAACAGTTAACACCCAACGCTACCAAAAACAACTGATCGAATTGAACCATTCGCTGCTCATAAAACGACCAGAATACGAAAGAAGACAGCACAAGGTAATCTTTCTTCATGATAACGCTAAGGCAAAAGCAGTTTGCAACACATTGGAGGCACTCAAGTGGGAAGTGCTACCCCATGCCGCTTACTCACCAGACTTGGCCCGTTCAGATTACCACTTGTTCGCATTGTCACGCACTTGCCGAGCAGCACTTTTGTTCATATGAAAATGTGAAAGAATGGCTAGATAAATGGTTTGCGGGGAAAGTGGAAGAGTTCTACTGGCGAGGTATTCACAAATTGCCTGAAAGATGGGAAAAATGTATAACTTCTAATGGAGCATACTTTGAATAAATAAACTTTTACTGTTCTTTTGAGTTTAATCTGTTTTATTTAAAAAAAAATCCGCATTTCATACTTGTAGACCTGGTATACAGACGAACCTTCCAAAAAGAGTCAGGCCAATCTCCAATGACAAGTAATGGAGATGAATCTTTCAAAAAGACAGCCTGGATAGTCTAAAATTAATAGAAATGGAGACTAATCTCCCAAAAAGTGTAAGGACAATCTCCAATGAATAGATATGTAGACTAACCTTCCAAAAGATGTCAAGACAATCGCCAATAAAAAGTTATGGAGACGAATCTCTCAGAAGGACAGCCTGGATAAATAGCAACAAAAGAACTGTTTAGTATAATCATAACCAGCGCCATCTGAATCCAGGAAACTGTAAGATCGTCAACTGGGAACAGTTACATCCAAGAACCCTGTAAAACCGGGATATTTTCGATAAATATCAAAAGCATTTCTAATTCTATAATTCATAGATTTTTATTTAGAATAAAAGACGCTATTTCTCTTAGCGTGTTCTCTAGTAAAATCCTTCATTAAGACTGCGATAATAAATAACTCAACGTCTGTATTTAAAAGCAATAAATATTGCAGCAAGTTTCTCTATTGTCTATAATTGAAAATAATCTTTGTATAAATCTAATTACGCGGAAACAATTAAAGAATTGTTAATTTTTCTTCCTCATACGAATACCTTTTCAGGAATCAAATGGACAAGTAATTAAATACAATAAATTATTGCCGAAGAACTACTAGACAGATACTTTTCCTCAAAGTCGACTCTCTTAGATAAAGGACATCAGGACGAAACTCTTTATTATTTTCGAGAAAAATAAAGTGGAAACTGTTTAGTATGAAAAGACATTCAGATCAATTCTGTAAAAAGTTGCAGACTGAGACAGCCAATGTGTTTATATGTCTGTCTCATTAAAACAACTCACTGACTACAAAGTTTCGAAAACTATCCACAATCGACAACGTGTTAAATTTAGAGCTATGAACGATTGCTCGCGTTACCATATGACAAACTTGTTAGGACAATCAACAGTGCACAACAGTGCTCCGAAAGCACCGTTACCATGCTTAAAATATGTGGTAAAAACTCTTAAAAAATGTAACGATCATTCTGAATTGTAAAAATTATTTTTTAAACTTTCATCTCTGTCTAGCATTAAATTTTATAATACACCCATCTTTTTTTGGTATCCTTCTCTATTCCTGCATCTTTATCACTCTTCAATATATTCTCATCTCCGTTTCTCATAAGGATGGAAGTATCTATCTATCATTCTCTTGCAATCAGTGCATGTATGCGTGGTTCACATCACATATGCACAAAAGCATTCCACTGCTAATGAAACCCCATTAGCTCCAACGTTTCAGGAGTTAGTGCACCCCCCACGAGGGGTAAACACCCCTATATTACCCCCACTACACAGAGGGGAAACAGTAGTTTGATTTTAAGCATTCTTTTGTTTGATCGAGATAACATTTTGGTAGATTTGACATACTTAGGAATATTTTCGTCTAGTATTCGCTGTTTCTGGGAATTTCAGCTCAGTTTGCGGAACCGGATCAGTGGAGGTCGTTCAGTTTGCTGAGCCGGCTCATAGATTCGGCTCAGTTACCCGGCTCATTGATCCAGCTTAGTGATCCGGCTTAGTGATCCGGGTCAGTGATCCGGCTAAGTAAACGTGTCCCAGAGAAGCAGGTCGGTCAGTTGTCAGTTCTCGCACCGTTGAACACGGTTGTTGGTTTGCAATATGTAGGTAGAACGTCGCTCAGCCGGCTCTTGCATTATACGAACAGACAGCGGGAATGTTTGGTCGAGTGGAATAAATGCGATAAAAACGTCGGAGTATTTACCGCTTTATTACCTTTATTCAAGACGTAAATTATGTTTTATTGACAAATTCTTCTCTCTCTCTCTCTCTCTCTCTCTCTCTCTCTCTCTCTCTCTGTCTTCCTCATTATCTTGTTATAAAGAAATAATGAAGTTAAATAAATAAAAATCTATAGAAATGAATTATCTAACATTTTTGCCGGGTTAAGAGTAAACAAACAATTCACTTTATGTAGCTACTGTATTTTAAACCAGATGTTTTAAGTTTATGGCTATGTTTATTGTCCTTATAAATCGGATATCTGGGATTTGGGCAATATTTTTAATATTTTTATATAGTATGGTTGTAAGAAAGTACAGATAATCAGACCATTTCTGTAACTCAGTTACTATGATCATAGTTACTAAATATGTCACTATGAGCAAGGTCAGTTACTATTATGAATGGAAAGTCATTATACTTTTATAATATTTTGTCTTGTAGTAACGTTACTACACAGTAATTTTTTACAGAATTGATCTGTAAGCCGGTTAGTTTCAAATAGACTGCCCTAAAAATTGATGACAAAATACACTTTATGGTAATACATTACAAGCTGAGTTTTCGCGAAGTTCAACATGACATCGATCCAGATCCGGATCACTTCGGCCACTACTCACAATCGCCCGATCAATCGTATCCTTGAAACTTGAAACTATGCAGTGAGCCGTGAGCCGGCTCATTTCAATTCGGTGAACCGTGTCACTTCGGTCAGTGTACTGAGCCGGCTCAGTGAGCCGGTTCGTTCATGAACGACCCATCTCTAGTTTGGTCACCAAATCTTAGAAAAGATATTGACATTATAGAAAGACTCCAGAGACGTGCTACGCGCGTACCATTTGGTTTCAACAGACTTCCCTATGATGAGAGACTTCGAAGACTTAATTTGCCCAAACTGGAAAATCGCAGAAGTCGTGGTGATTTTATAACTACCTACGAAAACATATAATATAACATTTATTTAATTTTTTGAAATAGGGCCCCCGTTAGGCTTTTTTTTGTATAGATATATAAACTTTTCTAATTCTATCTCCATGTATAAAATTTTACCAAAATTGGTCCATAAACATTAAAAATATTGTAATTTAAAAAAAAATTGACCCCCATTTAGGCCTTTTTTGTACAGATACATGAATTTTGAACACCTACATACCAGGAGACACTAATTCTAATATTCTGTGTCAAATCCCATCGAAATCGGTCCATAAATAAGCGAGTTATGGCCGTGCTCTACTTTCGGTCAAAACTGGAGCAGAATTTTTTACCAACTTGCGAATTTGATGTTTTTGACTATACAGTCAAAAGCCTCATGCACTCCTAATTCTAAAACTGTAAGTATTTTCAAAATCCGTTCATAAATAAGCGAGCTATAGTCATTTGAACTAGTTTCCATTAATCCGCTCTAATTATATGGTCTAATTCAGTAATTAGTTCAGATATTTGGGTTAGTTTAGGTGTATTCCCGAGTTAGCAGCACTTGCCATACATTTCTGAATCAAATCAAAATATAAATATACGTCATTAGGATTACAATGTAATTTACTGGAAAAACGTATGTCTTAATTGTAATTTATGCAGATAAAATTTGATCAAGGACTTTTTAATTAGGCCTTTTGATTGGCCCTAGGTACGTGTCGCCAACTGACGGTAAGAATCCGAAGATGGCTACCTATTTTTGTCTAATGATGACATTTGATATTTTTTAAGGAAAGTAAAGTTATTGTTTGATTAAATTGAAAATTTGTGCTGAAAAGTTGTAAAAAGGTAAGAAATATTTTAAAATTTAATTAGAATTTATTATTTATATTTCACAACAGAAAAATATTTCGAAAAAAATTATTTAACAAAAGTTGCTATAAAAGCAATAGGTAGCTAATAACTTTTATTTGAGACATTTTTTGATAAAACGAAAAAAAATTGAAAAAAGTATTTATATTTTCATATTTATAAGTAACGTTTCCATGGACCATGGTCCATGACCATGGAAACTTTACATATAAGTATGAAAATATAAATACTTTTTTCAATTTTTTTTCGTTTTATCAAAAAATATCTCAAGTAAAAGTTATTAGCTACCTATTGCTTTTCATGATAAATAATATCTGTTAGAAAATATTAGGCCAAATTATTTCCACTCTGCTGCTAGAATGTATTTTCTACAAGTACTTTGTGATGGCGGTCGGTCCTGTGGTGGCAACAGCTGATTTTTATCCAATGGATAACATTTATCAGTACCTACTCGGTTGGAATAACTTATCCTGTGGTAACTTAGTTACTCTATAAATAAATAATTGGAAATACGCAAAAAAATCATTTATTCCCTTGATTACTACCATAAATAGTCAATTTTATCTATGGTTTGAAATACCAGGCCTAAGTAATCAAAATTCAACCCGACTAACAGCGTCCAAAGAAGAAGAAATAAATGAAATTCAGTGCTAACCATTGTTTCATTAGTGCACACAAACGACACTGTCACAAAACGACGTTGACGTATTCTACCTAGTGGATGTGTTTTGGTCATACCTACAAAACCCTAAAAATGATTCTTTCATTTCTCTTACTAACTAAGAGCACGTGAGGTTAAGTTAGCCAAGTTTACCTGTGACTACTACACACCTTCCCACCTGCTTAATTAACACAATATTAACTGCAATTAAAAACTATATTAAAGCATTATCAGATTGTCTGTTCATATTCCTCGAACTCACGTTTCGCGACTAAAAAATCTAGATAAAGTGCATGATAACTCTAGAGGAGAAATAAGAAGGGGAAATGTTAAAGTGGTGGGGGAGAAGTTAAAAGCCATTTATCAATTATGTACGACTTAAAAACTGGACTCCATTTAAGTATAAATCATTTATAGTTTAGTTAAGGGGTGGTAAAAAGGGTAACTGACCTTAAAAGAGCTTTTCATTAAAGAGAAATTTTACGAAAAATAACACAGTGCCGTAGATCTTCTGTATCTTTTTTGGGTTTTTACTTTTGACATCAACCCAGAGCCGCAGTAGGACGAAATTTTAGCCCCAAAAATTTAAATTACTCCCTTATTATTAACTTATCAGCAAAAAATTATATAACAAATATTGTTAAGAATAAGAAGACAAATATTTGGAGTTATGGCGGAAAAACTCCAAAAATTAAAAACTTGATAAAAGAGATATAAAAAATTAATATCTCTTTTATTATAAAACTCTTACTAAGGTGTTTTAAGGTTTTCCGCCTTCTTTTGACCTGTAGTATCATCCAAAAAGAAATAAGAAAATCGTAAACCCTCAATTTGTTATAAATAACTAAATACCTACAAAACCCTGAAATAGGTGAAAATGCACACTTCAAATCAATTTTTTATCACTCATTTGATCATGTGCCAATTCCTGAATTAAAAAAATAAATAAATAAACTCAACTTTAATACCTTGTTAAACAAATAACTATTTTTTGCGGTGTCTTAAAGTGAAATTAGTAAAGATTTCGCTATTAACTCAAGTTTGTTGACCGAATCTGACAGTTCAGGCTCCGGTGATAAAATCCGGAGTTGTCCGGCGTGTAATGAAAGTCCGGGAACTCGGGTTTGTCCACCGGAACGAACTGCTGTAACTTACAACATTCATTTAACTTAGTAACAATTAATTATACATTTTTTTTTAAATGTAACAAATTATCTTTCAGAGAAATTTCGTAATTTTTTCTGTAGAGTCCATGGGGGGACAATGAATCAGACGTACATAGTGAGTCAATCAAATTTAAGTTTTTTTTTCATTGAATTTTGTGTTTTTTCAAAAATTATTTATTTATTCATGAATATCTATTTTGTCCCTTTCAAAGTAATCCCCACCAGATATTATACACTTGTGCCAACGTTTTTTCCAATCTTCGAAGCACTTGAAAAAATCATTTTTTGTGATCTTGTTCAGCTCCTCCTTCGATGCCGTCTTTATATCCTCACTCCTAGCGTAGCGTCGTCCTTTCATGGGCCTCTTCAGTTTCGGGAACAAGAAAAAGTCACAGGGGGCCAGATCTGGGGAATACGGTGGCTGCGGCATTATTAGTGTGTTGTTTTTGGTCTAAATTGAGCAATTTTGGTACGAATTTCGCGGCGACCTGTCTCATGCCCAAATCATTGGTAAAAATTGAATGGCACGAGCCAATCTATATGTTTAGGTCCTCAGCAACTTCTCTAACGGTGATTCGACGATTGGCCAATACTATTTTCTTCACTCATCAATGTTTTCGTCTGTTGTTGACGTGCTCGGGCCTCCGGCACGCTCTTCGTCGTTCACATCTTCTCGGCCCTCTGAAAATATTGTGTACCACCGATAAACGTTGCTTCGGTCCAAGATAGCTTCACCATATGCCACAGTCAGCATTCGGAATGCGTCCGCGCACATAATTTTGTTTTTAACACAAAATTTGATACAGATTCTTTGATCCATTTTTTGGTATAGGCAAAAATCGAAGACGAGCCAAAACACGTGCAAGCAAAGCAACTGTCAAAAATTAACTGAACATTCAAAATTGCTGAACTTGTTGGCATAAGTGAGAGACATGAGTACCAACATAACGCCACAAAAAAATCGAAAATCGAATATACGTAACCCGCGGAAATTCAAAATTCGCGATACTTTTTGAACAGACCTCGTACAACTTTATAATTTGTCAGATAAATTGTAATTTATCATGGAATAAATGATGTAATATATGCCCGTTTTAAATTTAGAAAGTATCTGACAGAAAGACAGACAAAAATTGATTTTTTTTGCAGATTTCGTCTTATAAACATCTGAAACGTTTAGCAACCAAATATGAGACAGAAATTATTTTAATAAAAAACAGCCTCCAATTTTATTAAAATAAATTATTTAGAATATAGGAGATTGGAAAAAATATGATTCAATCTTTCCTCATTAACCGTACACTATTTTGGGTGTTATTGAGAATATAATTGACTTTATTTTTATAAAATTAGCGGAAAAGGAAGTGGTTATAAAAAATTACTAAACTACCAAAAAAACAAGGTTTACATTACATAATAATTGTACTTAAATACTCAATCTGATAAAGTATGAAACGGATGAATAATCACATGACTAATGATGACGTCATCGGGAACCGTAAAAATGATGGATTCAAATGCTATCCGAATATAAGTGTTGGGGGCAGAGCCGGCGCTAGCTCTTTTAGCGCCCGGGGCAAGACCGGCCAAACTGCGTCGTTTTATAAAAAGATGCAGCGGCGTACCGAAGAGGATTACCATACGGTAATCCGTAAAATCCGGTAATCTATAAAAAATTTGATATGAAGTGTGAATTTTCACACATTTCAGGGTTTTGCAGGTATTTAGTAAGTGAATGATGATTATTTGGGATGCCAAAACAAATTTTATATTAAAATATTTTTTTTTGTTAATTTTAATTCGAACGCCTAATACCATTATTTAGGTTTCTAAATATGTGCAGTATTTTTTTTTTATATAGCAAGGTATTAAGAATTTTAAAAATTGCACCTATGGCTTCCATGGGTTGTTATAAGCTCCGCCCCTCTGATTTCGTGTACATTGAAACAGAATTAAATTATAATTTAAACAATTTCCACTGGTTATTAAATTTACGCTTTTAAAAATTAAATGCAACATTTGCCAAAATATAACTAGAATTTTGAAAAAATAATTTAAACAATACAAAAACTCAAAAAAAAAAAACAAAAAATAATATTGTCTCTTCTTGCAGGGTTCGATCCCTTTCGGATCGAGTTGGGTGAAAAGCCAGCGTCATAACCACTAGACCAGCATACACCTTCCAGTGTAACGTCTTACAAAGCTATAACTTGTGTACATTATTAGCAAAAAACACAAAAAATGCGTTTTTTTTCAAAAACATAATCTGATCAAAAATTCCTGTTGTACTATTCCGGTTCACACCAATATACATTACTTAGAATTTTTTCAGATTTTTGTTTAAACCATTTGGGCTACAGGGTGTGGGACAAAAAATTTTTTGCACAATTTGGCAAAAATTGCTTCAAAATAATTTATTTTGCAAAAATAATAATTTGATCGTTAATCCACGTACCAAGGGCTTTCATTTGATACTCTACTCAGAATTATATATATATATATATATATATATATATATATATATATATATATATATATATATATATATATATATATATATATATATATATATATATATATATATTTTCGATGGGCACATATTTGTTTATATTTTTAGGGGGATAATATGTTTTTTAGATGTTTTAGTATTTTTCCTATGTGCGGGTCAAAGTGTTGTATAAGCATGCCAAATTTCAACTCTCTAGGTTTAGCCGTTTGGTTACAATTTTTACCGAACAGACAGACAGACAGACAGACAGACAAACAGACAAACAGACAGACAGACAGACAGACAGACAGACAGACAGACAGAAGACAGACAGACGACAAAATGACGGTATAAGGGTTTTTTGGTCATACCTACAAAACCCTAAAAAAGAGGAGTAACAGCGGGGTATCGTTGATTTAGATGATTGCTATATAAATATTTTAATTTCCGAATATTAATTATGGCAAAGTAAATTTACTAATACAGTAGTGCCTCAACTTACTCAGCATAGGAACTTTTCGAGACACGAACTTTTTTGATATCCCATTTGGACCTCTAGATAGCGTGATGCTTTTCTTTGAGCGTGAGTCTGTTCATTTTTTCGAACAGACTTTTTATTTTATTTATTTGTATTTGTCCGTGCAAGATTTCCCTTATTGAGTAGGCGTTTTTTTATTGAGTATGCGTTCTTTTATTGAGTATGCGTCTTTGTTGCTGTGCGCCAAAAATTTTAACTAACTAACTAACAATTATATTGTTTCTTACTTGCTGTAATTGCCTAGTATATAAAATATTTAAAGATGTCTGTGAAAAATATATCGTCAGGATGTATTTTAAGGATGCTTTGTACTGGGTATAATAGCCTAAAATGCAAAAATGTTCCATGAAATTGTGTATGAAAAGTTTTTTTAATGCATCTGCATATAAGCAAGTTATTAAATTTTGTACTCGGGGTAATGTTGTAGAAAGTATGGGCGCATAGCCTAAGCGAATGTTCTTATATTGGAAAAGTTAGTCTTCCACTCATGTCAGTCACAGATTTCAAATAAAAACTTAACATATTAGAACTTTTCGAACAAGAAAAATGAATGTCTGCCAATTTTTAACTATATTACCAGTTGTTATTTCTCAATTTGTCATAAGCCTGGACTATACCAGAAACTATCAAGAAGAAAGCTCAGTACATTGGGTTATTTAATTTTTTTGGCGCAACGATGGCTATTTGCGCCTAAAACAACCCATCTAAATTACTATACTCTATCTCAGAAAGACTGATAATAATAAAATTTATTATTTGTAAAAAGTTATTGTTTTTTCACACAGAAGCTGCAAAACAAAAGCGACAAAATATGAATAGTTCCAAACGAAATATTGTTAAAAACAACCGAGTGTGGCGCACATATTATATGGGAATACGAACTAGGGTTAAACACAATAGACCATAAAAATTTGACCCTAAAATTTTGAGGAAAAATATGGTCACAGCGGTGTGTTTTATGATATGATAAATATGGTCACAGGCGTGCGTTTAATAAAATGGTAAATAGTAATATAGAAATACACAAAACCAATTTAAACTTGTTTAAAATGTGCACGCCACTGGTGACAAAATGATTTATTACTATCCGTTTTTCTGAGATAGAGTATAGAGTATATAGAGTGTGTTTATGAAGTATAGCAAACTTCTGGGACAGATTCCTTAGACCAAAAGATAATAAAAAGTTTTTGGGCAACCACATCAAAAACAGTTCTTTTTTATCATCTAGTACCGACCAAAAAATTATTATTTTTCGGCCTAGGCCGATTCGTTTGTTTTTTCGGTCGCTGGATGCTAGAGCCATCTATGTGTCATTTCTTAAGTTACAAGATCTCCATGGTTACACTGAAACAACTGACAGTTAAACATTTATAATAGTAATAATTGTTCAGTAACCATAAATTATCCATATATTATTGTCTTATAATCACCTGAAACATGTAGAAACCAAATATGAAGCCGAAAAAATAAAAAAAAACAGATGTAGCCTCCAATTTTATTCATATAAATTATTATATACTGCATGAACATGTAGCAGTTTTCTTTTTACCGACCGCCAACATATATAAGGGAGGTATTGTGATCACACCGATTTTGATATTTCAAGATTTCGATGGATCTCCACGAATTGAGGTCCCTACATAAAGTTTTGACTATTTTTAGCATACTGTCTGTCCGTCTGTCCGTCCGTCCGTCTGTCCGTCTGGGATTTTTATGAAACTTCATATTTAAGCTTCTGCCATCAATGGAGTTGATCAACTTTTGTAAAAATCGGTTAACTAAAAATGAGAGTTTACTTGTGTCGATTGTAAGATTTTTGTAAATATTTCACAACAGAAAAGTATTTAGAAAAAATTTATTGAATAAAAGTTGCTATAAAAACAATATCTAACAACTTTTATTTGAGACATTTTTTGATAAAACGAAAAAAATTTGAAAAAAGTATTTTTTCATACTTATATGTAACGTTTCCATGGTCATGATAAATAATATCTGTTAGAAAATATTGGGCCAAGTTATTTCTACTCTGCTGCTAGAATGTACAATTTTGTACAAGTTCTTTGTGATGGCGGTCGGTCCTGTGGTGGGCACAGTTGATTTTTTTTTCTCGTTTTTTAAAAAAACTACAAAACATGGACCTATGTTCCGATTACAGTGTGGCTCACAAGCACCCATACCCTGACCGGGATTCGAACTCGGGACTTTTGGTCCGTGAAGTAGAAGCGCTACCTCAAGGCCGGCAAAATCACATGTTTACCAAAGTCAGTTCATCTAAGTGTTGTAACAGTTCTAGATCATGTCACGGTAGCGGATATGAGTTACAGCATTCATAGTTACAGCATTACCCGCAGCATCTTCCAAAAGCTGTAATTACCTCTCTATACCAAACATCGTATTAACCGCGAACCGACGGTTAAGAAACACTACACAGGTTCAATATGCTTTTTTCAACGTTAATCACAAATGCTCGATAGACCTCTCGTGTATAATTATAAACATTTTAAAAATACTTGCATCTGGGACAATTTGAACTCATAATTTCAAGAATTCTGTTTTTAATTAAGTCAAAATACATTTCTGTTTTCAATTAACTGAGAGTATGGACCGCAGGAAGTGAGGAAAGGGAGAAGAGGGACATAAATATCTACTAATTAGTATGTTCTTGGCAATACCAAAAATTATCTGGTCCACAATTTTAATATAGTTTTGAAGGATATTGCATATGGGTGTAGTGGTGTAGTGTGAATTTATTTACAACAAATGTAGAACAGCATATTGTTTATCAAGACCGCATATTTATCTTCTTTAGGATTTCGTAGTTATCACTAAGAAATCATAATATCGTCACATTTGTCTGTATGTTAAAAAATTTTCTACGGTAAAAATTGATGGCCAAACGGCTGGAGTGTTCTAGAACGCTGGACCTCGTAGTTGAATTATGGACTGCATATACAGCTCTTTGACCCACATATAGGAAAAATATAGTCTATTCCTAACGTTTAAGCGGGATTAGATTTTGAAATATAGTAACTTTTGGAGAATTTTTATAAACAACATTTAAATAATTTGCCAAACATCCTAGCGTTGATTTCTGCATTTACTTCGTATTCAAGTCATTAGTAATTATAAGTCATACCTCCCTTTTATGTATATGTATGTAGCATTAAGTAAAAACATAACTAGAACTGGGGCAAAAAAAAATGATTTTCCAAGTGCAAAATAGAAAATACCGATAAAAACTATTGAAACACTATCTTTATAATATTTGAACATACTTGTAGTCTACTGGAAGTTCTAAGACGGAGACTGTGGCAGCTTTTTTAACGATGTGTGCTTTAGCAAGCGATCCATCGAAAAATAATCCCAGCAAAAACAAATAAATAGCACTGCACTGCTATGACTTACTGAGTTACTGTCTGAATTATAAGAGATCTAAAGATTATAATTCATATTCCTATTGCTTAAAACGTCACAACATCCATTATCTATTATTTGGCCAATTTGAAGGAATTTGTACTGCATTTATATATGCAGCTCCTATAACACTGGTCAACAAATTTAAACTTTTTTTTTTTGCTGACTTAGATCTGATACTTGTTTATGATAACTAATTTTGGGGTGCTGATTTCAAAAATGTTAACAGTTTCTGACTATTACGTCAAATTTTTGTTTATCACCTTTTCACATTCTGATATACGTCTACTTTAATCGGACTCAATGTTGGAGATCCAAACATAATACACGAACCTTTGGTGGAGCGAACAAAAATCATTTTCCCCCCTCTTCATATTAAACTGGCTCTAATGAAACAATTTGTAAAAGCGTTGAACAAAGATGATGACTGTTTCAAATATATATCTGAAACATTTCAAAGTCTCAGGTAATGAGAAGCTAAAAGCTGGCATTTTTGACGGACCACAAATTAGAAAATTAGTGAATGATCCACATTTCACTGTACATATGGATGATATGGAGAAGAATGCATGGCAGTCTTTCGTGGCGCTCATCAAAAATTTTCTTGGGAATAAAAAAGCCGAAAACTATGTGGAGGTCGTTGAAAATTTGATTGAAAATTATCATCATCTGGGGTGCAACATGAGCGTGAAACTTTATTATTTTAACAGTCATCTTGACAAATTTCCTGTCAATCTTGGAAATGTTAATGATGAACAGGGTGAACGTTTCCATCAGGATTTAAAAGAGATGGAGAGACGTTATCAAGGAATGTGGAATACTCACATGATGGATGACTACTGTTGGAGTATTAAAAGAGATTTATCGGGAATGGTGCACTCCAGAAGGTCTTCCAAACGACCATTTAATCCTTAAACACTCAATGCATTAAAATATAATTAAAACTGTTCTCATTTTCTTTCTTTCACTATAAATAAAATTTTAAGAATATTTTCTAATTATTTAGTCCTTATTGTTCGCCAAATTTGTACCAACTACAGTATCGACGTCTAAAATTAAACGATAGAAGCATTATTTGGCCGAAAATATTTGTTGTAGAGCAAAAACTGATGAGATATTTGAGTTCAGCAGCACCAAATTAGTAAGAAACAAGTCTTAGATGTAAGTCAGCAAAAATTGTGTTGACCAGTGTTATGAATCTACAAAATCCTTAAAAATGTGAAAATTCATACATTAACTTTTATAATAATAAAAATAATTAATTCTTCCAAATGAATAGTATGATCCGGTTTGTAACACCTGCGCGCGTGGGTTCAGAGAAAGTACAGAATAACAGCAATTAAATCGCTGCCTTGAGACAAAACGTGCATCTCATTTAGCCTCATGTCTCCTAGCCTCAAACAGGGTAATTACTTCCGGTTAACATATATCGACCAATTATTAAACATTAACAATACACTATGATTTAGAATAGAGGTTATAAATTAACAAAAGAGTTAAAAAAGAACAAGTCCATCTGTTGTTCAGGAATAATTTTAACTGATATTAATTATTTAGACTGTCCTTGCCGGTCTTAGAATAGTATGCGCAAGGCGACTTGATTAACTAACTTAGTAAATCACTAGTATTTATATATTAGAAGCAGCTCGCCAAAGACAGATGTGCATGTTTATTTTGATTCCTACAAGCACGTGGCTCAGACTTATTAAAATTAAAGAAACTGACTTGGTAATACAAGGTGTGTAAATTAAGTAACCGGACTGATTTTTTTCTTTTTGTTCATATAGAATTACAATTCAATATTGTCTCCCTCAAAATAACTTCCTTGGGAAGCCACACAGCGCTGGAGACGATTCTTCCAATCTTCATAGCAGTGCTGGAACTCGTATACTGGAATGGCTTTCAACTGGTCGGTTACGAACGTTTTAATGTCCCAAAATGACGTCCCTTGAGGTGATTTTTCAGTCTTGGAAAGAGGGAAAAGTCACAAGGACTCAAGTCAAGCGAATAAGGAGTCTGAGGAGCCACAGGAATGTTTTTACTGGCCAAAAACTCGTTTATTGAAATTGCTATGAGACAAGGCGCACTGAACAAGTCTGATGAACGGTAGTGTGAGTCAATTTCAACTCTTCCCCGATCATTCTCACTGTCAACCTACTATCTGAACGCACAAGATCCCGGATTCGGTCGACATTTTCATCGGTTCCTAATGGAGCATAACGGTAGAGAAACAAAGTTCTTTGTTTTGATCCTTTAGCGTTGGGCACATTTAGAGAACGCAACTGCTATCAGTACTCAACCTGTTTACTTGATGATTACAGGCAACTACTGCAAGTTTTCTATACGAACAGCAAGTAAAAATATAAAAAATTAACAAATGAGTCCGCCAAATTTTAAAAAGGACTTAATCAGTTGCGTTCTCTAAACGTAACTTATTATTTATTAATTACCGTACATTTCTAAAACTTCTGCTGCCCGAGTTGCAGTGGCTCTGTCTGTGGATTTCCCAAAATGTTCAAAGAAAATGACGACTTACCTGAAATAAAAATACAAAATTAGTAATTTACAAAAAAAATAAATAAATAAATATTTTTGTATTCATTTTGTATACATTGTAAACAATCTATAGAAAAATGCATTTCAACCTATTCGAACCTGATTTACGCAATTATTTATATTGATTCATTCAAAATTATAAATCAACGGCAATTCCTATTCTCACATACAGCAGTGAATTGTGATTACTAAAAGAAACCTGTTGCCTGCAGACTTCAGGCAATATATTTTTTTTCCGACAAAAACTGGAGAGCTGAAGCTCCTATGAAAAGATGCATTATAATGAAGTAACATAATCCAGTGTACCATTTAGCTGTAAGAGTCTTGCCTTTACCAGGCCCGTACTTCTAAAGAATACTACATTCATTGCCGGTTCATGGTTATTGTTGGAGTATCCCCATCTTCATGAATCCATACACGATTCTTTGCGTGTAAGTATGACGAAAAAAGAAATATAAGTTTCGTCACCAATCAGAATTTTTGAAAAAATGTGGTTACTATCTATTTAATAAATTAAAAGTTTCATGGCAAATTCTTAAAGGCTCCATTTTTGGAAATTAAAAATCTGATGTGACACAAAACTACTTGACAACTGTTTTTAAACACAGGTGATTGTGTATGATTCTGTTAATAGCTGAGGATCCAAACTTAAGTTGATTACCGCATAAGTGGCTTTATTATGTTCAATTATCTTCTTAACAGCAGTTTTTTCGATAACAGCTGTAGAAATACATCCTTATTACTTTTATTTTTGATTTATTTAAATATGGGTATAGTTAAATCACTACCGTAGTTAATAAAGTAGCTGACTACTTATCAAATCCTGGTCATGACACACCTAGGTGTCGCTACACATTATTTGGAGAGCAATACTATAAACTCTACAACATATACTCATAAAATCAATTAAATAAAAAGAGAAATTCTCTCGTTAATCACATTCTAAACATTTAACAAATCAATGTTATCCCTACCTCGGACATTAGAATGTGATCAATAACACCAATTTCCTGAAAAATTCCTCCTGAAAAAACTAATTACAGTAGAATTGTTCTTTGCAATTATATACGGCCAGTAGATTTTTATCCGAAAATTTTTAATTAAAAAAGATAAAAATTAAAATAAATTAAAGAGGGAGCAAGTACCCCTTTTAAATTTGGAATAAATTTCATTTAATTAAACGGACGCACACATCCAAACATACATACATACATACAGACATACACATAGACACACACATACATATATACATACATACATGTTTTCTATTGGTATGTTAGTGTATATGACTGTGTGTGTGTGTTGGCTGCATAATAAAAGGGTAAGAAGAATGGTCAGTAGGGTTTTTAATTCTCTTTAATTTATCTCATTTAGCTGTGTTCTGTTGGCTATCCTGGGTTACAGTACAGGACTTAGCCCCAGCATAACACAATTAAAAACTAGGTTTAAAATTACCGTATTTTTCGAAACATAAGACACATCTTTTTATGAAGAAAAATCGACTTAAAATTGGGGTCCGTCTTATGGTCTGAAAGTATAGGTACGTTGTTTAAAAAGTGTGCGACGTTAATGTGGAATCAATTCAGAGCACATAAAGAATCAACGAAGAAAATATAATAGAAATGAATACAGAATTATCTGTCATTTCTGGAGGCCTTACAAGTCAATGACAACCCTTGGATGTATCGATTAATAAACCATTTAATAATTTTATGCGGGAAGAGTGGAACAAACGAATGATAAAGCCAAAACACGATGTTACAGCAACATGAATCAATTCAGAGCGCATAAAACAGAACCAAGAAAATATAATAGAAATGAATACAGAATTAGCTGGACGTTAACACAGAAACATAAAAGTAATCTACAAAGTATGGAAATGCGGTTCCTACGTAAAATCAAAGGAGGCACAAGATTAGATAGAATAAAGAAAACAGTTTATAGAGAAGAACTAAATACAAAACCGGCATTAGAAACCATACACGAAAATCAACTGAGGTGGTATGGGCACATGGTAAGACAGCCAGACGAAAGAACAGCTAGAAGAACTTTTGAAGCCAGAAGCATATGTAAGAGACCAAGAGGAAGACCCAGGAAAACTTGGCAGGAAGGCAAAACGGAAGCAGCTCAATACAAAAACATAAATCCGCGGGAAATGAAAGCTTTGGAGATGGACAGAAAAGAATGGAGGAAGCTCTATAAACTTCCAGCACACACACGACACGAGCAATAAGAACTATATAAAACTTTCACCTCGACACCTATGGGTAGAAGACGTTCTATGATTATGTGTATGTACAGAATTAGCTGTCATTTCTGGAGGCCTTACAAGTCAACAACCCTTGGATGTGTCGATTAATAAACCACTTACTAATTTTATGCGGGAAGAGTGGACCAAGCAAATGATAAAGCCAAATCACGATGTTACAGCAAAAGAACTTATGAAAAGGACGACAATTTCAAAAGTACATGGGTAAAAAAATCATAGGAAGCTGTAAAAGAAATTTGTTGGTTACAATATTTGGCGCGCAGCAACAAAGACTATTTGCGCCTAACGATGCCCATCTAAATGACTCACTACGTATTAAAAACAGTAAATTAAACAATAAATAAATAAATAAAATCAACAAAAATACGCATACTCAATAAAAGAAATCTTGCATGGACAAATACAAATAAATAAGATAAAAGGCCTGTTCTAAAAATTACACAGACGCAGGGAGATGGTAAGAGGCTGTAAAGGGGCCAATTACAATCGAATATCTCAGTCCCGAAATAGAACATATTAAAATAAGGTGCAAGACTTTACATATAAAACAGTTCGATTCTCTCAGGAAGAGTATCAGTTTGTCCATGAGTACTCTGTCGTCACCTAAAGCAACTGACAGGTCAAAGCACAGGCCTAACCTCTCCCTGACATCCTCGTACTGTACACACTGAGTTAAAATGTATAACACAGACAAATCTGTGTTACACGTCTCACATATAGGAGACTCTTCACTTCGTAGGAGGTGTCCATGGGTCCACCAACAGTGGCCTATACGGAGGCGTATGATGGCGGTTTACTTCTTGCAGTCAATCCTGCAGGAAGAACCCCATGGTTTAATGTCTCCCATAATCTTAACTTATCATGCTGTATGCTGCCCCACTACTAGCCTACCCAGTGTACTGCGTACAGCCTACCCCAGTGTACAGCGTGCAGCCTACATAGTCTGTTGTGCACTTATTTGCTTGTATAACTTTTATAGGTTATGTAAAGTTAGAGTGATTTTAATTAAAATAAAGTTTAATTCTATAAAAAATAAAAACAATTTATACATGTTTGCCGAATTAAATTTTATATTAAAGTATATAAAATATGGAAGATCCATGCCCCAGTACTTCGAAACATAGTCGAAAATATTGTTTAGTACCGATTTGCACAAATAGTTCAAATAGAAATCCAAAAAAACAATTAATATTTTTAACATTACCTGATGGCGAAAAACAACAGAAAAGGCGAAATTTGTGGCTGAAAGCTATGAGGCGATATAAAACCGATATTTCAGAAAAAAGTAAACTTTATGTTGTGTGCATAAATGCATCAATGTTGGGTAAATTATCACTCTGAACCCTAAGAAAATCTTTATCTGCCATTTTAATAATAAATGCGTGATAAATTGTTTAAAAACAAATACAAAACTCTCGAACAATACAATATACACACGTAAAGATTATGTTGTAGCTGTATCTGTGACGTCAAACCCCAGTCGTTTTTACTCGGCAACATTCGCGCCGTGGTCGGCTTATTTCAAATTTACAATATTTTAATTAAAAAATTTGGCTATAATATTAATTAAAATGTGATTTTTGTTTTGTTAGGTGACATAACTAACATATCAAAAAAAAGTAGTTTTAAGGAAATATAAATTTTATGCGTATCCCCTATTGTTAAACTTTGAAAGTAGTCGTAGAAATTTTTCAATCTACTCATTTCAATTCAAGTTTTCTATTTTTCAGTCTAAATTTTCCAGTGTCCGTTCCTGCAATGTGGTCGTATTCAGCTCTGTACCCTGAATTAAATATTCGTATTCTCTCGCTATATGTTTCATTGTTTTTGGCAGTAAAAGAAACGCGTACCAACCGGCCAACGTTAACAGTTGAATACCACAGTTAATTTCTCGTAAAGTTGCCGTCATTTCGCACCAGGCAAGGGGTACAGAGAGGCAAAGGGGGGACATACTGTTTAATTTTATAACGATATAAGCTGAATATTGTTAATACGAAATATAAGAGCCATATACTTAATTGATGGAAATTAAGAATTTATTAAGACAAACAATTACGAAATATTTTTATTAAGTTTTAAATTGTCGTAAAAAATTAATTACTTTATTTTTAATACAGTTATAAAATTTTGAAAAAATATCCCAAAAATGGTAACCTGAAAAGGAAGCTTTATACTCCTCGTAGTTTACTCATGTAGGAAACAAACTAAAGCTAATTTTGTTTGTATTTAGGGCTATTAGAGACAGTTTTTTTTGTCAAGGACCCAGGTTTTTTGGTGGTTTAATGCATTTTCAGAAGGAAGAGAGTTGATTGAAGATGAATCATGCAGCGGAAGGCCTTCATCTTCAAGAACCATAAAAGTGTCACAGAATCCGGGATCTTGTGCGTTCAGATCGTCGGTTGACAATCAGAATGATCGGGGAAGAGTTGAATTTGACTCACACTACCGTAGGGTGACCAACCGTACTCTTTAAAGAGTACGTGTACTCTTTTTGAGCAAATAAAATTATGTACTCTTACTTTTTCTAAAAATTCAATAAAAGTACTCTTTTTTAAACAAATTGAAGAAATGAAGAATTTTCATAATTGTCAGCTGATTCAAAATGAATTAATTATTTTGAAGAAAGAAATCAAACAACATCTTCAGAATTCCGAGATATGTTCATTTTTTTTTCGCGATACCAGCTCACAACGCAAATGCGGAAATGATTTTCAGCATGATGAAGAGTATTTGGACTGTTGAAAGAAACAGACTCTTGCCAGAATCAGTAAAAAATTTACTGATGGTACAATTTAATTTTAAAAATTTTAATTGTGAACTATTTTTTAAATATTGTGTGGACAATAAAAATTTGTTAAAAGATGTGAGAAGCAAAACCAAATATCTATGGTTTTGCTGATCGTTCGTGCCTATATTACGTTTTGTTCGTCCTATAATATGTTTTGTAATATTTATATAGTTTATTTTTGTTTATATTGTTTATTTTGATTTTTTATTTACAAGTATTTTGTATCTTAGGAATTTTTCGTTCGTAAGTTACGTTTTGTTCATCGTATAATATGTTTTTAATAAGTATATTGTTTATTTTGATTTTTTAAATGCACGAATTTCTTATCTTAGCAATTTAATTATTTATTAAATATATAAATGACTATTGACGAAAATGATAAGACGATAGTTAGTAGGTATGTAGGAATTGCTATATAAAATATGGGTACGATTTTTTTTTTTTTTTTAAGAAATGTACTCTTTTCTTTTGGGCTGAGTTGGTAACCCTACACTACCGTTCAGATTTTGACCAATGAATTGAGGATGAGAAAAATCTGCGCAAAAATGGTTCTAAAAACCATTGACAGGACCAGAAATAGAATTGAATAGATTGAAAATGATACCCATTTTCTAGAACGTGTCATTACTGATGACGAGACTTGGGTGTTTGAGTACGACCCGGAAACCAAGCCCAAAGCATGGTATGGCACACTTCAAGTTCTTCAAGGTCCAAAAAAGCAAGAATGAGCAAGTCGAAGATCTGATTTGCTTTTTTGATACGTCCGTAACCGACCAGCTGAAAGATAATCCAGTATCCGAGTTCCAGCACTGCTATGAGGATTGGAAGAGCCCTCTCCAGCGCTGTGTGACTTCCCAAGGAAGTTATTTTGAGGGAGACAATATTGAATTGTAATTCCATTCGAATAAAAAAAATATTTAAATCTGTCCGGTTTAGAGATGGGAATTTCGGCTCAGTTTGCGGAACCGGATCAGTGGAACTCGTTCAGTTTGCTGAGCCGGCTCAGTGATCTGGCTAAGTAAACATGTTCCCGAGACACAGGTCGGTCAGTTGTCGGTCGTTCGTTCAATACGATTGTTGGTTTGCAATATGTAGGTAGAACGTCGCTCAGTTAAATAAATAAAACTCTATAAAAGTGAATTATCTAACAAGCCGGGTTAATAGTAAACAAACATTTCACTTTGCAGCTACTGTATTTTAAACCAGATGTGTTAAGTTTATGGCCATATTTATTGCCCTTATAAATCGGACATCTGGGATTTGGGTAATATTTTTAATATTTTTATATACTATGGTTGTAAGAAAGTACAGACTAAACCTATTAGTTTCAAATAGACTGCCCTACAAATTGATGAGAAAATATACTTTATGATAATACATTACAAGCCGAGTTCTCGCGAAGTTCAACATGACATAGATCCAGATCCGGATCACTCCGGTCACTGCTCACAATCGCGCGAGCAATCGTATCCTTGAAACTTGAAACTATGCAGTGATCCGTGAGCCGGCTCATTTCAATTTGGTGAACCGTGTCACTTCGGTCAGTGTACTGAGCCGGCTCAGTGTGCCGGTTCGTTCATGAACGACTTATCTATAGTCCGGATTCTTAATTTACACACCTCGTATAAGAAATTTAATATTAGCTAGTAAAATAAATCATATCTAAATCATAAAATCAATATCTGGACCAAATGAATTTTCAAAATCTCTAAACACCATACATGGAAAACAATGTATTGTTTCTTGTCCCTCTTCCGTCCCTTCGACCCCCTTCAAGTACAATACGGCCACGACATTGGCTGCAGTAATTCGCAAAATTCCATAGTAATTAATTGGCATACTTGAAACTAATAAATTTCTCAAAATTCATTAACTGAATACGGGGCGATATTTATTAATAAGCCCCGAAGTGGAGGCGACGCCAAGCGACGCCGGGGCAGAGTACGCCGCGACGTTATGTTAGAGACAACAGTTGCTTTATGGAGGCTTGTTAATTACGTATTAATTAAAATTTTGATGAATTACACTGATTGTTTTCGTGGTATGAACGGCGGTTTGAAATTTGAAACCCTTTTGTTATATGACGTATATGTATACATATGAGTACGCGTTGTCTAACAACATTTACGCACAGGCAATAACACGTTTAATTTTGAAATACTTCTAAGGACCTCATTTGGAAAGAGGCAGAGCTCGAACGAATTTTTAAAAATATCTTCTCGCACTACATTTCATGGCCAATTTTAACTTTGGAATTAATCCGAAAGAACGAAATCTGGAACAAACGGTCGGATTTTTTTAAGACAATTTATAATAGATACGAGGGATGTTCTTAAATTCTGGGAATCATGCTATAATTAAATTACGCAGAACTTATAGGCAATGTTATTGGTGCCAGACAAGTCTTGACATGTTTATGCAACTATCTAGTGCTATATTGTTCAGTCTGATTTAGGTGTTCGACTGATATAGACGCGTTTTCATAGCACTGTTTTTGTAACCATGGAAAACGCAACAAAATCTCAAAGAGCAATAATTTTCTTTTTGTGGAAAGAAGGTGTGAAAACATCAGAAATTATTCAGCGTCTGCAAGGAGTATTTGGTGAGTCTGCAGAATCCAAAAGTACTGTTTATCGGTGGATTGATCGTTTTAAAACCGGTAGAACATCACTAGAAGACGATCCACGCAGTGGGCGCCCAAGCACGTCGGTAAATAAAAGAAACATTACTGCCGTCGAAGACCTATTGAAAGAGGACAGGCCAATGACTATTCGTCAAATTAGTGTGCGCCTAGGGATAGGTACACGACAAGTTCATGACATGATTGTTTGGGCGTTAGCAAAGTTTCGCCGCGCTGGGTGCCAAGGCTGTTGGGACCAGAACAGAAAGTCAATAGGAAAGTTCTTTGATGACGGCTTAAAAAAATTAGTTTATCGTTGGGATAAATGTAGTTAAATGGAGATTATGTTGAAAAACTGCATTGTAATATTGACGAAAATTAACAAAATAATAAAAATTATAGCTAAATTCCCAGAACTTTGGAAACATCCCTCGTACATAACATAGTGGCACGGACATATCCATAAGATTTCACAAAAGGTTTGATTGCTTTGGACATCTGTTTGTAATGAACTAAACAAAAAGATTATTGTGTTTTTTATGCTATGGCTATGTTATGAATTTGTTATAAACGAGGCTAAAGGGTATGGCTCAACAGTCCGTTCAAATGTTAGAATGCAGTATTGATCTTATGGGAAATGGAAGTGGTGTTGCCAAATGTTATATACAGGGCGTATGTCTGAAACGCCGCATCTCCTGGAATAATTCCTTTATTTCAAGAGATAGAAAAAAATTTTCAGGACAAAAGTTAAACTAGACAAAAGAACCCACTTAAGGACTATAATAAAAATTCTGCATCAATTCCGGTTTCAACGAAAATTGTTTCAATTTTTTATCTAGCATAGCGAATCGGTATTTTAATTTATTTTTCTTGAAAGTACATTAAATCAGCCAGGGCTTCGAACCGGAACTGAACCGAAAACCGAAAAAACCGTTATTTTTGCCGAAACGTAAACCGGAGCTGAACCGAAAAAAACATCGGTTTATTTCGGTTCAGATAATGTTTATGGCAGTGAATGTAAAATAAATTTTATTTAAGATTATTTTTAAACTGATGAGTAGAGAAAAATCGTAATTATTTTAGTGATAAGTAAAAAAAAATGCGCTTCTATTATTCTATAAATTATAGTAGAAAATAAATTTCTAATACAAATAAAACCATTTAAAAATTTATCACTCGGCACTGAACGGTAAACCGAAATAAACCGATATTTTTGCCGGAACGAAAACCGGAACCGAACTGATACATTTTTTTTTTTAATTGAACCCGAACGAAAACCGAAACGATAAAAATAACGGTACGAAGCCCTGAAATCAGCTTTACAAAGATGTCAAAATATCATACTTTGATATTATATATCAAAATATATTTTAATCATTTCAATATGGCGACCATTTATTTTCAAAATGATAAATAACATAAATCAAAGTTAAACATAGCAAGCTTTGAAAATGATTTTGTTAGATAAAAAAACCAAATAAAACCTGCAAATTTTCTTGCCTGTTAGTAGTAGTAATGCACATTGATGTAAACCGAAATAGTTCAACAGGAATTTTTGATCTGAATATTTTTTCGAAAATTGTTTTTTTTCATAATACGATACTGTCAGTATTTAACTGAGATATTGGACAACTGGTTTGATGAACACATCTCGTAATTAAGAACACTTGTAAGTTAATAGATGGAAGCATTATCGAGTTTTATAATTTTTAATATGTACCTAGAATATCTTGTCACTTTCGATTTACCTACAAAACCCTGAAATGTGTGAAAATTCACAATCCACATAAATTTTTTCATCATTTAAAGGTTTTTAATCTATGATTAAATAAGAGATTATAGAATGAATTTATCCAAATGACAGGATGTTTTCATAATTATTTGTTCTTATCTTCATCTATCTTTTTTGAACCCGTTTCATTCTTGAAAATTATTAATCCGGAAAATTAGAAATTTGGCTTCTTTGTTTTACGAGCCATAACAGATTTGAATTAATTTTAAGAAAACAAAAGGAATTGTTAAATTTATTAACAAATGTACAGATTTTGGTCAATGTTTGGTGAATATTGCCACCAGATATTTTTACCGACCATATGGAGAAGGTGGTACTATCATCCATGTATAAACAGGTAGTATTTTAATTATTAAATACACACATCGGAAAAGTCCAGGGATATTGCAAAAATATGAAAATATATTGCTTCTTGTACATTTAATTTTGTGTTTCAATTAAAGCAGACAATTATGAGTAGTTGGCTAGGGAAAACAAGTAAAACCAATAACCAACATGATAAAACAAATACAAATTCAACAAATTTTATTCAGTACATGAACGTAGGTTGATCACATGTTTCGTTTTAATTCGATTTAAAACGTTTATATTAATAATTGCAGTGATTTTAAGCAGTGGCATTATTTTTTTATAATGGATCGACAGCATTTAACAATCCACGAGATGAATCGTACGGTGGAACTTTTCCAAGCTGGCTTCAGGCAAGTTGATGTTGCCCAGCGGATGGGAGTTTCTCAAAGTGTCATCAGTCGGTTATGGAGGGGTTACAGGGAAACAAGGAGTCCGGCCGAACAACATCCGGGACGTGGTCGCTGTACAACAGCAGGTCAAAACAGATTTTTGGTCTTAAATGCTAGAAGAGAACCTACTATTACAGCACCCGAATTGCTAAGGGAGTTACAGCGAGCGCAAAACTTAACCGTTAGTCGCGATACTGTAAGAAATCGTTTCTACGAAGCTAACATTCTATCTAGACGACCAATCAGATGTCAACCCCTCTCTAGAGGCAATCACAGGGCAAGATTAGACTGGTGTCACAATTTTCAATATTGGTGTGATAATGATTGGGCTACAGTTTTGTTTACTGATGACTCCAGATTTGGAATTCATCCAGATTATCATCGAACAAGGGCATGGAGAAGATCCGGAAAGGAACGTTTGTGGCACGTCCAGAAAGTTCATAGTTAGAGAGGTGGTACTGTCATGACATGAGGTGGGATAATCATTGGCGGTAGAACTGATCTAGTTTTTTCCAATGGATTTTTAACAACACAACAATATTTGGATAATATTCTTCAATCTATTGTGCGTCAATTATTGGTGCTGTTGATCAGTTTCATTTTGTCCAGGATAATGCTCGGCCACATGTTGAGCGAATTGAAATGAACTGGCTGGATAGCGAAGGTATTGATGCTATACCATGGCCAGCACAGTCACCAGATCTAAATCCGATTGAACATGTGTGGGACATGCTTAAGAGAAGAATTACTCCACATATGGATAACATCCACAATAATTTTAGATCCAGAGAGCTTCTAAGAGCGGAATGGGCACAGTTACCTCAAGAAGACATCGATAATGTTATTTTGTCCACGAATCGCAGATGCATTATTATTTACCCGGGGGCTCAGGCCCGGAATTATTGTTTTCTGGGGCCCGGGTTCACAATTGACGCCTCTGAATATCCGCAATTGACCCTAGTATCCCCACAGTCAATATTCTCGAAGGATTTCGATATATTTTCGAAATTATTATTAATATTTTGAAAGAATTTAGAATATTCTGCCTGTCACAATACCTTTACTTTTGACACGGTCGAATACAAAGCAACACACAATAAGAGATAGACCAGTGTACATAGGTGACAAGATAGTGTGGAAGTGACTGTCTATAAAATACAGAATCTCTTTTTCTGTTAGTTCTCTGCTTGACAACATGTTGATCCATCTCAACTTTTTCTTATATTCAACAATCCTTCCTTTATATTCTTCTTAATTCTTCGTTTCCTCATTTATCAGATATTCCTTCATTCTTTACCGTTTCTTTGGCTTCAATTACATGTCTAATAAGCTAATTAAATGAACACTTCTGCCCAGGATTATTATTAACTGAATGCTGGGCTAATTACCGTGGAGACGACCGACGTCGGGTCGTCCTTACAGCGTCCCGACGCTCGCTACAGAGATGTTTAATTAATACCAACTTTAAAGAAAAAATTTCAAACAAAAAAAAAATCGATAGTGCTTAAATTATTAAGTTTTACTTGATATGTACATTGGACAGTTGACAAATGTTAGTTCAAATACACAGCAATGATGGCTATTTGCGCCTAATACAGCCTAAAGTTGCAGTTGACAAATGTTTTTTTTTTTTTGTCTAGTTCAGAAGAAAATGTTTGGTTCATAATGAATAGAATTCTATCCTATCATGTCCAATAACGCGATTCTATTGGTGGTTGCGAAGTAACGTAGTAGTAGTAATGGGTGTTTTTTTTAGAGGTATAGAACTTTAAATTGCAATAAAACAACGATGGATTATTCGATTGACATGAATTTTTTTTTATTCGAAAGATAATCTTGTGGCATTACATTTTAAATATGATTTCTGGCATATGACCGCCACGGCTGGCTCGGATGTAGTCCAATCTGGACGTCCAATTTTCGATGACTTTTTCCAACATTTGTGGCCGTATATCGGCAATAACACGGCGAATGTTGTCTTCCAAATGGTCAAGCGTTTGTGGCTTATCCGCATAGACCAATGACTTTACATAGCCCCACAGAAAGTAGTCCAGCGGTGTTAAATCACAAGATATTGGAGGCCAATTCACAGGTCCAAAACGTGAAATTAGGCGGTCACCAAACGTGTCTTTCAATAAATCGATTATGGCACGAGCTGTGTGACATGTTGCGCCGTCTTGTTGGTATGATTTAATGTAATGCCACAAGATTATCTTTCGAATAAAAAAAAATTCATGTCAATCGAATAATCCATCGTTGTTTTATTGCAATTTAAAGTTCTATACCTCTAAAAAAAACACCCGTTAGTAGTAGTAGTAGTAGTAGTAGTAGTCGTCGTGTAGAAGTATTGTAGTGCTCGGTAAAATTTGTTTTATAGATTACTTGCTGTATTTTACTTACGTATCGATAATTCTAATATGATATCGATGATCGATATTTATATCTCTAAACGTTTAGAACAGGGGTTCTTAAAATGTGGTCCGTGGACCCCTGGGGGTCCGCGAAACAATTTTGACATTAACTTTACATCCCCCAACTTTTCGCTTTTATTCAAATAACTAATTTAATAAAAATCCTACATGGTCAGGACTTTTTGTATTTGTTGTTACCTAACTAGTTATTGACATAACTAAACAATAATTAGAAAAAATTGAATTATTTTTATTCAGCAAATTATTTACAGAAAACATTATAATAAGATCTATTTTGACCAATATTTGACCAAGAAATGTTTGTATGAGCTTAACGTATTATAATTTGTAACTTTTCTAATTCTTTTTACTACTATTTTTATTCATTTTATGTTTTTTATTCGTAATGCTAATAAAAATGTTCATCTCTATAAATACGCAAGACCATTTATTAAAATAACCAGCGATACTTTTTTACCAATATTTATTATAACGTAGTGCCTATGAGATTATTGAGCCAGAAATTAAGTCTCAAGAACGATGTAAAATGTCTAGGGTTGGGATGGGGTCCGTAAAAAAATGTTGTTCAAGAGGGGGTCCTCGGACCACATAAGTTTAAGAACAATCCTAATACGCAAGTTTAATCAGGCCAGTTGTCAAAATTATTTAACTTTTTCCAAATCTGTTTCCGTGAGTCTCATGGTCCAGACAAGCGATCCAGTAGTTTGTAGACAAAGAGTAACGCGGTGTTAGAGGGGAGAAGAGGTTGATGTGTTAGAGAGAGAGGTCAGAACGGTACAGTCATTTCCATCTCACTCATTCTGCCGGATATTTGGTTCGGTGAATACGGCTATAGTTTCAGAGGCGCACAGTTAACAAAATTTTGGATTGTACAAGAATATACGAATAATATACTCAGCTCAACAAAAGAAAAAACTGTACACTTACATTTTATCAAAATTAACGTTTATAACGTTGCATTCGTGTAAATTATGACACATAATTTGAATTATAATATAATTACACTAGCAGCAAACCTGTAGCTGCAAACGTTAAATTCTTTGTATGGTATTTCCAAAATGAAATGGCCACCCTCACTTATTGATTCCAATAATGGCTGACAGTATATCCATTACACCTGCTGAGTTTATGGTTCTGTTCATAGTAGTTGACAGGACCGTAATTATTATTTAAAATAAACGTGTTTTCTTATATGTTATTTAGAATGAACTGTATATACTCACATGACATTCCTTCACAGTTTTATCAGGCTTAGGACTGGCTATATTGGAATTATAAATATAGGCATTTTTAAAAATCTTTTTGTTTTAAAGTCTTTATATTAGTTTATATTAAATACTTCAAATTTACATTCTTTTTTGCAACAAAAATAAATTCTAGTAACTTAACACGTTAACTGCCATGTGTATCAAAACTGATACACAATTGTTGGGTCCAGTACGCCGCGTGTAAAATTTTGTATACACAAATAATAATCTCGTTCTGGGCTTGTGTATGTTACCAGTGCACGTTTACCATAGTTTTTTTAAGGAAGGATGGTTGGTGTGACATGAAGTAACACACGCAGCAACTAATACCCTTTTCACACTAGAACTTTAAGACGAGTGAACTTAAAGTTCACCGATGTTTAACATCGGTATGCTTTCACACTTGATGTTTAAATCTCTGGTGCTGTCATCAGCTACAGTAATTTTGTCCTTAAGTTACCGTCATGAAATTACCAGTTTTGAACTGTCTGCGCAGACGCACATTTTGAATTATTATAAACAAATATGGATATTTCATTTCATTCTACAATAAAAACACTACAATAAAGAATATATTACACCTGTATTAACATGTAAGTCGATACATTTTATCTCAATTATTGTAGCTCTGTATTTTATTAAACACATTATTAAAATAAATAACTTTATTATAACAATAAGTATAAACTTCTTATAACGTCGATATAATACAGTATTCTTGTTTATGATAATATAAAATGTTGACAGCACAAATTTAAGGAGTATTTTTTTATAATAGAAATTAAGTTGGCAATGCGGGCGATGTTTAAGACGCAGATCTCTGTCTTAAACATCGCTTGTATTTAGACGAGGCCATACGGTTTCACATTAGCGTTTAAAGATACATTCACTTTAACATCCGATCTTAAAGTTCTAGTGTGAAAAGGGTATTAGCCGACGAATTTTTTTTTATTGAAAAACTTAACAGTGTTCAAAATTAAAAAATGTAATTCTTATACAATTCTTGTACGTAATTCTACTGCATCATTTTCAAGACAATTAATTTAAAAAAAATAGTGTGGCCTGAGGGACCCTTTTCAAATAATACCCACGGCAGTCAACGTGTTAAAATAATTATACATATGGCTAACTTTGTATGGAAATTCTATTCCGTCTTCTTCCAACTTTTTTATTAAAAGATGCACTATATTTTTCGAATAAAAGTCGTATATTTTATTTATTATTGGTTTAGACATAAAACTATCTATTTTCTTGACATTTTTTTGCCATGAACAATGATAACGTTGAATTATTCTGTACGGAACACTAGTTAATTCCGCAGTTCTAAGTATAGATTTGTTATTACCTTCCGAAACTAACTTTTTATAAACGTTAAGTATCAGAACTTTGCAAACTTCTGACAAATGACATTTTTCTTCAGTAGCCACGTCCACATTTTCTCATTCCATGTCCAACGTCCACATTTTCGCACTCCAAATCACCTTGCACAGATTCACTATTTTCACTACAGAAATTAGGAATTTCTTCAAAATCAAATGGTCGCCAAAGAGCCATGTTGTTAATGTATGCACGCTATGAATATTAAAAATTAACTAACAAATAGCAACCCCTAAAATTTAGAAACAATAGGATTATAAATTTGGAAAATATCCTTAATGGTTTTTAAGAAACTTCAATTAAACTAGTGTTACATCTATTTTATTTAAATTTAAAATTCCCTTAATACCCCTTATATTATTCTTACTGCAATAAGTCTTGGGATTATTGCCATAAACCCATTACTGCATCGCTGAACGGAATCGCTTGGACCAAGGAAAATTTAGATTTGAGTGATGTGATTTTCTCTGATGAATCTAGTTTTTACATGAAATATAAGCTTCGAACAAAAAACGTTCAAAATTTGGATCAGCCAACTCGTCAAATACGGCAGATATGGAGATCACTGCCAAAGTGCCGAAAAGCTGGTAGAAAGTGTACCGAAAAGATGCCAAGCAATAATTGATAATAATGGTGATTGGACCAATTATTAGGTAGTATAGCGTAATAATATTTACAGTAAATTTTAAAATTATTTTGGGTTTTTCATTTTATCTCTTATAGTTCGCCAAAAATCAACAAAGACGTCTTATTATAAAGACAATCAGACCAATTCTGTAACTCAGTTACTAAGATCATAGTAACTAAATTTGTCACTATGAGCAAGGTCAGTTACTATCATGAATGAAAGTCATTATACTTTTATAATATTTTATCTAGTAGTAACGTTACAACACAGCAACTTTTTACAGAATTGATCTGTGTATCTCCAGCCATAGAATTAAAATCCACAGTCAGTGTTACTTTATTCCTGATATAAATTTTTTTCTGTGCCCCAAAAAAATCCCCTATTCTCCGTTTGTGTGACAGGGGTACCACCCGCGGTTCCAGTGCCTGCCAACCGTTGAAATATATATCATGGTCCCCATTCTTAGTGATTCCAGGCCAACAATAGGCCATGCATCGCGACACAGTGTTCCCTGTACCCCACTACCCCACCTTGAGCACCCCAAACACCCCGTACACAGAATCATTCGGGTATAAAGAAATTATTATGACTATTTTATAGGGGAATTGTGATTTCAATACGAATGTTGACAGATTTTGAAACTGCTAAATATTATGTTTATAATTATTAGACAAAAATATTGGTTAATGAAAAAAAATTAATGGAATGGCACTCTTTAAGGTGATCAAAACTTAAATTACTCTTAGAGACATTTGATATTCTTTTAGTTTATTATTTTAGTTAGTAGATTTCATATTGCTAATGGTGGTAAATTTTTAGTGTCGTGCTTCAAAACAGTAGATAAAAAAAAATCTCAAAAATGGTAAGAGACAGGCACTTGCCGTTGAAAATTTTGTGATCTTTATAGTTTTATTTACTCTAGAAAAAATTTGAGCCTTAATTTTGATGGTAGTTTTGATTTTATGGTCCATTTTCTAATAGATTATAAAAAAACTAATTTTTAACTTACTGCAACTAGATATTTTTTAAAAAAATCTGTTTCAAAAATGGTAAGTTATAGGGATTTGCGACTACAATTTTTAGAATCCCCATAGTTTATTTACTCTAGATAAAAATTAGGGCTTTAATTCTTACGGCAGTTCTGATTTTGTAGGCATTTTCCCAAAGGCGTATAAAAGCATTAATTTCTAACTTAATGCAACTTTAAGAAAATTAGAATTAGAAAACAACTTTAAGAATATGCCCAGGCCCATATTTAGACCTCGCGAGGAGCCCATATTTCCAATATTGCACATGGCAATCTAAATTAATGACTTTTTTTAGATTAAATTAGGCAGTAACTCCTAGTAACACAATATACCTCGATCACAATACGACAGTTTCAATTATAAATAACAAGCAGATCGAATAAATTATTTATGGAAACCCTACACCAATTTTGTTTATTTAAAATTTATTATTATGTTCCTAGTAACAATCACGGACAATTCAAAAATCTTCTTATTCATTGTCAATAGAATAATTTTTAAGCAGAACTAATTTTGGTATTTCAATTACAACTTTTAAGCAATATTCATCTCAAAGACAATTTCTGTTAACCGTTTGTATTCCGGTGTTGGTTGTATTGGAAACGAACCACTCTGGAACCGGAACAAATGTGAATACCAAACCGGAATTTGGATAGTAAAATAGCGACCGTTATTTCAGTTGTCATCGGTATTGATGTTATTGATGGCAGACCAATGGATTGTGACGAGATTAGCTTTATTTTATTATGATACATGATATAGAAACTGAAGAAATTTCAATTTGGAAAAGTAATAGAATTGCTAAATTGTCTATTTTGATTTTTTAAACCATTAATGGCCAAGCTATTAAGAAAAAATATTTTTCACAAAACTTGTAATGCAAATTAATTAAAATACATCAACTTAGACAATTATTGCATTTTGAAAAAATATATATGCTTAACTCTACAGGAATATAAGGATGCGTATACGCACCCTTGGCTAATAACAATATCAAATATAAGTAAACATGTAATAAGCAAATTATTTTATTTATGAATGAAATATGAACTTATTTGGAATGAAACATTTCAAAACACTCTGGACACAGATGTGCTTTACATTTTACACATAAATAAATGGAGTTGCTCTTACACAAACTGCATTTTTTTTACATTCGTTTCATGCCTCTTATCAGGTGACCAATATTATCAAATCTGATGACATCTAATAAACTGTTTTTGATGGACGCCCATAGTTTCAATTTGTTGCTTCTCTATCAGTATCTGCATTACTTTGATACTTCAGAAGAGCAACTGCTAGTCGTGACCAATTAAGAAATTTTACTATCATTTGACAACTGGACAACTATTTTTTATTTTCACTATTCGCGACTGAAACTAACGTAGGCGGCGCTGCGTATAACAGCTGATGCCGGACGAGAAGCGTATATGTCAGAAGTTTTTTCTTAATATTTATCTGTTCAAACAATATTTCGGCAAAAAAGCACTGTATTTAAGTCACTATATTTTAAAATACTTCTTAATTCACATAAACTGCAGCATAACACGCTACAAATGTACGCTTCTGTTTAATTTAGCCAGTCACCACCAGATGTCTCACTGTTATTTGCAGTCGCGAATACTTATTCTGTAAATACATATACTGAACTATGAAAGAACACACAGTAGAAATGAACAATAGGTTAGATGGCTAAGACAAGATGAGACTTGTCGATGATGAATCACGCCTGTACATTTCACTGATTTGGCCAAAGGTGCGTATACGCACCCCATAAATTTGAAATTTAAATGTACACAGCAACTTGACAGATAAAATTTATATTTTTTCAAAATAGGATAATTTATAACAATGTTCTCATACGGTTTGACTATATATATTTTTTATATTACCAACAAGTGTATAGAAAATGCCTGCTTTTATAAATTAATAAAATCTTCAAAAATTGACCAAAATTGACCAAAAAATTGACTATTCAAAATATTTAAAAAAATATACTCTTTAAATAAACTGCGAAATAAAATATTCACGAAGCTATTGTATCCTAGTAAAGCTTGTAAAATAATTATGCAATAAAAATAAAGCAATTGCTATCCTTAAAAAAAAATCTAAAAGGTTGCGTATACGAACCTTTGGCCATTAATGGGTTAAGAAAGAAATTTTTATTATGTTGACAAGAATTATCCCAAAGTTCACATTATTTTTTTTTCTTTAAATTGCATAATAAATACACGTTTTGGTTTAAAGATACTGCTTTTAAAATTTATAAAATATCCTTCGTAACAAAAACAATATTTAAAATTAGATTTTTTTTCTTTTTGCCGCGGTCAAATTTTCTTCCGCACTATTGCCCGACAACCAAAAGATTTGCCTACCCCTGGGCTAGATGTATGCCAATTCTAAGACCATTTCGTCAAAAACTTAAGAAAATACTGAGAAAAAAACAAAATAGGACCCATATTAGGACTGTCTCCTCTATCCATTCTTAGTAAATTAAACATCTCAGGTGCAGAAAGTCCGTGAATGTTCAATTTTGTCGGTAACTGATGCAACGTTCACCAGCCTCAGTAGTAGAGATAAGCAAATTCTGGTATGTTTATATATCATTATAGTCATAATGCCTGACATGAAAGTTCAATTTATGTAGGGGTGACGGGGAGGTTAGTGCCTCTATTTAATTAAGGACTTAATTAGCACAAACCAAGGATTCCATTGCATGAGAAATCTATGTTCACTCCCCGGTTTATCGTCGGAAGATTGAAAACCAAATATTTAAAATGATAAACTAGAAGGATCGTCCGCAAATTAATAAATGTTTGCGCATAGTGCCCACGAAGATCTACCCTTGACGCTATTTCGTGTGTAGTCGGCCTTCGTGGCGCCTTAGGTCTAGGAATATTTTGTCAAAATCAACAAAGTTTTGATAACACTACCCAACAAAATAAATTTTACTTGCCCGACCTTAATATATAAGTATTAAAAGGCGAAAATTTTCGATGTCGAGATTTTGACTGATGACCACGTTTCATGGTCCAGGGAATCCAAAAAACCTATTTTCGAAGTGCCGTCCGTATGTGTGTGTGTCTGTGTGTATACACGATAACTCAAAAACGGTTTAACTTAAAGAGTTCGTTCTGGTACTAAAAAATTCTCCTAATAATTGGGAAGAACCCTATTGTTTTTTATTAAAATCCGAAACCGGAAACGGGAGTTATTAAACTTTAAAATTTAAAAAAATTCGTAACTACTAAACCTAGCCTTGGACAAAACTTTGTATAGGACATAATTTGATGTATTTTTGAAGATTTACTTAAATCTTCTTTTAAATTTAAAAAAAAAAATTTTTTTTTTGATGTATTTTTTTTAGTATTATTTTTTTTATGGGAGGGCAAGTCTAGCGGAGGTGTCCCTTCGCCACTGGTTTTATCTTGGTGGCGGAAAAGTAAAAACTGATTTAGATATTTTTGATGTGCTGATTCCAAAAATACCTGACTCTTTTTCATAGCAGCTCTAGTTTTTGAGATACAGACTAATTGATTTTAGTTTTTTATCTAAAAACAGTAAACTTCCTCATTGGACAGCAAAGTGGATATACAAAATATCCTTGTTTTTTATGTCTTTGGGACAGCAGAGCTAAGGATCAGCACTGGGTTAACAGAAATTGGGTGATTTCCATTAAGAAATATCATAATTCATAAAAAACAAAACGTTGTCAACGAAACTTTGGTTGCGAGAGAGAAAATTATATTTCCACCCTTGCATATCAAGTTTGGGCTTATGTAGCAATTTTTGAAGGCTTTAAATCGAGATGGATTTTGTGTAGGCTACTTGACACGTAAATTTCCTGGGATTAACTCTAAAAAACTGAAAGCCAGAATATTTGATGGTCCTCAGATAAGGCAACCTACTGAAGATTCACAATCCAATCCAACCGCAACAATGAACGAGATTGATTCTAATTCTTGGTGTTCATTTATTCAAGTAGTACAATATTTTCTTGGAAATCATAAGGCAGAGAATTAGTGGAAAATATTTTAGGAATGGGCGGAATTATTATTTTGTTTTACTAGGACCCAGGTTCAGTCTCAACGCCCCTGCCTGTAGTCGCCGTCAACAATCTTTCTACGTGTTCGTACACTTAAGACACAAAGAAACACGTAGGACGGACACAGTCACCGAAGGTATATCCGAACGCAGCCGATGACAACTGGTAAAATTTTCGTAGACACCTTATGTGTTAGACCAGTGGTTCTTAACCTTTTTGAAGTCACGGAGCACTTTTGACCATAAGGTAAATTCGCGGAGCACCAAAATCAAAAAGGCAAAAAAACAAACAAATACATCAAAACAAACGTATCATTTTTATTGAAAATTAAACATAATTATTACATAACATAAGATTTTTTTTCTAATTTGTACAACCTTTCGCTGTTTGATTTTGAATTTCTCGGCTGTTTTGCCGCCCTTAAAATGTTGTCGCCCTAGGCAGACGCCTAAACTTGCCTAATAGTAGAAACGGCCCTGGAGGAGTTTAAAATACACCCAATACGAGTAAAACATAAGGAAACATTGCTAAGCGATATGACATCTGGCGAGATTTTAAGCAACTACAGAATAGACGTTCTATCGTTTTTTACATTGAGTTATATCGGTTCAAAATATATTTTTGCATCTTACTAGTGTTGTTATTATATTGTTACGTTTTTTTTTAAGTTGTATGTTATTTTATATTATTTTAAAATCAGTTTTAAATTGTTTTTACTGGTATCAAATGATAATAAATGAAAATAACCTTATATTAAAGTGCATGATAAGACAAAAATCATGTCGAAGTCGAAATATTATTACTGTGTACCTGAGTGTAATTCGTGGATTAAAACAAATCCATTTCAACCTAAAATATAACCTAACCTAAATAACCTAAAAGGTCAATTTCAACCTTAAAAATTAATAAAAACATGCCTAAAATTATTCTTATTTATTAATATTTGATGTTATAATATTTCACTGATTACCTTGCATAAAAACACGTATTAATATTGTAGCAAAATTACAGAAACCACCAGTAAACACTAAAATTCACTATTTTTACTTCAGACAGCGAGATAGGAAGGGAAATGTCGCCACAAACATACGAATGCTGACGAGCAAATAATTGTTTTCATTGTCACAAAACAAAAACAGAGTTATGTCTGGCACAGTGAATAATATAGGCCCGTAGAGTCAATGTTCTATCTGGGTAATAAGATATGATTGGAGTCAACATTATAATTCGGATTTAAAAATTTCGCGGAGCACCAGTGCTCCGCGGAGCACCGGTTCAGAACCAGTGTGTTAGACAAATGTACCAAGTACCACAAAAGAAATAGTTTTTTTTTATTTAAGATACAAATCTACTATGTATTACATTGTGAGGTAAAAGAGCGAAGTTAGCTATTTACTATTGACGAGGGAGTAATTTACCTATTCAATGGTTTATATAATTCAAAACTTTACCAATTACAACATATTTGGCTAATAATGTTTTCATCATCTCAACTAACATCACTGTAACATCTATGGTACTATAAATTCAACAGTAATGTAAGACCCATGGTGTCAACTAAGAATTAGGCCAGTGCTTTACAACCTTACTATTTTCCAATAATAAGTGTATCGCGAAATTTAAATAAATCTGAATAAAACTAAAAATGAAAATTTCAGTTTAAAAGAATTAATCGATTATAGATGACATGTTTAAAATTTAAAAATTAGTAAAATTTGTTATTGTGAAATCAGTGGCAGCTTATAAATTGGTAGTTTGTTGACAGTGAGCGTTTAAAAAAAAACAAGTTTGTGAAAAAATGGATATTACTCGTGAAGGTTTTCGTTGGATGATTTTTTACAATTTTAACGAATGAATTGACGATGAATATTTACTTTTACCATAGTAAAAGCCTAACTCAATAACAATGCATAGATTCGCTTCGTTCAACTTTTGGTAATAAAGCACCATCAGAAAAGACTGTTGGTTTGCAGAATTTCGTCGTGGTCGTGCTTCCGTCAATGATGAATCTCGTGAAGGTCGACCAAAATCGGTTGTGATTCAAAAAAACATCGATGCTGTGCGGAAAATAGTTAAAGAAGATCGGCATGTGACTTACCGTGAGATAGAAGCATCCTTTGGCATATCTCGCAGACTGCAATACATTCGATTTTGCAACAACATTTAGCTATGAAAAAGATCTGTTCCCGATGGATTCCGCATAATTTGACCGAAGCTCAAAAAAAGGCTCGTGTTGATGAAGGGAATGCTAAAAAAATTCAACCTAGGCACTGCAAAATCCGTATACAACATCGTTATAGATGAGTAAACTTGGATTTATTCATATGAACCGGAAACTAAGCAACAATCCACTGTTTGGGTCTTCCAAGATGAACCGAAACCCACAAAAGTTATTCGTTCACGAAGCACTTCCAAGAAAATTATGGCTTGTTTCTTCAATTGTACTGGACAGGTTGCAACCATTCCATTGAATGATCGGAGAATAGTTAATGCTGAATGGTATACAATAATTTGTTTGCCAGAAGTTATCGACAAAATCAGGAAAAACAACCAAAAACGTCGCATCATTCTTCATCATGACATTCCACACAACACGTCAAACAATTGATTATTTGAAGGAGAAAAACATCGAATTAATGTCTCATTGCCCGTATTCACCTGATTTATCCACTAACGACTTTTTTTTTTGTTCCCCATTGTCAAACAAAAAATGCGTGGACAGTGATTTTCATCACATCAAGAAGCTGTTGAAGCCTTCGAAAACCATGTTTTTGAGATACCAACCAGAGTGGAACAAATGTTTCGAAAATTGGTTTGAACGCATGCAAAAGTGTAAAAATCTTAAAGGCGAATATTTTGAAAAGCAATAAAACAGTTTGTTCCAAAAGAAATTTTTTCTTTCTTGGTTTTTGTAAAAACTTTAAAGGTAGCCCTGGTACTAGTAGAAGAAATAAATAACAGTTTCAGTTTAGGCATAGATTTAGTCATTAAACCTGTATTTATTGTTTTCTGGGGATGGGGCGGTATTACTATGTTCTCGGGCCCAGAATAATTGTTTTCCCAAGATTCGGGCTCACTTTCGGCGCCCTCGTTTACCGGGGTATGTAACAGCTTATCCTCTTTGTCGGTGTTAAAAATTTAAGACATATCCGATCTCTTATCATCTTCGGTTGAAAATTTATTTGATGGCAAAAACTTGAACTCTTTAAAGGCAAAAATGATTTTAAATAGAAAAATTCAATTAAATATTTTGATTGATAAAACATTGTTCAATTATTTTCTCATATCAAACAATTGTTTCAGAATTTAGGCGCAAAATACAATTAATTAAAAAAATTCTCGCTCTGTTTAAAACAATAGAACAACGTTATCAGCTATGTAAGTTGGTGATAGTTGGATCGATTTATCAACCGAAACAAATTTCTAAAACTGCATACAAAAGAAATATTTAAAATTTACAAGCTTTAATGAAACGTTTATTAGAAAATGTATTTAAATTTTATCAGATTTTCTATAACGAATTTGGAAATAGAATTTTTTGATAACAAAATTTACTGTAGTTTACGAAAAAAAATTATGATATGGTCGATATGGAATTACGTCACCTAAGTTAGTAAAAAACACTAAACAATTAAATATTTCTGAACATTAAATATTTTTAACGAAGTAATACACGAAATTGTATGTTTTTGTTAATATTATTGTGGCGCCCGTTGCGCTGGTTTCGTAGGAGAGACGCAGGCGTCGCGGCGTCACATAGGTCTACGACTAAAACGGGAAACAGAATGCACCGAGTTCTACGACGCGTTAACGGCGAACGTACGGCGCTATCTGTCAGAAGAAAGTTAAAACCAAGCTGTCGTACGCAAGTGCACAGAATGAACAACGGCCTCCGGCGTTCGAACGCCGTTGATACTGAATGTTCGTCAACTTTTGACGCCGTTGAACGTTGACGCAGAACACCTAACCTCAGTTTTTACTGAATGGTAAAGTGTTTGTATGTATAAATAACTTGCATACAACATAAATAACATCACACACAAGTCTTCATCATCCATTATACTTTTAATAAAAGAAAGCGCACGTATAAACACAGATATAGGTTGTCAAGTGACACTTGACGGCGTTAAAAATTATTGCATTGTGTGCAGGCGAAAATTCTCAACGGCGCTACGCAACGCTGTCGCAAATGACGCCGCGCTGACGGCGTAGCGCGCTGTCCATTCTGTTCCAGGCTTAAGATCGTAGGACCCGCCACACGTGGTGACTAATAAACGGTTCTGCTGAGTTAATGGTGATGTGATTTAACCTGCAGCAGAATTGCAGGTAAATCGTTGGAAAAATCGTTGGGCGCGTTACTTCAGAGCAGAGTTATACTCACAAACAAAAAATTGATGTGAAGTGTGAATATTCACACATTTCAGGGTTTCGCAGGTATATAATAAGTGAAGGCGGTATGCTGAGTGTGTAGGACAAATTTTACTTTGTAGTAATCACGGCAAAATGAACGATATTTTTAAAATAATTTATCGTCTGTTAATCATATAATAAAACTGGTTATTAAATTTACGCTCTTAAAAATTAAATACAACATTTGTCAAAATATAACTAGAATTTTGACAAAATAATTTCAACATAATGAAAATGCAAAAAAACAAACAGAAAAAATAAAATTCGTTCCGAACTCGAAACCCTTCGTTTTCCAGCTTACGACACCAATGCTCTAACCCATTAAGCTATAGCACTCCTTGCATGTGCGTGTCTTACATTGGTATAACTTTTGTACTTTGTGAACCAAAAACCACAAAAAATGCGTTATTTTCCGAAAACATAATCTGATCAAAAATTCCTGTTGTACTATTTCGGTTCACACCAATATACATTACTTAGAATTTTTTTAGATTTTTAGTTTAAACCATCTACAGGGTGTTGGACAAAATTTTTTAAGTACAATTTTGGCAAAAATCGCATCAAAATAATTTATTTTGCAAAAATAAAAATTTTATCGTTAATCCACGTACTAAGGGCTTTCATTTGATACCCTACTCAGAATTTAAAAAAAATATTTTTGTTTTCGATGAGCACATATTTGTTTATATTTTTAGGGGGGTATGTTTTTTAGAGGTTTTAGTATTTTTCCTATGTGCGGGTCAAAGAGTTGTATAAGCATGCCAAATTCCAACTCTCTAGGTTTAGCCTTTTGGCTACAATTTTTACCGAACAGACAGACAGACAGACAGACGACAAAATGACGGTATAAGGGTTTTTTGGTCATACCTACAAAACCCTAAAAATGGACAGGCAGGGTTGAGACGTATATCACTCCAAGGGGTTATTCTCGGAGACTTATTACATGTGGTTTGGTTTCCCTGGGAGTAGAGGTATTCGAAGGGGCCTACACAGTGGTTCTGGAGGTGTAATAACACAATTCTGTCCTCTTGAATCCCTAACCAGCCGTTGATATCGTAGAACTGCTCTGAGTAACACGAAAAATTATTTTGAATAATTTTTATAACCAACAAAAATGAATAAGGGTAAATGTAGCGTAAATTAGTATCAATTAATGGATCGGTAGATGGGTGAGGTAAGTTTTTGCGCAGTTTATTCTCATCCCCAATTCATTGGTCAAAATCTGTTGAACGGTAGTGTGAGTCAAATTCAACTCTTCCCCGATCATTCTGACTGTCAACCGACGATCTGAACGCATAGGATCCCAGATTCTGTCGACATTTTCATCGGTTCTGGAAGATGAAGGCCTTCCGCTGCGTGATTCATCTTCAATCAACTCTCTTCCTTCTGAAAATGCCTTAAACCACCAAAAAACCTGGGTCCTTGACAAAACACTGTCTCTGTAGGCCTGTTGAAGTTTTGCAAAAGTTTCCGTTTCACTGTGCCCAAGTCTGAAGCAAAACCTGATAGCACATCGTTACTCGAAATGAAGCCTGGAACAGAATGCACAGCGCGGCGTCATTTGCGACAGCGTTGCGTTAGCGCCGTTGAGAATTTTCGCCTGCACAGAATGCAATAATTTTTAACGCCGTCAAGTGTCACTTGACAACCTATATCTGTGTTTATAGGTGCGCTTTCTTTTATTAAAAGTATAATGGATGATGAAGACTTGTGTGTGATGTTATTTATGATGTATGCAAGTTATTTATACATACAAACACTTTACCATTCAGTAAAAACTGAGGTTAGGTGTTCTGCGTCAACGTTCAACGGCGTCAAAAGTTGGAAGTTGACGAACATTCAGTATCAACGGCGTTCGAACGCCAGAGGACGTTGTTCATTCTGTGCACTTGCGTGCGACAGCTTGGTTTTAACTTTCTTCTGACAGATAGCGCCGTACGTACGGCATCAACGCGTCGTAGAACTCGGTGCATTCTGTTTCCCACTTTAATGTCACTCAGAACGCACTAGAAAAAAATCGCTACGGACAAAAAAATTACTCTAGCGAATTCAAACTCGAACTGAAGACGTATAACATGTTCACTTGCCGCTCCTCCAAGTCCCACGTCCCAAATGTTGTCAGATCAAATGCTATGTTGCCAGGTTACTTAATTTACACACCTAGTACACCTTATTAATAAAGCATATTAAGCTTTTAGCGCTATTTTAATAAGACAATTCCTTTATTAACGACATTTTAACGTCCATAATTTGTTAATCAAATTACCATAATTAGTTTTTCAATTGTTTTTCTTTCAATCTTTAGTTTTCACCTGTCTGGCTTAAAAGACAGAAACTACCAAACACAGTTAAAAGAGATAGAACATTTAGATATAAACGTGTTAAAGTAAGATAGAGAAAACAAAGATAATTGATTCGGGACCTATGTGTTAAAGGGAGATAACTTAACCAATTTAAGAGAAGCATATAGGAAAGCCAGTGTGTTGAACAAGGATGGATTCTAGGTAAAAGAGATGCCTTTATGTGAGTTAAACAAAGATACATTGTCCGGTATGAGACTGTAGTAGAAAGAAATAGACTTATATGATTTCATATTGATTGAGTGAGATAAAAGCTAAATGAGAAAGATACTGGACTGTACCAGAAAGAAATAGACATACACAAAATTTGTGTGTTAGAGTGAGATGGAAAACAAATAACAGGGATGCCAAATTGTGCAAGACGAAGATAGAGTTATGTGTTTTGCGTGTGGTAGAAAGAGATGGTTGATAGAGAGAGATATAGGCCGCAATCAAGCCCGGTTCGGGCGGTAATTTAACCGCGTGTTCGTACGTATAAATCATCCAAGGATATAATGATGACGGTCAATTTGGTCCCCTAACTAATTGCCAATATGCGATTATAACGAACTACACGTGATCATTGGATGAACTTGCTATGGGATGTGTTTTATTAGGTTTTTCAAGATTACGCACAATTCTAATAAAAATATTAAATAACTGTGATAAAATGGATCCATAAATTTCAGTAAAAGATCAGATTTATTGTTTTTAATGGTATGTTGACAGTTTGAAGATCGGTTGAGAATAAATAACTGTAAGCTCAAAAGGAGCACCTCAAGGAGGTTAATATGGTCTCATGACGTTTACAGAAAATCCAATATTCCAAATTTGAGCGCCAAACGTGTCTATTTTTTAGGAATGATTATAATTCCTAACAAAGATAATCGTATTTCAGAAAATTAACTATCGTCTAAAATCGGTGAAATTTTATTCTAAATTCATATTATTTGTAGATATACGCAACGTTTAGTGCAGAAAGCATTTTTTTTGTAATTCTTAAAAGAAAGTATCATGGATAATATATTTATATAAATAACTTTAGTATAAAACAAGATAAAATATGGAGAATTTTTTATGATAAAGGCAGTTCTTTACACTATTAACTTTTCTAAGGGAGAAAAGCACATATTGTAGCATTTTTCTTGTGTTTTGTGGATCTGTCATGAATGCATGATTTTTTGACGTTACCGCATATGTAATTTTTATCACACTTTTGAAGTGTTTACATATTATAATCATTGTTTATTTATATGAAACATAAGACAACTACAACATCTACATTTTGCTCTATTCATATAAAATAAAACCTCACTTTTTAAAGTGTGGTAAAAAGAATTGATACGTGATAAAAAATAAAATATTATTTTCTAGCATTATTAATACTTTTGGCCGCTCAAAAAGGTTGATCAAAAAATCTGAAATCTTCATAATGAACATTGATGGGAACCGAAATAGTTCAAAAGGAATTTTTGATCAGATTAGTTTTTCGAAAAATGTCGATATAAAAAAATATATTTAAAACTTCTTTTAAAAGCTCTTAGCACAAAGATAAAGGAACGAAAAGTAATTTTTAAAATTCATTTTTTAACACGATTTTAGCCAAAAACTTGCTAAAAAAGTATGGTGTCCCGCCACCTTTTATCCAAAGGAGTTAAACTAAAAATCTGAAAAAAATATATGTAAAATACATTAATCTGATCCGAAAACGTACGAGAGGAATTTTTGATCAGATTGCGTTTTTACTTGCCCGACCTTAATATATAAGGGGCAAGTATTGTAATCGCGAGAATTTTCGATGTGTGTGTGTGTCTGTGTGTATACACGATAACTCAAGAACGGTTCAACTTAGAGAATTCGTTCAGGTACTAAAAAATTCTCCTATTAAATGGGAAGAACCCTATTGTTTTTTATGAAAATCGGTTGACTAGAAATGGGAGTTTACTCGTGTCGATTTTAAGATTTTTGCGAATATTTAGCAACAGAAAAATATTTAGAAAAAATTTATTGAACAAAAGTTACTATAAATGCAATTACTAATAACTTTTATTTGAGACGTTTTTTGATAAAACGAAAAATTTCGAAAATTTTTTGTAAAATTGTTTCAATTTTTTCATACTTATATGTAACGTTTCCATGGTCACGATAATTAATTCGTAACTAGTCAACCAAGCCTTGGACAAAAATTTGTATAGAACATAATTTGATGTATTTTTGAAGATTTATCTAAATATATAAAAAAAAAAATTATATTAAAATTTTTTTTTAATTTTTTTTATGGGAGGGCAAGTCTAGCGGAGGTTTCCCTTCGCCACTGGTTTAAAAATATTGCAGTTTTTGTGTTTTTGACAAAATTAATTATTATTTTAATTCATGGCTAAATTATGGCTAATAATGTTATAGATTTTTTGTATTTATGATTTTGATTTTTGTATCTTGAAATTAAAAATATAATAAAAAAATTTTAACAAGAGAGGACCAAATTTTGAATACCACACTACACTCTACACTGTAAGTGTAGTGTGTAGTGTTCAGTTATTTTATTATACTATTATATGTTGTGATTCAACCTATTGTTTGAATTACTTTTTGTTTTAAGGTATCAAAGAGGAATAAATCGTTTATAGTAATGAAATACTTATAAAACAAATAACACATTGTTAATAGAACAAATATTCGTAGACATCCAGTATTATGTTGGCTTCTTCCGCTCATTAAATACCTACAAAACCCTTAAATGTGTGAAAATTCACACTTCACTTCAATTTTTTTATTTCGACTACATTCATTTTCGTGCATATAGATTTAATTTTTATTTTAAAACTCTTCGATTACGCGGTCTTCGGTTCAAAACCTTGTTTTATCATATCTAGCTTGCCGTTAGACCGGAAACCGGAAGCTATGAGATAATGTTGATATCTAAATGGACTTGGCCTAATCTAAGATATTAATTATACGTTATCTTATAGTTTGCACCTTTGGTGAAATTTAAAACATGTATTTTTTAGGATTTCGTAGGTATGACCAAGAAACTCTTAAATCGTCGTACTACGAGGGATGTTTCCTAAATTCTGGGAATTGTGCTATAATTAAATTACGCAGAACTTATAGGCAATGTATGCGATGGTGCTAGACAAGTCTTGACATGTTTATGCAACTATCTAGTGCAATATTATTCAGTCTGATTTAGGTGTTCGACTGATATAGACGCGTTTTCATAGCACTGTTTTTGTAACCATGGAAGACGCAGCAAAATCTCAAAGAGCAATAATTTTCTTTTTGTAGAAAGAAGGTGTGAAAACATCAGAATTTATTCAGCGTCTGCAAGGAGTATTTGGCGAGTCTGCAGAATCCAAAAGTACTGTTTATCGGTGGATCGATCGTTTTAAAACCGGTAGAACATCACTAGAAGACGATCCACGCAGTGGGCGCCCAAGCACGTCGGTAAATGAAAGAAACATTACTTCCGTCGAAAACCTACTGAAAGAGGATAGGCGAATGACTATTCATCAAATTAGTGTGCGCCTAGGGATAGGTACACGACAAGTTCATGACATCTTGCATGATTGTTTGGGCGTTAGCAATATTTCGCCGCGCTGGGTGCCAAGGCTGTTGGGACCAGAACAGAAACTCAATAGGAAAGTTATTTGAGGACAGCTTAAAAAAATTAGTTTATCGTTGGGATAAATGTATTCAGTTAAATGGAGATTATGTTGAAAAACTACATTGTAATATTGACGAAAATTAACATAATAAAAATTATAGCTAAATTCCCAGAACTTTGGAAACATCCGTATATACAGAATGATTGTTATTATACTATTAAGTTATATTACCCTATGCACATCTTTGTTATTACTGAAGATACGTTCTTCTTCTGCTTTTAAAATCCAAGGTTTGGTTGGCAGCAACTCTCCATGCGATACTGGGCAAATATTTTAAATTGGACGTAGGAGAGGTAGCCTAACTCCTCCATCAGCTATCCAATGTAGTCCAGTCTGGGTCAACCCCTGCAGTTTGTTCCATCTACTGAGCCCTCCAGTATGGTATTGATTAGTTCTGTATGTCTGATAATGAGTCCTATCCAAAAGTTTCTTCTTTTACTTAGAACTTAGAGTATTTACCAGGTTTTTCTCTAATTCTTCGAAGCACTTCTTCATTTGTGACTCTCCACCCAGGGTATCTTGAGCATTCTCCGGTAACTCCACAACTCAAACGACTCCACTTTTCATTTTTCCATTACTCCGACTGTCGAGGTCTCACTGCTGTATTACACTCCAAACGAATGTTTTCACCAGTTGCTTTCTAAGCTTGAAAACTATTTTGGCTTGATGGATGCGACTGATAAGGTCCTTCTTCCAACAGCACGTTGCTCTTCCGCAGTATACTCTTCGAGCACAATCGCCATTTTCATTCTGCCTGCGCACGCACACGGCAAATGTCACTTAAGTGTTATCAAGCTGGATTGTGCTGCCACCTAATGACACTTTTGGAAATAGCTCACTGCTATTTTTAGCTTTCCAACGTCGGTTTGTGACCTAATTACTGACTTTCCCTCGTACATACATACACAAAAACTATTTTATATATTAGTATACATCAAGGGTGTCAAACTCGCGGCCCACGGGCCGCATGCGGCCCAATACTTGCATTTTAGCGGCCCGTAACGACTTCTTATACTATAATAATTTTTTATACTATATACAGTAAAAACATTTATTTGAACGAAAATGCCTAGTGACAGAAGCTGTCCGGGCTGCGGCGTCAAGACTTCGGCGAAGGGCGGAAACCCAATAGTCAGGCAATAACTATTGCAGTTAGCCGTGCGATAGTCGGTAGATCAGCGATTCCCCGTGATTCCAAATAATACTCTCGTAAGCAGAGCTTTCAAATACCACTTTTCTATAGGTGCAACTGCTGTATACAGTACCACTACGCTGATTTCAACCCGTTTTTGTTTTGTTGTTCGATAAAGCAAATATTTTGGCAAAATTTAATTGTTATTATTTAAATGTTATTTCCTTACTTCCTTCAAATAAATATTCAGAAAAATGGAGGAAAATAAAAAACAGAATAAGTAACAATATAAATATAGGCTATTCCAAACGTTGAGATGGAACTAGATTTTGAAATCTAGTAATTTTTATCTATTAATTTGGACTTTTGGTCATTTTGTTTAAGCTTTGTAAATCATACTCACATTGCAAATTCTAGATTAAATTGATTGTTATTATAAAATGTCCGTTTAATTTAATTTTAATTTTTTGTCATTCTTAATAAAAATTTCCTATTTATTATTTTTTTTTTTTTGTCTTCAAAATATGTGAAAATTTATTAAAATTTTTAATAAATGTCATCGTCTCTATGGTTTCACTGTTGGAATTTTTAATTTTCACATACCAACGTTAAACTTGAAATTATCCAAGCAAGGTTCCTTCTTGTGACAACCTTAATGAACGAAATTCCCATTTAGTTCCGCCTAAACGTTTGGAATAGCCTGCCTGTACATAACGTGCGGCCCGCGTAAATTTTACTTGTTAGAAAAATGGCCCGAGGCTGAAATGAGTTTGACACCCTTGGTATACATAGATCTAATAAATATTAATTTTTTTGGGTGGGGAAATACTTTTGAGCACTAGTGTACGTAGTTAAATTAAAAATTCAGGCACTATATTTTTTAAGTCTAATTTCTGAATACTATAATCAAGACATCGCCCTAAGTCACTTATAACATTTAGTACACAATAGCCTTAAATTATTCATAATATAAAGCAATTACATACTTTTATAAAACCAGTTTACCTGTGACTGAATCTGACCTTTTCTTAACCTTATTTTAACCCTATTTTAACCCTTGTCTACACCCATTCAAATCAATAACTGTGGTAATTTTTACATAGGGGGGGCTTATTATTTAATTATAGGGAGACATGTAGATAAAATCTCCCTATGAATTAAAAATATATTAAATATATATCAGAGAAAAAATTGTTATAAAGTAATCAAAAACAAAAATTTAGTAAGTATTCGTTCTAATATTTATTTAACGGTATAATAGGGGATAGGCATGATTTTATTTTAATTTTTTATTATATTCCTCTTGTTGCATATAACATAGAAATCAGTTTTGCATTTTTTTTTTTAAATTTACAGGCTTAAAAAATCATAAATGTATGTAGCGCGCGAAAACGACGTGTGACGTCATACCCGTTCTAAGTGACGCAGTACACTACTAGTCTACCCAGTGTACTGCGTACAGCCTACCCAGTGTACAGCGCGCAGCCTACATAGTTTGTTGTGAACTTATTTGCTTGTATAACTTTTATAGGTTATGTAAAGTTAGAGTGATTTTAATTAAAATAAAGTTTAATTCTATAAAAACAATTTATACATGTTTACCGAATTAAATTTTATATTAAAGTATATAAAATATGGAAGATCCAGGCCCCAGTACTTCGAAACATAGTTGAAAATATTGTTTAGTACCGATGTGCACAAATAGTTCAAATAGAAATCCAAAAAAACAATTTACAGTACCTAGACAAAATATTATAACCACTTACAAAAACAACTGTTTATTAAAAATGCCGACCTATAATCATATGCTACTTTATTAATTTTTTTAACATATCGTGTATTTATTAAAAGATAAGCTATTTTAAACATCTTCAACTCTGTATTTTTATTCTGAGACTGATTTGCAAGAACAAAAAGTACCGATTTTGTCCGGGCCAGGTAATTCCCCGGATATCAATCCTATCGAAAATGTTTGGAACCTCCTGAAAAGACTTGTTTATGATTTAAATAATACTAATAAACAAGTTTTAATAGATAATATTAAAAAAGTATGGCATGGCTCTCCAGAAATTGAAAATTGTATTAGGGCATGTATTGAGAGTATGCCTCGAAGAATTTCGGCAGTAATAAAAGCAAATGCCCCCCTTTGCTTTTATTACTGACACAAAATATTAAAAAACATTTTATAAATGTACTAAAATAATTTGAAATAATAAAATTAAAATAAAATTGGTGTATTACTATTTTGTTGATTTTGTGTAAAACAATAAATTTTTAAAAAATCATAAGTGGTTATAATATTTTGTCTAGGTACTGTATATCATTACCTGATGGCGAAAAACAACAGAAAAGGCGAAATTTGTGGCTGAAAGCTATGAGGCGAAATAAAACCGATATTTCAGAAAAAAGTAAACTTTATGTTGTGAACATAAATGCATCAATGTTGGTAAATTATCACTCTGAACCCTAACAAAATCTTTATCTGCCATTTTAATAATAAATGCGTGAAAAATTGTTTAAAAACAAATACAAAACTCTCGAACAATACAATATACACACGTAAAGATTATGTTGTAGCTGTATCTGTGACGTCAAACCCCAGTCGTTTGACGTCATACTCAATCGTATTTATTCGGCAACCTTCGCGCCGTGGTCGGCTTATTTCAAATTTACAATATTACAATTACAAAATTTGGCTATATTAATTAAAATGTGATTTTTATTTTGTTAGGTGACATAACTAACATTAACATATCAAAAAAATGTAGTTTTAAGGAAATATAAATTTTATGCGTATCCCCTATTCCCATGGATTATAAGTTTTGTATTCAAATCTAACAATCTGAAATAAAATTAGTAACAATCTAAAAATAAATAATAGGATTCTCTCCGTTTATAGACCGCCGATCATAGACATAAAAGCCACGTGGTCCGTGTGACGTTTCGACCGGTCCTATTATCCCTGAATGGCTAGTACTCATTTATAAGTATTAAATACTTGAGGCTGAGTCGATCCCAATGCTACTTGCACAATATCGGAAGATAAAAATCTGAAGGAGGTGGGAGGTATAGAACCAGAGTCCTTGTGGTCCGTAGGCAACTGTCTTACCACGGAGCCACGGCAACTGTATATGCATGCCAAATTTCAGTTTTCTATATCCAGTCGTTTGTCTGTACATAGCTACAGAAAGACATATTAGTTGAGGTATACGGGTTACTTAATGATATCTACGAAGCCTAAAATCTAGCTGTAACCTAATTCATTTTTGATATACGTTTTAGCAAAGTAAAATTTTTCTTAGCTAACATTCAGCTTGTAACAAATATAAAGTTTTCGTGTCGGTTCAAGAGTGCGTGTACCTTTTATCTTGATCTGAAGCCGGCTTTGGTTTCCCCTTACCCCGTCCACAAGCTATTGTAATTGCTAGCCAGGTGAATGTGGACCCTTTTCAAAATAAACACATTGCTATAATTATTAAATTAAAAAATGTTTTCAAGATATTGAAACCAAACATTTTAACCAACAAAAATGGTAGAATTATGCGAGGGTTAATGGGGTAATACAATTCATACTTCTTCAGTTTTTAGGATTTAGTAGGTATGACTAAAAAATCCCAATAACGTTCATGTGTCTGTATATCTAAAATTGTAGCTAAACTGGTTAACATAGAAAGTTGAAATTTGGCATGCTTGTACAACTCTATAACCCACATACACTACCGCTCAAAAGTTTGGAAGCAGTCGAGTTTTTGTTAAAAAAACATAGAGAAAAAATAATTTCAAACCTTTATTCATAATATAATTAACAATTACATTAAATTAAACTTTTACCAACTATATTCTGTCAATATTGTCTGAATTACACAAAAGCTTTATTTATATTTTTGATTCATCAAATTGTCCACCTTTTTTTTTAATCACAGCTGCGCAAATTTGGGGCATTCTATTTATTAATTTAGCAATATATTCGCTATCTAATGAATACCATTCTGTATGCAGATACTCCCACATCTGTGTAGCACTACTTGGAGATCTACTTTTAACTCTTCTATCAAACTCGTCCCAAACTAGCTCAATTGGTGACAAATCAGGTGATTAGGATGGCCATACCATAATTTCTATAAGTTTTTCTTGTTTTTTCTCCTTCAAATAGGACATACACAATTTTGATGCATGTTTCGGATCATTATCCTGTTGAAATATGAAATTTTGGTCCAATAATTTCATTTCCAGAAGGCAAAGCGTGATCCTGCAAAATTTGTAAATATCCTTGTTTGTTAAGTTTGCTATCTATTGTTACTAATTTTCCTGGCTTATTATTCCCGAAACATCCCCAAACAATTACGTTACCTCCACCATGTTTAATTGTTGGCACTGTACACTCTGGCAAACCCTTTCGTTCTTAGATCGTCGGACAAATACTCTTCTGTTAGAACCGAAAATTTGAAATTTGGATTCGTCCGTCCAGAGTACATTTTTCCATTCTTCAAGTGTCCAATCTCTATGAGTTTTAGCCCAAACCAACCTGTTTTTCTTATGTTATTTTGTTAATTTCGGTTTTTGAGCTGCTCGGAGACCGGCAGAGTACAGTCGTCTTTTAACTGTTGAAACTGACACTTTACTTGGACGAATTTCATTTAATTTCGCTGCAATTTGGGAGGCTGTTAAACGACGATTTCGCTTTGATGTTACTTTTATAAAGTGATCTTCGGCTTTTGTTGTAATTTTGGGTCTCCCACTACGTTTCCTGTCTTGATTTAGTTGGTTTCTTGTTGCCTTTTTAATGTATAATGAACCCCTTTTGCAGAGCGTCCACTATCTTTAAACATAAATAAAAGTAGTTATATCGTACAAATTCGATTAAAAACATATAAAAGTATATAGACTTGTTAAAAATTAAGAAAATATATCATAAAAATCGATTTCATCAATATATATTGACATTATTTTAAATTTTTCGAAAAAAAATTAACTGCTTCCAAACTTTTGAGCGGTAGTGTATAGGAAAAATATAGAGTTCAAAAAAAAAACGTCGCGAGATAAATATAAACACATATGTACGAGATGTGTAAATTAAGTAACCAAACTGGCAACATAGTGTTTGATCTGGCAACATTTGGGACGCGGGACTTGGAGAGGTGGCAGGTAAACATGTGTTACGCCTTCAGTACGAGTTTGAACTCGCTAGAGTAATTTTGTTGTCCCTAGCGATTTTTTTCGTGAAACAGTTTTTTCTAGTGCGTTCTAAAAATGAGTGACATTCATTTTGAGCAACGATGTGCTATCAGGTTTTGCTTCAGACTTGGGCACAGTGCAACGAAAACTTCTGCAAAACTTAGTCCTACGGAGACAGTGTTTTGTCAAAGACCCAGGTTTTTTGGTGGTTTAAGGCATTTTCAGAAGGAAGAGAGTTGATTGAAGATGAATCACACAGCGGAAGGCGTTCATACTTGGGAACAGTGCAACGGAAACTTTTGCAAAATTGCAGCAGGCCTATGGAGACAGTGTTTTGTCACGGACCCTGGTTTTTTTGGTGGTTTAAGGCATTTTCAGAAGGTTGATTGAAGATGGATCACGCAGCGGAAGGCCTTCATCTTCAAGAACCGAAAATGACAGAATCCGGGATCTTGTGCGTTCAGATCGTCGGTTGACGGTCAGAATGATCGGGGAAGAGTTGAATTTGACTCACACTACCGTTCATCAGATTTTGACCAATGAATTGGGAATGATAAAAATCTTCATTTCACACAGCAATTTCAATAAATGAGTTTTTTGCCAGTAAAAACATTCCTGTGGCTCCCCAGTCTCCTTATTCGCCTAACTTGAGTCCTTGTAACCTTTTCCTCTTCCCAAGATTAAAAAATCACCTCAAGGGCCGTCATTTTGGGACACTCGAAAACATTCAAACGTCTTTAACTGACTAGCTGGAAGCTATTCCAGTATCCGAGTTCCAGCACTGCTATGAGGTTTGGAAAAACTATCTTCAGCTTCCCAAGGAAGTTATTTTAAGGGAGACAATACTGAATTGTAATTCTATTCTAGGGTGACCATTTTCTTGGCAATGCGGGACGGAGCAAAAAAAAGGTCGTCACTTCCGAAATATAAGTGAAGAGCAAACAATAAAAAGGTCTTCACCTCCCAAATATAAGTAAAGCAAAATTCGGCCCTGGGGACACGAAATCAAAATGCGGGACGTCCCGCGAAATGTGAGACGAATTTAAGAGAAATAGTTTCTTTTCTCATATACATTTTTGCTGTTAATTATAGCACTAAAAACTGCATTGAAGAGAAAACAAAAAAGTTTTCTCTATATTTGATGTTCAGTAAATAATAAGTGAGATATTTCAAAATTTTAGTTTTAGGGAGTCCCCCCGTATCTCCCCAAATTTTCATTCAATCAAAAAAGTATATAAAGCAAAAAAGATTTTTTTCTTTCTTATTATACACAATTTTTGTCACATAAGTTTTTATCAGCGTACGCAACTGTTTATAAAAAATTAAAAAAACAATGTGAGATTTGTTGGAATTGTAATTTTAATGTATAATTCTGCCAACTATTGTATGATTTATTATGTATAGGTAAGGTACATAGATATCAATTATTACCATGCGGTTAACATGGCTAATTGGAGGTGAACGAGGTGCGTAATCAGGAGTGACGTACAGACGTCCCTCCTCAATTAATTACCCATCAGAACACCAGAGCACACCACTGATCGAGATGACTTCGCATCTTAGCAATATTACAACGAAATTAAAAAGATTATTCAATCAAATCTTGTCCCATCTTCGAAAAAATTGGATACTTTATTTATTTTACATCGGACTATTTCTGCAACGAAGCTATTCGCCGAAAAGCATTCGATGCATTTTACGAGGAACCCTAAAGCCGCATTCAGACCTCTTTAAATTAACAAGTAATACTCTGCGTTGTGTCTCTGAATTATGCTTTAATGCATTCTTTTAACATTCCATGTACCGTTCACATCCGTTATAAATTAGTACGTTACAAATAACCCTCCATCTGTGAATTTTGAAATCAACCATTTAGCTTCGTAAAATATTTTATATGTATTATCGTTCTTATAATTCTGTTGTCTTAGATTTTAACTACCTAATTACCTAAATTGATCATATTTACTGTCCGTCTTTGTAATTTTGAGCAAGATTTGTTAATGATGACTTTATCTTAGGTTATGTAAAGGCATTCGATAACTACGGTGTCATTGATAGAATGCGATAGCCTATGTGTTTATATGTCTGTCTCATTAAAACATCGCACTAGCTGTAAGTTTAGAAAATTATGCACAATCCACAACAAACAGCGTATTAAATTTGGAGGTCTGAACGGTTTTATGTCTTATCATATGACAAACTTGCTGGTGACAGTGAACAGTCCATAAGCTATTGATTTAAGAGCTCTGAATGCGGCTTAAAATAAGAGCTCATGACTGGGTTGTGCCGATACTATTGATACGATACCAGTATCGATATTTTTCATTCGATATCGCGATTTTAATATCGATACTAATCTTTCGATACTTTATTAATATCAGTACATTTCACCCAGTATCGTACCGTTTCTTTTTTTCTTGTTAAAACAATATCGAAAAATTTATATGCATACACATATAAATATTTCTGTGCTTAAATTTTAACCAAAAAAAAAATAAAAACAAAAAATTTAAAAAGATTACAGCTTAATTTGGATATCTAATGATCCTTGAAGAAGAAAGCTTCAAGTGTTTGCATATTTTCTTGAAAGTTTTACAGGTTGAGATTCTCTAAGCAAAATATATAAAACTGTTATTGCAAGATACCATCTTATAAGCCACAGGTTCAAGTGGAGCTGCACCCTTATTATCGAGGGGTGGAAAGTACCCTTTAGAACAGCTTCGTTAGTTTTTCATACATTCCAATTAAGACCAATATAGCTACCCCTTCAGCTGTTCTATCAGTTTATAAAGTTGGCATAACTAAACAGAAAAATTTCCAAAAAGCTTTCTTTAACATCTATAGGGCCTAAGTCATTTACCAGGTCTACAAGTATGAAATGCCGATTTTTTTTTTAAATAAACACATTAAACTCAAAAGAACAGTAAAAGTTTATTTATTCAAAGTATGCTCCATTAGAAGTTATACATTTTTCCCATCTTTCAGGCAATTTGGTCTTCTTTCGTATTCTGGTCGTTTTATGAGCAGCGAATGGTTCAATTCGATCAGTTGTTCTTGGTAGCGTTGGGTATTAACTGTTTCACCAGGTTTTAACAAGTCATAATAGACCACACCCTTTTGGTCCCACCAAGTACAGAGCATTGTCTTTTTGCCAAAGTGATTCAGTCTTGCAGTTGATGTGGATGGTGAGCCTGGGTTCACACATGATTTTTTGGGTTTGGGATTTTCAAAATAAATCCATTTTTCATCGCAAGTAATGATACGATGCAAAAAAGACTTTCTTTTATACCGTGCAAGCAAAATTTCACAAGTGTTTTTGTGTTTTTCCATCTTCCTCTCATTCAATGCATGTGGAACCCATCTGCCGACTTTCTGGATCTTACCCATCTCTCGTAAACGATTGGAAACAGCTTGTTGACTAACGCCTAACTGCTCTGCTAGTTGTTTTTGTGATTGACTATCGTCTTCCTGTAGCAATGTTTCCAATTTTGTATCTTCATATTTTTTTGGAGGTTTTCCATGTTCTTTGTAAGATCTAAGTCACCACTTTTGAAACGCCGAAACCATCGTTCACACATATCTTGCGATGGAGCATATTCACCATAAGCTTCTCGAAGCAGTCGGTATGATTCAGCAGCAGTTTTTTTCAAATGAAAACAAAACAGTAGTACTCTCCGCGAATGCTCTTTATTTGGCACAAAATATTACATTTTTAAAACAGTAAAACAAAACTATATGATCACTTTTCAAATTATAACTTATACACATTTGACACTTAATGATAACTTAACAAAACGCCATATGTGTTGAAACTTTGAACTATAAACACTGTTTGCGCGGCAAGTTTGAAAAAAATCCGCATTTCATACTTGTAGACCTGGTATATGTTCTATCAGTTTGTAAAACGGACAACAAAATAGAAAAACTTCAAAAAAAGCTATCTTTAACGTCTAGATCTTAATACCTGAGGTTAAAACGACCACGATTTTAAGTTTTGGCCATTTTTTGAAGAAATATTATTTTTTAATAGTTTTTGACAAATACTGTTATATTATTTGACACTTATATTGCCCCTTAATCAATGATTCATACTGTAGGATTAAAGCGATTTTTACACCATAAATCTTCGGAAGTAAACAACGTAGAAGAATAACAGGGAATCATTGGCCTAAGTGTTTATAAAATACAATTTTTTTAATAGTTTTCGAGGAATAATTTTATATTTTTTGACACTTCTATTGTCCCTTAATCAAAGCTTCATGTTGTAGGATTGAAGCGATTTTTACACCGGTGAACCCTTCTCTTTTTTCACCCTCTCTTCCGCACATCCCTCCCAAAAGGGGCGCTCATATAAAGGGAATTATTTAATTACAGCATAGAGTGGAGAGAGAAATTTACCCCCTCTTTTTTAATTAAAGTTGCGCCGAACGAATTCATGTAGGTGTATGTATGTCTGTATAAGTGCTCGTGTGTGTGTGTGTTTGTGTGTGTGTGTATGTGTGTGTGTATGTGTGTGTGTATGTGTGTGTGTACGCACATACGTATGTGTGCGCTCCATTAGTTGGGCAATTTCAAACATATGATGCATCGTTTCATCTCTTTCTGACTTTAGTGTGTATTCTATCTCTCTTTACTAGAAGTTCATTAAATTGATGTCTACTCTAGATTTTGGATATATTGGCTTTTTTATCAACATTTTACAGTTCTAAATCCTAAAGACCACCAACAATATACTGAAATTATAGTGCTTCCCAGACCAAATCTAGCACCAGTTTCAAATACGAGGCTGATCTATAGTCCGTTCAAACTTTAGAAGAGGGTCATCTAAATGAGGAATCTCTCTAAACTTTTTTGATCACGTACCCCTAAACCAAAAAAAAATAAACATCACGTACTCCCAATATATATGTTACCGCCAATGATCGAATAGCGAGCAGTGTTAACAATGACAGATATAAATAAATAAGCAAACTCCTTTAAGGCGGCGCACAACCCTATAGTTCTGAATAGTTTCTTATACAAAACTAATAATCTGAAATAAAATTAATAATAATCTATACATCAAAATTTGCAGCGAATTTTTATCTATCTAATAGGATGTTTTAAATTGTAGATAAAACTGTCATGTAATTGTAAATAAGCTAATTGCATAATGGACGCCGTCTTGTAAACCAATCGATGCATATTTGCGTACGATGCGGCAAATTGTAGCTAAAGCTTCATTCTACAAAAAGGTTTTGAGTCATTTTGTTCTATTGTGAAAGGTACTTATAGTTATTGTAGTTAGTAGTCTATATTTGCCGCCATCTTGAATCTGTCGCGGTTTTCAAAATAGGTGTTAGGAGTAAAAATGATTTAATTTTTGTGAAGAATACATGTACCAAGTGGCATTCCATTATCATCAAGTATAATATTTTTCGACGAGGGTTCTAAACTATAAGTAATCAAGTCGAAAAAATTGTTGACATATTATTTGAACATTTCTACACAACGCTATATAAATATAAAAGTTTTTTGACACGCATAAATAGATTTAAAAAATTACAGAACTTTGTTGCTGATGTAAATTATTAAGTTATTGAGCGATAATATTTTTACAATAAATGCTTCTGTAATTAAAAATATCCTATTAGAGAGATAAAAATTCGATGCAAAATTTGATGTATAGATTGATACTAATTTTATTTCAGAATATTAGTTTTGTATAAGAAATTGGTAACCTCTGGGGGTTATACGCAGCCTTAAGCTTATTTCGAGCCTTTCGGGTTCTACTGTCCTAGATTTTTACTAACTAAACCTAACCTGTCATTGGCCAGTCGCTGTTAATACATTCAATATACTTCCTCATACGTATAAAGTGTTAAAATGAATCACGCAGCGAAAGGCCTTCATCTTCAAGAACCAATAAAAATGTCGACAGAATCCGGGATCTTGTGCGTTCAGATCGTCGGTTGATTGGCAGAGTTTAATTTGACTCACACTACCGTTCATCAGATTTTGACAAATGAATTGGGAATGAGAAATGCCTTGTCACACAGCAATTTCACAGCAGTTTTTGACCAGTAAAAATATTCCTGTGGGTCCTCAACCTCCTTATTCGCCTGACTTAAGTCCTTGTGACTTTTTCGTCTTCCCAAGATTGTTCTTTCCATCGTGTTCTGTCCTTTGTATATTTTCTTATCTCCTCATACTTTACGCTTCTCTTCGCAGCAACTTCTTTTGTTTCTTGGTGCCAGGTTTTTCTCGGTCTTATTGGTCAACTTTCTTCACTGTTCTTGCTTCATAAACTCTTTTAACTATTTTGTCTTCACTCATTCTGTGTATATGTCCCAGCCATCTTAACCGTCCTTCTTCTATTATAGTCTCTACTGGTTTTGTACGTAGATTTTCTCTAAATACTTCATTTCTTATTCTGTCCAATTTTGTTTTACCTTCTATTTTCTTTAAAAATCCCATTTCGGAGCTTCTTATTTTAGACCTGTGCGTCTCTGTAGTGGTCCAGGATTCTGAGGCGTATGTCAAAATTGGTACTGTCATTTTTTTGAAGATCTCTACCTTGATGTTAGTTGGTATTTCTTTTTTAGTTAAGAGCGATGCTTTGATGCTATCGAACATTCTTCCTGCTGCGCCTACTCTTTCCATAATTTCTTCATCCATTTTTCCATCTTCCGCGAAAATTGTGCCTAGGTATTTGAATTTTCCTACCTGTTCTATTATTTTGTCTATTTTTATTACGTGTTGCATTTTTGTCCTGCTTATTACCATTGTTTTTGTTGCTCTATTTATTTATACAGTTGTAACTCAAAACTTTCCTAGCGCCCTACATAAGTAATCAATAAATTGAAACAAAATAATCGATTATTTCAATCATTCGATTAATTGTTGTCATCTCTAGTTACCTAAAAGAAAGAAATTACACCTACTGACCAATTCCATACCACACTGTCACTCTGCAAGGGTATATTAGACTACTAGCAAATCTAGATTTTGTCATCTCTTAGACACATTTGTGGCTATTAGCCTATATTTCTTTCAGTTTCCCTTTCTTCATTTATCAGCTGTTCGTAAACTTCCCCAAATTTAATCACTCAGATGACACATATTCCCCATTCGTACACTGGTTAGTTCTAACAATTCCCGCGGCTGTGAATGGCGTTGGTATCCATTTCCCCTATGCGAGGTTTCGCGATGCCTCGGGCTGGTTTTAAAACAGCGACGTTCTACGGCAATAATTCAATAAGGGATATAATGGCCCTTTGCATATTCATGTTGCTATTACTTTATCTTACACGGGACACTCAAGCACAGGAAGAGAAAGAAAGGATTGAGAAGGATTAATGAATGAAAAGGATAATGTTTAATTGAAATTAAAAGGTGGTAATTACAAGAAAATTTCTACGTACAAAAAAATTTCATCTGACTTAAATAAAATAGAAAACCACTTGCCAAAGTATCTCAATTACAGATGGGTTGTTCACGAACCATTTCATTCACTGAGCTGAATCAGTACATTGACCAAAGTGAGCCGGCTCCTCAACTTTAAAAGAACCGGCTCACTACATATTTCATGTATTTGGATGGACGTTTGCGAGATTGGACACTGTAACCGAAGTAAGACGGTATTCATATTTACGTGAAAAAACCTTAATAAACATTCACAATTCTTAAATTAGTGGACTCGTAAAATATGCATTGTGTATAAAATTAGTAGATATAGTAAAAGAGAATTTATTTGACAGATTGATCGATTGAGAACCGATAAAGAAATATATACAGCTCAGTCGCTGAAATTCAGTTCGTCATTTTGCGTCATAACTTCAATGACAAACTTTGTGGCGAAAAAATAACTAAATCGTTTTTTTTTTTGCATGTGAATTATAGACTAATATTGCCCTTTACTCTTTTATTTTACTAAAACATACCTTTTGAAGTCATATTTAGTTTGTGTTCGATAGTCATTTTGAAGATTTACAAATTTTAAAAGTGTTTATTTATAGGGACATTAGTATTGGTATCCCTGAATAAAACGATGTTTACATTTGTCTTTTAATAATACGTCTGTTGTGTTTTGATACTGACTTGTGTTCAAATATCTAACTTAAAGTAATTTATAAAAACCTTTTTTATTTAGTTTGTTGTTTATTTAGCAGTTTTGTATTTAGTTATATATTTTCTTATCGATTTTCTTATTTGATTTTGTGTGTACTGCATAGTTTTTAGGTTATATTCAACTTACTTTTATTTTCTTTTCTTTGATCATATTTTTGGATCACAACAGTCCTTTATAGGACTATTTTGCATATTAGAATAGTTTATTTGTTTCTATTCTGTTCTTATTCTTATATTTTTGTATATATATATATTTAAGTGACAGCGTACAAATATTAGATTCGTTAAATAGATGAATGTAAACGTACTAAACCTGACGTCACATTTTTTTGTGACGTTTTAAGTGACGCAACTGCACTGTTTCGCCGATTTCACGAAGACCCTTTTTAGACCCTTTTTTCCTCGATCAGATAATATATTTTTTAGTCTGCTTTGAGTGCGATCCTTGTGGAACACCACAGGGTCTATGAACTCAAATTAAAAAGAACAAAATTAAGATATCTTGAAGAAGTACTGCGCAATCTTCTTCAAAAAATTTATAATCAAATTATTCGTTTATCAATTGTCGAATTGGTTAAATTTTTCGTAGTTTTTCTACAATTAAAACTTGCAATAATCAATTAGTTCATAGGTATTCGTTTTCAGACCCTGCATCAGGAGAAGGGTTGTAGTTCCCGCGGGAAGGGCGGGAAAAGGGGAAGCTTTAATCAATTGTGGGTACATTCACCGCAACAACTCAAAGTACATTCAACACCAAAATTATATAGATTGTTTCTATTTTCATAATTAACGTTCAGATTTAATCTTTGAAAAAAAATTGCTTAAGATGATAATGAGGTACCCAGTACAAAGTTACATCAAATAGGTTATTTTGTGCTTATTTCTTACATTTTGTAAAACAATTTGTATTAAGGAAGAACTAAAATCCAACTTATTGGAAACACATTTTAAATTTGCTAATTATATTGTTAATTGTTAAAAATGCCCTTTTCGTAAAACCAGTACAACGCACTATAGAGATAAAAATCTGCAAACGTATTGCCAGGAAGGTATTTAAGACTTCTCTAAATAGTGATTCAAATTTGGTTGCTTTATGATTAATAATAAATTCTATAGAAGGACGCACAATTTGTGCTTTTTAGTCAACAATGTAACTGACGAGTGAATTTTCACACATTTCAGGGTTTTGTAGTTATTTAATAAATGTAAAGCCGCATTTAGACTTCTTTAAATTAACGAGTTATAGACTGTGTGTTGTGTCGCTCTGGCTTATGCTTTAATGCATTCTTTTATCGCTCCATGTACCGTTCACATCTGTTATAAGTTAGTACGTTACGAATAGCCCTCCATCTGTGAATTTTGAAACCAACTATTTAGCTTAAAATATTTTATATGAATATCGTTCTTATAATTCTGTTGTCTTTGATTTTAACTACCTAATTACCTAAATTTATCATATTTACTGTCCGTCTTTTTGAGCAAGATTTGTTAATGATGACATTATGTTAGGTTATGTAAAGGCATTCGATAACTACGGTGTCACTGATAGACTGCGATAGCCAATGTGTTTATATGTCTCATTAAAACATCTCACTAGCTATAAGTTTAGATAATAGGGGATAGGCATGATTTTTTTTAAATTTTTTATTATATTCCTCTTGTTGCATATAAACATAAAAAACAGTTTTTATTTATTTTTTTTTGTAATTTGAATGCTTAAAAAAATCATAAATGTATATAGCGCGCGAAAACGACGTGTGACGTCATACCCCTTCTAACTGACGCATGACACTACTAGCTTACCGGCGTACATAGTCTGTTGTGAACTTATTTGTTTGTATAACTTTTATAGGTTATGTAAAGTTAAAGTGATTTTAATTAAAATAAAGTTTAAATCTATAAAAACAATTTATACATGTTTACCGAATTAAATTTTATATTAAAATAGATAACTTATATTGCAGTATTTCAATTATGCCTCTAACGTTTTGTAACTTCATTTAAACAATGTAGTAAAATTCTGATATCTAAATTACATAAATATTTACATTTTACAGAGTTGCAGCGTTTGTTTACATAAAGTTATAGAATATAAAATAAAAATTACTTACAGGTCTGCTTTGACACCACGTATTTCTTCAGCACTGTAGCATTCATTATTTTTCATATATTCCATGAGCATAAATGCATCAATGTTGGGTAAATTATCACTCTGAGCCCTAACAAAATCTTTATCTGCCATTTTAATAATAAATGCGTGAAAAATTGTTTAAAAACAAATACAAAACTCTCGAACAATACAATATACACACGTGTAAAGATTATGTTGTAGCTGTATCTGTGACGTGAAACCCCTATCGTTTGATGTCATACTCAGTCGTTTTTACTCGACAACCTTCGCTCCGTGGTCGGCTTATTTCAAATTTACAATATTTTAATTCAAAAATTTGGCTATAATATTAATTAAAATGTAATTTTTGTTTTGTTAGGTGACATAACTAACATTAACATATCAAAATAAAGTAGTTTTAAGGAAATACAAATTTTATGCATATCCCCTATTATGACAATCCACAACAAATAGCGTATTAAATTTGGAGGTCTGAACGGTTTCACGTCTTATCATATGACAAACTTTGTGGTGACAATGAACAGTCCATAAGCTACAGTGCATAAGCTACTGATTTAAGAGCTCTGAATGCGGTTTTAGTTTTTGTAAAACCTTAAAAGGTAGCCCTCGTAAGTTTAAGTGTTTCGCGGAACGTGGATTAAGAACCACTGTTCTGTAGACACTTAGCTAGTGTTCTGATGTATATTATTTGACTTTATTTTTAACTTTCCTTATCAGGTACTAAAAGATAACGCTTCATATAAGCAGGTATCTTATTGTTGTTTAAGATGATAAAAAAATTGTATATATTCTTTTTTCTATTTTGGTCATATTAAAACGTCTCCCTACCTGATTCGGTTAATTTAATCGTCGTGTCTTTGGGCCACTTAGTGTCGGTCCGTTGTGGGATTAACGTCGGGACGCCGCGCACCGCCAAGCGACGCCTTGGGCCTTATTAGCGTCGCCACTACCACGACATTCTATTTGTTTGCTTTTCTCATTTTTTTAAGTGTTTGCGATTTTTATTTGAAACGTTCACATATGGCTTATTGAATTTAATCATAAAAAATGTTATTTGAAGAAAAAAGGTAATATTTCTATATGCCAGAGGTCGAGAACTGTAAGTCTAGAAGTGTATGGGGCATTTCACAAGCCAAATGGCATGTTGTAATGTGGAATTATGCAAATTGCAGCAAATCCACAGTAAAAAAAACGAATGTTTTACTTGTAATAGGTCTGTCATAATTACACAGGAGTTGAGACAGATGGCTCTAGGGCCGCATGAGGCTCTTATTTGAAAAATTGCTATTATTTTGAATAATAGATAGAATTTTTTGCATTTCGTTTTTGAGATATATCCATGCGAAGATGAATATTTCTATAAATCACGCCATATTAAAATTTATCATAATTTTAAAATACGCAAAACAAGTAAGGCCTCAAATTTTTTCTAGACTTAATTAACTACGAAGAATCTAGCGTCAGGTTGTTTTCTCTAACCGTTTTTGAGTTGTGATTTTTTTAAACTCACAATTTTCACAAATTATGTAAATTATGCCATAAAAAAAATTGTCATAATCTCAAAACGCATTAAACGATTAAAGCCCCAATTTTTTTCTAGACTAAATAAACTACAAGGAATCCAAAAATTTCACCCGTTGGTCGCTATCTTTAACCATTTTCGAGTTGTGATTTTTTTATTTAACAATTTTCACAAATAATATAAATTATGCCATTCAAAAAATTGTCATTATCTCAATACGTTTTAAACGATTAAAGCCCCAATTTTTCTCTAGACCAGTGGTTCCCAATCTTTATTACTTGTGGAGCCCTTTTTAGAATCAATTTCTATGACGGAGCCCCTAGGCCTACCCTATGTCTTATAGATTAATGGTATTTAGAAGTAATGTTACGGGGAGGGGGTAGATTTTTTAGTTAATATAAATTCACTTTTCTCTTTCACAGCTCACATATTGATAGATAGACAAATTTTTATAAAATAAAGCAAATAATCAAAATACACGCAGATTATTCAAACAAAAATGCATCTCGCCGATCACATTCCAGCTAGTCATAGAGTCATAAACCAGCTAGAGCAGTGGCGAATTAAGTTGCTTGGGGGCCCTGGGCGGTAAAATTAAAATGGGCCCTCTACTATTTTAAATAGAATGGAAATATTTGTATATAGACTTCGGTAGCCCCCCCCACCCAGTCCGCCCACCGCTTAATTCGCCTTTGTATCAAATAATTTGTTTACGTATTTCCCGAGTAAATTTAAATAAACCACCCCCACAACTCTGGTGTAGTGTTAAGAAATACGTTACATATCACTCATGTCATCAAAATATTAATATATCCTGTTTTCAATTTCCCGCGTAAATTTAAATATAAACCACCCCAACTCTGAGTAAGCGCTACATAATTAATGTAACAATGTGACCAATTACAAGTGTACAAAACAATTTTTCCCTCCCCCCTAATCTTTAAACCATCTAATATCTATTTACTCTCATTGAAAATACCCCGGATCAATATACGAGAGGAAGTGAGAAAGAAGAGGGAAGAATATTAGTGGGAGAAGGACAGAGACAAGCTATCCAGACTCCAGGCTGATTGAATGGGATAGCCACATGGGAGACAACCGGCCCTTATTTAAACAAGAAATACCACGTGGCTTAATAAGATGTTTGGGATGTTCAAAAATTGATTGGACGATTGTAAATGTAATTATGGAACAAATAAATTATAAACATAATCATATAACACGAGATACTACCCAAATATTATATTTAAAAAAATCTGAGTGATATTTTGGATGTTCAATAATTGACTGGACGATTGTAAATGTAATTATGGACCAACTAAATTATAAACACAATCATATATTATATTTTAGACTAGATATAAGCTGTTCACTTTTGTAACACTAGATCTGGTTATTTTGGTTACTTTTATGGTGTGTTACTGACTTTAAATGTCAATTAAAAATATTCCTTACGCTGTAAAACCGACTTTAGGTTGATAAGGTTATGATCATTATAATCAAGATATAATTTTTCATTATGACATATGTCAAATGGATCGACATTTTAAAAAATGACATTTTTTAATACCAACATGACATACAGCTTCAAAGGTGCAAACTATTGAAAACAAAATTCCCTCTTAGTTTGTTCTTACAAAAGTGAACAGTTTATATAGGCTATTCCAAACGTTTAGGCGGAACTAGATTTTGAAATCTTGTAATTTTTATCTATCAATTCGAACTTTTGGTCATTTTGTTTAAGTTTTGTAAATCATACTCATATTGCAAATTCTAGATTAAATTGATTGTCATTATAAAATGTCCTTTTCATTGCATTTTAATTTTTTGTAATTCTTAATAAAAAAAATTCCATTTAATTATTTTTTTGTCTTTAAAAATAGATTTTTTTTTGACATGTCATTCGTTTCCATGGTTTCAATGTTGGAATTTTAAATTTTCACATACCAAACCTGAAACATGAAATAAACCAAGAAAGGTCCCTTTTCATGACAACCTAAAAGAACGAAATTTCCATTTAGTCCCGCCTAATCGTTTGGAATAGCCTGTAACACAAACATTTAAAAAAAAACGATTCAACTGTGTGCATTACTCTTTTTTTTCACACCCCTTTGATGATCTACGATGGGGGACAATATATTTTTGTAAAAAATCGTGTCAATAGCTTTAATTTGATACCACTCAAAAATTAAAAAATATATGTATATATATATTTTTTTTCGAAAACAGTAAACTTTTTTCAACAATCATGCATTAAATTTTAGTCTATAATCCATCCAAGATGTTTTCTCACCTGAGTAGGCCATGATTTTTTTTTGTGAAGTAGGTTATTAAAAAAATTTGCCGGTGTTAATATTTCATATAAGTCACATGAATGGTATTTTATAATTATTAGAATATTTTCACATGTCTAGTTGTATTTTGTGGCTACCAACAATACTGCCACCCTGAGCTGCATAGGTCACATGAATTGTATTTTTGAACTAAAATTATTTTATTTTCAGGTCTAGTTATACTTTGTGGCTACCAACAAAAATGCCCCGGACCCTAAAATAAAATAAACCTAAAATGATATAAAAAAAAAAAAATTAAGATACAATTTCGATGGACTTATGCATTACTCAATTTTTTCCAGATTTTTAGAACAACCCTTCTGAGAAATAAGATGAGAACAATAATTTTGGTAAAAATTGCGTTGATACTCCATTTATTTATTTTTTATATGTGGGTCAAAGTGATGTATATGTATACCAAATTTGAATAGGGTTGTTCAAAAACAAAGGGATTTATAAGTATGCAGGCCAAATTTCAACTCTCTAGGTTCAACCATTTGGCCACAATTGCTTTCTTAAATAGACAAACACATGTCATGTCCAAGGAACATGCCTACAAAACCCTGTACTACTACAGGTTAGATCAAATGTATTCCAAAAATGCAATGGATACTGTATTCCAAAAATATATCTTATTTGGACACTACTGTTCCAAAAGTGGTGACATATTACACCAAAAATGCACTATGTTGACTGTATTACCCCAAAAAAATAACTAATGACCACTATTCGGTCTATTTGATGAAATATACTAATCCAAATAATGGACTGGTATTGTCCAATCTTTTTCCAACAACAAAACGTGGAGAATTCATCAAAAAATTATTTTATTTTCTAGTAGTAAAAATTTTAGTAACAATAAAAACCAACTCAAAGAAAACAAGAGGTTTCAGTTGATCTAGAAAGGTGTTTAGAAAGAACTGGTGACCATAAAAACAATACTGCAACAAAGTTATTATAAAATATGAGTTTCATCAATATATTTAATCAAAAATTAATTTATTTTCCAGTAATAACATATTATGACAATAAAAAAAGTATTTTGCTGCGTTACCAGTTCACAAAGAAACAAAATAAAAGTTCCAGGTGATCCAAAAAGATGTTTAGAAAGATCTAATAGCAAGAAAAATGCAAATCGACAACGAAAATATCATGAAATAATTGGTTTTATAAATATATTTCGATGAAAATGGACTTTTAACGATAAAACAATGATCAAATGTCAACAAACACCAAAAGAAACAATAGTACACTTTGTAGAAAACATCGAAAGAAGCATGCCTATCAATTGGCGGAGTAATTATCGAATTTTGGTGCCTCCAATGTGTTTCAAAGTTGTTTTGGAGCAATATTCATCATCTTGGAGGTATTAATAAGGTCCTCCAGTATTGGAAAGATGGGAAAATGATTCAGGAATTGTATGTTTTGAAGTTAACTAGAAAACAAAACAACACCATGCTTCAAAATTTTAAGCATCAACAATAGACAACGAAATTCGAGTTTTACAAAATAATTGCCTGCCTAATTCTATTTAGGTCATTTTTATAAGGGTCTTGAAGTTAATAGGAGGTTTTCCCAGCATTAATACAAATTCCTAGAAGGTACAATAGAGATATTGGCTTACTTTTAACCTCCAGTGGTGTTTTTCAGCCAGAATAATCTCGAAAATTCCAAGAAACGGCAAAAAGTCCACAAATACCGAACAGATTAATACACAACACTTCACAATGTTACTAAAATAACATAAGTTCACTATATTTTCTTTCACAACACGAAAACAATCATAAAAACCTCAAACAAAACACGATCTATATCATCCAATGTCTCATCTATGACTGAAAACTGAAAACATTACAGGATCTAACAAAACCTACATCGTCTTTCATCGGGTATATTCGGAAAACAACCACGAGCGCCACGTATACGAGTGGTAGAATTTTGAACTAACATACACGATGCTGCCAGCATCAGATGTTATGTCAAAATGAGACACTGTTGAAAATTGTAGGCGTGTTTTTGAGTAACACCGTTGGATTCTGCGCCTTGATATAACCAATCAGAAAGATTGGAGGAGGAGTTAGATTGTTTTCTGGAGACCAGGTGATAGATACAATAATTTTGATTGGTGAAAGATGTTACGCCTTCTAGATAATAGATACACCTGAATTTCTCTACTCATTTTTGAGTTTAAGTATTGATATGTATAGGCTGATGTGTTAATTGAATGATAAATTTACAAATTAGCCAATAAATTAAGATAATAATTAGTAACATGTTATTGGAAGCCTCAGTTTTACGTATCTTACTATTATCCTTACAGGACAACATCTTAAGGACATAGTGCACTGTGTGCGTAAGGAAATCACTATATTTGGTCACTATAGAACAACTTCATAAAGAATAATGAATTTAAAAAATAATGTAACTAAATCCAGAACTAAACAAACAATCTATGGTCTTTACATACAGTGGATATCGTTTATAACAACAACTGATATAAAGACGAAAAATGGCTTGAAATTTGGGTCTAATTATCTTTTATAACAACGGATCACCACTGTCTAACGCGAAAACGCCGGAGAAGTACCAAATTGGCTAGGGCAGGAGTCGGCAACCTTTCAGTGACAAAGAGCCATATCTATATTGAAAACCAAAACAATAACATGAAGAGCCGCTAAAAAATATATGCTATATTAAAGAAAAAAACGTAAAAATGGTTATTAATATATAATGTATAAATAAATTAATATTTACTTATACATTTAGTTTGTGATACCTATTGCACTTGCCAGTATATTACATTATAATAATTTTTTTACTGGGACGATTGCTACTTGCATAGTGTTCAATAAGACTTCAATATTTGGTAAATATTCAGTAATCTTTAACTTAAGGCAGCACTCAAGTTTCAGGTCAGTAAGATTACTTCTTAACTGACTATTAATTTCATATGTGAAAAGACTTGCTCACAGTAACGTGTGGATCCGAAAATTGTCAGTAGTCCAAAAGCATAATTTTTTAAATGAACGATTCTGGAAGACGATTCCAAGCTTCGAAAACAACTTTATCTACATCTTGAAAATTGCGAATTTCGGTCCACTTATGCTGGATAAAATGAACTTTTCTCTTTCTAAACTTTCCAGTTCAGAATTAACTTTTAAGAATATATTATTCCATAAATCTTTGGATTTCAAATCCAATAATTGAAGTTCAAATTGTACCTGATTAATCAATGGGAATGGTGATAAATGTAATTGCTGCATATCTGCTTCAATTGGTTTTGTCAAAAGAGCTAGTGTAGCTTTATATTTTCTAAACTCTTTAAATCTTTCTCCAAAAGCTTCTTGCATGTTAAAAATAGTTTGTGCAAAAAAAATTGCATTAATAACGTTGTTATTGTCCTTATGTTTTTGAAAATTAATAAAATGTAAAAATGTTTCTGCACGTTTATCAATTATCAGAAATTACTTCTTCTAAAAGGGAATATGCGGCAACTCGGGGAATTACCGGGCGTGAATTGCATCGTAAAACATCCTGAACAATAAAACAACTGTATAGTATAGGCAGAAAGTTGAAAATTAAAAAATAAATTATATTAAAATAAAAACCAGCCAATTTTCAAAGAAACACAATATTTTCTAAAAGAGCCGCAGGTTGCCGACCCCTGTCCTAGTACATAGCAACTGTTTAGTTACTCGGATTCTACGAACCTTGTTACAGAATTGGGCTAAAAGTGTTTCAAAATTTTTATATGATATTCTCTGTTTTCAAACTTCGTTTAACTATGATTCTTCGTCTTTGAGACCATGATTCTGTATATCTTTGTCCAGTGTAGTACTAGGGGGGTGTAGAGGGGCAGTCGGCTATTCTGACCCTGTATTTATAAGCCATAATTCACGTGCGAGTCTGGACAGGTGCTTATTACGAGAGATAACAGACAGAAAATATGTTTATAGTAATACCCTCAAAGAAAAGTTTTAAAATATTCACTTTATTGCACTTGCTACAGTCAAAGACTTTGGATAACGCGCATGACACCTAAAATTTAGAGCGCTAAGTGAAATAGTACAAGATAGTTCAAATTTGATTGAAATTTTTATTTATTATTTTTTATTATTTATTTAAAAAGAACTGAAGCCAATGGCTTGTAAAGTTTTTATAGATAAATTACAATATTTCACATTGTTGTGATACAGGAAAGTTGAAAGAAACAAAACAATTTGATAAACAACTAAAGTCAAACAATAACAAATATAAAAAGTGTACAAATACAGAAAAATTCAGTTTATGGGGATAGTAGCAACTGATTGTAAAGGTCCAGTCTATTTTTAAAATTGTTCACACTTGGAGCAGACACTACACTTCCAGGTAGATTATTCCAGTCATTAAACACTCGGTTTGAAAGAAACTTGGCCCGAACGTTCTAATACCCTTTTCATACTAGATGTTTAAGACGAGTGAACTTAAAGTTCACCGATGTTTAAGATCGGTATGCTTTCACACTTGATGTTTAAATCTCCGGTGCTGTCATCAGCTACAGTAATTTTGTCCTTAAGTTACCGTCATGAAATTACCAGTTTTGAACTGTCTGCGCAGTCGCACATTTTGAATTATTATAAACAATTAAGGATATTTCATTTCATTCTACAATAAAGGCACTACAATAAAGAATATATTACACCTGTATTAACATGTAAGTCGATACATTTTATCTCAATTATTGTAGCTCTGTATTTTATTAAACACATTATTAAAATAAATAATTTTATTATAACAATAAGTATAAACTTCTTATAACGTCGATATAATACAGTATTCTTGTTTATGATAATATAAAATGTTGACAGCACAAATTCAAGGAGTATTTTTTTATAATAGAAATTAAGTTGGCAATTCGGACGAAGTTTAAGACGCAGATCTCTGTCTTAAACATCGCTTGTATTTAACCGAGGCCATACGGTTTCACATTAGCGTTTAAAAATACATTCACTTTAACATCCGATCTTAAAGATCTAGTGTGAAAAGGGTATTACGGAACTTTTCGTGACATAACTTTAACGAATGTCCACGTAAACGAGAATCTACATTAAGTACAAACAAACCAGTAAGATCATCATCAAAATTCCGATGGAGTACTCGGTAGGTAGTTATAAGATCACCACGACTTCTGCGGTTTTCCAGTTTGGGCAAATTAAGTCTTCGAAGTCTTTCATCATAGGGAAGTCTGTTGAAACCAAATGGTAAGCGCGTAGCACGTCTCTGGACTCTTTCCATAATGTCAATATCTTTTCTAAGACTTGGTGACAAAACAGCAACGGCGAATTCTAGATGTGGCGTACCCAGGAATTTAGGGGGGGCAGTAGACAAAAAGAAGTGAAGATATAAAAAAAGCTCCTCGTTTCTGAAATACAAATGATGACCAAAAAAAAAGGTCTTCACTTTTAAAATATAAGTGATGAGCAAAAAAAAGGTCCTCGAGGATCTCTACTTTTAAATCCAAATCTATATAATTGCCTAAGATCATAATGCTAAAAAAAATTAAAAATTGGTATTTCCATCCTTCTCGGGGGGGAGGGGGGCTGGAAACAACGTTTTTTTTTGTCTTTATAAAAAACTAAACATGTTTATAATGAAATTTTTTTAATAACGGAGATATCAACGTTACAAACTTATAAAAATAGTACGATTAAAAACTTACATATGATAAAAACAAAAGTAAAAATTACCAAGTATTTCGGTTACAATATTGTTCGAATAAATATCCATTATTGTTTAAACACAATCTTATACTTTATTTTTACACAAAGTAATGCGAAAGATATTTTTAGAAATTTTGCTGCAAGCAAGAGATATTTTATTTTTTAGTTCGTCTAATTTATTAATTGGATCTCTATAGACGACTTTATTTTTCAGAAATCACCACACAAAAAATTTAAATATGTTAAATCAGGAGATCTAGGAGGTCAGTTAATAGGTCCATTAGTACCAATCCACTTGTCGTCATATTTATGTTATTATTTACAAGATAGGCATTATGTGCAGGTGCACCATCATGTTGAAATTACTTCAAATTAATTCAGTTAGCTATGGGCACATCGTCAAATAAATCTTGAAAACAATTTTCCAAAAAATCTAAATACTTTACAGTAGTCACATTTCCTTCATAAAAATAAGGCCCTATTTCGTAGAATTCCAAGCATGTGTATTTTCAAGAGATATTTTACTGAAAAAATTTGATGGTTATTTTACGCTTAACGTAAGAAAAAATCCAAGAAAACCATTAAGAAATATCACAGCTACGAAAAAAATTTATGTTTATCAAAATTTTATTTTGCGCCCGAGGCGGGCGCCGCTTTCTCCACGGCCTCGTTACGGGCCTGCTTGGATATATTCATTTCTGAGGCTCATTTGGTATTTTGGAAAGACTCAAGATGCATTAAATGAAATAGCACAACCTGTTTCGAATCTGTGTATAAAGCTCTATAAATTTTAATCTGATTAACCCTTTGAAGTTTTCTTACATACCACAGGGGTGTGTAAAGGGTTGAATGACTTAGGGTCAGGATGGACAACCCTGTTTACTTTTAATTAATGGGGGAATCCGGTATTTGCTTTATTAATTGTTTTATTGATTTGAATAACTACAAGGGTCCTCTCAAAACTATGTTTTAAGAATCTTTTACAATATCAAAATTCAAAAAAAAAGATATATTCCAAAGTATTAATAATTTTTCTACATGATGTGCTTACTAAATACAATTTCAAGTCCGGGATTAAGAGGTGGTGCGAGGTCTGTTCATCCGCAATTTTTTCATGGGGGGCATTTGTTTCCAGTTCTTCTCTATACTCTGTGTTTGTTATTCGGTCCAGTTTTGTCTTCCCATTGATCTTCCGTAGGAACCTCATTTAGCTGCTTTTAAGATCCTCCGTTGTTGTCCAAACTTCCAACCCATATGTAAGTATTCGAATGGCTATAAAGACTTGGACTTAAGCCTGTGTTGGAATTTCCATTTTCCCTAAGAAGGAAGTCTTAATGCTATTAAATAGCCAACACGTTGCGAAATTTCCCTGTCTTTTTTTCCACTTGAAGAGAAAATAGATCCCAGATACTTAAACTGCCCAACTTGTTGGAGTGTTTTTCCGTTCAATGTAATAAGATGTTTTTCCAGTGTTGCACTGATGATCATACTCTTTTTTTTTTTCGCAGCTGATCTTCATATTTATTCTGCTAAGCCACTTACAGATGTCTAGGTTACCTTGCAGATTTTCTTCATTGCTATTAGAACTATCATCTGCGTAGCATATAGCTCTGAGATGTTAATTTTCTTCATTTTCCATTGCCCTATGTGGTATTTCTTTACTTCTTTTCTGGCGTTTTTAATTGCTGTATCGAACACTATTGTGAAGAGTAATGGACTTAATATACACCCTTACCTTCGACCGATTTTTGTCTCAAAATATCTAGACCTACAGTTTTGGTCTGCACATAATATTTTGTCCCATCATACAGGCTTTGTACTGCAAATTTTTAATTCGCAATATGCAACATTTTATATTGCGTCAATTCACGACATGCATCTGCTGTGACGAATACAACTGGTTAAGATCAGTTTATTCCTACTTACCAGGTCTAAATGTATGCTTCAAAATACATTGCGTGTATTAGTAAACTACAGGTATCACTCTCTGTTGTATTTTTTATATCTTGACTGGTAACTCTTTGAGTTCTAAGTAATTTATATTTTTTTTAGGGGCCCACTTTTCATTTGCGCTTCAGGCCCCCCTAACCCTAAATCCGGCCCTGTTTTGAGGTAGGTTAAAATTAATAATAATACGTCTATCGCTTTATTTCGTTAGAAACCAATAATACCTAATAGCAAAAATATGATGGGTGATTTGAAAAATTTGTCATTTTCGGCTTTTAGGTCAAATTTTACGTGGGATACACCATGTTTTGTCCTTGTCCAAAAAATTCATTTTTGTTTACTAGTGCTATAATACAATTGTCTAATCCTAACCACGCCACTGGTTTTATGTTAAATATTCCTTTCCCAATCTATTCTTTTTTATTCTCCATACTTGTATAATCCACTATAATCATCTGTCATTTAATCAATGTAAGATCTTAATTTCAAAGCGTATGGAATTGAAATAAAAACTGAAATTAGCAAATACATGAAGCAAACATTCTCTAGCTGTCATTCTATATTCCTCTGGCAAACATAGGTCATATTTGACGTTGGTGAGTTTACATTAGCCGGGGTTCGAACTCAGTACTGTTTCTGTAGGTAAACACGACTATGTACAATCTTTTGGTCAAGCACTGTTAGCTCCTTGTGTATGCAAACGAACGCGACTTTACGTTTCAATATTTGCTCGGACGATAGTTCGCTTGAACAAAGGTATTTATATTAATTATGTGTGAGAAATAAAGGATTTACTCGAAAATTTTAAGGTAAATTTGAGGTTTAAATAGTACTCTAAATACAAAACATGGGAAGAAAATAACTTTTCTTTTTACAGAAGAAAGCTCTTATAGTACAGGAAATGAAGCATTTTGGCTCGCAATTTTTTCGTCCAGCATGGAATTACTTGAAATTTTCACAGAAGGTAGGGAATAGCCCAAGGATCATTTTCTACATCATGCCGGTGTACGCTAAAACCTTGGGGGTGGTTGCCACCCCATCTCGGGGGTGGAAATTTTTTACTACATTTTAACTATAGGAATCGATGGGAAAAGTAATTCTAAGAAAAAAATGTTCTTTACGTTTTCTTCGTAAAACTAATATTTTTTGAGTTATTTGCGGTTTAAAGTAACAGTTTTTCGACGAAAAAATCGATGTTTTTAAAAAGTTTTTGACGAGTAACTCGAAAAATATGCATTTTATCAAAAAAACTGTAGAAAGTAAAATTGTAGCTTTTAAAAAAACAAACAAAATTATTTTTTTATTATTTTTCTACGACCAATACGAACCGAGATACGGCATGTTAATGGTTAACTTTTTTTCGCCAAATGCATAATTTGAAAGATTCAAAGTCAAATAACAGGAAAAATTATGCATTTTTCGAGGAAAACTCATTAAATCTTTTTTAAAGTATTTGATTAGACCTTTCAAACAAAAAAACAAAAAAGTCTTTAGCATAAAAATTAAGCGACTTATGATCAAAATAAGGTCGGTACCTACTTTTTTCTACGAAAAAATCAGTGAAAACAACCCCCTATTTACCCCCCTAATTAAAATTGATCCTCACCCTTCTGTGGTTCTCTTCTTATATGTATTTTCAGTACACCCAAGAAGTTTGACCAATTTAAAATGCCTAATTTTAGAAAAATTAGAGTTTAAAGAAAAAACGATTTTTTGCGATTTCGTATTTTTCACCCTTTTCTTCAAAATATCTCCGAAATTACTGGAGATACGAAAAAAATGATAGAGCACTAAATTGTAGCCTTTTTAATGACTTAAATTTTTCTGTCCATATATTTTCTGTACATTGAATATTTGGCGAGATATAGCCGTTTAAAACCTCTATTTACAAGCGAACACCACCTTATTCGAGCCCTTCAAATTCACCCCATTTAAAAACTAAGGAATCTTAAGGAATTTAATTTACATAGTCTTATAGCTCTTGAAAAGCCCTACAAAATCGTTTTTAAAAAAACTTTCTATCACTAAAAATGAAGGAGCTATGTTTAAAAAACCAATAAATTTTTTTCGAAACATTCGAATAGCACGGTTCTGAGCGATTTTTTTTATATCAAGGTCTAACAAGGGTGGGTTTTTAAGGGTTGAAACATTAGAAATTGTATTCCAAAGCATGAAACAATCAAAATTCAACTAATCCAAACCAAATTTTACCCATCTTAAGGTTTACAACGTTATTTTATAATTTTTGACAATTAGGGGTAGTTTTCACCCTTAAAAAATAAACAGTGCCCATGAGATTGATATAAAATTTGAAGTAGAGGGTGAGACGAACCTAATTTCATATTTTGGTGCAAATCGATGCAAGATGAAATCATTTTTTAATCCAACAAGGGTTGATTTTTAAGGGTTGAAACATTATGAAATTGTATTCTAAAGCATAAAACGTTCCATAGTTAGCTAATCCAAACCAAATTTTACCCATATTAAGGTTTAAAATGTTATTTTATAATTTTTTACAATTAGGGGTAGTTTTCACCCTTAAAAAACAAAAAGCGTACAACGGCACAATGTAGAAAATGAACTAGAGGGTGAAATGAGCCTAATTCCAAATTTTTATCCAAATCGATACTGGACGAAAAAATTGCGAGGTTTTGTCATTTTTTGAGCTTCATTTCCTGTACTATTACGCAAACAGTAACCCTTGTTAGGTTTTGTTCTAGACTGAAATTTGACTGCAAACAGAATTTGCACTGACGCTGGAACACATATGAATTAGTTCAGGCCCAGGTGATAGCTGTGGCCCGTTACCAACACAGATAATACGTTTAATCGTGAGTTCTAGGCTATTCCAGACCTTTAAGCGGAACTATGTGGTATTTTCATTTTTGTAAGTTGTCATGAACTCCTTTTAGTATGATCAAAAACCTCACTTAAACGGTAAAAGTTACTAGAATTCCAAATATAGTTCCGCTTAAACCAAAATGTTACAAAGAAACATGTGATAGCTTATGCGAGGGTTACGTTTTATGTTTTTACAAACGACCACTAGATGGCAATATTGAAATGTGTCATTACTATATTCGTAAAATTTGACATTTGTTATTGTGAAATCAGTGGCAGCTTGTAAATTGACCGAGTAGTTTGTTGATAGCGAGCGTTTAAAAAAAACAATTTGTGAATAAATTACTCATGAATGTTTTCGTTGGATGATTTTTTACGATTTTAGTAAAGGCCTAACTCAACAACAATGTATAGATTCGCTTCGTTCAACTTTTGGTAATGAAGCACCATCAGAAAAGACTGTTTACAATTGGTTTGTAGAATTTCGTCGTGGACATGCGTCCGTCAGTGATGAATCTCGTGAAGGTCGACCAAAATTGATTGTGATTAAAAAAAACATCGATGCTGTGCGCAAAATGATTGAAGAAGATCGGTATGTGACTTACTAGAGGAATCCTTTGGCATATCGCAGACTGCAATACATTCGATTTTGCATGAACATTTAGCTGTGAAAAAGATCTGTTCCCGATGCATTCCGCATAATTTGATCGAAGCTCAAAAAAAGGCTATTCATATGCATCCAAAATTTAGCAACACTATCTACTACTTGTCTTCCAAGATGAACCGAAATCCACAAAAGTTATTAGTTCACGAACCACTTCCAAGAAAATTGTTCCTTGTTTCTTCGGTTGTACTGGACATCGCAACCATTCCTTTAGAGGTACGGAGAATAGTTAATGCTGAATAGTATGCAACAATTTGTTTGCCAGAAGTCATCGACAAAATCAGGAAAAACAACCAAAAACGTCGCATCATTCTTCATCATGGCAATGTAAGCACACAGCACGTCAAACAATTGATTATTTGAAGGAGAAAAAAATTGAATTAATGTCTCATTGCCCGTATTTACCTGATTTATCCCCTAATTTTTTGTTCCCCAATGTCAAACAAAAAATACGGGGACAGTTCCTTCAAAAACCGTGTTTTTGAGATACCAACTTCAGAGTGGAAAAAAATGTTTCGATAATTGGTTTGAACGCATGCAAAAGTATATAAATCTTAAAAGGGAATATTTTGAAAAGCAAAAAACAGTTTGTTCCAAAAAAGTTCTTTCTTAGTTTTTGTAAAACTTGAAAGATAGCCCTCGTACCAATACTTGTCAGTTCTTCGGTTAGCTGATCGCTCCATCTCTTTCGAGGTCTTCCCACTGGTTGACGGGTGTTCAATCTTCCCTGCCATATCCTCGTTACCATTATGTTCTACCTTATCCTCATCACGCCCTATCCACTGCAATCGTTTTTGCATTCTACGTCAAAAAATCACTTTTTCTTACTTGTTGCAACAACTAGCTATTTCTGAACTTTCCCGTAAATGCATGTTGTTAGTTAGTTGCAATAATTATGTGATATGTCCGCATGTCTGTATGTCTGATGAATGAATTATATTACAAACAATAGATGCATGCAGGTCTCGAGGCGATCTCTGTATTATTTAAAAACTGGATTCGCATTGTATTTTTTCAATATTTCGGTGCACAATACAATTCGCTCCGAGCGATTTTAATATTTTTTAACAGCAAAAAATAGTTATATGTTAACTTATAATTTATTAATAAATATTTTTAATTTATTTCTGTTGGTTTATGAGAAAGTAAGGGATGACAAAAAGATAAAAAATATATCATAAATATATTTTTTTATTTTTCATCTTAAAAACTAAAAATTTGATGTGAAGTGTGAATTTTCAAACATTGCAGGGTTTTGCAGGTATATAATAAGTGAAAGCGGCATGCTGAGTGTGTAGGACAAATTTTGTTTTGTAGTAATCACGGCAAAATGAACGATATTTTTAAAATAATTTATCATCTGTTAATCTAAATATTTTTTTGTTAATTTTAATTGTAATATCTAATACCGTTATTTAAGTTTCTAAATAAGTGCAGTATTTTTTATATAGCAAGGTTCATTAAGATTTTGAAAATTGCGCCTATGGCTTCCACTGGTTGTTTTAAGTCATATGCTCACACATAGAATGAAAATATAATTCCAACAATTCCAACTGGTTATTAAATTTACGCTCTTAAAAATTAAATGCAACATTTGCCAAAATATAACTAGAGTGTTGATAAGATAATTTAAACAAAATAAAAATGGGAAAAAACAAAAAATAAAATTGTCTCCTCTGCCCGGGAGCGAACCCTAGTTTGCTGTGTAGCAAGCGAGCAAGCTAATTATTAGACCAGAATACACCTTCTAGTATAGTGTGTTACATAACTTTTGTACAACGTCAACCAGAAAAACACAAAAAATGCGTTATTTTCCGAAAACATAATCTGACCTAAAATTCCTGTTGTACTATTCCGGTTCACACCAATGTACATTACTTAGATTTTTTTTTTTTTAGATTTTTTATTTAAACCGTCTGGACTACACGGTCTGGGACAACATTTTTTTTTGCATAATTTTGGCAATAATCACATCAAAATAATTTATTTTGCAAAAATAAAATTTTGATCGTTATCCACGACTAAGGGCTTTCATTTCATATCCTAATCAGAATTTAAAAAAAAATATATTTTTTTTCAATTAGCACATATTTGTTTATATTTTTAGGGAGATATGTTTTTTAGATATTTTAGTATTTTTTCTGTGTGTGGGTCAAAGCGTTGTACAAGCATGCCAAATTTCAACTCTAGGTTTAGCCGTTTGGCTACAATTTTTGCCGAACAGACAGACAGACAGACAGACAGACAGACAGACGACAAAATAACGGTATAAGGGTTTTTTGGTCATACCTAAAAAGCAAAATGAATACTTACACCCCTCGTAAAGACTTTTGATTGAGACAAAAACCAAATAACCAAAAATATGACATTTTTTCATCGTTGCATATCCTTGTTTTTTAACTTCGCAATCAAATTATTTGATAATTTAACACACAGCAACTGTGGCTATTCGCCCTTTTTTATCACTACAAGTTATGATCAGTAAATATTAATGTGGCTCCTATTCTGTTCTTTGTAAGACGCAATTGGATATATTCAAATATTTAATAATTAATGAAAATTCTGATATGTACACGAAGCAAACATACAGCATTAACCAGATATTTGTCCTAACTATTTAATTATTCAATTCAGTTCTGTATCGGTTGCACGAAACTGAATTAAATATAACCTACAATTAAATAATTAATCAGTGAATAAGGTACTCTGACTTACTATTGAGAAATGAAGTCATTAAAATTCTTTAAAATTTTCATTAAAAACTCATTTTTAGGGTTTTGTAGGTATGACCAAAAAACCCTTATACCGTCATTTTGTCGTCTGTCTGTCTGTCTGTCTGTTCGGTAAAAATTGTAGCCAAACGGCTAAACCTAGAGAGTTGAAATTTGGCATGCTTATATAACTCTTTGACCCGCACATAGGAAAAATACTAAAACATTTAAAAAACATATCCCCCTAAAAATATAAACAAATATGTGCTCATCGAAAAAAAATATATTTTTTTATAATTCTGAGTAGGGTATCAAATGAAAGCCCTTAGTACGTAAATTAACGAACAAATTTTTATTTTTGCAAAATAAATTATTTTGAAGCGATTTTTGCCAAAATTGTGCAAAAAATTTTTTGTCCCACACCCTGTAGCCCAGATGGTTTAAACTAAAAATCTGAAAAAGTAATGTACATTGGTGTGAACCGGAATAGTTCAACAGGGATTTTTGATCAGATTAGGTTTTTGGAAAAAAACGCATTTTTTGTGATTTTTGGCTAATAATATACACAAGTTATAGCTTTGTAACAAGCAACACTCTAACGTGTGTGCTGGTCTAGTGGTATTTGACGCTGACTTTTCACCCATGTAACCCGATCCGATAGGGATCGAACCCTGGAGAAGAGACTATATATATATTTTTTTTTTATTCTATATTGTTTAAATTATTTTTTCAAAATTCTAATTATATTTTGGCAAATGTTGCATTTAATTTTTAAAAGCGTAAATTTAATAGCCAGTGGAAATTGTTTAAATTATAATTTAATTTTGTTTCAATGTACACGAAATCAGAGGGGCGGAACTTATAACAACCAATGGAAGCCATAGGCGCAATTTTGAAATTCTTAATGAACCTTGCTATATAAAAAAAAAAAATACTGCACATATTTAGAAACCTAAATAATGGTATTAGGCGTTCGAATTAAAATTAACAAAAAAAAAAAAAAATTAATATAAAATTTGTTTTCGCATCCAAAATAATCATCATTCACTTACTAAATACCTGCAAAACCCTGAAATGTGTGAAAATTCACACTTCACATCAATTTTTCATTTCAAGGGATTAAAACAAAAGCGGTGTAAATCATATTTTCAATAAAACTCAATTTTTATCGCTGGTCAGGATACTCCGAAAAGAAACTCTTCTTTTTATGCCTTGCAAGCAAACAAATCGAGATGTTTAAACGATAAACAATGACATTTTCGGTCAATTCATGTGGCAGCCATCTCCCTTCTTTCTGGATCTTTCCCTTGTAATCGTCGTGAAATGGATGATTTATCGACTTCGAGCTGTTGAACCAATTCTTTGAGTGTTTGAGCAGGGTTTTCTTCCAACAGAGCTTGCAGTTGTTCATCTTCGAACTTTTTCAATTGACCTGGCCGTTGTTTGTCGTGAACGTCATAATCACCACTTTTGAATCACTTTTGAATCTCTAAATACTGTTTTCGATGGACTAGATTCACCATAAGTTTTCAAAAGCAATCGATAAGCTTCAGCTGCACTTTTTTCAAATCAAAGTAGTTACCCAATCATCAGTTTGGATTTCGTAAAAATTTATCAACGATTCAATATACCCATCGAATAGTAAATCAAATAGCCAAGAGTCTTGAAGAGAAGAAATATTGTGCTGTTGTATTTCTTGACGTTTCGCAAGCATTTGATAAGGTATGGCATACAGGTCTGCTTTATATCAGGGATGGGGAGTCGACAGAAAAATTATCGACTCTCGACTCCGGAGTCGGTATTTTCGAAAATCGACTCCGACTCCGACTCCGACTCCCGACTCCTTTCACTGGTAAATTGTAAAGTCTATTCCAAATGTTTAAGCGGAACTAAATGGAATTTTTATTTTCTTAATTTATCACGAGTTCACTTTTTAACTATCAAAGTGGGCTTTTGTTAAACAAAATGATACAAAGCTTCATTCAATCCTTAAAAGTTAGTAGATTTCGATATCTAATTCCGCTTAAACCAAAGAAACAGACTATACTTACATTAAATATCTTGGGTTTGGGTGAGCTGTTTTTATAAAATGTCATTTTCATTTCATCTTGACTATTGAGTCATTTTTAATACAAATTTTCAAATATATTAGTTTAAAAAAAAGTTTCCTTTGGTTTAGGCGGAACTAGATTTTCGGTTAGTCTGATTTTCGGTTAGTCTGTTCCAAACGATTAGGCGGAACTAACCGAAAATCTAGTTCCGCCTAATCGTTTGGAACAGACTATACTTTATTTTTCATGTCACTTTTTTCTCTTGACATATAAATTTTAGCTGCCAACATGAAACATAAAATACTCACAAAGCCCGTTACAACTTGAGAAAATAAAAATCCAGTTTAGTTTCGTTTTAACATAATAAACAAAGTATACAGAAAAAGAAAAATTAGATATGACTAAAAATTAATTAAATTTTTAACTGGAAAGCGTGAAGGAAACCGGAATTGAATATTTTTAATTTCATTTTCGTTCATGAACAGAGAAAAAATGTCGTTCCTGTTTCCGTACTTTAAAAAATTCTGGTAGTATGGTATTTTACTTTCGTTTTCGGATTGTTCTCATCCTTGATAAATATGTAATCAAAGAGTCGGGAGTCGATAACTTTTTCCGACTCCCGACTCCGACTCCGACTCCTCCAAAAAGCTTCGACTCCTCGACTCCCGACTCCCGACTCCGACTCCGACGCCCCATCCCTGCTTTATATACTAAATATCTCCTATCCAGGAATTATTACTTCCTCTTTAAGTCCTACTTGACAGATAGAAACTTCTCAGTTAAATACAATGATGCCCTATCAATTTACTATCTCATAACATCTGGTGTCCCTCAAGGTAGTGTACTTGTGCCATTCCTTTACCTACTTCATACTGCAGATATACATGAGACAGACGACACTATGATATCTGCATTTGCTGATGACGTTGTTATACTATTAACAAACGACGATCTGAACGAAGCTTCTACAAATCTTCATAGTCATCTAAATCTTATAAACCAGCGGTTCTTAACCGGGGGGTCCCGACCCTTTGCGATTCTATTATTTCAGGGGAGGGTGGAACACCCAACCCCCCCCCTGGCAGCGGCCTTGGTATGATTATTACAAAATAAAGAATAAAATGTTCTTCTAAATTATAGTAGAAAATAAATTTCTAATACAAATAAAAGCATTTAAAAATTTTTCACTCGGAACTGAACCGAAAACCGAAAAAAAAACGTAATTTTTGCCAGAACGAAAACCGGAACCGAACTGATATATATTTTTTTAATTGAACCGGAAAGAAAACCGAAACGGAAAAAATAACGGTTCGAAGCCCTGTAATAAATTTTAAAAAACATTTTTAAATTTATAAATGCTGTGCACTGTCGGGGTCCATTTATTGTTTATACATTTATTGTTAAAATACAGAACTACGCAAAAGCAATTTAGTTCCGCGTAACGTTTAGAATAGGCTATAATGCTAACACTGATTAACAATATTATAAAAAATTTAAAAAATTATTTTTAATTTTTTTATATTTAAATTGCTGTGCACTGTCGTGGACCATTTATTGTTTACGCAATACAGAACTACGCAAAAAAATCCACATTAAAATTCTCATTAGCGAAACTAATTAAGAGGATTAATTTCTTTACTTAATCCTTTATTGAATAATTTTGGTCGACACTACGTCACTAATCTTTCCAAATATTTCTCGTTCACAATCGTTGTCGACACAGCACATGTTGACCAGTGCATTTTTTGTATATAATACCCTTAAATTAGTAACTACCTTAAGCGCTAGTAGCCATAAATGCTGTGTGTACACATTTTTACCAGTTTTATAAAAAGTTAAATTTGAAAAAGTGCAATAGTGATGAAACAAGTTGAGTGTCTATTGAAGGGTTAAGAAGGGACGTCCTATACTGACTCGACATCCCTTGGGAGCTAATAGCCAAAGATGCTGCACACCATTTTCACAAAATTCAAAAAATTCTGTGGATTTTAAATTTTTTGTAAGTATTGTACAGGTAAATTTTATGTTTTTTCGATTGAATATTTTTAATAGCTCGAAGTATGCATGTTCCTTGGATGCTAATAGCCGAAAATGCTACACACCATTTTTTTAAATTTACAAAAATTCTGTGTATTTTACATTTTTTGTAAGTATTGTGAATTTTTGGAATGTTTTTACGTCTCAATATTTTTAACAGCTCTAAGTTTGTATGTTCTTTGGGCGCTAATAGCCTAAACTGCTATACACCATTATTTCAAATTTCAAAAAATTCTGTGGATTTTAAGATTTTTGTAAATATTGTGCAGGAAAATGGTTTTGAAAACATTTTTTCGATTCAATATTTTTAATAGCTTTAAGTTTTATGTTCTTTGGGTGCTAATAGCCAAAGATGAAGCAGACTATTTATACAAATTTCAAAAAATTATGTTGATTTTAATTTTTTTGTAAGTATTGTGTAAGTAAATTTTTGGAATGTTATTACGTTTCAATATTTTTAACAGCTATAAGTATGTATATGTTCTTTGGGCGCTAATAGCCTAAAGTGCTGTACACCATTTTTTCAAATTTCAAAAATTCTGTGAATTTTAAATGTTTTGTAAGTATTGTGAAGGTAAATTTTTGGAATGTTTTTTCCATTCAATATTTTTAATAGCTCTAAGTTTGTATGTTCTTTGGGAGCTACTAGCCAAAGATGCAGCATACCATTTTTTCAAATTTTTAAAAAATCTGAATTTTAAATATTGTTCAACACCATTTTTCCAGTTACAGAAAAATTAATGCGAACTTTTTACGTCAAGATTTGTTAGTATATAATAAGTGATTTTTTTTTTGGCACAGTTTTTTGTCAATAAATTTCTCAAAAAAATGGATTTTTTGATATTTTTTTTTAATCTGTACCTCAGATTTTATTATATACTTGATTCAAAATTTAAAAAAAATAGTTTTAGAAAATATTTCTATATTTTTTTGGAATATTTTTCGATTCAATATTTTTAAAACAATAGTGAATCTATATGTCTTTTGAAGCATAATAGCCGAAGCTGCTGTACACCATTTTTACCAGTTACTGAAAAATATGTATTTTTTTTTACGCCAGGTTTTGTAAGTATATTATTAAGTGATTTTTTTTTGGCACATTTTTTGTCAAGAAATTTCTCAAAAAAATGGATTTTTTTGAATCTGTACCACAGATTTTATTTTGTTTTTTTTTTATTTTTATGGCCATTACTGCTTTGGCAATTAGCCAGGACAATTATTTTTTGAAAAATTCCATGCCTGAACGGGATTCAAACCCGAGACCTTAGCAACGCAGAGCATATGTGTTACGACTACGCTACGCCGGTCGGCTTTTTTGTAATTGACAACGTAACTTAATTAAAATTTAAAATTATTTTTCAATAACATATATTTCTATATTTTTTTGGAATATTTTTCCAAAAATATTTTTAATACAATTAAGTAAATCTATACGTCATTCGGGCGCTAGTAGCCTAAATTGCTGTATAAGTTGCTTAGTATGACATGCTCCCTAAGAACCTAAAAAGAGGGATCTATGGATGCTTGGCAACACCTTAAAAAACACAAAATATCCACGATTGCATATTGCCAGGGTTGGGGATGCAAATGTGTGCATTCAGCTCTATTGATTCTTAGCATAAAGTGCTCCCTAGGAACCTATAATGAAAGATCTGTGGGTGCTTTTCAACACATTAAAAAACACAAAATATCCACGATTACATATTGCCAGGGTTGGGGATGCAACCGCGTGTATTCTGCTCCATTGATCATTAGTATAAAGTGCTGCCTAGGAACCTAAAATAAGGGATCTGTGGATGCTTGGCCACACGATTGCATATTGCCAGGGTTGGGGTTGCAATCGCGTGTATTCAGTTCCATTGATCCTTAGTATAAAGCAGGGCTTCTAACCGGAACTGAACCGAAAACCGAAAAAAACCGTTATTTTTGCCGGAACGAAAACCGGAACCGAACCGATTTATAATTTTTTAATTGAACCGGAACGAAAACCCAAACGAAAAACATAACGGTTCGAAGCCCTGCAAATTTTTCAATGTATTTTTAATGTTATCAATGTAAGTTATAATGTTATCAATGTAAGTACACCTCGGAAAAACAACTTATCACATACCAATTTAATTTGGTTATAGAAAAGCACTTATGTAAACAAAGGATGGCATCTTCGGTGCTTGTCCCGCAACGTATACCGTATTACTGTCATTCTCTTCCACGACTTACTGTGATGGTTTTTAGGGTTTTGTAGGTATGACCAAAAAACCCTTATACCGTCATTTTGTCGTCTGTCTGTCTGTCTGTCTGTCTGTCTGTCTGTCTGTCTGTCTGTCTGTCTGTCTGTCTGTCTGTCTGTCTGTCTGTCTGTCTGTCTGTCTGTCTGTCTGTCTGTCTGTCTGTCTGTCTGTCTGTCTGTCTGTTCGGTAAAAATTGTAGCCAAACGGCTAAACCTAGAGAGTTGAAATTTGGCATGCTTATACAACTCTTTGACCCGCACATAGGAAAAATACTAAAACATCTAAAAAACATACCCCCCTAAAAATATAAACAAATATGTGCTCATCGAAAACAAAAATATTTTTTTTAAATTCTGAGTAGGGTATCAAATGAAAGCCCTTAGTACGTGGATTAACGATCAAATTTTTATTTTGGCAAAATAAATTATTTCGATGTGATTTTTGCCAAAAAGTCCAAAAAAAATTTTGTCCCACACCCTGTAGCCCAGATGGTTTAAACTAAAAATCTAAAAAAATTCTAAGTAATGTATATTGATGTGAACCGAAATAGTACAATAGGAATTTTTGATCAGATTATGTTTTTGGAAAATAACGCATTTTTTGTGGTTTTTAGTTCATAAAGTACAAAAGTTGCATGGCGTGCGATGGCGACATTCGTTAGGGCACTCTTAAACTGGCTGGAAAACGAAGGGTTTTCGAGTTCGAGTACGGACGGAGTGAATTTTATTTTTTCTGTTTTTTTTATGTTGAAATTATTTTGTCAAAATTCTATGGTCTATTTCTAAGTAGAAAAAAGTAGATAGCGCTGCGAACCGAGTACGATTTACACTGATCAAATACAGTATAGCGGGAAATTTAAAATAAGTTACAACTAGGACATGGGCGTAGCAACTGGGTTAGCAAGTGATTTTTTTTTTAATTTAAAAAAGGTTAATAAGATATTGAAATAAACAAGGCAGATAATACACTTACGTTATTTATACGACATAAATTCAGTTTAATGGGAAATTTGAAAAAGTTAAAAAAATATTAATTTAAAAAATTATGTACTCTATATAAAAAAGAGAGATTTGGCTAAAAGAGTTTAAACAAAGCAATAAACCAAAAAATATATTTTCAGAGCTAAAGTTTCTTATTTAAATAATTATTGTAAATAAAAATTAAAAATATATGTATATATGAAGGTCTAAAAATTATATCAATAACTTTTTCTTCGGGCACAATCAGCTGGGCTATCTTTTGGCCTCATATTAGTCCTCTTTCTTGATCTTTTAATTGTCAACTGTCAAAAAATATTTATATGTCAGATAACCTAAAAAATATATAATTGCGTAAAAACAAATTACATGGAGAATTTTCTCCATAAAATCTACTCCAAGAATATAAATAAAAGTCTAAGTATGTAAATAATAACAAAATATATGAGAAAAATTAAATAATATAAATAATATATATTTCCAATGTACGACACTGAACATCTGTCAACTTGGACTAACAACAATATTTTTACTGTGTAATAGGGATGACGATCTAAACCAATCCGAAGCAAGGACAAACAGCTCCTATCTTCTTACACACATTTTTCTACTTTGAAATAGATCATAGTTATATTTTGACAAATGTTGTATTTAATTTTTAAGAGCGTAAATTTAATAACCAGTCTTATTATATGATTAACAGACGATAAATTATTTTAAAAATATCTTTCATTTTGCCGTGATTACTACAAAGTAAAATTTGTCCTACACACTCAGCATACCGCCTTCACTTATTATATACCTGCGAAACCGTGAAATGTGTGAATATTCACACTTCACATCAATTTTTTTTTTTTAATTTCACGTTACATTTTACTACCTAATCTGTAGCAGGGAAATTCTTTATTTTGGGATTTTCGTAAACGACGTAGAGTCTACATACATAAAGTAATTCATATAGATCGTTCTTACATTCTGTTACTATAGTTACTATTGAACACGATATAACACCATATTCAGAAGTAATGAAGACATAAGATCCCCGTGTGATCGTAGCAGATGTTAATATTGCTATTGAAATATATAAATCTCTGCTTTTCAACGCAAACGTTTAAGAAAACGCTTTGAGATTTCAATGATGGGTTTATAAACATTTTCTTTCACCTGTAAAAATTATATACACTACTGAGGGAATATAATTAGTGAAATGTACATTTAAAATGGAATAAACCAAGAAAATTTCTCTACAGAATTTCGTAATAACTATAATACCGCTATGAACAACAAAAACATTTGAAAAACGTAAACTCTACAAGACTTTTTATCAACACTTTAAGTTGTAAATTTTTGAATATCCTGTATAATACTGTTTTCACACTAGATCTTTAAGACAAGTGAACTTAAAGTTCACCGATGTTTAAGATCGGTATGCTTTCACACTTGATGTTTAAATCTCTGGTGCTGTCATCAGCTACAGTAATTTTGTCCTTAAGGCGGCGCACAACCCTATAGTCCTCAATAGTTTCTTATACAAAACTAATAATCGGAAATAAAATTAATAACAATCTATATATCAAAATTTGCAGCGAATTTTTATCTATCTAATAGGATATTTTTAATTGTAGAAAAAACTGTTAGGTAGTTGTAAATAAGCAAATTGCATTATATACGCCATCTTGTAAACCAATCGCCGCATATTTGCGTACGATGCGGCAAATTGTACCTAAAGCTTCATTCTACAAATATGATTTTAGCTATTTTGTTGTATTGTGAAAATTACTTATAGTTATTGTACTTGGTAATCTATTTTTGCCGCCCTCTTGAATCTGCCGCGGTTTTAAAAATTGGTGTTACGGGTAAAAATGATTTATTTTTCGTGAAGAATACGTGTACCAAGTGGCATTCTATTATCTTTAAGTATAATATTTTTCGTTGAAGGCTCTAAACTATAAGTAATCAAATCGAAAAAAAATTGACGTATTATTTGAACATTTCTACACAAAACTATATAAATATAAAAGTTATTCGAAACCCACAAATAGATTTAAAAAATTACAGAACAATATCGCTGATGTCTATTTTTAAGTTATTGAGCGATAATATTTTTACTATAAATGTTTCTACAATTAAAACTATCATATTAGATAGATATAAATTCGGTGCAAAATTTGATGTATAGGTTGATACTAATTTTATTTCAGATTCTTAGTTTTGTATAAGAAACTTGTAACCTCCGGGGTTATACGCAGCCTTAAGTTACCGTCATGAAATTACCAGTTTTGAACTGTCTGCGCAGACGCACATTTTGAATTATTATAAACAAATATGGATATTTCATTTCATTCTACAATAAAGGCACTACAATAAAGAATATATTACACCTGTATTAACATGTAAGTCGATACATTTTATCTCAATTATTGTAGCTCTGTATTTTATTAAACACATTATTAAAATAAATAATTTTATTATAACAATAAGTATAAACTTCTTATAACGTCGATATAATACAGTATTCTTGTTTATGATAATATAAAATGTTGACAGCACAAATTCAAGGAGTATTTTTTTATAATAGAAATTAAGTTGGAAATGCGTACGAAGTTTAAGACGCAGATCTCTGTCTTAAACATCGGTCGTGTTTAGACGACGCCGTACGGTTTCACATTAGCGTTTAAAGATACATTCACTTTAACATCCGATCTTAAAGATCTAGTGTGAAAAGGGTATTATTAATTCTTAAATATTTCGAAGACTTCTGTGGGGCCTAAAGTATTACTGACAGTAAGCAAGAAGACAGATTTCTTTCATTTTTTAAATTCATAATCACCAGACGTGAAATAATTTTGATAGACATATTAAGTTATGAAATTAAATGTAATTTCTCTCACTGCGGGGGACTGCAGTAGAAAAAATCTGACAGCTGTCTTAAATAAAAATTAAAAAATTAATTTTTAAGCAATCTAACGAATCAAATTTATCTGATTTATTATTATAACAAAGAATTTATTGTATTGAAGTTATAATTTAAACTTTAATGTTGAAATTATAGTTTCTAATTTAAAATATATGTCTTAATTTTTTGAGTGGAGTAACATACAATTTTACAAAGATATAGATTTTTATTTTCTATGTACAAATAGAATAGTATATTTAAATGAATTTCAGTTTATTTTTGTCTTGTTTCTTTTATATACGTATTTATGTAGTTTATATTTCTTTTGTTCCTTGACAAAAATTCCAATTTGACTTACGTAAAATTATTAATAGACCAAGTATGATAGTTATTTAATAAGTGTAGTCTGTCAACTTTTATTGACCACTGCTTTTTTGGCTTTCCGATCCTTTCGGCAATCCTCTCAAATATTTGCAATTTTTTTTTTCCCGATGAATTGACGATTCGATGAATTGATCATTCGATGAATTGATTTTTGATGAATTTGCTTTCGATGAACTCGTTTTCGATGAACTCGTTTACGATGAACTTGTTTTCGATGAATTGATTTTCAATGAATTTGCCTACGATGAATTGATTTTCGATGAACTTACCGTGAATCGTATTAATAATTAGTATTTTCTAACTTTTTCTTTTAAATTTATGTAAGTATCTTAGCTCAACAAATACGTTTCGTATTTTACATTATAAAACAATAGGTTTAAAAAATTAATACTGTCAAATCTTAATTGGAAATTCCATTTAACAGATGAACGTTAGAAGAAAAAATTGATATTTAAAAATTTGGGCGACACACAACAAATTTAAATATTTCGGAAAGTGCAAAAAGCAAAAATTATAATTAGAAGATGCAATTCAACAGAGTCTTATATGATAAAACGTCGTGGTTAAATACTTAAACCTATCCTTGTATTAAGCCTGGAACAGAATGCACAGCGCGCCATCATTTGCGACGGCGTTGCGTCAACGCCGTTGAGATTTTCGCTTGCACACAATGCAATAATTTTTAACGCCGTCAAGTGTCACTTGACAACCTGTATCTGTGTGAATACGTGCGCTTTCTTTTATTAAAAGTATAATGGATGATGAAGACTTGTGTGTGATGTTATTTATGTTGTATGCAAGTTATTTATACATACAAACACTTTACCATTCAGTAAAAACTGAGGTTAGGTGTTCTGCGTCAACGTTCAACGGCGTCAAAAGTTGGAAGTTGACGAACATTCAGTATCAACGGCGTTCGAATGCCGTAGGACGTTGTCCATTCTGTGCACTTGCGTACGACAGCTTGGTTTTAACTTTCTTCTGACAGATAGCGGCGTACGAACGCCGTCAACCGTAGAACTCGTTGCATTCTGTTCCCCACTTTACAATTTGCAGCTCTTAGTCCCAAAAAGTCACAAGCCGCTACTGCCTGCAACCATATCAAAAGTCGCCATTGGTCTATATTCATAAACTTCCTGTTAAATTCTTTGTATTCCGGTCCTGATATTCACCTGTTTAATAAACAAATGGGGAAACAAACGAAAAGAACCAAATTCCCATTGAACTCATGTCTAACTTGTCATTGTTTAATAAACAAATGGGTAAGGCTTCACTTTCGAAACCTAGACTTTGAAATGTTTCATTTGTTAAATTGATACGTCAGTTGTTTTACCCTGTACTCCAGAGATACATGCATAATTTAACCAGGAATATATGAAAAAGTTACAACAGATCAACTCAACTGGGGCCGAATATCACTCAAACTTAAATATTTACCGCTATATATATTTCATGAAAATATTTGGTCACGTTATATATTGACTTTTATATTTTTACCAAGTGGAATATACAAGGAGTGGCTTAGAAATAAGCAGCATATTTGATGATGAGGAGCCCAAATTTTGATTCAGACCACTAAGACCACCAAGAGGCATAATTATTTTTACCTGCCCATTTGTCCGAGATTCACACAAAGAGTGCTTGACATATAGTCTATATCAGCGTTTCTCAACCGGGGGGCCGTGAAAGCATCGTCGGGGGGCCGCGAAGTCATATAAGATCGAAACATGAAATTATAGAAAAACTAGAATTATAATAGAAAAACGCTCAATTTTGCAAGATATATTCATAAATATATGACATTTATATTCATTAAAATATACCTTTTAAACATCAATAAAATAAATTATACTTATTTTGACAACTAATTAAAACGGTTCGCGTTGGAGGAACTTCAATTACTTTCAAGTAGGTACGACTTGAAAGTGCAATATTTTTTGTTATGCTCCGAGCTATTGTTAACTAAAGAGTAAGGATGCGAATGTGTTCGAAATGGAAAGCAACTTTGAACACTTATAAATAAATATACTTGCAAGCCATTATACGTAACCGTAACAGATATTATAAATATGTTTATCTAAAAGTTTTATCAAAAAAGTTTCTTTTCAAAAGCTATATAAAAAATCGAGTTGTCCTTGATATCCTGTACTTCCGGTTTATTCCGGAAAATTTAAATTCTACCATCCAATTATTTGGGTAAACTCTGGTCACCAAAATTTTTTCCCAACTTGCTCACACATATTCTTTTAGAAAAAAATCGTGTTTGCACTATCTTGATACACCTTGTGATACCTCCCTCCCACCCTCTCACCTCGGAGCGAAAGAGAAATGGAGGAAGTAACATAGTAGAAGAATTAAGGAGGAGAGACAAGGAGGTACAGGAGCAGGGAAGAACAGTAAGAATAGACAATTCAAGGAATGTGAAAAGGTATAGAGAGATAAGGACGGTAGGAATACCTAAATATTTGAAAGGGAGGAGAGGAAAGGCAGGGGGCAGAGAGGAAAGAAAAGAGGGAAGAGAAGTGAAGAAAGAGGGGAAGAAGAACTGGAGTCAAGAAGGAAGGAGACCGGAGACGGAAGCCGAAAAGAGAATAGGAAGAAAGAGAGGAACACCGGAGGAAGAATTTAGAAGAAGAAAAAGAAGAAAGAAAGTCATAAAATGATATTAAAATAATCATAATTATTATTATGATTATTTTTTCAATGTATTGGTTAAAACCCTAAACGCCGCAAGGCCTAGAGCAAATAAAGAATTATATATATATATAGTTAGATTGTTGTTCTTGACGAAAAATGTCGGAGGAAATAAAAATTCTTGAATACTCGTCAAAAGTTTATTAATAAAATATTAAGAGACGTTTCGACTGGTAAATCCAGTCATCCTCAGTCTAGAGTACGTTGTCAATATTTTACGAAAGTATATTCTTATAAAAAAATATACGGAAATGAAAAAACCATCCCAAACACATTCAGAGTAGACATGACAGTGTAGAACAGGACGGCTCGAGATTGTCTGGTCGTTCTGGTCTTTCAAAACTATAATATATATATATATATATAGTTAATTGAAATTATAGCTTATTTAAAATATTAGTGAATTCAATTCTAGTTAATTTTTTACAAAATATATCTAGACATCCAGTATTATGTTGGCTTCTTACACCTATTAAATACCTACAAAATCCTGAAATGTGTGAAAATTCACACTTCACTTAAATTTTTATTATTATATTCCTGAATACTTCCCTGTATAAAATATTCTTACCTTAAATTTATTTTAAAATAAACCCAACCCTGTAAACAAAAGTCTTCAGTGACATTTCAGGTCTTGTCATATCCTGAAATTTTTATTATGTCCAGTAGTTTAGTTGGACTGTGAAAAATACTCCCACAGGATCTCCTCGCTTACATACGGGACTTTAGGGATACTTATGACTGACTAAATTATTTATAAACTCTAAAACTCTCATGTATCTTTGAATTTTAAAATTTTTGATAAATTATTTTTATTATTAAACAAGAAATAAAGAATTCAAAAGAATAAGTGGTTGAAATATATACTGTGGCTTACATATAGTCGAAGGACTAGAAATAGATCTTTTCTGTCTTACGGCGCGTTTATGTTCGACTAGTAAACGAGCAAGTGACTAACTAATACCCCTTTCACACTAGAACTTTAAGATTTTTAGTACTAGAACATGGATATTTTGTGTAAAGGCCTCAAATTGATCCTGTGATGTAGAAAGCTGTCAAAAATTAAATAAATGTGTTCCAATTTTTGCCAACAGTAAATCAGGGCTATAATCTACTTATTTGTGGACCGCTATCGGAAGTATTTGACTAATTTTAAGCCCTTATACCAAATTTGGACAAATTCGGCTCATTAATAAGCGAGTTATGGATATTTAAAATTTTTACGGGCCTCTGGAGGCCCCTGTGCTTCATGTATCTCATTTTCGTTCACTTACGTTTAAAAATTACCTAATTCTACACACCTGTGCTAAATCTCAGCGATATCGGTCCATAAATAAGCGAGTAAATGCCGTGCTCTACTTTCGGCCGAAACTGGAGCAGAATTTTTTGTCAAAGTCCGAATTTGGCACTTTTAAGAGTATAGGCAGAAGCATCTTGATGTCCTGATTCCAGAAGTGTGATGCTTTTGAAAATCGGTTCATAAATAAGGAAGTTATAGCCATTTGAACTAGTTTTCACTAATCCGCGGTCTAGGTCGCGGATTAAGACTAAAAACTAGACCGGATTAAGTGAAAACGAGTTCAAATGGCTATAACTTCCTTATTTATGAACCGATTTTCAAAAGCATTACACTTCTGGAATCAGGACATCAAGGTGATTCTGTCTATGCCCTTAAAAGTGCCAAATTCGGACTTTGACAAAAAATTCTGCTCCAGTTTCGGCCAAAGGGGAGCACGGCCATTACTCGCTTATTTATTGGCCGATATCGTTGAGATTTTGCACTAAGGTATGAAATCAGTCAATCTTTAAACGTAGGGGCATGTAAATTGGATATATGTGGCAAAGGGGCCTCAGGCGGCCTTTAATTCTTCAAAATGTCCTTAACTCGCTTATTTATGAACAGATTTCATTGATATTTTGTGTAAAGGCCTCAAATTGATCCTTCACTTAATCACTTAATTTGGTGGTAATCCGCGACCTAGACCGCGGATTAGTGAAAACTAGTTCAAATAGCTATATCTTCCTTATTTATGAACCGATTTTCAAAAACATCACACTTCTGGAATCAGGACATCGAAGTGCTTCTGCCTATGCTCTTAAAAGTGCCAAATTCGAACTTTGACAAAATATTCTGCTCCAGTTTCGGCCGAAAGTAGAGCACGGCCATTACCCGCTTATTTATTGGCCGATATGGTTGAGATTTTGCACCGAGGTATGAAATTAGTCAATCTTTAAACGTAGGCAGAGCCGCAGTAAGAAAAACTTGCGCTAGGGGCAGAGCCGGGTTTTGGCGCCCCTTGGGAAATGAAAACAAGGTTCTTACCTCTCAAAATTTAAGTGATGAGCAAAAAAAGGTCCTCACCTCTCAAAATCCAAGTTACGAGCAAGGTCTTTACCTCCTACAATCCAAATTAACGAACAAAAAAAAAAGATCTTCGCAATGGCACCCCTTAGCAAGCCCGTCAGCGCCGTTTTCCTCAGTGCGCTAGGGGCCGTCGCCCCTTCCGCCCCCCCCCTTTAACTGCGGCTCTGTCTGGACATACACGTAAATTGGTATGATGACAGAGTAAAACCAGGATTCAAACATAGGCTATAAGGTATCTCAAAATTTTTATTCTATGGGGGTGTTTCGAGGTTAGAACTGTTTATTAAAAAAGTTATAATATCTCCCTTATTATCAACTTAACAGAAAAATGTATAAAAACTGGTACACATTTATTTAATTGTCAATAGCTTTTTACATTACAGGATCAATTTGAGGCCTTTATACAAAATATCAATGAAATCTGTTCATAAATAAGATAGTTAAGCACATTTTGAACATTTGAGGGCCGCCTGAGGCCCCTGTGCTAAATATATCCAATTTACGTACACCTACGTTTAAAGATTGACTAATTTCATACCTCGGTGCAAAATCTCAACGATATCGGTCCATAAATAAGCGAGTAATGGCCGTGCTCTACTTTCGGCCGAAACTGGAGCAGAATATTTTGTCAAAGTCCGAATTTGGCACTTTTAATAGTATAGGCAGAAGCACCTTGATGTCCTGATTCCAGAAGTGTGATGTTCTTGAAAATCGGTTCATAAATAAGGAAGTTATAGCCATTTGAACTAGTTTTCACTTAATCTGGTCTTAATCCGCGACCTAGACCGCGGATTAGTGAAAACTAGTTCAAATAGTTATAACGTCCTTATTTATGAACCGATTTTCAAAAACATCACACTTCTGGAATCAAGACATCAAGTTGCTTCTATCTATACCCTTAAAAGTGCCAAAATCGAACTTTGACAAAAAATTCTGCTCCAGTTTCGGCCAAAAGTGGAGCACGGCTATAACTCGCTTATTTATTGGCCGATATCGTTGAGATTTTATAAAAATTGTTTACAATAAGAAAACAAATATTTTTTGTTAAATACATTTTTTCAGTTGGATAAATATTTGGTGAGTTAGAGGGGCACACTTTGAAACAAACCTTTTGAAATATCATTTTTATTATTGACTTGGCAGCAAAAATGTAAGTGGATTAGCTGACATCACACTTATAACTCATTAACGTTAATTGATAGATTATGTACTCTTGATCTGATAAGCTAATCAGTGGTCACCTTGTATTCTGCGAGTGAACACGAAAAATAAACTATGCGAGTGGGTGTTTTATTAAAACAATTGTTGTTATTTTACCTATTACTAGCATAAGAAGAGAGATGAGTTAAATCATATAGTGGTTGTGAGATAAACTAGTTAATTCTCATATTGGTTGTGAAGTGAAAATTGGCTCATACTCATAATAGTTTGAAATTGGACAACGCAAGTGATACGTTTTACTTATTCGAAAAGGTAGGTGCTTTGATATCGTTGAGAAAATTAGTTTTTATAATTTTATATTTTACATGTATTTAATTTTTATTTCGTTATTCATGTCACTTTACAATTGCCTTAGTGCAAATACAATCCGTTCAAGTTGTAAAATACTCCAAATACATAAATTTGTAAGAACATAAACAAATTCTAAAGTAAACATAGTTTATGTAATCAAATTCCTTTCATAGTATATTCGCGAGGCAAGGTAGTATACTAGCGTCGGCGAATCAGAGCAGTTACGTCACACGACGTAACAAACAATTGCATTGTTCCAAACAATACATTCGTTTGTTACGTATTGTGACGTAACTGAACTGATTCGCCGACGCTAGTATAGCTTGTTATCGACAGAATGGCCGTAGTGCCTGGGGCAATGCAGGATCACATCTGATTCTGTAACATTGCTCGATTACAAACACGAAACTTTCTTGTCCGAAATGGTAACCAACGAGTTCATCGAAAATCAATTCATCGAAAACGAGTTCATCGAAAATCAATTCATCGAAAACGAGTTCATCGAAAGCAAATTCATCGAAAATCAATTCATCGAATGATCAATTCATCGAATCGTCAGTTCATCGAAAAAAAAATGTTTTGTAAATATTTGAGAGGAATGCCAAGAGGATCGGACAGTAAGTCAATAAAAGTAGACAGACTAAGAAATAATTGCATAAAAAATTTTACATGGTTTAATATATATATATATATATATATATATATATATATATATATATATATATATATATATATATATATATTCTTTGATTCTTTGATTATCCTCAAATATGCACCAAAAATGATCTCACTAAAACTTAATTTAAATTTGCAAAAATTATATATTAAAAATGTGGTGACAGATAATACAAGTACCATTAATATTGTTATACAATAATCCCCCGAGATACGTAACACGCAACTTACGTAAATTCGCAGTTACGTAAAATGAAAATTTAAAAAATTGATGTGAAGTGTGAATTTTCACACATTGCAGGGTTTCGAGTGTGAAGGACAAATTTTGCTTTGTAGTAACCACGGCAAAATGAACGATCTTTTTAAAATAATTTATCGTCTGTTAATCTCAGAGCTTTAAAAACAAATTTTATGTTAAAATATTTTTTTGTTAATTTTAATTCGAATACCTAATATCATTATTTAGGTTTCTAAATAAGTGCAGTATTTTTTTTATATAACAAGGTTCATTAAGATTTTGAAAATTGGGCCTATGGCTTTCATTGGTTGTCTTAAATCATACGCTCCGCCCCTCTGGCTTCGTATAAATGATACAGAACGAAAATATAATTCCAATTGGTTATTAAATTTACGCTCTTGAAAATTAAATTCAAAATGTGCTAAAATATAACTAGAATTTTAACAAATTAATTTAAACATAATAAATATGAAAAAAAAAAAACAAAAAATAAAATTGACTCCACAAGCCAGGAACGAACCTGTGTAGTGAATAACAATCCTGTGTGGTTGTCGAGCAACTGAGCCACTAGACCACCAAACGTTTATCAACTTAGTGTGTTATAAGAGTATAACATGTATGCATCGTCAACCAAAAAACACAAAAAATGCGTTATTTTCCGAAAACATAATCTGATCAAAAATTCCTGTTGTACTATTCCGCTTCACACCATTATACATTACTTAGAATTTTTTCAGATTTTTAGTTTAAACCATCTGGGCTACAGGGTGTGAGACAAAATATTTTTTGCACAATTTTGGTAAAAATCGTTTCAAAATAATTTATTTTGCAAAAATAAAAATTTGATCGTTAATCCACGTACCAAGGGCTTTCATTTGATACCCTACTCAGAATTATAAAAAAATATTTTTTTTTTCGATGAGCACATATTTGTTTATATTTTTAGGGGAATATGTTTTTTAGATGTTTTAGTATTTTTCCTATGTGCGGGTCAAAGAGTTGTATAAGCATGCCAAATTTCAACTCTCTAGGTTTAGCCGGTTGGCTACAATTTTTACCGAACAGACAGACAGACAGACAGACAGACAGACAGACAGACAAACGACAAAATGATGGTATAAGGGTTTTTTGGTCATACCTACAAAACCCTAAAAATGTGGTGACAGATAATACAAGTACCATTAATATTGTTATACAATAATTCCCCGAGATACGTAACACGCGACTTACGTAAATTCGCAGTTACGTAAAATGAAAATTTAAAAAAATGGAATTTTTTTTGAGTAGAGTAATGCCTTGATTACACGTAACGAGTACAGTGGCGAGACAGTGTTCTCGGCCGAGTGCTCGGTTGGTATAAACATATTACCGAGCACTCGGCCGAGCATTCGACCTAGTAGGATGGCGAGACAGTCACTCGGACCCTTTTCTATTTACTAGACCGAATGGCCAAACCCCCACCCTACTGGTACTGACTCGCTAGCCTACTTGGCATGTTTAAACAACATGTTTTGTTGTTTTTGAAAATGACTAATAATAAATGGAACTGTGATACAACAATAAAATTTATTCAAGTGTATAAAGAATGGATGTATTCTCAGAAGCGCTTTAAATTCATCAGGGTCTTCTAATTCCAATTCATTAAAAGGAATGTATGTTGCACCTCGATCTGGGCTCCTTAAAATCCATTGTCTTGTCCAAAGACGTTTATCCTCTTCGCGCAATAATTCATTTAATTCTTCTATCAAGAGTGGAATGAGCAGCTTAATATATTTTTTTATATACGTTTTTTTTAATAGTGTTTTTAGGGTTTTGTAGGTATGACCAAAAAACCCTTATACCGTCATTTTGTCGTCTGTTTGTCTGTCTATCTGTCTGTTCGGTAAAAATTGTAGCTAAACGGCTAAACCTAGAGAGTTGAAATTTGGCACGCTTATACAACTCTTTGACCCACACATAGGAAAAATACTAAAACATCTAAAAACATATCCCCCTAAAAATATAAACACATATGTGCTCATCAAAAAAAAAATATATTTTTTTATAATTCTGAGTAGGGTATCAAATGAAAGCCCTTGGTACGTGGATGAACGATCAAATTTTTATTTTTGCAAAATAAATTATTTTAAAAGCGATTTTTGCCAAAATTGTGCAAAATAATTTTTGTCCCACACCCTGTAGCCCAGATGGTTTAAACTAAAAATCTGAAAAAATTCTAAGTAATGTACATTGGTGTGAACCGGAATAGTACAACAGGAATTTTTGATCAGATTACGTTTTTGGAAAAAAACGTAACAGGCTTCTAATAAAACAGGGGCGCCAAAAAGGAAATTTTATTATTAAAAAAATATATGTGGGGGGGGGGGCGCCTAATCTTATGTTGCATCAGACCGTTAGGTACCCTTGAGCCAGCCCTGCGCATGATATTCGCAAGAAAGGTTTATCGGACAATTCCTCTAAATGTGTTTTAAAAACACCCAGTCATTTTAAATAACATGTAAGGAAACATGTTTGTGTTAAATAATTATTAAGGTCCTGGCAACTATTGTTAACAGAACCATAAACTCAGCAGGTATAATGGTTATATTGTCAGGAATCAATAAGTGAGAGTGGCCAATTCCTTTTGGAAATACTATGTTATTTTATTTATAATGTTTAATACCCTAAACGCCACAAGGTCTAGGGAAATAAAGAATTATTATTATTGGAAGAGGAAATAGGGGGTGGTATTAATAAATAAAAATACTTAGCAACAAATTGATTTTATTATTTTATGAAACATCATGAAATATTTATAATTATTCATGAAATAATGAAATCTTCAAATACAATAATAAATTTTTTATACAAATTTGATCAAATTACAGTGTTATAATAAGAATTTTTCAGATAATATTCAATACAGTTATACAGTGTGTGTGCAATAGCTTTATCGATTCTCCGACGTCAAATCTAAATCACCAACATGAAAAAAACACGAAAAACCAAAAAAACACTGTTTGAATTTTCAAAAAACAGTTAATTTAATGGTTTATCACTGTTCTTCTTACACCTAAGACCCAAAGAAATAATGATTTAAACCTCATTTCTTGTTATACAATTTGATAGAATTATGCTACCTTCAACTGGCTAATGCTGCAATAAATTAAATTTATTAAAGTTTATTGGCAAAGAATTCATATTCAAAATAAAGATTCTGAAACTAGAATTGTTTCTAAGGTTCTATTTATATATTTTAGTTAGGATTATGGTACCTAAAATCCACTGATAGGTATGTATTTATGCCTTATTATTTATATTTTTAACCTGACCAATGAACTTGGTATAGTGAAAAGTTCACAAATTGTGCATAATAGGAAGAGAAGTAAAAGTATTACTGTCTTAAGCGGTGTTAAACAAGGTTGCCTAATATCTCCTCTATTACTTAATTTCTTGTTGGACTGGGTAATGCTCTCACAGAACATAGAGGAATAAAGTGGGACTTCCAAAATCATTTGGGAAATCTGAGCAGACGATACATGTCTTATGTCACATAATTACGAAGATATGCAAACCAAACTTGAAGGTATAAATACTTTGACTAATACAATGTTTCATTACTCGACGAAAGTAATCGCGGTTGAAGTTTCCCGTTCCGAAAGTGTACGACATTAACCTTTTCAGGAAAATTGTTAGGTTTCGGAACGCGGTTACTGAAAATTTTGGTTACTTTTTTGTAACCAAACTAACCGTAGAAATATCGCGGTTAGTGTGGTTATTTCCTCCCACTACAAACTTCAGATCTAATGTAAACTACAAAAGGCGGGAATTTCAAAACAATTACAATAAGCCGAGAGTTAAGTGGAGGGAATTAATCGTTTCTTTGTAGTGCAAGTAGTAAATTATAATATTATTTTACTATAGTCTATAATTAAAACAGTAAGAATGAGTGTAAGTAACTGATTTTTAGTAATATTGACCGATGTCGTGAAAAATAATATCGGGAAAAATCATATATGTTCTTATATAATGTGCCATTGTAAACAAGTACTAATAAAACAAATATTTTTATTAATAAGTTTGTAAGAGAATATCTATAACCTATAACGTCCATAAAATGACAGTTCAGTTGTCTGTTTTATCAACTGTGAAGTGTGACTACCGTTCCGTAACTAAAACTCGTTTTCAGGTAACCACTGGGTAACCACAACTTACCATGGACTTTACCGTAACCGCGACCGCGGTAGTTAGGTGTGCAGTTACGGAACATTATATAAGTTTGCATAAACATAAATAAGACAAATCTCAAAGTGATGCGGATTGGTACTAATAACATATTTTCCATCAACGGTGAAGACTTAGAAGAGGTAGAAGAATTTACTTTGGTAGTTCAATAACGAGAGATGGAGAAACTTTGATGGACGTGAACAGAACATTTAACCAACAAGCATTTAGTTTCCCGAAAGAAGTCTGTAAATCTAATAAGATTTCTGGTCACACTAAAGTCACCAAATTTAGTCCTTCGAGCTGGAAAAATATCGATGGATCAGAGGAGTGGACTGTAAAAACCTCGTTCAAACTCAGTATACTTCAGCTTCAGGTAGAAAAAATGTATTGACCCATAAAATACTGACAATCAGCTCAATTCTGTAAAAAACGGTGTAGTAACGTTACTACAAGATAAAATATTATAAACAGTATAATGACTTTCATTCATAATAGTAACTGACCTTGCTCATAGTGACAAATTTAGTTACAATAATCATAGTAACTGAGTTACAGAATTTGTCTGAATGTGCTCGCTTCATATGTCTGTTGCTAATCACTTCCTACTATTCGTCATACAATAATTTGTGTATAAAAGCACAGCTTAATATTTCTGCGACCACAATACATAAATCATATACACAAATCAAGCGCGGTAATTTAATTAATTAACTATGCAACAGACATTTCGGTCAGCTTGAAAATACAATTTTCAATACACAAAATATATAAATAAATCAAACAATAATTAACAATTATGAAGTAAAGCAATACAATAATCATTTTAGCAAATAGGAAATGCGTATACATTTTTTTTTAAGTTGAAGTAACCTGTGTCTGAACGAGTTTTTACAGTCCACTCCTCTGATCCATCGACACTACTAGTAGAGCTCGAGAACTGAGAGCTGAGAACCCAATTTTGGGTGTCAAATTTTGAAGGCTCAATTATGGGTGCTTAATTTTGAATGCTCATTTTTGGGTGACATATTTTGAGAACCTAATTTTGGGCGCCAAGATTTTGAGAACCCAATTTTGGGGGCTTAAGTTTGAGAACCCAATTTCGGAATACAATGAACAATCCACCAAAAAGAGAACCATAGTTTGTCGTATACAAAGCATTGAAAACTACGGTTCTTCTATTTTACCTTTTATGGTAATTATTATTTTTTGGGGGCTTTTACGGTATTCAGATTTAATATAATTATTTCTGTGGGTCCAGGTTAAATTTTCTACAATTTATCACTGACTTGTGTTTTATAATAGCGTATAAAAATTCCATCTAAATATTCCTAATCTAAAATCCTATCTCATTCAATCTTTCGTGACGTCATACGGTTACCATTTTTTTTTTTTTTGAGGGGGGTGTGTAATACACAGAGGGGGCAAAAGGGGGACCAAAATCACAGCTGTATACGATATAATTTTAATAATACATCGACCATCTAAGTTTTTTTTTATATAACATTTTTTACGAGAGTAAAAATTACTAACATGTCTACAAAAAATGGAAAAAATGTTATATTTTATTTTCAAAATTATATTTGAAAAATAAATATAACACTTTTACAATTTTAAAATTCCTTTTAGTTCGATTATACGAACTTGCGTCCTGAGCAACCAGATTCTCCCAAAATTCGGTCTTGACGTTTAAAACATGAAAAAAATACACATTTCGTCCATTTATACTATATTTCGAAACATTTATGCGTTGCTATAATAGCAAGACTTTACCACAGCAACATCCAGTCACAGTCATATCGAAACGTCGTTGTTTCAATAACAACACTACCACAGCAACATCGGTTGGACAAAATTGCCACAAGTTGAATAATGTAATAATTATAGTGAAGCAAATGAAAGAAGCTAATCTTTATAATAGATATTTAAACTAGGGAGGTAAGTGCATGTTGTAAAGGAGTTTATTTTGAATTTGTGTCAGAAATAAAATTTTATAATAAAATTCAATATTAATAAATATTAATGATAAACCAATATATATTTTTTTAAATGGAGATAAGTGCTGACATGTTTATTAGTAAGGACGTAAATTCTATATTAGTTCACAAAAGTGTCAAGTTATTAGATTAGACGTACTTGGACCACATATAGAAGACAATTAATCTCTGTCTTGAAAATATAAACATAAGTTTTGGTTATTATTCTAGGGCAGGGGTCGGCAAAACGGCGCCCTCGGTGAGATTTGTATGCGCCCTTAATATCCAGATGGCGATCTAAACACACACATACTGAGCCCAATATCTACATCGCTTCTATTGGTGATTCGACTTGATTGATCAGCGCTGGATTAGACGACCTTACGAACCACGAGTGTTTACATATTTTACGTTTTTATGCGCTCTCAATAACATTTGAATTTATATTGCGCCCTTATTGACAAAAAGGTTGCCGACCCCTGTTCTAGGGATTATTATACTATTTAAATTAGTAGCTGTAGCTGTCATAGTGTAAATATTAAATCATGTAAATAGTAAACCGGAAACATTAATTAAAGTAGTTTAGTTAAAATCAGGACTTTATTTCAACAATCTTTAAATCCATCCTAATCAACGCAACTTGTCAGCGAACCCGCAAAAGTTCATATCCGAAACCGTTCGCTGATTATGAACTTATTACGTAGGAAATCTTGAGTTTTGAAGGATGTACAGAGTAAGTAAAATTGAAGTATATCATTATATTCTAAATTAATCAAATAACCATATCATTTCATTCATATAAAAGGTGAGGATCCCTGCAACGTTTACCTGCATTTTATTCCGAGATTGCAAGCATACACTTACGAGCCAAGAGGTTTATATTATTTTTCCTACTTCCAGCTAAAATAAATTACTATTTCAAATTAATTTTTAACGTTTGATTAAGTTATTTTTATAACTGTCAAAGTTGCAGTTCAATGTTTTGCAAAAATGCAAAATTTTCGTCTAATTTTCATAACAGATCTCGATTATAATAACACTGTTATAATAATGTATTTTCTAACTGCGAGCTTCGTGTGTTAAAATTAATGACTTTATGTTGCTTTTATGGTAGTTGAAACAATTTTCTTTAAAAGGTTTAAAAGTAGCATGAGTCTTTAACAGCGCGCCAAAGTTAAATGTCAAAATGTGTATTTTTTCATTAACCAACGTATTTTTAACCGTTACTTAACCGTTTTTACTTTCATTTCCATTATCAGTTCAAGTAGTAACACTTAAAAATTTGACAACACCATTTTAATCCAAATGAATACATCTCAAAAAATTCGATGTTTGATTTTTTTATGTTATTGCATGAGGCAGTATTTTTTTTGAGTGTATTCTTTTGATTTAGTGATACAACAACTAGTAAAAATCTGTGGAAACCTCATGAGTTTTGTAAATATATATTTTTTTTGTTTGTACTTGTAATTTTACCTGACAAGGTGAGGAATACTTTGAGCAGGTACTTGCAAACAGGTACAGTTTATATGTTTTGTAGATTTAATTGGCTTGCCCAGAAATTTTGGCTACTACAAAAAAATTCAGGTACTACTATTGCTTTTTTATCAAATAAAACTGAGAAAATTTTTATACTTTGACAGTCTCAATTTTAATTCAATATTAATTTCAGCGAATTTTATTTAAGGGATCTCAATTTTGGGCACCCAGTTTTAGGCTACTAATTTTGGGAACCCAATTCTTGGCACCTGATTGGGACACCTAACTGAAACCAAAATTTAGGAATCTAATGTTAGAGAGAAACTTAAGGAAATTAATTTTGGGATCCTAATATTAAAGTCCCAATTTTAAGAACCCAATTATGGACACCTAATTTTTGGAATCCAATTTGGGTAATCTAATTTTAGGAACCCATTTCTGGGCACCTAATTTGGACACATAATTGAAACCAAAATTTAGGAATCTAATTTTAAAAAGCTACTTTAGGAAATTAAGTTTAAACACCCAATTTAAGGCTCCTGATTTTGAGAATCTAATTGCGGAATCCTAATTTTGGACACCAAAGTTTTGGAATCCAATTTGGGGAATCTAATTTTGGGAACCAAAATCTAAGCACCTAATTAAAAGCAAATTTTAGAGATTAACTATTGGAAACTAATTTTGGGCATGTAATTTCTGGCACCTAATTTTGGTAGCCCAATTACGAATACCTAATTTATGAAATATTATTTTAAGAACCCAGTTTTGGACACCTAATAGAAATGAAAATTTAGGAATCTAATTTTAAAGAATCGCTTTAGGAAACCAATTTTTCACCTACTTTTAAGCACCTAATTTTGAACACCTTTTTTAATCCAATTTAGGGAACATAATTTTGGGAACCCAACTGCGAACTCCTAATTTTCGACAACTAATTTTTTTATTTAAATTCTGGGAATCCAATTTTGAGAACCCAATTCTGGGCTTCTAATTTGGACACCTAATTGAAACCAAAATTTAGGAGTCTAATTTTAAAGAACCAGTTCAGGAAACTAAATTTGGTAACCTAATCTTAAGCACCTAATTTTGGGAACCCAATTTTGAACACCTAATTTTGGACATCTACTTTTTTTAGACACCTAATTTAATTAAATTTTGGGAGTCCAATGTTGAGAACCCAATTCTGGGCTCCCAATTTGAACACCTAATTGAACAACAATTTAGAAATATAATTCTAAAAAACTTCATTAAGAAACTAATTTTGGGCACCCAGTTATTGCAATCCAATTTGGGTAATAGAATTTTAGAAAGTTGGGTAAAAAATTTTAGATTATTTCTGATTTCATTCTGCCTTTGTGAGTCCAATTTTAATGCCTCAGTTTGAGAACCCAATTTAGTAGTTGTCGTAATTTTGGCACCCAATTTCGAGTGCCAAATATTACAATTACACACCAGGTTCAATTTTAGAAATATGATTATGGAAATATAATTTAAGAACAATTTTGCAGTTTTAAATCTATTTTTGGGGACCCGTTCTTGGGTGCCCAGTTTTGAGAATCAAATTTCGGAGCCTATTTTTTGTATGTTCTGGGCTTGCCATATGTGGTACTATTTCTTTTAGAGATATTACATTGATATTAAGAAAAAACCACTGTTTTGTTTATAATCTCAAAATTTTTGAGTTTAACAAAATTCAACATTTACAAAGTACTACAGATAGGTGTCTTACAGTGAGTACAGTTTTGTGACATTCAAAAACATGAATTATTTTACATAGATCTCAAAATTTTGCTCAAAAAAATTAACAAAAAACTTGAATTTAAATTTTTTTGTTATTTTCTTGAACAAAATTAACATTTTTTTTTGTAAAGACATTTCAAAAATCTACTTGACAGCTCAAAAAATTTGAGCTGTTTAAATTAAATCGGTGCCTTTTGGCACTAATTAACAAGTGCACAACTTTTGGACCAGATAATTAAAAGAACCAATAAACAATTTTTTGAAAATAATTCAAAATTTTGTACCTTATTTTTCAAAATTGTATATTAGGTTCTTAAAATTTCTAGCTTTTGGATGATGTATGATTTTTTACTACACTAAGCAAATAACGATGAAATGTGTATAAATTGCTCAGGACTTTTCGTCGGCGTCTATCGTTACGTCATGGCGTCCATTCACTACGACGCCAACATTAAACACTTACCTTTAAATGACTATAGACAAATGTGATGGACGGGCACTGTACGAAAAATGGGAACTTAAAAGAACCTAGCACCTAAAAAGAACCCAACTATCCATTCATCGAAGCACCCAAATTACCTAAAAACAATTATATAATACAAAAATTACAGAATTTACGTATATAAAAATTTTAGGAGCTTTTTGGGGCACCTAAAAACAACTAGGTGCCACTTAGCACCTAAGTAAAAATTTAAAATTTTAGGAAAAAGATTTGCAAGGCATATTTTAGTTGTTAAAATCAATGTATAATAGAATTTATTGAATTAGATGGTTACGTTCGTAAAATATATGATGAGGAAGTAATGGGATTCGGTAGAATATTTTAACTTCGCTAACGTTTCGATTTAATATGAAATCTTCATCAGAGCTAGGTTAAAAAGTCACAAATTAAGATAAATTAGTCGGATATATAAAATTTAACGTCCACATAATGTGAGAGGTCATTGAATTTAGGATAAGCTAAGTTCAATGACCTCTCACATTATGTGGACGTTAAATTTTATATAAAAAAGAGGAAGCAATGCATCGGTTGCATGTGAGAACTTATGTGCAGTATTTGGAAGAGATGTTGTAAATGTTCGTACTTGCCAAAGATGGTTTACAAAATTTCGTTCTGGAGATCTGAGCCTAAAAGAAGATACTCAATCTAGAAGACCATCCAAGATCAATAATAATGTTATGCGGTCCATGTTGGAGCAAATTCCACATCTAACAACCTAGATAAATTGCAAAAGAGTTCATCCATCATACAATTGCTGGTGACCACATTAAATCTCTCGGTTTAGTCTTAAAGCATTTATCAGATCGTGTAAGAATATGCTCATTATATCTTATTAGACTAGGGTGACCATTTTCTTAAGAAGGCAATGCGGGACGGAGCAAAAAAAAGGTCCTCATCTCCCAAAATCCAAGTGAAGAGCAAAAAAAAGGTCTTCACCTCCCAAAATCCAAGTGAAGAGCAAAAACAAGGTCTTCACCTCCCAAAATCCAAGTGAAGAGCAAAAACAAAAAAGGTCTTCACCTCCCAAATCCAAGTGAAGAGCAAAAAAAAGGTCCTCATCTCCCAAATCCAAGTGAAGAGCAAAAAAAAGGTCTTCACCTCCCAAAATCCAAGTGAAGAGCAAAAACAAAAAAGGTCTTCACCTCCCAAATCGAAATGAAGAGCAAACAAAAAGGTCCTCACCTCCAAAATGTTAAAATGCGGGACAATGGGAGACAAAATGTTAAAAGGCGGGACAGTCCCGCAAAATGGGGGACGAATGGTCACCCCATATTAGACACAATGTGGAGCCCTTTCTGGACAGGCTGATTACTGGAAATGAAAAGTGGATTATTTACGAGAATATTACGAGAAGAACAGCTTACTGCAAACCTGGAACATCGTCAGCAACTCTTACAAAACCAAATATTCATAAAAAAGTAATGATCTGTTTGTGGTGGGATAGAAAAGTTCCAGTGTATTATGAGATGCTAAAACAAGGGCAAACTGTCACTGCGGATCTGTACTGCAACCAACTCGATAAATTACATGCAGCTATCAAGCAAAGAAGGCCAATATTAGCATCCAGAAAAGATAATAAGTTTTTTTAGAATGTATATTTTATTGAATAAAAGGTGAAAAAAAAAATACGAACGTACTTACGTAACAACCCAATATTTTAGACACCTTTCTTACTACCTGAATATCTGATTATTATAGTTGCAATTAAGAGGCGTTCTCGATGAATCTTCAGGGAATTTAGGTAGTTTTACGTGCCTTTAAGGGACATTAAAGATTCGTTTTTAGCTACTAGGTTCTTCTAATCCCCCATAGACTATTCTATTGCAGATACATCTTTCAAAATTTTTGCAATTTTCTCAATTGTCATTTTATGACGCACTGTTTTTACAATTTAAAATTATAAACATTTATAGAACAAAATTACATTTATTTTAAATATACTTATACTCATTAAGAGTTAACATTTAACACTCACACGGGGGGGAAAGGGGGGAAATGGGGCAGTGACAGCCCCCACAAGGGCACAAAACACTTAATACCTGAGTACATCAATTTGTACCATTGATACGAACCTGAGATTAAGGAAGTTGACACGTTATTGACATTGCAACCAAGTTTATAAGTACAAAAGAATAATGAATGAGGTATTTTGGTATTACAGCAAATATCTGATGGAAAATTGTAGGCTACTAGTGCCTATTAAGCATTAAAATGTATTTTTTTCATTATTTCAAATATGATATAATTTTTTAATACTTACTTATATCAGTTTTTTTATTTTTTGAGGTAGTTTTTTGTACTTTTTTTTTAAGAGATAAAGGCAGTACCGTATCGGACCAAAGAGCTGATTTCACTTTTTTTTCTATAGTTAATATTTATATTCTAAGAAACATTTATTGCATAATTGTACAATTTTGTACTTTATATATTGCTTATGAATAATAATAAAAGGAAATAAGGATAAATGATAAGAAAACGATCAAAATAAATTTTATATTGTGTATGTATGTATATAAAAATTTTATTAATCTTTAAAACGGTTCGAAATAACGACTTGCGGTTTGAATTTTTGGATTTCTCTTGTTCTGTTTTGTTGAGATATGGTTTGGGGCCTTGTTTTCTTCACCCGTTTTTGTTTCGTATCAGTTAATCTAAGAAGTTTAAAATCAAATTTTATGTTAAAATATTTTTTTGGTAATTTTAATACGAATACCTAATACCATTATTTAGGTTATAAATATGCGCAGTATTTTTTTTTATATATAGCAAGCTTAATTAGTATTTTGAAAATTGCGCCTATGGCTTCCATTGGTTGTTTTAAGTCATATGCTCCGCCCATCTGGTTTCGTATACATGACACATATAATGAAAATATAATTCCAACAATTCCAATTGGTTATTAAATTTACTCTCTTAAAAATTTTATAACTAGAATTTTGACAAATTAATTTACATTAAATTAATTAAAAACAAAATAAAAATGGAAAAAAATCAAAAAGTTAAATTTTCTTCTCTGCCCGGGACCGAACCCTAGTATGCTGGGTAGCAAGCGAGCAAGCTAATCATTAGACCAATGTACGTCTTCTAATATAGTGTGTTACATAACTATAACTTCTGTGCATCGTCAACCAAAAAAAACACAAAAAAAGCGTTATTTTCCGAAAACATAATCTGATCTGATCAAAAATTCCTATTGTACTATTCCGGTTCACACCAATGTACATTACTTAGAAGTTTTTAAGATTTTTAGTGTAAACCATTTTAGCTACAGGGACAATTTTTTTTTGCACAATTTTGGCAAAAATCGCTTCAAGATAATTTACTCTGCAAAAATAAAATTTTGATAGTTAATCCACGTACTAAGGGCTTTAATTTGATAGCGTACTCAGAATTTTAAAAAAAAATATATTTTTTTTTTCGATGAGCACATATTTGTTTATATTTTTAAGGGTATGTTTTTTAGATGTTTTAGTATTTTTCATATAATGACATAACATCCGAAATATGTATTGAGTAAATAAATATATTTGCTAAACCAACTTAGTGACTTTTGTCTATTTTTAATTAATATTTTTCATCTAGGAATAACGAAAATTCTCTCTATAGAGACTTTCTCTGGCGGTATTGCATTGAACTAATCCAATAGACATTGAATCGACATCTTTCAATATATTGAGAAGACATTCCTTATTATTAGTGAAAATAAAATATAAGTAAATAAAAACCAAGCCATGAAAAAGTACATGAAAAAGTTGTTGTTATCTATTAGATTAGTTTCAATTTTGCATTTCAATTTTACCAATTTTTGGCGCTGCAATCTTAAATAGTTTTACCTATCGGTTGTAATTTAATTTTATAAGTGTAATATTATTTTGATCGTTTTAAAAGGTCCGATATAAAAAAAATAAATAAAATAAAAAAGTTAATACATGTATTTTACATTTGCAATACAAATAAAAGAACAATCTTTACGCTAAGTGATGTTTTTGTACTGAAATTGCGCTAACAATTAGCGATTTACGCTATATTTTTAGCGTTACCGCTATATAAAAGCGTAACATGAATCCCTGATTTATAATATAATACCTGAGTTACAATATGGCTGTATATACACGTCTTGTAAAACATTACACAAGACATACCCGTATTATTAACTAAAATTAAAGGGGAGGGGATGGAAACACCATTTTAGAAATACACTTAAAGTGCAAATGCAGCTTTAGAAACACATTTACAGTGTAGACACACTTTTAAGGACACACTTAAAGTGTGGAATAGTATGAACACACCTTTATAAATACAATTCAATTATGGATACAGCTTTAGGAACTCACGTGGAGTGTGGACACAGCTTTATAAATACACAGTGTGGATACAGATTTAGGAATACATGCATTTCTAACAAATTATGAGTAAAACATGAGTTTCTTTTACAGATTATGAAACAAAAAGGAATTTGATATACTTGGTTGTACAGTAGAACTAATAGAATTGTTCCAGAATGGTTTTCATTTTGAACTCTACCTTGCTAAAACAATACACTCTAATAAAATTAGTGTTAATGTTAACACTATGGACTTCGTGGTACACTAAAAAAATATTTTCACGACTATATAGATATACGTTCATTACAGTCGTGTCAATGATTAGTAAATGTAGCACGTTCCCCACTTCTTTTTATTATACATCGCTGGCCGGTTACGTAATGAGCACATTACTTAACAGGTTAAGCTAATTTTATAACAGGTTCAAGCAGCAATGGCCGCTGCTAGGCAACGTAATAAATAGATTGAAAGCATATGTCAAATTATTGTTAGTTTGTGAAAGAGACCGGATTAAAATTAAATAATACAGTTAAAGTTGTCGAATTTTGCAAATACATTTTTAATAGAGTTTATCTTAGTCAGTCAGTTAATCAGATGACGCAAGTATTGTTATTTTAACTGAATTTAGATTCCATACGACACGTACATGACCGTTGTTATGAAATGTAATAAATAAGATGAAAGCAACTATCAAATAATTGTTAGTTTTTAAACGGAACTGAATAAAAATTACATAAGTAATAAGGTTATAGTCGTGGAAAAAGCATAGTGTGAAACTTGCATGGAATAGTCATTTCTTACTCGTATGAATTGCGCTACTCGCCTGCGGCTCGTAGCGTTACTTTCATACTAGTGTGAAATGACCAACATTCCATGCTCGTTGCATAATATACTATTATGTATCGTGCTTATTTTCCACGCGGAAGCTAACGATATAAATGCCACAAAGGGACCCAAATAATGATAACTGATGACAGCTAATTGCATACACAAAGTATACAGTCAAATCAGGTCTGGCCCGGATCTATTGAGAACTGACACGCTCGGATACGCAGTCTGGTGGTCAAATATTGTACTAGGCGCCTGTAGTACTGTTTGAAATTATTACATATGTTCTAGTGTTGATTTTTTTATTAGAATGTCTATAGAAGTTGTGAAAAACTGTAAAAGTAGAACAAATTGTAGTGTTTTTGGCTCTCATTCAAAACAGGACAAAGATAGGCATCTTAGTTTTTTTCTTTTCTTAAGAAAAATGGAGGGAAAGTTAATATTAAGTCCAGATTGGAAAAAATTTGGTTATGGACAGGAGGAAGGCATGGGAATATATTTTGAGTTAAAAAGTAACCCAGCAAACATTTTTATACGGGCCAGTACTGGTAAAACACATACTCACCGGCATTGAAAGTAATGGGCCAGTACCCCGGTGTCCCCGTGGCCGTTACTGGCCCATTGATGTATCAGTTGCTGGCCCAGCAACGGTAAAGTGCAAAATAATCGCATTAGTTGCAAGATTTATTTCTGATGGTTTTAAGTAAAAAGTATGAGTGAAGAAGAGTGCTTATAAAATGCTGGTAAAGTACTTCGTATAGGCGGAATGCGAAATACAAATGTGAAGTACATTATTAATACTGGCGTTGCACTTACTTTTGGTGCCAGTAATTTACCAGCATAAAAGCAGTTTGCCAGCATTCGGCCGTTAGTTGAATGTTTGCTGGGAACTGATATTATGCGAGTTTGTTCATTACATTTGTCACAGAAAAACAAAATTACACTAATATGCTTGCACTTGCACTCCATTTTAACTTTTAGCTGCCCCTGTCCAACTAAAACTAATTTTATTTCATGAGGCAATGAACATAATGCACTTGTTTGCAAACATAATCCATATGTTGTAAATTCAGATGACCGACACTTAGATGTACCACATAAAATTAAATGCCCGGCATTTAACACCTCAACTACAAATTACACTTCAATAAATCTACTGAAATTAAACTTTAAATACTGTAATTTAATGTCCACCTTCTGTTATACACCTAGATACATGTGTAGCGCCTAAAAATTAAAAAACTTCGCAAATATTTACTCGCATTTTCATAAAATAAAAATGTACTGTGCTTAAATTAACCTGTTCGCTGTTAGCATATTGATAGCTGAATACTAAACACGACAGCCATATTGCCTTGGAATACAGCGCCGTCAACAGTAATGTCACTTCTCAATAAAAGGTTACTCGTTCCACTAGTTCAAATTCTGTTCGCCTGGTGACACTTCATAGTGCTGTTGAGCCCATTAGAGACCTAACCTTGTTAACTCTTTGGGTTGAACTGACTTATAACTTTGTTCATGTTAGGGGGAAGAACTAATTTAAACTGTATTTATGCACAGGACAAAAACGGCAGCAAACTTATTAAAATAATTTTGGTCGATTGAATTTTAACTGGAGTTTACTATAATTATTGTTGCGACGCTGTGTCCACTATGCTACGTAATTAAAAAACTAACAAGTTGTTTTTTTTGTGCTTCCAAATCTACATGTATTTCTTGAGTGAAAATTTTTGGTGTTTCCAAAGGCCCCCATAGAGGGACATTATTTGAGGCCTGTCACTGCCCTTAATCTAAAAAAAAAATCCATCACCATTCTCACAGTTTTCTTAAAATTAAAAAAAATTCTATAACTAAAAACATTGCATGTTCGAAAAATTAGAGTCTTTTTAAAACTGAGTTTTAAAAAGACTAAGGATTATCGATAAAATGTCGACATTTTTAATGTAATTTAAACACATTTTATCCAAACTAAAATTAAATTTAAAAAATCCGTAATACATATTGAACACTTAGAACACCATACACCTAACTCATTCATGCAACACTTGCATACTAGGGAATTAGGGGCAATTGGAACCTAATTACTAAAACAAATCACACCTAAAACTTCCTAAAAAATTAATAACTGAATCTTAGCACCATCTAGTGGCAAAATTCTGAACTATCAATTATAAAACTTAATCTTACTACCATCTAGTGGTAAATTTTAGAACTACAAACTCAACTAAAAAATTTTGATGCGATTTTTTTTAGTCTAGGTCCCATACAAACATAACAAAAACTGAGCGCTAGCATCTAGGCTATTAACGCTTAACTGTCTATTGTCAACTGTATAAAAATAACAAAGTTAGGCTATTGTTTTGATTCTGAGTATATATAGATATATTGTACTATTGTTGAATTTTGGACTAAGAGCAAGTCAAGGCTTGTCCCTGGAGTCCAAAATGTATCCTGAGAGGAGTTTGATTTGTGTCATGGCATTTATGGACTTACACTCTTCAAAATTTTCAAAATGTAATTATAAAAAATGAGAAAATAATATCATGGTCTACTAAATATCCATAAGAGAAGGTAATTTCATCGTGTCTAGACCTCCGGTACTATATAAAAACTAATTGGATTAGTGCAGTTTCGACCGGTTCTGTTATCAATGAATAAACTTATTGATTGAAAGTACAAAGTGTTTGAAATTAAACATCACGTGACTGTCCATATTCTAATCAAAATTGATTTGTGTCGCAAACACAAATCAGAACTTTCTTCTATTACACTGGTCAACAAATTTAAACTTTTTTCCTGATACTTGCTTTTAACTAATTTTGGGGTGCTGATTTAAAAAATGTTAACAGTTTCTGCCTATCACGTCAAATTTTTGTTCTATCGTATTTTTCACCTTTTCACGTTCTGATATACGTCTACTTAAGCATTGGACTCTTTGGAACTTTTGGTGGAGCGAAAAAAAATCATTTTCCCCCCTCTGCATATTAAACTGGGTCTAATGAAGCAGTTTGTAAAAGCGTTTAACAAAGATGGTGACTGTTTCAAATATATATCTGAAACATTTCAAAGTCTCAGTAATGAGAAGCTAAAAGCTGGCATTTTTGACCACAAATTAGAAAATTAGTGAATGATCCACATTTCAATGTACATATGGATGATATGGAGAAGAATGCATGGCAGTCTTTCGTGGCGCTCATCAAAAATTTTCTTGGGAATAAAAAAGCCGAAAACTATGTGGAGATCGTTGAAAATTTGATTGAAAATTATCTGGGGTGCATAATGAGCGTGAAACTACATTTTTTAAACAGTCATCCTGACAAATTTCCTGTCAATCTTGGAGATGTTAGTGATGAACAGGGTGAACCTTTCCATCATGATTTAAAAGAGATGGAGAGACGTTATCAAGGAAGGTGGGATACTCAGATGGCTGACTACTGTTGGAGTATTAAAAGAGACTTATAGGGAATGGTGCACTCCAGAAGATCTTACAAACGACCATTTAATCCTTAAATTATTTTGTATATTTATTTTAACACTCCAATGCTTTAAAATGTAAATGAAACTGTTCTCATTTTCTTTCTTTCACTATAAATAAAATTTTAAGAATATTTTCTAATTATTTAGTCCTTATTGTTCGCCAAATTTGTACCAATTACAGTATCGACGTCTAAAATTAAACGATAGAAGCATTATTTGGCCGAAAATATGTATTTGTTGTAGAGCAAAAATCTGATGTGATACGTAAAAAATAATTGTCCTGTTTTCATTCCCCTTATTTTGTTAAATTTGAATTATTTGAAGAGTCCAAGCCCATATTTTGATCCTATTACGCTATAGTAAAATTGAAAATAGAAATATTTGCCCATCTTTGAAAAATGAATGAAAATATTAAATAATGAACTGATCTCTGCATATTAGGAACAAAATAAAGATGGAAAAACATTTCTATTTCATAAAAAAATTAATAAAAAAACTGAATACTGTATATATATATTGAGGTATATCCGCTTAACGCGAGTTGAACTCGCATCTTGTAAATAATTATATCTATATATGAGGTATTTCTGCTTTGTATGACTAGTTTGTAACTGAGGAAAATACTATTCATATAAAAAATATCGTTAGCATTGGCACTAACCGGTTAAAATAAAATTCGTCGGGCTCTTGAGATTGCTTCAAGTATCGTTATAAACGAATCCATATAATAATAACGCCTTAACCGAATTCGTTATAACCGAAATGTTATAAACGAGTTGTCACTACAGTACCATTGTACTAAAGAGAGGTAGATTTGTATTGCTTATTGTAAATAAATAGATCTTATTGATAAATACTTGGTTTAAAAGGAGGTAGATAGTTTGCTTTATATCCGGTTTACATTACAGACGGATTGAAATGAGATCACAGAGAGAAATGCAGATTTGAAAATTTAAATTTTCGAGCAATTATTGCATGCAACTTTTGAAAAATTGCAGCAACTTTATGCAACTTTGATAAATTGCAGCAACTTTATGCAACTTGAAAAATTGCATCCAATTTAAAAACTGCAGGAATTGAATCAATTTAAAATATGTGGCAATGATATTAAAATTTGAAATTTGTGGCAGTTATATGCAGCTTTAGAAAATTGCAGTTATTGCATCCAATTTGAAAATTGTAGCACCACATGCAACTTTGGAAAATTAAAGTAATTGCAGCCAATTTTAAAATTGCACCAATGACATCCAATTTGAAATTTGTAGCAGTTACATGTAACTTTCGAAAATTGCAGTTATTGCATACAGTTTTAAAATTGCAGCAATGACAACCAGTTTAAAATTTGTTCCAGTTATTTGCACCTTTAGAAAATTGCAGTATTTGCATCCAATTTAAAAATTTCCGCATCACATGCAATTTTGGAAAATTGCAGCATTGAAAGCAATTTAAAAATTTTAGCAATGACATCCAGTTTTAAATTTATACCAGTTACTTGTTACTTTGGAAAATTGCATCCACTGCATCCAATTTGAAAATTGCAAAATTTCCAAGCAACCTGTCGAAATAGCAACAATATAAAATATTTTGATATTGTGGCAATTGTATTCCATTTAAAAATTATATCAATTGCATTCAATTTGAAAATTACGGATATTCAATGAAATTTTGAAATTGCAGCATTGGCCTGCAATTATGGGATATTGTAGAAATTGCATGCAATTATAAAATAACAGCAATTACATGTAACTTTTTCACTTGCTACAATTTTTGCATGCAAATCTTTGCTCAAAAATCGAATTTCCAGCTGCCGATAGAGCCCAATCGAAAATTATTTTTTTATGGGGAATTGAAAATGGCTGTACTTAAAGCTATTCTAAGCTTATTCCTGAGTTTTTAAAAGGATTAATAAGTTTTAACTATTTAACAATAATAAGTAAATTCTGTTTGCACATTATATGACTAGCTGTTAACTGTATAATGATGAGGTATATCGGTAAAAAATGCGCATGTGTACTGATTAATGCGCATTAAACAATAGCGCTCTTTATGAACTATGCACAACTCAATTGTGCATCAACTATGATCAACAGAAGGATACACTTTTATGGTCAACAGAAGTGTGCACCAAAATGTGCACCACAGAAGTTTGTAACAATTTTGTGCAATGCGAGTGTGCACCAAAAGATACACAAAAACATACTAAAAATGTGCACAATTGTGCACACAAAGTGCACAAATTGTGCACACAAAGTGCACAAATTGTGCACACAAAGTGCACAAAATGTGCACAAAATGTGCACAAAAATGTGCACAATATGTGCACAAAAATGTGCACAAAATGTGCACAAAAATGTGCACAAAATGTGCACAAAAATGTGCACAAAATGTGCACAAAATGTGCACAGAAATGTGCACAAAAATGTGCACAAAATGTGCACAAATGTGCACCATATGTGCACTAAAATATGCACAAGTGTGCACCTCAATTTTGTATTATATATATGCACAATTATGGTGTACTAAATGTGATCATAAGTACAGTTGTTAAAAAAAAGTGCACCACACTTTAAAATGCCCACAATGCGCACTAATTCAGTACAGAGCGCGCATGCACAAGCATATTCAAGCATACAAAATTCGCACTATGAAAAAATGTAGATAAATATTTTTGTTACAGTTCTGTAAGTTCATTACTGTAAAAAATTTAATATTGTATG